>JALJEV010000424.1:1467823-2935647 GCA_026586105.1 Hylodesmum podocarpum | reverse complement strand
GAATGGCAATTCAATATTAAAGGATATATAATTAAAAATATTTACAACATTCCCATTATTTCTTTATACCTAAACCACTAATATAACTTTTTTTTTAGTTTATTTACTCATTTGATCTTATAATTACACATGCTTAAAATTACATGTCGACCTTAATTTATATATTTACATTTTTAATTCTGTTTTAATACTTATACAAATATTTTAATTTTAGTTTGTTTTAATCTCTATTATTTTTAATATGATTAACAAACACTAAAATAGATAGTTTTTAAGTATGATGACTAGAAAATAATATTTATGTAATTATAAGTAATCAAATTTTTTATTAGTACTTGTAAGAAATAGTTAGGACACATCGTTTACCCCAAAAAAACCAAAGACGACTAGATGAAGATAACCAAATAGCACCACAGGAAAAAGGAAACGTACGTAGAGCCAGTAACCAATGGAGGTCCAAATGAAAATGGTGAGTAATTTTTTAAACTTTTGTCTTGTAGTGCTAAAAATATCTCCGGGGGCAACTTTGCCTATTTTGAGACCTCTCTCTTTATATCCATACCATACTGTTTCTTGCTTGCTGATTTTTTCCTTCCTTGTATGAGAAAGAAGAAAACTTTCACCCTGCATCTTTTTTCATTCTTGTTCTTTTTCTAAACAAATAAGCTACATTATTACATTATTGTCTATATTTTTTAATTTTGATAATAATAGATGACTTTATAAATAGTATTAATAAGAGATTTGTTTGAAAGACGTTTAAAAGTAAAATCTTAGAGTTTAGGCATAAAGTGAGTAATATTTTATTAATATGAAAATTCATTCGTGCACTAGGGAGAGGGAAAGAAAAAGTATGGAAGCTTGTTAAAGTTGACGGTGATTCACTTCGACGAATGACTCAACCATGGAGGTGAATTTAAGTAAATATCAAATAAATTTTGGAGATTTTTTGAGTCAAAGTTTTCTTTAATATTGAAATTAAATAACATGTTTGACGAGTTAAATGAGAGTCATTGACATGAATTATTTAAATATTAATATAATAATTAAAACATCTTTAATAGTATGATAAAATTTGATAATTATCGTGTGAATAGAAAGATTCTTATATTTATTAATCATAATTTTATTTTACAGTCAACTCTAATAAATATATATATATATATATATATATATATATTTATTTATATATATTTATTTATATGTTATAATTAATTATCTAATTAATTATATATTATAATTAGTTATCTATCACGTATTTTCTATCTTTACATGCGGGTGGATTGGCCCAAAGAAGTATTAGCAGTAAGGTTCTATGGGCTGTACAATGGGTGTCGGAAAAGAGTATTTAGACGTGATTGAGGCTTTGTTATACTCAAAATACTCGTGGATGGACTCACTTTGCAGAGGTGTAGGGTGCTTACCATCGTTACCATAACTTGGGTGCTGATGATTTCGATAAGGTTGTCCTCTTTTCTTATCTTAACTTTTGTAATGAAATTAGTTTGGGTTGTGAAGTGAATTATGATTAATATGATTTTTTTACTATATGGTTCGGAAGACAGAGTAGCTCTTGAGCTTCTCACTAAACTTGTCAAGAAAGTAAAGATGGAGCTCTTACCCGTCACTGAAACAAAGATTAGGTATTTAGTTACTTGACCATTTGGGCAAAGCAAGATATTTCAGTGTGCCATCTATAACTGTCACAGGAGATGGTCCCAAGCATTTTGAGACAACCCTCACAAGGGCCAAATATGAGGAATTATGCTCAGATCTTCTTGACAAGTAATGATTACTGACAAATATATGATATGATTTTAACAAACTACTGAGATTTAGGCATAGTAATACATTTGTATGACACCAGTAGAAAATTCATTGAAGAGTGCTGAACTTTCACTTAAGGACGTGGACCAAGTGGTGTGCATCATAATAATATACGATCTTCATTACTTTTTATCTGTCTATTAAAGTCGTTTAATGTAAAATCTAAAATATATAATGAATTTTTTTGGTTATAATAAAATAGTTGTGATACTTTTCATTTTATTCTTTTTCTTCTTTCAATTTTATATAAATATGGACAAAATTTTTCTAAAAAATCCGAAAATTGAAAAGTATCGGAATGGTGAGTATTCTTGGTTTATTAAACCGCCAAAGAAAAAGAAAAAATTAGTGATTAGAGGGATATGTTAAGAATAGGGAAAGCTTCTAGAAGTTACCATGGAAATAATTTGAATTTTAGAAAAAGTGATTTTGATTTACTAAAATCTCAAAAAGTAACAAAATGTTTAATAGCATCTGGAGAGAAACTTTTTCCTTTTTAAGGTTTCAAAATTCATCGAAAAGTAAGCTTCTTCAAAAACAATTGATAAAACAGACTGAAAAATAATGTTTTCTGTATTTCCCTGTTTACAGATAGTCAAAATAGCGGAAGCAATTGAAAAATAATTTCAAAACGAATACTGATAAATCTAAACCATGATAAGATTTAGTTTGTTCTTGCAATTAAGCAATAACTCAAACAAAGGTAACTTCCAATATCTAACCATTGATTCTGTAAGGATGAAAATATATATATATTTTTTTAATTTGATGTTTGACTTTGATTCGTTAAACTTATATTTATATTAAATTGATTTCTCTATCAATTTTTTATAACTAATATAAATTTTGTCTCACGTAACAACAATATTATGATACAACATCTTTCATCTTTCATAAGTTATAACATCTTAATAGGTAAGCTAAATCATGAGTAAATTGAAGGAAAACCTGATTTGATCATCAGAAAATTTTCAAAGAATTACAATAAATTTTCTTAAAATTTAAATGACGAAGCCAATTAAATAAAAAAGTTAAACGAGAAATTAAAATTATATTTGAGCTCATTATTTGTGGAGCACTACCATGCTCCACATTGAGATATATTTTTGTTTGGTAAAAGTTGGTCAAAATTAGCTTTAACAATAGCATGGTCTAGGAAATCACAAATTCGTATACTTTATAACACGGATAGAACCCATGAAATGAATGAATTTAGATCCATGAGTAAAGTTTAAGAAAATAATTGGGGAAGCAATAGAGAAAGAAAAAGTGGCCTAATATGTGAAACTAGTTGATCTTAATCATATGACTCAACCAATAAACAACACAGGTGAAGATGAAGGGTCACAAGTCCTATAGATATTTTATGGCATATGGGTCCACCACCACTAGCTCGTGCTAAATTGCTATGATACATTCTCTCATACGAAGAGAAAGAGAGAGAGAGAAAAGGAGATCAGTCCCACGCACACACTTAATTACATACATCAAAATCATGTTGGATTAGATTGTGGTGATAAAGCCAGACAATGGATTGTTCCTCCATGCATGTGTCACTAACAACTTTAAGCAAAAACTGCTATACTTACTTACACGACCATATGTGGAGTTGAAGGAGCTAGGGTGTAAAGTTGAGCAACATCGACAAGCTTCCCCACTTTGATTCTAAGCCTTCACAAATGTGATTCAATTCCTGGGTAAAATTTTTGCACCCTATACCATTTTTTAAAATTTTTTTACTCCATTATTTATTATACGAGTTTAGATTATATATTATTAATATAAAATTGTTCACAGGGACAAATTAATTTTAAATTAACTTTTGTAAGATTTTTCAAAATTTTATTATCAAAATTCACATATCCATGTAAACACTGATTTATAATTGATTCATGAGAATATTACACCAGTGAAATCTCAATTACTTACTGAATCTTGTGAATTTCTTGAAAGTAAATACTCCAAATTCTGAAATTTAAAAATTTTATAAAACTCTCCTGATAATATGAATAAAAAATCCTATTGAATTGAATTTATATTTTTTCTCTTATTATATTTATTCAACTATTTTATCATATGTCAATAGTATATAAGAAGAAATATCTCCCAGGTGAATCCTTCGTACAAGGCCCACTTACTTGCCCAAATTTCACTGTATTAGTTCATTTTAAAAAAAGAAATTACAAGTAATTTGTTTTATGAATAATTATAAGTAAAATTTTAACATGAAAATATTAAATCATTAAAGTTATAATTTTATAAGTGAATTTTAATTTCAATTTACAAATTAATATATTAAATTACATAATAACATAAAGCATGTGTTTGAAATTCATATAGGGAACTTGATCATGCAGCCAGCAACACATACGACACCAGCCCTAAATAATATATTAGATAATCAAGTATTTAATTCACTTTAGTCTAAAATTTTAGATATATAACTATGTACTTTATTTTATAGTCAATGCACCTAATCAATTAACTCATGCACGTAACATATAAAATATATATGTATATATATTAATTTTATCTTTATATTTTATAATTAATTATTTGTATATTAATGTTGTATTTTTGTATAAGCATATAAACTGTAACACAATAGCATATAAACTGTAACACATGCTATTGTGTGAGAAATTTCTCTATACAACCATTGACCATTGATATAGAAACCTAGAAAATTAGTTAAAGAGGGACCTCAAATGAAATGGTTAGGCAGAAACGATAAAAGAGAATATGGTGAGCAGAGAGAGGGTGGTGTTAATGTGGAATTTTGCATAGTGAATACTGATGGATAGAGGTGTCAGGAGTAGCACATTCGTGTGAGAAACGATGCGGCAGAGTGGGGAAGTTATCTAGAGATGTTTCACTGCTTTTATATTCTCTGTGCTTAGAGATCTCATTGTGGCAGACCAAAGATATGGCTTTAATCGAAATCTACGACTCACTTCCCTCGAACCCCGCCATTTCGTACACATTTTGGTCACTTCGTTACTATGCCACTTTTCCATAACACAAACACCCGTTAAACCAGTCTACAACAACCCTAATACTAGCCTCAACATACTTTCAACTCTAATTTTCAAACGCTTGTCCCAATTATGTCTCATATATATTAACTTTTTGTATTCATTTCAATTTTACTTACGCTACACTTGAATAAATGTTTAAAAAGTTTTTTTTTTAAAATTCTAATGCACATTTTTAAATTTCAATGTACAACGTATGTATATAAAAAATAGTTTCTTTGAACATTGAAAATGAAAAAAAAAAACAATTATATCTCTCAATAGTTTAAAAAGACTTAAATATATTTTTATCTTGTATTTTTTTTTTCATTTTTTTGTGTGTAAGTATTTTTTTAAACGGTCCCTCACATTTTTAAATGTTTCATTTCTTTCTAGTACTATCATTTTATTTTTTTATCCCTGTCATTAACTATACTAAAATATTAATAATAATGTTGTCTTTAATTCAAGCATATGTTTTTCTCCCTATAATTTTTGTTGACATTAGATATGGAAATAAGTCAAATTAAATTTTTTTTACTATGCATATATCTCACCTACTTTAGAAATCTAAAGTTTAACTTAATTTTTTATATTTGTGATAAGCTTTTATTATATGTCTAATTTAACCTATTTAAAAAACTTTTTAAAATAGAATCATCTTATAATTCAAAAAAAATATTATATAATAAGAAAATATTTTATATTTTTAATCTAAGCTTAAGTCTGACCTGACTTAATTCTTTTTCAACCTTACCATTAACGTAGTATTATGTCGTGACTATAACAGAAGAATTAAAAATGAAAAACAAATAATTTGTCGCACCTAACAATGAAAAGAAAAATATAAGAAAAATATAAGAAAAAAAAAATATGCACGCATGAAAGATGGCATTATCATCATCATTAAAATATTGGAAACAGTAGAGAAAAAAAACATTTGAAAATGTCAGGAATACTTTAAGAAAACCTTAACCAAGAATTAAAAAAAATCAACTGAACCATTGCATCTACTATATAATTTAATTAATGTTTGTAGTGTGGTTGAGCTTGCTCCTATTTATATTATCGAACAGTTATACGAACATCAACCATAATTGAAACCATGTATAGTCCTGCCAAAAGAAAAAGGGTGAAAATAAGGAAGAAACACCTAGGTGGACAGTGGGTTAGTTAATGATCAGATAATCCTCAGGGAAACCCATGCAGTTCACATGCATCTTTTGATTTGTAATTGACCAACGTCCAAATGCAAGGACAACCAACTGTTTGCATGCATTATTAGCTCCGAGGAGTAGGTAACATTGACATTCTCTCATACATGGTGAGGAGTTTTTTTTTATTATTAATTTGAATTAATTTTTTTACATAGATTAGACTATAAAGAAATAGAAGTTACTTTTTTAAATGTATTGAAAAAATGTATAAAACAAAAACAATTATATTCCATGTTATATACCATGTCAAATTCTTAATGATCAAATTACGAATCTGATGCTAGCCAGGAAGCTAAAGTGCAATAGTAAAGCGCACAAAGAACAATTGCAAATAAAACAAACGGGACTCTATAAAGTGAAAGAGAATTTGGATCTTCAGTCACCCACATGCCCAATATGGAACCATTCCATCAACTTTTTCAACAAAGACATCACACCCTTTGTGCATGTACTTAGCATAAGTTTCCATAGTAGTTCTCTTTAATTTGGGATTTTACATTCCATATACTTTAGCTTAAACTAACAAAACATACTTTGCTTTGAGAAAGACAATAAGTAAAAAGGCAGGGGATAGATCATAACAAAATAAAAAACTTCACCTGATGATAATTAACTGTATACTTGTAAAATAAAATTATATGTAAAAGTTTCCCAACCCAGAAAATCTCTATTCAACTCTCTATAACACAGGAAGAAATAAAATAAAATGAAGCTACGGTTACTGATTCACCGTTGACATCGACTACACCAACAACACTAAATTCTCTACGGTCCAATGTTTGCACAATCAACCAAGACCAATAAACCTATGTTACGGATATACCTAAAAAAAACATCATACAGATGAAGCTAGTAAAAAGACTAATCAAATTGCTCGGAGCTGTGCCTTCAACGATTCTCGGGGTGCAACAGGTGAATGAAATCACGGTGGAGGACCATACCCTGGAAGATTAGGCCATTGATTTGGAAGAACCAAAGAAGAAGCAGCACCAGCACTAGCACTATCACTAGTCCTCTCGGAGTTACCACCACCAATAGTTGTGCTGATTGTGCTCCACAAAGATGCACCAGAGGCCCTATTGCCAGCATTATCATTGATGAAACTCTGAGACCAATCATGCTGAGAAACACCAACGCTGCTATTAGTATTAGCTATGCTGGATGATGGAATTGGATTAATCAAACCATGTCCATACGTAGACACCACTTCTCTTTGGTGTTGAAATTTTTGTTCATCTGCAATAGCAAAATTTCTTGTAGCGTCACCCATTTGATACAAATGGGGTGGACGAATAGGCCCAATCGGGCGCTGTTGTGGGCTAAAAGATGAAACATTGAAACCAGAAAGAAGGCCCAAATTAGAAGAACGCAAGGCATCACCGGTGGCAGCAATATTCAGAGACTGATCAAAAGGGTGTGATGATGGGTTAAGGGAATGCATAGCTGCAAGAGAAGACAAGTATCCACCACTTGGATAAAATGGTCCTATTGAAGGATCTTTCGGTCTCACCACTGCTGGTGGTTGATTTTGAACCACCACATCTTGCGGTTGTTGTAGTGGCGGCGGAGGCGGCGGCAGGGACCGGGAAGAAGAATTCTCCGCCGGAGAAGATGAATTAGAACCTTTGGCGCGCTTTCCCTTGCGGCAACCACCACCAACGGGAACGTTTCTCAAGGTTCCTCCTTGAGTCCAGTACCTTCTACATGTTTTGCAAAAGTAACGAGGCTGTGACAAGCTATAGTTATTGTAATAGCAAAATTTGGTGTTGAGAGAATCACATCGAGGACACTTTTGAGGTTGCTGAGGAGCTTGAACCTGTGTATCCCCTTGTTGCATCTCCTTCTGAGGTTGTTTGTTTATGTCACTTCCACTTCCTTGTTCCATCTCTTTGTTTTTCTTTTTTTCCACTACCCCTTTGACTTTTGAGTATGTATGTAAGTGTGTTTTGTGGGATGTGTTGTTCTATATTTATATACTGGAAACTGTAGCCGGTGGTTGGTGTTTCAGATTTGCGGAGTTGTAATTGAGTTCAACGTGTCTGCGAAATGTATATGAGAATCTAGAATGACCAAATCCACGGAAACTTACCTTGTGCATGAGTTTCCACCAACCCAAAATCGAACAAAAAAGCAAAAAGAACAAGTTGAGTATCTCAAATTTTCCTTTGAAAAATTGATGAGAATATCTACAAGCTAATATATGTGTAGCTGTAAATGGTATTAATTCAATTAATATAGGATCCTGTGAAATCTCGGTGGATTCTCACGATCATTAAAGACAATAAATTTCCATGTTTTCAAGTGTTGTGAATATGGAAAGATGAAGAAAGGTAGAAACTTTGTGCGATTGTGAATTTATATGCAACGTGGACAAAGTCCAAAACAGAAAGGTCTCAATCGAGAGGTACTTAGGATGCAATTATGTTAAGGTTAAAAAACAAAAAAAGGGGTGAATCCAATCTCAGTACTGATAAATATAAAGGCACTGAAAGGAAAGAAAGAAAGAAAGAAAAGAGAGGGAAGAGAGACAAACACCACCTGAGAGTTGTAATTCAAAGAGGTGATGCCTGAGTTGTGAGTCACAGAAAAGTGAGAAAGTATATATGGGAGAGAAAAACAAAAAGTACTTTAAGAAGTGAAGAAAAAAAAAGGAGGGAAGAAGATTAGATGATGGCAATAGTAATAGTAATAGTATAGGGTATAGAGTAAGGACCAAGATGAAGAGGGTGAGGGCTGAGGCGGCTGTAGAGGGAAGTAGAGAGAACAACACCAAAGAGAGGTTTGGGGTGGCAGTGCTGAATGAAAAATGGTGGCTATGTCAGAACTTCACAACTCTATTTCTCTCTCTTTCTATTTCCTCTCTGCTTCTTCTGTTCTAATCTCTCTCTCTCTTCTTTCATTGCACCCCACTGTTGGCCACTGCTACAGCTTTTAGACTTCCATTCATTTTTAATTCAAAAATTATAATCATGTTAGATATGCATTCAATGACAAATTGCAAGACAAGTGAAAAAATATACAAAAATGTTACCTCGTCCTATTAGATATTTGGAAATAGAAATTTAACTAAAAAGAGTAAATATAATTAGTTACGTGATGTAATAAAAAAATATGGCTAATTATACTGTATTTTTAAGATTGTATTTGGTACATATTTCTTTTAACATTGTTTTTAATACCTGCAAAGAATATAAAAAACATCTATAAAGTGTTAATATAATATGAGATGATTGTGAAATTTCATAAAAATATATCCTAAAATGTGTTAGTATAATGTATTAGAAAATAAAAAATTTACGCTGCATCCAATATCTCAAATTAAAACTAAAAGATAAATTTAGATATAGTAAATATTTTCCTACGGTTTATATTATAAAAAAATTTAAGGATGTAAATATGTAAATATTATTTTTGTTTGATAAAATAGTTTAAATATGTTTCGAGTGTTATATATAACGTTTTCTTTTTTAAGTTTTTGCAACTTAATTTTTATTTTTAATTTCTATTGTAATTGTCCTAATCTGTTTTGATATTCATTTTGAACATATCGTTATTATAACATTTTATGTTTGTTTTTTTTTTTAAAGAACATATTCTATACATTATAAATATGATGTTTTTGGTATTGTGTTTTTATAAAATATAGTAATTTTGTTTTTGTTTGTTATTTTTTTTATTTTAAAAATATATAATAGTTTATATTTGAAATAACTACCATAGTAAGATTAAAAGAAAATAAGGAAAAATCTTACAGGAATATAAATCAAAAAGAAATTGCAAAACTCCAAAGTAAAAACCGTATCGACAAAAGCATGCATGTTTTTTCGCAGTTACATGTCATATACAATATGACATAAATAATATTAGGTAAATCGGTGATATTATTATTGTATAAATTAATTAATTACTGATAAATATTTATAATTTTTATATTTAAAAAAAATTAAAAAATTAGAAAAAACAATTCGATACCACTTAATGAAAGGCAAATCATGGGAATAATTTTAAGACAATAAGTGAGGGAATAATAAGAAATTAGATTTGCATAGTTATAACGACTTACTATTTGATTTAATACTTATGACATCATTTCGTGTCTCAGGGGCAAACATTTGACACCATATGATATTTGACTATATAGCAGGTACATGTTTCTAGACCAATTTTATGTGTTCTCTTAGGTAAAAAACATATGGCAGACATCAAGCACTGGTTAATATTTTCTTTGGTCTTTTGTCGTCTCAACATATACAGTACTTTAAGGTTTTACTTACTATTTAAGAACAATAACAAATATTTTATTTATTTCAATAACTATGTGAGAATAGATTGAAAAATAATCTTAAAGAGAAAATTTTAATTATTTTTAAATTTTTATCAAGAAATTAAATGTAGTCATTTTACAATGAATAAAATATTAATTAAAAATCTTTCTTTTTAACATTATTCAGTTGTATTGGTTTTAATAAAAACAGAGTCTAGATAAATTACATTTCTCCTCACTTAACTATTTTATAATTTTACTTTTAATCTTTCAAATTATCATTATTTTTAAACCTAAAAAAATTACGCGTCATTGATGTTAATCTTTTTAATCAACGTAATTATATAAGTATTATTTTATGATGAATTTAATATTGATCAATTAACTATTTAATAAAAAAATTAATGGAAATTTAAATTTTATATGTCATTTTACATAGTTTGAATGTAATTTTTGGTTCATTATATTTCACTTTTTTTACATTAAATTTTAAAATAGTTGTATTTTGATATATATATATATATATATATATATATATATATATATATATATATATATATATATATATGCGCGCGTGTTAATTTTAAGTAAACATATGTAATAGAACTATAAAAAATTAATTATTTGTATAAATTTGAAATTTCTCATTTTTCCCTTACCTAAACACGTGTCATAAAATTAATTTTTACATTAGCATAACTCACGCTAACACAACAATATAACAAACAAACACCTAATTGGTTAGTATGGTGCATTAACGAGAATCGATAAAAAGGACTAAAATGTGAGCATACAAAACATAAAAGTACTAGAATAATTTTTTTTTAAAAAAAAATATTTTAAAAGTTAAAATATAATGGATTGAAAATAATATTTAATCTTTTCTATCCCCATCTTTTTATCAACCTATATTTAATCTTTCATATCTCCATCTTTCGTAAGTTAAGTAAGGTTCTAGGCTCTTGTCAAGAATTAAAAAAATATATAGAATAATATTAAGAAAATAGGTTAATGCGAGATAATAGGTCATATTATTCAAATTAATAAAATCATATAACATGTTTACTGAAAAAATAAGATGACATATAAATTTCAGTTCATAAATTATTTTAAAACTTTGTTACTTTTAAAAATTAAAATAAAGGGACCCTGCTATGTTCATAAATTATTAACTTGCTATGTAAATGAGCTATTCTAGATTTCATACCAAATTTCGATTTCTCCATTGGAATTAAAAAAAATAATCCCCTCTATTGTTACCAAAGCAAACATTTATGTTTTTATTGTTTAAGCCAAATATTTAAAAATTGTTGGTGTTATATGGGGTGAGAGGAGAAATGTGTGGTGTGGTTGGAGAAATGGATTGATGACATAAGATGGGTGGACAGTGCCCGGATGATTCATCTGTTGTTACTTGTCACCTTAAAATTGAATTAATTTATGATTTTACGTTCATGGTCCTGTTCTGTTCTGTTCTGTTCTGACAAGTCTAATCTGAACTAAACTCAAGTGAACGGTTTGCAAATGTTGCACATTATTCCATTGACAAGGCATGTGCCCTTAGTCATGTTATGATGCAATGAAGCCAGATGTTGCTGACGTTACATCATAGGGGGGTTACAACTGCTCCTTAGACCCTACCATTTCACTTTCTTCTATCCATATCTTCCCTCTTAGCCTCATCTCACTTATAAATACACATGCAAATAAAAGATAAACATGTGTTTGTTTTTAGGTAAAATTTTAAAATGTTTACATTAAAACACATAATTTCTCTGTTTGATATGTAATGCAAACATGGACTAAATCATCTTATATTTGAGAAAAAGTTTAAGATTTATTTAAATTGGTCTTTGTCTAACAAATCTTGTACAATGTAAAATCTTAAGAATAGATAATCCTGAATTCATGGTCCCTGGCATTTCTTTCTTCTTCTTTTTTTAATGTTATTTATCAATGGAAAATGAGGATTGATTCTGGTTGTGACGAATGTAATCAAATAATTCAATGCAATTTAATTTTCATCAAATCAGTATTTTTAGATGTGGTATTAGTCAAAGAAAGAGCAAAACCAAACAAAGGCCTGAAGAGAAGGCAAGTTTTGTAATTGTTTTGGGCCTTTGCCAAGTTTTGTGGTCTGATGTGCTTCAAATATAGCAGTATTATTTTGACCCAAGATATTTTCAGCAGGCTAGAGATATTAAATCATCTGTCACTTTCATTGGGCCTATGAGAGGGCACTGTCATTCTTGACAAAAAAAAAGAGATGCACTTAATATAGTGTTTATAGATTAAAAAATAGTTCTAATATAAAATAATCTAATAATAATTATATGTATAATCAGAAACTAGTTTATATTTGTTTACAATCATAAAAGTTACCTTCATTTTTAAAACAAATTAATTTTAGAAGAAGCTACTAAAATAACTCGATTAAACTAGCGAATAGACCCGTAGTTTGATAAAAGTGACTAAAAGAAATGATTGAACATAAGAGAGCTTAGTATGCTTCCATGCTACACAAATGCACATATAATCAACACGAGGCTTACTTTGGTGGCTGGAAAAACTTTATAATACTATTGATTATTTATTTTTTTAGTTTTTGATGATTACGAAAAATTGAAAAACATATGAAGAACTTTTAAAAATTGTTTTTTATAAGACGTCATTCCAGACCCAAAAGACAAAAATTGAGCTCAATGAGCTGATGTCGAATAGTGACTAGTTCATAGTAGTAGAAAGGCAAGAGAATCTAATTTCGTCTGAGTTGTAAAGATATAACACTAAATCACTATCATTATTGTTGTTAACATTTTCATTACCATATTAACTATTATCATATTATCATCTTCATATTGTCATTATAATTTGAAAAATAAAATCTCAATAATTCTTGCTAAAGTAGGATAACATGTTAATAATTTATTTTTATTGATTTATTCAAAACTTTTTAATAATTTTGTGGCCATGCAATATCAAACCTAATATCATCTTCACGGTTACTACCAAGGTCACAATTGCTACCACCATTACCAATTACTACAGACAATCATGGGTCACCATTGCCACCATGATCACATGTCCATCATCGTGCCACCACAAGAATCATGCCATGTCGGTGGCAATCTCCCTTGGTATTATTTGGAAGGATTCCTTGTATTCACAACCGAGTGACACTTTTGCATATTGTCATCAAAATGCCCACCTAAGAACCAAAATTAGGTATTTACCCTTTTTAAAGCCAGAAATTGCCCAAAAATGTAGACACGGATTTCTGTAACCCTTTAACTAAGACCTGGTCTTTTCCCTGAGAGTTTCGTTGCTGCTAAAGTTCCCTTCTTTCCCTGTTCAGGACTTTAATCCGCTACTACTTGTTACTCCCCCAAAAATATATAATAATTATAAATTGCAACACTTTTATTTGTTCCGAATAAATTATGGAATTTATTTGCATATAATTTCTGTTGCTATTAACTTTATACGTAGAATGCTACGTACGTAACTGGATATGCATGATCATAACAATAGAACATGAAATATGGATAAGTATAAACTTTTATTCCATGAAATATATTATATGTGTGAACACCAAATATCAGAAAGGGGTGGACAAGTTAACAGAGTTTACCAAACAAAACATACATACATTGATAAAACAGAAATGGAATTAAGTAAGTAGTAAAAAGAACTCATTGATTGAATATCTAATAACCCTTATCCTCATAAACTTTACCAACTCTACCCTTCAACTCCACAACATCATCATCATCATCCTTGACACCACCAACACGACGAACACCACCATCATGATCATCATCATCGTCATCTTTACCAACCACAGTCTCTTTGATCTTCTGCGTGGTATCCTTTGCAGTCTCCCACGCTCCTTTAACGCCCTGCTTGGCCTTCTCACCGACATTCCTGAGAGTATCTCCGGCGGCGCCGGCCACCTCCTCCGTCTTCTCCTTTGTCCTCTCCGCCCCATCCTTGGCGCTCTCTTTGGCGTGGTAGGCATAGTCTTTGGCCGTATCTTTGGCTCTCTCAGCTCTGTCTCGCATGGAATCAGCAGCATCCTTAGTCTTCTCCTTTGCGTCGTATGCGTATTCCTTCGTTCTGTCTTTCGCCTCTCGCGCTTGCTCTTTCGCTCTGTCAATGCCTTCGTTCACCGTTTCTTTTGCTCTCTCCGACATTTCATCAGCCTCGCGTCTTGCCTCATCAGAATCGTATGTCCAATCGGTTCTTGCTTCTCTTCTTCCTTCTGCTGCATTTCTCCACTGCCATCACATATTTATAACAACCAATAATGAATGGTTTAAGAAGAAAAGTAATATAAAAAAAAACAGAAGCCGTTTAAAGAAAAATAAACTAGTGTGGTTGTGAAGAACTTACGTCGGAAGAGTTGGGAGCGGTTGCGAAGGTGACCCTAGAGGGTTTGAGGGAGAGTGAAGGGGCGTAAGGGAGGGACTTTGAGAAACGAAAGAGGGCACTTCTGGTTATGAACATGGCTGCCATATCTTTTCTTTTGCTTTTTCTTCAAGTTTGGTTACTCAGTTTAGTTTAGTTTTGTTTCGTTTGAGGATGAAATTCAAAGGTTTAAAGCATGATTGGTTTGACACCGTTAAAGAGACCTGCATGTTAGAAAGAAAAGGTGGCAAACAAGGGAGTTGCCACCTGTGTTACATCCTGCCACGTGTTCCCTTGAACTTGCCACGTTCTTAGTTTCTGGGTAAGTGACGTGAACAAAGTGAGTAGCTCCCAATGCCCCAAGTTGTTCAGTGAGTACCTTCTTTATTTTTTTATTTTTTTTAACTTTTCAAAATTTAAAATGTTCTTAGTTATTCAATTTTATTTTACATTATGTTTATTTCTCAATTAACCTTTAATGTCAAATTTCAATTTTAAATCAAACAATTTACGTTTGTTTAGTGACATCTTCAACGATGAGGAGAATAATCTTAAGAGGAAATTATCCTACTATATTTTTGTTTTCCAAATAATTCATAAATATTCTATTTCTTTTATTTTGCATAAAAAATTTTAATTATTTAAAAATTATTATTAACAATAATACTGAAGAATACCGAGAACAATACGATAAAACAGGCGTAAAATACTTTAATCTTCCTGAACACTCGTTTACAAGTTACACATCATCTCTATCTTCGCAACTTTTCTTTATTCTATTCGTCTCTCCTTCCACTCCCATATACTCAAAATAATGCACATATTACGACTATTATTTTTCTTTCTTCTCTTCATCACTCTCTCCTCCGTCCAACCCCTTTGCACTCCAAACCACGTGAACGTTTATAATTTATTGTATTTTAAAATTAGTTTAGAAGGGGAGGTGTTAATATAGATGAAAGCAAATTAATAATAATAGTTAGGGTAATGATAATTACTGTAATGAGTGATTAGTATTGGCAATAAAAAAAAAAATTTAATGATGAAGGTAACAATAACAAAATCATAAATTATGGTGACGTGGTAGTTATACCAACAATAGTCATCCCATTTCACAAAATGTACTTTGTAAAGGATTTTCAGATGATAGAGAATTGTACTTTGCTACTATCTTTGTATAAATTAGCAAAAATTAATTGACAAAAAACCGACAAAAACAAATCCGACTTGATTTTTCGCATTCGTTGAAAGAAATTAATTAGCAAATTATTCGGCTGAAGAAACTAAGAACACAATATTATGCTTGAAATGATTTACCCATCTATTGATTTCCATGACTGTAAGCAATATAGGTAAAGTAGATCCATCCTGCTTCAATCTCAACTTGCAAAATACAAGATCAGAGACAGGTTGACTTATTTTTGGAGAGTGGGTTGAGCATATATTAATTTTCCTTGTTTCAAAAAGAAGTTGATAGGTTAATCTTTTTCATAATAAACAAATAACAAAACATGAAAAAAGGAAGAAAAAATATGTCGGTCTACAGATATCAACTACAAAATGTCACTAATTCCAACAAGGTAAAAACATAAATCCCACTGAACTGTCAAAACATGACATAAAATAAATACTTTTAGAAAGTACTTGAATAGCAAAATACCAAAACCAAAGGACCATGACATAAGACTATCAAAAACTAGAGCGAAGATTAAACTTCATCTGTCTGATTAACAGCTTAGGCTGTTGTGGATTTAGTAGCACTGGAAAGCTTTGACCTTCTCTTGGCCAAGCTCTCACTCCGGCGTTCCCTCTGCTCCTTCAATCTGGAGGCAAGAAGTTTCTGGTACTCTGCTGCCTCGGATTTTGCTTTTGCAATTCTCTTCTTCTTATCTGCAATCCTTGCCCTCTTTCTTTGAAGGGTCAGGGGAGTGACCAGTCGCTGTATCTTTGGAGCCTTGCTCACCTTTTTCCCTGCAACAAAACATACGTAACTCAGACCAGAAACCATCACAATTCGTATATCAACAAATTATGTCCAAAAATAACCTGCTTAGATGGGTCCTTCGCCAAATAATAACATGAATATACAAAACAAATATGATGACATGAAGAAAACATTTTTAGGTTTATAAAGAATGACAGAAGAAAACATTTTCATCAGAGATCTTATATTGCTACCAAACGGGCAGCTCTGTAAATGGATAATTTACTTGGACAAAGTCTTTACCACATAAATAATACAAATTATAAACAGGTAAAATTGTAAAAGTAATTTTTGTCGACCAGATTATAGCTCAGTTAATGTGGACCCTAAACTAAATCAATAAATTCAAAATTAGAAGCAGCAGGCACCGGAAAAGATTACAGGTTATGAATGGATTAAAGTTGTAAACTAAAAACTATCATTCATTGCCAAATTTCATTCTCAGGTGTTCTTAAAAACAAGACAAGGCTAGATACAACATTTAAAGAGAAGACACTTTACCAGCTTTAGTTGTAAATGTTCTACGGTATGTGTTGACATACTTCCTCACATCATCCTCCTTGGACAAATTGAACAACTTGCGGATTTTGGATGCTCTCTTTGGACCCCTCATCCTTGGCTTTTCAACATCTGTCAGGCCTGGTAAATCTGCATCACCTTTCTTAACAATTACCAAGTTCAGAACAGAAAGGTCTGGGCTGACAATGCATCCACGAACAGACTTCCTCCTACGCTCTCCATTGCGCCTTCCATATCCACGGAAACAAGGAGTTCCTGTTCAAGCAAGCAACAAATTGAAACTTAACATCAGCTAAAGCATAAAGGCAGGTAAGAGTTTCCAGAGTACATTTATGAAACACAATAGTACCTCAAAAACAAATATACATGACATTGATTGAAAAACTCATCAACAACAAATTATTAAACAAAGGCATGACACAGGAATCATCCACAAAATATTCAAAGCTACATCCAGATCCAAACACAAACATGTAAGTTGAATAAATACTTCAGAATAATAATCCTGATGTATTTTGTTATCAACAATAGAATAATTATAGTCAAACCTCTATGCAGCAAGAGGCGAACACGACCAGGGGTCAACACTCCTTGCTTCATTGGAAACCCTTGTTTGTCACAGCCTCCAGTG
The DNA here is from genome assembly GCA_026586105.1 of Hylodesmum podocarpum. NCBI lineage: Eukaryota > Viridiplantae > Streptophyta > Magnoliopsida > Fabales > Fabaceae > Hylodesmum > Hylodesmum podocarpum. The sequence goes on along the minus strand of JALJEV010000424.1, from coordinate 2,917,784 downwards.
ATTTTGAAGACATAGCCTTTGAATTCCTGCAAGTAGCAAAATACAAAAGGAGAACAGGTCAAGCATTGATTAAAATTCCTCAAGAAATTACACAATACACTGAACTACATGAGCATTCCAGCCAAAAACCATACCTCACCCAGAGCATCACCAAGAACCTCTTGTGAGATCCTCTTGTCCCAAAACGCTCGACTGCAATTAAAAATAAAATCACAAAAACACGACCAAAAACCAATCAAAATCCAACAACACATTCCCACTCTCATTCATTACCAGTGAGAGCATAGAAATGCAATGAGCTTTTAATTACCAGTTGCGTAGCCCAATAACATTAAGGAATAAAATCACATCAGATAAATTATATCGAATAACATAAAAATCAAATTTACAATTTTAGGTTAGCAATTTATCCTAGAATATTTCTGGTAATTACACAACAAAGGGAAAACAGACTAAAATTCAGTCATTTTTTTCATTTAGTTCTTCCTAAGATCGCATGGAATGAAAAATTAAAAAGGTGGAGGCATTACAGCTTCTGGTCGTCATCGATCTCGAGCTTCTTCTGACAACCGGTGGTAGGATTCGCGATATTGAACTGCAAAAGAAGTTGAATGCGTAAATGCTGAGCGGCAGAAGCAAGAAAAATTAGGGTTTCAGAGGAAAACAAACCTTCATCTTGAAATCTGGCTTCGAGTCTCTCTGTTCGTTCGCGTCTCTGCGGCTGAGTGAAAATATAAGAGAAATTAGGGTTTTTGAATAAAGCCCTTCCTTGAATATTTGGGCCTTAATAAGCCCATGACCCGAAATCTAATTTCGGGATTGCTTTTCTATATGGATCTTTCTTTTTTTCAAATGACACTCCTTAAGAACTTACCTTTCACACCTCCATTATTTTTAGTTTTACGGTCTCAGTTTTTTTTTCTTTTTAATTTAAATTTTCTTTCCAATTTTAGTTCTGTCTCTCTTTCTCTCTGTTTTTTTTACTCCAAAAAAATAAATAAAAATTGTGCCTCTGTCTTATTCTATAAAATTCATTCTTTTGTTATTTGGATTGTTGAATTTTAGATTCTTAAATGTGCAGTGAGCTGTGACTCAGAATATAAAATATTCACTGCACTAGAGTACTAGAGTAAAATCGTATTTTAAATGCCTAAATCTACTAGACTAAGTGAACCCATAAAAGGTTCATAATTTCAAAGTTAAAGAACTCATTAAATGCTAACCCTAATTAGTTATTCCATTTTATTATTAAGCTTTTTATTTTCTAAATATAGAATCCCTTATTATTCTTGAATTAAGTCTTTCTAAATTACATATTCGATAATATAAACATCAGTATTTATTTTGCAATAAGTAATTTATCTCAATTTTTAGAAAAAAAAAAATAAATATATATATATATATATATATATATATATATATACACACACACACATCAACATATTTTTTTAAAATTTTACAAGATTGTATAGAAACTATTTTTTCTATTATGTACAATTTTTTTTATGAATTAATATTAAAATATCATTTAAATAACTAAAAGTGGATAATGAAACTGTATAAAAAAATGTTAATATAATATGCTTAAATAATCAGGAGCTTTAATGTAATCTTGTTAAATTTTGGGATACAGTTTATTTTGCTCGAAAAAATAAAAAACTTTGAGCGTCTATGTTTGTTTAGAAGATAGAATGCAACGCACTTGAAACTTGTCCACGACGCAAAGGATTAGAATGCAATGCACTTGAAACTTGTCCACGACGCAAAGGATTAGAATGCAATGCACTAAAAAAAATTGTTTTTACTGCTAACTACCACTATGGTTAACATTATAATCATAACCAAGTTTTACTTTGCTTTCATAAGCCGTAATCTTTGGATATAACATACTCAAGTCAACCATAAAGTTGGCATCATATATGTCTTTACAATTTACATCTCACGGTAGATAATTTCATATATACATATTATCAAACATAGCTAGTAACCTTTTTGTCCAGAATGATGATTTCCTCTTCATGAGATGAAAACTTGAACAGAAAATACTCCATCCACTTTCTTTAGAATTCCTCAACTCATTCAGGAAATGACCGAAACATCTCTATGCATAAATCATGATATATGCACATATCTATATACTATTTGATGCTTGGAAAAGAACCAAAGTGTACAACTCTGAAATGGTCCTTCGAACAAAAGTTTCAGATAGAAGCTCTAATTTCCCATGAAAGTAGGTCCTCTGACATTAGGATCTTGCTGGAGTCTCCATTCTTTCTCCTTCAGACACTCTAGGAGAGACTGTGGCTCATTTCTCAGGTCTGTCACAGCACCACACCCATAAGGGCTTGGTCTTTGAAAATTGTTGTAAACGCTGGCTTTGTGCTCACCAAAACCAGACAAAAAACCTGGCTGCAATGGTGGGGGCCCTGGTGGCTCCATATACGTGTACTGGTTAGTAGACAAAGGGTTGTTGTTTCTCCATCTATCATATTGATCAAACCTGTAAGCATCATGATAGAGGAAGTTTACATGATTTCCAGGACCAGGAGTATTCAAATGAGTAGGTTGCATGTAATTGTTGGTCCTTTCAGGTTTGTAATTTTCTCTATACCAACGCAGCCATTCTGAAGAAGTCATTCTACCAGGTGGTGGGAATTCACTGGGAAGAACAGGAAATCTAGGATCATATGCATGTGGTCCATAAGTAGCATTCCAATTTGAATAACCTGCTTTTGGTAATGAGTTGTCAGGAATTAATGGAGAAGGTAAACTCGATTGTGCATCAGTAAACCATGTAGCATTATCAGGAAGTAATGGAGCAGAAGGAACTGGAAGGGAATATGTAGCAGAAGGGGAATGGAAGTTTGTGGACTCATCCACTGAACTTCTTGTGACTGAAGTCTCAGCTTTATTATTGATGGAAAGACTTTCCAAAGATATTTCTTCAATGGGCTGCAACCTGTGCTCACTAGGGCCATTTGTTCCTTTGTTTCTGTTGTTGCTCAAGCTTCCTCTATCAAGGACCCAAGCACTTAAAGAGGGAGGGCCAGCAGAGATTGGTGCTTCTGAAGAAGTGTTTGTATTTGATTCCTTTGTTGAAGGATCTTGCTGTTTGAATGATTTGTCAGTCCTGAAATCCAAAATGCTGTCATGGAATTCCCATGGATCACTTTGAGTTTGAGCTGGATTTTGTGCCATAAGAAGAGAGCTAGCACGGCGCAAGCAATCATCAGACAAGCTTTGGTTGTCCTTGTCTTTTGGTGACATGTGATCATCGGTGGAGATAGAGTGGTGTGATGGTGCTGAATTATACCTTGTGAGAGGCCTGAAGAGAATAACTTCTTCTTCTTCCACTACAGAAAATTTTCCATTGGTGCTGGAGCTACTTGGATTGTCCCCTGTCGTCAATTTACCATGTTCTCCTTTTTCTTTGCTGCTTTGTTGATTAGGCTCTTCCAATTTTGTACTATTTCTGTTGGATTCCGCATTTTCTTCTTCTTTATTGTCATGATCTTCATCTGATCTAGCCACATAAAATTTATTTTCTAATTTATCACATATTATCCACTTCTGCAAATTGCTTGATCTGCTTGCTATCTTCCTTGCTGCTTCTTTGATGCGCTCAGTACGCAATTCCATACCACTTTCAAAGTTGTCTATGTGTTCCCAATTGCCACAGAAATCTAATGAGAGATGTGAACAAGCTATAGGTACAAAGCCCCTCAACTCATAATCCTCCCATAGAGGAGTTCTATCAAGATGCTTCTTGGTTTCCTTTCTGTCACCATTTAGTTGATTAAGAAGTTCAATGAACACATCAAAAAAATAAGAAACAGCTCTTATACTCTTTTGATCGGTAGCACATACTTCATTTATGCTTGAACACCACTCCACAAAAACAAGCACAGAGGGCAAAAGGGGGCAATGTTTCAAAGAACTAGCCTTTAGGCATCTTTCAATGAAACGTCCCATGAGGGTGAATGCAGCAGTTAATGCCAGCTGCATCAACTGTCTAACATTTTTGTCTTGCGATTCATTCTTTCCTAGGTTGTGAATTAAATTAGTTAAGGAGAATATGAGAATAGAGACTACTTGTATGGCTCGGAAAGGACCTCTTCTGGCTAAGTCCATTTGACTATAGGATTCCAACATGGTCTTTAGTTCTACGTCTTCTAGCTCTATCACTTTATCCAACTCTTCAATTGTAGATGCCAATGCAATAGAGAACTCCTGTAAACTGCTTCAGGATATAAGGGGTAAACAACATCAGAACACAATAAAAAGAACTAAAAGGTCACAATAATCTACATTATATGGAGAATTGGTTGTGTTGAACAATTTTCTGCCAGTCTTGCATAAACTAACAGTGTATTGTACGCATATGATGACACTACTTTCAATAAATACACAATACCCAGTACTAGCATAATATGCAATCCAATGTCTTTTCCCTCGCAAAATCAACTCCGAAATTTATTCCTCTCTAGAGTTTAGGTGTTCATTGGTGCTTCCGAAGATACAGGCCCAGAATCAGTTTCTTCTTCAAACCTCTGAACCAGATCATAATTCAAAACAGTATCTGGATTTCTAAATAATTTGGATTGCCAACTAAGAAAGTAATTTTCTTTTATTTTCTCCCTTTTATTTAAGTTACATGCATGCTGCAATAATGGTGTAGTTAGAAACTTATCATCAGTATCTTCCTTTTGAGGTAGAGAAGGGGTACAATAGATGTTGGAGATTTAACATAGATATAATCTGTTATATGTATACAAGTGGGGATCAAACTTCATCTTATAAACCGGTTTTTATAGGGTTGAGTTAGCCCCAAAACCCACTTTTCTAACATGGTATCAGAGCCTATTCAAGGATTGTTTGTTGTTGTTGTTGTTGAGTTTATCGCCTAGGGATATGATCTGTTGTATATATACAAGTAGGGAGCAAACCTCACTAGGCTGGTTTTATAGGGTTGAGTTAGACTCATAACCCATCAGTATCTTCCTTTTGAGGTAGAGAAGGGGTAAAATACAAAGCCCTTATACGATGCTCACAACAATGTATCCACACAGCAAATGTAAATATTAACTGCTTTGAGATGACTTGAGACCTTACACAAAAAATTTAGTTTTTAACTATGAACACAGGAAATTTGTTCAAGAAGAAACATTATGCACGACTCAAGTTGACTACAAGGGGGAAACTCAAATAGTAGAAAGGCGAGACAAAATGCCAAGAAAAGTTTAAACAAATAAAATAAATCCAAGATATACCTGGACGATATGAAGAGGAAACTTATTGTTCTGACCACAAGAGACCATAACTTTGTAAAATGATTACTTTTGCCTTCAAATTTGTTGCAGTTTGAGCTATCATCTTCCCCTCGCGCTGTAGTCTCTTCACCAATTTTTCGGAAAGGTTTCAAGAAATCTAAACAGGCTTTGCTGGAAACATATTCCAGAGGAGATGACCTGTTCTGCAAGTTCATTAGAGACACTTGAGAAGATGGAAGTATAAGAAGCTGAGAAACATTAAAGATATAGAAAGAACAAATTGCAGTGTATTAAAGAGCCCTCAATGTCATATTACCTTTTCAAACAGCAAGATAAGATTATTCCAGGCATCAGGAAAAGGTTCTTTAACTGCTAAACTTCTTACACAGTGGTAAAGAGCAAGAAATTCATCACCAATATATGTTGCCAGTACAGCCAACTGCAATAGACAAGGTTACATCATTTGAAAAAAAAAAGAAGGCATAAATAGAGGATAAAAGTTTCTCTTATGCAACACTGAAATGGATAAGAAACATTCACCTGATTTTGAGGGTTACCACTGTCTGGCCAAATCCTTGTTGCTTCCAAATAATGCGTGGCAGCAACTGACCAATTATGACTTTGAGTATCAGGGTTTTCACATTGTTGTTTATACCTTGCAAGATCTCCCATACAAACTAAGCAACGATGGCATAAATATTGGCATTTCTGCATGACATCTGGTTCAACAGAAGTAGAGTTCCAACCCTTTTTGTAAAACAAAGCCTCCACTGGAACTCCATAATATTTTCTAAGTTTTACAATCAGAGTTTGGTAAAACTCAATAGCTTCTGTCAGAAATATCTTGAACAACTTCGAATGATTGTCATTGTCTCTCTGTATAACACGACTTTGTGGCATTCCTGACTTTTTGCTCTCCCCATTACTAGAGTTTTTCTTTATTATTTTGCGAAATTCATCAATATGCTTATAGTGCAGCTTCCACAGAGAATATTCAACATCCTGAAGTTCTGAAAGTGTGTAATTACTCAAGAATATTCTCTCATAACTAGACCGAACCTTGCGGTACAAGTCTTGAGCATCAGAGTGCAAAAGGCCCTTGGAATGGATCAATGCCCACAATTGCTTCTCAGCATTCCCAATCTGAACAACGAATATTACACAAAGTTGAAAGGATACAAGTTAAATCACATTTCCCAAACTTAAATAATGACAAGGAATGCTAGTATCAGAAAGTCACCTCTGAGAGAGCTTTTTCTTCTTTATGAATTCCAGGAGAAGGAGAGGGATTACTTGTCATGGTTGAAACTGAAGAGCTTCCTTCAAAGGTAATGCATCTGCTTAGCACAAACCAATTAGTAACTGGTGCTTTTGTTTGTACAAGAACGGTAAAATAAAAATAAATCAAAAACTAACTGCAAAATATGAATATAAAAATCTTGAATATGTAGTCAATTTCAATATGGTCTAGATACAAGAATGCCATTGCCAAAATTACACGCAAGAAATTTAATTCCAATGCTAAAATTTCAATTTCTAAGCTGTGTACGAATTTCCAAACTCAAGGTGCCAGTACATGGAAATTTTTATTGGATCCTGCAATTATCATAGGACTCAACTTGGATGAACTTTTGTAGATCAGTGAGTGTGGTCAATGCAATCATTGATGCAATTGTTCCCCCTTATTTAACTCAAGACATGACCACCAGTGTATAAAGTATACTTTTATCATGTGATTTTTATTAAATTCTAATCTTAGTGCATAGTAAGTATTTTATATTGTAAGAACAAAGCGCACTTGATTTCAATGCCACTAATTATTAGAAATATCTTTCCTTCATCTTATCCCCCTGCCTTTTAAAATACCAAGCCTAGACTTGCTAACCCAAAAATGAGGTTTATATTTCTCAATTATGATCTTGTTTGCCCAATTTAATAGCACTAGAACAAGCAGCCACAGTGTTTTAATGACCGAAAAAATGGTAGATTGGGTCAGTTTGGGTCCCTAGAAAGCAAAATTCAATGATTCACAATAAGAATTTATAAAAAAAAATGCATAAGAAGAGAATTGTCCTTGAATTGTCCACCCCAAATTTGAAGGGATACCAAACCGACAAAAAGAATAGCAGACAATTAAGCACATGATACCAAGAGCCTAAGTACCTTTTCACATTCAAGGAAAACACGCTTCCCAAAATACCAAAACTAACTATAAGGTATTAAGGTGGGATCTATGCAGAGTACTTCCTAAGAAAAGAAACGAGAGTGACTTTATTAGAGCAATCAGTTAAATATCATCATCATCATCTCTGTGGATAAGTACAGATGACATAATTCAGAAAGTAGATAACAATGTTCCAGAAAACAAAATATAGAAAATAGAAAATAATTCAATAGGATTTTCCTGAGAATTAAAGCATCAATCAGATTCACATACCAGTTTTCTACATCCACATCAATATCCATACAATACATTAATAAACAACTTGAAGGAAAAACATGGGACAACACAAAAAAGATTTTTTTTCTTTTCTTTTCTTTTTGGGAGTTGCAAGTTTCATGACCAGACTCATATCAGAACTAAATTGATAAAATTAGACTGTCACCACAACCAAATAATACCAATAATAAGAAGAGAAAACCCATCAACCAAGACAAACACAGCATAAACAAAACAAAACTACATAAAAAAAAATTGTTATATATACTTTTTGAGGTAAACTAAAAAATTACAGTCTGAAATAGAAAGACAAGAGTTTTAGAAAACAAAGATTACCAAGTGAAGATGTAGTTGAGTGGAAAATTGAAACTGCAGTTAGGTAGCTGCAACAGATGAAGCAGAAAGTGATGCTAAATTATTCAAAGTAAGAACATTGAGATATGTAGAGAGAGAAGAAGAAGAAGAAGGAAGCGGAGAAGGGAAGAAGCAAGAAGAGTTGGACCACTTGCAGGGATTTCAGTTGTGAAACAGACAAAGTAAAAGGTGGGATTATGAATACAAGACAACAATCTTAACCATGTTCAAGCTTTTGATATAATATTTTTCTATTACTTGTTAAGAAAAATGTAAAACGAATAAAATAAAGTGCTTTATCATCATCTATTTCTATGACTAGATATGAAGGATCACTTTGTGAACATAGACAAATTATCTGTGTGACACGGGACAATGACTTGTCTAGTGATTCAGGGTCATGTTATAGATACAAGATCAATTCTGCAAGGTCAACAAAGTGAAAAAAGAAAAAAAAAAAAGAAAAATAGAGAGAAGAAGGAAGAAGAAGATTTTGCGTCACATAAAAGAGAGAGAGTTTGAGCTCATGTGGAAACAAGTCTCACTTTTGTAATTATTCTAAATTAAAATATACTATTGCTTTTTTAACATTGTCATAATAGATTATTGAAAGTTGTTAATTTTGTAATTATTTCGCTCAATATTGGGCATTGAGGCTTGATTATGAACCAGATTCAAAGCATTATAACCCATAAATAATTTGATAGATAAGTGAAATATAACGTGAAAAAAAAAAAAAAAAATATATATATATATATATATATATATATATAAAATATGAAGAGAAAAATATATATATATATATATATATATATATATATATATTTTGTTAATGAATTAGTTAATTAGTCGTATAAAATTGTTATACTAACTATTAACTAGCAAAATTAAGTATTGTTTGCCTTATTTATACAAGATATTTATCATGAAGATAACGTATATTTACTGTACTAATTAATATTTCTATGGTATATATTCAAGTTTTTTTTATTTTATAAGAAAATAATATTTTGTTATATTGGAAGGTCATAAACTTATAATCTTTTTAGAAAATTAGACATTTTTAACATGATTATAAACACCTTATATCTTTATGTGAGTAAATGTAATCATACATGTGGTTTAGTTTTTCTATACTCCTACCTCCATGAAAGGTTAGTGGGAGGTTTTTAAAAACAACTATGATTCTGAAATCTATCTCTGTTTTGTAGGTTTTATTGTTTCGGATTAATTCATAAAGAATTCTTTATTTTAAAAAATCATTTACACATTCTTGAATATATTGTATATTGAATTTTTAATTGTATTTTAAATTAAATAATAAAATTAAATAAATTTTTTAATCAAATGTATTATTTTATATGTTACTTTATCATTAAAATAATTAATTTAAACATGTTTATATAACGGGAATGATTATTGTGTTGTTCAAAACAGATAGTGATACTCTAGTCCTTATCCTATCTAAAAAGAATGAGATGAATTTGGATTTGAATGTGAAAAAACTAAGATGAGTTCCTCTGGTTGATGTCAAAACGAGTTTGGGTAGATACTTAAATACATGTATTTAAGTTTTTCGTTGACCTGAGGTCAAGAAACTGAAAAAAAGTTAAATTTTAAAAGATTATATAGTGTAAGATTACTATGATTTTGGATAATCTCAACAGGTCAAAATATTTGCAGTGAAAACAACTAAAGACACACATGGATTTATAACTCTTGTATCCTCTTCCCAACTGAATTATTATATTAATTCATGAGAAATCATGTAATAATTTCTTTGGATTTTGAGTTAAAATTTTGAAATTATCTAAATCTAAATTGACAAATAAATAAATAATACGGAAATCATATTTAAAATAGTTTCTAGTTTACTAAATATGCAAAAATATATCTCTACATTAACCACCCATCACAAATAATATTTATAATCTATTATCTAAAATTGATTATCTAGTGAATCAATTATTATTTTGACCATGAAGGGTGAAAATAAGATAAAAAAAATATTAAATAATAAAAAATAATTCTCAAAAGTTCAATTTACTTATCACTTTTTTAATTATTTATTTTATTGTTTAACTTCATACTTCATCACACATTGTGTATAAAAGTCTTGATCAGATTGATTGAAAAATATTTTTTAAAATTTTATATTATTATATTTTATATTTTAAAATAATAAACTCTGACATTATTTTAAAGATCAAAATCATACTTTAATCATTATTTACTCTTTAACTATTAACTAAAATCTCAGAATGTTTATTGACACAAACGTTCCACCAAAGCCAGAACCTAGTGACAAAGAAGGCTCCAACTATAACATCACAATTAGGATTTATATCTAAAAGCGACATCCCACACAAAAAAAGGTTAAAAACTACAGCTCATTAAGCCTAATTCGTGTGAAATTTTAGAAGCATTTCCCGAGCCACAGATGAATCTCTGCGTTGGTTCACTCCTAAACTCTAACAAAACTTAGTAATAAAAATTCAGATAGGGATATTTAATTTTCTTATTAGTTTAACATGAATAATTTTTTTTAACGGATAATACATACATTTTTCCATACCCGTTTATAAATTATTTTTAAAAAAAGTCATATTTATTATGACAGTTCTAAATATCTAATGTTATGCCACATTGCCATGCTATGTGATTAGTACTTTCATTTTCCCGGGGTATAGGACAAAGGTATGACCTCACATGTGTGCATGATGGAGTGGCTGCCTAAGGGTGGTTGGGAGCTAGGTTCATTCATTCACTTCAATTTTCAAATGCTCTCATAAACAGAAGAATGTCATCATGTGAGTGGCTGAGTCATAAGTCTCACAACTTTACTTAAAAGATCCATCTTATGATAGATTTTTTAACTAATACCCACCCCCACAAAATAGACCTTGATTGGCTTAATTCTACTAAAGTTGCTCATTCTTAGTTTTGTTTTAAAAAGAGTGTTTGCTAAATAAAATAATTATCATTATCAAATAAAAATCCAAACAGAGAATTCTTTTCTATGTGGCTGACTTGCAAAAAGAGTTATGTAGCAATATGTTTTTTCTCGGATCTTTCCTCATTAATTTATATCAATATATAATGCTACCAAAATATCTTCGCATTTAATTAACTTCTAAGATGGACATAAGCTTTTGACTGGCATTTTGATCTTCTAGTATACCCAAGAGAAAAATAAATAACTTGGTCAAGTTGAAAACTTGCACGCTTTGTCTTACCAATGTGAACAAACCCAGAAATTAAAGCAACCAAAGTGAATGCTAAACAAATACTCTATATTTTAAAATCGGATGCTTTAAATAAAACAATAACATACATTAATTGATTTAAATTTATATATATATTTTTTGCATTATTTGATTATAGTTAAATGTAAATTATTTCTTATGCATTTAACTAAACTTTGATACTTCTGTATAGGTCTATTTCAGAGATATGTGAGTCACTAATGGATTTGTGTAGGAAGAATTTGCCGTACGGAAAAGCAAACCACGCGTAGGATGCCTTTGTTTTCATGATGATGAGGATAATCATAACACCAAATTTGGGGTTAGATAATATTCCAACCCAATTAATTTCTGGTCACATGAGTTTGGTTAAGATGGAAAGAGACACGAACTGAAAGATCACTAACTTGAATTATAAAACATTTTCTTTGCGTAAAAAAATATGAACGGATAGAGACATACGCGGGGTGTCGCGGGCCTACGTAGTTGTTGTTTGATTAGTAAATTGATATCCATTTCATGGCAAAATTCAAAGTTGATATTATTCATGAAACATGTTTCAAGGTCCCACGTTGTCTCGTCTCCATCATACAACAAGTGCTTATAATTGAGATGTGATGATCTCAGCTGAAGAACCTAGAATTATTTCTACTCTTCGTTTGAGTTGTTATATATGGTTTTTGGATCTCAGAGCCTATCACCTACGTGTAAGGAGAATTTTCTTAGCAACAGTAGATGTGAAAGATTTAGCAATAGTGTTCGATTCAGGAAGATTCGTTGGGGTTTGAGCAAACAGATTAATTAAAGTCTGATTATTTGTTAGGAATTAGCTTAAACAACTTTCTTACGTAATTGAGTGTGATATATTTCTATATCCTTTAATTTAAGGGGTGGATATAATTTTATACAAGTGTTCAGTTTCTAATGTACCAACCTGGACGAAATCTACGATCTCTCGTTTGGGCTTCAGAGTCAACCCATTTTATAATAAATTTAATTGCCATTACTGATAGTATAACAGTGAATTAATCAAATTTCTTGTTAATAATTTTTAAGATTGTTAAAATTACAATTGAACTTCTTAAAAATACAATATTTTATTATTGGGAGAATGAAAAATAGTATACGGATTAACTCCTTTCATAATGAATTAAAATAATGGATAAACACTGTAAACTCAGGATGTTTAGAAATTTCACAGGCACGACGTGATCTAAAGTAATTAACCTAAGCAACTTCGTTGACATATGTGTAGATGAAAGTGCAATTTTATTTGTATATTCGGTATGTTTAATTTAAAGGTCAATGAGTTTATTTTTCCAATTTTCAATAATAATAAAAAAAAAAAACGAGATTTAAATCAAAAACTATTAATTACTGTACCACATTTTTAGACCTGTAAATTGAAAACAAACTTCATTTTCAAACTTTATAAACAGATCTTTAAAAATAAGTTTTAAAGAAATAGGTCGACTTATTTAACAATAGATTTAGCTAAATTTTTTAAAGTTATGCTAAAAAAAATATTCAAATCCACCAAATAGAAAGAATGTTTAGTCTGTCACCTATTCCCCCTATTTCTACATGTCAATCTATCCATACTAATATTTCAATTTTCAACTCAAAGATAAATATAAATGACAAACTCATAATTTATATTAATTTGTCATAAATATAAGTAAATAACGTGTCCAACGAGTCATAAACGTAGAAGTGTTAAATGGGTTTGGCACGCATATTTCTATTCGACTCTTGAATGGAAATTTGAGAGAGGCCAGAAGCAAGTTTTCAGCAGTCGAAAATCTTACGTCCAAGAGAAGATGCTCCCTAATTTATTAGTCGCCAAAGGTGACTTTTTGAGCCAACTTGTGGTAACATTGGAAAATAAATTCTTGTTAACAGTTCCGAAGAGTTCTGAATTATAAATTGCATTAAAGTCTTTATTTTCTTTTCGCTGTCATTTAGGCAGAGAAAATTCAAAACACACTAATATTAGGTACCTATTATTACCCATGATGTATACAGAATACACTTTTTGATTGTTTTTGACTAGCGTCTTTCATACATTTGGTAAGTTTTCCACCGCTATTGGGGAATCCTAGGTTACATACTAAGTAGCTGCGCGGTCATTTTGAGTGCCAGCAAGAAAAAGTGTTGACAGACAGAGAGGAATATATGCATAAGACAAAATATGAAAAGAACAAATAAGCCATCAATTTTCTCCTTCAACTATTACCTTTATTTTTTGAACGATTTTTACGGTTGAAAAGTATACAAGATTTAAGTGTTAAAAAAATCGAATTCATCTGTCATGGTTAATATAATTTAACATATTTAAGGACTATACAGATAATTTTTTAATATTTAAGAAATTACTCATATAATTTTATAATTTTAGGTTCGTGAAAAATATTTGAGAAATCAAATTAGTAGTTTATTATAAAAGGAGGAAATAAGGAAAAAAAAAAAAAGACTAAGAGAAGACAAAAGAAGCAGGGGTTAGAAAGCAAGCTAGACCTATGAAGCCAATATAATTTGTTTAACTTGATTTTTGGTTTGAGACAATTTGGATATAGTTTTGGACAAGGCCCATGAACCCATGTTGGGTGTCCAGTTACCTTTAATTTTAAGGCCAGCCCATGTCCAGTCCAACAAAAATCAAGCAATATTCTCGAGAGTTTGGCTTAAAAGAAAGTTATTCAGTTAGGCAAACTAAACATGGCTTTCAATTTTTAGCAAAATATGCATGCATGCCAGACATGTAGTTTTATCATAAATCTTTGTGATTAGCATATACAGTCACCAAAAGCATAAGAGAGAAAAACAGGCACTCCCCAAAATAACATTAGATCAAAAAGTATAACCACAAAAAACAGACACCTTCTATTTATAGCATCTCCCTCTATTTTTCTACCCCGAGATATTAAACTAACAAGTAACAACCTTACTAGTTTCAACTAAATCCACCTTTTCTATTTTTCTCTCCAACTAAATCCCAAGATATTTAAAAAGACCCTCTTTCTCTTTCTCTATACACTTCAAGTTTCCAACTCAACAAGACCTTGCACATCTAAAATGAGTTCCAAAGGGTTGCTTGTGTTTCTTCTCTTGGCACTGGCCATTGTGGCTGAGGCATCTACAATGAACACTTTTTACCCTGTTGTCTATGATGATGACACTGACCACATTGTAGATGACAATGAGTTTTCAATGAGTTCTGAAACACAACGTCGTACAGTGCTAAATAACAGAGTTAAGTACATAAGCTATGGAGCCCTTAGAGCGAACCAAATCCCGTGTAGTAGGCGTGGAAGGTCCTACTATAGTTGCTACAGCAAGACTAGGGCCAATATTTACCGTCGTGGTTGTTCAGCAATTACACATTGTGCCAGAGACACCAGTGCAAACTAGTACAAAACAAGCCAGAAGAGGAACACGGAACATGTTGCAATTGCCTAATATATATTCTTAACCTAAGTGGCTGCAATAACTTCCTCTGCTGCAACAATCTATGTTTTTTAAATATCTTTTTTTCACGGTCAACTATAATACGTAAATAATCATAACTCACTTAAAGAATATATACATATTTTTCTTTCTTTTACATTTTACACACATATATACTTATCTTTTTTTATATTTCATAACTGGTTATCTAAATATTGTAATTGTCTATCTATCAAATATTTTTCCTTTTTAAACTATGTTCCTAATTCAATTATGAGTATTGTGCAAAATACTAATGTAACGTGGAAGCAATAACCACGCTTAATCTTATTCAAAATGTTGAGAAAAGTGAAGGTTGAATTATGAAAAATATTTGATAAATAATTATAATATACTATCAACTAGATATAAATTATAATAATTAATTATAAAATGTGAATATATATATATATATATATAATTAATATGAGTGTGTTGGTTTATTGCTGCCCCTATTTCAATTTCTGCGAGATCTATTTGTTTAAAATGAGTACTTTGCTAGAGTGGAGTACCCCATATTTATTACCTTTTCTTTCATAATATAAATGTATTTTATTTTATTTAGTTGATTCTATATTCCAGTGCAGCATACAGAGGAAGGGTGTCTCAAACTTGTCCAAAATTGAATTTAATAAAATTTGAAGTAAGGAATGTTCATGTTTTAAAATTTGATTCGAAATGTTAATTAAAGATTCAATGGTTATAGTAAAAACATGATTACAATTTTTAAATAAAATTAATTGTTTTAATTTATTTATTTATTGAGTGATTGCATGTTATAAATTTTGTTAATCATAACAAAATGTTGTGTCAAATAATATATGAATTCAAATCAAAATTCTTTAATATTATTTACATATATAAAATGAAAAATATTTCATGAAGTACATTCATTGTTTGACTTCCTTTCTATAGTCAAAATTTGTGAGTCAAAAGAAATTTTGATTTGCTAAAACTGTACGAGAATATTTTACCAAACAATTGACCGACAACCTAAACTTCACTAATTTAGCGTATTAGTGTCTTACAAAATTTTGATTTTAACTACTATATCATCCTAATTATGCCTAATTAATGGATATTGCCTCTTCTTTTAGTGAAGTCGGTTCATTTCCTCGTTAATTCTTTTTAGGAGCGATAGGGACATATTTTCTATAGATTTTACTGACATGCATTTTATAATACTTTTTTATTTTTATAATTTTTTAAAATTTATTGAAAACTAAAAAAATTAAGAAAGTAAGTTATAAATTAATAGGTGGAACCTATAAAAATGTATGATTTTAAAAAGTTTCAGCCAATTATAAAAAATATGTTCAAAATACGACAAGTGTATTGTTGATTTTTCTTTTGAATTTGAATTGTCTCGTAATAGATGTTTTTATGTCACTTCTCACATTTCCATTTATCGTCTGGATCAAATTTTTCATTCATTTTTATACCACCAAAAATTTTAAAACACTTACTTTTTCTTATTTATAAATTATAGTCTTTTACTAAGTTAATCATTTTCTTTTGTCACACTTAAATACTTGAATAAAGTAAGCCTTAAACACTTGAATAAAGTAACGCAAAATAAGCTAATTGTCTAACCTATTCTAACTTTTAACCACTTCTATTACAAGATTTTTACGAGGCATCTCAATTAGAGATTGATTTAAGTTTTGAATTATTTTACATTAATAATATATTGTATGTTATTTAATGAATCTTTTAAGTTTATGTAATTTGAAAAGAAGATAAAACATGTTTTAATGAATTTTTCATACAAAACAATCTATTGACTAAACCTCACATAAAAATTCCACCTATTGGTGCCTCTCTCTGTCAATAAAACATCACAACAAACATAGTTGATGCTCAACATGCTCTTGTCATTAATGATGTACGTGGTCTTAAGGATTGAAATACACTTTTATATTTTAAATCTAGAGACTTGTTCTAAATTTGGAGAACGAAAAAATTATCTTAAACCTATTAAAAAAATATATTATTAATTTAAGTTTATACTTCTTTTATTCTACAATTTAATTGTACATAATGTTAACATTAATATATTATGTTAAAGTATTATGACAACAATTTACTTGTACATAATGTTAATATTAATATATTATGTCAACTTTGCATCGTTCCAAAAACATTAAGCGTCAAATTAAAGTTCAAATATATGACATGATAAAAAATTTCAAAGATTGGATAAAAGCAAAGATAAATTCAATCCATACTTAACCCTAATGACTACCAAAACCATCACTATGGTTACCATTCTTTGACTCATGTTCTTGACATTATTGATCCAAATAGTCTTTCAAATCAACCATATCACCGCACCACCATTCTCCAACTCATACTTAAATTTCTTTGAGAAAGACATTGGTTAATGCATTTATCCACCAACCAACTCACCCCAATTACCATCATCCCCACTCTTCAATTCCTTTTCTTTTGACTGAAGAATTTACTTTACTGTTATATTCACCCACTAGTTCATTCCTTACACCATTATTACTGCTTTGTCTCTTGTTGAAAATATTCCAATACACCATTATATACATACCAGTTCCTTCTTGTCAAAGTTTGTCATGGATTTTTTTACTCATGTACCTGGCTCTACTCGCCACCATTATTACTATTTTAACCAACAATATTTCAACTCTTCAATTCTTACTCTACTTCCTTTTTTTTTTTTTTTTTTGAAAAGATTCCAATTTACCATCATATTCACCCACTAACATTGCCACAATCAAAAACACCAATATTGTCCAACTCCTACTTCTCTTAGTAGAATTCCTTAGAACACCCTCCTACTCACCCCGTTTCACCATCTTTGATACCATAACACTTTCCGAATCACATTCACGTCGCTGTCTAAAAATCCTCAACACGTCTTTTTCCTTCTATTAATATATAGCTTTGGACAAATTTGGGAAAAAGTAGCCTCGTTAAATTTTTTTAAGTTATACAAAATTGTGCTATTTCATTTATTTTGCATTATCAAATAATTCAGGAGACACGGATATATTATACTAATCATCACTTATGTACATATCCATTAAGTCAAGTATCAAGTCAAGTATAGATATTAAATAAATAATATATTATACTAATCATTACTTATATACACACCCATCAACTCAACTAAAGAAGAGATTAAATAAACAGCTGATACCATATTAAAAATATAAATTATGAAATCTAACTCAATTTTATAAAATTAATATACAAAACAGATAACATGGTATCTCTTTCCGTTTTATCATGTCAATAGTCATCCAAAACTATACATGCATATCTAAAAAAAATACTCGATCATGGCCATGACTAATGACTACGAATTTAAAGGTAGCGAGGATATAGTCAAAGATATTATGCTTGAATTTTTGTCACTTGGCAATAAGATCCAAGGACTTTTGAAGGATGATTATAAAAAAAACATCAAATCAAAACATGCCACATGTGAGATGTTTTATATATATTTCATCCGAAAATGATAGCGAGAGGGAAATAGAAGATGATGACCTTGATAACGGGGTAAGCAGAAGGCAACAAGGGTGTTGGAGCAGTGCACATGTTAAGTTTCAAATTCTCAATAAATGCAGTACCAACCATGAGTTGCGAAGTCCACAAAAATCATATGCATAGCGTACACAAACAAACAAGAAATACACTCAACACCGTGTTTTGTAGCTCTCCCATTCCCATCACTATTTCCATCTTTTCTTCCCTTTCATCATCATAAGTCCCACTTCTTTTCTCTTCCTTCACTTTCTCATGTCCCCATTCACTTCAATTCTGGTCTCCTTCCAGTCAAAAAGGAAAATTAAAATATTGAATCGGAGAAAATAGGGACTGTTTTCGCATGATTGCTTTTACGGCTGTCCAAACCTTTACATTCAAGACCCTCACTCAACGTAGCGGGTTTCCTACACTGCTAACAAAAACCAATAAATAATACAAGAAATAAATAATTAATGCCTCAAACTACACTTGTCGGCTCTCTCATCTAATTCTCATCAACCAAGTTTGACTTCTTATTAATACATAACTCTAGCACACAAGGTTTATGGATCACATTGGATGATTAATTTTTAATATAAAGATTTGACAGATTTATTAATTAAAAATCTCACGTCACTTATTATATATATATATATATAAATAAAGAATAATTCGTTTTTACTAACTAATATTTTAAAGATTTTAAAAGTGAAATAAACATATTTATATATTTTATCCAATTATTCTAAATAACATTTGTATCTTATAAAAATATGAAATATATCTTCTTCTACTAGTCAGCTTTTTAAAATTTTTAAAATTCAAATAGACGCATAATTCATATTTTTAACCATGTTTCGCTCAATCATTCTAGATAGTATTTACATCATCTGTCATATTTCTAATTATGTTTCACTCAATTATTTTAGATAATATTTACATCATCTGTCATACCGCAACCGTTAATACAGAATTAGCTGATGCTTATTTCCCTAATATCATTGTTTTTTCTTCTCTGGACAAAAAAGAAAAAATTCATAACCCACATACGATCTACCTCCGGGCAACATTGTTCCCTCGGGTTTGCGCCCATTGCCAAGGATTTCTCACTCTTACCTCCCATATAAAAGTCTGGGCCGTGGCAAAGGATAAAAACTACAATAATTAATGATTCAACTATCTTCACGTTTCTACTATCTTCAATTGACACCAAAGTTATGGATATAACTTGCTGGTGCTTACTACAACATGACATCTCTTGGGATCTTTCGCTTTGGACATGCAAGGGATCAAAGATTCCTTCCCCATTTTTGTACGTTTTGTATGACAGCTAAGCCCAAAGCTGCCTTCGCAATTTGATTTTCAAACCAACCTCTTTCTTTCTCTCTCTCTCTCTCTCTCATGCCAGTTTCTTCGCTATAAAGACTGCGCTTAGTACAGAGTGTATTATTAATTTTGCTAATTACGAATGACATCTCAAATTATAAATGCCATCCAATTTCCTTCCTCTCGTTCAAACAAAAGTGTCAGACCTTGTTTGACTAAACATCAAAATTAATTCCTCTCGTGATAACGGACAGTTTTTTAATATAAAATTTTATACCTACAATTGATTCAAACACACATTTAACTCCATTCAATAATTTAAAATCAACTTTAATTAATAGCTATTAAACTTTATCCGCGGCAACAATAATTGAACATTTTGACTTCTTAATGAAAAATACGGCAAAAAGGATAAGGAAACTAGAAACGTCTCAATAACATTGCCCATTGCCGAATGCTGATTACTACAACGGGTCTAAATTAATCAAAATTCACATTCTCCAATTTAACTTTCTCCACGCACATATTAAACTATTCGAAAACGATAGAAAAGCCCGAATAAATTTCACTAAAAAAATCAATTTTTTCCATTAAATTTAGTGGCAAAGTTCAAAAAATTTTAATGATCAATTTTCGAAAAGTTACATAATTTAAATAAATTAATCATTGCTAATGCGCGTGTTAGTTAACGAACGAAAAACAGAGGAGATTAGCGAAACAGAGAATAATAGCAATTGATACATACAATTGAAGCAAAATTATTCCATTCTCATGACAGCCATTACAAAACAATCCCTCTAATTATCAGCATAAATGGAAATAAAGCATAAATTGTAAACAAGAATCTTACACAAAATCCAAAACCAAATAATAATAATAACAGTTAAAAAAAAAGCAATAAATTCAAGAAGAACGAGGAGGTGAGGAAGAAGAAGGACCTGAAGCTCTGGGAGAGGTTGTAGGGAAGAGAGGGAGCAAACGAGGTTCAGAATCTCTGGGAGTTGAAGCAGGAGAAGGGTGCAAAAAGAACCCTTTCTCTTTAATAGCTTTCTCTTCAGCTTCGGAATTGGATCGGTTAAACGGGTCGGGTATGAGAGGCGTGACGGGGCTGAGAACCAGTGCGGGAAAATCGAGGATGCTCGGGGAGAGGATGTCGGGTTTTCGAGGCGAACTGTTGTTTGTTGAGAAAAACGAGGATGTGAGAAGCGGGTTGATGTGCAGATTCTTGAGAGAGTTTCTGCGCTCATAAAGTTTGAATTGTTGTTTTTTGTTGGGGATTGATTTCATGGGTGGGATGTTATGATGGGTCGGGTTTGCCGGTTTCGGACACGACACTTGTTTTACTGTCTCCGAGGACCCGGTAAGCATTTGAACTACTTGTTTGAACGAGGATGTGTCGGCTTGGACGAACGTTGTCGGGTACGGACTCGCGGGTTCGGATCTCGCCATGGGTTTTTGAGAAGTGAGCCATGCTTTCTGATTGTTATTCTCTTGGTGGTTTCTTGGGGATGTGGAGTCCATGGTTAAGTGAGTGACTGAGATTTTGTGTGTTTCTGAAAGAGAGAGAGAGAAAAGGATGAGTCTTTATAGAACAAGGTAAGAGATGATGACTAGATTACACCTTTTTTTTTTTTCTACTTTGTTTGATTTTGTTTTGCTAAGAAATGAAATATTTTATTTAGATTCTAGGAATATAGTTAATGTTTTAGATTTTATGATTTCTTTTGTAAATTTTTTATATATTAATTATTTTTTATATTAATTAAATATTTATTAGTTTTTTACTTTATTAATACATTATTAATATTATATCATGACAGCTAGAACAAAACAAGAGAATCTGTTAAAAGGTTAAAAAGTAGGATAAAGAGACCATTATTAAATGTAAATTATAAACTGCAATCAATTTATTTCTTTTAATAATAATTATTTTTATATTATTAATTGTCTGTTTTTTAAAAAAATTATATTAAAAATATATAACTATTAACTGCTACTAGATGATAATGTGCGTTAAAGCAAGTACACCAAAAAAGGTGCACTAAAAAAAATGAGTTAAAGCAAATTTCTAGAATTATATTTTTCTTATTATTTTTATACTCATATATTTTCCCTTGTTACGAAGTACACCTGCAGGAAAGTACAGCAAAAAAAACAAGGGTACAATTTCCTATTTTTATTAATTTTTTTCATACTTTATGTAAGGATTAAATAAGAGCGTGAGAAAATATGTAATGATTTGTGTACTCTATTTAATTAACTAAATTAAATTACTTTTTATTAATTTTACTACTATGATATATGAATATATACAGTGACGGATCATGTTGTAGGGGCAATTATCCCCACAAAGTTTTTATTTTACTTAAATAAGCTTAGTAAAGAAAAATGTTTGTCCACGTAATAAAATTGGTAATTTTCCTATTAGACAATTTTTGTAAAAAATAATGTAAACATTTAAAAAATAATAAATTATTACTAATTTTATTATTTTATTCTTAATTTTTAGTAGTACTACTCTAATATTAAATGAAAAAGTGACACTAAACACGTTAGAAGACAATTATAATTTGTAAAAGTCTGCATATTTTAAATTTTTTTTGTCATAAAAGTTTGTACTTTGTAAAATCGTATAATATTTTTTTCTGTAAAATTTTTCTTGATTTTCTAATTAAAAAAATTTAATAACCCTTGCCCAATGAATGAAATAATAAATCCTTTACTTTTTCTAATTATTTAATAACCCTTTTTTTTTATCTCTCTTCTTTTACTTTGTTTTTTGTACCAAATGAAGGAAAGCTAGGTGGACCAGAATCACCAGCATCCAGTGCTCCTTCAAGCTATCAATTATCATTCTGCAATGTTCCTTGATTAATTACATTGCAAAAATCAAAACGGTCTTAATTTCTATTACGGTGGAGAAAATTTTGCTGAAGAAAACTGGAAAGGATTCAAAATGATCAAAGCCTCAGAATATATTAAATTTTCTTATGTCTTCTGCAAATAGAATGTTCATGGGACTCATGACTGATAATGACAAACAAGGTAAATTAAATTTATTAGAATCAAAATAGATTTGCATTTGGATTTGCTTTTCCCTTTAAGAAAAATGTTATAACGATTTATCTCATTATATGGTATGACTAATTAGCTAATAGAATTATGGTTTTGCCATGTATGAAAATCCATTTTTTTTCTGCTCAAAATCTTAATAATACATTTCTTTCCAAACAAAAAAATAATAATTCTAGAACAAGAAATTAACAAAAAAAATTTAACAACCGTGACAACTGACTAATACGAGAGTTCATTTGGTTAGGTTGAAAGAAATAGAGAATATTAAAATAGGAAAAAATATTTAAATTTAAAAATAAAAGTAAAATTTTCCTCTCCCCATCCCTTTTTATAATCTCAAAATATCAGTTGCATTTTTTACATTATTCTTTTTCTAAAAATTATATTTATTTTAAAATTTCGTCCCCTTTCTATTAAAATTAATACATCTTTTGTCATTAGTGAATATCACAGTCAACAGACCAACAAGCAGTTTTCTTAAAAAGTAATTAGTGTGTTCCATCTTGAAACGAAACTAAGTAATTACAAAGTATTTTTAGGATTTCCAAGACTCCCACTGTTGGAAAAAAAAAGTTAATTAAGTTTTTTTTCTCAGTTTATATAAAATTTTGGTTTTAATCCTTTAAATTTATCTATTTTATTTTAATTTTTAAGAAAATTTTATTATTACTTTTAGTCTCCAGTAAAATTTTCTGGTTAGTGATTAAATGAGTATTATTTTGTTATAGTTTTTAATTTTTAAAGAAAATATTTTAACCATCACAAGGTGATACTCATTTAATTACTTAATGAAAATGTTGATAAGAGAGATTAAAATAAAGATACAAAATTTTTCAAAAATTGATTTATTAAAATAAGAGATAAATATTTATAAATTAAATAATTTTTTCATAACAACAACTATTATAGTGAAAATAAATTAGACTGCTTGAAATTTAATTGTATTATGTGAAAAAATAGTTTTATATCAACGTGTAGGGAAGAAGGAGGGGAACAAATAATGAAATAATGGGACTAGGAAAGGGTTTGTCAAAATATTTTAATTTAATTATAATTAAGTAACTATTATTTTAGTTATGGAAATTACGAGTCTTTATTATAATAGTTTTCAAAATTTTGAAAATATCAAATAAGTGTATAGAATTACGTAACATCCTACTAATCTCAAAAATTGAAAAAAAATGTTAAATAAAATTTTAAATTTAACTATTTAAGTTTTTAAATTTTATTATTTAATATTATTTTAGTCTTGACAAGTGTGGGTTAAATATTAATATTAATTAGTGATTAAAATAATAGTAAATAAAACATTTATTTCACTCATATTTATTACAAGATATGAAAAATATAATTTCGGGTATTGTTTTATTCTCAAGAGTATTGCATGTTGAAGTTCTAATCATTTTTATCTTCACAAAAAGACAGCGAAAAAGTGATATCCATGAAAAACATGAGAAATTATTTTTTATTATACTAATAACTTTCATTTCAACTTATTTCTTTTACTTTTAAAACATATTTTTGAAAATATTAACATGACATTTTTAACTATGGAAAAAAAAGATTTCCAATTATAATATTCTTAAAAATATGCACATCCTAATTTATTTAATTATTATATTCTTGAAATGTTAAAATGCAATTTTTAACTTTCAATTATAATATTATTGAAAACATATTCTACTACAATAATAATGTCATTTGTATAACATGTTCTTCTTTAACTATAGGCAAAAATAAATTTATATTATATTAATAAATTTCATTTCTATTTATTTTATTTTATTTTTACTTTTAAAATATATTCATGAAAATGTGATTTTTAATTATAGTAAAAAATAATAATTCCAATTATAATATTCTTGAAAACATATTCTATGACATTAGTACTTTTTATTTCTACACCAATAACAATTTTTTTTAACTATACAATAATATTCCCAAATATAATACTACTAAAAAAGTGATATCTAACATATAAAATGATTTTATTTAAAAAATGAAAATAATATTTATTTCAAGAACCAAAATTTCTATTTATTATTGGAGAAAAAATACACAGAATTCATTTGGAGTTGCTCAAAATATTAATATATAACAATACACTTTATAATATAATTATGAATAAAAAAATTGAAAGAAGTGAACTATAATGAAAATACAGTAGAGAAACGTTATTAAGTTTACTTGTTGGAGATGTTTTTGGGCAAAAGAAAAAAAAGTGTACGTATTCGCCCTTTCTTTAATTTGATCGAGTAAATAAAATAAAAATAAATAAAGAAAATACCCCATTAGAAATTTGGGGTCAAATGCTTTGTTATTTTATTTTTCATGGTGTTCAATAGCACAAAATTCTTTTTATATTAAATCCATTTTTATTATTAATAAAATCTATCACAATATAATTCATCATTCAACCACATTGTTCTACAACTTTAAACGCGTAAGACTGAACGTTACTTCGTTAACTATAACAATAAGTAATCAATTAATTTACTCACAAAACATATACGTATTTCTATCTCTTCACATTTTATACATATATATATATATATATTTTTCTTTTCATTTGTCTAGGAATATTTTCCAATAAGACTCCATCCTGAAACAGTAATAAATGAAAGCATTATTTAAGTACATAGCTAAGTACCTTTACTTAAAAAATGATTTTTTGATTAGTCTTAAACATATTAGCAGTCCAAGGTTGTAAAGTACGAGGTTGAACTAGGATTGATCTTCTAAGATGGAGAAGGAGTTGGAGAATGGTGATGAGGGGCATGATGAATAATAGGTGGATGAATGTATTAAGAGATTGGACTGAAGGATGGGGTGCAGGAATTGGATGATGATGGTGGTGATGTGAAGAGTGTGTTGGTGGCTGTGGAAGAGGTTCAGGACTCAGAGAATGATGGTGATGACCACCATGATTATGTGGTGCTTCTGCTGAAACACCAATGGAGGGATTAGGAGTAGAGTGTGCAAGAGTTTCAAACTCTTGTGCAAACACAGTGATAGAGCTCCATAGGAAAAGGAATAATATTAAGGCTCTTGTCATTGTTCTCCTCAAGTGTTTCAAATGAAGATGATTGTTTATGTGAACTTAGAATGAGTTCATTTATAGATATTGAAACTAAGACTTTGTGACCAATTTTGATTTGCATATAAAAATAAGTTCTTGCTAATTAATGCCCTATAAGTATAGGTTAAGAAATTAAAAAGAAGTAGTATTTGTGGAATAAATCATAGATATGTGCAAAAAAAAAATGTTACTAAAAAGGTGATTTTCAAAAATGTAAAATGATTTTTAACTATGGTCAAGAATAACATTTCCAAATGCAGTATTCTTGAAAAACGTTTTGTTAGGTTAATAATTTTCATTCAACACTCTTAACATATTCTATTTTAACACTGGTCAAGAATAACTTTTCTATTGCATTAGTAACTTCTATTTTTTTAACTTTTGAGACATATTCTTCGAATTCCTGAAAACATATTCTATTGGAATAATAATTTTCACTTCTACACTAATAACATATTCTTTTTTAACTATATTCAATTAAAATATTCATCAAAATCTGATTTCCAAGAATGTAAAATGATTTTTAAATACGATGAAGTATAAATAGTTCCAATTATTACATATTCTATGACGCAAAACAATTTTCAATTCTACACTAATAATGTAGTTTTTTTTTGCACTATAGTCAAGAATAAATTTTTAATTACAGAAACAATTTTCATTTTTACACTAATAGCATGTTTTTTTTTAACTAGAGTAAATAATAACTTTTCTATGACAGTAATAACTTTCATTTTTTCTTCTTCTTTTCTTTTTTAACATTTAAAATTACTCTTAAGAATATTAAAATGTGATTTTTAACTATAATTAAGAATAACATTTTTAATTATAATAATTTTGAAAACAAATTATATTATATTAATAACTTTCATTTCTACACTAATAGCAAATTTGTGTCAAAACTAGTATTTCTAAATCTAATAATCTCAATAGCATGTTCTATTACACTACTAACATTCATTTTTTGACCAATAACATTTTTTTTTTAACTATAGCCAATAATAACTTTTCTACTGCACTAATACCTTTCATTTCTATTTATTTATATTTTTGTTTACTTTTGAAACACATCATAAAAATATTAAAACGTGATTTTTAATTATAGTAAAGATTAACATTTCAAATTATAGTATTTTTTAAAATATATAATATTATAATAATAATTTTATCTCTACATTAATAACAGATTATTTTTTATGTACAGAGAAGAATAATATTTCCAACTGTAATATTACCAAAAATATGATTTGCAAAAAATGTTAATGCTTTTATGAAACAAACACTACATTCAATTTAGAGACAATGTTCCATCCTTTTAAGAACTTTTGTAATTTTTTTTTTTATTTCGATGGACAATTATGATAATTCTCTACAGTGATTAAAATAATAATTTATTAAATTATAATCTATCTATTATGGTTAATTTACAATTGTGCATTAGGTTATAACTTAAAGGATCCAGAAAAGGCTTTGAGAGCAACTCTGTGGTGATTACAAAATTGACGATTGTGCATGTGAACTTAGAACTAGACTCTAATTTATAATTATACATGTTGAAATTAACACTTTGACCAATTTTAGTTTATATATAAAAATAATTGGAAAGGTTTATTTATCAAAGATGGTAACGTTGGAAAAAAAATCATAAAAGGTAAAATTTCAAAAATATATTTCGGGTGATACTGCATATGATATTTGTGGATGTTCTTTTAAATCTCTTGAATAAAAGCAATCCACCCTAAGTAACAAACAAGATTAATTATCTGTGTAAGGTCGAAGTTGCTGCATTCTATATGTTAATGTTTATCATTTCTGATTTTCTTCTAAAAATGCATAATTAAACGATTTTCTTTTCAATTAGATCATTAAATTTATTGCGCTAAAGAAGTATATACTCTTAATGAGTTAAAATAATTAATTATTTTTGAAAAATATTTCCCAAAAGTTTATTAATTGAATTTACATGACTTTAAATTCTTTTGACCAATAGGTTATTTGACATATTTTTTTTATTCATTTCATTAAATTCGATTATATAAAAACATATAATTATAAAATTTAAGTGGTTGTTCGTCCTACTCAAGTAAAAATATGATTATAAATCAAATTATAAATGATTAGTTCAATTTTTTTATATACTTCAAGATGGTTTGTTGCACTTATTACTTAGATGCATTATTTTAATTAGATTATTTTATTTTATTTTTATTTGAGGTAATTTAGATAACCGGATAACCCAGTATTTTAAATATTTATTATTTCTCCCATCAACTTATTTTATTTCTAATTCCCTCTATAAATAGATTATTAAAGTGAATGGCGTCCTTAAAAAGTAAAATATTTTTGTTACTTCATAATTAATTAAGTACATTATATTATTTATACTATAAGAATAATTATAATAATTCCAACATTTAAACCTCTAAAATTCCCAATTATTGCATCTAAATTTATGATAATTCTTGAACATATATTTCAGTTACAATTTCAAAATTTTATAACAATGCAATCGATGAATTTCATTTTTGTACTCATTTTGAATTTCAGATATTACAAAAACACTACACTTTAAACTTAAAAGTCAAATTTCCATGTCGTAGTCAAATCATGTTCAAATTCATAAAGGAAGATCACCGTTGCAAATCCAATCATAAAGTGATGATCAAAATTGCAAATCAAATAGATACAAGCATCAACCAGTATTGACCAAATCAAAATAGCCCAATTCAAAGTAGATTTGCAACGTCATAATAACCCACGAATAATAAACAAGCCACGCAAAACAAAGACACTAACATAAAGCATGTTATCGTACCAAAATACAAGAAATAAAGCATGTCTTTATAATATTAAATTTTTTGTTTACACGTAAAGCGCATTATAACAAACTAAACTACTGATGTTTTGTTTTTGTAGCTTTCGAATCTCAAGATCACTCTGAGTCAACATTTAACAAACCACATAAAATAATAAAATCATGATTTTGCTTAATAACTCCTAAGCCCAAATGAGCGTAATACAATGTTGTAGGTACTGAGTTGGTGACTGCACTTAAATATTGCTTAGGTCTATAAATCATACACAGCAGTAGCATAAAAAAAGAACTAAGAAGTTTGGCTTTTTACTTTTGGTCCAAAAAGAACACATCAAGAAGTTAAACTGCAAAATTTTGGTCGAGAAATAAGAAGTGTGGAGAAAATGATTGAGTGCGATCTCCACCCAAATGAACGGTCGTCAGCTCCAATGTGTATCTGCCCTGACCTGTACCGTGACAAAAACTCACTTGATCTCAGTATTTACAATTAGCAGAATACAAGATCCAAATTATACATCAAAGGATATTAAACTGCACGCATTAATCATAGATCTACAACCATTGAATATCCTTAACAACGTATTAGAACATTAACCAGTATATGCATAATGAGGGATTATATACAATGAAATTCGAATACAAGGCAACATTTAAGCCACTTGATATCATTAGTGATCACAAAGTAAATGGTTCTGAACACACCAGCATATGACCAGCGTTTGAGCAATTTCGATCTCTCAAATAAAACACTACAGATCATGGATAGCTTCAGGTTCACACCATCAACGTCAGAAAACATCACACCAAGAAAACTTAATAATCTTAGAAAGTTAAGAGACATGACATGTCGTGATCTTCGGACTTCAGTCTAAGGAGGAGTGAACGGGAAAAATATAAGGCGTTAAACTCTGTATGAGACACCAAGAGATTAAAATATTACCCAAGAAACTACGACTGGGGTGAGCAGAATATATTCTACCACACATCAAGTGGCATAAGAATGACAGATGCAGGTTTGACCCATATAATAATTCCAATTCCAGATTAAAAAATTACCCAATAAACCAGAGGTGCGATAGATACAGGTTCTCTATATCCTATAACCAGAAGAGAGAATGCACATAGAACATAAAAACCTAGAATCGCTAAGGAAAACTTATTGGAACATGGAAGGCACACTGAAAGTGAAAATTATAGAAGGATCAAGGTCACACCACAATAGAGCCTTAGGCAGAGGAAAATATTGTATGCAATCTCTATATTTGATGTTGAATTCAGTTAAGGAAGAACATTAGCAGCAAAGTAACAGACATGCCCTGCATCATCCTGAAGCTTATGGCCTAGTGCTGTTAATAGAGTTTTTAAGGGTATGTTATGTTGCCTAGTTCATATCATCTGGATATTAAATTCAATGAAACAATGGTTGCAGCACAGACCCAAGGATATGAGCTCAGAACTCCCAACACAAAATCCCAATTGAACCCTACATAATGAACATTACTTGGAAGTTTTAAAGATCATAGTATCAATTGTAACCTTCTTTGCTTCAGCAAGCCATTCCTAAATTTCCACCAACTTAAATGAAGTCGAGCATTGCCTAATAATAGCAATGTCATTACAATTATCTTCAAACAATACTTAACAGAAGATCAGAACAACAGCAAATCAACCACCATATACTTGGAACATCAATAATAAACAAGTTATTTTAACTTTATTTATCTTTATGTAAAAGGATTAAGTTATTTATCCTTTTTATCTTGATCCTTTATATTATTAATCCTAAATCCTATTCTAGTTATCTTAAGGAAAAGAGGTTAATTAGAGGGATATAATGGGCCAGGCCCACCTTATCTACACATTGGAGGATACTATGGTAGAGGAAAGGGATTCAGATATGAGGGAATATAGCAGTTACTCTGTTGTCGAAGGGGAAACACTTAGATTATCAACTATTTCTGGGTTCGGAACAGAAACCAAAACATAACCAAACCCCACACAACATTTGTAAAAGAAGGCCAACGTACAACTAAGACCCCCAAACAAAAAAAAAAACACCATTGTACCATAACAAGCAAGATAACAAAACTTTTAACATGAAGAAAGAGTAACAAAGCATTAATAAGATTACATGAAGAAAGAGTAACAAAGCATTAATAAGATTAAATTAATAAACTTTTAACATGAAGAAAGAGTAACAAGCATTAACAGTAACTAAAAAAAAAAAAGAAAAGAAAACCAACTAGAGTGTGATGAGCCAATTCAATCCAATTACCTTCTAAGCTTGATCATCTACCGGTTTATCTTCAACCTCATTAGTGGTAGCAGCTGCCTCTCCACTCTCAGCACCCTCTGCCGGAGGCTGAACCTGTTCCTCCTCCGGAAGCGGCTCCTCTACATAGTCATTTTCAAAAGCATCAGCCGGTACCTCATAAATCCTAACTTGGGGCTTAGACGGATCCTTCACAAGCACATACTTCCCTTCATTCAACTTCATGCACAAATCCACAATAGACTTCACAATCCCCCACATATTGGTGGTATTCAAATTAATCTGTGCCGCAAAATCCCTTGGCTTATACCCAACCACAGCCAGAATCACATGATTAAAATGATCACGGGGATGAATCCTGGACACATACCCCAACTTCATCATATCTGCACTACCCAACAAAGCCTGAGCAGTCCACTTAGCTAACTTATTGGCATTGTTCTTAAGCTCAGTAGCCAACACAGCACCTCTTTGAGTCTCCAACTTCTGCCTCCAATCCACACCAGAATACTTAGGATCGAACTCATTCAGAGCATTCAGAGTAAGGAACGATCTCTGCTTATTCACATCCAAAACACTATGCACCTCACACCTCGCAACAAGATACATATCATCATCAAGCTTCCACCTCCTATACCTATAAGCCACAGAAGCAACCTCTTCCCCTTCATTAGCAAAAGGGTTACCCTCATCAAAAGTAACCTTATTCCCATCCCTAACCAAAACCTGCTGTGAGAAATTCTGGTTAATATAAGCAGCCTCAACACTCAAAGAATGAGCAGAGTTAATATCATCCTTAGCCTCAGGAAGGGGCTCCTGAGAAGTCTCATGAACAGAAAGCAAATCAAGCTGAGACCCATCACGTTTGTCAAAGAACAACTTGTTCCCAACACGCTGAACCACAATGTCCCATGAATAAACAGACCTGGGAGCACACATGAGAGTGGAGAGAATAGTGTCGGTGGCAAAAACCGTAGCTTTATCCTCGTTGGCGAGACGTCGAATAACAGGGTCATCTGTGGTGGTGACTTTGAAGAAGTTCCGATTCTTGAACCGTTCAAGACGGCGTTCATTCTTCGGCGTGATACGATCGTAGGAGCGATCGTAGTATTCAAGTGCACCGCAGAGAAGAAGATCCTCAGGTTCGGGAACAGTGAAAGATAATTTGGAGAAAGTTGAGAACGGGATCTGATCATGCATGTTCCACTCAGGTTGAATATCCACCGATGATTTGAAAACCGCAGCTTCACGACGAGGGGCGTTAGGGTTTGAGCGATTCATGTGGTAGAGACGGTCGCGGCGAGCGCGTTCTTTCTCTTGTTCGCGCTTTCGCGCTTCAACTTCTTCGTCGCGACGCTGAGGGAGTTGTCGCTGTTGCTGGAATCGCCATTTTGGGCCGAATTTGGGCCGTGGAGGGGGCTTACCATCAACGAGGCGGAACGACGCGTCGTCGTCGGCGGAAGCGGGGAACGAGTCGTCGTTTGTGAAGTCGAAGACGGAATCGGCGGGGTTCTTTGAGCGAGATGGATTGTTGAAGTTGCGAGTCCAGTCGGCGATTCGGCCCAATTTGTCAGAGCGGGAGAATGGAGCGAAGGGGACATTCAGAGGGAGGTTGTTGGTGGTGGTTGTTGTGCCGCCGGCGCCGGCTTCCGGTGGACCCCACCCATCGGAGTTGAACGGTACGGCTCCTATGTCGAAGGCTCTTCCCATTGGCGCAAAGTTGCTGTGTTGAATCTGTGGAACAGAGATGAACGAGAAACCCTAATTGGTGTGTGATTCTGAGGTTTTATACTCTCTCTTTTTACTTTGGGTTTGGGTCTGCTTCTGAACTGCCAAGTGTTTTCTTTACGTGTCAGTTGGGCTGGGCTCTAAGTCATTGGGCTCTAAGTTAGTGGGCTCTTTCTTCTTTATCTATATTTGATTTAATTTCCGTTTCAATGATTTTGGAACTGCTAGATGAGAAAATATGCTTTTGTTTATTCAAAGAGTGAATAATTTTTTACAAGAAATACTAGTATTAATAATATTATATTTTTTATATATTATAAATTTATTTAATTTTTTTTCTAGAATAAATTATTTTATATTTGATACATACAAAATAATAAATTACGTAATAATAGGATAGAATATAATGATATAAGGAAATAGAATATCTCTAATGATATTGTAAACAATTATGCCTATAAAGGGAAATTAGAAATAAAGAAACGAAGACATAAAATATGTCTAATAGAAAGGAAGAGAAAATTTATTGCATATATTATACCACTTTTTTATATAAATTATTCTACTTCTTTCTAATTAGCTCTTCCTTAAGATAATTTTTTTTAACATTATTAAAAATAAAATAATAAGCAACACATTAATCCTATCATTTGAAATTAAAAATAAAACAATAAGCAATACATTAATATTATCATATGATGTTGGTATATCAAACATTAAACAATGAATTATAATAAGATATGACAGTGATCATATCATATCCTACTCTATTCTTACTAACAAATTTGTTCGTTACAACTTATTATCTTTTATTTGAACTAATACAAAAATCATTGTGGCAAATTTCTCTATCCTGATATTTTGGAATGTTACAAATTTCTTTTAGGTTCAATTGGTTATTGGTACTTATAATAAATTAGAAAAGTTACTTACGTTTAGAATCTTATATTTTTTTCTTTTTTTCTTAACATTTAAATGTTCTCCTTTACGAAATATGACTGAAATTTCTAGTTAAAAGTTATGTTTGTTTTGAGTAAATTTTATTTTTTACTTACTTTTTCAACTTCCATTAATATTTACTTATTTTATTTTACTCAACCATTTTTATAACTGATAAAAATATTTATAAATTTTTTGAGATTAATTTTTTAAGATAAAATATATTTTATATTAATTATATTAGTTAATTAATTTTTATCTCATAAAAATAGTTTTGAAGAAAAAAATTATTCTATGAATAAAAATATTCGATTATTTTAATTATATAATACAATTACAACCAGTGAAATAGATAGAATAAAATATTGGTTATAAGTAAGTCGGAAAAAAAAATAAGAAACTATCTCAAATTTTTATCATTTTGTAAATAGAGACCTCGAATAAAGTTTCATTTTATCCTTTAATAGGATCTCTCGTTATCTTGTTAAATAATTATCAAAATCAATTTATACCATTAATTTAGATTGAGTCTCAAAATTTTATTAACTTTTGTGTTTGATGCTCAAAAATACTATTAACAGTTAAAAAAATGTATTTATTGCAAATTATAACTATAGTCTAAATAAAGGTATTAATTTATTAAAACTTCAAATATATAAAATAAAAATATTTAGCATGTATGACTAGAATACTGTTTAAATATTTCCATAATTTTTACAAAATTTTCTTCAAAATTATACAATAAAGTGTTATTAATTTATATAATTTTTTATCTGTAAATATAATTATATCATAGTGTATGAAATAATTTGCCTGTGTATTTGTTACATATGTTAAAATGCCAGTAACTATACTAGAAGTTGCATGCATAGCTGAAAGAGATGTTGGTCGTTGAAAAGCAAAGCTGGAATATATTAATGGATGTTTGGGTTATATATGATTCATTCTCCTTTTACTTTCTCCATTCTTTTCTTCTCCAAACTCAATATTTTATTGTATCTGAAACCCAAAACGGGCAAACCCTACTTATAAAATATTCAAATACCTTTTCAATCAGATTTTGCAACTTCTGTGTGCCACTGAAATTAAAGCACGAGAAAGCATAATCTAAACAATAATATATAATGGAAACCCAAAGCTATAATATACAACGATAAGTTTTTGTCATTGTGTATTTGATTATTTTGAATGCTTTTGTCTCATATGCTTTATATATCTCATTTACACATTGGAAAAAAAAAAATAGATGTGCTAATATTATTGCAACATGAGTAAAATTATTTCTATTATTATACGTAAAAAACTAACAATTAATTAGATATCCATGAAAATATTTATTATTCATCTACACCGTTCGAACTTTGGAAGTAAAGCTACTAAACTAGTAATACGTTCTAGATTGATTCAATTGTATTCAACCAACCTGTTAATTTTTATTTTTTCAATTGATTATATTTATGTGACCACTCAAAGAATCTCATATATTTTTCTTTAAATCTTAACCATCCAAAAATAATTTTATAATCTAATTGTATACTTTTTATATTATTTAAATGACAATGATGTAATTTATATTAACTATTAAAAAATCTAATAATTTATAGTATAAAATTATTTGATATCTCATTAATGTGGAATTAACATAATGTATATTTTTTAAATTATATTAAAATATGAATTATTTGATTGATAAAAATTTTGGTGCGTGTATGATTACAAAGAAATATTTCTGTCGATCGCCGAAATTATATTTTAATTCCTCTAACAAATCTTATCATACTTCTACCGTTCTACGTGAATTGCCTCCTCCCACCAAAGTTTTTTCATTTATCCTGACCTAAAATTCCAACTCTTATAACTCATATGATTAAGACCAGCTTCTTGCTGGTAAGTGAGTGCACGATGTCATAGATAAAATTTTGTTCCATGTCAAGTTATTAAATAATGCAATGGCCCATTTGAAATTAATATCATTCAATCTTTTATTTATTTATTTATATATATATATATATATATATATAATTTTTTAATAATGTTTGATACTTAAAAAAATTATAAACAAAATCCAAAATAATATATATGCACTGTCTTTTGGTTCCCATAAAAAGTCTGTGTCTATAATTATGTTTGCTGAGCAATAATGGAAGCACAGTAGAAGAGTGAATTTGCTTACTAGGGAAACCAAAAGTAGTGGTATATATATGTATCCTGTTGAAAGCATGCATCAAAAACAGCTGTCATAACCCCCATATTACACTTTAAGGGCACTGTACGTAGCATCATTGATAAAGTTCTTTAGTCTCTCAGATATCCTTGCAGCTCCTTTGCTAGATTCCCCATCCTGAACAATATTTCGATATGTAGTATACCGAGGAAATTAAGATCAACCATTTGTAGTGTATTTTGTAATCATGTTTCATCTATTAAAAATCACATCTAAAATATGGAATCAAACTTAGTATTGCTGTTGGAATAATAATTCACCTGACAGTGTATTGAATGTAAAACTGCATCTCCGGTGACTTTATAACAGGCGTTAACAATATCTACTCCTTCTTCGTGAAGAACACGAATGGTTTCACTGAACATGAATTTAGAATCCAACCCAGTTATTAGAACAACGTCTAAAGCTGAACCCATTTGTTGGATCTGAATTCGTGGACATTTTGTCTTTCCTTCATTCATTAACCTCCCCCCATTTGGCCTTTCAATTCCTATTAGCATCTTCTTCTTGTCCTTCATTTTCTCCACATTAATCTGTAACTTCTTTATGTACTTTGTGGCTTCTTCTACCTGATCCGGCAGTGAAATTGACCCCTACAACACATTCAAACAAAAGTGTATGTAATCATTTGTCAAACCAAGGTTTTAGAAAACAATACACAGTTAACCATAAAATTTTTCAAATGTCAACATTTTCCAAGTATATTTGACTGATGCAACTTTAGTCTCATCATCAATTGCAACAAAATGCAAAAAAACTGAGATCTTGACCGGTATATAAAAATTTGTGTCAAAAGCATTGCCATTTATTACATAATAGTTTGGTTAAATACATATTATATAAGAATTAGCAGCTAAGAGAAGAAGGGGTAGAGTGAAAGAAGGAAAAAATAACCTTTGATCTTTGATGAGGTACTAGTGAATTTAATCTGTGGAAGAGAGTTTTCATTTGGTTTCTTCTATTCCTCTCAATGAATTTTCTGTCAACTCTGGATGGACTAGGGTTGTTCTCCATATCAATATTAGACCAACCAGGTGATTGATGTATCTCAACTCGAACAGCTGAAAATACTTAATCCATGAAAAGAGAACAACGCTTCTCAAATAATAGTGTCAGTAACTTGGAATCGTTAATGTCTTTTATAAAAGCAAATTAATATCATTGGAGGCTACTGATCAAAGTTCAGTGATTGATATGGTGGTGGGGACTCTTTGTCGTGCCCTTAAGCTTATAAGTTATAACTTTGGCCATACGCCTTAAATATCATTCTTTCTTTTCGAATTAACCCTAAAACTTTTTTAAGTTTACACTTGAATATGAATATGTTTTTGTCCATATATATGTTCGGTTTCGCATCCTATCCTAGCTAACACGTGTACGTATGACTTTACGGATATGATTTGTTTTTATATATACCTCAATCTGTATTTTATAAGTAAATAGTGATGATTGAAAATTTATGACACTTAGATATACGATGCTGTATATATAAAAGTGTATAGGAATTTTTAATTTACTTGTCCATATAATAAGATTGAGTTATGATGATAACTTACCATTTTAATATAGTACGAGTATTTATTCTAGAATTAATGATTCGTGTCTCATGGAATACTTTATTGTTGTGGAATAATTTTCTGTAAAAGATAGAATCAAAAAGGGGTTGAATTGTGTTTTATAAAAAAAAATTTCCTTTTGTCTGTAAGTTTAAATATGTTCGGACGAAATAATTTTAATCTTCAAGGATTGTTTTTAAGGAAGAGACGTTATAGTTTAATTATCTCCGTTAGTCGAAAAACTTAGAGAAGTAAATACACAAGTATTTTTATATTGGTTCGTCTATATAAGACTACATCCAGTTACCCAGTAACAACTGAGTTTTCACTACCAACCGTGAAAGGGTTACAAGTATTATTTGCACCCAGCCACTTCTGGCTATAACACAATATTCTTTGTATTCTTTGAACAACCAGCCTCCTCAGGCTAAAACACCACACAAGTGGATTTGAAATAGTTGTTTTAAACAAGAAAGATTCCTCTTCGCAGAGAGGGTTTTATAATGAAGTACAATAGGTATAGTGAGCGAAATTACAGAAGATTGAATACTAGAAGCGTGTTCGCCAACTGAACTTTGAAGGAGTGAAGTCTTTAAATAGGCAACGTCTTCAGATATCCGTTAGACATAGAAGAATGTCGTTGAGTATTTTCCTTGAGAGCTTCCAAAAGGTGTCAGATAGTACTTGAGTGATTGATGGCGTGTGCAGTGGATTTAGATAGCGTGCACAGTATTTTTTCTGACATATACAAAGACTTTGACAAAAAGGTGAAGACCTTTTCGAGTTACATGTGTAAGCGCGAATCCCCATACTGATCTTGGATGCTTTTAAAGAGTATTTCTTAAGATTTGAAATGAAATCTTGGCACGAGTGACTCATACTTTACTTCACTTCTTGGACAGACGATACACTTCTTCAGTCTAAGAGATTTCGTCTTATCCTATCGTCTGATGACTTTGACTTGAGACAGACGAATGACTTCAATTTTGAGGAGTCATCTTCCGTCTGAGCTTGTTTCGTCTGACTT
This sequence comes from Hylodesmum podocarpum, assembly GCA_026586105.1. NCBI lineage: Eukaryota > Viridiplantae > Streptophyta > Magnoliopsida > Fabales > Fabaceae > Hylodesmum > Hylodesmum podocarpum. The sequence continues at coordinate 2,879,447 of JALJEV010000424.1, read as the reverse complement.
GTTTGCTGATGTTCCGTCTGAGAAAGTTTCGTCTGTCTTGTAGAAATCAAAACTTTAAATATGTTAATCATCTTATCTAACATTCTCATCTTATAATTCTATCTTTATAAAGTTGAGTTAGATTTAAAATATATGTTCTGATTGATATGTTAAATATTCGTGATCGTATATATATTATTTTCTTTTTAACAAATTTTTAAACACTTTAAGAGAGTTGTTTTTATAGTTCATTTTTGAAAAAAATTAAGAGGATTTCGTTACAACGTGAATTTGAACCACATTTGACCTTAATTCCATCAATTAAACTTCATTAGTCTTCCACTATAATAGATGTACACACTTTAAGACTTAAGACGCTCCGAAAATAAATGACTTAGTGAGATAATGTGTCACGTACATTTATTTTAAGACTAAAAGTTCTACTTTAAAAATTCAAATTACTTCTACTTTGAAAATTCAAATTAGTTCTTAATGAGCTGTGCATGCTATTTCATACGTCAATACAACTGGATCAATTTGATTGGTTATTTTCAATTTTAAAAGAAAAAAATGAAGTTAATATTTGGATTGAAATCACAGGGTAAGTGTCACACATAATTTGATTGGTTGTCTGTTGTTACATTGTTTCTCAGGAAAGATAGCCTCCAAGATTTTGGGGGAAGAAGTGAGAATAATGTGGTGCAACTTTATTACGCTAACAACTGCAATACGCAGCCAACCAGTCACCCCACTCACAAAATATCAGTGTATTTCTCTTTTTTCACACTTTATACGTATACGTATTTCTCTCTCTCTTCACATTTTATAACTGGTTGTCTGGTTGTCTGTGTATTGCAGTTATCTACCAAACATTTTTTAATGTGGTGTTATCAAGTGTAGATGTGCACACTGATACACTTTAGACTTCGAAATAGGATATGTCACACTTATTATTTATTATTATAGGATCAAATCTTACCATTACACTCCAATATTAAGAGTTGGTGCTATCGCAAAATGCCTTTAATTAAATTAGATTATAGCTTCACATGAGACAATCTTATATACATAATTATGTCTCAAATGCTAATTATTTTCTTTTAAAGAACTTATACGTTTAGACACTCCACATTACAGGCCTGTCTTTGCTATTATTTACCTGAAAACGATTGAAAAAAGTTCCGTTATAGGTATCCATGGACAATGAACAAAACTATTAATGGGTGCAAGGCAAACCTATCACTTCCCAATTTTAACATCTAAATTTTACCCATCTTCAATGTTATTTGCAACAACTAACAATTAAGACATCTTTTTTAATTCTTTTTTTTGTTTTTAACTTAAACCCCTATTTCTCCGAAACAGGATTCCACGAAACGACAACAAAACCGTAGTTTAGGTATTGAAAGACATTACTTTTAGTTCAATTAAACAATTTTATATTCATAAATTAATTATATAAATCAAAAAGAAATTGTTAGACGACTACTCTGTAATTTTGTTTAAACAGAGAAATTGAAGAATAGCCTTGCAACACTTTGTGATGCCACGCACAATTAAAAAACAAAGAAGATAATAGAGATACCCACCGTAAGAAATTAATTCAATTTTAATTTTAAGTTAAGATTATTAGCAAGTTGATGTTGAATAAATTTAATTTATTTAATTACATGTTAAAAATAACTTAAAATTGATTCTAAACTTAAATTATTTTTAAATTAAAATAAATTTAAATATATATTAAACTCTATATTAAAAATTAATATAAATAATATAAAATAAAAATTTAAAAATAATTTTACTTCGTACTCAACTTCAATCTATAATTAATCAATAAAATTATTCACATAATAAATAAATATATATATATATATAGATATATTTTCTTTTATATTTTATAATTAATTTTCATCACTCAGTTATTTATCTTTATATAATCTAGCGTATTCTTAGCATAGGTTGTCGGCCACACAGTAACAAACAATGTGAATTGCCTTAATTTGTCGTCGGAATTAATTATGGTTGTACGTGATATAAATAGTAATAGACCAAGAAAAGTCAGTTTGGCGGGACAAGTTCACCACGTTCCTCTCTTTGATTTTGTTTTCACTATGGACTTTTTTACAAATTATTCTTATTAGATATAATGATTTACTTTTCAAAGAATCATTGAGTATAGAATATATAGGTATACCTATTTTGATATAATCTATATATATAATTAGTCAAGATTTATTCTTTGTTTGAAAAAAAACATACATTAATAGAACAAATTTTTCATAAACCTGATTCACATAGAATAAATTTCTTATCCTTATACATTATAAGCAAAAGATCTTTAAATTTTTTATTAAATTATACATCTACAACAAACAATATGACTTAAGTCAATGTTGGGAATTATCTTAAAAAAAAAATGTCAATGTTGATACTAATAATTTTATTCAAATTTGAGTGGAAAGCTTAAAATCATTTTAGTAATACAACAATAAGTAACAATGAGTTAGAAGAAAAGGATATTTGAGTCACCCTAAAATCAATTAAAAGAGTGGTCTTTATAAAGTTTATAAAGTGGTTGGGACATTGTCCCACTCAAATTAGAAAACAACACTCAATTCGATGCTGTTTGGTACGCAACATCAGTCAGTATTAGTTGTTTGTTAAAAAACAATATATGTACGGTGAAAAAGTAATTTTTTTTGTCTGTTTGCAAAATATTAAATATTTTACATTTTTATCATAGGTATTTTCTTCAAAAAGTTATGTAGAGAATTATCTCAATATTTGATTAAAATTATATTCACAAAAAATACATATTCGATTTTTGAAAATAAACAATATTGACATTATTTATTTACTTATAAACAAACAATTATTACAATAATTTAATAATATAATTTAAAACGATTTTATTTACTTCATGTTTATCTAGAGGATTGGGAAAATGTAATATCATTCTTTCCTTTTAACACATTTTTGTTCTATTGCTGTACAGAGAAATTTTATGTTATTTTATAACGAACATAGTGATGTATAAATGGCGGCATTTTTTTATAATAATTGTGGGATAATTTTATTTATTTTTTTGACAGAAATTGTAGGATGAATTATACTCTGTAAAATAAATTATATTTTAATTCATTTTCAGGTGAATGAGTCTATTATTCTTGTAGTTTATTCAACGTTAAACTAAAAATAAAATCAGCAAAGAGAGACTGTTAATAGTAGGATGAATAAATAAAATGAATTAAAAATAGGAATGAATCTATTACGCTTTTATATATTCAACATAAAAATTAAAAAAAAATATTAAATAAAAAGATTCACAAAAAAATATATAATTTGTTTAAAGAATTCAGCTAACCACAAAAAAAAATGTTTAAAAAGTATGTGAAAAAATATGATTTAAAACTTTAGCACAGATATTAAGAAACTTAAGCAAATTTATGGATATTAAAAATTATAATTATGTTTCTAATTTCATTAAAAATTTTACTAATAGCATTTAGTTTTTACTATGATCATCATTCAAAAGTGTTTTATTGTGTGAAATGCGAATTACGATAAAGTAAACGTGACGTCATGTGCCTCACATCAGCATTATACCTCATTCAACCTTTGATACCTCGTGATTATTCAATTACGAAGAGCATGTAAATTTTATTTTTAACGTGCAACCAGCAAACGAATTCTAAAAGAAAATTAATAAGTATCAAATAAAATATTACCTCTAATTTTCTTGAAAATCAAATTAGACTCTAAAAACATTTGTTTTTTAACATAAAATTATGATATTATGACTTTTTATATTATCTTCAAATATATGCTTTTATATCCATCAAATTATATTTTTTTACAAAAAAAATATATATTTAGTTTTTTTAACTTCTAAGACCATAATTGAAAAGATTATAAAAACTTAAAACATATTTTATTCAACATAAATTTTAATTTTGTCATGTTATAAAAATATTAATAAACATGAAATAAAAACAAAACTGAGCCTTTCTCCCCAGTCTTCCCTACCACCTCAATTGGCAATTTCTCTTTATCACTATTTTTTTAACTCATTCAATAAAGAGAAATACTTTTTTCTTTTTTTTTTTTATGGTTTACCTTTTCTTTGACATAGAACCATGACGCGTTTAATGAGTTGCACACGTCTAATATCAATTTGTCATCGTTAGAGGAATATTTGAAATAAAAAGTAAAATTTCTATGTTTTAAATTTAGGAAAATTACAACAAAAGTTTACTAAATTTAAACTCTAGAAACATATTGTTTATAAATAATTGACAAACAAAATATAAACATTAGAATTAGTTATTGTGGGAAATGCATTTTTTTCTCATATATGTCAGGGACAATTTTTTTTTTATTTTTATTTTTTGAAAGATGATAAAATAATAAGTGGTGGCATCTTCTTAATAAAGCATATTTAAATTCTACACAGTTCCATCCTTTATGAAAAAAGAAAGTAGATAGAGATGACCACATCCCTTTGATTAAAGGCTAATGCATCTAATCTTAATAGTAATACTGTACAAAATCTTCTTTTCTTCTCCTTCCCCACTCAACATCTTATCCTAACCTCCTTTTTCTGCAAAGTCTGAAATTTCACTCCTTTATGCATCATTAGAGTATAAAATATCTTCTACATTTGTGTGGGTTCTGTCTCTTTATATTCTAATCAATTTAATTAAAGGTTATTTAAATTTTTATTTCTTTATATTAAATTAATTATTAAATATTAATAAAAAAATTAATTTTTATTTTAAAAATATTTTTTTAATTTCTTAAAGTTAAAGAAAGGGCTTTGCTTGCTTAGATTGGAATCTATTAAGAGATTATTTTATAAAAAAACTATAATATGTAAATAATCAAATAATTATATATATATATATATATTTATTTATTTTATGAGTGAGTGCTGATTTCGCTCACATATTTGAGTTGATTACACTCTCTCTTTCTTCCAATTTCTTCGTCCCGATTAAAATTACAAAAACACCCATGTATCTTCTTGTTTCTTACTTCTAATGTCGACCCAACACAAGTTGGGTAGCCCAAAACATCACCAACTTAATCATGCAGTGGAATCCCTCTTCACTCCTTTTGTTACAAATAAAGTAACAACAAATTCTTTCAGTGGATTAAATATTTTGGGGGTCAAAATGTTTTAATTTATAACATTTTGATATAATATTTGTTATGAATAATTTTAAATATCTTTATTCTTTTCAATTTTAGTTGAATCTAATATAGTGACATTATATCATTGTCTATTATCAAATTAAAAAGATAGATAATTTAAGATTAAATTTTTTATGTTAAATCTGCAATACAAGTTAAGTTATTGATTAGAAAAAAATTTGTATAAAAAAACTGGAAAAAATAATTAATTCTGTAGGGTTTTTTTTTTTACTATTTTTGCAGAAAAATCATAGAAAATTTGAAAAAAAAAATAGTGAGAAAATTATAAAAATCCCTTAAAAAAATTACATAAAAAAAATCTAAAAAATCTACAAGCAAGAAAAATTTTCATGTTTTAATTATATTCTATAAAGTTTCCAATGTAGAATGAGAATATAAAAATCATAAAAAGACAACACAGTAATGAAATATTTCATGAATAAAAAATCTTATTAATACTCAAAGTTAATAAAAAATACTAATTTAACCAAAATATATTCATAAAAAATACTGTAGATTATTAATTAATGAAATTGTGTTCTTTAAAATATTTCAAAGTGAGTGTCATCTTACTGTACATGCAATTTGCTTCTTTATTATGTTTTATAATTTGCTAAATTTTCCGATTTTCGGTACATATGCACTCTCTAACATACTTTTTCTAACACTCACCCTACTATTTGTCAAAATTTATAAAGCAACAAAATTTCATTTTTTGCTCTCTAATTTTTTTTTTTTAATGTAAGCTTTTACTGAGTTCCATGACAATTTTTTCTTTTTAAAGAGAAAAATCAAATCTTATTAATATATAATTTAAAGCACAGGATGTTCCATAAAAGATTATCAATGCATTGATCAGTACATAGTAAGTCAATTTCAAATTAAAAGGCCACATAATAATTTCAAATTAAACTTTCTTCCACGTCAAAACTAGGGGGAAAAGAAGGAATCATAATAATGCTATCTTCTTAACAAAGTGATATGATTCTTTCTATACCATAACCCTTTCTATTTTTCTCTCCTTGCTGTAAGATTTGTTGCTATAAATGTAGAATCAAAATTTAGAAATTAGAAAAACCAAGAGTGTCTGTGTAACCGCAGAAAATTAAAAAGAGTAGTTATAGTTTAGGCATGTAATCTCAGTACAATTTTTTTATTCTATCAACCAATCAAAAATAACCTTTGATACAACTTTTATGGCAGCTTTCCACATATTATTATTGTTTGTGCCAGAAAAAAAACTTTCACTATTTAACATATTGGAAGTAGCAGTCACAGCAGAATTATAAACTCACAACAGAACTATAAACTTACAATTGTGAGAGGAAAACGGGCGATTTTTTTTTTCAGTATGCAGTATCAACTACAACTACACATGTAGCCAGAGTTTCACAAGTTCTGTATGCACACAGGGCAGAGAAAAAGATGCTTTCACCTGTATGTGCAAGCCTACAAATTTTACTATCACATGAATGCCACAAAGTGGACTACAACCAGAGAACTTCAAAAACAAACCTTTCATTTTTAATTACAATGGACCTGGTGTACAATAAAAGCCAGGACACTTGAAAGATTCATATGAATTTGGGTTTAGGCACAGGGCCACTATTTTGATGCAGGGGACCAAGCTTTTGAATCCAATGAAAAAGCCCTTTCTTATTATCCCAACAAGGGTTTGGCACCAGAGTTAAGGTTCCATCACGGGCAAGTGAAGATTCAAATTGCTCTAATACCTTTACAACCTGCCAGAACTCAGGTCTCTTGTCTGGTTGCAAGCTCCAACATTGCTCGATTAGGGCTCGCATGGCAGGTGGGCAGTTTGATGGAATAACTGGCCTTGAATTCTGAGGAAACACAAAACCATTAAGTACAGTATATGTAACCTGTCATTTGAGTTTCAAAATAAGAATGAAGAAATAATTACAAAAGATGGTTCACCAACTATTCAAGCTAATCAGATACCAAAATGAAACTAAACTGTTTGCGGCAATATAATCCCCTCAATCATCAGCATTCCGTGAAATATATCAGCCTATTCATAGTAATCAACTAGCTATTATGTTTATATCACTCAAGGAACTATTATAGTTTTGATATGAACCATGGTGTACTTCATGGGATAGGAATAAATTTGTTTGAATTTTATAGAGGTATTAATGGAGCATGCATGTCTAGCCGCAATCCAAGTGAATCATTAGTTGTAAGAAGCCTAATTTACAGTAGTCCATCATACTGGCCATTCAATGAGGTCTGAAACAACCTCAAACTCTTGATGACAAGAAGAAACCATAGATGACAAAGGGGGCTTTGGAGTGAGAGAAGGGGCTCTGAATCTTTAGCAAGCATTTGAGGAAATGCAAATGCAGTGTGCACAAAGGACAATTCATAAAATGCCAGGATAAAACAGGACCTTTACACACAATGGTGGCAATGAATAATAAAGTGATAAAATGACTTTAATTACAAAGGAACATACCTTATTTACTACTGCAAAAGCAGCCTGAATTGGATTCATATCCTCATATGGAATTGTTCCAGTCAACATTTCCCATAGGATAAGCCCAAAACTGTAGACATCTACCTTTCTCCCATAGGATTTACGTTTGATCATCTCGGGTGCCATCCAACGGTAGGTGCCAGGGTCATCAGCCAATAAGTCACAGGATGCTTCCTCACACGCAATACCAAAATCAGCAATTTTAAGGTGATAGTCTTCATTGATAAGGACATTCTCTGGTTTAAGGTCTCGATGAATGACACCTTGAGAATGAATATATTCCATTCCACGAGCAATATCCAGAGCAAAAGCTACTAGCTTTTGTAGAGAGATAGTTTGACGCTCCAACTTATGCAAATAAGCCCTCAAGGAACCTTCTTCCAGATATTCTGTGATAATACAATAAACCGGAGGCTTTCTGCATGCTGCTGAGAACTGTAATCAGATCAAAACACGCGAGGAAAATTCGTATAGTTAACATCCTCGTAAATCATCTCAACATCATAATATCTATGCAATTGGAGCAAAATAAATGAGAAAAGATGAATACAGTAGCATGCTTACTGTTTAACTTAATTCAACATGATATAAGGTTCAAATTTAATCCCGTAATTAGAACAGAACAACAGATACATTAACCTTACCCAAAAGGAATAAAACACAGCATCCAGACTAAGCATATATACTTTGCAAACAGCATATAAAAAAAAACGGACAAAATGTTATCACCTTTATAACATTTTGATGGTGAAGACGAGACAAAAGGGTGACTTCTCTAATGAACTGTTTTTCTAATTTAGAAGCCATAGCTCCACTGTCATCATCTTCAGGTACCATAATGATTTTAACAGCAACAGCCTCATCCTTATATACACCGTGGTAAAGCCTACTATGAGCCCCATGAGCAAACTTAAGGCCAAAAAACAGCTGAGACATGTCAACATTCCACTCTTCAGCCGTTTCCAAAGCAGTAACCTTTCCTCCACCATTATCCAAAAACTTAGTCCATGCTGAATCCTTGTGCTGCTTCACCTTCACTTGCCTATTCGGACTACGGGAAGGTGACTTTGAACTCGATTCCTTACTCCCCCGAGTGTCCATGCTCCACAACCTCCCCATAATCTTCTTATCCCTCCGCGGATTTGGTGTGGAGAACCTCTTAAGTTCATCTCTAGCTTCCCTAAAGGCCTCAGAGAGATAAGTTTGAGGCAATGGTGACAAAGATCTCTGCTTGTTGGTTAAGGGGTTTCTCTTAGCCTTTGAGGAAGGCCTTAATTTTTCCTCTGCCTGAATGCTCATAGGAATAAGGCCTAATCTAGCAGGATCCAAACGATGACACACTGTGTGTGAAAATTTTGTCCTCCTAATCCAAGAACTAGTATCTTCTCCCATCTTATTAAAATCCTGTGCTCACAGAACTCCTCCACCTCCTGCTTCAAACAGGTCTCAAAACTAGATTGATTTCTTGAGACACTTCAACAACAATGAGTTGAGGAGTCATAAAAATCTGATCTTTCCATTTATAAGCAAAAAGGGTAGGATTGGTTCAATTAACAGCTACAAATAGAGGCAACACAAACACTATTCAACAAAGAAATTGACCCTCCGTAAACTCAACGGCCAAAAAACCCTTTTTAGTCAAATCCCACCTTCCATAAAAGCCTGGAAAATCCAAATACCTCAGTAAATTAAATTATCAAACAAAAAAAAATGAACAGAAACCACAAAAAATGACTCATTTATGTTGATAACAAAGAAACACCCATGATTACGACCTTAATGGCATGAGGGAAGAAAAAAAAATACTAATTATTGTCCCAAAAGAATCAATAACATATTAAACTATTAGCAAATAAGGGTAATCGAGACTTTTAAAAAAGAAAATAAAAACTGAAAACAGTTATAGATGAGAAGGAAAAAAAAAAGGTAAAAGCATGTGAAATAGAAAACATGCATTACCTGAAGAGTTACAAGGCTGTCACCCAGGTGGAGAGATTAAATGGCTATGCCAGAAAGGGTGTTTTCTGTTTACCAATGCGTTTTTGCAACGATACATAACACAATTCCATCTTTTCCATAAAGAAAGAGAAAGAAAGAAAGAAAGACACAGGTGGAGACTGCAGAGGATATCTTTCTGTCTTTTTATTTTACTTTTTTTTTCCATTCATTTTTAATTTTAATATCCAAATAACAACTTCACTATTAATAAAATTAGTTAATTTAGTGAAAGTATTAAAAATATCTTAATTTTATATGTTTATTTTAGTAAATAATATTTATTAGTATTAATAAATTATATTCATTTCATTTTCACATTATTCTCTCGTATTTTACCATTTAATTAATGAAGATAATTCATCTTAATTAACAGCACTTTTATAAAAAAAAACAATATTAAAAATATATGAAATCATATCTTATAAAAATAATCAAATCATAATATTATAATAAATATGCTCAGTTGAAAGAATTAAATTCATATTTTATAAGAATATAAATATTTTCAACTTAAATTCATATTTTATAAGAATATAAATATGAATTTCACTCTTGATTAACAATCTTATTTTATGAGTTTCTAAATTTGTTATCCTTATACACTGAGAAAGACTGTAACAAGATTTAATTTTATCATCTTAATCGTTTAAAATATTTCACAGCCAATTAGAATATATAATTAGTCAAATCACTTATAAAATATATCATTTAAAATTTATAACTTTACTTTATAACAATAAAATACTAATAATTAGATAATCACTTATAAAATATATCTCTAACTCACTAATAAAATATATATGTATATTTCACTGTTTATATCTTATAATTATTGTCTATGTATTTCATTATTTCATTTATTAAATATTTTTTAAAAGTTAAGTCTATCTTAATAATTTTTCTTTGTAAGATCTTAATGATTTCTTTACACTCGTTCCACCTTACAAAATTTTCATGTGCTGAAAAATGACCGTATATTTAATTTAAGGTTATGGAATTTGGAAAGACTAGTCACGATCATAAATGGGTATGTATGTATGTAGTGTTGGTTGTGGGTTGGGGGATAATAGTATTGTCATGTTTTTGTGTATGGAATTGAAGTATATGGTAATGATAATAATCCATGTGCAAAGGGACATAGTGCTATGGGGTTAGGTTATGGTGCGGTGGTGGTGGAATGTGGGGACCATAGTGAGAAAGTCAGAAAAATCGGAGAGTGACATAATTTTGTTTGTTATGCTTTTGTTTTTGGAATGAATGATTGAGAATATAGAGAGAAAAAGGATTGAAGATGAAGAGTGTAGGAATCCAAGTGTCACCATCCATAGAATTGGTACGACTGAAGCAGTTTACGTGTAACTTTCTCATTTATTTATAGCAACTTTTGAGTTATTGCTGAATTTATGTAAAGTCACAAAGTTTAAGTATTGAAAATGAAGCAAAGGTTCTATATGGTGTAGGTACGGTTCGCACGGATGCTTTGGACTTCACATGCATATGTTACTTTAGTTTGCTTCTCCAAAAGAAAAATCAAACTTATAAAAACTAATTAATTCACTTTAGTTTAGAGTGAGCAAGTAGTATTCACAAATACCAATCGTATTGATTCCATTGAGAATATGCTGATGGGAATTGAATAACCATGTTGACAAGTTATGTGCTTCTAAATTTTTATTCAAAGATATAATGGAATTTGTAAAGTTATCATAAGTTAATGATGGTAACAATTTAATTGAAAAAAATATATGTAAGTACATTAAACTTTTATCTTGTTGTAAATAGGTATTTTTAATTATTGTAAGTTGCTGAAAACTCATTATAAAAAAATATTAGAACTTTTCTATAAATTCTTGTTTCCAAACATTTTATTAATAACTCTTGACATTGTCATATAGGCTGATTATGGGAGAAAATGAGTTGTATCAGAAAAACTCCAGGATTTTTCAAGGACCTCCCTTCACTGTCATTGTCATTGATAACTTTTGAAAAGGAAATAGGAAACTTCTTATATTACAGATTTTTATCACATATTTTTCTTTAATTTTACCATGTTATCTTAATCACTTAGAATTAAGTCCATCTTAATAACTTTTCTTTGTAAGATCTTAATGATTTCTTTACACTCGTTCCACCTTCACTTTTATTAATAATCATGATAAAAGAAACCCAGAGGAAACTGTCATTGCTAACATTAGAAAAAGAAATAGGAAACTTCTTAATATATAGCATGTTTTCATGTAATATACACGGTATTTTGATTCTAATATTGAACTTAATTGATTTAATTCGTGTAATAAATAATTATTCATCTAATTACTTTTTAAAATGATGAATTTAAATGCATGTTTTTCTTTATTCATTACTCAGATATATTTTATAAAAAAAAATTTAAAAAAATATCATAAGTAATTGATGACTTACCTAATCACTTAATTAATTGGAAAGAAATTAATTATATTACAGCCAATTACATCTTTTAACTACTCAGCTAATTAATTTGAATGCAAAATATAAATGTTTAAATTGCATATTATAATATATTTTAATAATTATAATACATACTTAATTCTTTGAAAGATTGAAATAAAAATCAAAGTTTCATTAATTTTTATTGGATACAGATTCAAGAGCATCCATTCTTGGTAATTTGATAATTTAGATGCCCAAAGAATGATGTTTTTATCCATGGTCCAAGTTTACCCAAACCCAATTACTTCAGGATTGCTACATTGTTTGAGTCTTATCCTTCAGGCCCAAGTGCTATTAAGAGGAGAGATGAAGATGGGCTTTTTGGGCTATTTTTTCAAATAATGGTGTGTACTGTTTTGATTTGGACCAGCCCAATACGAAACTACATGGATTTACTCAGGTGTTTGTATTCTTTCATCTCAAATACTAATGCATTGCAATTTTCACTTGTGCTCATCCAAAACAATCTCCACTATAGTTTAGAAAGCAAAGTGTTAACAATTTCATGAGACTAAATAATTTGTTTGAGCAATCTGAATTGCAAATGGTAGTTTATACGATTACATGCATCACTAGGGCTTTGGATATATCCTCTCATGTTTCTATTGGAGAAAGATAAAAAAACAAGAATCACTACATAAAATGATCTAAATCCTTTAAAAGGATGAAAATAGTTAATTTTAATTTCTATAAGTTTACATTTCTTCTCAAGAGAACAAATCTTATGTATTTTACCTTTGTTATTCAATCAAAACCACTTAACTATTTTAGATCACCAAGTCTAAACATAAATCTCAAAAGGAAAAAAAAATGAAGATTTTTCTGTGCAAATACAATTTGTTATCATAGAATACTAATAAATAATAAGATCCACAACACATTGGTTGAAGAATTAAGAAGTGATTTTTTTTTTCATATAAAAAAGTATTTGGAACGAATGTTACCATAACCTTGAATGCATTCTTACTTTAATTTCCAAATTTATTTATTCATTAATTCGTTAATTAATTTTTGAGACATTTGTAAGTAAATTTTTCTTATTATGATCATTTGTGAAATGGTAGCAAGGCATTTTTTCTTATTAACTTAATTTATTAGAATTACATTTTTTTCTCACTTCTTATTCAATCATCAAAATAATATTGAATATTTTTTTTATATAGAACTGTACTATTTTTTGTTGAACAATCTTTTTCAATGAAAATAAAACTTCGTAGTTTCTATCCTGAAATTAAACTTATCATGGTGCAGAGAACTTTCGCTCGGAAGTGCCATAACCGGTAGGTAGGTATTTTTCAATTCCTAACAGCGATGAAGTGATACATCGAATGCGATGTGTAATGAAGACAATTTATTGTATTAAATCTTGCAAAGTAAATTAACAAAAAGAAGTTAGATTACTCTTTTCTTCAATAGAAAGGCAAAATAAGTTTTAAACTTTGTTTATCTCATTTAGAATAGTTTGTAAATAGAAAATTATTTAGTTAAGAATTATAATACAACTAATATATATATATATATATATATATATTTATTGTAAATGAGATGGGTAAATGACTGTGTATTACAATAAAGTTATTATAAATATATGAATGATAAATAATTTTTGTTTTTCACATCGATTATTACATGAAATCTTATTCTAATTATTATGTGTATTTTTTTTATGCATTAATCTCTTCTCTAAGAGAGACCAAGTTCAATCCCTCTTTGACCCACTCCAATAATCAATCCAAAACATCTTCAACAGCATCTTGACAAATTGTAAAATTGTTCTTTTATTCATATTATTTTTTCTGTTATCCTTTCTTATTTTTATCCAATAATCTCACACTCGTATATATATTTTCCCTTATTGAGATCATCAATACAGATAACATTTTCCAATAATTTCAGCTTTCTTTTATTTGTCTCATTCTCTTTTACTTTCCCCATACGTTCTATGTTTTCTTCAAATAGTTTGACATGTTATATGTACAAAAGTTCTCTTTGCATGTCTATACACAAAAGAGAACCTTTCAAATTCATTTCCACAATTTATTTCTACTTACATGTTTATAAATATATATAGGACATTTGCTAAACACTCATTTGATATTCACTAGAGGGGGAAAATTACACTTCTCTCTCACAAAATTACACAACTTCCACTGTGTAACGCATGTTGGGAAGCTTGTCTAGAAGATCAACAGTTAACATGGAAGCTCTTGGCCTTGGCTTTGCCATAGACATCATTGGCATATTCTCAGCATATCCACCCATTGAAGACAAGGAAGTTGTGGAAGTGTTCCTTTCACATGGACCTAACCACTTAGCTTGCATGTACCTATGCTTCCTCCATGGACCCATGTGCATTTTCTTTTCCTTCATGCACCTCTTTGCTCCCATACACAGTATCTTTATTAGGTTGCTCAATCTCTCTACCTTCCCCACAAACACCTCTGGCAACCTTCTAACAAGTCGGTTATACTCCTCACTTCCTCTTGCCATTTCAAATTCTCCTCTGAAATTCATTTCTACAATCACCCTCACCTCACCCTTCTTTGTATTCTCAATTACATCCAAAAAATTATGTTCCCCTGCACATGGTTTTAATAGCAACATCAGTAAACTTATATATTCAATAATTAATATTAAAATTAAATCATAACCAATATATAATTTAGTAAGAAAAGTTGAAAAAAGTTCTTTTAAATATAATGCAGTTAACATTTTATCTATTATTTTGAATGAAATTGACAGAGACAATCTTTATCCATTAGTTGGAATCTTGTGAAAACTGTCCTGTAGCTAAAGTGCTGACAAATAATAGTCTAGTCACAATAATTTTTTTTTTTTAAATATCTAGTTATAGTTTGACAGGGACTTATTTTCCAGGTGGGATAAAAAGCAATAATTTAGTTTTTTTTTTTACTAGGGATAATGTAGTTTAGCAGAAGGATCTTATCTTAAGACCCATCAGAAGATGTGTTTTGATTTGTAATAAGGAATGGACAAGAAATAGGTAAAGATGAAAGTAGTTGGAATAGTGAGTACCTGATGGAATATCAGGTGAATTTCTCCATTTAGTTTTGCAAATAGCAGTATTATAACCTGCTTTCTGAAGCCGCCCAGAAACTTCTCTCATCAAACAGTTTCGGCAAGTAGTAGTGGAACGTATCTGTGGGCAGCAACCACACACTGTTTCTGCGCTTTGGATTTTCTGAAGCGCTTCTTTGGTTGCATGCCTTATCTTTGATTCCAATGAACTCGTTCTGCATATTGTGGCCTGCACAAATTAAACCCCACTTAGTCTAAAGTCTAAACAAACAAACAAATTACACATACACATGCCTCAAACCTCAAAACCCAACTAACTAAGGTGAAAAAAAATTCACCTTGATTCATTAAAGTGCTTTTGTTAGATTTTATTTAGATCAAGTTCGTTCTTCTGTGAGATTACTAATTAATGAGCATTTACCATGTCAATTAAAGAGTTGTTAGCATAAAAAATTAAATTAAATTATACAAAAACATTACAAAAATTAAAAAAATAAATTAAACTCGAGACGTAAAATTAAAATCAAATTATAAAAATGAGTGATTAAAAATATTTTATAGCCAAGAAGAAACTGAGTTTCTAGAAGAAAGAAATAAAACTATTATCTTGAAAAATAATTTTGTAAAATAGTTTCTTAAACCTATTTTACAACATTGATTTAATTGCAGAAAGTTATAGTGTTGATTAGCTAGTTAATTACCTGAAGAAGTTGATGTTGGTTATCCCAGAAGGTTCGATTCTCCTCTGTGGTATCTTTGTGTTCCTCGTCATCATCAATCTCTTGGTCAACAAGATTGTGGTGATCACACTCATCGCTGCTAGCACTTTGAGCTAACAACGTTTCCCAATCGTCAAGAAACTCAAACTCAACATCGGTAACACAAGTCTCACGTTGCTGGTCGCGTGTGGCGAGAAACGTTAACTTCGTGACTCTTCTGGTGGCCATAGAGGTTCCACCCTTGTTGTATCTGTCTCTGTTTTCGACTCCAACTATATCCACATTTTGGATCATGTTTTCAGTTTGGTTTTATACAGAGAAATAAAGTTGGGTGTTGAGGTGGGACCCACTTGGTCTTGGCCGCGGCGCACATGAACGTGAACTGTGAAGCTTACATGGATGGTCAGTATTGGATTATTCAGATCTGACCATTCATGTAGTTTGGCCGAGACAGTAAGGATCCACGTCACTTCATACTCACTTCAATAATTCTATATCTTCAACTTACCAACCCCTTTCTTATGTGGATATACTCGAATATTCATCTCTCTGTTTCTTTTATAACGTTTAGTTTTTCATGCATTATTGCTTAACACGTAATAAACTTAGCAAGAATTAAATTTCTATTAACCTAATTATGACATACGTTATTATTTTATCACAGTTGCCAACAAATGCTTTATGTATCAAGAGATTGTCATATTATCCTCGTCCGTAGCACACAGAATCAATTCTCCTTACCATGAATTCATACCATATGTTTGTATTGAATTTAATTAAAACATGTTGATAAAATAAAGTTTTTTATATTGTTACTCAACATTTTAGGATAAGTTTATTAATTTTATAAAATTAGTTTAAAGTTATAACTTGAATAATTTTTTATTATCAGTAGATAATGTAAAAGGTTTTATGCTGACTGTATATAAAAATTAAACTTTAAATCTTTATAAAGAAAAACTTGTCTGCTATTTTTGTCATCATGTGAATTTCAGACCATTTATCATATGAATTGTTACTCTATCATTTATAATGACAAACACACTTTAAGTTATATCATCAATAATACGATTTAAGTATCCTGTTATAATTTTCAAAAATTATAATATAATATTACCACGTGAAATCAACTTATAGACTAAAAATTTTCATTAAAAGAATAAGAATATGAAATGAATGAAAAAGAGAAAGAAGGGAAAACCACTTTTGAAAATGAGAAAGAAAAGAAAACTGAAAGTATGCAATGAAGGCAATTAAAAAAAGGGGAGGGTGTTGATGCAACTCTATCCAAATCAAGTGTTGTAGGGTCCAGACATGAAGGGATCCAGTGCAACGTTGCAAAATGAGAAAGGTGGTAGTTTTAGATCTTATCCGATGGAACAATGGGTGGGGTCCACAGATTATAATGAGATGAACCCACAGCACAATTGATTGAAAGGGGTGATATACGCGGCGTATTGTGAATGGTTTTGGGGGTTATTTTGTCGAGGTAGTGGGAAAAGATTCCCTTCATCATAATTGTGAGACATTCTAGCGTCACCACAAGGGTTGTGTGGTCCCTCTTAGGAGACAGATTGAAGGACTTTTTTGTAATTTTGATGGACCCACCTCCTAAGTGTTGAACAGTAAAAGCACATAACTGGCCAAACATGCTTTCTCTACACACTGGGTCACTGCCAATATTATGGTACACTATTAACATTGTTTTTGTTTTCATTCTAATTTTGTAATTTTTGTTTCTATATTATTATTTTCATGTAAATTTTGATTTCAAAGTTTTTAATTTTCTAAAATCAAATTTCTTAAGTGAAAAAATCATTACAGTTAAAAATATACAACATCTTTTTATTAAGATAATTATGATTAAAAATCTCACTACATAAACGTGGAATATATTACATGAAAATGAGTAAAAATTTATGTACAGATGAGAGCATGTAAATGAATTAGACTTATTTTTTAAACTAATTTTATAAGATTGAGTGAAGTCGCTCATCGATAATTACAAGATAATTACAATATATAAGTATTTATTTTTTCAATTGATATTTTTTATTTAAAATTTATATTTTACCTCATTATTAATATTTTTATTTTATTTATATTTTATAATTTATTGTCAAGATTAATTTTTAAATTATGATATAATGATATGTAATTATAATTATTTTTAAAAAATAAATGGGATGTTGTGAGAGTTAGTTAATTAATACATCGTTATCTATTTTTTTGTTATTAATATAGATCAATAAGTTGTGACTTAGACTTATTAAAACGTTTTCAAAGGTATAGCTTGTTAATATGTGTGTGTTTATTTTTCTTTTAAGTTAAAGTATATTAATATTAGGGGGAAGTATATGCTACTATATATATTGTATTTTGAATTAAGTTTTGTACTAGTTGAAATTAAATTGTAAGAATTATATAACTTTTTTTTTTGGTGAATACGAATTAAGAATATTCCTCAATTAACAGTTAGAAAGTAATTTCCCTTGAGATATAAAAATCATTAAAATAAATTTCATTTCTTTTAACTTCTCCATGTATATAGCTAAAGATCTGAATGTCTATCAATACAGTTAAAGAATTTTATCTATTTAATAACTACATTCTTTGTTGGTCGAGAAATTTTCTCCAAATCAATACTTGGTATTAGGAAGATCCCTAAAATCAAAAAAGAAAAATGATGCAATATCATTTACTTTATTATTAATTAAGTTACACACTTTAATTCCTAGACAATTCCACTTTATAACTTTTACGTGACTCGTGCGTATATTTTGCTTTGTTATCTTTATTTCTACTGATTTATGATCAAATCGATCATTTAATGATTGACTTGTTGCGTATATTTTACTCTCTCTTTTTTTTTTTCTCCATCAATATCCAAATTAGATAAACGTGTTTCATATAATTAAAAGCTCTTAGTTCTAATGTTTGGCTATATTTGAAGAACATTCTTTAGTAAGATTTTGATGTGCAATCAAACTCGATCAACCCATGTGTCGTTTTGTGTATTTGGACATTCATTTATCACACGTATGTTCTTCATTCTACCAAATTACATCAAACAGTGCACACTAATAATGCTTATATATATATATATCTTAATTTCCTCATATCAATTGAGAAATAGTGAGTTAAAAATATATTATAAAAATACAACAAAAATAAGATATTTTTGAAGGTATTAAATATTTTTGTTTTTGGAATTTTTTTTCATTACAGTCTCTAAATTTAATTATTTATTTTATTTTTCTCTAAGTTAATAATTCAAATAATGATAATAATACCATTTAAATACCAAGATAATAATAAATAATTCAAAGAATTAAAATAATAAACATAATTTTTAAGAACTATTTTATTATTTTTCATTTTTAAAATATTAAATTATCTAATCTTAACACATTAAATAACCAAAATATGATTATTTTTACATCAATGGATTTAATCATCTAAGTTTTAAAACATGTGAATTTAGTATCCTGATGTCATTGAATATTAAAAGTTAAAAGGAATTAAATTCACATATTTGTTTTTAAGCACGAAGACTAAATTTATCAATAGAAAAATATAAGGACATTAAAAGTTAACTGTATATAAACGGTTTAATTTGATGTATTATTAATATGAAAAAAATAATACTGAGAATTAATTAAAAATCATTTTAATTTCATATAATTTTTTAAGTAATTACTTTTACCTTGTATAATACTTTGTAATCGAATTACGATGTTAATATTTTGTATATTATCAATTTATACACTATTTATTTTTATTGTAAACTTTGAAACTGATTAAATTATATTTTTCAATAAGCCATTTCCTATAATTTAACCGTGTATTACATAAATTTTTACTCTTGTTTATATATATATATAGAAGAGTGAGATAATTTTTTTTTATAAGTACACAAGTTTTTCAGGCCCTACTCATTTTATTTTTTCAGTGTTTGGTCAATATATTGTTTAAAGTGTTATTATGGTTGATCATTACAAAGAGGCTCCTTTTCTGGGCCCTCAAAGATGCTATCTAAAATTTAACGAGTTAAACTGTTTTATACTGCTAATTAATTGTAATTTATGATAAATATAATTATTAAGTAGTTTATAAAAATTTTAAGATCTATTAACTATTATGCATGATTTTTAATTAATAATGGCGAATTTCTTTTAAAGTATTTAGATGTAGAAAGTGGGAAATATTGAGATCCACAGCAAGAAATGTTGTACGTGACTTTGAGTATTGTTTGGATAGGAAAAACAGGATGAATATTTTTGTTTCTAATAATGTATAAAATGTTATGATATATCTATCATATCCATTCACCCAACACTGCCCCCACATATCTAATCATTTCAATTTTTTTTATAGAAATTATTAGGCCTTTTAAAAAATTAATATTAGATGAGGATAAAGATTGGCTTTCGCCTGACTTAGGCCTCACAAGCACTTCCATACAAAACTAATAATTTTTTTCCATTTATAATTAATATAAATGATAAGATAGAACATAATTTTTAATAAAATAAATTTAATAATATTTCATAAATATTAAATTGTTAAGAATTAATAATGAATGATAACAGCTTTTGTTACGAAGGAAGATGAAGATATAATAATAATTAATATTAAAAAAAACAATTTATCACAATTGTATAAGGAATTATAAATTAAAATTTATTCAAAAAAATTATAAAAATCATAAGGTGGTTTGGTGGTTTCGTAACATGACTTAAGGAAGAAAAAAGTGAAATATCTAACTCGTAAAAATAATTAAATAATATATTTTCTTACGATGAAGAAGGAAAATCTACTTTCTTAATAAATAATTATTTCATTTAAAATTAGTTTGCAATAATTTATGGTGATAATAATAATATTTATATTTGGCTTAATTACATTTTTTCTAATAGATTTCACAATTTTTATCATCCAAAGTTTTTAAAAATATTTTTTTGCTAAAATATTTCGGAATTTTGCCATCTCTATCCTTATATAATAAAGACGGTCACAATTAAAGTATTTTATGATAGTTGCTTAAGGAAAGTGACTGCAAATAAAATATTTTTGTGACATCTATCCCATTCATTGCAACAATTTTTTCCGCATAAAAATAAAATTAGATTATGAAATTTATGAACAAAATTTGTGAAAAAACAGAAAGAAAAGTTTATAAGATTATGAAACTTTAAGGGGAAAAATGCAATTAAGCTTAACCATTTATTTAGATGAAAAACTATAATAAATTTTTTGTATTTCTAAAACATCGGGTGAATTTATTTTTATATTTAATAATTTTTTAGGTGACTTTCAACTCTCGTAATGAAAATAAGCATAAAAATGAAGATCTTTGCGGATGAATTTAGCGACCAGTCCATTGGCTTAGAAACCAATTCCATTTGCAATTCTGGAGTTGTGTCTGATACGAAATGTATTCGCATAATGAGAATTGAACACCAATTTTACAATGATTATTCCCATAGTGTATGATTAACATTTAACCATCATTACGTTGATAAATTATTATGTTCTATTAGTTATAAAATGTTAATGGTACTAAATCACAATTAAAATATATTTGATTTTGTTTTGCAGTTTTTTATCACTAAAATAAAATGTTAATTTTTTTTAGAAAAATAGAACCAATAGTATTTTTGTATGTGTGTTTATTTTTATTTTTATTATTTTGCCTGTTACCTAGTTGTTCACATGTTATGTACTTTACTTTCTTTTAAAATACCCGTATTTTCTATTAGCCACAGACTTGATTAAGCAACGTGTTCAAAATTCATCTCGTTTCACTGATTTGGCCCAATTCAAATTGTAAATATTAACAAGTTTGAACTTTAAAAATTAAACCCAACATGTATTAGGAACAAGTTTAGATTATACCTTGAGCAATCTCTACTTCACTTGAAATATGTTCTTTAATAAATTATTATGGCTTACTCAACAGCACTTTACACAACATAATGTTATATTAATTAATATTGATATTTTTTGTTGTAGACTATATACTACAAAATATAATTTAATTTTAGTTTCACACGATTTACGATTTAGTTGTACATAAAATTAAAATTTATATATTAAAAAATAAATTAACTTGATTCCATCCCATACATTATTAATTTATTAATTCATGATTAAATTTAAGTGAAATTGGAGTATTCCATCAATATTTAAATGTTACATCTTTAGTTCATTGTATTTTTTTTGTGTGTGCTTGAAACTAAGGGGCTTAAGCCCAAATGTTTACTAAAGATCCCTTAAGTTACACGCAATATAATTTTACTTCGTAAGTAAATCATAATATACAATGAATCAAGTAATTATCTCATGGATTATATATATCTTATAATTAATTATCTAGTTATTGCAGTTGTTTGATGAAATATTTTTTTTTCAAATAAACTTTACAATTGCATAAACGCTAACCAAACCAGCTTGCAGGTATACAACTCAACGTTTTGTTCTTCAGATTATTTTTGTATAATGCAGTCTCCTAATTAATACTACATATAAATAACCAGATATAATACAGTGTCAGTGCACTTCACTCTTGAATATTGATGTATGTTTGAATATGGACATAAGGTAAAAGCAAAGTATCATATATTATTCAATCCTTAGTCCTTAATCCTAATGTTTTCTACTTTTTGTTTTACTTATTTGATTTGTCTTTTTTCATACTTCATATGCAATATTGCTAGAATGTTGTATGCTAGCATCATGCAATGAAGTTAGTAGCTAGGCTAGTTCAGCACTCATCTTCAATCCAAGGACTCTGCTTAGGTTTCCCAACATTCCTAACTGCTTTCCACACAACACTGTTACACATGAACCCTGCCCCACAAGCTATTTGGCAAACACGATCACCCCTTTTGATCCTTGAATTCAACTCAAGGTAAGCCAGTTCATACCAAATACTGCTACTTGATGTGTTGCCAAATCGCTCTAATGTCTTCCTTGATGCTTCCATGTACTCTTCTGTGAGCTCCAAATTCTTCTGAATCTCATCTAGCACTTTTTTGCTAGTTGCTAGAATGCACATGTGCTCAAATGCCAGCTTGTAATCCGGAATGTATGGCTTTGTTTTCTTCTTCTTGAAGATCAAGTTGCTGAAAAAGTGAAGCTGCTCTGAAACGGGTAGCACTAGAGGGCCTAGTGTGGTTATGTTGGCCTTAAGTGCATGGCCTCCAACCTCTATGACATCTTTGCTAACAGAAAGGCCCTTTTTCCCTTCACTATCTTCCCTTTGATGTATGCTTTTGTAGCTTTTGTTGTCCATTCCTTTGTGAGTTCGAACCAGCTGCCACATGCATTAACCATACGTTAAAGCAATTAGATAGAGATCCTAAATTTTTTGATCTCATAGACAAAGTTATGATGTCACTAAGAGGTAGATGTGTAAAGTAACATAGTTAAGGTGTATCCACTCTTTATGGACAAAACTTATATAGTTATATACAATCCCTATGCTGCTTTTAGTGTTATATTCTCTTATCAGAATTGAAGTTTTACTTCACCAATCTATATTGACTTTTTATGCAAACCTTTGTTTTGTTGAAGTAAAACTTTAATTCTAATTGGAGGATAGTACCAAAAACACTTAGAACTATGTATAAGTTTCTTTTATCATTTGAATTAAAGTATCAAGTATGGTAAATATATTCTTGCATTCTTGTCTCACTTTAGAGGAGTCAAATTCTATGGAGGGATACCTGTTTGAGTTCATACTTGGCACGCCATCTATCGAAGCGGAAATTTGAAAGCATAATGGCTGAAGCTCCCATTCTGAAGAAGCAATTGGGAAGCAGCATGTCAAGTTCATTGCCACTGTACCATGTAGAGCTCACAGCTTCTGTGCTAACTACAAGTGCATAAGATCTTGGATAGGCATCTAAAAGGTCTTTAGCAAGATCAATGGCTGTGATTCCAGCAGCACAACCCATGCCACCAAGGTTGAAACTATGTATGTCATGCCTAAGCTTGAAATGGTTTACTATCATTGATGAGAGTGATGGTGTTGTGTTTAGTATTCCACAGTTTATTATCAGAATTCTGACATCCTTCGCTTTCACTTTTGTGGCAGCAAGTAGATCCTTAATTGCCCCAAACATCACCATTGATACCTCTTGTCTGCCATCATTCAGTGAGTTTCTATAACCATGGCGAAAGACTCCTTTTGGAAGGTAGGTCTCATCACCTATACCAGATTTCTTAAGAACTCGTTCTTGAAACTCAATGGCAGTATCATTGAAATTCCCAGATTTTCTTGCTAACTCAATGAACTCAGCCTTAGATATCTGCATAAATATCACATTATCAAATACATATTATGTAAAAAATTGATTGAGATCATATTTCCTCTCAAGCACATTGCCAAGAAAAACAAAACAATGACGAGAGACTAATTGTGACATAAAAGCTAAAACTCATCCACACTATTGGTATGTGAAGAGCAAGTACTAGTTAAGAAAAAGTCTGTATTTTTTACCTTGTATTCATTCGGTGGGCGAAAACATGAGAAATCAAGCAAGTAGGTAGAGCCGGGTGTTAAATCAATATAAAAGTATAGCATTAGGCACAAAAGTGCTGATATAAATAGAACCTCAAAGAGACCATAATTGTCATGGAAATCTTGCCATGTGAACTTTCCAATATGAGCAATGAAGGCTGCAAATAGAGGTGGTGCAAGCAATAAGTACAAGCGGTGGCTAATGAGGTAGCCATAACCCAATTTCACATATTTTAGATTAACTGAGCCAAGAAAATCTGGCAGCCTAGGCCTCACTCTCACAGAGAAAGAAAGAGTGCCAGCATTTGGACCAGAGTTCTCAACACCACTTTGCACAATCTCAGTGGATAACTCCTCACTTTCTCTTGACATGGGGGAGAATTATGTTATAATATGAAGAGTGCTAAAAAAGTGGTGTAAAAAAGAAAATATATGGATTATCTAGATGAGCATGCTAAGATTGAAGTGAGAGTGCAAATGTAAATAGAAAAATATTGAAAGGCAAAGAAGCTTGATGGCGATATAAATATATAGGAATTAGTATTAGTATTCTCTCTTAGCACCCTCAGTTGAAGACATGCTTGCTGCATGGTAAATGATGCCAAGGATTTTAAGGAGAATGCAAACTGAATAGGTACTTGGTGCATGAATGCATTTGAGTAGCAGATTTACAGCAACATTATAATTGTATGCAAGAGGAGCATCCAAAGTTCCATCCTATTTCTTAATAATTAAAATTCCGTAAATCAATTCATCCTTGTGAAGCAAAAATTTGTGTAACATAAAACCATATTTAAGGATCATATGGGATATATGGGTTTTAAATGAAACTATTTTATACTCTCTAGTTACTGCTACAATGAAAGTTTGAGACAATTCAAAATAGAGAAACTGGATATTTAGATATTAAGTTAATAACATGTCCAATTGTGTAAATAAGGATTTAAGATATATCTTATACATTATCAATAAGATATTTTACAATGTATCCTATACACTTATAATTATAAATACTTGTGAGAAACTATTTATAAAATTGTCCAAATGGGTCCTGAATCATCAACCATTCAAGCACCCCAACGTCTCAATCTAATATTTTTTTAGTTAATCATCAAATTTAATCTCTAAATTATTTTTCTTTCTCTTAAATAAAAAATAATCTAGAAAGCTAAGGAGAGGTATATCTATCTAACCTAACACACATATAGTCCCCCTATGTTAAATAAGACTGGGCCCAAAATATAGGCTCATTAAATGTCAATTAAGTCAATTATAATTAATGACATAAAGACTAACTGGGATATAGGCTCAATTTTTTATATATATGTCACTGCCATTGAACTATTTGACCTTCCAGACTAGACTGGCTTTAGGCTTCTTCATAAAAGTTGGTGGAAAATTGATTTTCCTTAAACTTTTGGGGCTTAGTCGATTTCAAGCATACACCAAGGTGCCTAGTTAGAATGTCATTTTCTTTTATTTTTACTTCAACCTCAATTTCATCCACGTCCCAAGCTGAGTTTGTCCATAACCTCTTCACAAGACTATAGTTTTTTATTTAGTAAATTGTTCTTTTTCTTAGATTTCATAAATACCTGTGTTTCTTTATGTACTGATATCTCTTTATACCCTAAATTGATATTCTATTAACTTTGGAAAACATTATATTGATATCCATTGTGAAATAGTATTAACTGCAATCTTATAAATATAAATATAAATATAATTTACTTTTTTATATTTATTTTTTCTGTGAATCTCAAGATTACCCTTCAAGCCAATAAAGCCTAAGTTATTGCCTAAATAAGAAAAAAGTTATATTAAAATAAAATTGAATTCAGAGTTAATACAAAATTACATTAAAATCTAATAAAGTCCAAAACATAAAATTAAACTGAATATAAATTTTATGTATAATAAAAATTCAATGCAACCGAATAAAATGTGTTATAATAAATGTAAAAAAATGGATCGATCAAGGTGCCATGTACCGAAGGCAAGGGGAATGATCCCATTAGAACATTACAGTTTAACAAGAGTTTTAGACACTCTTAACTTAAACACTCGAAGCAAGAGTTTTATTATTTAAAAGTAATCTTACCAAACTCAAATAGGTCTATTGCAAGATACCTATAATCTCTTAAAAAAATACTAATAATAATTAAGAGTATTCAAGAAAAACAACTCAACCATAATTGCATTGCCTTTCTGCCCTTTGTCCACCTCTTTCTTTCTGCAATTTTCGCTGGATGCTTTCATTTGTTCAAAACCAATTCAATAATTATGAATTTTTATTTGCCAAAGCGCGTGGACCACACCACCACCTCTAGTTTTTATTTATTTTTTGGTGTGCACCTCCCTCTAATTAATTCCTAGTACTGCTGTATTCGTATTTGTTTATAAAACTTGTCAGCCAATGTTGTTAGGACAAAGGTCACGTTAATCCTCTTAGATGTATCCTAAGAACAAACAAACAAAAATCTACTCAACTTTTAGTGAGCACTAGTAGTGTTATGCGTACAAACTAATGCAATAAAATTTTCTCAGACCATCAATATTTTTATTAAACATTTGATCATAAGAGTTTACAATGAAATCATTTAAATCCTTTTGTGGAAATAGTATCTATCACCTATCCCCCGAAGTTTCTCAAAAGCAAAAAAAGTGATGGTTCGATGATGTCCCACGTGAAATGAAAAGGAGAGACATTGATGTTTTCTGGCACAGAATCGCTTGGGGTGGGAAAATTTGGTCATTCAACACATAAAACTAACAGTGTACTGCACTATTGAATATTGATCCACTTGATTTGGTGGAAACCAAGCTATAACAGTGGACCGGGCCAGGAAAACATTTAACTTGTTATCTTAAAAATTTTATTGAGTGTTTCCTTAAAAAAATAGAAGAAAGAAGCAAATTGTTTGTCGGTGAGCTATTCAACAGAATTGATACATCAGGTGCCAGCTGGTGGGGTACTAGAAAATTGCCAATTAATTTAATTTTATAGCATTTTTCTCAAATGATATTAGTAGATAATGTATATTATGGACAAGATAATTAACTTCCTCTGATTCAAGCTATTTGGGTTGAAAATGTGAAAGCTTTGCCATAATTGCATTTTAAATGTGAAATTGCTAAAACATGAAAGTTATGACTCCATATTAGATTCTTAAAATGATATTTAATATGTATAAAGTTACATTTGAGATGTAGAACCAAGTACGCTAATGCTTCTTAAATCTTGATCTTGTCACCTTGATTGATGCTATAGCAAATCTAAGATCTTGCGACGCCAAGTTGTTGACAAATCACTCAAGTCTTGTGATTTGAGTTGTCAGCTTACAATTGAAAATGCCAAGTTGAATGGTCACTCCTTTCTTGCTGATGTCAATATAGCTTTGCTTATTAGGTGCAGACTCAGCAACTGCTGCCAAAATTTCCACCTAACATTAATAATATGATGGCCAAATCAATTTTCTTATTTTGCTTTCTTACGTTAACCAAAAAGCCAAAAGGTCTTATGATGGCAAATTCCTTCTATAATAGTGTCATAAATTATAAAATCAGCAGAGTTTGGTTTGGCCCAGAGTTGTGTCAGGAGTAGAAACTTATACAATCGAGGTTATCAAGCTTATCATATCAAAATCTATAATGTTACATTCCGTAATCTGTTCAAAAAAAAATTCAAAACTGTAAAAATTGGACTTAGAGTGTAAAAAACTCTCTTATACCAAACCAATTGAATAACATAAATGGATTTGCTATATGATACACACGCTTTGGTGGCCTCAGTCCCCTGCAGCTACAAATCCAAAAACAGCTAGAAAAATGAATCAAATGTTTGATACAGCCATGAGCTAATGAACAAATTCTATGTTGTCATTCTTGACAAAAATTCACCTACCTTCAACTATAGATCCGGACATAGTGAGAGACATTGAGGAAGAGTTACGAATATCTTGAAAAGTTGGGTGTGAAGAATAGTTAAGATACTGAGAATACTCAGACAAAATATCCCTTGATTTCAACTGTTGGAGCAAATAAGTATCCATATTCTCAATTTCTGACTCCTCTCCTTCATTCTTCCCCTCTAAAACATTCACTACTTGTCTCATTGTGGGCCTGGCCTTTGGTTCAGGGTAGGCACACAACAAACCCAAGTGCAGTACCCTCTCCAATTCTTGCACACTGAACTCTCCCTTGGTCCTTAGCCTTTCATCAAGTGCACACGCAACTTGCCCTTGTACCATTAGTTGCCAAACCCACTCAACCAAAGGTGGTTTACCTTCTTCTAGAGGTCTCCTTCCACACAAAACCTCCAAAATCAAGATGCCAAACATGTAAACATCAGTTTGAGTGGAAGCTCTTCCAGTTTTAATCACTTCCGGAGCCATATACCCAACTGTTCCAACCAATTTTGTAGTGCTAGCAACTTGGTCATGATTATGCATTCTTGCTAACCCAAAATCTCCAAGCCTTCCATTCATATCCTCATCAAGTAACACATTGCTGGCCTTAATGTCCCTATGCACTACCTTAACTTCCCACCCTTCATGCAAGTACAACACTGCAAAAGCCACATCTTTAATAATCCTTATCCTATCTTCATAACTTAACATCTTGCTCTCATCACAATCAAACACCCACTTGTCCAAGCTTCCATTTTCCATGTAATCATAAACTAACAAGAAATTCCCAACATCTCTCTTGCACCAACCTCTCAACCCCACCAAATTCCTTTGCTTTAGCCTCCCAAGGCTTGAAATTTCTGCGAGAAATTCCCTCATACCATCATTTTCATGAGAAATACGCTTCACCGCAATCTCCACTCCTCCTCTTAAAACGCCCTTGTACACTTTCCCATTCCCACCTACCCCAATCACATTCTCCTCAGAGAACCTCTTTGTTGCTGCCTCAATTTCTTCATACGCCATTCTGTGTGGCCAATACTCCAACTCCCAATCTTCCATGTCCTGCCTCTTCCTCTTTCTCCTACGCTTCCTCTGAATCAAAAACATTACCAACAAAACCAACACACAAATAACTAAGAAAACTCCAACAGTGAAACCTGCAACAAACCCCTTGGACTTAAAAATGGAATCTTTTGGAAGAACAAAAGAAGGTAACCCAGTAGTAACAAGTTCATCACTTAAAGAAAAATTCTTATTGCTGAAACTCCACCCCAAGATCTTGTGACTCTCAACTAATTGACCAGTGGCACTAGTAAATCCAACATACATTTCATCCTCAAAAACCTGAGATAAATTGAGAGAAACATTCAACAAAGGCCTAATAGGCCTTTTCATACCCACAGGTGCCATGGTAACATTAATCAAAGAATCTTCATAGTCAATCCAAACTTGATAATTCTCACCATTGTTAAGTTGCAACTCCTTCAAGGACTTGTCACCACCATCATCTGGCCAATACCCGGCATCATTGGAAACATAAGATGTAAGAGAGTTTATGTCAATCCCAACATGGTTGGCGTTGATGTCATTAAACTCTTGGTTCATGAACACATCAAACTCAACACCAAACACATGGTTATTTGAGTTTCCGTTATTGGTGAGGTTGAACAGACCCAAGTGTTGTGCAGAACTTGTGCCGTGGATTCCTGTGACAGGTGTGAAGATGAAAACTAAACCATGTCCTGGAAGAGTGTCTTCATAAGGTGCCATTGAAAAGATGAAAGAGGTAGAGAAAGGGTACACATATGAAGAGTTTGGTTTCTTTGTGGGGATTTTTTCATTGTACAAAGCACGACCAATAGAGAAAGTTTGATGGTGAGTGAGTGTAAGGATTCGAGAATCGATAGTGGCGTTGCCGAAGAGTAACACTTGAGAAGAGTTGAAACCGTTGAAGACAAAATCAATGGCACATGTTGAGTTGAACAAGAGAAGTAAGAGAAGAAGAGGGTGTGTGTGTTTGTTTGTTATCATGTCTTTAGCAGAGAATAAACAGAGGAACGTGTCATGTGTATGAGAAGAGAGACAAAACTGAGTGCAAAAGATGAAACTTGAAAGAGTTAAATTGAAGCAAGTAAGAGAAAGAAAGAGCCTTGACAATGTAAAAGAACATTGGATTGGATGAACGATGGAGGCATTTGAAAATTCTACGGTCAACCATTTGAACTCATTAGTTAATACGTTTAGTATAAATTAATGTTATTTATGTTGGCAAAACGACAACTAAGAACAAACAAATATTAGTTATTGTAAATATAAAATATATGTATGTATATTATCAAGTTAGTTAATTCACTACGTATTATAGTTTATTTATCTCGAATGTAAGTTGATTATGTTTCCTTTTATTTGAAGAAAACATATAAAAAAATTCCTAAAGTAAAGTTGTATAATTATAAATGAATATTTTTAAATCTTAATTTTCCTTCTTCTTAAGGATATATCTTCGTGAAATAATTTCTACGCATCCAATGTTACAAAAATACTTAAAAAATAATAAAAACATAAAGAGAAATAAAAAGAAATTCATATTGATGAAATATTTAATATTTTAAAGTGTTTAAATATTTTGTTTGGAAAGAAAAGAAAAATTTGTGACTAAAACCAGTGTTAAAATGGAAGAAGTAATCCAAATTTTCTTCCCTAGACAAAATCAGATGAAACACGACGGTGTATGATTACTTTTAAGCCAACGAATCTTCTTGATATATAAGAGGCTATTGATTAGAATGCAAATCAATTTATTTTCAATTAAACGTGTAGTATGAACTTTTACATCATCAACTAATTCAACTAAATGTTATATCTTTAAATATAATATAAATTCTTTTAAAAATATAATATTTAAACTTATAATAAATAGTACCAAATGTGAATTGATACATGTACATAATTTATTTTGTACGACGTTACTAAAGTTTTGTTTGATAGAGAAGTTTCTTTATCGTACTAATGAAATAATTGAATAGCTACCATTAGGTGAAATTATTTATTATTTAAATAAATTAATTATATGTTGGATTAAATATATTTTTAAATCATCAGTTATCAGTCTCTCGTTTTAAAAAATTATCAAAAATTATCTCAATTATTAATTCTAATTTAAATGAATTTTTATATTGATTAAAAAAAATCGTCTGTCATTATTATATTTGGTATGAAAATAGATTTTACATCAATTATTAATAAAACTCATGTAAAAAGTTTTATTCAAAATAAATTTTAACACAATTTTATAAATAGAAAATAAAAAATTGAAATTTTAAAAATGAATGATTTAAACATTTATTTTTAATTATACACAGAAAAACGTATTTAACCTGTGTATTTTTATAAGAGTGAGTTCACATTTCAAAAACTCAATTGCTCGGTTACTTGAATGTATGAAAGTAAGATGGAGGACAAATCGACAAAATAATAAGAATGAAATGAATCGATTCAATGTAAAATGTCAATGCTTCAAATGTCAAAAGGAAACTGTGACTTTTTATTTTTGTGACGCATGTGTATATATATATATATAGACACACATGCGTGTGTCTTATCTTAATTGATTTGTTTGAACCGATGTATCATGATACGTTGACATGAAAATAGATTTGGTGAAAGTTATTAACTGCATAAAGCAAAGAGTTAAAAAAAATATATATTTTATAATATACAAATAATTATATAATGAGATATAAAATATAATAAAATATAAATATTCTATGAGTGAATTAATTAATTTTTTACGTAATGATTAATGTAATAAAATTCTCATAAATTATAAATATAGAAAATGATAAAGCAATTATTTTGTGTAATAAAAATCTTATGTACGGAATGACTAGACAAGTGGTGTTTGCTCTGTTCTGTTCATACACCAATTCATTCATGAATGTCTCCTTCTATGGTATTATTACCCATCTTACCATATGAGATTTACCTTTTCTATTTCTAAAGGAACAATATGAGATTTTACCTTCATCATAAATATTAAAACTTTGGGAGATTTTATACGAATAAATAAGTTTATAGTATCTCATGAGAAAATTCTATCTTGTTTTGTCAGCAAGATTTCTAAATATATATTGAATGTTTATCATATATTAAATTATAATTTAATAATAAATACTAATCAGTGTCCTTAAAATATTGATTAGAAAATTAAAGATTTCTTTTTATTGAGATTAATAAATTTATTGTATTGTAATATCATTGAAATCTCCTTTTTCCTTCTGAATATTAACTAGAGTAAAGATGTGATGCATCTTTATTCCTACACCCTACTAGTACCAATTCTTGACAACCATGTTAAATTAAAAAATTAAATTTCATTCAATGTTCGTTGACTTTTTACGTGCTGGGATGTTAGGAAAAACTTTAGTCAACGTCTGCAATTCTTTCCCAACTCAATATGTGATCAGTGGAACTGTATCATATGCATTCAAATTGCAGGTGGGTCCAACAGCAAACAAATTCAAATAGGAAAATAAATGTTGTCAAATTTACACCCTTTTTCATAATATTTTACACCGTTTTTCTCCTATAAAATATTGTTAAATACAGTATGGTATAGACGTATAGTATAGTATAAGTGTATCAACATGATTATTTAATTATTTAGTAAATTACACAATTTTTGTAAGATTATATTCAGTATTTATTATTATTATTTTTATATTTCATGCGATATAATATTTTGTTAAAATTAACAAATATTAATATAATGTATAAAGAGATATTACTATAATATTTTTTAAATTAGAAAATTTCTTTAAAGATAAAAGAAGTAAGAATATTGAAAAAACTTGCATTATTTAATGGGTGGCTCTTTGCTTTTTAGATTTATTATATTTTATTTATTTTTGAGTCATTTATTTCTTTTCAAAACCCTATAAAATTACGTGATTTATCACAAGTATGAGAATTACTTCGTGTGTACCATTAGTAAATGTGTAACAGAAATTATACTATTTTTTAAAAGTGAAGAAAATTATAATCTTTAGTATTTTGATAGTGTGTGTTTTCTTATAAAAAAAGATCAATTATAAAAAAATTAATAAACTTAGAAAGAATTCATAAAATAAAGAAAAACAATTTATTGTCTATCTTATAATACTCTAAACCGCAACATCGTTCTAAATTCTAATAATAAAACCTTAGAAAGTTAACTTTCTACGCAAGGCTTGCGTGTCTGTTGTTAATGTCGGCTAGAAAAGCAGATAATCATATTCAAAACAAAAACGCAAACATTATTAAATATCTTATAAACTGTGTTCAAACACTTAAAACCATGTTCCCATAATCATCTTTCCACTTGCTCTGAATCTAAATGGACATTTTATAAAGTGAGTGACGTCCACATTTTGTAATTCCCTTTAATTGCTAGAATTTTTAAAATCTTGCCAACTAAAGAACCATGAATATAAACTCTATTTTTAAAATTCTAAATCGAGGGAGAGATATGATGAAGCCTTTAAAAAATGGATGTGTAATATTTAATATTTTTCATTATTCACCAAAAAAACAATTAATATTTTTCATCAGGACTGAAATGAAAAGATACCCTTAACTTACCCAAATAATTCGTATGTAGGAAAAAGGTATTGGGTCAATATTTAAAGTTTTTGTGTTCAAACCCAACTAATGGACTTTATGTGAAATTCAGGGCTTATGTTGGGACTAGTTAGTGAACAACTGGTCCAACATACTCAACCAATTTTAAGAGACTATGTATATACAAAACATAATTCCTGGCCCATTAACTTCGTTGTTATGCCCAGGCCTTATAATCAAATGTCTGCCTTATATGTTTAATTATCAAAAAGTAGAATTTTGTGTCAATATTACCCAGTTGAAATTTTATTTCCAAATAAAAAAATTAAGATCATTACATTTTATAGAATTGTTGTGTTCTTACTGAAAATACTGTGGTCACAAACAAGTGAAATGAGGTGAAGTCATACTAATAATTTATTTCATTGATAAGGACGGATTTCAACATGTAAGAGAGAGATGATATATCTATAAAGACATTTTAAAATTTAAATTATTATATGAATAAGGTGTGTTAGACAAAGTATATTTGACCTAGAAAGTAATAATATAATTAGAAAAATTAAAAAAAAACATTTTAAATAATTTTTGTCTCATAATATTGACTATCATTACTGACAGTTTTAGGTTACTTCTTATACACATATTATTTCCCAATGAGACCTAATTAGGCTTAATGATTGGTTCACATTTATTTCATTAAATATTACATTGCATCTATGTGATACAATTACATTTAAATTTTGTTCCATCAAAATTCATGAATTATATAAAGGATGTGGCAAATGCTTGTTGAGCGCTAAGAAAATTGAAAAATTTTATTCTATTGTGGTGACTTGCCTTTGCAACCCTTAAAAAAAAAATCATAAAATATTGGGGTAAGCCATTTGGGATTGATCATTGATAGCTGTCATCGGGATTCTTCATTCCATTAATTCTTAGTTTATTTTTCAATTTCAACAACCTTGTACCTCCTATATTAAGTAGTCACAGCTATTATTGTATCCCTCAATAAATTAATTCATTCCTTCCAGATTGGGAGTAACGAAAGGTGTGATTAATCCTATTAATTTGAATATATAAACACTAGAGAGTTCGTGATTATTTTTGTTTAAACAGATAAAATACAAATATATCACATTGCTTTACTGGTGGTTAGCTTGAAAAATCACATGATGTAGAATTTGGGTGATGATTAGACATAAAACATAGTTGGAAATTGGGATCTTTGTGATTTGATTATGATGAAAGATAGATGTTACACTGCTTAGTTGTTGCTTTGGAATTGGGTTGCGTATTCTTCTTAACATGCTTTCAAGAGTATCCCTAAAAAAATGAAAGGGAATAAGGCCATGTATTTGACTTTAATAAAGAAAACAGTCTCAGATATTCAGATCAGTGCTTGCATGCGTTATGGAAGGTTTTTATGACAAAGCATGCATTAAAAAATAAATAATTCTATAAGATCATTCTTTTTTATATTTATTGCAATCAGACAAGAAAATTTTATGTCATTTTTCTAGAAAACAAAGAATGTTATGTATTTTTTTTTTAATAAAATTTCCTGTCCAATTTTTTACCTTGACATTAATATAATGATTTATTATTGATTACTTTTATTAGAATCTTATATATATATATATATATATATTATATAATATAGATATATCTCTCGAGGTAATCTAATTCTGAATTACGATAATTTATCTCTAGAATATGATAATTGTGAGTATAAAACTTATAAAAAATAAGTAAGGTTGTATAAAATACTCTTTAAATTATTGTTGTTGCTTCGTTAACCAGCATGGTGAAGTTGTAATGGATTTTTAGTTCAAATATCAATCTCAAACTTGAATCATAATATTTAGATAAACACTTTTATTATTTATAACACTTTTATTATCTAGTTTATATTGTATTACCCGCTTTAAAAAAATCATATGGAAATCATTATGATCTCTGTATTAAGGTTTTAGTTTCTTTTAAGTACATTAAGGTTTGTATAATGTAGAGTGCAGATCAATCATTGTGGTTCTTCATTAATAGAAATGTTATAATTTTAATATATTATATTATCAAATGCAACAATTAAAAAAGGAGGATTAAAAGTGTTCTATAGACAGCCTTATACAAGTTAAGTAAAAACAGAAGGACACAAGAAAAAGAAAGATGTGACAACCTATTTTCTTTTTTTTCGTAGCCTAAAGATCATCACTTAAGCAATTCATAGCTTTGAGATATAAATTGCCAATAAAAGATTAGTTTATTTTTATCTTAAGGTGTTCACATTCAAAACGTAAAATATGGTGTCTTATATGTTATACTTGTCGTGGTTGTCTAAATTTCAACAATGGCATGCTATGAAACTAGCTTCTTAATTTCTATATTCTCACGTAAAAAAAGAACAAGAGAGAAACTTGTTTGTATTACAAAAGCAGACAAAACAAATCCAATAAATTGATAAATTCATATCAGAAATCGATGGTTGCTGTGAGGGGATCATCAAAGGGAAAGTTGTTGCGTCAAATATTCAAAAAAGAATTTGTTTTCTTTCTTGTTTATAATAATTTTATTTGCCTTGAATAAATTTTCTTTAGCGAAGAAAAATGTTAAAATTTGCAAAACTTATTGTTAAAGTATTCTTTTGGAACATGATTCTTTGAACCATTGTGCTTTACGAAGGAAATTGACAAAGCCTTGGACTCATATTCAAACTGAATTTTAGATATTTAATTTTATAAGTTAATTTTAATTAAAAAACTGTTTGAAAATATTTATTTTTTAAAAAATGATTTTGATGAAGTAAATGTTTTTGAACAGTACATTAGCACAAATTAGTTTAGACGTATTATTATTATTAAGGAAATATGAATTTTTTTTTAAAAAATCGAATATTATATAAGTAGTAACATAATATTAAGTTAAAAAGGATAGTTTGTCAATACTTATGCAAATAAAAGTTTACTCATTATCAGAGTAAAAATGTGTTACTTTCACGTTTAGGGACACAATCAAATTTAAATTCTCAAAGTGTATTTAATTTAACAATTTATGTGTATAAAATATGTTCACATCTTAGTATTTATATATCCATGAAGAGCTTAAGAGTTAAAAATTTATTTACTCAAATTACATGTAGGATCTACTATTGAACTTATAAATCAATTAGAAAAGTATTTTTTTATTAATATCATCGAAAAATATCTGTAACTAACACTTATATATATATATACTAATATTTTTTAATACATCAATTTCGATCAATATGTGATAATTTCAAATTAAAGTTTTTTCAATGACCACTTAGTGCTTTTGAAACAATCTCTCATGCAAGCAATTGCTTACACAATGGCTAACAGATGATGGTGATGTACAACGCCCCTCGTCTGAATTGTTGAAGATGTTATTTAAGTAATACCAAAATTAATGACTAAGTTGCCAAAGATTGATTCTATGGTTTGATTTTTGTTCATAAGAGCTAGTTTCTATAAAAATGTTATTTTCACTTTAAGTTAGTGGAAGAAATTAGGGTGTCAAAGTGTCAATTGTGTCAGAAATTTGTTGTGTTTACTCATTGTGTTTAGGCATTTAATGAATGATGTTTTGAAGAAAGAGAAATAAGACAACGAAACTATCCTTCATAAATTAAGAAGCAACAATATTGACAATTAAGTTTTACCAAAT
Source organism: Hylodesmum podocarpum (assembly GCA_026586105.1). Classification (NCBI taxonomy): domain Eukaryota; kingdom Viridiplantae; phylum Streptophyta; class Magnoliopsida; order Fabales; family Fabaceae; genus Hylodesmum; species Hylodesmum podocarpum. Next base: position 2,841,833 of record JALJEV010000424.1, on the reverse strand, counting down.
TAGAAATTTGTCTATAATTCTAGGATTGGCACACTAATATTGGAAAGTAGAGATTGTAGGGTTAAAACTTAAAAATATGGGACTATCACTTTGTATGTAGATCTTGATAATTAATTATTTTTTAAAATATATATGTTTCATACAAGTCATAAGGGCATCATCCTTTTGCATCCCTACGACTTCACAAACTAAAAATGTAATTAAGATAAAATCTAAATATCATGAGTTTATTTAAAGAATCTAGTCTAAGTTTTAGTTTTTAAGGTTTTAGTTCATATATATTGATAATGTATTTTTTAATAGTTTGAATATCATGTATATGATAAATTGTAATCAATTAATTAATTATATTATTTTTTACATAAGGAACATATAATAATTAAACTCTTAAATAAATATAATATATATTTTTAAATAAAACGTGTTTTCGGCTCGAAATAATTTTACCTCAATTTAAATAAACAGCTTTGATTTTTAGTTTTTAATTCAAAAATAAACTACTCAAACCCTTATCACTTTCATCATTTTAAAAGAATTATATTATTAATATTATTATTATTATTATTATTATTATTTCATTAGATTCATCATTGTTTTTATCAATATAACTACCATCTTCGGTAAAAAGAAAACTATTGATTTACATAAATTAAAAATATTTAATATTACTTTCATTTTAACATGTATCGTAAGAGTAATTATGAAGCTGGACATGGTTATTAAATAAGGATATCTAAGGAAAAAAACATCGTACTTTTTTTTAAAATAAAAATCACTAAATATTGAAGTGAAAAATAACAATTATAAATATCTTGATATTTTAATTTGTTATGTATAGCGGAAATTTTATTTTAAAGAAGTGAAAGTTAAGAGTGAGAATATGTTAAACCAAGTTTACATGTATTACACATTTTTTTTTTTCATGTAATAATGTACAAATAATGTTGTACAATGTTATAAAGTGCCACACACTAGAATTAAAGACATTTAGTGATTGGTGACAACTTTTTTTTTTTCTTTTAGGAAAGTGTAAATGTTAAGTAGAGTAAGAAAGTGCTACACTTTATTTAAAATAACCAAAAACGTTACAAACTAATCATATCTTCTTGCAAAATACCAAAAATTAAGGTCATGGTTGCCTCAAAACTCCAATTTTTTAAATTCTTAAAAATAATTTTAATTTATTTTTCAAGTGATGAAATTTATTATATTAGTTGTAATTAATTTGTTAATACTATTATGCAATTTACAAATATGTACATACATGACTATTATTGTAGATTATTTGAGAGATTTTATTACTTTTATAATATATTTTAAACTCAAACAAAGGGAAATTAGCATGAAATATATTTTGGTGAATAAATTAGCATTAAAATTAATATAAAACTAAATTTTATGAAAATAGTATGATCTATAAATAAGGTTTTAATGAAAATTATATATGTCAGTGTAAATTGTTCCAAAAAAAATTAATTTTCGATAACTTTTAATATAGTATTAAATTTATTGTTAGTATTTTTAGTTGACTTCAATTTAGGGGGAAAACAATTCAAAGTCCCTACTCACTTATATCAAGTTAATTATTACGAAAACTTCAATTTATTTTAAGATTAATATGTATTTTTATCTCATTTAAAAGATTTAAATATTACAATTCATACCAAAAAAGAAAAAAATCAAAAGTACGTAACTTCATATTCTAAAGTTTGTTTAAAAGCTTGGAATAAAAAAAAATTATTTGATGCGTTATGTATACAAAGATTTTAAACAAATTTTAGAATATGAAATTACGCATATTTTTTGTCTGAATTGTAATATTTGCATTCTTTAAATGAATTAAAAATATTATATTAATCTCAAAATAAATTGAAGTTTTAGTAAAAATTAATTTGATATAAGTGAGTATTGACTTTGAATTTTTTTCCCTAAATTGAAGTCAATAAAAAAATACAAAAAATAAATTTAATAACCTATTAAAATTTATTAAAATTTTTTTTTTAAAATATTTAAACATAGAATATTATTAATAATACTTATAATTATTATATTTTTTGTCAATTTTAAAATTTAATTAATTAATTACCTAAATTAAATTTAAAGGTTAAATGTGCTAAAAATCATGATTAAATATAGTAAGTTAATAATTAATTTTTGTATTTGTAAAAAGTTTGAAGAATAAAAAATAAGATCACCACCAAACATATAAATCAGCTAACATAAACTTGTTTACCATATCTTTAAGTTTTTAACCTTATTTTGACAGTTGTAAAAACTGAAAAGGGACGAATTAGTGCATACAAAAGTGATCATAAAAAATTTGTAATATTTAAATTTTTTAAATGAATTAAAAATATTATATTAATCTTAAAATAAATTGATGTTTTAGTAAGCATTAATTTGATATAAGTGAGTATTGACTTTGAATTTTTTCCCCTAAATTGAAGTCAATAAAAAATACTAATAATAAATTTAATACCCTATTAAATTTTATTAAAAAATAAATATTTTCTAAAAAAATAAAATATAGAATATTATTGATAATACTTATAATTTCTCATTTTTGTCATTTTTAAAATTATAATTAATTACTTAAATTAAATTTAAAGATTAACTATATTAAAAATCATGATTAAATATAGTACTTTAATGAATAATTTTTATATTGTATAAAGTTAGAAGAATAAAAATTAAGATTATCACCAAACATATAAATCAACTAACATAAATTTATTTACCACATCTTTAAGTTTTTAACCTTATTTTGACCGTTGTAAAAACTAAAAAGGGAAGAATTAGTGTTAGAAAAGTGATCATAAAAAATTTGGTAATTATTCAATGAAATTTTCTTCTTTGGGATCGTCACTTTTAACTTTTCACTTTGAGAATCTGCAGCACTGTATATATAATTTGTTTTATATAAATACCACGTGAATTTTTTGATCCCAGATTTCTTCCAAGTTTCAGATTTCAGAAAACCGAGTTTTTTTCTGCCAAAAACCCCACTGGCTCAATTACAAAATCAATAAACAAAAACTAGATTCGTCCCCTGTTTCGAAGAAAAACGGAATTTTTCTTGGGACCCGGTTTTTGTTTCAGTGTTGTATCACCAAATTTCAGTTGGGTTTTCCAAAAGCAAGAGTTGGATTGGATTTTGCCTTGCTCCGGCCACTTTGTGTTTCTCTGTTCAAAGACTGATAGAAATTGCAGAATTGGTTTTCATTGCCGGCTTTGAAGTGATAGTGGCATTGTTAGAGTGCAATAATTTCCATTGCAGGCAAAATTCGCGTTGAAAAAAGCAAATTTTGATGAGAGGGCAATGAGATGAGTGGTGGTGGGTCATTGGGTATTCGTTCTGGGAGTTATGGGTCTTTGGAGAAGCAACTACAGAACGGTGCGTCACTGTTTCCTATTCAAACGACACGCAAACCTTCCAAAACGGTTAAGGAGAAAGAAAGGTTGTTCCTTTGGATCTGCAAGTTTGCTGGCAGAAAGAAGGTCGGAATGTTCTTTCTCTTTACCATCTCCGCTGCTGTTTTCATCTGGGTTTTGTACGTTGGAAAAGGTCTCTCAATTTCTCTACTTATCCAACTTTTTAGTTTTTATGATTAATGTGATTGTGGTGCTCCATGATTTGGTGGCTTATGTTACTTTATCAACTTGCAATGGAAACATCAAACATAGGTCTGAGTCTCATTGATTGGGTATAGACTTATAGCCTTATGATCAGACTTGGATGCAATTCTCAGGTGTTGTTGTCATCATAAGATTTAGAGTTTCACCTCAGAAAATTTGCATAACCCAGATTATGAAAACAAAATTATAATTTTGATTTGAGAACAACACCAACAATACTTAAATAATTATAGGCCTAATTCTTTACTGTATATTCTATTACATATATTACGAAGATGAAACTACTATTTTGATTAGAGAATGACACTGACAATGCCTGAACATTGTATCTAAGTGTTGTCCATAGCCTTATTGGAATGTATACCATGTCATGTGCTGTGCTGAAGGTGGAGGGAGAAAACCTGTTTTGTGCTTCATACGATTTCAACTTTAATTTTTTGTGATTTGACTTGCTTGCAGGTGAAGATTCGCAGTTGGGAAACAGTGTGCATAACATTAGTGTTAATGTAAGTCTGTCTATAGGTGATTCTCCATCTATGATCTCTGCTGCAGATATCATGGGCTTCTCTAGAATTTCGGTACTGCCTCCTCCTCCCCCTAGGCATTTTTTGGGTTACACTCTTCCTCCTGGTCATCCGTGTAATAGTTTCACACTTCCTCCTCCACCAACAGATAGAAAGCGTACTGGGCCACGACGTAAGTACTTTTCCTATTTTGTTTCTGCATAATGCAAATATCTTGTGTTAGATAGTTTTGTATGGTAATTTGCAATAATGTCCCTCACCCCCTGCTTATATCAGTTAGTTCCTAGAGCTAGGGTAGTTCATGAGGAAATGGAAGACATGATGATTTTAAGTAGCTTAATGTTATTTGTATATTTCTGAATGTTTTGGATTGTTTGTGCTCCAGCTTGCCCAGTATGTTACCTTCCTGTGGATGAAGCCGTTGCACTTATGCCAAAGTTTCCATCACCTTCTCCAATACTTAAGAATTTAACATTTATCTATGAGGAAACACTAAGCACAGATGGGGAATTTGGTGGTTCAGACTTTGGTGGATATCCTACTTTGAGGCAGAGAAATGAATCTTTTGATATACGAGAGTCAATGAGTGTGCACTGTGGGTATGTTTCATTTTTCTGTTGGATGTTTGCCATTTGTATATCTATGAGTACTGAAGAATGTTGTTTGTTGTTACAATTTGTTGGTCCCAGTAATAAGGGTATTTCTCCTATCCCTTTACTGACATCTGTCCATTCTGCATCTACTATGATGCATGTGTACATAATTCAGATTTGTAAGAGGTACTAAACCTGGCCACAACACAGGATTTGACATGGATGAAGATGACCTCCTTCAAATGGAGCAGTGTCACGGTGTAGTTGTTGCATCAGCCATATTTGGTTTGTGTTATTTGTTTTTTTTCTTTCTTTCATTTAGATGTTTAATTTGGTATGTTGCTGATGAATTAAATCTGTTCAGGAAATTTCGATGAGATAAATGAGCCTACAAATATAAGCAATTATTCAAAGGAGACGGTGTGCTTCCTTATGTTTGTAGATGAAGAAACAGAGAAATATTTGAGGAATTCTGGCAGCCTGGGAACCAGCAAGAAGATTGGTTTGTGGAGAATTATTGTTGCTCGTAATCTTCCTTATGCAGATGCAAGACGCACAGGGAAGGTGAGAATTATATGTCAGCAAGCACCATCAAGAAATTAGCATATAGTCATATTTGTTGCTGAAGCTTTAAATAATTATGCTTTTCTTTAAGATCTGATTATTGCTACGGAAAACCAAGATTGCCCACTGTGATTTCATCTTTCTATAATCTTTATTAAAGGAATTAATATGCCAAACTGACTGAGCCTTGTTCACAGAAATGGAAGGAAAAAAAAAAGCTTAGATGAATAGACCTAATATTGCCTATTGTTCCTCTTGTCTGAGCTTTGTGATGATTCATTTCAAATAAAATTTTAGACTTTTGGTTTGAATTTAAAATTTAATATAACAAAAATATCTCACCAGACACTGTTTTATTTTCTTGTTCATATAGTAGTACACTAGTACTTTTATGTACTTGTAACTTAACTACCTCTTCTGCAGATCCCAAAGCTTCTGTTGCATAGAATGGTTCCAAATGCCCGCTATTCTATATGGCTTGATGGAAAGCTTGAGCTTGTTGTTGATCCATATCAAATCCTTGAAAGGTATATTTTAGTATTGCTTGGTATAAGTGTAAAGATAGATAGTGTACACCATCTGATGTTAGGTTCATCTTTCTAATTCTTCTTGAGATAGATACTGTATCCTGCTTATGCAGAATTGATTCATAGTGATTTTTTTTTCCATCTTAATGATACTGCTTACAACTGCAGATGCACTAGGACTAGGAGATGTGAGGCATGATAAATGCCTGTAGTATATTTCTTGTTTTTACAAACAATGGTTTTTTGTGAATTTTTCATTCAGTGTCATAATTGCACTATATTGTATTATGCAGTTGTTGTTCCTTACATATCTTTCTGGTTCTTTCCCTCATAACATGGTACTGAAAATTCTGGAGGTCCCAACTTTGTGATTTCTTTCCCACACAAGATGGCATCGTAATCTTTCTAGACCACAAAATGCCTCTACATTTCTCTTTAGTTGAGGTGTTCTGGTGAATGTAGGTATCAGTTTTAATGAAGAAAACTTGTAACCGGTTTGACATAGAGTTTGTTGCCTTTGATATGGTTGCTAAAACCCAAGATGTGGAATTGCTTATTTCAGTGAATGAAATACCACTACATAGTCTTTAAAGAGCATAGCAATGAAAAGTGAGGATAACTTAAATCCATAAAGGAACAATAGTTTGATTAAGCTCCCAATAAAACATGTATTTGAGTTATTTTCTATCTCACTTAACTCCAGGTCCTAAAATACCATCTAGATTTCCCAATCTAGAAATTCCCGTCTGGGCTAACAAAACCATGCTCACACAGAGTAGAAGCAAGCCAAAAACTACTGGCTAGGTGATAACGAATTATGTGTACAAGATTGAATCAAAGATCTTATTCTAAGCTTGCTCTTATTACGAATTAGGATAATAAATTGTCTCCGTGCAACATAGGCATTTTTTCAAATCGCTATTTCACCACATTAGTACTCGTCAGGACTCAGGGCCTAGCTTAAATATCAATGATCACCTTTAAGAACTTACCACAAGGACATATTTTATAAGATTCTAGCTTCAATGTTTCTGGTTTGAAGTGCTAGAATTTTCCCAAAGACCTACTTTAGTGTATAAAACTATTATTTATAAACAGAAATTGAATAATTAGCAGCTTCTTCTGTTGCTTTTCCCCCCTCCTTCTGTTGCATGTTCACTGCTCTATATGTTGCTTTGGCCATTTCCTCTGTAGATCCTTTTCTTCCTCCTGCTCTATGACAAGTCTTGTTTTCCATCTTCGGTGGCCATCCCAATTCCCTTGTGAAAAAGACCATATATAATTTATCTTGCATGAAAATCAAGGTAGAGTTAGTGTTGGATTTTCATACATGTTTTTTGGGGTATGTCCCTAATATAATTTATTAAGGGACATATAATCGTAGCTAAACTGACCTATGCTATGTTTGTTTTGGTTTGTGTTGATACAATACATGTTTTGGTACCTTAATTGCTCTGTTCCTTATTTAGGTTTCTGTGGAGGAAGAATGCAACTTTTGCAATATCTAAACATTATAGACGCTTTGATGTTTTTGTCGAGGCTGAGGCAAATAAAGCCGCTGGAAAGTATGATAATGCCTCTATTGACTTTCAGACCGAGTTTTACAAAAACGAGGGACTGACTCCATATACAGAGGCCAAACTTCCTCTTATAAGTGGTAAGCCAAACTTTGTGTTTACCTGTGCCATGAGTTGCACCTGTTTCATTTCTTAACCTTTTGTTTTTTGATGGCTTACTTGCAGATGTTCCTGAAGGATGTGTAATAGTACGAGAGCATGTTCCTATTAGCAACCTTTTTACTTGTCTATGGTTCAATGAAGTTGACCGATTCACTTCTAGGGACCAGATCAGTTTCTCAACTGTCAGAGATAAACTTTTGTCCAAGGTGGATTTTCATTTTCTCATGTTCTTGGATTGTGAAAGACGCAACTTTGTAGTTCAGGTAAATATTTTATTTCGTTTGCACAAAATGATCTCAGGCTTCTTACCAGGGAATTTAATTGATCTGGAACACATTCTCCATTCACTACTTTTTTCTTCACAAAAGTAACATGTAAGTTAGGTGATATTTCAAGAAAATCATGTTAATATCAATAAATTTACCATATACAATATTAAAAGATGGTAGAAAAATCTTTTATCCTGTTAATACATATACTATTTTCTCAAACAACTTTACTTCGCAGCCAATTGCAATACGCAGTTAACCAGCCAACTCATTCACAGAACGTTGTCTGCGTACTGTAGTTGTCTACCAAATATTTTTTTTGTTTTTTTTTTCCTTCTCAAAATCATATTAGTGGAGAATGTAGCAACCTTATGGCCATTTGATTTCATAGTCATTAGTCACACGCATCATGTAATGTAAATATTTTGTTCTTGCATACAGAAATACCATAGGGATATTTTGGAGCACCTGGCTGCTCCAGTGGCTGTTAATCTCAGTCCTCCACCTCCATCTCCATCTCCACCTCCACCATTGCCTGTGCTTGGAACTTCGCCGGAGAAGGTTGTTAGAAGAGTCCCTGGAAAGCGTGGAAGAGAACGGAGACCGGCTTCTAGACGCCACCGCAAAGTTGTGGCTGGAAGCAGGGACGTAGTAAACATGGAAGCTAATTATAAAGTTTTGCTTGTGTGATTATAAAATTTTCAGTTTTGGCATCCTCAACTACACAAATCATTGGAGGGAAGAATTGAAGATGAGTGTTGTATCATTTCTGCATAGATTCTCCCATTCTTTTCACTTCATGCAGTTGATTCATCGTTATTAATTTTTTGTTGTATATAGAGTAAAAAATCCTCAATAATGATCATCATATCAGGGTTATCACTTGCAACCAAATTCCCTCACATGGTAACCCACCTTGTTGTCAATTGTTACAAGAAAAAGCTTAGTTACCCTCAATTGTACTCCATCAAAAAGAAAAATACATTCACCATTCCTCCTCACTCTTTAATTCAATAAAAAGACTTCTATGCGTTTCCTAGGGTGTTTATGATCTCTCTCAATTCAACCAATATCCATTATTTTGTTGAAATACATAGTTAATTATTTTTCTCTTTATAATTTATAATTAATTATTTAATTGTGGTTCTAAGAATAACTTTATTTTATAATAAACTAAAATATACAATTAATTATTTCTTCTTTCTACATCTTATAATTAATTGTGTGATTGTAATTTTTGATGCATTTTTCCGAGAAGTCACATTTATCTTATTATTTGTATATGGTAATTTACTAAATCTTTTTTTTTTAAATTATAATAATTATTTTTATAAATTTAAAAAGGTATAATTTAGAAAAAAAATTAATAAAAGAAGAAAGATATAAAAAAGTTGCCACGTGTGGTGGTGGGTTGACACATAAGAGAATGGGTCCCATGGGATCCTTATCTTAGGACCTCACTGACTTACGTCACACTTATGGAATCTTAATCCTAAAAGGCAAGATACAATTTATTCAGAAAAACAAAAACACGTAACATTTTTGGACTGAGGAATCGATTGGATTGTTATAGCATGAGGTTGGGTCCAAACTTAGGGTTTTAGCGATGATGATGAAATTATTAAAATTATTATTATTATTAGTATGAGAATGACGAGAACGGGATCATCGTCGGCGTTTTTAGTAATCTGCATCCTTCACTCACTCATAGCGATGACGTGTGGGGCGCTGATGATGTTCTACATGAAGGAAGTTTACACCTTCGGACACGGTGTCCAAACTGCGACGAAACTGTTAGGTTCTACGCCGCACGATCAACTTCTGATTAAAACTTCCGATTCATTCTCGGGATTGCTGCTGGTAGCGATAGGGTTTCTTCTCTTCATGGTGTCCTTCGTTAAGGACCGTGATTTTCAGGCGTTTTTCGCGAAAGGGTGTACGCTGCTCCATCTTTTCATGGCCATGTGGAGGATCTATTTTGAACGCAAGGTGGAGGATCTCGCTTGGGATTGGCTTCGACAAACTGTTGGTGATCTTTTATTAGCGCTTTCATGGGTTTTCTTCCTTGTTTACTCCTGGAGGGAGAAGTATGATTGATTTGTTAGCTTCACTGTTTCGATTTTTTTTTTTTTTAAATTTGTGTTTTTTTCGGTTTTGATTTACCTTGTAAAAAACGGATCTCACCTGGTTTATTGTTATCGAATATGTGTTTAGATACCTTGTAAAGTTGTGAATTAATTATTATTATTGCCTTGTTTGGTTATTTTCCCTGCTTAAATTTCAGAAAAGGAGCATTATCGTCCACACATTGGTCTTCTCATGATTAGATTGTTCTAATTCATGTGGAGTTGTGGTAGTTTTGTCTCTGATTTTGAGGTGAAGTTTGACAGAGTGACATTTAGTGTTGTAGTTGTCACTTGTCAGTGTGTTGTTCAGTTTGATGATTGTTGTGAACTTGGAAAATGATATCAGAAGGTGTGCATGTTGCAGGGTAGGGTAAGGTGTTCTGGTTTTTGGTTTGTGAGAATAATAGTTGGATTTTGTTTATTAAGAGTTTGGTGCATCTGTCAAATTGGTCTGCATTGTTTTTTCTTAATCCTGAGAATAATCTTTTCATTTCAATCTTTAGAGCTACAATCTATATGGATGATGCCGTTTGGGTATGCATGTTAAGAAATTTCTTTTTACTCACTTAATCTGGCTAAACAATAAAAGGATCATTAAGAGGCAAGTTATTGATGAAGTGTTTAGCTGGTCCTGTTGATGAAACTAAGTTTATGCATCTCACACCATTACACGGAGATTTCTGTTCTTTGTGGATGAAATATGAGAGTTTAATTTTTTTGAGAATAATTGAACTTGATTGCTTCATGTGATTTCTAGTTCAAAATTGCTTCCAGCCAACTAAAAGGCTGAAACTAGAGCTCAAAATACAATTTGAAAATTCTGGAACTGTTCTGCATCAGTTATCTTGATTATAAATAGACATTTGGTATCCTTGGTCCACAGTGCATTTGTGGCAATCAATATAGTTAAAGTAGAAAATATGTGGCACTTGATACGATACCTTAAATTTGATTTGTTGCCAAAGGGGAATCAATGTGTAGCAATTGTAAATTGTAATTATTAGGCCTACCCATCCTTTTATTTCCATTTTAGTGCACCCTTTGTAATTTAATATCCAAACCAAATACTACAACAGACTAGAGTAGAGTGCCAATTATTGAATAGATTTGTGTATCTGAAGAGAGTAGAGTTGGGCAACAGTGACACTGATTGGTTAATCTGGGTGTCTTTCAAGATACATGACCTAAGTGAGCTTTTTTGACCTAATATGAGCATTACCGTGCTCTCATTCGTCTCAATTCTTTCAATCTTGTCTTTCAGTTTATCAATCTCTGTTCTTTGTTGTCTCAAACCCCAAAACCCAAACCTTTGTTCATTGTAGGGAGTGATTCTGTCGTTCTTTGTTCCAGAATTCAAGCTCATGGCCAGTCTTTCATGCTTGCTGTTTTGCTGTTCTTGTTTTACTGTCAACTTCAACCTCTCTGGTCCTCTATTTTTCTTCCACTCTGACTTTTATATTCCTGTGTTTGGCTACTGTGAAAAATTGAAGATATCATCAAGTGAGTTTAATGTTACATTGATATCATATGCTAGAAATGCTATTGAGTATAGCCTTGATCATTCATTTGATGATGATTAGATTGTTGATAATGATGGAAGTTCATATAACACTAAAGATTTATTTATAGACAACTTGGACTTGGTCTCTCTGAATGGAGACAACTTGATTTAAGTTGAACAGTATGCTAGTGGTTTCGTTGGTTTGCTCCTCTAGATGATCTGAGGTTCCTAATTTTGATATGAACTTGATGGAGTTGGAGCAGAGAGACCCATGGGAGCGCCCATATTTCTCCTACTTCAATATTGTAAATTCAATTACATGTGGAGAGCGCATTTGTTTCGAACCTCTTCCCTCATTTTACTATCATCCTTTAAGCATTTCAGCTACATTTTGATTTGGGATTAACCAATGTTTTCTAATGTGATGTATAAGAGTCATTTTGCTATTGTTTTATGGGATGTTTTAGATTATTTTACCTGGTTGTCTGTGAAGTGAAGAAGTCAACTTACATATTACATTACAAGAAGGGCATAGATTTTTAGTGACCTTTCTCCTGCAAGACCAGTCACTGTGAATAAGTAAGAGCATTAAAAGAATATGTTACTGTTATTAGAAATAGAATTTAGGCATCACATTTTGGCGATGTTTTGAGGTGGCACAAATTGCGGAAATGCTCAATTAATGGAAACAATTTATTTGAATAATATTCTTATTCCAATACAGTATTTCATACTTTTGCAACTTCATTTTGTCTATGCTATTCATAGATCAATTTTGTACAACAAATTTTAAAACCTAAGAGAGATATAAAATAAAAATAAAAATATAGTGTAAAATTGTAATGGTATGAAAGAAAAAATTGTGAAAAAGTGCGTCTTTACTCTATGATTATCGACTTATTTACCTAATTCAATGATCGTTGTCGGTGATGTGATCCTCCTCTTACCTTTAACATTGCTATCACCTAAAGATTTACCTAACGGGGATCTGAATGATAACCTATTATTTGTTATCAAAATATTTGTATCTATACATGAATTCTATATACTTATGCTATTCGGCACTCCTCTACAAGTAGCACCAGGACCAGAGGTGGCTATGAGCAATTCATATGGTGGAATTCCAGCACCACATCTATTTCTTCGTGCTGGATCTTTATTTCTCGTCTCAATCTCCTGTTCTATTCTCTTCAGTTCTATGGAAAACATATAGAATGCCTGTATGATTTCAGGATCACCAGCCCAATCTGACAAGTCCTTCCTCTGCCCTATATATTCTTCATCCGGAGAATGCTGAGAAAGTATGTTAACCACCGCAAGAAACTTGGTGGTTTCAAACAAATTTGGTAAGCAAGACAACAAATATCCTTCTGGGTCTTCCATAAATTCTTTGTAGTCCGGGTCATCTTCTCTGGGTAACAACTTCTTCATGTGTGGAGAACGCATTGGGACATACCCACCTAGAGGGTATTGCCCAAAATTAACTGCTGAATGTTGAACCGAAGCAACCCAAATGAGTGTGGTGAGTATTGAGGTAAGATCACTGGGAGTGGAGAGTTTAGGCCACCAACTTGCATTTGCATGATCAGCGTGGCCAACATTGATGGCCTCACTATACCATGCTTGGAGCTCACTGTCTGATCTCACCATGTTCCCATCACGGTAGTAGTAGGTCACGTAAGTCCTAACCAAATTCTCCAAAGCAAACCATATCAGAAGCCCATCATTTGCATAAGGGTAGTCTTCGATTAGTAGTCTTAGCCCATGTGGATGTGTTGGATCAGGTTCTGCCATTCCCCTGCATTATGATTACAAGAAGACAATAATGAGACCAAATGTTTATGCTCTTTCTCTTTTGTATATTTGTAACATATGATATCAGTCTCGTGTGCTTGATTTCAAAATTTCTCCATAATCACGTTAAAATACTAGCTAACGTGATTTTAGGTACATGTTTATATGTTTGGTTTCATGTTGACATCTTAAGTTCATAATTTTCTCTTGATTGACATAAGTTAGTTTTAAGAGAGAAATGTGCAAATGATTCTTCTCATGTGATAATAATGACATGTATTCACGAATGAGTCCAAGTATTTGAACCTTCTGATTAGGTCCGCAGGAAGGGCTTCCATGTCAAAGCGCCACCAATCTTTGTAAGCAGCTGAGATTATCTCAGTGCTATATTTGCCGGGAGAAAAATCAGACTCAATGATGCCTCCTTCATTGATGAGAGCCTCACGAGCTAATGCATTTATTTGCAATGTGTGTTTCAAATGAGGCTTTAGGAGTTTGAAAATGGGGTGCATAACACTAAGTTGGCGATGAGCTGATATGATGAATGGCTCCATGCATGAGTGGGTCCTCAACCTGTTTAGGAAACAGCAAATCATATTTCGTTGTGGGTAAGTATAATGAATCATTTAAATGCACAACAAATAATGAGTAGAGGTTTGTTGAATTGCATGCATACCAATGATGGACTAGTTGATGAACACCGGCATCGTTGGAGCAAACATGTGCTTTGGCTATTTGCCACAACCAATGAGATGTGGCATCCAGTGGAGGGGTAAGGACCTGTTTGGATGGTTCCCCTTGTGAAAGACTCAGCTCTATGGCAATAGGCTTCAAAGTACCTACTCGTGTCAAATACAAGATGGTGCGAGTTGCATAAGCTTTTCTGTCTTCTTGAGCATTGATGCCATTCAGAAATGGGAGATAGGCATCATGATAATCCAACATGAATAGCTTCTTTTCTGCTATTGCCTACACAAATAGTTAATCAAAACCTCAATCTCTCAAGTTGAGAATAAATGACAACTAAATTGTTCAAATAATATGAAAAATAAAATTCATTGACTTTGTACCTGTTGTACAGACATTCCATCCAAATGGCTAATTATGTGCTCTTCTTTTAGGCCAGACTCATGGGCACCATATATGGAAGGATCCAAATCACTAACCGGTGGAAAACTCTATCAAATTTTCAAAGTAAAATACACATGAATTCATGTACCAAAATAAAAATAAAGAAAAATAGAAATCAATAAATGTATTTAATGATGGAAGCAGTGATTGAAATCAAGAAACTTCCGATCAGAATTTGATTTTTAACTGGTTAATTAACGCTTGAACAGTAACTGAGCTTGCTGAACTTTTTATTGTTGTTGTTTGTTTTATAAATGTGATAGCTCAAAAGAAACTCTAAATTTCTGCATTTATCCTCCATTTTTTGTTTAACAATTACCTGAAGTCTTTTTATGCTAAGAGGGTTGATACCAGCCAATGCCTGACGGCCAAGTTCTTCATCTTGTATACAAGAAGAATTCCCTGAAATTCCAAGCAGTTTTTTCCTTGTAAGAAGATTCTCATCATATATTATGGAAAAAAAACTATTTTTCAACCCTTGAATTTTAGATGGTTTATTCAATAATTATTAAAAACATAAATCTTTTTATTTATACATGTTTAGAATGAAGAATATTATTTTCAAAGTGCTAGCTTAGGTACGTACCACCATTGATAATACGTGGAGTACTAAATTTGAAGTACTCTTCCATGTCATTTTGGATCTTGCTCATATTAATAGGTAGAGACCAATTTGTCATGGTTCCATCCTCAGGTTTCATTTTATCCTCTAGCTTTCTCTTGTATATCTTTTGAATATCTGAAAGCTGCTTGAAATCTCCACACTTATTAATACAAGTTCTTATGTAGGGAACCAAATTCCGAGTTGTTCCTTTTAACTTCTCCGTTTCAAGAGCTTTCTTTCTCAGACCTTCAAAGACTTCATCTCTTGGCACATAGCTTTCCACTATTGAATTCACAGGTGACTCACATTTCTCGTCTGTCATGGTTTTAAAAGGAAACGTTATGAATATCTTAATGAAAATTTATATAATTAACAAACACAAATAGAGTTTTCAAATTGTATACCATCAAAAGGTACGTACATTTATATAGTATGTTTTGTTTTAAATATTTTTGTAAAATGTATATTATAAAAGTTTTTACAATATTTTAGGGCATATCAAATGGTAAACTGGATAACATTATATTAATGTTTGATACTAACTCACTAATGATATAACTTGTGTAAAAATAAAAATTTTACCTTTTCATTCAAATAATATATAATTTTCTTAACAATAGTTTTTAATTTAAATTTTTACAAATTATTAAAAATATATTTATAATGAAATTATGATAAATTTTATTTTATTTATTTATTCAATAATTTTTTTGGATAATTAATTCATATTATAAGAACTAAATCATGTTAGATTTTGTCATTTTTAAAAATTATGATAATTATTTTAAATTAAATATTAAAAAATTTGTTTTTAAAACTAGACTATGTTAAATTTTAGTTTAAAACCTATATTTATAATTAAATCGTTAGTTAAATAAATTAAATTTTATATTTATAAAAATTATATGTTAAAAAATAATTTTAATTAAACTATTTTAAATTTTAATTGTAACTAAATTATGTTAATTAATTTAATCTTTAATTAAATTAAATTTCTATATTTTTATTTATAAAAACAAATTAATTTAAATTTTAATTAAATTATGTTAATTAGTTTAATTTTAATATATAAGTAAATTTAATAGTATTAAAAGGGTTAGATTGAAAAAAAGAGAATCCATATTCTATTCCATCAATTCCTAAATCACCTTCCCATAAAATAAGATTTAATGATTTATGTTTTTGAGGGACCCTTTTGACGCACAATTTTTATGATAAACTTATTTGCAATGTCATTGTTATCAATTGATGTGACACTGCAAAGTATGTGGACGTGAGTCATTTGATTTGATGAAATGAGACAAACCAGTTATGGTGGGTGGACGGCCTGTTCTGCAACGTCTTGGACTTGGGAACTGTTTGGTTCCTCCTAATATTGGCCTCACATGTTCATTTCCTTTATCTGGATTTCCCAAATCATTGTACACATCATAATCATACACTCTTTCACTTCCCCTTCTTACTCCTTCTCCATTTCCTCTTAGCTGCTTTAGTTCCTCTCTTCTTAGTTCTTTCATACCCGCTGGTGTATCCCATGGTAAGTATGCCTGCTTAATTACATCATGCACAATGTAATAACATTAATCACTATATAATATATGAAAAATATTTGGTAAACATACGAAACACGCAGATAATTATACAATCAGTTATAAAAAATGTGAAGAGAAGAAAATACACATGTGTATAAAATATAAAGAAAGATAAATATGTATATATTCTGTGAGTGAGTTGACTGTGTATTAGAGTTGGTAGTAAAGTAAAATTGATAATATATAAAAAATATTTAAAAAATAATTAAAATTCATGTACTACCATTATAAAATATGAATAATGAGAAATACATATATATATATATATATATATAATAAAATATAAAAAGAGAATATATATCATGCAAATAATCACTAGAGTATCATTATTTTTATTTTTTTTAGTGTGTAACACAATAACTTGAAAAATAGGTGATAGACAATTTCAGTAGATCTATAACTAGATAATTATAATAGACTGATAATTAGATAACTAATTATAAAATGTGAAGAGAGAAAAATATTATATATATATATATATTATTTTATAAATGTGTTGACGTATATATATTATATTTTATAAATGTATATATTAGAGTTAACTCTAAATTAAAATTACAATGACTTAGCTATCATATGTCTATGATTTAGGCTCATATTTGCACAACACATAATTATAGTTGTCATATAATAAAACTTGATTGTGGGCCGTCAAGTAAAAACTAGTTGAATTTTTATAATGCAATATATTACCTTGTTGCTGAAGAAAATTCTCTTCTCTGGATGAAGCTTCTGAGGTTGAACCCAAGAATTGCATGCAATATCCACAACACCTTCAATGGAGAAGCCTTCCAAAAAGATCTCTTTGCTGTCTTTGTTTATCACAGTAATAGCTCCCGGGAACCCAAAATCTGAACCTATCTCAAATTCAACTTTGTGTGTGGACCTATCTTCCCCAACCTTAAAGTGTTTCAACCAGTCCAATACAACTAGGTTGCTCAGCTTTGGCTCCCCTGTTCCTTCAATTTTATAGGGCACTCAAATAAATCAAACACCAATATATTATATGAAAACATAACAAGCAGTGAACACAACTTAGTGTGTGTGTGTGTGAAAGAAACATGATTATTCAAGCAAAGTGTCTGTGTGTGAAAGAAACATGATTATTCAAGCAAAGTGTGTGTGTGTGAAAGAAACATGTGTGAAAGAAACATCATTATTCATGCAAAGAATATAGTGCTTACTGGGATCAATGTCAGTGCTAACTAGTTGCAAGACAATTTCTCTTTCACCAACAGTGTTGTTGGAAGTATCAAAGTGTTGAAGCATCATGGCCATCATCATCTCCTTAGTATCAGTAATCTCAGTATGCTTGATAGTTACAGTTCCTGATATGGTCACAGTGACTGGGTTCAGGGAAAGGTTTCTATTGGGAGATTCAGCTAACTTTATGAAAGGTGGTTGTGGAGCAGATTGTGTTAACACATTCTTCAGCTCCGAGAAAGTTGGGATCAGCATGGAAACTGTTCTCTGCCTCTTAATGGAGAGTTTTTTAGGTTGTGAAGACAACCCTGATACATCAGAACAAAATGCTTCCACCATAGTCTGTCCCATGATTTCTTTTACCATAGCCATTTTGAAAATTCTCTATATTTTCTATTTTCTCTGTATGTATTCCTTTACTACTACACAACAGTTATGATATGTAGAAATGTGTGTGCTTGACTAAATTACTTTGATGATCTGAAAAATTCAAGAAACATATTTATAGAGAGAAATCCATAAACTGCCAACTGATGAATGCGTGGACCAGTTTGACTGGAAGAATTTTCTATGTGGGGGACTGAAAAAAATGTGAACATCATCATAGGGAAAAAAAACGTTTATAATGACATAATTTTTACAGACAAACAAAATTTTATGCCAAAATGACGTGACTGGTCATATGTAAAAGTTTATTGATGAATGAGTCTGTTTTGAAATAAAAGAAACAAAAAGAAAAAAAAAAAGGTTGAATGAGTGGTAGAAGGTAAGAAAAAAAAATTAATATATTTTTCCCTTCACACACATTTCCCTTTGCTACATTTTTTTGCCTCTCATTTTGGGTTTCAGTAGTCACTGCCACGTCTCTGCTAGACACCATCTGCGACCTTCCAGCAGGATCACGGGGAACGTTTATCTTACTGTCAAGTGACCAACGTCCACGCAATGCCGGAAAACTTTTCTCACAATTTGTGTTTCTTACACTATTAGAAGAAACCCCTCCTATAATTTGTTTTAAACCTCATCCCATTAATAATAAATTTCTAA
Source organism: Hylodesmum podocarpum (assembly GCA_026586105.1). NCBI lineage: Eukaryota > Viridiplantae > Streptophyta > Magnoliopsida > Fabales > Fabaceae > Hylodesmum > Hylodesmum podocarpum. The sequence continues at coordinate 2,823,043 of JALJEV010000424.1, read as the reverse complement.
ATGAATTATTTTGCCCAAAATTTACACTAATGACCAACACATACGTATCCACCAATAAATTACACCAATATATATACTTTTACTATTTGCATGAGAAATTGGTTTGCTGCAAATCAAAATCTCTTCATGCATCAACTTTCTTTTTCATAATGCTAGTTATTTACTTTTTGGTTTTTATTTATAACTTGATTTTTTTTTTTTTTTTTTTACTTTTTGTGTTGTTTTTTTATTAAATTTTAATTTATATTTAATTGACCTTCAAATTTACGAAATATTTTTAAGGAATTGAAAATTTAAAATTAATAAATATGAAAAAAATAACAAATTTTAGTTGTTTTATGGATTCGATATGAAATTGAAAACTATGCTAAAAGTTCTAAGTTCTTTTTAGAGAATTTTTTTTTTTTTGTTCTTTGATGTTATGAGTTAGATAATTTTACATGCTTACTTATGGTCAAATTAGGCGTTTATGTTTTTATTGTTATGATATGTGACACAGTAAGTAAAATTTTAATCAATTCAGTATAATTACTTTAGCAGGAAGAGATAATAATAAAAAATAAAAAATTGCAATGCAGGAAGAGATTTCGGTTTGCCGTAAATCGATCTCTCAATGTAAACATTAAAAATGTACATTTGTGTAAATTATCTGTGGGTATGTACAGTGGTGGAGCCACGTACAAGAAAAGGGTAGCCTTGACCTCCTAAATTTTATATATATATATATATATATATATATATAATATTAATAACAAATATTAATTCCTTAACTAAAAAAATTATTACGTGATTAATGAGTTTGTGCATAGTAGATTTTTATCTTTAAAATAAATTAAATAAATTTTTTTTTTGCCCTTTCTCACTGGTCTAACTCCACCTCTAGGTATGTATATTTTGGTAATTTGGGTATAGATTTTTTTGTGTGCGTAAAATATCAGAAGAATGACACGAGCAAATTTTAAATAAGTGGAGAAAAGAAAAGGACAGACCCAAGGCCCTACGTTGATTGTACTATACATGTGCTTGACTTTTATTTTTACCTTGTTCTTTATTTTATGGTTTGCATGCATCATGATCTTTTTTAAGTTTGCGTTTCTAGCTAGCATTCTTCATTAGTAGTATGATTATATAGGAAGTCACGTTTAGAATGTTATTATATTGATCTTTACGTATGTACCAAATACATGCCTTGTAAATGTATAACAATAAATTAAACTACTATCAATACGTGTACTGTGTACACGTGTACAAAGATAAATTATTGCTTGTTTTTTTTTTCTTTTACAAACATACAACTCTAGTATTTCAACGATAAAAAAGCTTATATTGACAAAGAAGCTAATTATGTTAAATTTTATAAAAAATAAGTTAAACGTGTTGAGTGTTGTGATAATTCAAAGTCTGTGAAATATATATATATATATATATATATATATATATATATATATATATATTAATTAGAGAGATAGGTGTTTTACTTGTATTACATCTTAAAATTTATAATGGAAATTTTAGGTTTTAAGTAAGGAATTTTAGATTTTGGGTAGTGTAAAAGATAAAACACAAGAATAGGGGTTGAATTATGTTATTAAAAAAAAAATTTGGTCTTTTTCGTCTGTTGAATTTAAAACAAGTTCGACGAAATAATTCTTTATCTTCAAAGATTAGTTTTAATGAATAAACGTTATAAGTTGATTATCCATGTTAGTTACAAACTCAAAGAAGATAAACACAAATATTTTTATATTAGTTCGTCTATTTAAGATTATGTTCAGTTACTTAGCAACTACTGAGTTTTCACTACGAACCGTGAAATGGTTACAAGTATTATTTGAACTCAGCCACTTCTGGCTATTACAGGATATTCTTTGAGCACAACCTTCTTAGGCTAAACAACCAGGTATTCTTTGATCACACAGCCTCCTCAGACTAAAATACCACACAAGTGGATTTACAAGGTTTTCTATGAAAGAAAAGTTTTCCTCTCCACAGAGAGGGATATATAGTAAAACACAAAAGTAGCAGTGAGCGAAATCACAATGACTTAGAAAATTTAAGCGTATTCGTCAACTGAAACTTGAGAGAGTGAGGTCCTTATATAGGCAGATTCTTCAGATATTCGTTAGAGACAGAAGAATGTCGTTGATAGATAGATAACCAAGTGATAGATAGCGTGTGCAGCAGATTAGATGACATGCTCAGTCCTTTTTCTGACTTGTACAAAGATTTTCTTGGAAAAGGAGAACTCTTTTCGTGTAACATAGGTAAGCTCGAATTCTCTGATCTTGGAAGCTTTGATGAGTACTTTAGCATATTTGAAAATTTGGCGCGAGTTACTCAACTGTACTTTACTCTTGTGACAGAACGATGCAGTTATTTAGTATTAAGATTGGTTTGAAAGTTTCGTCTGAAGAATTTCATCTATCTTTCCGTCTGAAGACTTGGCTTTGTGACAGACGAATGACCTTACTTTTGAGGGGTCATCTTCCGTCTGTGCTTGTTTCGTTTGACTTTGCTTGTAACACTTTGTTTGAGATGTTTCGTCTGTCTTGTAATAAATCAAAACTTAGAGTCGTTAATCTCTCTTGATCTAACAGGTAATGTGTGTCAAACACTATGGGAGAGTTTGTAATTTTTGCCAGAAAAATTACACGTCGAAAGGTTTATAATTTTTTCTGGAGAGTGTGTAATTTTTAAACAAAAAAATTACAATTTCAAAAATTACACATAATAAATTTTGTTCCCATAGAATAGGTCTTGAGATATCAAACCACTTTTTTTTCTTTGTATGTATTTAAGCAGTTTAAATTTCCAATGTAATATATAAATCAAATATAAAGTAGATTGAATACTTAAAAACGAGTTAGATCATAGGCTTAATGCCATTTACATAAAGAATAGCAGAAAAAACACAAAAAATGAGTTGTTTATCTAGAAATATTTTACATGAGAGATTGTTTTCAATAGTTTTGCAAGCTGCAACACAATTGCGCAATTGCCTTGGGGAACACGTACTGCATGCAGCTACAGCGCCCTAAGCGTATCATCGTTAGGTTTGCATAGTTACTTACCTTTTTCCTGTGCTTTAAATTGCGATTGACTGCAACATCTGGCTTTCATCCACATTAAATTTATCACTCTTTGTCAACATATGAATTCAGATACCTAATCTTGTCGTCATCAATTAGTCTTAAGCTTTTATAATTTTTTTATTAACATGACATAAATTATTATCCATTAACAATAAAAAAAAATCATGTAAAAAGATAGAATCTTCAATGATATCTATTTTAATATATAATATTTCCATTATATATCACACATTTATAATGTTTCATATCTTCCTCACATTAAAAATAAGAAATAATTTATTACAATTTATTATCAAATCTTCATTTTAAATTATAAAAATTAATTTAGCACTTATTTATAATATTCTTCTTTTTCCTTAGTTAAAAATTTAAGTTATAAATCAGATTTAATCTTACAAAACTGACTTATAAAGTGATGATTGTTCCTTATTTATATATATAAATAAAATTAAATTTTTTGAGCGTAAAAATTAATTAAACAAATAATCTAATATCGATCCAACAATAAATAATTTAATATTTATAATTAATTTTAGGATAAACTTTAATATTAAATTAGAAAAATAATTTATGAATTTAACCCATTCTTACTAAATCAAATCAGTCCATGAAATGAGGATAACTCATACCTTACGTACACGATGGATTTCTACATTCTTGAATGTTCCACCTTCACTTTGTTTATTATATTTTTCTTCTTTAGATTTTACACTCTCGCCGCCTTAAAAATTTCTTCCATGGACACATATATCATAACTGAAATTACATTAATTTCTAAATATAAAAAACCAAATTAAAATCACAATAATTGTTTTAATGATAGATTTGTAGCAAAATAATAGCATCAATATATACACAAATGAAATCACCCCAAATAGCAAACAAAAATATTTATATTAAGTGTTTGCAATTGAAAACTGCGAACGAGCAAAATGTATTGTGTAATCGGTAATTGTACAACACTGTATCAACTGCATCGTTCTGGTGACTGGTTGCCATATGTATTGGGTAATCCAACTTGCACAGTACATATATTACATTGATATCTATTACACCAAACCTAACACGATTATCTAATAGATCTTTGTATGGTCAAAAGCGGGAAAAAAATTAACAAAAAAATATATACGATTAATAAGTAGTTAGGTTGTACTGTACTGTAATTAGAAACTGACTTACCCGGTAAATTATGTGAAAGTAAACGCGTTTTCGTAATTAATTTGTAACAGGACATGTTTTAACTTTAGGCAAGAATACAAGAAGCAATATCATATGGGAACGAGACATGTTTTAAAAAGGATGCACGTGCTGTTACACAGATAGTACAGTTAAAAGAAGTAGCCTCACAAGTGTCTTAATATCTACGTAATATTCAGTACACCCTTCAATGCTTGTGGTTCATATTCGTTTGATGTTTTCCCCAGCTACCTTTGGTTTTATCCTATGCATGCATGATGCTTACAGGTCCATACAATCGTAGTTTCACTTCCCTTTCAACAACGTTTAACTTATGAAACTTTAATCCATGGCCACGGTGTACAAATTATCTTGAATTTTTTAACATTATGTTAATTTTTATATACAAATATATATTATCATTTTTTACTGGACAAGAATTATGCTTTTTATAAGATTTAATATATATATATATATATATATATATATATATATATATATATATATATAAGATGTCGTGTCCTTAAAAAGTTTAACACTCTTATAATTACTTTAAAAATCATGTCATGCATGACATAGATTATAGTTGATTGAATATATAAAAAAAATTATATTTGATATTATAAAATTCTTTTTTATATACTAGCAAATAATATGTTTTATTTATGATGTAAACATTTTAAAGAAAATTAAAATTAAATAAAGACAAAACTAAAATAAAATTTTTCTGTGGTCTAAATTTATGGTTAACTATGCATTGCTTCGACGAATGTTTCGTAGATGCATGAACTGAACATTTTCTTCTTCTTTTTGTTAATTTTAGTTATTTGTCTATTTCAATAATTTTTGTTCTTATCTTTAAATTTAAATAATTAAGTGATAACGTGCTCAAATAAAAAAGATTACGCCAGGGTTCGCATCAATAATTTATCATTCAATTAATGTTAAAGGCTAAAAATATCAATGAAAAATAAATAGAAAGAGAAGTTGTTGCTAAAAATTTTAGGAAATTCCTATGATTTATACTTTAATTCTATTTTAATTCTTAAATTTTTATGGCCGAGACTAAAAAGAGAATCAAAACATACATTATACATAATCCATACTAAAAATATCACTTAAAAAATTAAAGAGATGAAAAGGTTATCTTTAAACTATAAAAATTAAAAGGTAAAGTTTATAAAAGTATAAGGACTAAATAAATAATTAAACCAATTATTTATTAAAGTAGGTTTGTTTTTAGATATATTACAAACTAAGGTCGTAATTTCCAGGTTATTTTGTTAATTTTTTCTTTGAATTAGAAAATAAAATGGCACCTTAGAACACATTAAACATATTGATGATAATAAAGTTTCCAAACATGTGAATAACATAGCATATTTCATATTTTTTTTAAAAAAAATGTTTTGACATAAAAATCTGCTGTTGTTAGCCTTTTGAAAATGCCAATACCCATGACATTTTCACAGTCTAAGGTACCCTGATAAATACACTCTTCTCGTTTAAATATCACACCTCCTCTAGTGTTTTCATTATTTTAAATATCCTCAGCAATATTTTATATAAATTCAAATGTTAGTAGAATAAAAATATTATTCTCTTCAAAAAATTGCGTCGTAATTTTATATTACTAACACTCCAGTTCATATAAAAAACTAATAGAAAGAGTGGGTTATTTAAAATATTAAGTAATATTTTAATTTTTTTTTTATGTTTTAATATGACTAAGATTTGAATTCATAAGAAACACTGCTAAACAAAAGGAACGGGGGTATTTAGGACAATGAAGACACTTAATATATTATTTTAAAAAATTAATTAAATTTTAGTTTCTTCAATGGTTTTAAATTTCAATCTTTAATAATTTTTTTCTTTGCAAACTTTTAATTTTTATTAGTATTTTTAATTTATATTGTTAAACTAAATGTTGTGCGGTGATTTTTATCATTCTCACTTTTTGTTTTTCAAATTCACGTAAAAGCAGTATGGCTTTCTTTTTTCCATTTTCAAATTCAGTGTTTTTTTAAAACATTTTTAAGAAAAATATTTTTGAAATTTTAACCAAACATAATTTTTTTATCATTTCCTATTTGTAGTAAAAATGAAAATAAAAAACGGGTAAACCAAACATATTCTAAGTTTTTGGTCTCTCTTGTTTTTAAGACACTGATTTTTAGTTTTGGTAAGATATATTTACAACAAAATGATCCTCACTCTGTCCGTAAAAATAATCTTAAATGTTGATATTAAAAAATTAGATGACTTTTTTTTTAATCACGTCAACATTTAATCGTTACGTCTTTTCATTTATTGACGTAGATTAAAAATACTGGAAAAAAAAAATAACGTACTTTTGTGGAGGGCAACGCATTTATTGCTTGACTTGCTAATTGGACCACTGAGAACAACTATTTCTCGGCCCATTCTTTTTACAAATTCAAAATTATGAAATATTAGGGCTAATCGTGATGGAAGAATTTGAATAGTATATACGTAGTTCTATGTTTTAACCTTGTTTATACAATATATATATATATATATATATATATATATATATATATATATATATATATATAGATTAATACTACAACTCAGACGGTATAGATACAAATAAAGAAATATTGATAAGTTGTTTAATTATTGTTCTATTTTTTAAAATATTTTTAGCTTAATGTTACATATTATACTGTTCACTTTAATTTTTACTTTATTTATTTTAATTTTTTAAATTAAATATATTATCTTTTTAAAAAATGAAAAAATATGCTAAAAAGAATAAATTATACTTAATTTTTTCTAAAAAACTGGTTTTGTGCTATCATAATAAATGGTTTTGTGCATTTGAAACTTAATTTGTGTGGGGTATGGGAATTGAGAACATCATTTCCTTCCTTGATGATGGCCACCCTTTTTTCCAAATTAAAGATCATCATCATCCGTCAAAAAGTGATCATATTCAAACTTATTTAATACTATTAAGAAATGCAACATTTCCACAATTTCACTTGTGCAAAAGGGGTAAGCAAGCATTCGTCTCACAATGGTTGACCTTGAACTTGATTAGGATAACCCTATTTCCTAGGGGACATACCATCTTGCCCTTTTCTAGATGTCCCCTCCACTTTCTCATTGACTAGACCCTATAGACCATATATTATATTGTATAAAGGTTTTCCTCTTATATCATGAAATTGAAAGATTTTCAAGTTAGGATATGAAATCATATTTGTACCGGGATTTGGACTCCGGGCTCACCTCACTTACCGAACCGAGCTCGAAATAAACAAAACGTATCTACATAAATATGGACATATATATTTTCCCTGATTTATCGGGATTCTTGTGCCTAAAGCAATCTTTCCCATGAAATCCACGAATATATAACCCTAATTATCATCCCTATAAATACTGATAGAGGACTCAAAATCGACACACAAAATAAAACCTAAATTACTCATACAAATCAACGAGGATTCCAACCCCTCACGCCGCCAGATTTCTTAGGGCCGAGCTGAGCTCGGGCCACCTCAGAATCCAGCAAGAACATTTGGCGCCCACAGTGGGGCGAGATAATTCTTAATCCCACAACTACCTGATAATTCTTGATCCCACAACAATCCCAGATGGTTCGCACTCGCAGTCGCTCTAACGCCATGGTGGATCCCGCCATAGCGGAACTCATACAATCACGAGTGGACGCGGCGTTGGCAGAGGCTCAAGAACAGATGGACGCTCGCGTGTAAGCTTTGCGAGCCCATAATCGAGAAACTAAGAGGGCCTTGCAGACCACGCAGGCGAACTTGGACGCCGTCCAACGACAACGGGAAACCGATCTTCTGGAATTACAGGCCCTGCGACAAAGGAACCAAGAAGCTCCGGGTAGGACCCTCCTCATTCCCAACCGGGATGACGAACCAAGGCCTGGAGAGGAGGCCAGGTCCAATTCGCGCGTTGGTCCCAACAACCCACACACTATGGGGGAGGATATGCATGTTGCAACCTTCGCGCCCCGACATGATCTCTCCCAGATTCGTGCAGCTATCTCTTAAGCTCGGCCAGACCCCTCCTAGGCTCAGCCGTTCGCGGACCTCGGACCTCCTCCTCGGACACATGGACTTGGTAAAGTCTAGAACCTCCACCCATTCATCCCGGCCATCCTCTCTGTCCGGGTTCTCGAGTCTTGGAGATGGTCGTCCCAGGATAAATACGATGGAACTATGGACCCAGTTACTCATGTGAGGGTCTTCCTAACCCAAGCCGCTATGACCGTAGAAGATGACAATGTACTCTGTCGGATGTTTCCCTCAACCCTAAAAGGGACAGCCCTTGATTGGTACTACTCACTCCCTCCGTTGTCGATAGACTCTTTTGATTCCCTGTTCGAACACTTCCAAGTCCGGTTCGCAGACGCCAAACCGACACCAACTACTTCGATATCGCTTCATCATGTGGTGCAGGGAGACAAAGAACCCCTCAGGGACTATATGGCCCGCTTCGTGTTGGCCTGTCGAACTATACCGAACCTCCACCCCGCTGTCGCACTACACGCCATACAGGCCGAGCTCAACTCTGGCCCCTTCTCGGACTCCCTTTTTGCTGAACCTCCTATCAATATAAACGACCTCCGTTCTCGAGCTGTCTGCTTGAACATAGAAGAAAACACTGAGGTTAAGCGCCAAGCTCGAGAGCACGACCGTCCACCCAAGCAAAAGGAGTCCTCCTCCCGTCGGACGCAGTCAAATAAAGATCGATGCGCCAACTCGTACAGCTTATACACCCCTCTGAGTGCGTCCAGGGACAGGATCTTTAGGGAAGCGTGCACATTAGACTTAGTTCGTCGTCCTAAAGCTTCACAATCTCCCGCGGACGCCGACCCAACCAAGCAATGCGCTTACCACCATAATACTGGGCACACCACCGAAGACTGTCGCCAAGTACGAGACCTCATAGAACGACTCATAAGATCAGGCGAGCTACGAAGATTCGTACAAGAAGAGCAGAAACACCCGGAGAGGTATATCGGGCCGAGCTCCAAGACCCGGCCCCGGGACTCAGATCGGGATACCCGGGATGGCCAGAATAAACGCAGGGATAGAGGTTGGGGTAAGGAAACTGACCAGAATCCTGATAAGGTAAAATGGACTATCAATACCATTGCTGGAGGCTTCGCAGGGGGGGAGCTACGTCTTTGGCCCGAAAACGATACGTGAGAAGCGTCAATCACATAGGATCGCCAAAGAAGAGAACTTTGCCCTCCATCACATTCTCTGATGCCGACTTCAGCATAGAGGATCCCGACTAGACTGACCCCTTGGTCATCTCGTGTACCATAGCCAACTGACGAGTTCGCAAAGTGCTGATCGACCAAGGGAGCTCGGCCGATGTATTATATTGGTCCGTCTTCAAGCAATTGGAGTTTGTAAAGTACAAAAACACACAAGAAGGGGGGTTGAATTGTGTAGACTGTTTTTAAAACTTTTTCTCTAAGACGACGCGTTTGCGTCTGTTGTTTTCAAAGCTTGATCAGACGCAAGATTGTTTTCTTCTTTAAGATTGATTTTATTATCAAACTGTTCAAGTTATTATCCCCTGTTAGTTAACAGATAAAACAATAGAGAAGACAACAATATTTTTATACTGGTTCGTCTGATCAAGACTACATCCAGTTCCCCAGCAACACGCTAAGGTTCCACTATGAGTATTCTTTAAACCCAGTCACTCCTGGCTAAATACAGATATTATTTGGGCACGGCCTTTTCTCGGGCTAAACAGGGTATTCTTTGAACCCACCTCCACAGGCAAACGGGTATTCTTTGAACACAAATTCTCCACAGGCTAAAACAGAGGTATTCTTTGAAACACAAATTCCTCGGGCTAAAACAAAGGTATTCTTTGAAACACAAATTCCTCAGCTAAGAGCACCACAACAAAGGATTTAGGAAGATGAAAGAATAAGTTTATCCTCTACGCAGAGGGGTTTTACAATGAGATCTATTCTAAGTTCAGGGCGAGTGAACTTTGCTTGAGAGCTTGAAGCTTGAATATATTTTCTTTGTTATGCGGTTCGCAACCTTCTTCTTTGAAGTAATGAAGTCCTTTTATAGAGAGCTCCTTGAAGTATCCGTTAGACTAAAGATTTGAATGTTAGTCCTTTGTCTTGGGGTCTTCAAACGTGTGACAGAGATCAATCAGAATAATTAATGTTTGCACAGGCTTTTTCTGACTTGATCAGAGACATCAACAAAAAGCATGTTTGCTTTTCGTGTTGCAGGGGTTTTGCACAGATCTCTATTTTGTCTTTAGAAGCTTCTTGAGTAACGGCTAGATTTGAATTAGGGCGCGAGTTACTCCGTCTGAACTTCATTAAACGAGGTAGAAGAATGAATAAATAAATGAGTTGTGTTGAATTCATTCGTCTGTCTCCTTCCGTCTGTTCCTTGATCCGTGTGTTCTTGATCTGATGCTTGATCAGGCTTTGATCTGATGCTTCTTGATCGATGCTTGATCTGACTCTTGATCGATGCTTCTTCATCAGTTCTTGATCGATGCTTGATCTGATGCTTCTTCATCGATGCTTGATCTGTACTCTTGATCTGATGCTTCTTGATCCTCGTGCTATTCCGTCCGATGCTTGATCGAGGCTCTTCCGTCTCGATGCTTGATCACCCGAGCTCATCCGTCCGATGCTTCGCTTTGAGCTCTTCCGTCCGATGCTTGATCTGTGTTCTTCGCTTTGATGCTTGATCCCGAGCTCTTCCGTCGATGCTTCATCCGAGCTCTTCCGTCCGATGCTTGATCTCCCGAGCTCTTCGATCGATGCTTCTTCAGTCTGTTCCTTCAGTTTGTGCTCTTTCTTCCGTCTACAGGCACAACAGACTGTTCTGTAATTATCAAAACTAAGATGCTAAATCATCTTGACTTAACAATCTCCCCCTTTTTGATGATTACAGACCACACTAGCAGATCCTTGATCTTCTACTTGAGACATAGCAAAAAGGATGTATCAGAGTTAGAGAGATGATCTTTATCAGACTGAACTTGAAAGAGTAACAGATCAAAATATCCCCTCTACTTATTCTTCATCCTCTTTTCTTCTTCTGCATCTGAACTTCCTTTCAAATTGAGCACTTGTATTATGCTCCCCATCAGCTTTTGATATATATATATATATATATATTTTTATTTTGCTCCCCCTCAGCTTTTGCATCTTTCTTTTTCTTCTTCCCCTTGGGCTGTACACATATTTTTTTTTATTTCTTCAATTTTTTTTTTTCATTCTTATTTCTCTCTCATACTTATTTCTCATTTTTCTCCCCCTTGGGCTGCAATCATCAAAAACATCTTTTCTTAAATCTTTTGCATCTTCTGGGTTTTCCACGGAGGCTTCCAAGGCCTTCTTATCTCTCATTACCTTCTTTCGTCTGATGAGGTGTATCTAAGGGTAGAGTGCCTCTTGCTTTAAAAAGCTAGACATATGTAAAGCATTAAAGAGCTTTGTCCTGTATGCTCAACAGAGATTTAGAAGATAACATGACGTTGCGTCTGTTGAAGAGTCAGATAGACTATTTCAAATAATGATCAAACGCATCGTTTTGTTTATAGACGATAAGGATAGACAAAAGAAATTTAAACAGATACGAAAACTTATTCAGATGAGACAATTATTTCTAAGTTTTCAAAAAAGATTTGTTTAAATTCTTTGTAAGAGAGTTTGAATCATTGAAAAACATTTTGAATAAAATAATATCAAAAGTCTTTTTTTTTTTTTAATTGGATGTACACATGAGCAACTCACCTTGCTTAAAACATTATTTCAAGCTCCATTCAATTGATATTTGAATGCACTTCTTCAATGCACTTGGGTTCAATTTTTCTTGACACCAAAGCACGTTCAGAAAGGTCTCTAAAATTCGACCTGTTTGCATTCTTTGAAAATTTTGCTTCTTCCATCTGAATTGGTGAATCTGTCTTCTCAAGACCCATAGATGATAGATCTTTTCATGATCTGTTGATTTGGAACAAGGACATGTTGATGATCACATGTTGTATGTATCCATTGTCCAGATTGTACCATCTTCATATATTCTCTCTTTCTATCTGCAATAAAAATTATTTTTGATCTTGGTACCCAAATTTTCTTGGGTCTAATTTTGTTAGTTGTAAGGTTCCGTCTGTCATAGGTTCTTGAATAACCTTCAGATTGTTTCGGAGACCTGTTATAAAAATCATGTATGCTTCTACATACAGACGAATTAATTTGTGATTTTCTTTCATCTGTCACAAGATTATAACCAAGTTCACTATTGTTAAGAGGAAATCTTCCATATTTTAAAGTATTTTCGAGCTTGGAAGAACTCAAGGTGAACTTGTTTAAATCTTTCTTTAAGAGTTCATTTTCTTCTTTTAAATAATCAAATCTAAGAAGAAGATGACTCTTTTCAGTATCAGACGAAGAGCATGATTCATCTGATATGTTTTTCTCAGATAACTAGACATTTATAGCTTTCAGATTTTCAATTTCTTCTAAAGCCTTTTTGAGCTTAGATTTGCAATTTATATAATCTTGAGCTATAAAATGTGAGTTAGCGAGAAGAACATCATATGACATGTCCTCATAGTCTGACTCTGAATCTGATTCTGAAGAAGATGAGGATGAACTAGATATATTTAAAAGATTTACCTCACATGATAGAATGTCTCTTGCCATGAGACAAATATTTGCATTCTTTTCTTCAAATGATTCGTCTGAGCTTTCATCATCGAGATCATCCCAAGATGTTTGTTTCTTCTTTCTTCTAATCTTTTTGGGATCCCTCTTCTTCATCAATCTTTTTAATCTTCTTGCCATCAAGGAGATTTCTTCTTCAGAGGAATCTTCTGAGTCTGTTGATTCTGCTTTCTTCATACTTGACTCTTCTCCATCAAGCTCATCAATGTTGGATAGAGTAATAAGCTCTTGAATTTTCAGCTTCCCCCTTTTACACAAATGAACTTCATGCACTCGCAGCGCTCCAATGAGTTCATTTAGAGTAAGGGTCTTCATATTTCTCCCAACAGATATAACAGTGGACATAGCTTCCCATGGTGCAGGTAAGCTGTCCAAAATCTTCATGTTGTTTTGGGCTCTTGAAAAAGTAATTTCCAATGCAGCTAGCCCATTCAGAATAGTTTGGAATCTTCCAAACATTCTGTCTATAGATTCTTCTCTTTCCATGGAGAACATTTCGTATTCTCTTTGAAGGGTGGCAGTTTTCCTAAGTCTGACATCTTCAGTTCCTTCATAAGAGATCTTCAACGCATCCCAAAGCTCTTTGGCTGTTTTGTAGGCACAGAATCTGTTATATTCTGTCCTAGAAAGAGCATACGTTATGGCATAACATGCCTTGTTGTTGAGCTCTGCGATTGTATATTCTTCATTTCCCCACTCTGATTCAGGCTTGGTAAGGGGAATGTCTCCTTCTGTTATGATCTTCCACAGTCTATATTTTGTAGACTTGATATACATCTCCATCCGGTCTGCCCAGTAAGGGTAATCATTTCCAGAGAAAGCTGGAGGAGTGTTCATGGAGGAGCCTTCTGCAATGAGCATCGTCTGGGAGTTCGCCATCCTGGATCTTTTCCTCTAGCAGCTGTTAAGCGCTCAACCCTTAGAGGTTGAGCTCTGATACCCAACTGTAAAGTACAAAAACACACAAGAAGGGGGGTTGAATTGTGTAGACTATTTTTAAAACTTTTTCTCTAAGACGATGCGTTTGCGTCTGTTGTTTTCAAAGCTTGATCAGACGCAAGATTGTTTTCTTCTTTAAGATTGATTTTATTATCAAACTGTTCAAGTTATTATCCCCTGTTAGTTAACAGATAAAACAATAGAGAAGACAACAATATTTTTATACTGGTTCGTCTGATCAAGACTACATCCAGTTCCCTAGCAACACGCTAAGGTTCCACTATGAGTATTCTTTAAACCCAGCCATTCCTGACTAAATACAGATATTATTTGGGCACATCCTTCTCAGGATAAACAGGTATTCTTTGAACCCAGCCTCCACAGGCTAAACAGGGTATTCTTTGAACACATCCTCCACAGGCTAAAACAGAGGTATTCTTTGAAACACAGCCTCCTCAGGCTAAGAGCACCACAACAGTGAATTTAGGAAGATGAAAGAATAAGTTTATCCTCTACGCAGAGAGGGGTTTTACAATGAGATCTATTCTAAGTTTAGGGCGAGTGAACTTTGCTTGAGAGCTTGAAGCTTGGATATATTTTCTTTGTTATGCAGTTCGCCAGCCTTCTCTTGAAGTAATGAAGTCCTTTTATAGAGAGCTCCTTGAAGTATCCGTTAGACTAAAGATTTGAACGTTAGTCCTTTGTCTTGGGGTCTTCAAACGTGTGACAGAGATCAATCAGAATAATTAATGTTTGCACAGGCTTTTTCTGACTTGATCAGAGACATCAACAAAAAGCATGTTTTCTTTTCGTGTTGCAGGGGTTTTGCACAAATCTCTATTCTGTCTTTGGAAGCTTCTTGAGTAACGGCTAGATTTGAATTAGGGCGTGAGTTACTCCGTCTGAACTTCATTAAACGAGGTAGACGAATAAATAAATAAATGAGTTGTGTTGAATTCATTCGTCTGTCTCCTTCCGTCTGTTTCCTTGATCTATGTGTTCTTGATCGATGCTTGATCTGCTCTTGATCTGATGCTTCTTGATCGATGCTTGATCTGTACTCTTGATCCCGATGCTTCTTGATCTCAGTGCTCTTCCGTCTCGATGCTTGATCGAGGCTCTTCCGTCGATGCTTCATTTGAGCTCATCATCGATGCTTGATCGAGCTCTTCCGTCTCGATGCTTTAGTCTCGTGTTCTTCCATCGATGCTTCATCCGAGCTCTTCCGTCGATGCTTGATCGAGCTCTTCCGTCGATGCTTGATCGAGCTCTTCCGTCGATGCTTGATCGAGCTCTTCGATCGATGCTTCTTCAGTCTGTTCCTTCAGTTTGTGCTCTTTCTTCCGTCTACAGGCATAACAGGCTATTCTGTAATTATCAAAACTAAGATGCTAAATCATCTTGACTTAACAGAGCTGCCCGAGTCTATCATCAAGCCATACCCCGAGCCACTGCCTGGATTTGCCGGAGAGAGAGTCCATTCCAGGGGCTATATTGATCTGCTCACTACCTTCGGCGGAAGCGAGGCTTACAAAACAGTGGAGGTCAGGTACATTTTGATCGACGCCGACACCTCTTACAACGTCATCATCGGCAGAAGAACACTGAACCAGTTGGGAGCCATTGTGTCCACACCACACATGGCCATGAAGTTCCCAGAGGAAGGGGGAAAAATAGTCACAGTCAAGGCCGACCCGAGGACGGCCCAGATATGCTACGCCCGAAGTCTGAAGGTCGCACCATACTCCATTAAGAAAGAAGATAGGAGACCTACCTCGAACATATTCTTTGTCCACAGCAGTGCTGATGAATAGCTGGATATTGATCCCCAGGCTGAGTTTGAAGAGGAACGTCCCTCCTTTGCTGATCCTCTTCGGGCCAAGTAACCGAGGTCGGCATCTCCATGCCGACCTCCTTCCTCCAAGAAGTTGTATCAACCTTGCGTGAAAACGCGAACCTGTTCGCATGGAAACCATCCGATATGCCCGGTGTCGATCCTAATCTGATGTGCCACAAATTATCCCTGCTTCCTCATGCTCAGCCAGTGGCGCAACGAAAAAGAATGTTAGGCAAGGAGCGCCGTCTGGTAGTTCAAAAGGAGGTCGGTAAGCTTTTGGAGGCTCGCTTCATTCGAGAAATAATATACACCACCTGGCTGGCCAATGTCGTGATGGTCAAAAAGGCAAACGGGAAATGGAAGATGTGCACGGACTACACCGACTTGAACAAAGCCTGTCCCAAGGACACCTACCCCTTGCCTAACATAGACCAGTTAGTGGACAGCACAGCAGGATATGAAGCATTCAGTTTCTTGGATGCCTATTCTGACGAACTGAAGACTGCGTTCATGTCAGTCACAGCCAACTACTGCTACCAAGTTATGCCCTTCGGCCTCAAGAACGCAGGGGCCACCTACCAACGACTAATGGACAAAGTCTTTAGTGCCCAGATCGGACGTAATATGGAGGTCTACGTTGATAACATGGTGGTGAAGTCGAAAACTCATGCTCAACACACTGCCGATCTAAGAGAAATCTTTGCAGAAATACGTCGACATCAAATCCGGCTGAATCCGAAAAAGTGTGCCTTCGGCGTAGGAGGGGAAAATTCCTCGGCTTTATGATCTCCCAAAGAGGGATTGAGGCCAACCCGGACAAGTGTACGACCATCATTAATATGCTCAGCCCGACCTGCTTGAAAGACTTGCAGAAACTTAACGGACGCCTGACCGCCCTATCTCGGTTTCTGCCCAAGTTGGCTGAACAAAGCAAACCCCTGTTCACATTATTGAAACACTCAGCTTGTTTTGAATGGAACGATGAATGTGCCTCCGCATTCGACAAGTTGAAAACACAGATAGCCTCCTTACTAACCCTGACCAGCCCTTCTCCTGAGCTGCCTCTGTATGTTTACTTAGCAGTTTCCGAGGTCGCCATCAGCTCGGTCCTGGTCAAGGAGATTGACAAAGTTCAGACCCCGGTGTACTTTGTAAGCCGAACACTCCAACCTGCGGAGACCAGGTATCAAACCATAGAAAGGCTAGTGCTCGCCCTTGTCTTCACTGCTCGCCGACTAAGACACTACTTTTGTAGCCAGGACATAATTGTAAGGTCGGATTATCCGATCAGACAAATATTGCAGCGACCCGACCTTGCTAGTCGCATGACAGCCTAAGCTGTAGAGTTGTCTGAGTTCGGTCTTCAGTTTGAACCCCGAGGTCCTATGAAGGCACAGTTCCTGGCCGAGTTCCTCATCGAGTTACCCGAGCTCGACGATCGTGAGCTAGGTTGGACGCTAAGAGTTGATGGCTCTTCTAACAAGAAAGGGAGCGGAGCAGGGATCATATTAGAAGGACCAGACGATCTCGTGTTGGAGCAAGCTATACGCTTCTCCTTCGCAACCTCAAACAATCAAGCCGAGTATGAGGCCTTGCTGGCCGACCTCAAGTTAGCTCGGGACATGGGCGTCCGACACTTAAAATGCCTAAGTGATTCCCAGTTAGTTACTTCTCAGGTAAGAGATGAATTCCAAGCCAAGGAGCCCCTCCTACAACAGTACTATCATAGAGTGAAGAACATGCTTTCCCACTTCGCCAAGTTTGAGATCATCCATGTCCCTCGCGAACAAAATGACAGAGCTGACATCCTGTCTAAGCTGGCAAGTTCCCGCAAAGGGGGACAACACCATTCAATCATCCAAGAAGTACTCATCTCCCCGAGCTGGGACAAGGATAAGGTCTACTCAGTCAGTTCGGAATCGAGCTCGTGGATGACCCCCCTCATATCATATTTGCAGGACAACGTCTTGCCGGACGACAGGAATGAGGCCCAAAGGGTACGTCGTCAAGCCCCTTACTACGTGCTACGGGATCGAGAACTGTTCCGAAGAGGCTTTTCTACTCTGTTACTGAAATGTTTAACCAAAGAACAAGCCAAGTACGTGATGGACGAGCTCCATACTGGCATCTGTAGCATGCACTCAGGGGCCAAAAACATGGCGGCTCGATTAGTCTGAGCTAGGTACTACTAACCCACAATGAAGAAGGATGCCAAAAATTATGTTAGGAGCTGTAAAAAGTGTCAGGAACACGGTTCACTGCCGGCTGTACCGTCAGCCGAGCTCCAGCTCATCTCGTCACCCTGGTCGTTCGCCTTATGGGGAATGGACATCTTCGGCCCATTCCTGCTAGCACAGAGACAGACCAAGTTCTTACTTGTGGCCATCGACTACTTCACCAAATGGATCGAGGCCGAATCAGTAGCAACGATATCGGCCAAACAAGTTTAAAAATTCGTTTGGAGACATATCGTTTGCCGACATGGCATACCTCATGGCCTGATCACCGATAACGGGCGACAGTTCACAGATGCTACGTTCTGCACATTCTTATCTCAGCTCGGTATTCAACACAAGACATCATCGATGGAGCACCCCCAAACAAACGGACAAGCTGAAGCAGACAATAAGGTTATCCTCAATGAGTTGAAAAAGAAGCTCGGCCGAGTAAAGGGAGATTGGGCTAAGGAAATGCCAAACGTATTATGGGGATACCACTGCACGCCTCAGTCTTCGACCAACGAAACACTGTTTCGCCTCACTTATGGGTTCGACGCCATGATACCAATTGAGGTCGGTAAACCCTCGTGGAGGAGGTTGACGTACACATCCTTAAGAAATGACACCGCCCTCAGGGAGGAGCTCGACCTTATTGAAGAAGTCTGAGAAGAAACTAGAGTAAGGGAGTTAGCCACAAAGCTACGAGCAGCTCGTCGTTATAACTCCCGAGTCCGGGAAAGGTCTTTCATCTCAAGAGACCTCGTTTGGAGAAAGACCAAGGAGGCTAGGCGAGACTGAGCTCATGGCAAGCTCTCCGCCAACTGGGATGGCCCCTTCCGCATCCTCGAGAACCATCAGAATGGATCTTACAAGTTACAGGAAATGGGAGGACGTCTAATCCCAAGAACTTGGAACGCCAATCATCTAAAGCCCTATTTCAGTTAGCGTATTCCTTTTAATTTAGTGTTCAATTCAATAAAGTTTAAACAATTTGTTATGTTTTGAATTTGTCATAGAGGTGTACTCTTTTTCCTAAGCTCGGGTTTTTCCCTAAGGAGGGTTTTTCCGGGAAAGGTTTTAACGGGGCACCACATTAGTATTCAATAAATGGGAATTTCTACCATTACACTTGTATTGTTTACCGTGCTCGGCGGCTCCCGAGCTAAAGGAGACATCGCGTCCCTTTACAAGTTCCTTACCGAGCTCGGCGGCTACTGAGCTAAAGGAGACATCGCGTCCCTTTACAAGTTCCTTACCGAGCTCGACGGCTACCGAGCTAAAGGAGACATTGCGTCCCTTTACAAGTTCCTTACCGAGCTCGGCGGCTACCGAGCTAAAGGAGACATCGCGTCCCTTTACGAGTTCCTTACCGAGCTCGGCGGCTACCGGGCTAAAGGAAACATCGTGTCCCTTTACAAGTCCCTTACCGAGCTCGGCGGCTACCAAACCAAAGGAGATATCGCGTCCCTTCATTATGTCGGGCCGGGAACGCACACCTGAGACCTGTTGGAGGTCGGCCAAGCGAATGACACGGGCTAATAGGCAAGTAAAACAAGCGCGAAATAAGGCAATAAGAAGAAGAGTAAAGTGATAATACTAAAGCAGATGAACAGAGATGAAGACAAAACGATGATATAAAGGCAAGAAAAAGTAAACATTGTGCGGCTAAAACGGCCTTAGTTACAAACCAAAGCCGACCTTAAAGGCCGGCAACAAAGGAAAATACAAAAAAAAAGAGAGAGGAAAGTTCAGTCGGTGCGGTCCACCCACTCCCCATCCACGACGTCCTTGACATAGTCAAAGGACTCGGGATCCAGCGTCGGAGCTAGGTAGCAGGCTTGCCGGACTGCCTCGTCGAAGCCCGAACAGAAGCTGGACACAGCGGCCTCCTCCATCTGCTCCATCTTAGCTTTCTAACTCGAGATGATCTGCTCGGCAGCCTCGAGCTGCTCCCTCAGCCCTAACACCTTAGCCTCCGCATCCACAGCCCGGTCGCCAGCCGAGGCCAACCTGCCTTGAAGCTCCTCTCCCTTAACCTTGGCGGCGATGAGCTCCCGCTCCACCTCCTCCTTGGTCAACCGCAACTTGGTGGCTTCTATCTCTCAGGCGGCCGCCCGCGCAGCGAACTCCTGCTCCCGACGTAGGGAGGCCGCCTCCAGCTCGGCCACCCGCCTCTTGCTGTGCCGAGTTATAGCTGTAAGGCGACTCAGCAAGACCTCGGCCCCGTCCAGATTATCCACCACCCCCACCGCGTCAAGAAGTAAGTTGTCGTATGAGCTGGGGAAGGGTCGACCAATCTGTATGTGCTCTCCCCGGAGAGAGGAATCCCATAGAGATTGACCGGGCAGGACGTCGGCCGCCATTTGCTCTATGCGGGGATCGACACCCTCTTTGCCGAGCCAAGAAGCTCCTGGAGGAAGTCTGGCTGAGGTCTTCACGGAGGTTGGTGGCACACCTCCACCTTCCGAGGCCGGGTTAGACACCACCACCTCGGCCCGAGGAGTGGGAGCAGGGGAAGCCGAGGTAGCATGATCCTCGGCCGAAGAGCGTCGACTCCTTCGACCCTGGGCCTCTTAGCGGGGCTAGGAGTAGGTTCAGCAACGGAAGGCCGGAGGACCGAGCTGGGTCCTCGAGGGGGCAGCCCTCGCCCTTTCTGTCCAGAGCTCGGCTTGCAGGCCTTCAAGGCAGCTACCAAGCTGAAGTTGTCTGACGTTAGATCTGCAAACAAAAGCGTAAGTCAGCAATACATACCACAATTCAAGATAGAAGACACAAATTATTACCTAGAAAGTGCTGGTAAGGGTCCTCCTCCTGGGCAGAGTGTATCAGAGCCTGGCTACTAATTGGTAGAGGGAGACCGTGAAAGACTTGGATAATGTTTTTATCGCCCGAGGTCAACGCTTCCTCAGGGAACTTGGTGTACTTACGGGGAAGGCACCAGTATAGAGGGTACCTCGGCTCTAAGTCATCCTTCAGGAAAGGCCCTATTGTTGATAGGGGACAACTTGAAGTAGCGCTCCTTAAACTTCTTATATGACTGTGCATAGGGGATGAGTAGGCCCCCCAGCACGGGAGCTACTCAAGGAAGCCCAACCCACCTTGGGGTCGTGCTTGAGTTGGTAATGATAAAGAAAGACACGAGAGCTCGGCCTGACACCGAGCATCTTGCATAAGATTTGAAAGGCGCAGAGGAAACCCCAACTATTAGGGTGGAGTTGACTAGGTGCCACGTTGAGAAAGGCTAACACCTCGGTCTCACAGCGACTCAGGGGAAACACTAGGCCATACTCCTTGAACATATACTCGTACATGGTTATGGCGTATCGACCAGAGACGAGGGTACGAGCATGTACCCTCTGACTATGCCTACAAGTTCAGAATCTGACCACGTCATCGTACCCTTCCCTCACAATCTCATATCGATCTATAAGGGCTCGAACTCTTTCGGTGCTGTTGTAAACGGACCTCGGCTACCTCGGCCCCAACAAGGGAGCACTCGGTTACCTCAGCCTCGGCCAATGGGACCTCAGCATTATCTCCACCACTTGATGCACCTTTGGTGGACCTTACCTCGCGCCCCAGCAGAGGAGACCTCGGTAGCGGCAGAGGCGGGTCCAGATCGGAATCGGCCTCCGCCGTGGACACCTCAAGGGAGGGGGAAGAAGCCTCCATTGATTCGGGCTCCGAGCCCGAAACCGAAGGGGGAATCAGACTCTCCACACTATGGGTAGCAGAAGAATGCGAAGAAGACATACCTAGAAGGGACGAATGGAAGAAACAGCGAGCGAGCAAGAATGGTGAGCGCGAGACAATGAAGAGGCAAATGTTTCGCTCGAACCAAGCCCTAGAGAACAAGCGACGAACGAGAACAAATGACAAACGAGAGAGGGACAAGGGGGACTCTGAGTGCAAGAGCGGAGAAACTGGAGTAAGAGGGAAAGGACAACGAGAAGGTGAAAGGGCAAATGAAGAGGTAAAGTGAGGAAGTCAAGGGGGTAAGGGCTACTTAAAAGCGGAAAAGAGCCGTTGCGGGGAGGGGGCAATTACTAAATTACAGTAATTGCGAAAAACCCCCTTTTCCAATCTTTAAATAAAATTAAACTAAAAACTTAATAAAATTAAATGAAGGAATACCAACCATTTCGAAAGTTTCCCGCCATTTGACATCGGAAGACCGAGCTCGTAACTTAAACTCATGCCGCTTGATCGCTTGGCCTGAGCTTGGGGGGCTGATGTACCGGGCAGAGGATGAGCACCAAGCTCATCCATCCCCTGGACCCCGGGCTCACCTCACTGACCGAACCGAGCTCGAGATAAACAGAATGTATCTAGACAAATATGGACATATATCTTTTCCCTGATTTATCGGGATTCTTGGGCTTAAAGCAATCTTCCCCATGAAATCCACGAATATGGAACCCTAATTATCATTCCTATAAATACTGATAAAGGACTCAAAATCGACACATAAAATAAAACCTAAATTACTCATACAAATCAACGAGGATTCCAACCCCTCATGCCATCAGATTTCTCAGGGCCGAGCTGAGCTCGAGCCACCTCAAAATCTAGCAAGAACAATATTCATGTCATAAAATACTTGATAACAGACAATTATACTACATAATAATAATTATAAAATGTAAAAAGAAAGAAATAAATATATATTCTATAAATAAATTAGTTGATTGACTATATATTATGATTAACTATAAAATAAAATTATTCATTATTATCTCCACGTGTATGTATGTTCCCCTGGTAGCTCTTACAAAGTCACACACAATGCAATAGTTTATTTGTAATATATATCGTCAAGAGGCAATAAGGGTATGCATGGGCCAATAGACAACTCAACAAGTTTCTGGTTACTAGACGTTTGAATATCAAAACTTTGCTGTATTTAGTAATCTTTGCTTTATATATATAGAAAATTTATGTTTGGTCTCTTTCATGTGTACCAGAAATTCTTCTAATGTGTTTGGATGAGTTAATTTGGTGGAATAATTATTGACTTATTTGAATAAAATATTAAGAAATTTGAAATTTTATATGAGACATTTCAATTTCTTTCTTATTCTTCTCTCATTATTCTTTAAATAAAATTGTGAAATTTAAAAATAATTAATATTTATTTTTATTTAATATTAAAAATTTATTTTTAAATAAATATTTAAAAATAAAACTTGCTTTAAAATTGAATTACTTTATCCAAGCAAAGAAATTAAAATATAAAAATTTAAATTGATTCATTTAAATAAAATAGATATAAAATGAAAGGAATTTAAATAAAGATAATTAAAATATTAAATATTTAAATTTTCTAAAAATTTTTAAATTTTCCGTGGAACGATAATCAACAATAAGACTTAGTCACTGATCCAAATACACTAAAAAATACCTGTAACAAGACAAAAAAAAAATGTGTATGAGATAATGGTGAAAATTAAACTATTCCAATAATCGATCATATGGAATTATGCAAATATTATAATTGATTATAATTAAATCAATTTTGTTTGGGTAAGTTTAAAAAAAGTTAAAAGACAACTAATTTTATTTGAGCCTAACAAAATATCATTTCAAAGAGTATAAAAATAGCTGAAAAAAAACTATTGCAAAATAATTATAAATTTGAGATATTGACTTATTTTTCAAGAGAAAAATTATTTATATATTTAAACTATTTTATGGAAAGAAATCACTTATTTTGAAACAACTTTTTCAGAAAAGTAAAGTTGAAATGTGAGAATATAATCTTCCCAAATATGCTGTAAATTATTAAATTTACGAATATTAGCTTTAGTGTTCATGCAGTAATTAAGAAATTTATAACAAAATAACACATGTATGTATTTCCTCTTGCTCCAAGAGCTGGCAAAGCAATGGTTAAGGTCAAAGAGATCCACTTCAGGAATGAAGAACATCTCCTTTTTAAATAAACAAAGTGACTCTATGTCATTCTTCTCTAACTATGAAGTATGAACTAGGACTTTGGCACACTGTAAAGCACTTCAGCAGCTCCCACTTGGCTTAAATTATGATTATGATAACGATTTTTTTTTCAACAGCTACTCCCACTGCTCTCCATGATACCACATATAATATATAAAATTATATATAGCACTTTAGTGTGTATATATATGAAAAAAAGTTTGAAGTTATCTGATTAACTGTTATTGCTCTTACACGTGGCTATTCTTCTCCTACGAGTTATTTTGTTTCTAAGATAATTTTGGTTTAGATGGTTAATTGGTCTCCAAATGTCACCTCTCTCGACAATTAACTGTTGATATTATTTTGTCAAAAAATGTTGAATAATAAAATGTGAATATAGACAAGATGAAAAAAAAATCTCTATATGGTGACAGATCCAAAAGTTTTAAGTGACAGACAATGTTTATACATAAATTTATAGCATACATATATTACGCACAATTCAGCTACAATTTAAACACGAGCAAATGTTAGAAATAACTAGGAAATTTTAAAATTTCATTTGTTTTAAAGCTATTCCCTCAACAAATGCTTGTGTAAAAAAAGTCAAAATGCGTTTGAGCACTATGAATCTAATAGTGGTTCTATCATTCATTTGGAATGATTATTATATTAATAGTGGAGGACCAATTATAAACCTACCTTTTAATATTCTTCCCTGAATTGCATGTCAGAGTGTGGATGCACTAAGTCTTGGGTTTAAGAAAATAAAATATATATTCACTAAGGCAGCTAGAGGACAAATTTTACTCTTATCAAAGTTTTCCATTTTCCCTTCTTTAAATGCAAAAGTTTGCATTAAAATAGTACAAAGGTTACCCCCTTAAAATCATCACTTTTTTGCTCTTCTCCGTAATGAAAAGGTTGTCACCAAATCATATTGCTTCAAACAACAAACAACTAAATTAATGAAAGTTTAAAATATTTTATGCTCTCTGACAGCTTAACAAGTTATAGATTCTGAGAAGCTACAAATTATTGGTACTTGTAGGTGGGGAACAAAATTTTGACAAGCATGTAATTTCCTCTTACCTAGGATAAAGTAACAAACTAGTTGAAGTATATATTCAGTAGTTATGATTACTATGTAGAAAAACATCTCCCCCAATAAATTAGTTTGATTTTCGCCTGCTCAAAGTATGCTCTTAATTAGAATTTTCCCTTTCAGTTTAAGACAATAAACATCCAAACTTGGCACTTTTGCGGCACTTGATCTTCAAAGTGTGTTTTGTTCTCCACCATTTATTTATTCATCAATAAATATTAATAATTAATAATATAATTTTGAAGGAAAAAAATTCAAATTTACTCTTTCTTCTTCCATGTTCACTTTTTAATTACTGATATACTAATATACTTTATCATATCATTTATTTATCAATTTTACTTTCTAACTAATTACAATACAATTAGTTAGTAACACATAATACTTTATAATTAATCATCTATTTATTGTACTAGTCTATCAAATATTTTTCTTCTTTCACTATTTTCTTAAACATGAAACATGTTTTTGTGCGCCATGATCAACCCTCTACGGTTGGAAATCTCGTCAAAATCTTGCAAGTATGATCTCTGATTGAGTTGTTTAGCAGCAAAAGCATAACGTTAGCATGGCATCAAAATGGTATTTAATTACTTACAATTTGGGGTGGCTGTGGGGTTGAATAGACTCAAGATGAGCATGAATGCATTATTTTGATACATAGGTATACTTTTTATGTTGTTGCCATTTATAAATTCTTATTGAAAAGCACTAATGTGAAAATTCCCACCAGTGATATGCAATTTAGTGGTTCAATGTTGGGAAGTAGCTAGAATAGTTCCATATCCACCTTCATTGGTTAATATCTATCGATTTTATAATCAGGAACCCCCCACAAACACCAAAGACAAATTTGTCACGTCACAACCATTTCAGAAATATTTAATTATAAATGGTGCACAATTGGTTTAATCTGTGTTGTAAAGTCTACCAATCTGGACCTTTCACCGGATTCCTTCGAAACTAATTGGCATCATATTCTGCAAACTGCATCACATGCCACCAAAATAAATGTTGCTCAAGGAGGAATAAGTCTCAACTAAACTATCAATTTATCATCCAATTATTAATTTCTTTTTAATTACTAAATTTTAGTTATATTTATCTAGTTAATTCGTCTTATTATTTTTAGCCGTTTAGTATGTTGTGACAAAAAAAAAAAAACTAATTAAACGGGTGTCATGAAAATTTAAAAATTATTTATTATTTTCTAATAGTCTAAATATTGAATAGAAAATAATTGAGTTAGATGAGTAGTGAGTGATTTACCTTATATATCAAGTATTGATATTTAAAATGAGAAAGAATGCATGTAACGGATAATAATAATAATAATGTTGAATTTCACTTCAGTTAGAGAAATAATGTTATATAGGTGGGAACAATTTTCCCTTTACAAATTGATTTTATTGAATTAAGTTAAATTTATAATTTTATATTTAATTTATTTATTAATATATCATTGACACGGTATAAACTGGTATAATGACTTAACAATATAGATTGGCAGAGTTAGTTGTTTTAAAAAATTAATGTGACAGACAAGTTTAAAAATTTTGAAGAGAAATTGCATACTTAGATCTAAACGACCATTTACAAAATTTATATTCACGAAATGAAAGTTGCTGTTAAATATGTTTGATGCCCATCTTAATTATATGAACTTGGACTGAAATTTTGGGAACATGCACAACAACAAAGGGCAAAAAGAAGTGTCAATCTGAAATCTACCCAACAAAAAAAGCAAAGAATAAGGTTTAAAATTCCGTATGGTCATAGAAAATGAGAATCAGAGAATCAGAAAAGTTGTTAGCAATTGGGCACTTTCAGTTATTTATTTTACCTTTTGCATCTTCATAGTGCGGTTAGGCCAAGTCATATTCTTTAAACACTTTTACACTTAGAGAAGGACATGCTTCTTATCTTTTGGGTCAGTTCATAATAGAGACAGAGAACCAATCCTCTCTTGTTACAAGAAATTATCGATGTAGCGTGTGCAATCTACTACTAAGAAAACAAAAAGGTTGAAAGACTTCAATTTCTACGAACATTCCTTACGAATCTTTTAGCCCTTTTGATCTTTAGATCATGCTAATGTTACGTACGTGATTCTATGTAAATGGCTAAACAATCCCATCATTTTGAAGAACCACAAATATCTTTGTCTTGGCCATGGAAAAGTTACTTTATGTTTTATAGGATATCCAAGAAAATAAACTTGAGATAACCTTGTTTAATGATTAGAAATTGTGAGCCTGTAATCCCATGATTGGGTGCTTTTTATTACTATGGCATATCAAGAGGTTGATCAATGGTAGTATTAATTAAAGCAAGGTTAATCATGTAATTTAGTCCTGCTACTTAATTGGACCAAATTCTTAATTTGGTCCTATAAATATTCATCATATTAAGTTATGAAAATTAAAATATTAACATTAAAGATAAATATAATAATAATATTTTAAAATTTTAAAATATTCATCCAAAGATATATGAAGTTAGTCTAGTGGTTAAGAAAAGCATCTTAAAAGGAGGAGAAGGGAGAAGATTTGAATAAAAATATTCCTATAATGTTTTTTAATTAATTTTTTTTCTATCCTAATACAATATATATATATATATATATATATATATATTATATTCTTAATTTTATCTTTATATATTATATGTAGTGTATTCTAAATTTGGTCCCCCGTATATAAGGATCAAATAAGAATTCAATACATATAAAACTCAAATTAAGAATATTTTGTATGTATATATTATTTAGGTATGATAATGGAAAAGAGAACTCTACAATTGATATTATGAGAAAATGTATGTTACAAAAGGAGAGAAGGGGAAGAACCATTTATATAACAATGGAGCTCAAAGATAAAAGGAACATTTTTTTATGCAAGATAAAAGAAACTAAACAAAGAAACTAATGAAAATGTAACAGCAATTTTTAGTGTAAAGAAACAATGATAGCGTAAAACTTTTTTTAAAAATGTCTCCTAATTGATTTTTTAAGGATCTAGATAGCAGATGAAAAAGTTTAAAAATTAAAGTCAATCTCAGTATATTGTATATGTTAATGGAATTTTGTATTAGCAGCAATGTATTAAGTATGTTTTAATACATTAATTTTTAAACTAAGTACTGTTTAAGAAAGCCGTTTAACGTTTAAATTAGAGTTGATGTCATTGAGATACAGTGGCACCAAATCCTTTCCCAGTTTGGGCAAATAGGTTTCCTTATGAAGCATTACTGAGAAAAAGACAACGAGAGACACAAGGAACAAAAGTCACTACCATTCATTGCTTTATTACTTTGCATTGGTTTGAAAAAAAAAATAAAATTATTTGTAGGTTTCATTGTTTCACCGACACTGAAATGACATATCCATCCTCCATTTTAAGCAGATTACGAGAAAAAGTATATAAATTAAACTAAATAAATGTCACTTAATCTATACATGGTAAAAGTCCTTTTTTTATAAGAATTATTTTAAAAACCATATTCAAGATAATTTTTGATTAATTCACAGTATTCATAAAATAAAATCTCCGTTTTATATTTCAATTGATATTAGTTTACCTTTTCGTATACTATGAATACAAATGAATACTAAAATTATCAGACTTTACCTTTTCGTATACTGTGAATACAAAGGAATAAAATTATCAGGCTTTATTCTAGAAATTTTTTTTTTTGAGAAAAAAATAGTTTCCAATTACTCCAATCAATTATTGGAAACTGTAGTATATTGTACAACAGCAACAGTATCTGATTCTGACACTGGTATATTCTTTTTGCCTATGGTTCAATTAATTAATAAGCACTCTGCTATGTATTGATTAAAACAAAAAAGCAGCAACAACAAGTACCACCTAAGTGTAAACTAGTTCCCACATCCTCTGAAGTTCTGAAATCTTAGCATTTCACAGGAGAAAAAGTGTTTGTGTGTGTGTGTGTGCACGTGTCCCTGAAAAAATGGTTCCAAATCTTGGTGGTGAAGTGAATGATGGTGGAACTAGGCCTATCTGAACATCACCCACCTTTTTTTGAAACTGAAACCAAATTTTGAGAGTCATCTTCTTTCAACTTGTTATGTTCAGCATGGAGTTTCTTCATTTTGATGTTTAGACTGAGAGTCATGATGGCGTTTCTTGATTTTGTGTCTTCTATAACTGTGGTAGCTCATATGGATCCAACCTTCTCTGTGGTGAAAATGGTACACTACAATAAGCAAACTCACTTTTTTTCTTGTTGGGTTGGATTTACTTATCCATGGATAAAATAGATCACACGATTTTTTTTGTATTTGATTGTGTTGGATTCAATATTGTTGTTTTTCATGGAACATATGATTAAGTTATTAGTTAGTTAGAAGAATAGATAGAAGTCCTTTTTATATTATGAAGGAATGTTTCATATTTTGTTTCCTAACCAATAAAGTTGTGATTTATTTATTTGATTACCAGAAACTATAAAGTTTCACACCCTTTTTTCTCTTTATTTCTCGTCCAAGCAACAACTAGAGACTCTGGGAATTGATCCTTTTACATTTTTTTTTGAATAAAATTTGATATGCAGAAAATATTTGGGTTGCGTGCAATGCCACTTTACCATTTGACTTGTATGTTGGATGCTAAAATAGGACT
The DNA here is from genome assembly GCA_026586105.1 of Hylodesmum podocarpum. Lineage (NCBI taxonomy): Eukaryota > Viridiplantae > Streptophyta > Magnoliopsida > Fabales > Fabaceae > Hylodesmum > Hylodesmum podocarpum. The sequence goes on along the minus strand of JALJEV010000424.1, from coordinate 2,793,361 downwards.
TTCAACTTTGTGCTTAAGCAGCAACGCTACCTTGCACGCATCTTTTTATATGTACGGAACGAATCTTTGCAAAATTGTTAGTTATCCTTTTGCTTAAAATAAAGTCCTAGCTTTATTTAGGCAAAACACAATGATCCCTTGTGCTATTAAGTGTGTATTGATTCTTCAAAAGCAGTAACAGTAAATCTAGTATTTTGTTTTTCTTGCCTCATGAATTAGGATGATATATTTCAAAATATTGTTATCTTAACTATATTATATTTATAATTGCTATCTCATTATATGGTTGAAGAAAGTATTCACTAGTCAGTCCCCTTGTTGCAGGTTCAAAAGAAATGATTTTGTAATATAGATGCTCTTTTGAGTTCTGGCAATGGCAAGTGTGTTTCAAATTCGACGTAGTTCTTTCAGAAGGCTTATCTGGTGACTGCCCCTTGTTGTAATCAAGGAGCAGAAAGTATGTGTTGATTTGTTTTTTATGTTGTGTTTAGCTTCATCACAGGGCAAATCTCCTTTGGCATCCGAGTTCCAATCTTGGAAGAGGAAAATTTATTAACTATATTGGGCAACTCTCCTTTGGCAAAAGTTACTTCATTTCTTTTGGTTGGATTCCTGGTGTTAGTAATATAATTTATTTATGTTTGAAGATTCACTGTTTGGGCAACTCTACTTTGGCACAAGTTTCTTCATTTCCTTTGGTTGGATTCCTAGTTGTAGTATTATAGGTGAAAATAATTTGTTGTCACCTTTCATTAAATTATCACCATTCTGAGGTTACTACACTTGGAACACCTCACTTTCACCTGGGCAAATCTACTTTAGCATCTTTTTTATTACCTTGGAAAGCTTCCTCTTACTTCCAGAAAAAAAAGGATCTCTAATAGTTGTAGTTTCTTGATACTAGTTTTTGGAAGCTTTCTTAAGAGGCTGTTTCCGTGGAAATTCCAGTTCTCACTGGGCAAATCTCCTTTGGCATTTTGGAGTCTTTCATTGACTCCATTTATCCTATCAGGCAATCTCCTTTGCCGCCAATATTTTAAAAAAAACTGGCTTACTATCTGTGACAAACATCAGTATCAATCTGATACATTTTTCTTCATACACAAATATCCTTTGAAGTCAATATCAACACATCTGTTGTGGATCACAATACTCACCACTGGATTTCAATGCATCTATTTGCTTAAGAAGGTAAGGATCCTCTTCAGTCTCTATTTATTGTTAATGTTTCTTCAAGGATATGTTAAAATATTGTTATCTAAACTGACCATCGTTCCTACATCTTTATTGTGGTGTTTAGAAGTTAGTTATATTCTTGTAATTATCTTAATGATTTTCTTAACACCAATCTTATTGATGTTGCCATGAACACATTATGACAGGCATCTAGTTGATGGATGCTCACATTACTGATTTGGATTGGGAGACTTCTAGTGACAGCAGCAGCAGCAGTGATGATCAAGAGGACACTGATTTTCGATATGGTGGAAAAGCTCAGAGCATATTATCAAGTTTAGAGGAAAGCATTGGTAGGATTAATGATTTTCTCTCATTTGAGAGGGCATTTACACATGGGGATGTGGTTTGTGCTTCCTCAGACCCGTCTGGACAGAGGGGGAGGGTCACAAGTGTTGAAGTGTTAGTAGACTTGGAAAGTGTTCGAGGAAAGAAATTAAAAAACGTCAACTCCAAGAAACTTGTGAAGATTCGCTCCATTTCAGAAGGTGATTACGTGATTAAGGGGCCATGGATTGGACGAGTTCAAAGGGTAGTGGATAGAGTGACTATATTGTTCGATGATGGAACTGAATGTGCGGTTATTACCTTGGATAAAGATACACTTTTACCACTGAGTCATAATTTTCTTGAAGATTCACAGTATCCATACTATCCAGGGCAGAGAGTAAAGATTAAGACCTCCACTGCTTCTAAACCAGTTAGATGGCTGTGTGGCACCTGGAAAGACAATTATGATGAAGGGACTGTTTATGCTGTGGAAGCAGGTTTGGTGTATGTTAATTGGTTTGCATCTGTTCTTTTAGGTTCCAATTTGAATGTGAATTTTCCTCCATGCTGGCAAGATTCCAAAAACTTGACCTTGTTGTCATGTTTTTCACATACAAACTGGCAACTTGGTGACTGGTGCATGCTTCCCGTTGATGACCAAAAGGAACAAATGGAACAGATGACTCAAGATGCATCTACTTCTGATCATTGTAATGAGCATAGTATGGCTAGAGGAGATAAGACAAGAAATCTTAGCTCTCACTTTGGGGAATTATTTATAATTGAGAAGATAAAGACCAAATTTGACATTGTTTGGCAAAATGGTGAACATGCTTTGGGGTTAGATCCACACAACTTGGTCCCAGTGAATGTCATAGACACTCATGAATTTTGGCCCCAGCAGTTTGTGCTAGAAAAAGGTGCTTCTGATGATCTTCTTAAGCCTAGCGATCAAAGATGGGGTGTTGTTCTTTCCATGGATGCAAAAGAGCATACTGTAAAGGTACAATGGAGAACTGTTCCATCATCTGAGACAGATAATTTGGCTGGAGACACAATGATGGAAACTGTGAGTGCCTACGAACTAGTTGAGCACCCAGATTATTCCTGTTGTTTTGGCGATATTGTGTTCAAGGCGGCTCAACAACAGCTTGGTTACCAAGCTGATAAAGATAATGTGAAGTCAGTGTCTGACTTGAATGCAGATGCTCCTCTGATATACCGGGACCAAATCAGTTATCAGAATAAGTCTGTAGATAACAATTACCTCTCCTGTATTGGCAATGTTATTGGTTTCAAAGATGGTGATGTGGAGGTGAAATGGGCTACCGGTTTAACAACCAAGGTATGACATAAAAAATTTTGTACTCTATATTGTAGTTAATGATGCTAGTAGCTATATATGGAGATTTAGAACTCATGAGGCCAATTCTTTCCATACCTGTATTATCTAGATGAACAGTTTAAAATAATAGGTCCTATTAGTTTATTGATCCCCTACTCTCCTCCAATTCTTCTTGTACCTATGGAACTGTGGGGCTTTGTGCCTTTACAGTGAGGTATATAAGATCTTCCTTAGCTGAAAAAACTGGGTTTGTTTGTAGCAGCTGTTTTGTGTAGTTAAGGTTGGTTTAAGATTGTCCTTCCCACTCTTTTTGGGAGCAAAAGAAAATGCTTTCCTTTCATTGTCAAAATCTAGATGTAGTGATAACTGGCATTTAACTACTGAGCAATGGCCACTAAACATGGACTAGATGTCTAGATCATACTTATTTGATAATCCTACTGAATTTAATCTGCAACAATATTAGTCACTTAAGAACAGTTCTTTCTAATGTTCTATTGTAACTGCAGCAATGTTAGTTACTTAAGAACGATTCTTTCTTATGTTGTATTGTAATTTATACACTACTCTGTAGCCCTACATCAACAAGAAGTAATTTCAAATTTATGTGCCCCAACAGGTTGCACCTTATGAAATTTTTCGAATTGATAAGCATGAAGGTTCAATTGAAACCCCTGTTCCTTATGGAGCAAATGTTGAGGAGTTGACTCAAGAGATGATTGAACATGGAAGTCCACCTCCAGACCGGAAGGGAAAGGTGAGGGCAATAACTTCTCTGTCTGTCCTGTATCTATGTACAGTCATATGTGTATGCTTGTATAATAATCAAATGTTTATGTGGATCATTTATTAAGACATTGAAATACGAAGGTCTGATCTTGGAATAGAGTGAAAAGTCAAGTAGTTAATGGAAAGAGAAAGAAAAAATAGAACTTTTAAACTCTTCAAAATTATGGATTGACTGTCATCATAAAATAGAACTTTTCAATGAGATTACAATTGTTGAGCTTAGCATTGATTGTCTAATCAAAAGCTGAATATCACTTTGATGATCAGGACTTGTTAGATTGTAATAGCGTTAGAGACAATTATGAAAAGCATCCAGGAGAGAGTAGTTCCTCTTCCCTTCCTCGAGCTGCCTTTGAACTTTTCTCCAGCATTAAGGCCAGCATATTCGAAACACTTGGTGTAACATCACTTTATGGAAAATTCTCTCCAGTCCCTACATTTGAAGTGGGAAATAATTTTCTTGATCAGAAAGATTTGGACACTTGTGGCAGTGACATTGAATCACGGCCAGTGAGCATGTTACAATCTTCTGAAGACATAACTCCATATTGTGAAGTTATTAGGACTCATGAAGCTAATGATTTTCCAGTTTCTTTAGACAAAAACATTTCAGATCAGTTGAAGCAGTTTGATGTAATTGATAATTGCTCAGATCACCACTTTTTTGATGAGGGGAAAGGATTGTCATTATCTCAGGTTAGAAATTAACAGATCACTTACAGTGACATTATGCTTACGTTGGAAGCATTGAGACTATTTTTTTCCTATTTTTGTTCCTTTGTAGGTTAAAAAGGGTTGGGTCAAGAAGGTACAAGAAGAATGGAGCATCTTGGAGAAAAATCTTCCTGGTGCGCATGTCATCTAATATATTTTGACCCATATTATTTTATGTACCCTGCAGCATATATTGTTAAATAATGGTTAAACTCAGGCTACAAATTTATATTTGGTTCACATCAGTCACAAGTTCTTGTCATTATATATGGACTGAGATTGATTGCGCTTTTAATTCCTTTCGCCATTTTAATTTGAAGGAAAACATCAAAGTTTATATTAGAGACAAGTTTCAATTTTAGGAAACTGTGTAAGCTTTGTAGGCCATTAAGATTTAACCTGCAACTGATATGAAAATTGAAAATGAGTTGTAAGGGAAATCTCTATAAGTATACTATAAATTTCCATCACACCTTTCTGAAAAATTCACATGAATTCTTTTTTTGCACAAACAGAAACTATTTTTGTCCGTGTTTTTGAAGAAAGAATGGATCTATTACGAGCAGCCATTGTCGGTGCATCTGGGACACCTTATCATGATGGACTGTTTTTCTTTGATATATGTTTCCCTCCAGAGTATCCGAATGAACCGCCTGTAAGATTTTTGATGTTGTTTTGCTGTGGTTTTTTAATTCATTTCATTTATGTGCATGTTAATTCCTTCCACTTAGCATTTAGAATACTTACAAAGAAAGCTACGTACTTATGACCTTCATCATACCATGCAGATGGTGCATTATAATTCTGGTGGACTACGATTAAATCCTAATTTGTACGAGTCAGGGAAAGTCTGTCTAAGTCTTCTAAACACGTGGTCTGGTACAGCCACTGAAGTGTGGAACCCTGGAGCTTCCACGATTCTTCAAGTCCTTCTTTCTCTGCAGGCCCTTGTCCTTAATGAGAAGCCGTATTTCAATGAGGCTGGATATGATCAACAAATTGGCAGAGCTGAAGGGGAGAGAAACTCAGTGAGTTACAATGAGAATGCTTTCCTTGTCACATGCAAATCCATTTTGTATCTATTAAGAAAGCCTCCCAAGGTAAAATGATTACTACTCTTCTTTGGTTTAAGTTTAACTCTGCATTATTCATAGAATAGACCAGATGATTTTTTATTCTTATCTCTTTACTTTTCTGATGTACAGCATCTAAATAGATAAGAGAGAAGAATAATGACCTATTCCTAAAAGAAAAATATTTGGTAGACAACTGCAATATACAGACAACCCCATAACTAAGTTATAAAATGTGAAGAAAGATGAAGAAAGAGAAAAAATTAATAAAAGAAATACGTATACATATATGTTTTGTGAATAAGTTCGTTGTATATTGGAGTTGGTTGCAAAATAAAGTTGTTCCTAAAATTACATAATACCGGGAATTGTTTTATTCCTGATTTAGGCTCCATAATTCTAAGAATTATATTTTCTATTATAATCTGAATCTGATACCAAAAGCAACTTTCCTAATTTATCAACATTATGATGACAAGGACTAAGTGACTATTGTTGTAAAGAAGATGTTTCTATATGAATCTTTGAATATGGTTATATAGATGAAAGTGTGACTAAAGTTGATACTTATTGCAGCATTTTGAGACATTGGTGGAAGAGCACTTTAGACAGCGTTCCAAACAGATACTTCTGGCTTGTAAGGCATATCTTGAAGGAGCTCCTATTGGATGTCCTTTTGGTGGTGGAAAAACTGAGCATGAAAACCAGAAGGGAACTTCTACAGGATTTAAAATTATGCTTGCTAAGCTCTTCCCCATGCTTGTAGATGCATTTTCTGACAAGGGAATTGATTGCAGCCAGTTTGCTGATGCAAAAAGTAACCGTTCTATCTTGTGAGTAAACCGCGTCATGCTTCATGTCAAGAATATTCCAACCTTATGTGTAATAGTAATTTGTTTTCAGTTATCTGTATAATATCAAATGTATGATAAAATACCAATAACAAAGGAGGTGCTGAAAATGTATTGATAATAAATACACCATGGTGTGTGTATGTTACCATATAATGGCTTGAAGATGTGAAAATGTGAAATAAGAGAAACAATGATTGGAGTATAATTTGCTTGACGTATATTTTCATATTTTTTTTAGTATTTAGATGAATATTATGACTAGTAAGGACATAGCAATATGGATCACCTTATGGCCGAATTAGAATAATTATCTTATGGCCGAATTAGAACAACTTTATTCCAACTGCAGTAATCAGGTAATACACGCAGTTAATTAATCAATTTATTTAATTTATTTATTGAATATATATTTTTATTTTTTCATATTTTATTTATTAGTTGTCCGATAATCTGGGATAATATTCACGTAGTTGTTTATTAGATATTTTTTGAATTAAAACCTTCATTTTTACTAGGTGTTGAAAATAAACACAAATGACGTTGCAACCATTTACAAATAATCAAAATGTCCATCATACCTAATCAAATTAACGCATTGCCATCTTCCCCTCGAATAATGTTGTATGTGATGTAGAATAAATTATATATCATAGAAAATCATTTTAGGAAACACACAGGTGATCCTAGTAACTTGAGAATCAAAGTTACAAGAACCGGATCAACCAAATGCTGAGTGATTTTTACCATTAAGCTAGAAGATTAAAGACTAATTAAGAGAACACTTCAAACAAAAGGAATGAGAAACAAACGAGTGTAACACTTTCTTTCTTAACGTAACACTGATATAGTGTGTTTTATACACTCAATCAATTACAATTTATTATTTATGATAATTGATTAACTTTGACGGTAAAATTTAGTGTATGATTTTCCACAATTTTTTAATTAATGTATAATTTATCTGAATAATAAAAATATTACATAATCAAAAAGATTAGGCATGTAATAAAATAATTAGGAAGATGATGTACGTTCACAAATGCAGTGTCCTCTCTACTCTGCCGACTGGTTCACTTTCTTTCCAAACACGTAAATCTAGATTTGCTAATTCTTTAGTTTTACACGTAAATCCCGATTTGCATATTCTAAAACCCTAGAAATCGAATTCAGCATCCAAATGTGACGTTGATTCACCAATGGAATCTGTATCACCGAATTCTCTCTTCATCTTCTTCATTTTCTTCTTCCTTCTCTATTCCTCCGTATCTCCTAATCCTTCTGATTCATCTTTTGAATCCACTTACACTCGCCTCTGCAATGACTTTCTCCCCGCACCGCCGCCGCGTTCCGACGCCGGAAACGCCGCAGGTGTTGCTGACGAGCTCCGGTTCCAATCCGGCTTCTTCTCCGGCGGCGATGGACTCTTCAACCAATCCTCCACCCCGAACCACGCCTCGCTTCGCATAACCTCCGCTCGCCGAAGCGCGACCGATGACGTGTTTCAATTGCAAGGTCAAATGCTTCTTCAGCAGCGCAACGGAGCGACGACGGCGCCGGGAAGGTTGCTCCGGCGAGTTTATCCGGGACGGAGAGTGACGCATTGGAAGGTTTCGCGGTGGATGCGCGTTACTCTGAGTGGATTTTGGTCGCAATCTTCTGGTAATCTTTGTATGTTCGGAACAGGATCTAATGTTCGCGTGCGAAATGCAAATGTTGTTCTTAAGCTTCGTTACCCTAGGGATTTGAACCTTATGAATTGTTTAATTGGTGGAACACTAGAAAGTTTTGATGAAAAGAATAGTTTGCAATACTTTGAACCTATTAAGGTATTGGCTTTGTCTCAGAGTTCGAATTACAAGTTTACAGTGGATGGGAATGGATGTGGGGATGGATCAGATGAGGAGGGTTTGTCCCTAAGAAACTTAAGCCAAGGTGCCTGCACCACATTTCTCGGGCGCACGGATAGGTTTGAATTGGAGTATTTGAGTCACTGTAGTAATGTTAGTTGCAATCCTCTTGGTGGTAATGGTGAAGGGTTGCCTGGTTTCATGCTTTTTCATGGTACTCGATGTGCTGAGAGGCGGAAGGTTCAGATGCTGTTGGGTTTTCCTGATTCCGGCTACCAGGATGCTGTGTTTCCATTTTATCCAAATGCAACGTTGGTTTCTGAGGCGGTGTGGGATGAGAAGGAGAAGAGGTTATGTGCAGTTGGGTGCCGGATCTTGAACTTCACAGAATCTGGGGTTAATCCTTATGTTGGAGATTGCAAGACTAGGCTCAGTTTAAGGTTTCCTGCGGTTTTGTCTTTGAGGAACAGAAGTACGGTTTTGGGGCAGATTTGGAGTGATAAAGTGGTTGGTGAACCTGGTTACTTCAGCAAAGTTGGATTTCAGGGTTCATTGAGAGCATTGAGAAGCCTCCATGGTTTCCATTACAAGTATACTGAAACTGAGAGGGTGAGAAATTCTTGTGCTGAAAGGATAAATGCTAGAGGGAAGGGAAATACATATCCGGATGGATATTCTTCTGATATGGCATTTAGCATGTTAGTGACTAACAGCAAAGGGCAAGTGGCTCAAGGTTACTCGTCACCGCTCTCTGTTAATGATCAAATTTATGGTGGACAGCTGTATGGGTTTCCAACTGTGGTGACAATGGGAAAGTTGAAACCGCATGGTTTTCAATTTGAAAACCATAGCAATTTGTTGAATGTCAGCTATACGATGAGCTTTAAACCCCCTCCTGATTTCAAGTTTGGTACAAGGCCCTCATCAACTGAAATCAAAATTAGTACCGAAGGAATTTACAATAGGAATACTGGAGTTCTGTGTATGCTAGGATGTCAACATTTGAAATCAACAAACAAACTACTGATAAAGAATGAGTCTCTGGACTGTGAAATCATGGTTAATGTCCAGTTTCCTCCATTGAATGCGAGAGGAGGTGAATCTCTTAAAGGAACTATTGGAAGCACACGACAAAAATCAGACCCATACTATTTTGATCCCCTTCAGTTGTCTTCATATTCCATTTACACAAGCCAAGCAGATGCTTCCATTTGGAGAATGGATTTTGAGACAATTATGGTATTGGTATCAAACACACTTGCTTGTGTGTTTGTAGGATTGCAACTCCTCCATGTGAAAAAGCACCCAGATGTGCTTCCATGCATCTCTATTGTGATGCTTCTTGTTATTACTCTAGGTCACACGATTCCCCTGGTGTTGAACTTTGAAGCTTTATTCATGGCAAACCATGGTGCACAGAACGCTTTTCCTGGGAGTGAAGGCTGGCTTCAAGTGAATGAGGTAGTTGTGAGAATGGTGACAATGGTAGCCTTTGTTCTAGAGTTGCGTCTTTTACAATTGACCTGGTCTTCAAGGCAGGGTGAAGGAAGCCAACCAGGTCTATGGGGTTCTGAAAAAAAGGTTCTTTATATGACTCTACCATTGTACATTGGTGGTGGATTGACTGCTTGCTTGGTGCACCTATGGAAGTCTTCTCACCAAAAAAGATTAAGACCATTCAAACTGTCACGCCACCAGTTTAAGCTTCCCCGTGGACGTTTATACCAATCTCCTTCCCTTTGGGAAGACTTAAAATCTTATGCTGGTTTGCTCCTGGATGGTTTTCTGCTACCACAGATTCTGCTTAACATAATATTTAACTCGGAAGGGAAAGTTCTATCATCTTTCTTTTATGTTGGGACAACCATTGTTCGCATACTGCCCCATGCATATGATCTCTATAGAGCTCACAGTTTTGCATGGTACCTTGATTTATCGTATATATATGCAAACCATAGAATGGATTTTTATTCCACAGCCTGGGACATCATAATCCCTATTGGTGGTATTTTATTTGCTCTCCTTATATACTTTCAGCAGAGATTTGGAAGTCGATGCTTTCTTACAAAGAGGTTCACAGAAACTTCTGTCTATGAGAAAGTACCTGTTATTAGCAATGACGATTTATGATGGCCTCATTGACATCATTTTGTAAAATGATTTTTATCCTCTTTCATTTTGGAAGGCTTAAATTGCAATAGAGAAAGTATACACATCAAGAATACTAATAGCAGTAGAGGAGGGTTTTGCTCATATCAAGAATGCAACCCCCTTTTCAACCACATATAGGTCATCCTTTTCTCTTTCGGAATTTTTCTACAGATAGACACATGCTTAGCAGATGAGAACTTATCAAAATTGTTTAAGAGTACATAAGCTTTTACCACAAGATTTTTTCTTCTCCAAACATCAATTTTATTATGTGACAATACAAATTCCTCAATATTCTGCTATCATTGATGAAGAGGAGAAAAAGAGCACAGTGCTGAAGCTGATATTACCCATAACTAACGCTGAATTATGAAACTTCCGCACCTAGAATTTAGTTAAGTTCATTTAAAGTAAAGTTAAGATCTCAACTAATAATCTTTTTTATTCATACTTATAATTGTTCTTTATTCCACAAATTTTAGGAGTTAAATCGATCATGCTAAATGCATTTGTCCGGTATTTTATTGTTTTTACAGAAGAATCACCGTGAGCTGTGTGCCTTGAGTTAATTGGGCAAGAGCTTTGTTTTATTAAACACTAACATCTGTTGTCAAAATGATCAGACTCAACCTGAAAAAAGTAATTTTATGGAAGGCAGACTACTACAGGAAGTAACTGGGAAAAATAGTAAATTTGTTGGGAACAAAATAAATGCATGATTAACTACACTTTTTTTTATCAGTTTTAAAAAATAGGATTAATTATGTTAAGGATTTGAATTTTAGTTTCTAATAAATTGTCAACTTTTAGTCTCATGTTTATTTTTTATTAGCATTATTAATCTTTGCTGGTGAATTAGAACTATCAAGTGATAGTGTAATTAAATATCAAGTGGCCACATGATATGTTAGAACTAAAAACTATTGAGAGAAAGTAAATAAGAAACTAAATTTTGTCAAAAAAATCAGTAGGGATTAACTTCAAAATCTTGGATACTTAAAAATTAAAAATTTAATTAACCTTAAAAAATTAATTAATTTCCATACATTTATATAAATTTTGTATACTATAATTGAAAATCATCTTAAAACATCAGTTGTAAATTAATTATTACAAAACTTAACAATCTTATTATTCATAACAACCTATCTATACATAGATAACGTCAAAAAAAAAAAAAAAAAAAATTATAATGTCAAAAAACAAACCGATTTTTAGGGAAGTTAAAAAATAGAATGAGTAGAAAGAGAAAGTGCAGAAATTGGAAATCTTACACCGTAAATGAAAATCGGAGACCAGACAGTTTTTATAGTTGCACGGAAGGATTTTTCTTAATTGGCGAATGTTAGTTTTATTAGAAATGTGTCAGGGGATTCAAACCTGTGATCCCCTTCACCCTTTTAAGCCTCCTTCTCAACCACTAAGCTAACCTTGTAATAGGTAAGCCTCCTTCTCCCAGATTCTTAGCAGCTCTTCAACAAAAGGTGCAAGATGTTGCTGATGAACACTGTTTATGCCTTAAAAAATTCTTGATTCAGTAGCGATGTCGTGTTTGGTTAGAGAAGTTGCACTACATATGAACAGCATGTACAACAAGTCAATTGTCTATGACACAGACAAAACATCTGATTCAAAACACGTGACATAAAAATTACAAGGCAGAGCAATTGGAAGCATGATGATGTACTTCAGCCTCCTTCCTTGACATATTGTGACAACGGGAATGCTATGCATAAATAAGCCACCAGTGTCACTAAAAGAAGGCTATGTTCATATTTGATAACCTGAAAAAAAAAAAAATACCAAAATTTGAATTATAATTAACAAAAAAAATTCATTAAGAACAAAGACGTGAATAATGAGGCTACATTCACTCTACGCATTATCAGACATAAATTTGATGTATTTATCTGTACGCAACTGCATAGGCAATACAATGAACTCTTACTTACCACAAGTGGTTCAGTATCATGGTTCAGTATCATGTTGATACTACTACCAAGGAAAAATACAGAAACACATCTTTCAGCAACTAGGCACAGTAACCCTTTTGTTTAAGGTGAGACCTGCACATGGATATTATCTTATGAGTGTCATTGTAAATAAGCACAGTATATACTTACAATTTAAATAGTATATTTAATTAGGACTGACATTCTAGAATCCAGAAAAGTGTTTCAAGGAACAACTTCCTAATATATATATAGCATGGTAATTGTAGTTTACATAGTAAAATTCAGCTTGAAATCTTCAATGTAATTAATTGCTAACTCAGCGATGACAAATATCATGGTGTCCTCATATTCAATTAATGGACTATTCCAGCATTATAAAGAACATGATGTAAAAGTTACCTCAATCACTTAAACAGACTTCTTGCCACTAACTATTCGAGATATCTGGAGACCCCTGCTGAAAGCTTCATTAAAGAGAATCCTAGTTTGCATTGATTGAAATCCAGGTAACCATGAGAGAATTGCCACTGGGGCCATAACAATAACCCCAAAGAGCAAATCATATAGCCGAGCCAAGGAAACTACTGTCTCCCATACTTTAGTTGTCTGCAGAAATGGCCTAAGCACCTGGGCTATTAAAATCATTCCCCAGCCTGTTGGAACAAATGCCAAAAAGCTTGATAGAAGATCAATAATTTTTAAATGACCAAACTCCAGAAGGAGGAAAACTACAAGAACTGTGACTACAATCACAAGAAGCTGAACTAATCGGTAATATTGGTGCTCCTTTGTAGCATATTTATTGCGGGCATACGCTAAGATGATATAAATGCTAACAACCACAACCATGACTATCCAAGACAGCAAGTAAACAGCTATACTAGTATTTCCACCTGCAATACCCAGCTGATAAACAATGCCATACTGAAAGAAGAAGAATCGAAGGTCCAAAATGATTTCCAACAGCTTACCCCATATGCCAGTTGTTTTCAAATGGTCTTGCTCCTCATACCACCATGTTTCCCAGCTATATTCTGCCTTTCTGAAGAGCCCACCTGGGTACCATATCCAATTGATAAAATCTTCAAAGTCATAAACAGTCTTCAACCAATCAAATCCAGAGGGATTGAAGACAAAAGGAGACATCATCCATGAAACTACAAGAAACCAACTTGAGATTGTCATAGCTATGTACACAAAAGTATTCCTAGCTAAGGGACTATGAGCAGCATACACAATTAAAATAACTCCAAGTTCAATTGCCTTCACAAAATGGCTTCGAGCATATAGCCGATAGTTCTCCGCAAAGCTTTTGTGTTCCACCACAAATCCACGACCAGTGGCTCGGTACTTAGCACCACCATGAAGTATTGTGCGACCAAAGAAATGTGTGCGAGTTCCTAGAGAGAATGTGTAAAATAAAGATGCAAGCTGCAACTGCATTGTCAAGAAGTCCCAAATAGCTGGAAGGAATCCATGCTCAAGAGAGTTTTCGACAATCATTGGTAATGCAGTGAAAATGCCAACCTGGATCGCAAACTGCTGATTTAGGACTGCACCGAGGGCTTTACTGTTGGTACCTGTAGCATTATTCTTGGCTTCATCTTCAATTCCACTGAGAGCCATGTAAAGGCGGCCCCAAAGGAAAGCATAGACCATCAGTACAATAACCATGGAGTTAAAGTAAAATCCTACAGTTGTGAAGAACACTGAAAGCATGCGAAAGAAGTCTAATCTATGGCCTAGCCGGTACACATCTCTGCTCAGGACCTGCTCGCCATTACCACTAGAAACCTTAGCCTCAAACATAGCTATCTGATTCAAACCAACATCTCTTCCTTTACCTACCTGTATATATTCGTGATGTGTCACATTGCCACCTCGCAGGGTACAATTGAAACCAGCAAAAATATCTTCACTGATATTGATCACTCTAGAGGCCTTGCTGACTCCACCCCGACCCAAGAACCAGAATTTGTCGAACACATCTGGATGACCATAGTGCATTCGTACTTTCAAAGGGTTTGCCAGGACACGCTGACCAAGTGTCACAAAACTTGTCTCTTGAGCTGACATGAACCATGCAAGTGAGGAAACAGATCCTGTGAAGATATTTTCGCGGACCCCCAAAATGGTTGGCTTCTTAATACCATGATAGAAATTGAACTCCTCCAACAGATTCCGCATCTTGAGAGCCTCCTCAAAATAATTGTCTTGATTCATATCAATAGTCTGAACTGCATCACCCCGTGTAAAGATTATGGCATGATTCTGATTTTCTGGTTTCCCTTCTCCAAGTTTTAAAGGACCAGGCAACCGGATCCGATAAATCTCAACCTCACTCTGCAACTGCTGATCATACTTTACAAGAACTGAGTAATATTCAGTCACCTCCCTCCCAAAAGAAACTTCATCAACATATGCCACTCGAAGGGCCTCGTTGTTTTGCATCAAATACAATATCTCATCAGCACGGGGATTCTTCTCTGCCTTATGACGCCCATACATCTGGCATGCAACCACATATGAGAACTTCATCAGTGCACTCCCATATTCATGCCCCTTGAATAACATAGACACACTGCTATGTGCTGGTCTAGGATTCCTCTGTAAAGATGACGGCCCATTCAAGGATAGGCCATTCAAGCTGCTGTTTTGGCTCTGTTCTGATCCCTCTCTTACATCCATTTCAGATGCTGAATCAAGGAATGCAAGCATCTTAAGGGCCCTATAATAATACATCATCCCCCTAACTGTGCGAGACAATGTTTGACCTCTATGAGATACCCAAAGGCGGAGGTCCCGGGCCTTATTTGTATTCCAGATATCATCCTCATCTTTCAATCCTTCCCTGCGCATCCTTTCCATAAAATTTTTCCATTCATCATCATAAATCTTCTGCAGATAAAACAAAGTGGTAATACCATCCTCATTCTCCTTCCGGAGAGCCTCTTTGCTATACAAAACTTCCTCATCATAATATGGAGTCAAAACACTGAAAGCCATCATTTTTTCAACATAGGGAGCACGAGGCATGTTCATAAACAGAGAATTGGTAAAGAAAGCAATCCGTCGCCGTGCCTCAAGATTCAATGGGACATTGTGCATTGAGTCTCTTGAAGTAAGAATTGTATGCAATCGTCTGAGCTGCTCAGTAAAGAATGTATCTCCAGCATCAGGAAATACAATAGCATTCTCAAAGAGCAGTCCTTCATCAGTTCTTGAACTTCGTGATGCCAGACCTTCCTCACTCAGCTGGATGATGGATTTCTTCTCCTTTGGGAATTCTCGAACAAACAGTTCATACAAAGCTTGCAACAAATTTACAGCCTTATTCATGTCCCTCTCTGGTTGTAACAAAAGCTGAACAAATTCACTCACTTTAGCATGTATCTGTGGTAGCCGAGACATCTTGTATGAGACTGTTAATGTCCCCATCTGAATGTAGCTGTCTATGACCCTGAATATATTAGTCACAATGGAATGCTCTTCTTTTTCAGCTTTAAGAACTTTGGGAAACAAATATTTAACACTATCGTAAGCTTCAATGACAGCACACCGGCGATACTCATTTTTGCATATTTTCAACCAAAGTGACCAGTCAGGCTCATTTTCCAGCTCTTTCGCCTGACTGACAGCAAGCAGTAGTTCATTACAGAGAAGGCAACACGGCCATCGAATAACCCTAATATTCCAACAATTTGGCGGCAGTTTCAAGAGCTCATGTTCCCGATCACTGATGATATCTTCCTCCCTGAAAGTTATCATAATCTCATTCCATATTAAGGCAAACCTGGTAGCATCCACTTGGTTTGATTCAATCTTTTTGAAGGGCTGCCCAAGTCCATATCGCAGTTTCACCCGGTGGATGGCATCACGAAGCTTCCTTAGTACTGTCGCTTGCTGACTTAGCGGCTTCTCCTCTGGCATCAGATTGAACTGCATTGCACTGGCAAAGAACTGAAACCTAAGTCTAAGTTGTGTCACATTCCGAATTTCACCTAAATGTGAGAACAGACCAATTACTGCACCATAAAAGGAAGAGAAAATTGAATACCATATTTGCAAATCCATGAAGTATACCAACACAACAGGTAACCATAGCAAGACAACTGCTATCCTGTTGGTGTTGCTGAAAAACTCATGCCATTTATAATGAATCCCCCTAAGGTTTAAAAGAGCCCTTGTTGGAGCAACTAGAGGCTTGATCTGAACAAAATAACTGAACGAAAACTTTGAAGCTAATACCACTACCCAGAAAACAGTATACTTTATATTATCTATAAGAGCTTGTCTCACACCCCGACCCACAAAAATCCGGGTATGAAACCACCATGTGAACAAGTACACTATCTTCCAATCCGACTCGTCAATGGTGTTCCGCAACCATGGCACCACAAACAGTACCAACGCCAACAACTCTGGGATAAGAAAGACAAGGACAGCTTTAAGAAATGTATAAATCCTCTGATTGGCCGCATCAGTCCAGATTCGACGGGAACCCTTCTCAGTCCAAATCAGTCCATAAAAGACAGAAAACAAAACAATCCAAGTTATGGCAACCATACTCTTGAGTGCCATCCTCACTCCAAGCACCGTGGTCTCTCTAGTGACCAAGCTATACTGAGTCCCGGCATCAAGCACCGACTGAAGCAACCTCAGAAAACTCCAAGTAATAAACAATGTCAACATCTTGACCTGCACATCCCTCCTCTCCAAAGCCTGCCACGGATAAGTGGTACCCTCCCAAGCAACAATAACCGCAGCCTGCAAGAACAAAATCAACATCACCCAAAGCCTATCAAAACTCTTGTAAATATTCCAAAATGACCTCTGCTCCACAAACCCCGTCTTCCCCACACGCCTCTCCTTGGGCGTAGTCCCGAAGAAATTACACTCAAAATTCAAAGGCCACCCAAGCTTCTTCAAACACCTCCTACTCCAAAAATACTCATTAATATCATCATAATTCCGCCATGCAGAATGCGGAGCCTTTCCATTTCTACTACTATCAACCTCAACCTTAATAGTGTTATAAATAGGCATAATCACAGACTTCAAAAACCCTAATTCACCAGAAACAGTAGGCATAAAAGGACGACCAGTATCAGGATCAATGTGTTCATCTATAACATAATTAAGCTCCTTCGCCATGAAATGGTAAATGTAACAAACACATTCCGGAGTAAAACGAAGGTTACCGGCCTCTCCCCAAACCAGAAGGTAAAGCCCTACGTACACAAGTTCACGGCGGAGATCCGTCGGGTCACGGCGGCGCGAGAGGAGCACGTTCGATTTCAAACCGAGGAACGAGCACCAGTCAGTGTAGTTTTGGAGGAGCTTTTTCCGAAACCGCCGGAGCACGCCAGCGTCAAGCGCGTCAACGATAGCCGGCGGTGGCTCGAGCCGCATCTGAGAGTTCGCGAGGTGAAGAACTAAGTGCTCTCTCTGGTTCCTCGCGTTGTCGATTTGGAAACCAAACAGTAACCGTAGCCAGTCCAGAAGGTCCATGTCCGGTTGCCACTGCATGAACTGATGCTTCGGAAGGTCGCCGACGGTGCGCAGCGCCGCCGCCGCGGCGCGCACCTCCGGGTAGCGAAGGGAGGGGTGGTCCGTGAAAAGGTCGTGTACCGGAATAATGTTGTAGATGGAGCTTAACGGCGGCGGAGGCGGCGGAGGGTTCCCGGCACCGCCGCGAACGGCAGCGGGACGCTGTCTTGAGTTCATGATAGCTGAAATCGACGGAGTTGAGTTGAAACGGTAACGGTTAGTTGCTAGCTAAACCGTTTTCGAAGACATTGAGTTAGTTTCGGTATTTTTGTTCTTTCTTTCATTTTCTCTTCGGTTTCTCGTTTAGGATTTCTCGTTATGAGTATCTCTGCTATGGTGTTATGGCTGAAGGAGCGAAATTAGAAGTGTTTTGGTTTCACTCTGCGAGTGAAGAAGAAGAAGAGATGCAAAACGTACACGAAAAAGAAAAGAAACTTTTGATTTCACTGTGTTGCTTTTTGAGTCTACGCGCTGGGAGAGGTTGTAATGCACGCTCCAATAATGGTAGTTTTAAGTGTACACCCGTTAGTATTATCGGGGTTTAAGTGGCTTAAACGGTTTGATTTTAAGTAATAAAAAATTAATTAGCGTGAGGACGCGTGTTAATGTGTTTTTGGTGGGGCCCACGTGGGATTAGGGTCTTTTTTTGATGATGAATAAGCGACGGCTGTGATCTAAGTGAGAGTGACGTTGGGAAATGGATGCGTTGATTTTGAAAATTTTTTATCTGGAATGTACACGACATTGGCTGAGAGAATCTCTGCTTGGAATTTATTATTATATAATCAGATTAAGATGATGATGCCCAACAATGTATATGCCTTTTTGTTGTTGTTGGTGGCGTACAACGGCACGTGGTGCACGTGCCATGCATCAGAGTGTGTTGTTTTAGCTCTAACAAATGGCTTTTGGTGTGTTTCGTTTAAAAGTTTACCTTATCACCACTTTCATTTGATTTGCTTTTATGATAATCATTTATTACAAGTTTGGTCTTTATCAGACTAAATACTCGGATATTTCTTTGTCCAGATGGAAACGAAAAACATTCGACGTTTGTTAATTAAGATTTAAGAACTTTGTTTTTTAATATTTGCTTGTTTCTTTAAGGGAGTGCCTACCACAGCTCTATTGGCATAAAATTAAACTATAAAAGATCTCCTCATGTGTTAGAAATATCCGGGTCAAAATAAAAAAAGGTAAAAAAAAAAAAAAAAATCGTTTTGCATGGCATACCATAATAATATATTATCGTAAGATTCTACACACAAACTTTGGCCATTATCAAGGTAAGAGTTTAATTTTCAATGTATTTATTGACAAGTGAGAAATAATGATTAATATAATTTTTAAAATAGTTATTCTAAGATTGAATAAAGTTAGAAAGAAGTAAAGGTCCTCTGTGGACACTGTTCGGTATTAAAGCAGATAAATCTAGAATCATGATGTTGGATTCGTGTGCTATTGCTCTTGTCTCATGCATAAATGCGCATAACTAAATAAGACAGTAGTAGTAACATTATTTTGAGTTGTCCCACATGCTAGAATTTAACGGAAAACTTACACTGATTGAATACCATGTCAAACATCATAGCAGCTTACGCAATATGCCATAACAGCATATTGATTGAATCATAACAACATTATCCACATTAATTGAATCTAAAACGGCTATTTTCTACATACCTTACCCGCACGCTAATACTAGCGTCACCACCCTTGTTCTGATTCCTTCACAATAGATTATAAATACACAACTTTCAAATAGATAGTGGGAAATCAATAATTAGAAATGTCATCCTAATCAGTAAATTTTCATTATTACCTCACTGCAACACAAGCATACAACATAAATCTTCATCTCAGATAAACTATAGAACATTATACAATATCTGACAAAAGAATGGTTAGTTGGCTAGATTTGCACCACATCAAACAATATTTATTAAAAAGAATTGGGGGAATAACTCAGTACACCGAGTGTTGGGATTCACATAATTAATTTGCACAAATTGTACTTTATACTTTTAACATTTCTACATATCTGTATCAAAGGGAAAGGTTGCTGCATTCACTTGCCACGGATTTGGGAGTTCATATAATGAAAATGAAAAAATTTCCACATCAAATATTTAGTGGTTTTGTTCAATCAACGATAGAAATGACTATTGTTGTCTTCCTCAAGTTAGCTTGCACTAGTCACGATAGACATGATCACTATACATATGAGCCGTCATATTTAAGGCCTCCAGCATTGCTTCTCCTTTCACATTGAAGTTGAATACACATATTCCACCATTGTTTATATCAATAGAACGAAACCTGAATATTGTGATCAACAACAATACCTTAATAAAATCGCCGGTACTAATAGTAATGCAACCTAAAAATATATAGGGAAGCATCTGCAAAGCTAAACATTTGACATATCCTTTCTTTTGACTAGAAGATTAGCCAATAAAATTAAATGAATAAGTAATTCATGCTTTACTAAGTAATAATGCAAAATTTCTATAATAATAGTAAGTCAATTAAAATCAATTAAACTCTAAGTACATTTTTTCACTAAGTGGGCCGAATCAGTTTAAATATTTAATTGCATAAGTATAAATTCCTACCTCTCTGGGCCCAGGCCTAAAGCAGTGCAAGTTAGTGCCCTCAATATAGATTTGTGAGTCACAACCAGAAAGCTTTCTCCCTGCAGAATAAGAGATGAATCTTGCACTTCACTTTCAAATCATTACTTGCAAAACTAAGTATAACATACACAGAAATCTTACAGGTGACAATAACATTTCCTTCCAACAATCTCTTGCAACTTTCCAGAGATCTTGTACAGGATATCTACCATTCATGAGAAAATTGGATGGATCTTCTCTCCAGATTGTATACTCCTTGGGATATATTTTCTTAGCATCCACTGCCTCCAAATTAGGAACATACAGGTTTAGCTTAATCTTAAAGAATGGTGGGAACAATACAAATTAAACAGTGGTATAAGATGAAAACAAACTCTCAACATTCAGTAGCATTAACTCTAACAAGTACAAGAGCTAGAGTTAAATAACAATTAACAATAATAATAATAAGATAATAATCAATTTAAGCATCCCAATTATCAATATGAAAAACTCCAATGTATAACAGGGATTTGACTCCTCTAAAGAGGAGAAAGAGTACTAATTAGCAAAGTAAAGTTGCATCAACTATTGATTTCAAGTGTTTATGAGAGACTCTAATTGGAATCAAAGGCAAGAAAATTCATAAACACAAGAGATATAATTTTCAAGTGGAGCAGAGGAAGTATCACCATTTTTCATGCCTTCAAGGTGATATAGAGATATCTCTTTAAGTGAATCAAGATAAACCAACGGTTTTTCTCTGTCTCGCCATATAATTTCAGCAGTTTGCTACATCAAACATCCTCAACCATTTAAATAAATTGATGGTCAGAATAAACAAGCTTGAGGATTAAAATGTTACTAACCCCTAACCTTGGCACGAGATATTGGACTTGCAAAACACTGGTCAAAGTAAATATTTTCCAAGGATTTCTTGCACCTTTCTGCTTGCTCTTCCCCAACTTCAGTTAACACAGACAAATCCGAGCTTCCCTAAACACATGATCAATTTAATCTCTAATGTAAAACATCTAAACCTACCCCACCATTCCCCATAACAAAGGTAATATATTGAAAGTAGAATACAAACCTGAATCCTACTTTCTGAATTCCAAGTGCTAAGACCATGCCTTAAAAGAGTAACTTTCTTTGGTGAAGAGATAAACTGATTTGTCAATGATGTTGTTGCTTTTGAGAAATCATATGCACCACCAGTTAAAGAAAAAGCAGTACTTGTGGGAAGTTGATCTGCAAGAATTCACCTCTTAAGTGGGGACAACACAGAGAATTGAAAAGGAGAAGTTGATAATTAACACTCACCTGGGGTAAGCTCTGAAGTAGAAGAAACTGAACATCTAATGCGGGAAGAGCATGTCCGAAGTTGAGGAACAGGTGTTGGCCTAGGAGAGAAGGGTAAGCACAAGTGTGTGGTGAACAAGATAAGCCCTGAAGTACTCATTTTCCCTTAACTCATTCACCACAACACACACTTAGGTGGTACTGTTAGCTTCAGCTTGTGGTTCCTGTTTCTTGCTGATTCATGGTATAGGCAAAATCTTAAATAGAGCACCAAATTAGGTGCTCAACATTATTGGACAAATATTCGGTCATGTATTACAAAATTATACTAAAAAAATAATTCAACACTTCTGCTTAAAATGATTAAAATGAAATATTTTATAACATTACAACACCACCAGAGTAACATGTGAAATATAATAACAAAAATTATACTTAACCTAATAAAATTAATTAAAAGTATGCTTAAAATATTATAATTAATATGTAAGTTCATTAACAAATATATTAAACACGTTATTTATACACCTATTTGAAATATTATAATTATAATTATTTTGTTATCTTACATCTTCCTTAATAATCTCTTAATATTATTTATATATATCAAGTTTGCACATATTTTTCCTGAGCCCTTACAATACCAAATATAAGATAAAAAAATACTAATATAAATAACAAATAAGAATAAGAAAAATAAAATCACAATCCTGTTGATATATATATATATATATATATATATATATATATATATAATTTTTTTTGCTATATTTAAATAGATAAATTGATCGACTTCCCAGATTCAATAAATTATTTATGCTTAAATTTTAATTTATTTAAAACGTAAATATTTTTAGAAATTTAAGCTATTATTTTCTATTAAATAAGTAAAATCTCAAACCTTAAATTATTAAAGAAATTAATAATAATTTTAAAATTGATTCAAGCCTTAAAATACAACCACAATGACCTAAATCCTCACTCGATTAAATAATGTAATAATAATAAAAATTAATAATTTAATCTCAAAATAAAAAATAATAATCTAAAAATGAATAAAATATATGCATAAAATAGATTGATCTATATCCTTAAGAAAATTTAAACCCAACCTTTTATTAATTGAATTAAACTAAATTCTAAATAAGTCAAAACATTAAATCCTGTTAAAAAAAAAATGCAGCCAATGGCATCCTTTTATTTGGGTTGCAGATTGGACTGACAAAAATTTCCCAATTCTTACCGACTCAAGATGCCCTATAAATTAACACTCCCTCCCTTGCTGTTACACTTTCTACACTTTAGAATCAAACCCCCTACCTCCCTCTGCTAGGGTTTCAGTTCCACTCTTCCCGCTTTTAAAAGTCACAATTTTTTGCAACAAAATTCAAAACCTTAATTCAAACCTAACTAACTTATTCAGAGAGAGAGAGATGGATTTGGAAGAGGAACAAGAGTACGATCAGCAAATGATGGATGAAGAAGAAGACGAAGATGATATCACACAGGAAGATGCGTGGGCTGTTATCTCCGCATACTTCGAGGAGAAAGGTCTCGTTCGTCAACAGCTTGATTCCTTTGATGAGTTCATCCAAAACACTATGCAGGAAATCGTTGATGAATCTGCTGACATTGAAATTCGACCTGAGTCCCAGCACAATCCTGGTCATCAATCTGATTTCGCTGAGGTACCTTCAATTCAAGTTCACCTTTTTGCAGTGTTAGGTTAATGAATAACTAACTGATGAATTTGATTCAATTGTGTTTTTTTGCAGACAATTTATAAAATCAGCTTCGGTCAGATTTACTTGAGTAAACCTATGATGACAGAGTCTGATGGAGAAACAGCGACTTTGTTTCCTAAGGCTGCTAGGTTAAGGAACTTGACTTATTCAGCTCCTTTGTATGTTGATGTCTCTAAGAGGGTTATCAAGAAGGGGCACGATGGTGAAGAGGTCACTGAGACTCAGGATTTCACCAAAGTTTTTATTGGCAAGGTGTCTCTCTTAACCCTGGAAGTCAAGTTTTGACTGTGTTTGATTGAGTTTCACTACATGTAACTTGTGAAAGAAGAAAATGTGAAGGAAGAATGAAATAAATTTCTCCATGCTTAAGTAATTTTTTCATTGTTGTTGTTGTTAGGTTCCTATAATGCTTCGGTCTAGTTATTGCACATTGTATCAGAACTCGGAGAAGGATTTGACTGAGTTGGGGGAGTGTCCTTATGATCAAGGTGGATATTTCATTATCAATGGGAGTGAGAAGGTTCTAATTGCTCAGGAGAAGATGAGCACCAACCATGTTTACGTATTTAAGAAGAGGCAACCGAACAAGTATGCTTTTGTGGCTGAAGTTCGGTCCATGGCAGAGTCCCAGAACAGACCCCCCAGCACAATGTTTGTGCGCATGCTCTCTCGGACTAGTTCCAAAGGGGTAATGCTAATTGTGCAATGTAGCCCTTCTGGGCAAGTTGTTTCCTTAGGTTGTTGTTTTATGCAATGTTAGTTTACGGATTTTCACTTCTTCAGGGTTCTTCTGGACAATATATACGCGCCACTCTTCCTTACATTCGGACTGAAATTCCAATCATCATTGTGTTTCGAGCATTGGGATTTGTTGCTGACAAAGATATACTTGAGCATATATGCTACGACTTCTCAGATACTCAAATGATGGAGTTGCTTCGTCCTTCCCTGGAAGAAGCATTTGTAATTCAAAATCAACAGGTGGGTTATGCTAATTTTATGATTTACTTGCTTACAGCCATGGCGATGCTTGCTCATCTAGTCTAGAATTTAGCATAATTTCTAGTGAGATTATTGAACAGTTCTGGCCCTCAGTCTGTTTTTCCTGTATTGCATATTTTTTGTAACCTAGCTTAGTCAAGTCTTCTGCATCTTCTAATTTAAATTCCTTCCTTTTATATATTGTAATCTATTTTCTCTTTCTCACTGCACATGGTGTCATCTGATTTTGCAGTTGAGTGGTTATTTCTCTTTATTTTCTGCAAATTCTGTTATTATTAGTGAAATATGGTTATGATTATTCCTTTATAATTTAAGATGATTTAAAACTATTATTTTTAGTGAAATATGGCATCATCTGATATGTTTCTATACTCCATGTTTTTAGTATTAGGAAATTTGCTTTTATTTTCTAATAAATTTATCTCAACTGCAGGTTGCACTTGACTACATTGGGAAAAGAGGAGCAACTGTAGGTGTAACCAAGGAAAAAAGAATTAAGTGAGTTGAGTCGGATTTCTATTAAATCTGAGGATAATTTATGTGCACTATTTATTGAGCTAGGTTTACACTTGTATAATAATCTGCAGGTATGCTAAGGAGATCCTTCAAAAGGAGATGCTCCCTCATGTTGGTGTTGGAGAATACTGTGAGACCAAGAAAGCTTACTATTTTGGGTAAGTTTATTCATTTTAAACCTTGTATTTTTATTTTGGTTACTTTCTGAGTCCTTATTGTACTATCGTTACCCCTCAGATAT
Organism: Hylodesmum podocarpum; assembly: GCA_026586105.1. NCBI lineage: Eukaryota > Viridiplantae > Streptophyta > Magnoliopsida > Fabales > Fabaceae > Hylodesmum > Hylodesmum podocarpum. The sequence goes on along the minus strand of JALJEV010000424.1, from coordinate 2,768,156 downwards.
ATCATTCACCGGCTACTACTGTGTGCTCTTGGGCGGAGGGCTGAGGACGATAGGGATCATTATGGCAACAAGAGACTGGATTTGGCTGGTCCTTTACTTGGCGGTCTTTTTAGAATGGTATGTTTCTGTAGTAATTGATATTGCCTAAACCTATTGGTCTTGATCAGTAATTTTTCTGATTCTCTATTTCTGGCTATTGTAAATTTTTTTTGTGAGACAGCTATTCAGAAAGCTAACAAGAGATGTCAGGGCGTATGTACAGAAGGTTTGTTCTGACTTCGAAGTACAAATATTGTTGTATTCATTTTGCATTGCCTAAACCTTTATACTCAATGAATTCTGCAGTGTGTTGATAATGGGAAAGATGTTAATCTGCAATTTGCTATCAAAGCAAAAACCATCACAAGTGGACTTAAATACTCACTTGCTACTGGTAATTGGGGTCAAGCAAATGCTGCAGGGACTAGAGCTGGAGTTTCACAGGTTTGAATGCTAATTGTTGCATTATGACTCAAGTAACAGTTGACTGTCTTCTATTAGAAAATTAGAATCATCTTTTTTATCTTCTGCTTCAGGTGCTAAATCGTTTAACGTATGCATCTACTTTATCTCACTTGCGAAGATTGAATTCCCCTATAGGGCGTGAAGGTAAATTTTCTTTGCTATCCAATCTTCCCCTCCCTACTTTTGCATTTCTTGCATAAATTAATTTCATGAATGCAATATGGTAATGTGCTCTCAGTTGTTTCTTTATTTCACTTGTGACTAAGTTGTTGTTTTTACTGTTTTCTTCTTTCCCTTCTTTTTTCCAGGGAAGTTGGCCAAACCAAGGCAGTTGCATAATTCACAATGGGGAATGATGTGTCCAGCAGAAACACCTGAAGGACAAGTGTGTATTTTGCTTTCCCAGCATATTCATATTATCCCTTATTACTACTTGTTATCAGGAAATTTCCTTCTCCTGGTATTTATGAGTGTGATTGGGCTATTATATAGGCTTGTGGACTGGTGAAGAATCTGGCTTTGATGGTCTACATAACAGTCGGTTCAGCAGCATATCCTATTCTAGAGTTTTTGGAAGAATGGGGCACAGAGAATTTTGAGGTGAATGACATTCTTGCATATGAAGTTAATTTGTTTTTCTATGATTTGTATTTTAATGTTTATTTTCCTTCCACATAGGAAATCTCTCCCGCTGTGATTCCCCAAGCCACTAAAATTTTTGTAAATGGTTGCTGGATGGGCATCCATCGTGACCCTGATATGTTGGTGAGAACATTGAGAAAGCTGAGACGCCGGGTAACTATCATTTCACTTTCAATTTTGTTTGACAGTCAATGATTTTTGTTTGAATGAAACTGTCAGCAAATAGCAAATTCCCCCTCCCCTTTCAACATGCAATAAAGAGATATGATGTAGTAGTAGTACACAATCATTGAAAGCTGATGCTGCAATGCCTTCTATGTTTGCATTCCTTGTTGTAAGAGGAATGATATGTGTTATACTTTCTATAAAGCTTGTTTGGTTAGATATTTGGAATTGGAGGTAGTTCTTGCGGAGATTAATTATTTGGTGAAAGATAAATTATAATGAGAGTTGATACTGAGATCTCTGAACCAAAAGCCAGAAACATTCTTTTCCATTTCTACCCTTTTTGGTTTAATCCCAATATGGACCATCTTTTCAATATTTGCTTTAATGATAACCTTTATTGAGACATGGGAATACACATTATTTATTGGTTACTTCTTTGGGATTTGATTGATTAAAATTGCTTAGATGTTTTGCAATATTACCCTTAAGGGTGCGGTATTGATGGCTCTTCATGTGGCATAGGTTGATGTTAATACTGAAGTTGGGGTTGTCAGAGACATCCGTCTTAAGGAATTACGCATATACACAGATTATGGCCGTTGCAGTCGCCCTTTGTTTATTGTGGATAAGCAAAGGCTTCTCATAAAGAAGAAGGATATCCATGCTTTACAACAGAGGGTGAGCAGTAATAACTGCATTGTATCTTAGGATATATATTTGGAGCTGATATTGTTTCGGTAGTTGCTTAACTCATTATTCAATTTCTTCAGGAATCCCCTGAGGAGGGTGGATGGCATGATCTGGTGGCCAAGGGCTTTGTAGAATATATTGATACGGAGGAAGAAGAGACTACCATGATTTCCATGACAATTAATGTAAGTGTTATTCTAGATTTGAATAAATGTCTACCTTTATATATAACTGTCTTAACACAGATGAAGAGGCTGTAAAGAACCAAAAATTGATTAATTGAATCAATGTTGCAGGATCTTGTACAAGCTAGGCTCAATCCTGAAGACGCATATTCTGATACTTACACTCACTGTGAAATCCACCCATCACTGATTTTGGGTGTGTGCGCTTCCATCATACCATTTCCTGATCACAATCAGGTAAATATGATGTTCTTTTGTGTACTCAATCTGATTATTACACATAATCAATCTCACTTACCTCTGGTTTGTGCAATCAGTCCCCACGTAATACGTACCAGTCTGCAATGGGAAAGCAAGCAATGGGAATATATGTTACCAATTACCAATTTCGAATGGTACTGTTTGCTTGCGATTGTGATTAATGTGTGCCTGCTTTCTGTTTGTATTATACTTGGTGCTAGAGTTTATTGATGGTTTTTTCCTCTATTACTTAGGATACCTTGGCATATGTTCTATATTATCCACAAAAGCCATTGGTCACCACAAGAGCCATGGAACATCTTCATTTTCGTCAACTCCCAGCTGGAATTGTACAATCTTCTTTCCCTTTTTTTCATATCAACATATTATTAATAATAATTTTAAATTTCTAATTCTGATATATTTATCCTGTGTATTAGAATGCCATTGTGGCCATTTCTTGTTATTCTGGTTACAATCAAGAAGATTCCGTCATCATGAACCAATCGTCTATTGACCGTGGATTCTTTCGGTCTCTCTTTTTCCGTTCATATAGGTATGTATGCTGCCCATATAGACCTTTTCACTTCTAGTTTGTCATGTTTGTTATTTTTATAATATATTCAACTCTTAATTTTTATAGGGACGAAGAGAAGAAGATGGGAACACTAGTCAAAGAAGATTTTGGTCGTCCAGATAGAGCTAACACCATGGTGAGAATTTGGTACTTGTGGAAAATGACTATGCTTGCTTTGAATTTTTCTTTAAAAAAATAGTTTTGTTGTTATTGATTTATTACCGAGTTCCATTTTGCAGGGCATGAGACATGGTTCATATGATAAGCTGGATGATGATGGTCTTGCACCACCGGTAAGCATATCTACATTTATGATTTGTTGCTGCCCCATAAAATCTTAAAACTGAAATAATTATTATGTAATAGGGCACAAGAGTATCAGGTGAGGATGTCATTATTGGGAAGACGACTCCTATATCTCAGGAAGAGGCACAGGGACAAAATATACGATATTCAAGGCGTGATCACAGCATAAGTCTGCGTCATAGTGAAACTGGAATTGTTGATCAAGTTAGTTTATCATACTTGTGTACTTTTTAATGTGTTACATGTTTAGTTTGATCCTGTTTCTAATTACCAAATAAGGAGTTGGTTGACCAATATTAAATGTCTATATTTGAAGAGTGTGTTAATGTACACCAAAATATTGATTTTCTAGAATTATATATTTCAATGATAGATTATGATATTTCCTATTTTGTAGGTTCTGCTGACCACAAATGCTGATGGATTGAGATTTGTGAAAGTTAGAGTGAGATCTGTTCGAATACCACAGATTGGTGACAAATTCAGTAGTAGACATGGTCAGAAGGGGACAGTTGGTATGACTTATACACAAGAAGACATGCCCTGGACTGTGGAAGGCATAACCCCTGATATTATTGTCAATCCGCATGCTATTCCTTCTCGTATGACTATAGGTCAGCTTATTGAATGTATCATGGGGAAGGTGGCTGCCCACATGGGAAAAGAAGGAGATGCAACTCCTTTTACTGATGTTACTGTAAGTAGCATTTTTCCATCCAATTTTCTTGTGTGTAACAAATACTTGCCAGAAATTGAAAATGTACAAAGTACGGTTCTTCCAGTTGCTCCTATTGGTTCTTGTTGTTACTCATCAGTTACATGAGTATAACTAGTTGACAAGTTCTGTTCTTGTGGTATGTATTGGAAGCTGTCACGCGTATATGAAAATTTGTCTGCCCATTACCAAGCAATTTCCCATCCACCTTTTAACTAACCTTGTTGTTTGGGTAAATTATATCTTTTATGAAAGGGATTCAGTTAAAATGATTGCTCTACTTATTCTTGTTTTGTATGTTTATCTCAAGAGACATTACATTACTTGATTGAATGTATATATTGTCTAAGTTTAAAATTCTATGTTTTACTACTGAAATCCAGGTGGATAATATCAGCAAAGCTCTTCACAAATGTGGGTACCAAATGCGTGGTTTTGAGACTATGTACAATGGTCATACAGGGAGACGTCTCAGTGCAATGATTTTCCTTGGGCCTACATATTACCAAAGACTGAAGCATATGGTTGATGACAAGATCCATTCTCGTGGACGTGGTCCTGTGCAGATCCTCACAAGGCAACCTGCTGAGGGACGCTCACGAGATGGAGGTCTCCGCTTTGGAGAGATGGAGCGAGATTGCATGATAGCTCATGGAGCTGCTCACTTCCTTAAGGAAAGATTGTTTGATCAAAGTGACGCATACAGGGTCCATGTGTGTGAGCATTGTGGATTGATAGCTATTGCAAATCTCAAGAAGAATTCTTTTGAGTGCAGGGGGTGTAAGAACAAAACTGACATTGTTCAGGTGAATGCTCATTTATCTTTTATTGTAATACATTCAATGTCCAAGGTTTACCTTGTGCTGAATTCTTTTGCTTTTGATTGTCAATGTAGGTTTACATTCCTTATGCTTGTAAGCTGTTATTCCAAGAGCTAATGGCTATGGCCATAGCTCCAAGAATGCTTACAAAGGAGATAAAAAAGGAGCACAAGAAGAAGGGAGCCTGATAAACATGTTTGACCAAAGCCCACTAGTCTTAACGTATTCCGACTTCAAGCTCGTGATAATATGAATCACACATGGTATCTGGATATACAAATTTGATTTGCTTTTGTTTTTCGAGCCTGAAAACCTTTTGAAGAGTGGGGAAGTCACAAACGAGTAGTTATGATGGAACATTCCTTGCTGATCTTTCCCTTAGTGTCTGAGGTTGATGTAGCCCCTTTTGCATCTGCTTTGACCTTTTCTCTATTAAAGGGCGCTCGTTCCTAGCAACTAATATTATTGAGCATGGTATATAAAGCCAAGACCTTGTTCTTTACTTGGCATTTTAGTGAGCCCCGTCGAAAATGTTGAGGAGGGTACTGGGTAGGTACAATGAGTGTTGTGTTTCCAATTAACCATGAATTTCAGGTCTCATATTTAAGGAATCCTTTTGTTGGTTGGGGACGGGGGAGGTGAAGAGGTGAAATACTTTCAACAGTTGTATAAAAGAAGTGATTTGAATTGGATTCGTTAAATTTCGTTGCAATGCATGGGTTGTAGTACATTGTACACGTAACTCAAGACCCTATAACTATTTTACTTCATTTTTGGTATTTTATGTTGATGTAAGGCGTGTTTATTTGCCATCTATAGTTTATTTTAAGTTCAATTCTTGTATAAATTGACTGCTTCGACGCCGGTTCCATATTAACAGCACCTAGTTTTTGTACCAAGTTGAGTGAAACCATATCATCACCAGCTAGCTACCTTTTGTACCAACACGTCATCTTATATAAAAGCACACTTGGCCAAGGAGTTCTCATTTGTGTTACTCCTTATCCTTTACAGTCTATGTGGATGCTGATTAGGGTAATTGCTTAGGTACTACTTCATTTAGAGCAACTGATATACCGACTAGATTAGCCATATTAGTGAATCAAAAGCAATTCTTCAATTCTCTTTCTATTTTCGTGCGTTCTCTTCTTTATATAAAGTTGAGTTAAATTTTAAATGGAATTAGAAATAGAACAACAAAATCTCTTTCAAATTTGGAACAAGTTTGGGACAGATTAAAACTTGTCCCAAATGCTCAATTTTCAGACAAATTTAAAACAATATATAAATGGGTCTTGTAAACTATCCTTTTAAGGGTATTAGTTAGAGAATTAAAAGAAAAAATTATTTAACATGAACAACATTGTGAGCGTAAAAAAAAAGCTTTAGATAATATTATTTTACACATCTTAATAAAAAATCTTATATTTTAGTTTCTTAATGGATGTCAAATGACACTTATTAGCATTTATCATGATTTATTTATTTATTTATTAGAATGTATAATCAAGTATATTTTCTTGGAAATTACAAGTTTTGACGTTGGTTCCTTCGATTTTTCCTCACTGGTTAGTAGGTCAGGAACACATTTTATCGTTTGTTGATGTAAAAGAAAAGAATGTTTTGTCTTTTGACCTTAACAAGAAAAAAGGGCCCTCTCCGAAACAAAACACATTCTTATCTTGATAATTCAAGTCTCTTGCTCACTTTTATTAAGTGAATCACACATCTTAATCATTTCCATATCTTTTTTGGTAGTATCAATTTTCATATCTTTATTCCTTTGTCATGCTACTAAATATCTTCTCATAATTGATGAATAAACTGAATACTTTTACCAATACATTTTAATACCTTTAATTGTATTTAGAAAAACGTATTTAATTGAACTCCTATTATCGTATTTGAAGAACTCGATTATCTGCTGATTATTTCATTTCTTAACATAAATGATGTTTCAATTTAATCCATAGTTTTACCAACTTTTATTATTTTAATCCTTAATTTTATTTAAAAATAGTGACATTTCTTAACTAATAGTTAGAGACTAATTCATTTAAAATAATTATAGAGATAGCTGAAATAAATTTTTAAAATTAATAATCTCTGGCGTAATGAACTTCAGTGGATAGTTTTCAAATTCAGGGGTAAGTTAGCAATAGTAACCAAATTCAGTACCTAATTTGACCAATTATGTGATATTAGGAATCAAATTAACAACTAATAATAATTTTCAAAGCCAAATTGATTGATAGGTGAAAATTAAAAACTAAAAGTGAAAAGCTTCAATTTTATAGGATGAAAAATGACTTTCTGAATAGGGTAAAACTTCTTCTTCAAGATTCCCACAATTGAAAAAGCTCACTTATTTGCATTGAATCTTAACCTCAAATATTAAAGAAAAATTATTAACATATTAAATGCCATCTCATTTTTTTCTTCTGTGTTTATTAGAACATTATTACATTCATTATTTTCTCACTTCAAATTCCCAATTCACCGCTTTCTGAGTTAGACGTTTTATACATGTTGTTAATTTTATTTATCATGAATTACTCCTCTGATTTTAATCATAAACTATATAAATAAATTTTAACCCATTTAATATTATTATTTTTAAACTATTCTTCAGTTAATATTATTATTTAATATTTCAACTTTCTATTTCATGCATAATAAACAAGAACAGAAAGAACAATTCATTTATATTTATTAAAATAGTAGAATTTAATATAAAATAAATAATTTTTTAATAAGTATAAAATATATTTTTCCCATAATTGAGACCAAAGGACTACTACTATATATTTTCATTAAAGTGATTCCTCCCTAGAATTCATAAATTATAAAAGTGTACATGAGTGAATTTGGAAAAGAAAACAAAAAAAGAAAAACTTATTTATCTAAAATTTAAAATTAATTTTTTATCAATTAATTAATTTGTTTTTTTTTTTTAAAAAAAATTAAAAGATGTCAATGTAATGTTAATTATAATTGTTGAATAAATAAATTTTAACTTTTTACTTTATTTTCTCTGCTATAGATCTTTTTTCTTCTGCTATACATGTGTTACTTCCACTGGTAAGAAGACAAAATTATCTGAAAGTGCTTTTCATGTTTTGATTGGAGTAATTTGCGCATTTTAAGGTTCTTGCTCCATATATACAATACCACTACACCGCAACAACGCACACATATTCACACTCTGTTTTCATCTCTATTGAATCTTGTTACAGAGCCAAAGGTGTTCCCTTTTTTCATCTGGGTATATAATTTCATTCTACTTATCCTCTTTGCTTTGTTGGATTTCATAATCTGTGCCTCAATTGTTTCTTTTCCATCATCGTGATCGAGTTCTTGTGTTTTTTCCCTGCATGCTCTTCCTTGTAGACTAATGGGGTTCTCGTATGATTTAATTTGTATTGTGTAGATCTTGTGTTTTTGCTGACTTTGGAACATTAATCTTAAACTCAACCACTGTTGAAATTTGTCAACTTACGTTAGTTGGAGTGATTACAAAAGTTCAATATTTTGTCGGTTTCCTGTTTCTTGTTTATTTATAGACATCTATTTAGCACTTAGCGTTTGTGTGTTTTTTGAATCCTTGTTTGTAGATTTTAATCCTGGAACTAGTATTTTCATGACATCTTTATATATGATGATGCAATTTAGCTTTTGGATATTTGTCTGTATAGGTTTTTTGATTGTTTATCTTTGTTATATTGTGGTTGGTGATTGCATACGATCATATGAGCATGGAATCTCATGTGGATTCCAGAGAGCCTTGGTTGGGGTGTTTTCTGAAATATGAATCCCTTGGTCTAGGATTTTTGTTTATTTGTATTTTTCCACTCTTTGGTTTCTTCTATTAATATGTAAGCCATAAGTCATAATTGGATAGATTTTATATGTTGTTTTCTTACCATAGGATCCATTAAAGTTCTCTCAATTAGGATTTGGGCATCTTTGTTTATACACTAGGTAGAAATGATGTATGATATTTGTCTGATCTCAGAATGATGTATTTGAGTTAGTTGAGAATTGAGATACGTTTACTTTAGATTTTTTATGGTTTGGTTGAGCCATGTTGCTTTAGAATTTTTATGTTTTGGTTGAGAATGTCCTAGAAACTGGAAACTAAGCAGTTTTCTTAAATAAATGGCAGTACTTTATAAGAAAATATTGCTTGTGAGGTGGATTTTCTACTCAATAATAATAACCTTGACTTACATATCAAGACTATCTCTTATGTTCACTTGTTCCAATATGGATAATAGTGAATAGTCCTCCTCTCTGTTTGCATTTTCTTGGTGGACGTCAACTTGGTGAAATTGTAATTGATTAATACTTTGAGGTACCATAGTTAGTTTCAATTCTGCTTGACTTAATTTATCAAGTTAATTAATAGCTTTTCTCTGTGTATTAAGCTGGTTTTCTTGGTCTTTCCAGGGCTAAAAGACCACTGCTTGCCAAAATTGTGGGAAGGGGTTCCTTATTTTGATGGCATTTCGTCACTATGTATCCCCAGATTTGAAGACCATCTCAAATGCTGTGACTGAGACAGAAAATTCTAATGGTTGTTTCGATTGCAATATCTGCTTAGACTTTGCACATGAACCGGTAGTGACCCTCTGTGGCCATCTCTACTGCTGGCCATGTATCTACAAGTGGCTCCATGTCCAAAGTGATTCTCTTGCACCTGATGACCATCCACAATGCCCTGTTTGCAAGGCTGATATATCCCATACAGCAATGGTTCCACTTTATGGCCGCGGCCAGCCCTTAGCTGAAGGTAAAACATCTTGTGATGTTTTTATACCACCAAGACCATCTGCTTCAGGTGCTCAAGCCTTATTGGCAACATCATCTCAAAGTGGTCAACGCCTTCCATATCAGAATCCGTATCAGGGTCACTATTTCAGCTCTCCTCTATACCAAGAGGATGCCACATCACAAATGCTTGATCTTGGTGCCACCATAACTCCAGGATCCCACCACCATTTGGCTGGGATGTTTGGAGAAATGTTTTATGCCAGAGTGTTTGGCAGCTCAGAGAATTTGTATGCATCCCCGAATTCATATCAGCTGATGGGAAGTAATGGCCCTAGATTGAGAAGGCTAGAGACGCAAGCAGACAAATCTCTGAACAGAATTTCTATTTTTCTCTTTTGCTGCTTTCTTCTTTGTCTTATTGTCTTCTAAGTGATAGGTTGAGATTATTTTCTTACTCTCTGCTGTATAATTTGTAAAGAAGCATGAATGCAAGCTTTAAAACTGGCTAGATTGAGTGAATTATCACAGTTTAAAGAAATTATGTTTCTTCTACTTGGACACAATATTGAACTTCCATAAGGCAGAGATTCCTCTGAGTGTATGTTACACTTTGAAAATTTCTTGTCTCGTTTATAAGATTCTTGATATACTACTTATATCTTTAATTGTTTTTTTTTTTCCACTAAGATATCGTAAGTCATATTCTCTGATGAGCATTGAAGTATAGGCCTAAAATATAGGAATTGCAAATCTTTTCAACTGGTGACTAACGCACCATAGGCACCAACCATCTTTAGAGCTGAGAAAAGCACTGTGCAGTCTTATGAAAAAAGATAGAACCGTTACAGAAAACACTCCATAAATAAGTTGTGTATAGTTTGCTAAGGTTTCTTGAGTTCCTATTAGCATTTAAAAGTCCTAGGTAGCGTGGTCCATAACAAACTGTTAGTCTGCAAACTACCATTTAAAGATAGTCCATGATCTTCTTCCACGTGTTTCTAAATTATGAAGCTTAAATTGGTTTAAAAGAATCTCGTACATTTTCAATCTCCTATGCAAGTTCGTGATAATAATTTATTCCTTTGTCATTTTCAATCTCCAATTAATACACATGTATTGCATGTTCACACCTTTGCATTCACTATGGCTTTGCGTGACTAGCGGATATCCACACATATCTAGTTCTAGCTATTGTGCGAGTCTCTTGTGTTTACTATCCGTAAAAAACTGATGATAAAAACTTAAGAATTGTTTTGAAAATTGATGATATAAACTTAAGAAATTTTCTTGAGAAAGTGTCTTTTAAGTTAATGTTAACTTTTTTATTTCAACTCTATACATAGTCATTTAATACAAACATTTTAAGACTCATTCATGTATCTTAGAAACTTCTCAATAAGTCACTTGTCCTAAAATAGCTCCAAAACAAAGCACCTTCGATTATGAAATCCTGATAAATTACTTTAAGTTATTCTCAACTCTACAAGTCTTATAATAGCACATTTTCCAAATTCCTTCTATTTTGGTGTGAATTTGGATTATTGATGTCTCTCTTTTGTAACTTGGAAAAAAAGAGCTATGCCCAATTCACCTTTTCTGAGGTGATGAATGGATAAGATTTGTTTCTAGCATGATAAGACCATTCTGAGTTGTTAGGATGCATATAATGTAACATTGGTCAAGTTTAAGACAAATTCCAATTCACTTCAACGTCTGCAAGCTAGCATTGGTCCCCAATTCATCGACAACATATGAAATCCCATGTGCTCCAAAAGCTTACTTTTAGAGGGAAAGACATTTGTATTCTGCACTCAATGCACAGAGAAATTTAGTCAGTTCCGTAACAAATCAACTAATTATATATATATATTTTTCTTTTTTCACGTTTCATAAATAAATGTGTACCAAATATTTTTTATACATAAAATGACATTACCTGTTTACATAGATTGGCCCCTATTCTCACATTGAGTAACGTTATTTTTTACTTAAAATTTTTACAATAAGAAGAGAAATAAAAAGAGAAGAAAGTTAAAAAACGTACTAATACATATCCCTTTTCGTGTAGTGCATTATTGCATGTTCTGACGTATTCACTCTTTTTGAACTATTCCTCTGACATACTTTGGCTCCATACAACGTTAGATAACAAAACAAAAATGTACTTGACAATTGATATATAGCTTACTCCCAAGTCCTAACCTTATCCTATTAAATGGGTACCTAACCAAATAAGCTGACAGGTATACAACCATGCCTATATATAAATAAATATCTAATGGTATAATATTCTTATCCTCATTACGTGTTATTCAGAAGAGGCTGAAAAGTGTATTTCAAATGAACAAAACAAAATGAAAGGAACATGCATTGCCATGTGCCATCGTGCTGCCCATGTACGGGGATGGATGTCTTTGGAAATGGATCTTGCATGTAATTAAACAAATACTAATTTAGAGTTTTAGATCATGCATGAACAAAAATGGTATCCAATTCTTTCTTCTTTTCTAAATTACTTCTTTGCACTAAGTTGGAGTGTTTTGATAAATGTTTCTCTAGTAAACAATGAAGAGATAATTTAGTCAAATTTAATCATACTTTCCTAAAATGAAGAATATTATTTTGACTATCTACAAAAGAGGAAAACCACAAATTAACATTTTGCTGGTTCACTCTACTTACACAGATTAGATAAACATAGGCACATTTAGTTGAATAAAACATGTTTTGTGGGAGTGAGGGTTTTTACTTTTTAGACAAATAACAAGAAAATTTACTCGGTAATTCAACCAGACGAAAATGAAATTCCTTTTTTGATCTGGGTTGAAATAGACCTAATTTTACGCCTACTGGGCTTTATTAGTTTGGGTCTGAACCCAGCTCAGGCCCATTTCATGTTACTATATTATAGTGGGTAAGCCAATGGCCCAAGGCTTCTCAACATTTTAACAACTTCAAGTTCAAAACCATGCTGACTGGACCAAATAAATAAAGAAAAATACTTGGTAGACAACTACAAAATGCACCAGTTATTAAGATGTAAAAGAGAAAAATATGTATACATATAAAGTGTGAAGAGAGAGAAAAGTGAGTGGGTTGACTGCGTATTGTAGTTGTTAGCGTAGTAAAATTGATAAATAAATACTGTTACATTTTATATTTTGTCAAAAATGCAAAAGTATAATAAATGCAGTATCGGATTTTTCACGCAGTTATGTATAAAGCTTTGAAGCAAAAAAGTGCTTCACAGCCTATACAACTTGCTCACAGAAATATACAGAAATTTTACTTTCGTCTAAGCTGACTTTCATAAGTTCAGTTGATCATCAGGTATTCCATCATCACTCCAATAGATATTCCATCCTTAATTTCTACCCCATCACTAGCATTGCCGGCAATAGTCTGGTTAATTCATGTCACAGTTAAGTCCTAGCGAAATTTGATGAGATGACAATAGTCTGGTTAATTCATGCCACAATTAAGTGTCATAGGGTAATAAACATTTGCACTCCCTGATTTTTGTAGTAGAGAGCTGCAACATACATATAAAAATGTATACTTATATTAATGTATTAACAAGATGCAAAGGTTATACAAATTTAAAATGCAGAAAACAATCATGTACATTGAACAAGTTTCAGAAGATACAAAAAAGGAGAAAATTTGATGAATATCGTTATTATGAAATCCTAAGTCTGTAAATTGAATATACATTATACTTTTGTCATTGGATTGCCCTGATTAATTGGGGCAGTACAAGAATTGAATACATCACAACATAGAAATGCTGGTGTCATTTTCAACCTCACGAGGTCACATTGTTTCATTTGTTTGGTACCATTCTCCATGTCAAAACTTCATTGATCCTCCCTTTGCCCTACTAGGCAGCACACAAATTTGAATACAATCTATTGTTTGACACCTCAAGCTCAACCCAGCTACATCCTGCTAATTTCTTCAATCCAGAGCCTCTCATACTCTTCCTCACCTTATTAGCATCATCCCATCGTTCAGAACTCGCATACATATTAGACATCAAAGCAAGAGTACCAACACCAACACTTCTCTCCTTGAGGTGTCCCCTAATCCATTCACACATCTTATCATTACCATGAACTTTGCATGCTTGAAGAAGAGCCCCCCAAATAGGTCCTTCAGCTTCAACTGGCATGCTTCTAAGAAAAGCCTCAGCTTCCTCAAACAAACCAGCACGTCCATACATATCCACCATGCAACCATAATGCCTCATCTGCGGCACAATGCCATAAAAATCCCTCATTGCTCTGAAAAACATAACCCCTTCATTCACCAGCCCTGCATGGCTGCATGCAGATAACACCCCAATAAACGTAACATCATCAGGCTCAACCCCTTCAACCAACATGCGTGAAAACAACTCCACTGCTTGTGTCCCATAACCGTTCATGGCAAGTCCACAAATAACAGTGCCCCATGAGATAACATCCTTGTGCATAATCATATCAAAAACCCTAAACCCCATTTGCATGTCCCCACACTTCACATACATGTTAACCAACGCATTCCCAATATTACCATCAACCACAAGATCTTTTTGTCTTGCCTCAATATACGAATGCATCCACTGCCCCAAACTAAGGGCACCAATAGAAGCACAAGCTGTTAACACAGTTACAACAGTTGCTTCATTAGGCTCAGCTTCTCCACTAAGCACCATTCGTTTAAACACAGCAAAAGCCTCTTCACAATACCCACCACGAGCATAACCCATCAACAACGTGGTCCATGAAACCACGTCTCTTATAGACATTTTATCAAACAGATTATTTGCATACTTCAAAACCCCACATTTAGCGTACAAATCCAACACAGCGTTGTCAAAAACAACATTCTCATCAACAATTAACCTAACTCCATAAGCATGAACGGATTTCCCAAGTCTCAGAGCCCTGAGAGATGAACACGCGCTCAACGCGGCGACGAGGGTTGCCGCATTGGGCTTCACGTTTATTTCAGAAAATTTCATTAGGGCTTGGGCCTCGAGGCCCAATTTGGCGAGGCCCGAGATGAGCGAGGTCCATGAAACGACGTCGGGGGAGGAGATAGATCGGAAGAGTTGCGAAGCGGAGACGAAGTCGTTGTGGTTGATGTAAAAGTGGAGGAGCGAGTTCTGGATGAAGAGGTCAACGTAGTGACCCGATTTAACGAGGTGCGCGTGGATTTCAAGCGCTTTGGAGCGCGTGTGGTGGGAAGAACAGGCTCTGAGGGCGTGGGTGAAGGTGTAGTGGTTGTGGGAAGAAGGGTTTGAGAGCATTTGGTTGTAGAGATTAAAAAACTGATTTTTTGAGTTCGTGAGGAGTGATAGTAAGGGGTTTAACAATTGGGGGTTAGGGTTTGTGACGAGTTGTTGATGAGCGCGAATTGCTATTTGATTTAGATTCTGAACCTTCATAGGTTGAAAAAACCGGTGTGAAAACGGGTTGACCCGGTTACCGTCCCAATTATACAGTAATACAGTATATATAACATAAGCTACTCTATGGTATTGTAGCAGTGGTGGTTGTTGGATCGTTCAAATCAAAAGGTGCATGTTTTTCTTTTGCAATATTGGGATTGTGGATTTGTTGTGCTTGGTGGGGTGCTGATAAGTTATGGAAGTTGTAATTTAGTACTGGGTTTAACAAATTCAGGGGTTTTTAAGCAATGTAAATGTGAAAGGAGAGTTTTTGTGAATGCGCACAAGGTGTTTGAGGAATTGCCAAAAAAAAAAAAAAAAAAAAAAATGTATTTTTTTGTCTAAAAGAATGTCTTGTTTTTATTTTCAGGTGTTTGTTTTGATTATGTTTTGTTCATTCTTGGTGTCAGGGATTTGTTTCTGGAATTTGTGGCTAGAGAACGATAAAGCATGGGGAAAGCTTCAAGGGATAAGAGGGTGTGGTTGATTTGTCTTACAGAGTGTTGTTCCTCTTCTTGTTTTAGGGGGGTTAAATTTATACTTAGCTAAATTGCTTTTCAGGATATCTATTACCGGAAAGCAAAAGAGGAAGGTTGGCGTGCTCGAAGTGCCTTTAAACTGCTTCAGATAGATGAGGAATTCAACATTTTTGAAGGTGGGGGTATATGCCTTGCTTATCTAATCCTGTGTATGAGTGTTTGTTTGGGTTTGTTGAATTTTTTTAGCAGTGATAGTGTTGCCCACGGTCCTGAATATTTTTAGTTGAAAAGACGTCTGCAAATAACCCTTGCTCTCAGGTTCGAGATTAATTTTTTATTTTTTGCAGGAGTGAAGCGTGTTGTGGATTTATGTGCTGCCCCAGGTAGCTGGAGTCAGGTACTAGTGATGAAATTATCACTGTCATGGCGTATTGACTCTTAGCAACATATTTTACATTTTAAAGGTTCTCAAACTGAAAAAAAATTTATGATTTGCTGTTTTGCTAAAATAATTAGCATCGTTTAGAATGGGAACCAAGGTCCATCCTGCACATGGACGTAAGTTATTGATGCTAGAATAATGACACAAGATTAACATGTTATTGCCATACATTCAGAGGAGGCAAAAACAGTCAAGACCATGTATTAACTGGTCTTGTTTGATAGTCATCAGCATAATCATAAGTGTATAATACTTGATTGTTATGTGCAGGTCTTGAGTCGTAAACTGTATCTCCCAGCCAAGCTCGCACCTGATGCAAAGTAAGTTGGCTTTCTTTGAAAATTCTACACTATTTTGAGGATTTCCTCAATCTTGAAGTTTGCATCCTGTAAATTTGTCCCAAGACATGGGATTGAAATTAAGCTCTATCAAACTTGTTTCCTTTTCTGTTGGTCATTATGTGCAATTGATAATTGTGTTATTATTGTTTTTGTTATTATTATTCTTATAAAATAAGAATTTCATTAAGACAGAAGAGAATTATGAACAGTTTGACGGATTATGGATTCTCCTTATTGTTAACTGTAAATTAAACTTGAATAACAAAGGCAACAAAAAAATAGAGAAACATCAATGAATCAGAGCTGCCCAGACGTGTGTTATGTGAGTGCAAACTCAGAATTAGTGTATCATCTGTTCTTACATTGTTTTAATGCTGTTTCTTTATGAATTCATTGCTTCCCATTTTCGGTGAATGTTGTGTGTACCCTAGGTTCTCAGATGTTCTTTTTATGATTAGCTTAAATTGTTTCAGTTGAGGTAAAAAAGATAAGTTTTGGTGGCAATGTGTAATGTATGCTAGATTTTATTGGTTGGAGTATAACTTTCATCTCTTCAGGATTTTATTGGATCAGCAGCTGATATGTAAGAAATAGGCATTTGGCCTAAAATCTATGGGCTGGAGTATAACTTTCATATCTTTCATTGATTTCTTCCTTTTTCTTTGCTTTTTTGTGTTGTTCTTTTACAGGAAAATCTTGTATGCTCCAAACTCCTTGTTATTATTTTCTCTTCACTTTAATAAATTTCCAGGGTCTTATTGAATAACTTATATTATCTCTCTGTCTCTATCAATATCATGAATTTCTTTTTGCATCATGATATGCAGGGATGAAAATCTTCCTCTTATTGTTGCTATTGATTTGCAACCAATGGCTCCAATTGAAGGTGTCATCCAGGTGCAGGGTGATATAACTAATGCTCGGACAGCTGAAGTGGTATAAATAGCAGTATTACCTTAATATATTTTTCATATATATCTTTATTTTATTTGGAAGGCATGTTGAGTAGGCTGCATGTCTCAGTAGAAATAGAAAATATGACACTTTTGCTTATCTAAACTTCCTTCCTTTTTGTCTTGATTTATTCAGGTCATAAGACATTTTGATGGTTGCAAGGCTGATCTGGTTGTGTGTGATGGTGCTCCTGATGGTAAAGAAAATGCTCAATTTTACTTCATAATCTTTTCATACACAATATTTATGTATAGAGAAGTGCAATTTCACAGGAAAATTATTTTATGTAAAGATATACAATGTGACATTAGCAAGTTTCGTTTTTTGTAGTTACTGGGCTTCATGACATGGATGAGTTTGTACAATCCCAACTTATACTTGCAGTAAGTATTTAATTTCTGTTGTTTGTGCTCGTTATCTTTTTTGTCATCTGGATAGTAAGTGTTCAGATTATCATTATTGCAAATTGGGGATGTAAAATAAAATTTGAATAGTATAAGATCACTGACCACTTCTTATTATCTACTCTTTACTCTCTTGTGAAGCTAGGGTTTATTGACTTCTACTTATTACTTTCAATAAATCTACTCTCGTTTGAGTCATTTCTATTAAGCTCATGCTAGCGTGCACTATATAACCTATATCAATTGGCTACTACTTGATTTGCAAAGATTTTCATGATTTTGTTTGGCTATCTTGCTGGGTGTTTGCTGCAGAATGATGCTAACTAGTTTCTTTGCAGGGTTTGACAATTGTTACTCATGTACTGAAGGAAGGAGGAAAGTTTATTGCAAAGATATTTAGAGGAAAGGATACAAGCCTTCTATATTGTCAGGTATTTGAAGTTTCCCCTTATTATTGAGATTTTAGAAAGCGAAGACTTGCACCTGTGCATAGTTTGACGTTAGTGTAAGTAGGTTTTGCATTCATTTCCTGTATTCATCCACTTTTCATTTAGCTTTTGCAATTGAGAGTAGAAAGCAATGGAAGTAATCCAATTACCACAAATATTGTTTTTTGTGGAAAATGAATGACAAAATTCTCTACAATGAGTTACACCAAAATTCTAAAGAGAAATGATGAGCCAATTGGATCCTGAGTTGCTACAAAATAATTGTACTTCTGAAAGAAAAGAAACACCATTAATTTACTTTCTTGATAATTTAAAGCAATACACTCACAAATAGAGATAAATTTTGTGAGCCAATCATCAGTGTGAGTATGCCTTTTGTCTGGTTGGCTTTGAGAACCTCCTCATGACTGAATCTAAAATTTTACTTTCAGTTGTGAAATTTTTGTGCAGTCCTACTTTCTGCCAAATGCTCATAACTTAATAATTGGAAAGTGGTCTAGGAGAATCATTGTTTCTGAAAGTGCCCTGGTCTTCTTTTAGTACTTAGTTTTTGTGAATTTTGTTTTTTTTTTTTCTGTAATCTTAGAATCATCATTACACACCTTGTTGCCCATTTTGTTTGCAGCTAAAATTATTTTTCCCTGTAGTGACGTTCGCAAAACCAAAAAGTAGCCGAAATTCCAGCATCGGTAAGGATTTTAGTATCCAACTACTTTCTTGTTATTTTTGGATATGCATACTTTTTCAGCTCTTTATAGTTACTTTATGATTGTGTGGGAGGATTTACCGTTGGTTTGGAATTTGCAGTCATGACATTAATTAGATTTGACAAAAGCTTATCTATCATCTAACAAATGTATATGAAGTTATGAACTTCAAATTTACCACTTGTTGAATAATGCAGCCCCTTTGCCTGCAAACACCTTTCAATTACGGGGTTCTAAGCTAGTTTTGGTCTCATTAACTAAACCAATGATGTGGTTTAAAATGTTAGGAAGGTGGGTAATGCTGTTTGTTCTAATTCTATGTGTTTCACACTTGCAGAGGCATTTGCAGTTTGTGAAAACTATTCCCCTCCTGAAGGATTCAGTCCGAAAAATCTTCATCGCCTTCTTGAGAAAGTTGGAAGTCCCTCTGGAGTAGATGATACAGGTATATGTACGTCCTCATAATAAATCTTGAGCAGTTATAGACCGGATATTTCAGCTTCATAGAGTTATTCCTGAATAATGTATGCATAATCATCATAACCCTGAAAAATACTTCTTTTGCTGATTTCATTGTACCATAATGTGTCCTTATTTTTTCATGGCTTTGGTCTCTTGTAATTAATGCATACATGGGTTTGCACTTTGCAGATTGTTGTAGTGGTTGGTTGGAAGGCCCTAATAAGGTTTATATCCCATTTCTAGCTTGTGGTGACCTCACTGGGTATGATTCTGATCGCTCATATCCACTACCTAAAGTTCCCGGGGGAACATATCAGAGTTTGGATCCTGTACAGCCCCCTATTGCCCCACCTTACAAGAGAGCTCTGGAGTTAAAAAAAGCTTCCAGTCAAGGATTCCGAGAACTAGAAAACCTTTCATTGGATTCTTAATCGAGCTATGCACTGTTTATTCATAATGTGATTTGGAACTTCTGTTGTTTCTGACAATGATATGATTTGTGTTTTGATAATTATTAATGTACGTGTGAACTTTAACACTTTCTTTTCTCTTGTATCATCATTGCATGCTGGGCGAGTCTTTTGTTGTCACAATTTTTTACATGAATTCATGTTATTTTATATATAACCATCCTTACATGTAACTGTTCCGCTGGATGATGATGACGATGTTTTGTTGTTGCTTTATATATTTTAGTATACATATTTCAACAAAGCAAGGCAAAGAGACAAGATAAATAAAGAGTCAGTAGGAAACAATTGTTGGGTCAATTTCTTTTTCTTTTGAGGTCCTTTTCAGAACGGTGCCTGTCTGTGAAGTCAGTAATCAAACTTTGCATGCTCTTGGAGTACTTGTTACATTTCAAAGTTGTAATGCATAGTAATTGGATGGATTTCTTATACAATTTGGGGTGAATTTCGAGTACTCTAGTCCATTGACTGTTGAAAGTTGATAGATTGGGATATCCACAGATTTTCAGCCTATGGTTTACAGTTGCTTTCTCGGTGGGATAGAACGGAAGAAGAAAGTGGTAACTCCTGTCTGAGTTGTGGGGTCTAGTGTAAATGATGAAGAGATGCTATCTTTTTCATTTTTTACAAATGAGAGAGAAAAAGAACAAATAGAATTGTAAGATAAGGTAAATAATGTTGTGGGGAAGAAAAAAGAGCAAACTATTGCACAAATTGTTTAATTTTATTGTAAAAGTATAATGTCAACAGTAAATATCAAGTGATTAAATTCATTTCAAGCCCACAATCCCTTCTAAATTGTATATCAATTATTTCATTTAGATACGTGTTTGATTAAATGGTTTTTATTCTTTAAGAAAACAATTACTTTTGTTAACTAATATGTTTCGAAGCAATGAACTGAATATAATATCAAGTTGATCCACAGTGCCCTGAAAGAAATTGATTGTTGCATAATTCGAATTGGAATTTTTAGGAGAAAAACCAAGTTAAAATCGACAAGCTCATCTTTTTTTTTTTTTTTTTTTATTACTGAAGTATAATTTATTTGAGTATCAACAAAAACATGAAAAGAAAAGAGACAATTGGACAGTATTCCCATAATAATGGTCAAGAAACAAATAGATCTGATAACCACATTAATATATTTCAATAAACAGAAAAGCTACACAGTCTGCAATTCAAACTATGATTTGAACCAATGTTTTATATGTCTCTACTCAAACTCCATTGCCAAAGAGATAAAAGGATTAACCTCTATTTTTGTACTAATGAACATGACAATTGAAATCAAGAAAGCATATCCTTTTTTAATATACATACATGATACATCTCTTGCAAGTAGCAACCTTGAAAAGACTTTCCTTACCAACATTTTCAGAGAGAAACTCAACTAGGTCTCTCTCTAGAGGAAGAGGAATGCAAGAACTCAATGCAATCTTCTACAGCCTTAGCACGATATGATGAATCATTAGTGTCTGACAATGAATGTGACCTTCCCAAAGTGGATGAAGAAACCTTCCTAGAGGATCTCCTTCCCACAGAAACAACTCTAATGGAACTTGCTACCTTTGCTCCAAGCCGTAGTAGGAATCTCACAGGTGACAATAAAGGGTCTTTGGGCAATCTTGAGAAATTCCAACCTCCAATGACCCTCTTCCTGTTTCCTAACAAACCATGTTTGAGAAACATGGTTGGTTTCTCATTCACATCAGGACTGAAGCTTACTCTCTTACTTTTTCTCAACATTTGAATTAAAACAATACAAGATTTCCAATTTCACAAAATGCCAATTGTTTCAACTTATCTTTACACTCTAGTCTCTGGCAGAGAGGGAGTAGCTACTAGAGGAGACAGTTGGAAAGGTAGGGAAAGGAGTTAACATAGACAAAATATTTTAAGGAAATGGTAGCTAGAAAAATGGAAAGAAGGTGAAGTAAACTAGAATTTAGTAAGATTGAAGTTAAATCCTTAAGAGGGAGAATGTTTCTAGACATATAGGAGCAAGAGAACAAACAAGGTTAATATACGTGCATGAGACATGCACACATGGCCATGTTGTGGAATCCAAATATTTACCACTAATGTGAGAGGCCTACCATTATGAAGCAAATTGTGAGGCAAAGTGTGAAGTGTGAACAGCAGAAATGTTGAGATAGAATTTCTGAGAGAAAAGGGGTTTTGGTCAAAAGACAAAGTGGCGGAGCCATGAAGACTCAAGAGGGAGACAAGAATGAAAATGTTAAGGTTAATGTAAAGAAGAAACAGAGAGAGAAAGAAAGAAGAGGGAAATGATGGATACTCTTCTAATCAGTATTGCTTTTGAGCTGGTGTGGCAGGGCCTACACCTGCTTTTTGCTGACTCTTTGTCTTCGGTTATGTTTCTAAAATCTGAACTTTAGATACCACAGCCCCCATATGTTGTGCAATGGGAGAAAGAGAGAGAGGAGGGAATACGTTTGAATATGAGGTTGGCGTGAAAATTGGGGAATTGCTTAAAGAAAAAATATTTGTTAGAGAATTACAAAAGAGAAATATATATATATAATACTTGAATAAATTAGTTGATTGATTGTGTTTGTAGTTGGTTGTGAAATAAAATTAATTGTTTAATGTTTTTTTAGTGTCTTTTCCATGCTAGTAATGTTTACCAGGAAATTAAAAAATGTGGTTATGACCTCTCTGCAGTTTATTTCCTATGTCAATAAGACATTAGTCCTACTTAATGATTTGTTGGATGCACTCATTCATTCTGTCAGAGATCAATGTTTGGTTGTACTGTCTTATATAAACATGCATAAAAATGATCAAACAAAATGAACTTACTTGAGATTTTAAGGAATTATTATAAATTTAACTATAAGAGATGATTTTTGTAAGTACAACCAGGACATTACATGTATGAACTAAACATATGCTTTAAACTTAAGATGCAGTGACCTTTAGTTTTGTATTTCCCTGGCTGGTTTGTATATCATATTAATCCCAAGGCTTCTAATGATATCTTAAAAGATTTTGAAGATGCATGTTAGATACCAATTACCATTGAGTGTCATTCATTATTCTTTAGGACATTAATAGGTATGATTAACCATAGTTTAATAGTATTCTTTTTTCTTAACATATACAACATGCTTTGTTTCTTTACCCTTTGCATACATGTATGTAAAATATATGTTAAATTTCACTTTCATATTAACATCTTTTCCAGGTTTCGGAAACTTTTTTGGTGATGTTGAAGGTTAACTAATGGATACTCTTCTAATCAGCGTTGCTTTTGAGGTGTAGTGCAGGGCCTACATATACTTTTGTTGTCTGTTCTGAAATATGAAATTATGTTCTGAGAGAGGGTGAGGACCAAAATTAATTAATATGTATGAATATAGATTTGCCGTAAAAGTTAAGGAATTGGTTTTCATCTTTTTCCCGTGACATTTTCTACGCTACTTTGGTACATAGCAGGACCTTGTTGGCAGAAAAATGTGACTACATTATGACCTTCTGGATAAAGTTTCATTCTTTTACAAAAAAAAAAATATTTAGTTAAAAATTCGATTGCAAAAAAAGAGAGACAGGTATATATTTTATGAATAATTTAATTATTTATTTGTTTATTGTAATTTGCTAAGTAAAGTTTATTTGCTTATTACAGTTTGCTAAATAAAATTTATTTGCTTATTGCAGTTTGCTAAATAAAATTGTTCTATTACCGCTTCATTTTGTTATATTTGCCTTACTATAAACTCGTCTATACAAGAGTTTGTTTTTTCTAGGGTAGATAATTCAACAATTCATTTTTCTTTTTTCAAATATGATTCTACTCCCTCCATTTCAAAATTTTGGATTTTTTAATTTTTTTTTCAATAATTTTGAGTATTTTAGATTTCAAATATATATTTATTCATTTTTTTTCCAACTATACTCCTATATTAAATTAGAGTAATTGAAAATTATAGTGGAATGTAGAAAATTGTTTTGTAATAAATGAGGGTAAATGCACACCAAATGCATGATGGTGCTTGTTATTTTTTTTTAATGTGCAACATATTATACAATTTTTTCAGAACAATATTATTTGTTTAAAAAAAAATGAGCTAAGTCCACACCATACAAGAATATAAGAAAATTACTTAATTCAGATGCGTTATTGTGTTCATGTGGGCTTATTTATGGCCCAAAATGGTGAGTAGAAGCCCATGATAAGCATCAAGGCCCATAGCTCTCGAGTCGTCTTCAACGTTATGTTTCTGATATCAAACAAGAAACCCTTAACCGTAACCCTAACCCTAATCCTGACAAAGGCATAGAGATGATCCTTCGGAGAATTGCGGTTGCAAGCAGATCGTACTACACGAGCAGGACGAAGAAACCGAGCCTCTATTCGAAAATCAGTCCTCTCGGAAATCCTAGCACAAGCGTAGTACCAGAACTCGACGATTGGGTTTACAAAGGAAACAAGGTTCGAGTCGGAGAACTTCACCGCATCATTCGTGACCTTCGCAAGCGTAGTAGATTCTCCCAAGCCCTTCAGGTCATTCAGTTTCACATTTGCTTATGCATAAGTTAAAATTATATTTCTTGAGAAATTAATATGTGCAAAATTTTGCAAATTCACTTATGCATAGAGATGATTTCACTTTTTCTTCTTAGTTGTTTTTCTGTTAGGGTTTATGGAGAGATTTATCTAAGCAGACCCTTACTTAGATGGAACAAAATTGATAGAATAATAGTTTTAAAGTTGTTTGATTGATTGCTGGATGCAGGTATCTGAGTGGATGTATAAGAATGGTGTGTGCATATTTTCTTCAACCGAACATGCAGTGCATTTGGATTTGATTGGGAAGGTTCATGGATTCCCTTCTGCAGAAACCTATTTCAATGCCTTGAAGGAGCAAGACAAAACTGATAAGACCTATGGTGCTCTCTTGAATTGCTATGTTCGACAGTGCCAAGTTGATAAAGCTCTCTCACATTTGCAGACGATGAAGGAGTTGGGGTTTGCTTCATCCCCTCTGAATTACAATGGCATTATGTGTCTGTATACAAATATTGCACAGCACGAGAAGGTTCCTTGTGTGCTTGCTGAGATGAAAGAAAACCAGGTTTTGCCGGATAACTTCAGCTACAGGATCTGTATAAATTCTTATGGCGTGAGGAGTGATGTTGGTGGTATTGAAAGGGTGTTGAAAGAGATGGAGACTCGACCAGACATTGTGATGGACTGGAACACTTATTCTATGGCAGCCAATTTTTATATAAAAGAAGGGCTTACAAGTGAGGCGGTTTGTGCTCTAAAGAAATCTGAGGAGAGGCTAGATAACAAAGATGGCCAGGGTCACAATCATCTTATCTCTCTTTATGCTCGTCTTGGAATGAAGGATGAGGTCATGAGAATATGGGATTTGGAGAAAAGTGCTTGCAAGAGGTGCATAAACCGGGATTTTACGACCATGTTAGAATCTCTGATAAAGCTTGGGGAGCTTGATGAAGCTGAGAATATACTGAAGGAATGGGAATCCTCTGGCAATTGTTATGATTTTGGAATCCCAAGTATTGTAATCATTGGGTACTCACAAAAAGGTTTGCATGAGAAAGGTGAAGCCATGCTTGAGGATTTACAAAAGGATGGGAAGGTCACCACCCCAAACTGCTGGTCTGTAGTGGCAAGTGGATACCTGAACAAGGGTGAGATGGAGAAAGCATTTAAGTGCTTTAAAACAGCCCTCTCTTTGTATGTGGAAAATAAAGGATGGAAGCCTAATCCAAAGCTGATTGCAGAACTACTGCGTTGGATTGGTGATAACGGCAGTGTTGAAAATGCAGAGGTTTTGGTGAGCTTATTGAGAAATATCGTCCCAGTAAATAGACAAATGTATCACACCCTGATCAAGACTTACATTCGAGATGGGAAGGAAGTAGATGAGCTTTTGGACCGCATGGAGAAAGATGGCATCGAAGAAAACAGAGAAACTAAGAAAATCATTGACATGAAAATTGCATAAGTTTTAAAATTCACGGTTGCTTTGTACGGATTATTTTCATTAGAAGCGAATCGAGGAATTTATTCATTCGGATCCTCTCCATATGAGAGAGAACTAGTGGTTTCCATTTCCAGCATCTTGACATGGATTAAAATTTTACAATGGACAGGATTTAATTTCACTTCACAATGGTTCAAATGCATCCCTCTCCCTCAACAAAGCATTTCAGCACATACATGTTCGACGCCTTAATGTTGTGGTTCAGAAATATTTAATCATCCATCAACACTTCCAAGACACTTCATGAAAATAGTGTCATTGACATTTATCTGTAATCATGAAACAGAGTTGCGAGTAGAGATTCAAGGAAAATTTTTGATGGTGTTACATACTCAATCTGTAAATATTCACTGTTCAAATGTAATTCATACGCGGAAGAAAAATGATTTTACTGAACTGTAAAACTTATTTACGTATGTATGAATGAACTTTTGTATTTCGTAGGAGATCTTGGACTATATCACTAGCTCGTGTTACTACGATCTCAACATGTATTTACTTAAATGATGCTACGAGTCTCTATCAAACAAACTATAATTTGAAGAAAAGCAAACCAAACCGCCGTAACATTACTGCTATTTATGCTTTGCATATGTGCGAAATTATCTAGAGTTTGATCTTTTGTTTCGACTCTTCAAGAATTTGGACTGGGCATTCCAATGGACTTGGGGAGGTTAGTGGATGCCCAACTTTGGGCTGAAAATCCAACAAAATGGCTAATAATAAATTTTGAATGCAAATTTGGAAGGAACAAATTAAATATTCAACAAACAATTGTTGACCGACAAAAATTCCAATTCTAAGTCCTATCTAGACACCTCCCCCTTCCAACTTGGCTGAAAACTTTGGAAGAAACAATAAAAATCCTTGAAAAGAGGATGATTGGATCAACCTGGTTTGATTAATTAAAACTGAAATACTGGGATTTGATCATTTGTTCTTGGCACTGAGCAAAACTACATATTATATTACGGTATTGTAAAGTGACAGAACAGAAGAGCATCAAATACCCAACACAGATACTAACAGCAACCTTACTACGCAAAGGAAGTAAAAACAAACGAAATTCAAAGAAAGCAACAAAACGAGATCAGTTTTCCGTTCCACTGAAGACTTTAGCTATCTTCTCAGTTGGCACCAAAGGAAGATAAGCAGAAACCCTATAGCCTTTCTCAGCAGACAAAGCAACAACCTCATTGTACTTCTCAGTGCAATAAGCTGCCTTGGGCAACACGGCATTGGCTACATGAGGGAAGAGCGGAAGCTGGTTGAGCCTCCGCCAGGCAGAAGCAGCGCACTGCTCAGCGGTGGGCTCATATTTGGAGTAAACAGTCTTTGCATAGGAAGAGACGCCATCACGACGGACATCAGAGACAACAGAGCGGGCTTGGGAGGAGACACTCTTGACATTGGAGGGAACATGGCGGTCCAATTCAGCAACCTTCCGGTCGGCGTATTTGAGGAGCTCACCGGGGACCTGGTGGAACCTGTCGTAGACAGGAGCCACCACCGTCTTCACGGCTTCCTCCACCGTGTCAACACCAGGCTTCAGAGGACCGGCGCGTTCCTTGGCGTAGGAGTAAAGGATGGCGCAACGCATCAGAGCTTGAATTGTAGCAAATTGCACGAATTCAAGGTACTGGAGTTGTTGCTCTTCATTTCTTTCTTCCTGAAAATTCAATCAGATTATTCAAACCTAAATAAATATACTATACATGGAAAATAGAATAATACTCTCATCCTGAAAATTCAATATAATCCAAACCCTAGCGTTTGGAAAACTGAACACTCTCGCCTCGGAAATTAGATCAAATTTAAACCCTAGATAAACAACAGACGAAAAATAGACTACTCGTACTAGAAATTCAATCAAATTCAAACCCTAAATATAAAATACTCATCATTCTGGAAATATTCAATCAAATTCAAACTCTAAAAAATGGAAAATAAATACTCGCATCTCATCCTGGAGATTCAATCAAATTCAAACCCTAAATAAAAAGAAAATGAAAATATTCACGTTCTGAAAATTCGATCAAATTTAAACCATAGATACACAACACATAGAAAATAGAATTATAAGAACTAGAAAAATAAAAGGCACTGAACCTACCATTTGTTGGGGATGAGATTGTGGTTCGGCGTTCATGATCGAAAGCAAATATGTTTTGATGGAAATAGGGAATGAAATATAGGGAATTTGATTTGTTAGGTTTAGGTTTAAGTAGAAATTAGGTTTGAAATTCGGAAAGGTTGTGATTTTATAGGTGTGATGGGAACCGACACCAGTATAGCGGTCAAGTGGGAAAGCAAGGGTTTTCGCTTAGAAAGTAACGACAAAACACGTTTCTTCGTTATGTATTTCTCGTGAAGGCTAACGACTTTCTTCGACGTTAAGTTTCGTTTTAAAATCGGGAAGAATCTTCTAGAATAATTCTTCGAACATAATTGCTGCGACTATTTAATTAAGCTTATAAAAATCACAGTTGAATATGCATTTATTATTCAATAGTTTTAATTCTACTAAGAAATACTTCTGAAGTAATTTAATCCCAACTCTAAAAGAATCTGTTTGGTATAATTAATATAAAATAATCAATTATATCAAAATTAATTATTAAAATAGTATACTTTTTATAATTATAAAAATCAGATATCCTTTGAAATAATTCTGTAT
The DNA here is from genome assembly GCA_026586105.1 of Hylodesmum podocarpum. Taxonomy (NCBI): domain Eukaryota; kingdom Viridiplantae; phylum Streptophyta; class Magnoliopsida; order Fabales; family Fabaceae; genus Hylodesmum; species Hylodesmum podocarpum. The sequence goes on along the minus strand of JALJEV010000424.1, from coordinate 2,739,675 downwards.
GTATAGTATCACTTTTGAATCCGGTTAAGCCTCTGCCGCGTGAACACGGCGCAGTGCTCCGCGTGGGCTCGTACTTGGCGTAGAAGCTCTTGTGTTAATATAACAGAAAATTTTCTTAAGATATGTATTCTTTAAAAATAAAATAAAAAATTCTCACATGATCAATGATTAAAATAATGGTTCTAAAACTCAAATGTAAACAAGTAGGAACAGTTTAACCAAAATAGAATAAAAGTTACCGAACGTATCATCTGTAGGGATGGTTAAGGTTTTGGTGAAATTGGGAATGGGATTTGTGGAAATTTGTTTGTGAAGTTCATGTTTTGGTGAATGAACACGAATTTACACAATTTAGAGGTAAAAAAGGTGGTCAACGAATGGTTAAACTTTTGTCTTAAAAGGGAATTGATATATGTTATTTTAATTCATCTTTTAAATTTACAATCAAGGGTGTTTTTCATTTTTATAAAAATCTGAGAAATAGTTTTTCAATATTAATATAATTAGTGAATGCTCTTAAGCTGTTGGTTAAGAAATTAACAATGCATTTTATTGCTGTAAAATAACAATGCACTTTTGTTAACATTTGTTACAGATATACTGACAAAATGTAACATGATGAATTAACCAAAAACGTTCTTTATAGAAACTAATTTTGAAAGGTATTTGTAGATGTTTAAGAAATTAATTTTTGGAACGTGAAAATGTTTATCGTCAAACAGAATCAGACCTGCGCTTATATCCTGTAAATTTACCAACCTCGAGAAGGTTTTAATGTATTATTTTTAAATTAATTCAATCAATTTCAAATCCTAAATAATTTATTTATTTGTATTGTACAGTCTAAACAAATTATAATCCAATTAAACAATGAAATAAGAAAAGCAGTAATAGATAGATACCTAGATACTGTTTGGGCATTATAATCCAATATTTCAAAAAATGTTACAAAAATTTGATTGAAAATTGGCAAAACAACCAACACACTTGGGGAATCATGATGTTAATGCCAAGTATCACCCAACAATCAATTCAGTGCACATTGGGTGGTTTTGTCATTTGGTATAATAAAAGCAGCATAGTCAGAAGGTTGTGTTTTACACAAAACTCAAACGTTTACGCTCTATGTTAGCCAATCGGATCAATATTGTACCAGCAGATTCTCCATCAACCCATGGTATAGATTCCTGATCTAATAGTTTTAATACCTGCAGTCGTCTGCGAGACCCTTTACTGTTATCTTTATCATTTGCATCAACGATAATTTTGAGGGACTCGAATGCTGATGGAGATAAGGAAATATTGAAATCACCACAGAAAACAGGGAGGAAATTTAAAATGAACAGTAAGTTTACAATCTCGTAATACAATGCTGTAACTTACATGGAATGCCTGAAAAAGAAGAAAGATGACATTTCAGTAGACGTATAGCTTCCTTTGAACCATGGTCGCGCAAGTCAAGCACCATTTCTTGTTCTTCTGCAGACCTGCCAATAAATATAAAAAAGGAGATCTTGTATTATCTAACGTGAAATTTTCCATACCAACCTTCTCAGCAAAGTAGAAAAGAAAATATGAAGGAATGCAAAATTGCAAATTTAAGAGCAGAGGAGATTAACCTAGTTTCAAGAATGATTTTATTAGATTCTTCATCAGCTTCGTGAGCCTTTCTGAGAAAAAATTGTCCCTGCCATCACCATAGCATGGACCAGTGAAACACAAAATTTGAGTAGCTGATGTAATAAATTATAACTAAAAAGTGTCTGGTTAGGGCTTCCATTGTCATTGACAAACAAATTATAACTTAACTTATTGCCAGGCTAAAGCATTACCTGTTCTAATAGTTTCTCTGCTTTTATTTGATCCCCCTGCGTAAATGCATCAACTGCCTGAAGTGACAAGTGACCCATGAGTCTTTACAGTGTCCATCACAAAGACCCCGCACCAAATTATTCTACCCAGTAACTATCTAATGATCAAATGTGGGACAATGTATAACCCAGACAAAGAATGCAACGTACTGCTTTATAATATTCATTCATTGCCCCACGGTACTGCTTCACAGCTTTCCGCACATTCTGGTAATCCTCCTCATCTTCAGGATCTATCATACACAGCACTCAATCGTCATATATAGGGTAAAATTCAACTTCAAAACAAGATAAAATAAATTATTTATATATTTGCACCAAGAAATGAATAAAGACAATGGTCAGTGGATTTTGCTTCTTGGAATGTGTCACCAATTATTCCAAATTCCAATACTTGGCCAACTGTGAGAGCAGCATACGAACCAACTAATTGCAAGGCAGTAATTCTCAAGCTTAGGAAGCAACATGCATGTTATAGCATCAGCATCATAAAATATATTTCTGAAAATGACAAAAATCCATACTCTACTAGATATATCTTGCAATCAATAAATTATAGGCACAAATTTGTTTCTACAAAAGTTGTGCAGCTCAGTGAAGAAACTTTTAACAATGAAAAATAACAGGAATCCATTTCCCAGAATAACATACCATCTATATTGTCTAGTTCAGAGAAGTCCATGTCAATCTTCGATTCTTTCTGAAATTCTTTGGGTGGTTGAAAAACCACATGCCCATACCGTGTTTTCATATTCAAATCCTTCACAATTGTTTTAGGAGCCTCCTCCTCCTCCTCTGAATGCCCATGATAATTAAACAAATTAGACAATACTTCTTTCTGAAGGTCATGCTTTTGTTTCTGGTGCTGATGTAATTCTGTTGCTTTAATTGAAGCTATGTTTCCATGTCTGTATTACAAAGAAAATAGAAATTATGTCCAAAAATGAGTTGATTATGCTGTCAAAGCATTACTTCAATTGAAACAAAAGATAAAGTAGAACACCCTGTTCTTTAAAGGTAAATAGGAAAATGAAGAAAGTGGTAGATATTAACAGAAACATAAAAGAAAAGTATACCCTCTGGAATTTAAATCCTGAGATTTTCTTTCAGATGAAGGTGCTTCAGATATTGGTTTCATATCTGTAAACTGTAAAAGTACAGTTAGCTTGAATGGCAATCAAGAATCTAGATGACCATCAGAATTTAAATGTAGACATCAAGATATAATTTTCAAAACAAAAGGTGAAAGTCAAAAGCTAAGAGAATACAAAGCCATCACCAACAAAGCAGAACAGGAAGCTGAAAGCTACTATTGATAATGATCTAGTGCAAGAATAAAACAACCTATAATAGACATAGCCAACACACGATGGAAGAATTCTCAGGCAAAAAAGAAGAAAAAAGCAGCACAAATATACTTTTCAAAACATTCTGCACACCTTTCAAAAAATTTGGCTACAGAAACATTTCATGTATATCATTAGACATCATTCAAGAGGAAGGCTGGCATGTGACAAACAACTTTCACAACAGCAGGTAATCCTCTCCTTTCCCACAAAGAGGAGTACTAATTATACAGTTCACTATAAAATTTATTGAAAACTATAAAATCAGAAAAACTCATTAAATAAGCAAGACCCTTAAAATTTTGTGATTTCTAATAAATTTCAACTAATAGTAGAGAGTGTGTTGATAGCATTCTCTTTGTGAAAATCTATCCTGGGATGGATTTAATCCCAAATCCTTGCAACAATTGCAAAGGAACTTCAAAATTTACAAATTATAATATCTACAACCAAACATGATGAAAGTAGCATAAGTAATCCAAACAGATGCTGTAGAGCTTCAACCAAAAATAGTCTTGATATTCAAACTTACTCTCCCAGCCGAATCAGCAACAACAGCAGTCTTTTTGCCTGAAGACGTATTTGATCGAACTAGTAGTTTCTCTAAGCTCTGGATGATTGAAATAAATATTATTAGACATAGTTAATAGGTGTTACTTCTAAATGCACAACAATAACGCCATGGAAATTAGAAAAGACCCTAGAACATGCAAGATCTGGCTAGTCTGTACAACAGAACCATGATCATTCATAATATGTATGTCATTTTACTAGATAAAACAGAAAATAAGTGATTAGTATTCGTATCAATTTTATATTGTTTCAACCATCCATGAGATTATGAATACAAAAAATAAAATAAAATTATAGATCCTGATATGAACCCTGAAAAAAGTGAGAAAAGAAAGAAAGAGATATCTAATGCTAGCCTGAGAAGATTTTTATGTACCTTCTGCATATCATACCCACAAGTATCTGCACATTCGCAAAGAAAACCAGTCAGCTGTTATACTAAAGAAATCTAAAAATTATATATTCCAGCCAATGTCAAAATGAAATGATCACAAAAATAGATAACACAAAATGCCATATAAATATAATATTCAGAAAATAAAGGAGTGTAAAACAAAAAAAAAAAAAAAAAAACATTAAGGAAATGATCTCAACAGACAAAAAAAAAAAAAAAAAAAAAAATAAACAGCTTCAATTTTCAAAACAGCAAGAATTATGAAAATTGCATACCAAGAACCTGCCGTATCATATCTCTGTCAAGCTGAAAGCCATCTCCAAGCATTTTAAACAAAAAATCTTCCATGTGATCATGAAGCTGATGGTGCTTCGAACCCGGTGCATCCATCTTACTTTTCTCACGCCAGATTCCAATCATCGGCAATGACTTTGCATCCAACTTGGTAGGTTTTGTCACACCAACAGACCCATTTGCCGATGGAAGAGGTCTAACATAATCTTTTCCAATAACGCTTGACACAGTACCTGCAGAAACCCCACGAACTTTGGGCTTCCAGATTTTCCTTTCTGTGAAAGAATTCTCAAAGGAACATCCATCTGATGATGCAGAAGACCCTTCAGTTGAGACATCTACATGAGATGAATCAAGGGTTGCAGATGATCCCGAAGAACTTTCCTGCATTCCAAACAAAATTTCCCCAGCCAAATCGGCATCACGACTCGCCTTGCAATATGCAGAAGCTATCTCTTCAAGAGAAAACACTGAGCCAAACGCATCAAGCAAACACTTCAACGCTTTCTCTTCATCACATTGCACAATATTCTGCCCAGAGACTTCCATCCCAATTAATCTGTCACGTTACATAAATCACATACATTAAAGCCATAAAACTAACCACTTATTCAAAAATTCAATACAATACAATGAAAACAAAAAACATCACATCCCAAAATTAAACATAAAATCAAAGCACTGCGCCAGAGAACGAACCTGTGTATACCACTTAGTAGAGAATAAATCAACAACACCTGAAAAAAATAATAATAACAATAATAATGTTAAACAGATGTTTGGTGGCTTGAAACTGAGTGGAACACTCAAAGAACCAAAAGAAAACCTTCGTGTCATTTCATTTGTTCATGGCAAAGAACACGTGATATCAGAATCATGGAATTCCTATTGATACGGTTATTTATTTGTAGAAAATGATAACTGAAAAGCAAATAGAATTAAAAAAAAACTAGGAATGAAAGTGAACCTAAGCAAAATAATATATAAGATATGAGGGGAAAACGAAGTTGGTGTGAATTTTGTTCACTCAAATTGAAAGAATGAGTAACTGTGGCGAATGAAAGAAAAGAATTTGGAATGAGTGAGTGAATGAATGACCTCAAAACGAAAGCAAGCATTACCTGTTCTGTGCCGGAGTTTGTCTGCTGTGAAACAAAAGAAACTCAATAGACTCAGATGCCCAACACATTTTGCTCTTAATACAAAGCCCACACCAATTTATGAAAAAACAAATTCTTAATACATACTTTTTCATTTTTGAATCACACTTTTTTATTATTGATTAAATTTTTTTATTATAGATATCACTTTTTATTATTTATTTGATGTTTATGATCTTCATATGGCCATTCAGACAAAATAATAAATTTCTAATACATCATTTAATAAGATTACAAGAATATTAAACAAAATAAAATTAATAAAATATTTAATAAGACACTAAATTATCTGGTTAACTTATATTACATGAGATTTAGCTATTAGTTAATTGACTTATATTACATAAGATTTAGTGGTAAGAGATTAACTGATTGATTTATATTATATTTGTCATTAAATGTTATATATATTTTAGATTATTTTAAAAAACTATTTAATAATTATATTTTTAACGTGATAAAAATGTGTTTTTAAAATAACTAAATCTAAAAATTAATTATTTACTGAAAATTCATCAAAGGAAGTAATTTTTTAAATGGATTAGAGTGAATACATATTAAATATCTTTTTTGTAATTTTTATTTTTAAAATTTTATCATGTATACTTATCAACGTCCAAGTCATTCATTTGTTCTAAACCAACATGTCACGTCTTCTTTAATCTTTATCGTAAGGAAGCAACTTCCTCAAGAAGTTTTCCATCTCTCTCCGAATAAAGTTAACAAATATCATGATAGAAGAAATATTGTACTTAAATTTTTTGATGCAGGATATTGTGATTGGCGATTATATAGCAAGTTAAATGAGTAAAAAGTTTTGACAAAGAGTAAATAATTAATTTAATCTTTACCCTAAAAAATAATTTCTTTGAGAAGTTTCCAACATGTTAATGTTCTTAGCATTACAGTCATATCTGGTATATGATGCACAGCCTGCATTACATGTTAACACACATTGTTGAATGATGTATAATAACATTATTTGTTGTGTGGAAACTTCAAATAATTGTATATATTGTTAGGTGTCTTTAAACAACTTTGTTTATTCAATAGGATCAACTTGTATTTAATCAACCAACTCACTCTCCAAATAAATGCATTTATATATAAGAACAGATACAAATATATTTATTAATAAAAACAAATACATTATATACATAAATATATTTACATTTATTTATATATATATATATATATATATATATATTTATTTTTTTTTCTTTTCTAATTACATGCGTATTAAAGTAGTTTACTAAATATTTAAATAACTAATGTAGGATTATTCCGACTAGACTCGTAGTTTTGAATTTGAATTTTAGTTATATAGTTAGATTAAACTTTAGATAAAAGAATTTTGTTAGTAGTCCTCCTTACTTAGAACATAATTATGAAAAATAATTGTCTATATTAATAAAAGATTTCTTCAAAAATAGTTTCATACTCAGATTTATGGAAAGGAAAAAGAAAAATAAGTGTTGCTTAGAAAGATTTAACAAGACTGATACTGCTGAAAGAGTCCTTCTTGACATAGAAGTCAAGTAACATACATTACTATCTAACAACTTCAGTAGAAAGATTTTGCAGAGTCTAAAAGCTAAACAATGCTCACTTCTCCCCTTCATTTCTAGAATACGATTTGTTAGTGTTATTTATTAGACCAAGTTTGAATTTGATCATACTTTTTAAGTAGTTAATCTCCCTTGACTTCAGCAGCATCAGCCCAATTAGCTGCACTTCCAGTGCGAGGAATGCTTGGAATCTTTGTGTACAAATCCACCTGAAAATATACACTCAATATGTTTCCACTGTCATCTTCATGCACTACAGCTCGAACCTTGTGCAGTGGATGATCAAAGCTTATTAAACCACTTCCATTCATGAAAATGCACCCTACATTCCAATTGAAAAGGTAAGTGAAAAATTACCAAGCATTATGCTTAATTAGGAGCAACAAGGATGCAGAAAAGACTAAGGTATTCAGATAAAGTTCTCAATAAGCAAGAAAAAATAACAAGGTAAAATTAATTAAATTCCTCACATAAGTTGAAAATAGCTTATATATAAATTAAACTAGATTTAACTTTTGGAGAAATAGAATGGGAAAACTTTTACAAATTAGTAGCTCCCATTTAAGTTTACTAAAGAAACTTGATTCATTTTATTTTCTTATTTTCTTCACTTACTAATCCATGAATGCTTGAGTTTAACAGCTATCATGCTAAATGGTAGCAATAATAATGAAACAGTAGTTCTTTTCATGTGAATTGGGAAAGTTGAAAGCAGAGAATTTAGAGAATGGAAAGTTAGTAAAGCTAAACTAACCCGGAGGAAAAGCTGCACAAGCTTTTCCACATCCTTCTCTGATGATTGCAGGGTCATCAGAACAAACTAAGGATCCATCTCTTGCCATTCCCCATTGAAATTCCACACTTCCTTCACGATCCTAATATATGCACCAACTATGTCAAAACCAACACTTACAAAGTATAAACTATCTTAGGAGAGGCTTTCATTGGCAAGTGTGGAACAACTTTATTTCCTAATCAATTTGAACACACACTCAATCAGCTAACTTATATTTTTTTTATTAATTTTTTATAGTTCTTTTTTTCTACACATTTTATGTCGCTTATTGTAGAGTAAGAAAAATTGAACAAACAAAAGGTAAAAATTTGAGATCAGAACTGACCCTTGCTATAAAAAGAGTATTTGTTCTGGCATCAAAGATGATGAATGCGAATTTTCCTTCAAGATGTTTAACAACTTGGTCAGGTGGGTAGGGAGCTCGATCTCTTAAAGCCTTATAGGCTTCAACCACAATCATTGCTTCTGTTGCTTGTCTTGGAAGGCCATAATGATGTCTAAGCTCAGCAATGTTTGCTAGAGCTCCTATAAATATGCAGAAGATTTCATCCAAAACAACAATAGACCTGACACAGTCACAACATCACTGAATCTTGAGGCAGGGGCTAAAATTTGATTTCATGCAGTTGCTTCACTAGTTTTAATTGAATATCATGGTTTTCCAGTGTAATTTTGGTTGAAAAACTCATGATAAGAATTCAAGCTAAAAATAACTTTGAGCTAGTAGTACTAATACATACATCAAACTTTATAAATTAATAAATCAAACTTTATATGTACCTGGGGTGTATTGGACTTTGGTCTACATGGGACAGAGCCATAAAATTCCCATGAGAAAGATTGTAAACATCAGATTCTGGCCAAGAAGATTGAAACCTGTGTACAATTTCTTCTGGGGTCATCGAATTATTGGATCCCATTGCCGGAAGCTTGAGTTCCTCCGGTGGTTTTCCAATGGCTTTAGCAAACACTGCCAACATTTTTGCTTATTAGTTCAATGGTTCTTCACATTGTGCTCTCATCAAATCAAAGCTGGTTTATATATAGACTTTCATAGGACTAGTTTCAACTATTTTGAGATGAACCATTAAAAAATTCACAGCTTACACATATACAAATAGTGGCATTGTGCATGTGGCACCCTCATGGGGATGGTTTCATATCTATTATTATTATTATTAGTTCTTTAATTGTTATTTTCATTTATGAGATCAAAATAATAACCTAAAATCTCTGTTGATTGTGCTTATCCGTAAGGACTAATCGAGAATCAACATTTATGTGAGTGATATATATGACATGAATACAACAACCTTATCCATTATTAGCAAGTTTCAAAGAATGGTATACATGTTTCGTCTACGTTTCTACATACCCATGTCTTTTTCCAATTCCTACAACCAAAACTGGGTTCTATTCTATCAATGTGGATCATTATGCCTCAACTAATTTTTATGTAACAAAATTTTGCTAATATTTTTCCTAAATTTAATTTTGATTACATATATGTAGTAAAAATCGAGTGAATTTATGAATACGTTACAGTCAAATTTTTGTACAGAGAAACATGTTAAAAGACCAGTATACATTCAATTGCTAAAATCAATTCCCAAAGTGATAGGATAAACGTGTTTCCACATCGTTCAGGGACCTTCTCGATCTATTCCAGCAATTGACCGTACCAAACAAAATTCAATTCCCGAAGCATCATGAAACTGCCACTTGTTATAGTTAACTATTAATCCTCAATTTGGTTCGAAGAAAATTGCTGAAAAAATGGAGAAAATTTTGAAATTTGAATTAAAAGAAAAAGTATAAAAGAGGAGAAATTAATTTTCTCTAGAATTTTTTTTCTTTTATTTTCTTTTTACCTTTTCTTTAAATAAAATAAAATACATTGTTATTTTAAAAAATTTCTATTTTCTTCACTTCCTACCAAATACATCAATTATATAAATAGGGTATTTTTTCTGTTGATAATTTAGGGTGATTTCCAAAAATAAAATTATAATTTTTAATGTCAATGATTTTAAAAAGGTCTTTTTTAGTCTCCCATAAGTCATAACCACCCAGAAATATATGACTAATAATGACAAATTGAATAGATACGTAACATCAGTTGAGTTTGGAGTTATGTTTTCATCAAGTGATTAATTAAATATGAAGATTTTAAGTAACAAGTTTAGTAGTATTCAGATTTTTACCACAAGTTTATTAAAATAGACAATTTAAAATAAAAAAGAATCTGGAAATGTGAAAAGATTGATTTTAAATTTAAGATTAGAAATAGATGAAATGTTTCAGTGTCTCTATTTCTCTATTTGTATTACCATACGATTCCATTGGTTTAGATGTTTCTTAGCAAGGAAACATGCATATTTATGCAATGACATGTGAAGACAGAAACTTTAGAATTTGTAAAATTATAATCTACGTATACATTAAACAAACTTAAGTACAACACTGACATGTCATTGTCCAAACATTCAAATTGCAACAATACAAGCTAATGCACTAGTCCTTGAGAAGGAGAGTGAAAGCTCTCAATGGCTAATGCCAGCAACTACTTCTTCCATCTTTTATTTATGCCCCAAATGAAACTAGCATCTGAAACAAACCTGTCTACAACATGAATAAGAATCATGATAAGTATCACTTGAGAGAACAAAATGAAATTGACATGAATTTGGAAAGTTATGTGGATCACTGATACTTAACTAATTCATTTGGCTAGAATTGGAACACCACATGGTGCAGGAGCATGCTTTCCTTTCTTAAACACAAGGTTTCCTCTTACAAAAGTGTCCAAAACTTTTCCGGATAACCTTCTTCCCATGTAGGCAGAGAGACTCTAAATACCAAAAAGGTTATTTTTTACCTATGAATGAGCTTAATAACAGGCTAAAGAAAAATAAAAACTTACAGGATGTTTAAGGAAAACAGGATAATGATCATTCAGATCAAACTCCACCTCTGGTTGCCAAACTACAATATCTGCATGGTTTCCAACTGCAATGGTTCCCTAAAGCATAAATGGAAACTTAGTTCGATTTGAATCCAATTATTTTCTAAGAACATTGCAATAACATTTCTTAGTGTATACTGAATCAAAATGAACAAAACTGTAATTATTAATTATACTATACTAAGTCAGAGGCAAAGAAGAAAACTACAATTATGTCACCTTTGATTTTAGCCCCGCAAATGTTGCAGGTTTCTTGCTCCACAATAATGACAACTGTTCTAGAGTTAGTCCATATTTCTTCCCATATGACCATGTCACTGGAAGATCAAACTACAAGTTTCCCAATATAACATCAGTTAGTCTTTAGACCAATAATAACATAGCATCCACAGTTGCATATTTGCAATATTAAAAATATCAAATTCAACTGAAAGTCCGAAACAAGGAAACTAGTATATCGATTTGTGATTAAAATTTGCATAAATCCACCATCATAGCCTTAAGGATGACTACATGCTTTATGCTCACCATCTAGTTATAATAAGATAAATGGTCTAACTTCACCGCATGAAAATACATAAACCTGCAAAGATGATATGCCTCCCCAAGCCTTCAAGAAGTCACCCTCCTCAAGAAGCTTGAGTCCAGGAAGAGTTGGTGAATGATCAGAACTTAATAGGTCAATGTGTCCCTCCTGAAATGAAGAATAAAATAAGTAAAACTAATGAGATCATAAACGATTAAAGTATGGAATACTTTGTATTTGTGAAGAGGAAGTGTACCAATACAGCCTCCCACAATTTTTCTTTGTTGAATGCATCACGAATGGGCGGGGAGCACTTGAAACGAGTATCTCCATTTGGTATATCTTTAGATGAGAAAGCTAAGTAATGGGGACAAGTCTCAACACTTATGCTGTCACCATGACTTTTTGCTTCCTGTACAATATAAATATATAACGGTAGAGAGAAAAAAGTTCAAGCATTATTCATGCATAGAGTTTTATATGATCAATCAACTTTATTTTGTAGTCAACTCCAATACGTAACCGTAACCGACCAGCCAACTCTCTCACAAAACATATACGTATACATATTATAACTAATTGTCTAGTTGGCTGTGTATTGCAGTTGTCTACCAAATATTTTTCATACCTTAATCAAATCTAAGGAAGCACTTGAATCAGATAAGTGGGCAATGTGAACATGAGCTCCTTCTAAAGAGCCACCAATTCTAGTATGCTTCGTAACACTTACAAGTTCTTTAATAGCAGCTTCCTCCCTGGAAAAGTAAAGAAGAGCTTTAATAATTCTTTTGATAAATTTAATGACTATTTCATATTGTTGGTTTCTCTTAAAATATTCAAAAACATCTTGCAACATGCGAGTCATGTCTTCACAACCACTTCCTGTTATGTAAATTCCAATGCTCTAAGGGTAGTTTAATCTTCTCAACACTCTCATTTACAGCTTTCACCTCATAGAAGACGAGCTCATAACCAATTCAAGCAGAAGCTTTTGATAAGCTAATTCACCAGTGAAAACTTGGAAGTTTAAGCAATACTCTAACCAATTTCACGTTTTGACATGACAGAAGGAACATTCATAACAAATCAAATAATTTATCTGGAAAAAACTCATGTCCTAATGGCATGCTTATTATTCAGAAAACAAGGCCTTCAAATGTCTTACCATGAAGGTGGTCTACTGTTGAGATAGGTCAAGTAAGCACGCGGATCACCTTGAAGGTTCAAATGATTTTTAGAATGTTGACTCTCAGAATGCACAAGTAAAGGCCTTCTATATCTAGCCAACACAGACAATCCCTCCTGAAAAATACATTTTCAAAACAATTGAACAAGGCCAAAAGGAAAGATACTCCTTTTATGAGTGAAAAGTAATGCTAGCAGACCACAATATATCAAGCAAAGCAACAATCCCATGCCATGTTAAGATATATGCAAGAGGAATTGGGTATAAATTCAGCTAAAACTTCACTTTGGAAGGAATGTACCTTGATGTGGTGTATAGTAGTCATAGGAAAGTCATTAATTCCTGAAGGACACATAAAAGACTAGAAACACCAAAAGGAAAAAAAAAAAAAAAAAGTCAGATCAAGAGCCAACAGTTATTATCATACAGATATATAATGTAATAATTAACTTCTATAAAAAAGTTGAATCATGAGGTTGATCGCACTGAATATGTCCCTGACCTCTTATAATAAGAATCAGTTTTCAAATAGTTACCTTCAAACCAAGAACACCAGCATTTAAGAGGCCTTCAAGCATACTTGTATTAAGTGCATTTTCAGGGATTAGGCCTCCCCAAAATCCTATATAAAATTTTTAAAAAGAAGAAAAAGTCAGAAGCTCAATTAATTATGCTAAGGCAGAGTTTGTTGGTCATACCAACATCAACATAGATTTTATTCTCTGCTGCTTCAAGCTGTAAATAGGAGGAAACTTACGTCAGGCAAAGAAAAAATTATTCAATTTAACAAATAATCACAAGTACCCTAGCAAACAGGATCAGCATGTAATGACTGGAAAACTTTAAATGGTATATATCTGTGTGTGTGTGTGTGTGTACACATCCTTCTATCTCTTTGAAATGAAAAAAACTCGTCATAATAAAATGGATATTATTGAAACGCACATACAGGATCAATCACTAATACCTTAACTTTTAGTGTTTCCTTAGACACAGTTGTAGGATGATTGTTTAGAGGCATGTCAACTACTGTGGTTACACCACCTGTTGAAACAGATTGTTGGAAACAAACTAAATAAGTTATGTATATCAACAACAGTTGACATAGAACAACTATTATTAGGAAGAGAGTGAAAAGTTATTGAAGTTATCCACTATGTAACATCAGATCAGGATTGATACAAGTCATAACAAGTTATTCTTTTCTATGTTCTAAGCTTGAAATCTTGATATTTTATCAATTTCTAAGGTATACCAGTAAATTCTAATGAAAGAAATGTGTATAGATGAATACAGGAAGAACATCAGCATACCAGCAGCAGCAGCTCTGGTACCAGTATCATATCCTTCCCAACTAGTTCTTCCTGGCTCATCAAGATGTACATGCCTGTGAAAGTAAGTAGTTCATATAATTATTAGAGGGAGGAAGACACAGAAGTTTTGTTAAGATATAAAATGAACCATAAAATTTGTTGTTCTAGTCTACCATCTTACACATCAATCAAGCCAGGCATAACAACAGCATCTCCATAATCAATTACTTTTTCATGCCTAGACTTCCTCTTCTTAGCATATCCCTCAATCACAGATATTATTTTCCCTTCATTTATCTCCACTGTTAATAGTACACAGATAAAAAAAATCAATTAACACATGTACATAGTAATAGCATGGTGAAAGAGTTACATGTGGAATTGAAATTTGAAACAAGAAATGGTCAAGGAAAACTATGGTTTGAGAAAAAAAAAAAACAAAAAAACATTGGAGGCCAAAAATATAAACAATTTTGAAAAATTACAATTATATGTAATATTTTTGGTAAAATTTTTGGGTGGCATGGCCCTGTTAGTCCCTATTAAGCCTTGTCATTGTTTGAATGAGTAATACTAAAAGCATTAACAATCATGCTATATAGTTTTTTAATATTGAAAAATCAATTTGTGAATTTTATTGAAATACATAAAGAACTAAATTAGTAGATATTCAATATTTTAAAAATTACTACTTAAATAAATAAATTTATTACTTGAACTATTTAAGAGAAATAGTAAAATTTGGTGTAGAGCTTCGGTGACTTAAAATTGAGACACAAAATCCCACAACCTTACTTAAAACGAAAACCTTAAAAACCTCAAAGGACAAAATAAAACCTGAACCAGAAATGATCCCCTGTGGTGTTACAATTCGTTTGCTGGTTATCCAGAAATGTCGATGCTGTAGAAAGCTGCACTTATTCTCTGCTAACTGTGTCACAATAGGTGAAAATTTAATCCTCCCTCATTCTTTTTTTATTGATACATATTAATTATTAGTTATTAATTATTTTTATTAGGAACAAGATCTAATCCACGATTTTCTTTTCCTCCATTCATTTTTCATTCTTGTCGTTTAATCACTCGATTAATTTTGTAAACACTAAGAAAAATTCTAAACTAGTCACACTGAATACAGTGACAAAAGATGAGAAAGTCTTAAACACAACTTCTAAAAAAAAATTATTCGGATGAACTTTGAAAAAATTGATTTTGTAAAATCCATTTTAATTCTTGGTTTTAAAATAATATAATTTATGTTTGAATACCTTTACTATTGAACTATGTTTATAATAAAATTTTATGTAAAATTATGAAATAACAAAAAAGTTATCTAAAGTCATTTTGACTTATTTATCATAAAAGCATTAGTGTTAAAAAATTTAACTTAATTCCACTTAAGACTTATGTTCTATGTCGATCAATAAGAATATACAGTTGACTAGTCACACTTTGTAAGTATATAAACATAAAAAAGTTAAAATATAATTTAACACGATCTAAGGTGACTAATTGACAGTGTATTCATACTAATCGGGGACATTTTTTTATATTATAATATAAAATTAAAGAGGAGCGTAATCATGAATCAAAGTAAATAGATGGTGGTGGACCTGTATGTGAGGATGTAAGTGGGCATGCAAGTGAAAGAATACTAGAAAGGAAATGAGGATTGTTAGCAAAGGCAACACCTTCCACACAAACTGCTCCATTTCTGAGTCTCACTAGCACACTATTATGCATTTGTGCTCACTCTCACTCCTTTTATAGTTTGATTGTGGTACCATTATTACATCACACACAACATACTTGTTAGCTTCAGACCAGGCAGGCCTTATCTGGGGATGTTCAAATGTTGAGGAGGTCACCAATTTCATTACAGCACATTTTTGTTTTGTCCTTCTATTTTTATTTTTATTTTAAGATCAAACTATTTCACTCATTCATAATGAGTGAATTCCACGTTGGTCCACCTGCATGGTTGCTGTTTCTTTTTCAAGGAGGAGTGCTACTGCTGGTAAATAGCAATAGTTAAAAAAGATAAAGGTTATTATTCCTTTTTTATAATTTTTCTCACATTATAATTAAAGGTGGGTAAGTGAGCTGGCCCACCCCGCCTAAAGCCCGTGTAGGCTTGCAAAATGTTTTTTCCGTTTCATCTTGCAAAAAGTTTTTTCCGTTTCATCCCGCAATGTTAAACAGACCTAATTTGTTAGTTTACCCTCGCCCGCGGACCAAACGAGCCAGCCCGTAGACCTAATTAAAAACGTTAAAAAAATAATGTCGGCTTGTAGGTCGTCTCGCAAATGCCGCAGGTTTGGCCTGCAAAGCCCCGAATTGCATGGGGCGGACTTTTACGAACTATAAAGATTAGTCCAAACCCGGATATGTCACGAGATGTATAGGCCGACCCATAGACTTCAACCCATGTACCCACCCCTACACGGGCAGGCCTTAGGCGAGGCGGGCCGACCCGCTTACCCACCCTTAATTATAATGTCGAATTCTTATAATTTTGAATTTCTAAAAGAATTAATGATCTTTAACTTTTTGAGATTCCCTTGATCACCAATTACTAGAAAGTGTTTTTCTTCGTGTGTACCATACTTTGTCTCTCTCTCCGGTGTACTAAAAGAAGAAGAACCTACTTAGAATATTAGAAATGAAGAAGTCTAGTATACTATAAGAAGAAGAACCTAGTTAACATTATATGTCATTGTCCAAACATCCAAACTGCAATAATACAAGCTAATGCAGTAGTGTATGAGAAGGAGAATGCTAGCTCAATGGCTCATGCCAGCAGCAACTTCAATCTCTTAT
The DNA here is from genome assembly GCA_026586105.1 of Hylodesmum podocarpum. Lineage (NCBI taxonomy): Eukaryota > Viridiplantae > Streptophyta > Magnoliopsida > Fabales > Fabaceae > Hylodesmum > Hylodesmum podocarpum. Next base: position 2,722,863 of record JALJEV010000424.1, on the reverse strand, counting down.
TTATGCACCAACCAAAAATAGATTCTGATAGAGAAACCTGTTTACAACGTGAATAAGGATTGTGATAAGCATCAGGAGTTCTTAGAGAAACAAATGAAATTGAGTTGAGTTAGAAAGTTATAGGGACCAACATTATTTAACTAACTCATTTGGCCAGAATTGGAACACCACAGGGTGCAGGAGCATGCTTTCCTTTCTTAAACACAAGGTTTCCTCTCACGAAAGTTTCCAAAACTTTTCCGGATAGCCTACTTCCCATATAAGCAGAGAGGTTCTAAACACAAAAAAGGAATTATTAGCAAAATATATTACATGAAAAATCATGTAATACTAATAGCATGTATTAATAAAGTTGGAGGAACAATTTGGTTCCTCTAGCATCTATTTTTTGCAACTGCAATAAGAAATTTTAGCAAAAAGCCACCATATATATTATTTGTGATGGTCTTAAGTTTAACTTATAACTAAGAACAAAGAAACTCATAGACAGAATGAGTTTATAATAACGTGATAAAGAAAAATTAAGACTTACAGGATGTCTGATGAAAAAAGGATAATCATTATTCAGGTCAAAGTCCACCTCTGGTTGCCAAACTACTATATCTGCATCTTTTCCAACTTCAATGGTCCCCTAAAACATGAATGAAAATTAGTTAGATTTGGACTGAAATTATTTTCTAAGATCAGATCTCACGAGTAAATAAATATTCAACTGCCTTATCATGTGACAGAGATAATAGTCATCTGTTTTCATTTGAAGTGCATTCCTTCAGCAAATGATAATATTTTCTAGCAACATATCGAAAGGACTTTGATTGTGTCACCTTTGATTCTAACCCCACAAATTTTGCAGGTTTCTTGCTCCACAATAGAGACAACTGTTCCAGAGTTAGTCCATATTTCTTCCCATATGTCCACGTCACTGGAAGTTCTAACTACAAATCTCCCAATACAACATTAGTTAGTCTTTAGACCAATTATAGCATCCAAAATTAAAAAATTCAACTGAGTCTGAAACAAGGAAACTTGCACATGATTTTCTTTCGGATTAAAATATTGGATATATCCACCATCGATCACTGCATGCTTTATGCTCACCCTCTAGTTATAACATCATATCATTTTTATATATAATTTCCTTTGGAAGCCTCAGTTTTAGGGTGCATTTGAGTAAACATGAAGGATTATATGTCATAAATTTTATCAAGAAACTTAGTGGAATGATAGGAGACTTCTGCAAATTTTTTTCAACTCATTTCTATCATGTGCAATGAACATGTTATAATACTAGAAAAATATCACTTACAAGCTACAATAGGCAGAATATGTACAGTTCACAGATAAGGGAGAAATAATGATAATAATAAATAAAAAAAAAAAAAAACTATAGGGACGGTTACACACTCTTGCTGATGCAAAACTACAATGGACATATCAAATATCAAATATCAAAACTAGAATGTACATACTTACCACATAGAAAAATTGTCTAACTTCACTGCATTAACATTAACTAACCTGCAAAGTTGCTATGCCCCCCCAAGCCTTCAAGAAATCACCCTCTTCAAGCAGCTTGAGTTCAGGCAGAGTTGGTGAATGATCAGAAGTTAATATGTCAATGTGTCCCTCCTGAAGTGAAGAATAAAACAAGTAAAATCGATCAGATCATAAATGATTTAAGTAAGGCAATACTTTGTATTTGTGGAGAGGTAGCGTACTAATACAGCTCGCCACAATTTTTCCTTGTTGGATGCCTCACGAATGGGTGGCGAACACTTAAAACGAGTATCTCCAATTGGTATCTCTTCAGCTGAGAAAGCTAAGTAATGGGGACAAGTCTCAACACTTATGCTGTCACCACGACTCTTTGCTTCCTGTGGAATATAAATTTATAACATTAGCACTCATACCAAGCTAGAAGTTTGCTGGAGTTTTTGAAACAAGAGAAAGGAGTAAAGAGAAAATAACCAAAAGGAGAAAAGGTCGTTATAAATTTCTGTTATTGGTTTTGGTGAGTTATGAAGAAAGTAGCAATCATGACTTATCATTCTTCATGTCTCTATTTTCACTTCTCTAGGTTCTCCAATATTTCTTTTGTTTTCATTCTTGTTCTGTTTGTATCTCTTCACTTGTTTTGTATCAATTGGTAAATTCCATATCTAATTTTAATCAGGCTACTCACCTTAATCAGGTCTAAGGAAACACTTGAATCAGACAAGTGGACAATGTGAACATGTGCTCCTTCTAAAGGACCACCGCTTCTAGTGTCCTTCGTAACACTGACAAGTTCTTTAATGGCTGCCTGCTCCCTGGAACAGTAAAGAAGAGCTTCAATATTATTTTTTTTTTTTTGGAAATTTAATTAGCATTATGAAAATCAAAGATACATGATATTGTGCTCATCCAAGATTCGAAATGGATTGCATCATAGCAAAACATACAGGAAGGATATTTCATATTGCTAGATTCTCTTAAAATATTCCAAGACATCTTGAGAATATTACAAGGCTCTAGAATAATAGCATGTTTATTTATTCAGTAAACAAAGTCTTAATATGTCTTACCATGAAGGTGGTCTGCTGTTGAGATAGGTCAAGTAAGCACGTGGATCACCTTTATCATTAGGCTCTAAATGATTATTAGAATCAGGTTGAATCTCAGAATGCACAATTAGTGGCCTTTTATACTTTGCCAATACAGGCAATCCCTCCTGACAAATACATTTGCAAAATAATTGAACAAGGCCAAAAGGAGAGCTACTCTAATAGGATGTACTCCAGGCACAAAAGAGAGGAAATTATGTGGCTTAAATATTTTATAGGATGCACCTAGTATGCTATTCTTTTAATGCTATTTCAATTTTAATTTTAATTCCCTAAATCCAGATGATAACCCTTATATGGTTGTCATTCGTTGGGGGTGTTATTTAATCTGTAGTTTGTGCTGTGTATTGCATCAATAAAAAATATTTTTATCTTCTCTAAATCTTTCTAATGGTAGTTTTAGTAACATATCCCACCCCATGTTAATATGTGAGTGGAATTGGGTATGCAAGAAAATATAAAGTGCAATGAACTGATTAAAAAAAAAATCTCAGCTATAACTTCACATAGTTTGGAAGGAATGTACCTTGATTTGGTCAATAGTAACCATAGGGAAATCATCAATTCCTGAAGGACACATAAAAGACTACAACACAAAAATGAAAAATATAAAACAAAATAGAGTCAGACCAAAAGGCAACTGATATTATCATCCAGATGTATGATTGCTTGCATTGTGGAAGGACAACTCATGTCATGGTGTATTGTACTTCGAAGAAATCGGTTTAATTCCAAGATGATGAGATGATAAATGGACACAGAAATTCAAGAATCCCCAGCAAGATAGTCTCAAACCACTTCAAAGAAATATACTAATGAGAGTTGCAATAGTAATGCATGTTTTCAAACAGTTACCTTCACACCAACAACACCAGCACTTAAGAGACCTTCAAGAATACTTTTATTACGTGCATTTTCAGGGATTAGGCCCCCCCAAAATCCTGTATAAGATTATAAAATTAAAAAAAAAAATCAGTAACTTGATTAATTGTATGTTAAGGCAGAGTTTGTTGGTCATACCAACATCAACATAGATTTTATCCCCTGCAGCATCAAGCTGGAAACAAGTAGAAAATTATGTCAGGAGAAGAAAAATTATTCCATTCAACAATAAACAGTAAGTGACCTAACAAATTCAACCCTGCCAAAGATAGATTACTGATACATATATCAGAACTTCAATTGCATGGAATATTCTAAACAATTAATACCTTAAGTTTCAGTGTTTCCTGAGACACAGTTGTAGGGTGATTATTTAGAGGCATGTCAACCACTGTGGTTACACCACCTGTTGAAACAGTGTGTTGTAAACAGATTCGTGTAATGTATATAAAACTTATAAACCAAACTACTTGATCAAAAGTGGAATAAAATCAAAATACCAGCAGCAGCAGCCCTGGTACCAGTGTCAAATCCTTCCCATTCAGTTCTTCCTGGCTCATTGAGATGTACGTGTCTGCCAAAGTTAGTAATTCTTTTAGATAATAAGTCTTGACATAGCTTTTCATTTTTTTTACTCTCCCCGAAGGTTGTTTAGTCTTGTTACTTTTTTCTTTATATATATTATATTTCCCCTTTTATGGTATACTTAGGTTGCATTAATGGAATAGATCCGTTTCCCCTTTTCTCTATTGTTGCACTGTTAACAAGTTCTATACCTACTTTCTCTCATAATGTCTTGCATACCCAAAATGTTATAACACTTTTCAAATGTATTTAGAACATGCATCTACAGAACAGTTGCAAAAATAAACAGTAAGAAGATGATTTTCACATTCTTACACATCAATCAAGCCAGGCATGACAACAGCATCTCCGTAATCAATTACTTTTTCTTGCTTAAACTTCCCCTCCTTAGGATATCCCTCAATGACAGATGTTATTTTTCCTTCATTTATCTCCACTGTTAATAGTCCACAATTGAAACAATCAATTAACACACGTGTATTAAGAGAAAAATATAGTCTTGTTCACTATCAATGAATTGATGCTACCTAACTCCTAAGACCTTCACCACAAGTGTATCACTTTTTTCTCTATCTTTTATTTTAGGTGTGATCTTTAGAGAATGGAAATATTTATCTTGTATCTTCCATCAGAGACAAATATGATTAAAATACATTATTAGACAAAAAACTCAACAGCCTTACAATGCACAAAAACATTTACAAACTCGTGAAACAACATGAAAAGACTAAAACCAAAATATAACAATGAAGGGTTAGAAAAATAAAACCTGATCCTGAAATGATCCCTTGTGGGGTCACAATGCGTTTGCTAGTTATCCAGAAATGGTGATGAGGAAGAAAGCTGCACTCATTCTCTGGTACCTGTAGCACAAAAAGTCAACATCCAATCCTCACTACATAATACTCCAATTCTTCAACTATCAGACCACAGAAGTTGAGATTACCAAATCAAAGATTCCAAACTAGTGACACAAACTATAGTGGCAAAAAATGAGAAAATCTACATCACAACTTTAAGTCAAAGTTGAGCTAAAAGGTTAGTGGCTTTTAAGTTTGGCGACCTAATCATCAATAAAAAAATCATAAGAAAGAATGAAAATGAATAAGATTGTGTGGACCTTTAAGAGACTTGGATATGACCAGACACTGTAAGAATCCTGCAAGTTTAACAATACTAAGAAGGAAACCAGAATTGTTCTCAACACAAACTTCTCCATTTTGATTATGCTATGGTTATCACTTATCAGACAAGAGTACAAATATCACCTTTAAGTTAAAACACTATCTATATTTTATACAGTAAGGCTAGTGTGAAATCTTCAGCCATTAAATCTATTGGTAGATTATTTAAGGTTGAGATGAATCCAAGGTTACCTTTTGTACAAGTTAATTTTATTTTTAATTTTTTCAAAAAGGAAATTGATTTACATATTTAACCCTTATATTTAAAAATATTTAAAATGTTAATAAAAAATTTATTAAGGATAAAAAAGTAATTATGTAATCAATACTTAACTTCATGTTTTCTAGTGTCAGCAACAGTACGTGGCGTGTGTTTTATGGCTTCGAACAGGAACTACATCGCTGCATCTATTACTTATTATTTTATTATTATTCTGGTGATTAGAAAAAATTAAACGAGGTTAAAGATTGTGTACAATAATATAAAATAATTTTATATGATATCGGTTCTTACCACCATATGAAATACAGTGAGACTTGGTTGATTAAGTGGGATTCATGGGATAATTGTTAAGATGATGCGTTTAATTATAGTTAAAAGATATATTCGATTTTGTTAAATAATGATGACTTATACGTGTTTAATTATAGTTAAAAAATATATTCGATTTTATAAAAAATAATGATGACTTAACATGAATATAGACGTGATTAGAATGTCATATCATTTTAATAAAATATAAAAAATATTTAACTATATATATGACAGAGATTGAGATATCATATTATCTTAATAAAATATAGAAAATATTTAATGATGATGTGATGTGGATAATATTTAATTAAGTAATATAATGTTTAATTATAAATTATAATATATAATTTTAAAAAAAAATTATTATTAAAATCAATAAATTGATTACATATAATAAATTGTGATTAGTTAAATATATAACATAGTTTAGATATAATCAATGGATGGATTTTTTTCATTGATTAATGAGAGTACATGCAAGTTTTCTCCACTTTATGTATATTTACTTATTTACACACACTGATGCTCCTTTTTTCAAGAATGTAAAGTAAAGGATAATAATAGTAATGTTGCTTTAAAAAAATGGAGAAGAAACTTACACGTAGCCCAGTTTGTGCATTACTATTTATAGAATCAAGGAGAATACAGTAATTCAACTTAAAGCAGTGGCTTAGATCTCATATAGATTTCTTCTTTTCTTTTCCAAAACTGTGGGGAATCTTAATCCCTGTTGCTGTTGCTGTTGTATTTCCTCATTTTAACGAGGATAATCAAGTACAATTTAATGAATTTTGGAAAATGTAATAACGTGTAATATTCGACTTCTATATATTAATTTTACTTCTATATTTGTAGATAAATATAATATTAAAATAATATTATTACCAGAATTCGAAGTTTAACGATGACCAATCATAGACGAGGAGGAATATTTTGGTAAAACTTGTTTTAAGTCTTGAATAGAGGTGATATTTATAAATGATTGTTGATGTTTAAATTATTTAAGTATAAATTTATATGTGTGTAAAGAGAATATATTTGAGAATACTGTGAGGGTTTAAAGATATTACTAGAGGATATTCTAATTCAATATTTATTTATATGTGATCTAATTCGAAGGATTTTAGAATAAGTGTTGGATTGATATGTTCAGTCATAATTGATATATAAGGTGTACTGATTAACTCAATTAATATATGTTTAATGTATCGTTGATACATTTACTAAGACCAAATTTTATAAATAAACTACTGACTTAACATTAAATTAAAACATCATTAAGATATCATGTCACGTAAATAAAATTATAAAATATTTAATAATAATATGATATAAACCTCACGTCATCTCTAGATTTTACTTAAATAAATGGCACGAATTTAAATAGTTTGAATAGCCATGAACATTTTTTTCCATCATTGTCAACATATATCACTTCATAATTTCAACAATCCAATACGTAGAAAGTTGAACATAAAATAACTTGACTAATCTAAAAGATACATTCTCACTTTAAATGACAGAAATCTGACCAAGAAAAAAGTCATGCAAAACTAACCAATTTTATTACAAATTAAATGTCAACAAATCCAACAACTAATTAGTTACTTCTACCAAAATATTGCTTTACAACGTGTGTTGATGAGATCCAAAGCCTACACAAACATGATCTAACTAGTGTCAAAAAGTCACGTTTGATGTTAGATCATGTTGAACCTCAAAAACAAACAACATGTTTCAAGTTGGGACCAAATAATACACATGATGATATGTCTTATTGTGGGAACAATGTACATTGGTAACATACATTGCTATTATGAGTAAAACAATAGCAAAACCAACAATACCAACATAAGTCATGGATCTTGCTCTGCGAAAGGGAGCAGGTCTTGACTCAGACACAAACACCTCTTCAATAGATTCTTCCTCATACAGGGGATTGCAAAATGTTCTGAACTTCCATTCTTTGTCAAATTCCATTTTTCTTCTATTGTTATTTGCTCACAATCTTTGAATAATTTAGTTGTTGGAGAATAACAGGGAGATTTCAAACACTAACACAAACGCAACTTGATCTTCTCTAGTAATGGAATGTTAGAAAAGAAAACTATGACTTGAAAATCATAACCCTTTTTATAACCGTCACGAATGCTTTCCTGACCCTTTAAACAAAAAAAATACTTTCGTGAAAAAGTAGGTGTTTTCAGACTGGTGTTTGTTCACGAAGAGTCGTGTCTTTTTAATTATAGGGTTAATTGAGTTTTTAATTTTTTAAGATTTTAAATTTGAGTCTCTAATTAATTTTTTAACAAAATTTAGCCATTTTAAATCATATAAAATTCAAAAGTCTAGAAAATTAAAAAGTTTAATTTTAAATCATTTCACAGAGAATTGTGTTTTTCTCCACTTATATCTATTCATGAAAAGTGATGACCATTAAAAGAGATGATAAGTTAGTATTAATTTTACCTAATATTTCTTCTTCTTTTTTTAATTTTTTTTATCGTGTTATGTATTTTCTAAAAAACTTATAATATTTTGCTCCGTAAAAATATCAAATACTAGTCACTATAGGTTTTATTTGTTTGATGTTTACAAAATAAATTTTGATTGTTATTTTATGATATGAAAGAAACATTAAATTCTTTTTTTCTATTATATTGTTCACTATTTCTTGTAGAGTGAAAATAATAAATAAATCAATTCTATTGTACTATCATAATTATATTATATGACATCAAATCCGTGAATTTAGAACAATACTAAAGTTATCGTATGTTGTCAATAGTGTACCGGGAAAAAATAGTTTCATACTCAACTAAATTTGATTACCAATCTAATATTTTCACATAAAACAAACCCAAATCGAGTTGCCTTAGGAACTTGAAGTTTTCAACATAAGAAAGAATGATTTTTGATATATGCAAGAAAGAATGATAGATAATTGTAAGAGAGAACACTATAATAATATTTTTCTATCTCCCATGTGCTAAAAAGAAGAATCTACTTGCAAGATTAGAAATGTGTAAGAGGGTTCAGTTTCTTCTAATTAAATTCACTTGCAAATTGACAAGGATTATGTTAACGTGATGTTTTTTAACTAGGAAACATGCACATTCTTTTCAAGGAAAAATATTTAGTAGACAATTGAAATACGAAGATAACCAGACAATCATAAAATATGAAGAAAGAAATACGTATATATTCTATCAGTGAGTTGACTGGTTGGCTGCGTATTACAATTGACTGTGAAGTAAAGTTGTTTTTCAAGAAATGATATGACAGAAAGACTCTATGGAGTTTATAAGTTATAATCAACATATACACTCAAGAAAGGTACAAGATTATGTCTTTGTCCAAACATCTAAACAACAAAATACATGCTAATGTACTACTACTATGAGAAGGATAATGCCTAGCTCAATGGCCATTGCCAGCGGCTACTTCCATCTCTTATTTATGCCCCCAACAAAACTAGCATGTGAAAGATACCTGTTTACAAAATGAATAAGGATCATGATAAGCATCACTAGGGGAACCAAATGAAATTGAGATGAGTTTGGAAAGTAATTGATATCACCAATATTTAACTAACTCATTTGGCTAGAATTGTAACACCACAGGCTGCAGGTGCATGCTTTCCTTCCTTAAACACAAGGTTTCCTCTGACAAAAGTGTCCAAAACTTTTCCAGATAACCTTCTTCCCATAAAAGCAGAAACGATCTAAATACCAAAAAGGTCATTATTTTACACATGGAATCAACAAAAACAGCTGTATTATTAGCTAAATATATTTTCTCCATAACATGCAAAATCATGTAATACTAACAGCTTGTATTAATAAAGTAGGAAACTGGAAACACCGTATCTTTAAGAAATGGTGAAAAATCATATTTTTCATTTTTTCATGGTTTCTCCTAAGGGGAAAAAATTAGCAAAATAAATAAATAAATGATAGAGCCTAGAGTGAGGATAAATATATATATAGTGGGAGGAACAATTTGGTTCCTCTAGCATCTATTTTTTTCCAACTGCAATTTGTCAAACAAGAAAACCATAGCAAGAAGCCACCATGTAACAGTTTGAAATGGTTTTAAGTATAACCTATAACTAAACATAGAAAGTAAAAGGCAGAATGAGTTCAATAACAGAGTAAAGAAAAATTAAGACATACAGGATGTTTAATGAAAACAGGATGATCATCATTCAGGTCAAACTCCACCTCTGGTTGCCAAACTACAATATCTGCATGGTTTCCAACTGCAATGACCCCCTAAAACATAAATGAAAACAAATCACACTAACAAATCATAAAGATAATAGTTATCTGTTTTTAAGGTAAAAAGCACAAGGTTCATTTCTTTTAGACAATCTTGATGAAATGACGGTTACTATACTACGAGTGACATAGCATTACTAAAAAGGCCATAGGTTCAATATTTGCCCCTTTGTTGGCAGGTCCAAACTAAAAGTTTTATTTATATTTTTCAGTTACTTGCTTTAAAAGAATAGTGCAACATTTTCCCAAGTAGAAATGTAAACAATAAAATTAGAATGCAAATATTCTAATTAAACACATTGCAATAACTTTTTTATAGAGTATATACAAAATCAAGTGAATAAAACTGTAATTATTAATTATACTGCACTTGGGCAAAGAAGAAAACTACAATTATGTCACCTTTGATTCTAACCCCGCAAGTGTTGCAGGTTTCTTGCTCCACAATAAGGACAACTGTTCCAGAGTTAGTCCATATTTCTTCCCATATGACCATGACACTGGAAGATTAAACTACAAGTCTCCAATAGAACATCAGTTAGCCTCTTGACCAATTATAACATCCACAGTTCTGATGTCAAAAAAGAAAATTTGACTGAAAGTCTGAAACATGGAAACTTGCACATGGCTTTCTTTCTGATTAAAACATTGCATATATCCACCATCATGGTCCTTAAGCATAAAATATGTTATTTGCCGTTCATCAATTTAATGATCATTTACAAGCTACAAATATATGTACAGTTCACAGATTAGTAAGAATAAAAAACACTAGTGGTACACACTCTTGCTGATGTACAGCACATAGGTTTATATTTACTACAATGCATATACTCACCAGATATTTGTATTTACTAAATGACCCTGACTAAGTATTCATTCAACGATCAACTTGTAGATTTTTAATTGATTTCAGATAGCTTTATATTAGTGCTATAAGAAAAACTCACTAACCTGCAAAGATGATATGCCCCCCCAAGCTTTCAAGAAGTCACCCTCCTCAAGAAGCTTGAGTTCAGGCACAGTTGGTGAATGATCAGAACTTAATAGGTCAATGTGTCCCTCCTGAAATGAAGAATAAAACAGGTCAAACTGGTGAGATCATAAATGATTGGAGTAAGCCAATACTTTATATTTGTGGAGAGGAAGCGTACCAATACAGCCTCCCACAATTTTTCTTTGTTAAATGAATCACGAATGGGTGGGGAACACTTAAAACGAGTATCTCCATTTGGTATCTCTTCAGATGAGAAAGCTAAGTAATGGGGACAAGTCTCAACACTTAAGCTGTCACCACGATTTTTTGCTTCCTGTACAATATAAATATAAATATATAACATTAGCACTCATTATGAAACAGCATTGCAAAATGCTAGCCATACCAAACTATGAAAATAACATACAATACCTTAATCAGATCTAAGGAAGCACTTGAATCAGACAAATGGGCAATGTGAACATGTGCTCCTTCTAAAGGACCACCAATTCTAGTATCCTCCGTAACACCAACGAGTTGTTTAATGGCTGCCTGCTCCCTGGAACAGTAAAGAGCTTTAATATTTTTTTCTGGAAATTTGATGAACATTATGACAATTAAAGATACATGATATTGTGCCCATCAAAGATTACAAAATGGATTGCATCATACAAGCACGTACAGGATGGATATTTCATACTGCTAGATTCTCTTAAAATATTCAAAAACATCTTGAGTGTAATATAAATTACAATGCTCTAGAACATGGATGCTTTCATCTTCTCAACACCCATAGTCATATATTTCTACTCAATTAGGAGCCCCACAGCTTTCTCTCATAAGAGGTAACTCATTACCAATATTAGCCAATGCCTTTGGTAAGCTAATTCAGCTGTGAAAACTTCGCATAAGTATAAGCAATAGCCTAACTGATTTCATGTTTTGACAAGACAGAAGGAACAGGCATAATTTTCATTTATCTAGAATAAATTTACGGCTTAATGGCATGTTTCTTTATTCAGAGAACAAGGCCTTAAAATTTCTTACCATGAAGGTGGCCTGCTGTTGAGATAGGTCAAGTAAGCATGTGGATCACGGTTATCATTAAGCTCCAAATCATTTTCAGAATCTAGTTCAATCTCACAATGCACAAGTAAAGGCCTTCTATATTTTGCCAGCACAGGCAAGCCCTCCTGACAAATACATTTGCAAAATAATTGAACAAGGCCAACAGGAAAGATGCTCCTCGGTGTAAATTGTAAAAAATTACCCTAACATATGTTTTATGAGTGAAAAGTAATGCAAGTGGACTGCTGTATATCAAGCAAAGTGACTATCCCACACCATGTTAATATGCAAGCAGAATTGGATGTGCAAAGAAAAATAAAGAGGTGGAATGAACTATTAAAAAATGGCAGCTGTAACTTCACATAGTTTTGAAGGAATGTACCTTGATATGGTCAATAGTAGTCATAGGAAAGTCATTAATTCCTGAAGGACACATAAAAGACTACAAACACAGAAAGGGGGAGAAAAAGTCAGACCAAAAGGCAACAGATACTATCATACAGATATGAAATAGCTTGCACTGTAATAATTAACTTCTTTAAAAAAAAGTTGAATCATGAAGTTGACCCCAAGGAATATGTACTTGATCTCTTAGCAAAGTTGCAATAGTAATTGAAAAGTTTTTAAATGGTTACCTTCAGACCAAGAACACCAGCACTTAATAGATCTTCAAGAATATTTTTATTAAGTGCATTTTCAGGGACTAGGCCTCCCCAAAATCCTGTATAAGATTATAACCAATAAATAAAAACTAAGTGATTCAATTAATTGTATGCTGAGGCAGAGTTTGCTGGCCATACCAACATCAACATAGATTTTATCCTCTGCAGCATCAAGCTGGAAACAAGTGGAAAGTTATGTCAGGAAAAGGAAAAAAATTATATTCAATTCAACAATTAACCATAAGTAACCCAGCAATTCACCACTGCTAAAGATAGATAACCCACACATCAGAACTTTAATTGCATGGGAAATTTTAAATGATTTATATCAGAAGGTAGCCCTTCCTCAATCTCTTTGAAATGAAAAGATTTGATACAAGAGGATGGATATTATTTATTAGTTATTAAATGCAAATACAGGATCAATAACTCATACCTTAAGTTTCAGTGTTTCCTTAGACACAGTAGAAGGGTTGCTGTTTAGAGGCATTTCAACCACTGTGGTTACACCACCTGTTGAAACAGACTGTTTTAACAGATCTATGCACTATATAAAAACCAAACTAAATTTATCCACCAAGTGACATCAGATGAGGACTGATAAGTCACATGTTATTGGTTTCTTCGTGCAAAGCTTGAAAGTTAGATGTACTTAAGAAGCATGAGAATAAAATATTAACATTTCCCCTGAGATATCCAATCAAGTTCCAAGGTATACTACAACTGAAGATAAAGTGTAGATCAAAAGTGGAAGAAATTTCAGCATACCAGCAGCAGCAGCTCTGGTACCAGTTTCAAATCCTTCCCATTCAGTTCTTCCTGGTTCATCAAGATGTACATGCCTACCAAGGTAAGTAGTTTAAATAATTAGAGGGAAGACGACACAAGTAAGTCATGTTAATGTATAGAATGAACCATAAAATTTGTTGTTCTAGTCTACCATCTTACACATCAATCAAGCCAGGCATAACAAGAGCATCTCCATAATCAATCACTTTATCCTGCTTAGACTTTCCTTGCTTACCATGTCCCTCAACAACAGATATTATTCGCCCTTCATTTATCTCCACTGTTAATGTTCCACAAATAAAGCAATCAATTAACACATATACATATTGATAGCCTGGTGGAAGAGTTACACGTACAATTGACATTTGAAACAACAAATAATCAAAAGAAAATATGGTCTTCAGTTCATCATTAATGAATTGATGCTAGTGCCACTCAAGTGAGTCCTAACTCCTTTGATCTTCACCTTGAGTGAATCTTTTATTCTGTTTTGTCTAGTTATCTTGAATCTTTCCCCACAACCTCATCTCATTTTTTTATTTCACTGCAGGTATCCTCCATTAGAAACAATCCTACTCTAAACACAATTACATACAAAATCTCACCACCTTACTTCAAACGAAAACCTTTCCAACCTCACCTAATAAAGTAAAAATATAATGATAAAGGGTTAGAAAAGTAAAACCTGAACCAGAAATGATCCCTTGTGGGGTCAAAATGCGTTTGCTGGTTATCCAGAAGTGTTGATGGGGAAGAAGGCTGCACTTATCTCTTGATAACTGTAGCACAAAAAGTCAACAACATTCAACCCTCATTACACAACACTTCAAAAACTCACACCATATTCAATTCTAAGACCATGGAAATTGAGATTATGATAACAAAAATTCCAAAATAGTCACAGTGACTATACAGTGAATAGATGGTGAACCACCTTTATGAGAGGATAAAACTGACCCTTGTAAGAATCCTGCAAGTAGAAGAAAACTAGAAAGGCAACAATGATTGTTAGCAAAGGCAACACCCTCCACCAAAGTTTATCCATTTCTATCTCACTATCACTATGGAGTTCTCTCTTGTTTGATTATGGTATGGTTATTACAACAGAAAGTGCAGAGAACACATGTCAGCTTAAGACACTTTGTTTTCTGATAGATGACAAACTATGGCGTTACATTACATGATCTTAGGTTATACATCATCATCATCATCATATATTAAATTTAGATTTCTTTGTATTTTTATATTTATTTCATGGCTATATTCCAGATTCACTGATACCACTCCACTCTTATGAGACTGTCACTGGCCCACAACACAAACTTTGGATTTAGCTTCAGTTTCATATTTCTTAGAGCAAAATTAAGAAAGAAGAAATTTTTTAAATATAGCTTTTTAAAAAAAAAAATATTTGAAAATCATTTGTATCTTGTGGGAAATAATTTAAATTTATAAATAGTTTTTTTTAAATAATATAATTTTTTGTATTTAAGATTTTGAAATTTATGACTATTTTTTAATAATTTTTGTATTTTATTTTTACACTCTTTTATAATAGGAAATTTACATTTTTAAAAAAATTAAAATTAATATTTTTAGATATTCTTTAGCAAATGTATTCTTAAAAAATTGAATCGAATTATAATTAATAATGAAATCAATTTTTTCTCAAATTAAAAAGTATACACATTTATTTTAAATTATTCCGGTTATATGTAACTATTAATAATGAGATTCTTTTATCTTTATTTTTAATTGGACGATTCTATCTTTTTTAAATTTATAAATTATTTATTATATTTATACATTTCATATTTTAATTGTTACTTTTTTGTCTTCATATTACTCCTTAATAAAATTTAAAAATTAACTCAATTTTATATCTATTTTTAAGGTATATTTTGCTTTTCAAAACTAACATTTTAATTTATTTACAATTTTTATATTTAAAAAATAAAACTAACAAATCATTATCTTAATCTATTTTATTTTAAATTAATCTGCTACTCACTTTCATCAGTTTTCTTCCTTCACCATCTTTTTAATTATTATTTTTTTAATTATCATTTTCTTTTCTTTTATTATCCTTCATAAAAAATTACTTACATATAAATAATAACAAGCGTCACATGTGTTTTTCTGGTCATTAATTAATAATGGGAATATTTTTTTAGCAAAATTTGTCGTAAGAAATTGATATTTACCATTTGAGAAATTATTTTTCTGTTTTTATAAACAAAAGTCTCTGAAGAACAATGAATAATGAAAGGTGTTGGAAAGAATAATGAATGAAAAAGTAAAGGAAATGTGATTCCAATGTTGATCTTAAATTCCACGTTCTCCACTCTCTCAAAAGGTACCACTGAGTGCACGTGCACCACCTACTCCCCTGTCTTCTTCTCTCTCATTTTCATATTCCAATACCATGTCACATTCACATCTATTTCAAATAAATATATAATTAATTTAGATAATGTCTCTTACACTTTTTTATAAACTCTTATGAAAAAATTAAAAATTAAAAATTAAATAAATTTATCACAAACAAAAATAAATTTATGTATAAATTAAAAAATTACATCAGAGAACTTTCACTTACTAATGTATAAGTTTATTTTAATTTATAAAAAGATTATATATCTTTTTCATAATTGTTTATACTATCATAAAAAATTATTTCTAAAATTATATTTAATAAATTTTTAATAAATTAAAATTTCATTAAAATAACATATTAAAAGTATTTAATTCAGATAAAAATAACAAATTAACCCCTAGCTCATTTGATGAAAATATAGAGAGATGCATGCTATAACTTGGTGAAAAAATCCATTCAAGGGGTTGTTACGTGAATGTGACGTTGATTATAATTTTTCACTTGTTCAACCTCATCAACAATCATAGACAAAATTTTCACCAATCCACAAATTGCTAAATGGAAATGTGAGTAATATTGGGATACTTTCCACCCTTTCATGATCAGAAAGATTGAAAAGGGACACCAAAGAAACAAACAAAAAAGACAAGAAAAGTAGTGCCTTTGTAAAACAGCAATATAACTAATTTAAAACAATTATCTTTTAAGAATACGTAGCATAACTTTTCATTGAAGTGTTTATTGTTACCAATAGAATTTCGCACCATTCATGTTTGTATTTTTATTTCTTTTAATTAACTTTGATTCAATTAATTAAATACTATTCACCCATGTTTAAATTCCTGCAATTCGTGTAAGAATTTTTCGTTATCACAATAGTGTAAAAAAATTTTGTGATTAAGTCGGTTAAAAGTAATTTTTCACATTAATTTCTAATCAACGTGATGTTGAAAGTATGAATTTTTCACATTGATTTGTGTAAAAAATAAATTTTACGTGAGGTTATTCCACACTCAATCGATATTAATTATAAAAAATGTTTGGTTTTTTCCGTAACCGACGTCACCTTGTTGATGTTATAGACTAGTTTGATTTTTCATGTAACCAATGTCACCTTGTAGATGTTATAGACTAATTTTATACCTTAATTAGTAGAAATTTTTTTTATGATAGGAATTAAATTTGGATACTCTTCCAACTAATACATTATGCATACATTTAATAAAGATTAAAAAAAACTATTTTATAGCTCTAACGACTGAAATTTATCAATTTTATTACGCTAACAACTACAACCAGCCAATTCACTCACAGAATCTACGTATTTCTTGTCTCGTTTTTTGAAATTTATATAAATATTTTGATATTTAAGACTTCCGTTCCTAACTTACTGTAGTTAAAACAGATAGTGCAAAAGCAACTGGGTAAGGAAAATATCCAATATATATGTAACATCAACTTCGTACACAGATCTTAATCTTATAAGCTTAAAACGATTTTACTTTAATTAAGTTACAAACTCATTGTCGCCTCATACATTGCTTAAAATTTGTTTAAGAACATGGGGCATATATATGCTCATACATTACTTAAAAAACAAAAAAACAAAAACCTTTTTGATCATATATATTTATTTATTTGCAAATCCATGCTTCAAAGTATCACGGAACCCTGCATGTGATTAGATGCAAAATTAATAAGAATATAAGATAATCATATAATTAAATGAGGTATTATAAACATACAATAATATATTTGTGTCTATCTCTATCATTATGACATGTAATAAATGATATATAATAGACAAAAAAATATTTTTATACAAATTCTCTAAATTAAATCTAGATGTGTGTGTATATATAAAAAGAAAAAGAATGAAGAATAGGACTTACAAACTACAATTGGCACGTGGGTCAATGGGAAAGGAAAAGTGAATCCTACTACAAAATTGATGAAGTTGTAGGGCTCTTTGACGGTTGATTCCAGCTAGGTTTATAGCTTGCTTGAAACATCGACATATATTTCTACGAACCTGAGTTGTGTTTGTCTTTTGAAATATTGTCTTTAAACCCTCACAACAATCACTTGCTGGTTGTCTTGGACCCAAATTTAGCAAGAATGGCTCACATGGTAACAAATTGGTAACAGCATCATTGCATGTTATTGCACCATCCACTTTACTTGCACTTATGGTTATTAGCATGCCAAAAACCATCATCTTCACATAAAAATTATCCATTTTATTCTTCTCATTCATCTTGTAATAAACAGAAACCAATTCTCAGCTTTGAGACTTGAGATGAGATTATGAAACTTGGAATGTCTTATTAATAGGCAAGCACTTTTACTTTGAGCGTTTACTTATTTGTAACTTATTACTACGTAGTTTTTTGTTTTTGAATCTGTCACCTTTTTCAAATGGAAAATAGGTTACATTTATCTTTATTAACTTATAACAAAATTAATGAATCTATCCTTAAACCAAGTTACACACGGAAAAAATATTTCCTTTTAATTAGTCAATTTTTTTCAAGAATTTTTGTTCCTATCTATCTGTGGTTAATTTGCAAAATTCAATATCATATTAATTATTCTTTTATCAAATTATATTTTCACTTGCCTCTTTATCTTTAATTATTTTACACGTATATTTGTTGTGAAATTAAAAGAAAAAGAACAAAATAAGTAGTTTCGTAATCAAGAAAATTTATTATATTTTTTAGTTTCTATATAATAATATTAAAAGATAGATAAAAAATTGGGGATAATAATAAGAAAAAGTAAAGAATTCAATGATAAACTAAGTTATATATTTTTTGATATTTATCTTTAATCCCCGTACCAAAACAAAAACTATTAAATTTTTACGACTATCAAAATAAAAACTATATTAAGTTAAGACAGCAAAGAAATAACTTATTAATGAATGATGAGTTTTTGCTTTTTAATTTATATACTGTTTTCTTTTTTTTTTTTTTTAAAAAAAAAAGTGCTAAAACTTTAAAATATCAACAACATCAAAGATGCAATAACCTCCCACTTACATTTCTGTTATTGGTTATTTATGAATTAAAAAGAAAGAATAAATAATGTAAGTAATTTGACGGAAATCATGGGTTATATAAACATTCTTACATGTTTTTTTGGTGCCATATATTCCGTAGCAAACAACAATTTCCATATAAGAGTAAAGTATGAAAAATCATCCATTTGTTTTCCAATTAACGTGGCTATTAGAGTCACCATACACTCATAAAGATTCACCTTTTTTTTATCTTATGACAAAACAAATCAGTGCTCAACATTAAGATAAACTTGAAAGTAGTTATTATTAAGATAATAATTATCTTTTTCCTTTTTTCTAAACCTATTTTCTAGACGGAAATAATGTTTTTATTAATTCTAATACCTACTTAATTAACTCATAAAATAAATAAATATATATATATATATATATATATATATATATATATATTCTTTTCTTTTTCTTCACATATAATAAAGTTACCTATCAACATTTCTCCACTTTGGTCAGCCAAATTAAAGAAGACATGGTATACCAACCACCATTTTGTTTATTTGATATAATTAAAGTTCATAAAAAAAAATTGATTGTAAAATATATAATAAGAAATTGTGAATTAGCGGAATTATTATGCAGTTTAGGTAGGTGTGGATTTGGAATAGGGAAGTGAGTGAGTGAGTGCGTTGACTGTTGACCGTAAGAGTCATAGTTGGTTTCTGTGTGTTGGAGAGAAAGTGAGAAGAATGATGCCGCAACAATGGGCGTCTCCATGTGGAAATCAATGCACCAACAAATACGCTGCTCTTACCCAAATCCCATGTAATACTAACTGTTTTTCAATTTTCATTCTTCTAATCCATTTCATCTTAACAATGTTTTGTTTTATTACTCACATAACATGAACCATTACTTGTGTTATTGTAGGGCGAGTTTTCTGCAAAAAGGGTTGCAACTCCGATGGGGACACCTGGGAGGAATGTTAGATTCTTTTCCTGTTTATCATCATTATTATTGTTGTTGTTCTTGATTTTATTTTCAACTGGTTTAATGATCAAATTTGCTGTTCTTCCCTTTGAATCTAGGTTAATTTCTGTTTCTTGTGTTTCTGCATCAATACTTCATACCTGTCTGTTATAAATTGTTTCAAGATGGTTAATATACTATTTGGTCCTGGTGGAGTGCTAACTTGTGTTACTCAAAGTGCACTTACGTACAAATTGGATCCACTTTTGTGCCATTTACACCACTTTGTTAATGAAAATATTTTATTTTTTTTTAATGCATGAGAGCATAGGACTAGGTTAATTTTTGCTATTGAAGCATCAAAGAATGCATATGACAGGTCAAACTATGGTTTTGCCTATGTAGATGACAGTAGGTTGATTGAAACATTTTATTTCAGTCCGGGTTTACGGGTATTCTCACTTGGTTCATGCCAATTTTCTGT
The DNA here is from genome assembly GCA_026586105.1 of Hylodesmum podocarpum. Lineage (NCBI taxonomy): Eukaryota > Viridiplantae > Streptophyta > Magnoliopsida > Fabales > Fabaceae > Hylodesmum > Hylodesmum podocarpum. Next base: position 2,702,450 of record JALJEV010000424.1, on the reverse strand, counting down.
TTGGCATATTCTGATAAAAAAGGAAGGATATGATTATGTTTCTTGTAAATGAAATCCTCCAAAAGTATTAGTTACTAGTAAACCATATTCTCAGGTGAACAACTGTAGTATCTTTGAAGAATAGATACTTTATTTAGTGATTTGTAACTGAACCATGTTTGGGTATGCGAGTACATATGGTTCGCGCTAGAAAACACAGACTGGGGAGTCACTATGCAGTACCTGGTGTGATAGTGAAGGTATCACTCCTGTCTATGCAATGCATTCTGTAATGGCCTTATAACTGTTTCTGTAGGGAGGAAAGTGTATAGTGTATCTCTCGAGTGTGAAACGGGTGGTGCTTATTGCACCATTCCCATGTGAGTGAAGGGTCAAGAATTCCTGTCTTGGGCTCATGGACCTTGCTAACCTTGGAAGGATTATGTGTGCTTGGTCAGTCAGTTGGTTGTCATGGCTTACTCAGCCATACCTTTAGTTGATTTCTTGGTCCTGTGACCCTATAGAAGCTCAGCTTGTCTCTGTATACTTAAGTCGACTGTTGGTTAAGAATATCCCCAATATGATTGGGTATGGCTTGGTTACTAGCTACTTGACCCTTTTTCTTTTTCACAAAAATGACAAAATTTCAGTCCGGATTAGGGATTTTTTCAGAGTTTTTAGTTGAGGCTGCAGTTGCATAAAATAACCTGATGTTGAACAATCTGCAGTTACTTTCCTCCATTTACATGACACTTAAATTTATTATCTTTTATTTAATTTTATGATATGTGTGTGCATAAATGTACCCATTCCTAGAGTCGTAAAAATTGTGGTATCCCGTATCCATATCTGTTCCAGTTACCATGCTTGTATCTGTACAACATGTGCCTCCACACATCAGACTAAGACACACAGATGCAATACAGAAACAGGAGCCTAGTCTTCATTCTTTCTTAATCAGAGGTCTTAGCACATTTTGGATTGCCTATGAGGGGGTGAAATGATGATTATAAAAGTAGCTCTTGCAAGTTGGCAGAATTTGATTCTTATGTATGAATGATAGATTATTGGTCATGCAGGTTTGGAAGAATGCAATCAAATATGTTATAAGGACCCTGTACTTAAAGACCAACAGTGGAGTGCATATATTGATCGTTCCCCAGGTGCTGCCAGTTATTCAGAGGTATTTTTTTTTCTCCTATCTCATGCTTCTTTTACAGTTTTACTTCCCAGGTTGCCATTTTAGTATTGAGGAACATGCAGCATAGTTTACTGCTAGTTTTGTTTATTCTAACAAAGTTTTCCATTAATCATCCTCTTACAACTCATAGAATGTAATGGTAAACTTCAGTTTACAACCTTGAAGTTTGGTCCAAATCACAATATGATCAACTTTAAAATTTTGCATAATCTATGTCTATAAAATTTCAAATGCATGCATTACAAACCTGATTAGTAATTTTTAACCCCTAAATTGCATTGAACTCACCAAAATCCAAGGTGCTTTGAGATTTGGCTTCAGAAACGTACTGGTAGGAGAGACCAACATTTTTGTGTAAACTGTAGACAAAATAATGATCCAATACTATATCAAATGTAGCTGTATTTAGTGGAAATCAGAACACTGAAATATGCTAGGAAATTACAGGAGGTATTGCAAATGTCTCCTTCTTTGCTAGTGACTTGTTTTCAAGTTTTAACTCATACTAAATTTAGTGAGAATGAGAATTTTAAAAGTAAAGGGATCACATCTTACAAGTTGTAGGAGCAAGAACATCAAATTTAGGTAGAGACCCTTTAAATGTAGTGGCATTGCTGAGTCAATAGAGATTTGTTCTAGAAATACTTATTTTGTCTCGTTTTCATATACCCTTTCTAATATCCATGTGCTGGGATGGGGGAGTCACGTCACACGAGGGAAAGTCAAAACCGTGGTAAATAAATATTCCTACTGGCTATCACTTGCAGCACACTCAGCTCTTAATGGCTTAAGACTAGTTATGGTATAATTTATTTTTTTTCTAAGTGATGATGGTTAATCCCTTCTGATACAGGAATGTTTCTATGCTTGTATATCTGGTTGCGGTTATAAGGTTAGTTTCATTTCAAGAACCTAAATTTTGATGAAACTGTTATCTTATTCTTGGAGAAATAACCAGTTGAAAAAACGTTGATTTGTTCTCTTATTTATGGTATATAATATTTGCACATATGGAGCCATAGAAAACTGGGAGAATTTCTAAATTGATTAATATTTTTTATGGAGAAGATTGAATGATAGGATATGGAGGAGTATCTTCAATATATCAATATATTTTTTTCCTCTTCCCCCTTCAAGCAGTTTTTTCACGTATTAAGTTGTTACTGTTAAATGATAAATTTAATTGAGTTTATCATGTATTGAAAGTTAAATTAATTTGTAGGTTCTTTAGCTATTTGGAAATTTTTAAATAAGTCTTTCGAAAGTTTGTGATTAGGTTTCTGACCTAAATAATTTTTAATTTCGTCTTTGACTATATTTTCATCAACTTTTCATTAATACGGGACCTAATTGAAAAGTTTCAAGTAGTTCAAAAAGTTGCCATTTAATTATTCCATAGGTTCTTGAGTTATTCTTAGAAAAGATCGATCTGGTCCCTATACTTACGAAATATTAACACAAACATGTGCTTGATAGATAAATTTAACCTGTTTTGGAAAAGTGTACAACATTACTTATCATTGAATAAAGAATTTGCAGTCTACATGAATCTCAAGGCTATATTCAAACTTTTACATGTAATGACTTAATTGTGTATTATCTTGCATGTTGCAGTTTGATGTGAAACCAGAAGAAGTTGTTAAAGTTAGTCCTAACAGGCCTCCAAAGCCTGTCTCAGTTCAGAAGCCGCCTAGGCCACAACCCGTGGAACCGAATCACTTGCCTGAGGATATGCATGGCACTTCTGCATAGTGTAAAACTGATAAACAACCTAGTCCTACAAAAAAAAACAGAGAGACAAAACCTGCTCTTAACCATTCTTTGACAGGCTAAAATTTTTAGGATTCTTTATTTTTCGTTCATCCCTTGTATCGGCATGATTAAGTTAAATTTATGAGCAACAGTATGACTCAGTGATAATGCCTTTTTGTTCTAGAATGTCCATGCATCTGAAAGCATGGAATGTGGAAAATTTGATAGTTGGATAACCATAGGTTTACTTTGGCTTGCATGATTTTGTTATGATTTGTTTGAATTACGAGTGAAATAGAGAGTAAATACGTAGAAAAGAAAAAATATATATATATATATATATAAATAGAGTTAGAAAAAGATGTTATTTTGATGGATAAAAATAAATGGAGAAACAGAGAAAAAAAAAATTATTTTGCAAATGAGTAGAGAAGAGTAAAAAGAAACAAGTAAATTATATCAAAAGTATTTTTTATATTGATTAAAAAACTATTCCATTATTTTTTTAATAACATTATTTATTATTATTATTAAGAAAATAAAATATAAAATTTCATGTAAAAGAATAGTTCCGAACCCCTTTAAGATATTGGTTAAAGGTTTATATTTTTATTTAGTTTCCCTTTTTCTATTTTCCTCTACTTTGTTCCCATCTAAAAAAGCAAAGGATAAAAGAAATTTTTTCAGAGTTTTAATGTGATGGTAAATTACAATTACAAGTAGTTTAAGAAATGATGGAGTTTTCCCCATATGACAACATTGATTATTTCTATTCTCTTTTACGTCATTTCTTCCTTTTGGCATTGCACAAAATCTCTTGAGATTGTTACTTTCTATGCCTAAGTTTGATCTTTGATGACAATCAATCTTTGTAATTTCTCTTAATCAATGAATGTTTTCTTGACTAACGCAATTTACTCCCCATCATCCATATTAAAGATTATGTTTGAATTTATGTTCTCAAAATTATAAAAAATGTAAATTTAATAAAAGTGTTGCTGCCCAGGATCGAACTGGGGACCTTTAGTGTGTAAGACTAACGTGATAACCACTACACCACAGCAACAGACTCATTGTTATTTCGAATTACATTTTTAAATTGTTAAATTATATAATTGAGCCTTAAAAATAATTTCGTTGAAGTACCTTATGTACTTGATGAATCATAGTTTTTGTCAGATAAACATTCTTGAGGAAGAATCACTTGGCATTTTGTTGATGATGATGACAGTGGCAACTGCAACAGCTTAACTAAGGTCGTTGGTGAAATCTTTGGTCGCTTTAAGTTTGGCAGAGTAAAGAAGATTTCATCTAGTAGGTTGTAGATTTCTTTTGATCATATCACCACTTAATAATTAATTCATTGTTTACAACTTGGCTGTGAATAGGAATCACAATCAGTTATTATTCCATAGAAGTTTTGTAAACAATAAACGAAGTAGTCATGTTAAGACAAATGTTATAAAACGTTATAGCCTTGTTAAGAAACAAAATCTTTTGCATGTTATAAAACATTTCTAGTATGTGAGGAGAGAGAGGAAGAGAGGGAGAACATGTGTGAATAGAAATTGAGATAAACCTCAAAACCAAGATATTTTGCACAAATTAACTAATGAACAAATGACCTGCTATTTGGGTCAAAAACTACAATACATTCTTCTGTAGCACATAGATTAACAAAAGTTGAAGACATCACATGAAAAAATGATGTGTATGGGAACATCTATTCCTTTTTACTGGACTTTCTCTTCATTCGGCTAAAAGGTCCAACTGTTCGATCCATAATGTACATGTAAATGACCTGGCTCCAAGATCTGTAGCATGCTAAATCATCATAAAACTCTGGTGCAATCTCCTTCACCTTGTGAAGCTTATTACCAGGAATTCTTGGAAAATCATGGTGCTCATTATGGTAACCCACATGCCAAGTGAGAAAATTCAAAGGTCCATAGTAAGAATAAGTCTCCTGGTCAGGATTGAACACATAATGCTCTGAAATGAAGTGACCAGCCATTGGATGCATCCCACCACCAACAAATGTAGAAAGTATCAGATAGGCAAAGGATTTCCATCCAAAGAAGTAAACCATTGACACATCAAGTCCTATCTGAACAGCAAAATTGACGAATTCCCAAATGCCAGGAGGTTTTGGCTTAAGAAAGACAGGTCTAAGTGCATAAAAGAAGAGTTGTAAGAAGACCCAAATGGTTTTTGCTAAAGCATTTGTGACAACACGAACTTCGGCGAGGCTAGGGACATCCATATCAATGCCATCTACACCTTGGAAGCGATGATGCTCCAAGTGATACTTCTGGAAAGTGACAGACATTGGCACACCAATAGGTAGGTTAGCAAAAATCCCTAACCAACGGTTCAATGACGGAGTTGAGAAGGCCAGGTTGTGACTCAACTCATGGATAGCCAAAAAGAGATTGTGGTTGAGAAATGAACCAAAAAAATATGCTACTAATAATATCTTCAGCCAGCCAGCATCGTGAAGTAAAGCACCAGTACCAAGCTGAAGCAAAACAACTCCACTAATCTGCAACAACACAAAGTTCAAATACTATGTTAACACATACACCTACCCAGATCAATTGAAACTTGATGCATATTTGGAATATAGCTAGAAATGTTATGCACAAGATCCAATCCAAATCCAACAGATGAAACCAAATTAAATGCAAAAGCAAGGATTTTAATCTGTCACCGAAATCTAAATCCAAATCCAAACATTGCCTATCCATCCATCTAAAATGCATAGCAAATCCACATCCTAATCTAATACCATGTATATAACTTTGAAGAAATACCACTCAATAATACAACATAAAAGTATTGTCATGTATGTCAACTTCATTCACTTTTACCATAACTACCTCATGATATTATTTTGGATTTGGATGATACAACAATAAAAATTATACCAATAGTACATATACATTAAACTCATTTTTTTCTCAAGAGACCTAAGTGACTACAACAATGTAGATTTATCTTCAGCAATGCTCAGTTTCAAATACACACATTACAAAATCTAATGAGAAAAGGGTGAAAAAAAATAAACAGATGTGCAAATTGCCAGCCACACAAACAATGCCAATAAAAAAAAAAGATAAGAAAAAAATGAAATTGGCAAGAATAAATAAAAAACAAAAAAAAAAAACAAAGAGTTGATAATGTAGTGAAAAATGAAGAATGAGAACAACCCAGAAAGGAAAAAAGGAAGATTTGAATGAAAAAAGTGGGAAAGATTTAACCTTGAAGAAAGCAGAGTGGTCAGGGCCAAAGAGTTGTTTGATTTGAGGGTATTTGGAGAGGATCTGACGACGTCGTGTGGCATGGGGTTCGTCGGTGTAGGACCAGAAAAACCCACCGGCAGCGACACCTTCACGATCTTCACCTTCACCCATCTTTTTTTTTTTTTCTTTTTTTTTTCTTTTCTCTTTCTCTCTTCTAGCTCAGTCACAATTCTTTTGATGGAACAATGGTGTATATTTATACAGAGAATGCTAACGAAAATGGAAAATGAATAAGAATAGAATAGAATAGAATGAACGCATTACAAATCTCACAGTCTTTGGTCACAATTTGTTTTCCCCGACATTACAGCCTGCAAAATTCACATTTAGAGGACTACTTTGTATGCAACACTCTAAACAAAGGTTATTTTTGTTTGGTGATGTTTATCTTTTGTCTTGTTGGATCCATCATTCTCTCTCACACTCCCTTGTTTGTTTCCTTTTATTTTTCAAATTTCAAATGATTTTATTTTGGGTTTTATGAATTTTAAATTATTTTATTTAGTTGATCTAGTTTGAAAAAAAATATATCTTTATGGGCAAGGTTGATACAAGTAGCTTATATCTTTAATTAACGAAATTAAACAACTGTAATTCGCCATAACTAAATATAAATTGTGAAAAGAAGAAATAAATATATATATATATATATATATATATATATATATATATTTACTTGAATTTTTTTATAAATTATTTTGATTATTGTCGACTTTTAGCATCAACATAATTTTCATTTTAAATAGGATTATAATTAAATAAGATAAAAATTTTAAATATATCAAATCACAGTTATTAAAAAAAAGTCTATGATCAAAGAAAGGAACTATGACAAACATTATATTTTTAACATAAATAGAATTCAGTCCAAAAAAAATTCTAAGCTTGATTGAATAGCAAGTGAATAATTGTCCAGCAAGAGTGAGGAACTGCACTTGCTGCAAGGAAGCTGCAATGATATGTACAGAAACAGCTTATTGGTTACACCCGTTTTGCTTCATTTCATCTTCAAATTGGAAGGATATGCCTTTAATTGGGACCCATGCAAAATGTACGCATTCTCTTTTGCATGTCAAACGCATCCAAAACAATGTTACCTATTTTCTTCTCAATTTACTTGCTTCTAATTCAATCTTTCTTCAATTAATCCATTCAAAGAACGTGTTAAGGGAATAGAAATTTGAACGTAACACACTTCATAAAGAATCATTAAACTATAAATCTCATTCATATATCCTTGTTTAAATAGTTTGTATAAGAATATTTATATTTTATTCTATGATGGATTTAACCGAAATCAGAACATAATAAAAGAATAATAGTCAATTCGTCATCATTTTCTTGAGACAATGAGCACAAGTGGTCACCATCACAGCCATAATTTAAGTTATTTATTGAACTAACTCAAACTTCCAATTCAAATTCAACTTATTTATTTCATAAACTAAATTCAACAAATCAGTTATTTGTGATATTTAAGTTGGTTCAATTCATTCCTGCCTTATTTGTCCCTATTTATAAAGCACCTAATCATAACTGAGCCGAATCCTTAGATTAAACAAAACACACTGTAAGCTGTTGGTATTTTGATATCACATCAAATGCATCAACAATAACAACAACAAAAGTCTTATCCTACAAGATATAAAATCAAATAAATTCATGATGCAATGTTGTTTTGGGAGGGAGGGTCACGGGGATTTCTCAACTGAAGAAATTCATACTTTTAATTATCAGAGGCACTGAATATGCAAACCTCTTGTCAATTTAGAATTCAATCTGTACAGGATATACAAATGAGCTAGATACAATTTAGCATCTCAACTTCACCACCAACCCACAGTAAACACAGAGCTGGATACTTCTGGAAGACATTGGAAGCAACACTGCAACTCTATATAAACTATTTTTGCCGAATTACAATTCGGAGTTTATGTGACTAAAATGAAAGGAACTACCCCTCCAAGACCACATGAGACAGTAAAATCTGTCAGTTGCAATCACTCATCTTAGGTGAGAGTCATATGTGTCAAAGAGAGTGTCTGGAATGATCAAAGGCAACTTATCTATGTACATGAAAAGCCTTCTAAGATTCTCCCTCATCACTGTTTCCATGTCTACTACATCTTTACTATCAGTGAAAACCCAGAGATCACCCGAGTTTACTCTCTTAAGACTGTCGCGGCAAAAGGGGCACGACTGTGATCTTGTCCTCCTGCAAAACATACCAAATTGCATGAAGCTTTCAACTAAACAAGAGAACACTAAAAGTTAAGGTATACTAAGATATGGAGCAGGAATAAATGAGATTGAGAACACAAAAAAAATACATCTCTGACGATGATGTACCAATTTAAAAGAGAATCAGATCACAAGCATGGAGATTTTGTTAGAGAACTAAAGAGAGAAATCATGCCACACCAAGAAATTTAAAAATGGTTAGGACAAACCATACATGATCTAAGCATAACAAACCATACCATACATACAAATTTGAAAAGAATAATTGATAGAGTTGCTTAGCATAACATAACCAGTTAACAGCATAATGTCATTGGCAGATTGACCATTAACACACAGGCACAGATTATTAATGCATCAAGAGCCTGGAGAGATAAATACAACTCACCAGGGAAACAACGAAAATTTGATCAAAACAAACAACACTAAATACAAGATTGAAGTGCATGCATATTCATCCTAACCAGACGGTTTACCACTTCAATAATTATTCAATCTAATAATCAAAGTTCAAAAAACAATAGTTGGCTTCATGATCCAATGATTCCAACTCATACAGTATACTTCTCATTCTAATCTAATGAAACCATTAAACTACAATTAAAGCATTAGCCTACAAATAAACCCCAAGGGCAATGTGTATGCTGGACAAGCTCACAGAACCCAGTGTGTGCTAGCTTGTTCTAAATTACTTTGTCCATAATTCTCAGAAGCAACAACTAAATTATAAATTTTTTCTTTCTGCTCTCTTCAGCTGAGATCTCTAATATATATAATCAGGTTGAATATCCTATAACCCATTTTTTTGGTGAATGTTGGATATCCTATAATAGTTCCACAAAGAAAATAACATTATAATTTTCCTTTCTAATCACTGCAATACATAATAGTACAGTATAAAAAGCAATTTCATTTCTCCAAGTTAAGAAGAGTTTTGTGTTAGGTGTTAGGAAGGAGGTAAAAGAGAGTTAATTAAGACAGTTAAGTTGGAAGTACTTTGAGGGTTACGTACATACCAAAATGCAAATTCAAGTTTTCTCTACTACTAGTAGTATTAGTATCAGACACAGATATGATACAAACACGTCACCACTTGATACATCATAGCTTAGGATATAGTCATTAATCTACTTTCACAACCACTTATTCTTGACATAGAAGTTGCAATAACTTTTCTTCAATTCTCTAGCTCTGTAATAGTCCAATACTCCACTAGTTTGCTACTTTTTTATTGAACATTTAAATTATGAGCAATAACAGAACAATGAGAATTGACAACCTGTTCCTACACACACACACACAGTGCAAGTCATGGCATCACACATTCAGTCACACAGGATTCTAAAAGCAGGTCACTTATCTATGTATTGATAACTGTTATCTGTTAGACTACTCGTGAAGTCGATCATGGCAGAAACCATCTTCACATGGTAATAAACAATTACAGTCAAGATGAATTGAACAAGTTCAAAACCTATGAAAACCCAAGCAAGCTCAGCAGATTACAGTTTACCGTAGAGACATTATGTCCGTCAGTTCTAACCATAGGCATGTCATTAACAGAACCAAATAAAAAGCATCCATAAATCATTTTCCCACAGAAATCAAAAGAATCAAGAAGTAGAAAAAACAACTTCATACTTCTTAACATAAACAATTCAACCGAAAAACAAGTAAATGTGAGAATCAGGGAGAGAAAAGAGAGAAAGTACCATTCATGGTAACATTTCAAGCACATGGCATGGTTGCAGTCGGGCAACACAATTTTACTATTCATTTCCATGCATATTCCACATTCTTCTTCTCTTTCAATGTCAATGTCTGAAGGCTGTCTGTGCTCCTCATCATCTCTTTTACGATACCTCTCCATGCATACAGCCTTCTGTTTTTTATCCTCTGTATCAGTTACACCTTTTTGCAGTTGCAATAAAGAGGGATAAATGACGGCTGATCAATGCAGAAATTCAATACATAAGTAATTCATATAGACTAAAATACAAACAAACTTGTTAATTATTAAAAAATAAAGATAGATATACCATAGAATTCCCTAATGCTTGCTTTTCTTTCGTGGGTAGACATAGTAGTTGTCCCATCCACATACACCTGCAGCATGAAGAAAATTTATCAGTTGTACCTTTGACCAAATTTACCAGTTTAACATAACGACCAAGAACCAAAACACCTTAGACCTTACCTTGTATATTAGGATTCTCAACAATCCAAGTACACCGGCGAGATTGCAGTCCGTCCATTGCACCAAGAAGAGAAACAAGTGTGCTGCTGGACTGTATGACATTCTCATCTGAAGGCATGCGCCATCATATTCCCTTGAAAAATCTGATGCCCTAAACATCCAATTGCAATATGAAGCGATAAATATAATGTAAAAAGAATGGCTGAAGACAAGAAAAAGCAACCTTCCAAAGAACACCATTCAGAACTCAAGTCTGTTATCTGTAGCTTCTCTACACAAATTCACTAAAGGCTTATCACAAACACAACAAATTTTCAAAATACTGGACCAAGAAAGAAACCGAAACACACAGGCATGCACACACACAAACAAACAACAAAACATTATGATACTAGCTGAGAAAGATAATGCCAGGAAGCAACAAATTAGTATCAAAATCATCACACGGCATTTGCTTGTCAGTCAAATAATCCTGGGGAGCATTCAACTCCAGCCAACAAATTGTCACTATACAAACAAAACAATTAAAATAAATGAATCATGAAAACAACAACAAAATTTTCTCCTCATAAACACATGAATCCAGCGTGAATGAAAGTCCGAATTCTCAAAGTTTTAGGCATAAGACACACGATGAAACAGTATATATAATATGTCACTACTCAGTAGTAGCAAGCAAAAAAAAAACATGAGGTAAAAACCAGATGAAGAATTCCACCAAAGGTTGTTGGGTCTGGATTTCTGAAGTACTAAGTTTTCCACAAGTAACAAAATGAAAAATTGAAATTTACTAGAACCATGAATTTGCAACAAAATCAAATGCACCATGTTTATGAAAAAAAATCATGGTTGACTGGAAAGGAAAACAAATACATTGGGACAAAAATCAGAGGCTAAAATAAACACACATAATCCAATTCCAAAAAAAGAAAAACTATTTTTCTTACAAAAATAAACAAAGGGTGTCTAAGCCTAACATTCAAAAACCAAAATAAAAACATGATCACGAACAAAACAAAAAAAAAACAAATTTATCTAAAAGGGTTATGAGAAATGAATTGAAAGGAGTGATGAAAGAGAGAATAGAGAAACTAACAAGGTATTGGCATGATGAATATCAGCTTCAAGCAGTTTCAAAGAGTCCTTGAAAGACCTTCCCATGGAAGAAGCTATGTACATATCTCTCTCTCTCTCTTTCTTTCTTTTGCTCTTTCTCTCCCAATCCCAAACAAGATTCTAAACTCAACTCCCAAACCCACTACAAAGTTTCATGCTCTCTCTCTCTCTCTTTCTCTCAACTCTGTCACACACACTCTTCTTCAAAGCCATCACCAAAAGCTTTCACTGCGACACGTGGCGCAGCTACCTCAAATTATTATTATTATTATTTTGTTATTTGCTATTGATTAATCAAATAATTAATTAAGTAATTAATTAATTAAATAGTATTGACTAATTCTTATCCACTTTGCCTTATTTTTAGGGTTTGATAGCTTTCGCTCTACGCACCACTCATGATAGCTACGTATCCCCTCTTCCTCTTTCCCCCATTCATATTTATCTATTTACATTTTTGCCATCCCCAACTTTTTCTTTTCTTTTTTTTTTCTTAGTGTAATTTTGTTTATATGGATCATCAATTAATCATAATTTATATTATATATACTAATTTAAAATAGTTAAATATAAATTTAAAACGTCTAAAAAAAATTTATATAATTTTTTTATTTATTTTTCAATAATTTATAACTTTTTCTTTTAACAGAAAATCCCTCCTTAAATCTGTTAGTGTAATTCTCAATGATAGTAAAAAAATTTGTCCATGGGGTTAAAATTATTAATTTTAGTGTATCTTATCTTATTTATCAATATTTTATAATTTATAGGTAATGAAAAATACCTATAAAATTAGTTATTTTTAAAATATTTTTGTTAATCATATGGAGAATGTCATAAAGAGAATAGTGTAAGAAAAAATATGACATAAAATAGATTTTACATTGACTCTCTTTATTATAAAATAAGTTGTATAAACTTATTGTACACAGCTTTTTTTTATGAATAATGATCAATGATTGGCTATTATAGTAGCAAATGAAACTATGGTGTATTGAATATTACAACAAGTATTCTAATTTATAACAATAATAATGGTTCTGTACACTTAAATTATTATTAGTTTAGCTGGACATGATAGTTAATTAATCGTTTAATTTGTTACAAGTGATAAGAGTTAATTAAATACACGTCAATCATTAATATATAGTTTTTTAACACTTCTTTTTTTACTATTGCACAAACAGTTTTTAGAAATAAATAAACACTATTCAACTTGAAACTTCATAATAATGTCAGAAAATATAAAATGAGTCATATGAAAATAATCAAAATATGGAGAAAATATAAATTTTAAAAAGTGTGTGCTACAAAATAAATTATGATTTAATTATATATTTAGGACCCATTTAGTAAAATAAAAGAGAATGGAATGAAATAGATAAAAAAATATATGAGTTAAAATTAAATGCAAAATTGCAGACTGAATTTTTTAAAAAAAAATCTCATTTTTTCCATGAGTAACAAACGGGCCTATATGCTTTTATAACAATTATTTTAAACTAAATTTTCTTTTCTCAAACATGTATATGTATTTTTTTTTTCAGAAAACATAAATGTAACTTGATATCATATTAACCCCACCATATCTACTAACTTAATTGTACGGATTTATTATTTTTTTAATTTTGTGAAAGATTGTGATTCCTCTTCAAAAGAGGACAAAAATATAATTGATTGTCAATAATTAATACATAATATAGCTACAAACTTTATTTTGAAGAAAAACTACAAACTTCATTAGTTACTCATATTTATTTATTGATTATCACATGCTGGTTAATAATGATTTATCTTCAATGAAACTAAAGTTATTACTTTTCTATGCATATTTTCTCTGTCTTCTTTCTCACTTTATATTGCCTCTTTGGAACAGAGAAAGGAGATATCTTATTTTCTAGATTTATTTATCTGGAACAAGAAAAAAAATAATGTCAAATCGAAGCCAGAATTTATAATTTAAGCTAAAATAGTTAATAAATTTCACTCATTTAAAATTAATGACAGATAAGTCTTTTTTTATTAAATCTCCCATTTCAAAAGATTTAAATCATTCTTTCTCTTTTCATCATTTTAATATTATTAATTTATCATGATTGAGATCTTGCTCTTGGGTGGTGTCAAACTTCACAATTATATATTTTCCACCATATCAAAATCAATAAAGCTTACATTAGTAATATTTTTCGAATACAGTCAATTAATTAAAAAAAATTATAAATTTCAGAACATCATCTTCGACTTTTGTTAGGGACCACAAAAGAAATCATTATTATTTAAACCCTCAATGATCCATGAATGCTACTAATTAAGTTGTAGTTTCAACAACATTCAGGTACACCATCCTTACTTTTTCAGCCAGTAATTAAGATTTTTCATTCATCATGGAAAGGACTATATAGTCTATAGAGATTCTTCACCGGTTTTAGTAGTTGCATCACTTGCATGTTCAGAATAATAAAAAAAATTAAACATATAAGTAAGAAAATTATTAATCTAAAATGTTGAGTTAATTCTTTTTTACTAGTACTTCAGCCACTCTTAGACAAAAGCTTGTATATAAATTTAAACATAATGTGATATATATATATATATATATATATATATATATATATATATATATATATAAGACAGTCTAATAAAATGATTGAGATAAAAAAGAGAGAAATATATGTATGATGTATAATGATTATATAATAAAAGGAAATTAACTGTCAATGAGATATTGATGAGCACTTCAAGAATAATAAAAAACATAATAATAATTTTCCATAAAAAAAACAGATTTAAGATAAAACAATGATTAGCAAAGGTGATAATTGATTAAAGTCTTATATAGGTTCTTGAATGGTATTATTAGAAGCACTCAATATCTAACCCTATCATTTTCTTCAAATAGAGTGTTTTTCAAGGTAACCCATCTTATAAAATGATTTGAATAATAAACTATAGGATGCCATCAATGCACCTCTATTTTTGCTAAAGTTAACTTTTTAGGAATCCAATCAATCCACATCCACGCTAGTATTAAAAGATGCAATGCAAGTATTAATAACTAATTATGTCTATTATTTTTTCTTTCATTTTTTTTGGCTAGAGTACAATATTCTTCATCTATCCAAAAGGCAAATTCACTCTTATGTGTATTCATTAACAAAATCTAGTAGTGATAATAGGTGGAACAGAAGGGATAGTTAAGTAAAAACAAGGGTGGGTTTATGTTGGGAGAGAATGTCCCTAATGGGGGATGAAGAGGAAGGCACAAAAATATCTATGTTGGGTGAGTTAAAAGAGGGGTAGGGTGATGCAAAGATTAGGTCCATTCAAAATGGATTGGGTGGTGTCCAACTCACCATCACCATCACCATCAAGTCTCATCATCATACTATAAATTGATATACATTACCAAAATATATACACCATATTATTGGCCCTAAAAAACAAAGTATTTACACATGTTAGATTAGGGTTAAGCATACATCTAAAATTGATTTTTTTTTAGTGGCAATTTAAGCAACCAGATACAAAAATTCTTTATTTTACAAACTTTAGTTTCCTTCTTAGTCATTGTAAAAAAAACGATTTTTTCCTATATTTCCTTTTAGTACTTTGTTGGAAGGAAGTAAATTGAAATTTAGGTAAAAGGCAAACGTGGCAGCAACTGCAAAACCAAATGGGCTGGGCTTCTCTTAACTGTATAATCTATAAACGGGCTTAATAACAACTAAAATTGATGTTTTTGTTGTGAACAAAAAGGCATGTGTTATGTTGCAATCTAGTCTTTTTAAATGGGAAATAAAAATCAATTGTATTCATTATCCCAAAGAGAGTCAACACTATGAGAAGAGATAACACGTGTGGCGAACTAAAATGAAATAATAATAAAAAAAAACATCAAAACAAATGCAAGGATTAATTTTGAAACAAGAAGTATACAAATACTTTATGAGGTGAAAGATTGAAATAAAAAGTCACTGTATAATTCAAAGATAAATAAAATAATTAAATAATATTTTTCCACATCAAAAGGACTAAATTGAAAAAGTTATCTTCAAAAGTCATAACCCTTCAAAATTCTATCCTTCCGCATGACTTTCAAGTTTTGTTCATCACTAATTTTTGTTATTTTAGATTAGAGATCGTTGTCACCTTATTTTATCCTCTATGGTTGTGTTTCTGTCTTTTTGTCATAATTTTCTTTATATTTGATCAAATTCATTTTCTCTTCCATTACTATTTGGTTCACACGCCCCTACAAAACAAAAAAGAATGGAAAAGAAAAGATGTTGGGTGAGGTAATCAATGATAAGATTCTTCAACAGTGAAAAAAAATATATACCAGCAATTTTATGATACACAAAAATTTCATAGACATTAAAAATATTATACTTTAGTTTAGTCTCTCAATTTCAATTTATTCTCTAGACTTTCACTTTTAATTATTGTGTGTAATCTTCCATTTAGTCTTATAAACATGTTTCATTCCTATGAATTCTTGTACATGATTGTTTATTATTTAACGTATCATGTATCCCACTGACATCAATTCCTACATGGACCAACATATATAAGGAAAGTTTCAATTTGACTAAATTAACGTCATCTCCAATTTTCGTGATGAACTTAGTCTTTAATTTATTCTACTTTTTATAAAACAAAAATCATAATTATCGACGAGAACTTAAATCAGAGGAAGATCTTGGCCTATACTAACACAAAAGAAAAGAAACATATACTTTGTTCTGTTCAATTTTATCATGTTCACACATGTCACCTAATATTTCATCTTGGTTGTTGCAAATAGAATTTTTATAAAAGTTGATTATATTATATGTCACACAATTGCAGACATGACTCGAGAGGACTAACGTTGCCCATTAATGTTGGGGTTGTTGGAATATCCAAAGACCAAAGTGAAGCACTGTATGTTCTAGTCGTTTTTGGCTTACAATTTCAGCAATGCTTTAAAGTAAATGTAAGTGATATGTGGGTAATCTGCACATGTCCTAGACTGGGTGTAAGGAGACGGTTCGAAGTAGGGACGATCACAAGAGAAAGGAGAATTGAAGAGGGGAAGAACCTCTAAAGATATTCCGATGTTTAAAGGGTGGATTCAGATGTAAAGAGTTTGGGTTCAGAATAGTTCCTGTAGTGATTCTTTTATATCTCAACACATTCTGAGGAGAAAAAAGGGTAACGATGACATAGAGGGATAAGTGGCACACACAGCAAAGACACGTATTGATTTCAAGTTGGTTAGGATATTTGGGGAAGAATTTCCTCTCAGTTAAGTGAGTGTGTATCCCAATATTATTGTTACACTTTACTGATATTGACGACACCTTTAAAATTGAGGTTAATATAAATCTATGTAGAAGTTGATTGAGGTTAACATAAACCTATGTGAAAATCATATGATCGGCTTGATAACGGGAAGGTTACAACCCACTAAAAGAACATAAAAATTTTAAAACATCTGAGTTTAATAATAAATATTTAATTTATAATTAATTGATGATGAAAACTATTTAAGCACTTTTTTAAATTATTATTTAAAAAACAATTACTTAGTCAGATATGAACAGCTATTCAATTTCTCATAAGTCAATTTGAATGCATCCACCTTATAGGAACTATCCAACCATTGGAAAGGTCAAATTGAATATTTACTTTTTACAAAGAAAATGACAATTAATTTGTAGAGTTTTGCATCATCAACAGTCTGTTTCTGGAAAATTTGCAGCTGTAATTTTCAGATAGCTCTAACCATATTCGATATATCTTTGTCAATAATAAGAACATCAAAATCAATGACGTCGTTATTTCGTTTATGAAATAAACAAAATAATGGTTACTTTGTTTCATATTTTGTGGTAACTAGCTTAAGTGTATATACTGTTACAAGGGAAATAAATGCACGTAGCTTTCGTGCTTAGCTTTTCCTAGAAAATGAATTTGACATTATTTCAAAGGGATCTGTATCTTCAATACGGGATATGCTGTATTGTCATCCATCATCCACAACCAGCATCGCCTTATTAGTAATTGCCAACATCATACATTCATTTTACCCCAACATTTTTATAGCCATTTTACAAGGACATTTTTAACTCTTAGTTTTTCATTTTTCAAGACAACTTTTCATATATCTAAATATAAATATTGTTCAATTTATGCAAACTACACGATGAAAAAATGACTGAGATTGAAGAGACGTTTGATTGAAAAATAATTACAAACAATATTATTTTATTTTTTAAAAATTATAAAAAGAAGGAACGGAAAAATTATCTTTTCTTTAATGTTTTTCTACTTTTGATATTTTCTATATAATGTTTTGGAAATAAAAATATAATGAAAACAAAAGTGAAAGCATAAAAGTTTTTTCAAACCAAGCAATTTTTAATGTGTTTTATTTTTAAATCTAAAAAATTACTCCACATTACCTTAGTATTATACACTGATAATTATCAATAATTTTCATCTTATCATTCAATTATATGTTTCATGTATTTAATTTTTTTGTAACAACTACCTTACAAGTCATGGTTTGAATGATTTCTAACCATTAACAATGTAAAAATTGAGTGTCATCAAAGTATCAAAATTGAAGTCTTCAACATTTTTTTTAAAGTTAAATTACATGATGTAATAGTTTTGGAGACCAAAGTAAATGTTGTAAAAGAAAGTCACGGGTAGGTAAACAAAGAACAAAATTGATTTGTGCCTATATACAAACCCGTGCTATATACACTTCATCAAGTTTGATTCTTTTGACAAAGCCAAAAGAGATATATATATATATATATATATATATATATATATATATATATATATATATATAGTTGGCTGGCATGTTCTTATTACAACAAATCAGCTGAAGTAGGTAGCAGTAGTCGTTACATGCTGCATCATCATCATCATGTAACTAACTGTTAGCACATGGATTTGAGGTGGTCTCTGAAAGCCTTCAACATTCCTTGGAAAGTAACAATCCCTGTCAAGGTTCCATCTTGTTCCACAACCCACACGTAACTCACACGATGGGACAAAGCCTGAATCATCACAGCCACTAAAGAGCTCCAACGGTAGCAAACAATGGCTTCTGATCTTCTTGCTACCCTTCCTGAGTACCCTCCAAGCTTCCAATTCTTCCCTGTACTAAATTCTTCATCAGAAGAACAACTTGAAGAAAATGATGACCATGAAGAAAGCCCTGTTTCATCACCTAACAACTCCAACAAGTGTTTGTTCTTCTGCTCCTCTACCCTCTCCTTTACTAGCTGCACTAAATCTTCCGGCGGCCCGCCACAATCAATGTACGCGGTGAGGTCGCCGGCCGACAGTGTGGCGATGGCCGGCACGATGGCCTCATCGCAGGAATTGAGCATGAAGGGTGAGATTTCACCAACAAATTTTCCATTGGGGTCAACAATGGCAACAGAACTTTGGTATATAAGTGACAGGGCAAGGAGGTCAACAGCAGAGGAAGCAGGGTCGTCATAACCCACAACAAAGAGGTTATGTGTGTCAATGATGCCAAGAGTGTTGATGGGTGTTGCAGCTGTTGGGGAAAACACACCAATTGAGTTAACCAGGTATCTGAACACATCCTCTGTGGTGAGCCAACAGTAGGTGCTGTTGTTATCGTGCAAAATGCCTGTGTCCAAACATTTACCCTTGTTATTTATTGGTATCACCAGGTTCTGTACTCCTTCATGCATAACATCTATAGCCTCCAGCAAGCTGTCACCATTACCAAACCATAGCAAACACGTTACAACCCTAAATCATCTTTCTAATGCATTGTAAGTTAAAAATCTCAATCCTATTAGGCTGATAAGTATACAATTATCTCCAACTACATGACAATATTTCCAGAACTACACCACACTAATTATTACTTCTTTCTTATAGATCGAAAATCTCGATTATTACATGATAATTAATCACAATCATAGACAGATAAAAATCTCAAACCAGATAATAATTTTCCCTAACTCACCTTGTCCTATGATCCTTCAAATTCTATTGATTTTTATGTTATATTTGAACCAGAAACGAAATTCAAACTCACAAATCTTTATATAGATTATCCAATTCTACTTGAAAAGATAGCAACAAAAGCACGAAAAAAAATTGCAATTAGGTTTTATTAAACTAATATTTTCTCAAACAATTCCGCGCCTTTCTAATACCACTTTTTAATTTGACAATTAACTATATATGTTGTCATGCATGATTTTTTTTTTCCTTCGATTTTTCGTAAAAGCGATTCTCATCTCTGTTTTCTTGTAGGTGACGGGTGAAAAGAGGAAAGAAAAAGTCAAAAGTAAAAAAAAAATTAATAATAAATTTAATTAACTGCATACAAGAAAAACAGCGTGGATATTTATACGTTCAATTTGTTGAAGTCAGAGAAAATAAATAGGAGAATAAAGAGAGCCACAAAGAAGGTGCCAGCTCATAAATAATTTCTTAAAAAAATAAAAATAAAAAGGGAAAAAGAGAAATAAACCTGGCGGAGGGTGGAAGGTGGCGGACGACGGCGAAGCTATCGGAGAGAAGGGCGGAGATGGGGGAGTGAAAGGCGGCGGCGGGAGAAGCAATGTTTTGCGGTTTGGAGAGGAAGCATATGATATCGACCATGCAAACCTTACCGATGCAGGTGCATTGGACGTGGTCCTGTTTCAGCGGTTGTGCGTGTTTCCGAATGAAGGAATGGTTGCAGTTCCAGACGGTGACGTAGGTGTCGTCGATTCTCTTCAAAGCGGAAAGCGCATCGGCGACGGTGTCGCTTACGGAGAGAGACCTGAGTGGCGGTTTCCCAAGACACAAATCGGATAACTCATGCCCTGCCAATCTCGCTGCCATACACTGTCTAATGAACAATTAATCTTCAGCTTGAGAGGGAGAGAGAGAGAGAGAGAGAGAGAGAGAGAAAGAAAGAAAGAGAAGAGTTTCAGATTTTGCTTGCGGAAACCACAACAACAATAACGTCAACAAAAAAGATTTTCTACCCTAATATGAGGCCCTAACGTTCTCTTATTTATAGCATCTTTCTAACCGAACCACTCCGTAATCCCCTCTTCTATGTGGGACCCTCCTAGATTATTATCTCATCCCAAATTGGTACCACCTTGTCATGTCACAAATATATATATATTTACTTTTTATTTTATTACTTAATGGTCGATTAGATATATCTCTAGTTAAATTAGATTAAATTCTATCTTTTTAAAATGAACAAGTCTAATGACATTATCACAACGGGTTTTAAATTGTGAAACTGTGTATTTGGATATTTTTAAATGAATGTAGGGTAAGAAAAGTATGCGTGATAATGAAGAATGTTAGTTAATTGAGAGAATAATGGATACTGGTTTATGGTCATGGTCCTCCTCGCTGTCTCGTTTTGAAGCCACTTGTAACAACTGGCAACCTCTTTTACTTTTTTCTCTGTTATTGTTTCCTGTTTTCGGCACCGTGTGTTGCTAAATGCCACCTAGATTATCTTACTGGGTGTAGTTACACGTTGAAATTATAATGATGTAAGATTTGAATTATTATGATATTATTATCTTTTTTTATATAGATAATATGTTAGAGTTTTTCACATAGATAAATTAGAGTTATATATATAAATAATTTTAAAATTAATATTTGAATTATTATCTTTTTCATATAGATAATTTTTTTAAAGATATTATCTTTTTCATATAGATAAATTTAGAATATACAAACAATATGCATGTATTAATGAAAAATATAAAAACACCTTCCATTAATATTTAAAATATATAAATTGGTATAAATTTTTCTTTAATATTTAACATTTTTTAAAATTGTACTGACCGGGAAAAATAATAATGCTGGGTACAGGGAAGATTTTGGCCGTGATAATGCCGCAAACACGGTCTCTTGTTTTAGGTGGTGGAAATGATTGTCTGCAGTCTGGGCAATACTTTTATAGAGTAGAGAATAAAAAAAAAATAAAATTTAATATACGGATAAATGTTTTTCCTTTAATTACTCTACTCTTTAGTTACATATCTGAAGTCTATTCAGACACTATATAGTAGGAATTGAGTTTATTTTTAAACTAAATTAATTAGTATTTTAGTCTCTACAATATAGAAAATTAATGGTTATTTTATGTAAATATAATTTATAAAAAATAATTTGAACGTATAATACATTGGTATAATACTAGCATTGAGGAATTGGAAAAATAAATAAAGTGAGAACAACAGCTCAATTTTGAAGAGCTAGACAGATAAACACATCTTTTTCTTTTTAACACTTTTCGTCTAAAGAAATGGTTAGTTTTTTTTTCTCTTAGCAGTTTCCTCCTCCGCCGATTCAAACAATGCATTGAATTGCGTCTTCCTATTATTTGTTTGAAACATAGATACACAAACTACGTCACATGTTTGCTCCTCACAAAAGACGCGATTAAAGTATTGTCTCTCCTTTTTTTTTTCCTCAAGTACTAGAAATTAAAGTATAGTGTCTCCTTTTTTTTTTTCCCTCAAGTACTAGAAATTCTTTCAAGTAATTTTTTTTGGATTTTTTCCCCACTTTTCTTTCATTGAAAGAATTGCTTTTAACTAAGTATTAGAATTATTGAAATTTCTACTGGATGGGCGAAAAGAAATTAAATATACACACATATACATATATATACATATATATATATATATATATATATATATATATATATATATAGATACACACGTGTGTGTAACATTACTTAGTCTATATATACAAATAAAGAAAACAACAAATTAAACATTCCTGCCACAATTTGTTTTTCAAAAGGGTAAGAAACAATTAAAAACACATGGAACTCTCGTGATTTTCAATCCTTCCACACATGGACAGAAAAAGGAGTGAAAACTGGTTCTACGAAACACACAAGAGCTTGGTTTAATGGTTTTGAAAAATCATGTCAAACATTTTTGTTCATTTACAGTAATTTTTGTACACTATACAAATAGAATCTGAATCTAACTAGTAAACCGATTTGGTTTGAAGCAAGGTTTAAAGTCTATAAATTGACTACGTTTGACGGTACCTCCCTCCAAAATTGAATACCTCGCACGTTAGACTTTTTGTTTTTTGATCCGTGCCTCGCACGTTAGACTTCGTTCTACATGTGATTATTTAGTTGCCGCGAGTCTTGGGCCACAGACCCGACATAGTTTCAAAACAATTTATTTAAAAATACTTCAACAAGAAAAGTTATACTTTATATTAAATAAGAGTGATTTAGATTAAATATATTAATATTTATGTATATTAAATTCTTCCATGTATAATAACCTTATGTTGCCTAAAAAACATCACATAATTTTTAACTAATCATGATCATTCGTGAATTTCGTGTCAGAAGCTATGTTTTCCTTTTTTCTTTTTGGCACGTTGGTTGTTTTGTATGATAAAATTGATCACGTGCTTGGTAATCGATTTCGTGAAGATGTATGCCGACGAAATTGGTAATCGAATATATTAAAAAAGATATTGTTGCTAACCCTCTTAAAAGTGTTGCTGCTTGAAATTTGTGGTTTAACTATAATTAAGAGAACCCAACGGAGCACTTTAACCTGTTGGAGCTGCGAGATTAACTACATTAACTACAAAATTGATATAATTATCAAGTATTCCTGTTTAGTTTGTCTCCATTTTTATCTAATTAAGTTATAGATACATAAATACTAGTTTAATTAGTTTTATCTAATTAAGACATGATGCTATGGGTAAGTGCTTTTAATTTTAATTAATTTTAATTAAGTGGCGCATGTTTGACCTACACCTATTCTGTGTTAGAATTGAGGTGAAGGCTCGTCTGCGCCTAACATGTAATGCACTTCGTATTTGCGCTTAAACATACGGTTCCCACCTCATATAAATCCTTCGTCTCTCTTTTTTACTTTCACCCTTTTATTCTCTCTTCTTCATCTTTTCTTCGTCATCAAAAAAGTTTTTTTTGTCTATATTTTATAATTTATCTACATTTTATTGTTGTTATTATGGTTTCCTGTTATTAGAATAATTACATTTTATATGTTAAAGAATAGATATTAATAAATATTGTAAGATAAATTATAGTGAATATCTTTTAGAGACGTAGAAATTTTTTAGATTAAATGTATTAGAATGTTTATGAAGTTATTATTTTTTACAGTATTTTGTATATTAAAGAATAAGTGGTGTTAGATATTATTAGATGAATTATACTAAATATTTTTGAAATACCACATAATGTCGAGGCATCTGACACAAGTTTCCTCGTTCCTAAGGGGTAACATGAACTAAGCATTAAGAATTGTTTCATTCTTAAGCACTAAGTTAAGAAATTAAAAGCAGTTAATGTTGACGTATCCACAAACAACAAATATACGTAAACATGCAGAACAATACGTATCATTCAATATAACTTTGTTTTGGAAAATAAACAAGTTAATTTTGATTTTACCACTCTCATTAAATATTGTTTTAAAGTATTTTACACTTTTTTTTTTAAAATCAAATTTTAAACTAATATATAACTTTTTATCAACAGTCCAATTTTGATTAAAGATTGACACCTCATATCTGTTATTCGTCAAGATAATTTTAATTATTATTTGGATAATGAGAAGTTTCTTTTTAAGATGGATGGTGACTTATTCCTTCTAGGAAGACCAATTTACATATATATATATATCAATCTGGATAGATTAAAAGTATATTAACTTTGTTATTCTTTAATTACAACAGATGATTATGTTCTTCCGTATGCATCATTTTCATCATCATCACTCACACGTAAATTTTTATCAATATCATCTTCCTTGATTCAAATTTTTACCAGTATCATCTTCCTCAACATGTGAACCAGAAACACAATATTTTATCACTATTATTAGAATTTAAGTTTAAGTAACTTTTATCTTTATTTTTATAAACTTCCCATTAATCTTTGAGAAGAATATTGTCATTTGAAAATAAATAATTAATTGATTGATAATCAAAATCACCTCTGGACATATAATTCAATTTGATCTATATATTTTCTTTCGTTCAAAATTATCGATCATTATTTCTTTGTCATTACATAAAGAAACATATTTATTTGTAGAATAAAATCTGGTTTCACTGTCTTCGTTTAATTGAAATTTTAGTTTAAGTTGGATTTTACTTTTCTATGTTTCAAAAATAACCCCTCTTCTAATTTGCAACACTTTAAGCAATTCTTCGAATATTATATCCTTGCTTTTCAAAATTCTTCCATTCATCTATACAATTATCAAAATTGGTGATGTCGTATTTTCAAAATATAATATTTGAAAAAATTTACAATTAAATAAATTGCATACAAATAATAATTATAAAAATAAAAATAATCACACAAATAATAATTAAACAAATTTAATACCTACATAAATATGTTAAACAATAATTTTTTATTACATATATATAATAATTAAAACCAACTACATATTAAATATAATGAAATTAACCAATTACACATCATATTTATAATAAAATTATACATTTTATAATAAAATAAAATTATATAATAATGCACACAAATAAACAGTTCATTACAAAAAAATAATAAATAATAATTTTAAATTAAATTTGATAATACTTAAATTTAAATAATAATGCATAAAATTTTATACTTAAATTTATTAACATAATAATTAAAACAATAATTCATACTAACATCAAATTAAATTTAATAACACTTAAAGATGAATGCATCAAAATTTTATATCTAAAATATAAAACCTCCCTTTAATCATAAAACTTCCCATAAACACATGTTTACCCAACGCCTCGTCCTAGATCGTAAATTCTTCCAAAAACAGATGTAAAATAGATGGCAAAACTTTTGTGCTTTTGGCCACGCTTTTATATATATAATAATAATGGTGGTGGGCCCAGTCTACGTGGCATTTCGTGTGGTTCATGCTTTTCGTTTTTCGTAATTTTGGAGACTGATCCGTACAACATGCATGCAAAGTGACGTGTTCTTATAAAGTGCACAAGATTGGGAACTAGTTCCATGGAATCTCATGTGAACTCTTCAATTGACATTTTCATTTTCTCAACACCAAATCATTTTCCACATATTTATTTGGAAGCATATTGAAGTTAAACTATTTAATGTCCCAACAAAAACATAAATCGATTCATTTCATCCTTCTACTTATCTCTATTTTAGTTTGGGTCAATGTAATTTTTATGTTATTATAACTCATTAGTTTTTTATTTTATTTTTTTTAATTTTGATACATTAAATTTTTAAATTTTCTTTTTAACATTTTAAATTAGTAAAAAGTTTTATTTTTGTCATTTTAAAAGGAAATATTACAATTTTTAGTATTATTGATGTTTTAAGTTTTTAATTAAATATATTTTAATTTATATTAAATTTTTAAATGATTATTAAATTCATGAAAACATGTATAATATTGTGATTAATTATTTGTACAAATTAAAAAATTTCTATTTTGTTTCAACGGATACATGAATCCTAACCTTATTTTCCATGTCATCACCATCAACAAAAGAATAATAAAAATAACTTCACGAATACATAAAGAGTTACTAAGGTGCATTAATTGACGTAAAAATATGAAATGAAAAAAAAAAAATCATACAGAAGCACAAAGTAATGTAACTTTTTTTCAAAAAAACTTAACATGTTAAAATATAAAATAATAAATTATAATGAATCAAAACTAAAATTTATTCATTTAAGTCTGAGTCCCGTGTAAAAAAAAAAAAAAAAAACTATTATTACTGTGTATGAAAATTAAGTTTTAAAGTCTCTAACACGCTAATATCGTATGAGATTCTGATAGCATAAAACTACCGCAAAAACTTTCTAGCACTCACTAAAATTTGTCGTTTTTTTCTTATAAGAATTAAAACTTAAAAATAATGACAGCTAAAGCAGTTTAACGTATTAAATTTTACTATAGCTAGTATTTCAGTTGGTAGAATGTGCATGATAAATGCTTTATATAACTAAATTTTATAATAAAGAGTATCATACATAATATTTTAGATTTCTAATAAATAATATAAGCTTATTTTTAAATATTGACTTTGTTTAAAAAAGAATTATTGAAATTCACAAAAAAGATTATTCTACTATTTATATTTTATCTTATTCTATCTCTTCTCTCTCTATTTTTTTTTCTCTCAATAGTTATCTAACTTTGTAATATTATACATAACCTAGTTTATAGCAGATTAGATTATTTTTCACGTATAAAATATTATTCGTTTTGTGTTAAATTACTCTTTAACTTTTTTAAAAAGGTCATTTATTAATAAGAATATCTTACAAATCCATAAACTCACATGACATGTTATTGTGTGACTTTAATTATGTCTCATCCTATTTGTAAATCACGATTATCCAATTAATATTACGGATGAAACAAACAGAAATCGAAAAAACCCCCTCAAATTCAATACACAAAAGTTTGTCAAGCATCTATTTTTTTTTTAATAAAAAAATTGATTATTCATGGATAGTTTATCATGTATCGTGGAAGAAAAAAATACTACACATTGAGGAAATCAATTTGATATTTACTTGTCCCCTGATAAAGAAATATTTGCCCTGATAAATTCACACACATACCCTACTAGTACCTATGACATTAGATATTTGGGAAAATATTATTTTTAGAACTGCACCTTTATTTTTAAACAGAAAAAAACTAAAATAGGTTAGTGCTTGAAAACCAGAAACAGAGTATATATAATAAACGTGGGAGAAGCAGAGGAAAGTGTTGATTATTTGAGAAGTTAGCATAGGTTCCTGTCATGGCGGCAACTATTCCAAAACCATGCTTCAACGCGATTCCTTCATCACACTCCCCAAAACCCTTTCTCCGTTATACCCTTCAATTCCAAAGCAAACCTTTTCAATCACCACGCCGTTATTCTCTACGAATCTCTAACGCTCTCTCCGATGCCAAACCCGTAACCACGCAAAATTTCGTTTCCCGATTTTCCCTCGACCAACCTCGCAAGGGCGCCGACATCCTCGTCGAGGCTCTCGAGCGTCAAGGCGTCACCGACGTCTTCGCCTACCCCGGCGGAGCCTCCATGGAAATCCACCAAGCTCTCACGCGCTCCGCCGCCATCCGGAATATTCTCCCTCGCCATGAACAGGGCGGCGTGTTCGCCGCCGAGGGTTATGCTCGCTCCTCCGGCCGCCCTGGCGTTTGTATCGCCACCTCCGGCCCCGGCGCCACCAACCTCGTCAGCGGCCTCGCTGACGCCATGCTCGATAGCGTCCCCCTCGTCGCCATCACCGGCCAAGTCCCCCGCCGCATGATCGGCACCGACGCTTTTCAAGAAACCCCAATTGTGGAGGTAACACGATCTATCACTAAGCATAATTACCTTGTTCTGAATGTTGATGACATCCCTAGGATCGTCAATGAAGCGTTTTTCTTAGCCACTTCGGGTAGACCTGGCCCTGTTTTGATTGATATACCTAAAGATATTCAGCAACAGCTTGCGATTCCTAATTGGGATAATTCAATTAGGTTAACTGGTTATATGAATAGGTTGCCTAAGTCACCTAATGAGAAACATTTAGAACTTATTGTTAGGTTCATTATGGAGTCTAAGAAACCTGTTTTGTATGTTGGTGGTGGTTGTTTGAACTCTAGTGAGGAGTTAAGGCGTTTTGTTGAACTCACTGGTGTTCCTGTTGCTAGTACTTTGATGGGTCTTGGTGCTTATCCTGTTGATCATGAGAATTCTCTTAGTATGCTCGGGATGCATGGGACTGTTTATGCGAATTATGCTGTGGATAGGTCTGATCTTTTGCTTGCTTTTGGGGTGAGGTTTGATGACCGTGTTACCGGGAAGCTTGAGGCTTTTGCGAGCCGGGCAAAGATTGTTCACATTGATATTGATTCTGCTGAGATTGGGAAGAATAAGCAGCCTCATGTGTCGGTTTGTGCGGATTTGAAGTTGGCTTTGAGGGGGATTAATCGTTTGTTGGAGAGCAGAGGGGTTGGGGTGAATGGGAAGGGGAAGGGGAAGCTTGATTTTGCAAGTTGGAGGGAAGAGTTGAATGAGCAGAAGAGGAAGTTTCCTTTGAGTTATGAGACTTTTGAGGAAGAGATGATTTGTCCTCAGTATGCTATAGAGGTTCTTGATGAGTTGACAAATGGAGATGCTATTGTGAGTACTGGTGTTGGACAGCACCAGATGTGGGCTGCTCAGTATTACAAGTATAAGAGGCCTCGGCAGTGGTTGACATCTGGTGGTCTTGGAGCTATGGGGTTTGGATTGCCGGCTGCTATCGGCGCGGCTGTGGCCAACCCTGGTGCGGTTGTGGTTGATATTGATGGCGATGGGAGTTTCATAATGAATGTTCAGGAGCTGGCCACTATCAAGGTGGAGAACCTCCCTGTGAAGGTATTGTTGTTGAATAATCAACACTTGGGTATGGTTGTTCAGTGGGAGGATCGGTTCTATAAGTCTAACAGGGCTCACACTTACCTTGGAGACCCCTCTAATGAGAATGCCATATTCCCAAATATGTTGAAGTTTGCAGATGCTTGTGGGATACCAGCAGCTCGTGTGACCAAGAAGAAGGATCTTAAAGCGGCTATTCAAAAAATGTTGGATACCCCTGGTCCCTATCTTCTTGATGTCATTGTGCCCCATCAAGAGCATGTGTTACCCATGATTCCTAGCAATGGAACCTTCGAGGATGTGATAACTGAGGGTGATGGCAGGAGAAGTTACTGATTTCCTGAGCAAATTTATCTGGTGGTGGTTAATTTTGTAAAATATTAAGCTATTAGTTTTTTGTATTCATGTTGGAAACTAAGATAGGCTGCTTGTTTTTCCATAGTTTTGTTTCTTTTGCTATAAATATATTATATATACATTCCCTACTGCTCTATTAATCAGTGAGATTAGTATTCTTTTTGTTAATTATGCCTCCTTGGTTATTTGGTTGATTGTTACTGAAACTGCATTGAAACAACTTTAATGGTTACACTCTAAACAAGATACTGCAAATTAGTTTTAAAATATCCAAAAAGTATAATTGGACATGAAGAAACACCTCACCTAGAGAGGGATCGAAAAAAAGAGAAATAAGTGATTGATAGAAGAAAAATGAGGTTGTTATTAAGGTGTTTATATTCTTGGGTATCCTACAATCGGACTTCAAAATATTAAATACTTTATTAATATTTATCTCTCTTATTAAATATATTATCTATCATATCTATATATATATATATATATATATTTTTCCTTTCTCATTCTCTTTAGATATTGTTGGGTGTTTATAAATAATTTTTTATTTTCTCTATACTAAGCACGGAACTGATCCAGTGGTATCTAAGTATACGGATTAGCGTATTATAATCACCAGCATCATCATTTCTGACAAATCAGTCCTTCGAATAAAGGACTTTATCTTTCTTTAGTTTCTTTTGAATCACTTATTTTTTTATTTATTTAATTTTAGATTTTGAAATGTTAAAAGTGTATGGAATAAAGAAAGATGGAAAAAGCCTTTCCATTTTTGGGTTTGTGATGTATGGTTGTTGAAGAAGCGTTATGAGTCTTGAGTGTTATCGTAATGAGTTGATCGTCTCCTTTACCAACTGTGACAGCTCTTTATGTTTTTGTCGTGGCTTAGAGTTGTATCAATTCTTGAAATTGTCACATTGTAGTGCGTTAATGCCACGTAATGCAACTTGAAATTGTGTGTAGTGTCGCATGTCCTGTGATTGAGTTAGTAACAGATGAAGAAGCTAGAAAGTTTTCATCAACAGAGGTCATTTTATTGGTTAGAATTGATGGCAAACACATTAAGAATGACAAAAGTATACAATTGGTGAAGTCTTGAAAAATATTTACGTAAATAGGATTGTTTAAAAACTATTAACGGAGATCTGATTTGGTATTTAAGCGCAGAGTATGGCATCTAAATGTGAATGTTATATAGTTTGCACGACGATGTCTTATTTTGTGTGTGTAAATATTTGATAATTTAGGGTTTTATAAATTTTAATTATATTTTATTTATATTTGATCTGTAGTTGTATGTGTTAATTTCATATGATTTTTAAAATATAATTTTTTAATTAACTTTTATTAATTTGGTTTGGTTTATATTTTTGATTTTTTTTAATCCGAATCAATTCAATTCAACCGTTAATGAATTGTGTGAATCGAATTATTTGAATTTGTACAGTTCAATTCAATAATATAAAATAAAATTGTAAAATAAAATATTTAAATTTTTAGTTTAGATTTTTGAAGAATGAATCTGTTATCTAAACCAATCAATATCATATTTGATTGGATTCGTTTGGTTTCATTGAAAAAAGATATTTGAATCAATTATTAATTTAGTTTAGATCGACAAAATTATTAATTTTTTATTTTATTTTCTTCCTTCCAATGACCCAAATATAAACGAATGTAGAGTCTTTTACCATTATACAAAATCATCGAAATTTTCTTTTAACATATCATTAATACGAATTACCCACTACTAAATATTTGATTAACTTCATAAAAGAAAATTAAATATACAAATATAAATATGTTTTTTCTCAATGTGATCTATTCCATATCAAAATTTAAATTAATAAATATTCGTGACAAAACATCTATCATTTATTATAACATTTGTCAACATCCACTAGATTTTATAAGCCACTATCTTTATTAATTTTTAGAAAAAAATGTTGCATTTGAGACTAGAAAAAAAAATATAACAAAATGTCTTAATATTCCTAAAAAAATTTACAATAGAACTTGTAAAATAGTCTGACTAAAATACATTTGATCTAAGAAAAACTAATCAATCAAACAATTGGTTTTGAATAAAGAAGTAATAAGACAGGAATAATATATGGATACGAATCCGGGTGGATCTGTGGAAATAGCTGAGTCAGATCAGTGTCACATAATGTATGGATAAGGTTTTGGCCATTCTTTAATCCTCGTATTCAATTCCCAACAAACCGTGTTTCCCGTTACACCTTTTCAAACAATCACCACCACGTCATTGCGTACTAGATTCTGATACCATCCAATCCTAATTTTGTCTATAAACACCATTTCTTTTATTTATTTATTTTTTTAAAATTCCCTTTTTGGAAAATATTTCATTACTGCATTATAATCTGAGTTTGCACCTAATAATATACACTCGCAATTTCATATAACTAAGCATTGTTGGAAATCATGTGATCCAGAACATATTACTAAGTTCATAATCTGATTAATGATGTACTACATACTTTTGATTAATAATACACACTTTCTTATGATTCTTCACGACTTTGCATTATCGAAGCCTATATAATATGTCAGCATAGCCCATTAAAAAATTAAACATTTTAAAAAAGTTCGGACCTGCATAATAATAATATTATAAACGTAATGATGAATATAGCACGTTAGTTACTATTTTATATTGATCTACTTTTCTTGTTTGGATAGAATTGCCACGTTGACAGAGTCTTGCTTTGTGTTGCGTTGCAACTATATATACCAACTCATGATCAACTCATTCTATCTATCACTTTCCGTTTCAAAGGTTATCTCATTCTTCATTCTGCAGCTGTTTGGATTACTGGTTTTTGGTACATTTTTTTTTTCTTTCTTTCTTTTTTTACATTTGTTCATATGTATGATCATTTATTATTGTTCAAAAGTTGAGATTTTTTTCATGTTTATTCTGCAGTTAATCAGTATACTGATATTGGGGCATTTCTCGTGGTAAAGTGTGTACTTTTTGTGGAGAAAAGAAAACAAGAGTGGTGTTAGTGGAAGCTGATTCATTTCATAGCAGAGGCAAAGATGTTGGGAATTTTCAAGGAGAAGATAGTTAATGCACCGAAGGAGCTGAACAGTCCAGCTTCTTTGAATTTAAACACTAAGAAGCCAAAGCCAAGTCATGAAATCCTTCAGGAATTCATGTCCTGCAATTCCTCCAATGCTTTTTCCATGTGCTTTGGTACTGATGCTTTGTTAGCCTATTCCCCTTCAAACCAACCCTCCATTCATCAAAGGTATTTACTGATAAAAAATACTTTGAATTGGTAAATTTAGTTTCTTTTGACTTCTGAGATGTGAATCTCATGTTATAATCAGAGCATTCCCTTTTGAAATTCCAATGCATATTGGTTAATGAATCTATTGTTTAAGAAATGGATTGAATTATTGAGTTGTATTGCTAATACAAAAGAAAAATGTGTCACACAGGATGTTTAGTGGTTTGGACAACATATACTGTGTTTTCCTGGGTGGACTACATAACCTTAGCATGCTCAACAAGCAGTATGGACTATCAAAGGGAACCAACGAGGCCATGTTTATCACAGAAGCATACCGCACTCTTAGGGATAGGGGTCCATACCCTGCTGATCAGGTCCTCAAAGATCTTGAAGGAAGTTTTGGATTTGTGATCTATGACAACAAAGATGGAACAGTTTTTGTTGCATCTGTAAGTCTCTTTCTTTCTTGATCCTATAAATTGGAACATGTATAGTTGAAATACCTAAGGAATGTGTGATTTGACAATGTAAACATACATGATGTGGGACTGATTATTAATTTGTTTGTTTGAGCAGGGTTCTAATGGCCAAATTGGGCTCTATTGGGGTATTACAGCTGATGGTGCCATAGTTATTTCTGAAAATCTAGACCTTATTAAAGGAAGCTGTGCCAAATCATTTGCACCATTTCCAACTGGTATGTAAAATTGCTACATTGATTCTAAACCACCATTTAGATTACTATTTTTTTAAAACAAGAGTGGCACATTTATAAGCTAAAATTAAATAGGTACTAATAGAAAATGTAACTACATTTTACAGGGCGACTTAGTGTCTGCAATTTAACACAGTTTTTGTTGAAATTGTAGGGTGTATGTTTCATAGTGAGCACGGTCTCATGAGCTTTGAACATCCAACAAAGAAGATGAAAGCAATGCCTAGGATTGACAGTGAGGGGGTTATGTGTGGAGCTAACTTCAATGTTGACTCTCAGTCAAAGATTCAGGCGATGCCACGTGTTGGAAGTGAAGCTAATTGGGCAACTTGGAGCTGAAAAATTTGGCTGATTGACTCATAGTCCAACTTTTTTTTTAAACCCCTTCTAAGAGTAACCCAATGTGATGGGGTTGTCTCTTGGTTTTCACTCCTTTTTAGATATCTAGTTTTCCTGGTTTGGTTCCTGTGTCATGTACATATTCATGCTTCAATGTTGAACATGACTATGATAATTTCAAATATGAATAACAAATTTTAGTCTATGATTTTTAAATTCTTAAGCGTGTACTTGCTTTCGTTATATGTTGTTAAATCTTCACAAAATGAAGTAGGGCAAGAAAATCACTATTAGCACAAGTGATGTGCACATATTCTCCTGATGCATCCAAATTCCATGTATGTGTGCAGAGAAATTTATGTTGGTAATTTCTGTATGACTTAGAAACGAGTATAAACCGCGAAGAAAACATCTAGTCTTAATATTATTTCTATGGTGCTTAGCCTTTAAATCTGGCAACAGTTCATATTCTTTCTTTTCCCTAGTAGACCCTGTAAATAAGATAAATTCGCCGTGTCAAATTTAAAGGATCAAATCCTGAGTCATTTATCTGGAAGGAGCAACTACAAAAATTACAAGGATAACACCTAATTTTGGTGGTATGAGTGTGGCACGAGTCACATGACCATAATTCCCAAAATAAATTTAGATTTGGGTGAATTGCTTTATAGGAAATTAGAGAAGTGTCTTCTACTAATTTCTAAGCATCATCGAACAATGACTTTGTTTACAAATTTGGTCTATGTTAGCCAGATTAACATCTGACATTGCTAAAATTTTCAATCACTCAACATTTACATAGATTGACAATTAGTAATTTGTCTAACATCTGAACTGGCACTGACTACATTAAAGATTAGAAAGAAAAACTCTTGGACCTTACTCAATACTAGGCATTTCATAGTTATAAACCTTAGTGTGCATATATGGACAGAAAACAATACAAAAACCAAACCATTTTTCTTTTCACACATTGTACCAGATCCCTTCAAGACCAGTTTTTCACAATGCAGTAACAACATCTCTTCGAGATCCCATTATACCAAGGTATGCTCCTTGGCCTGCGGAAGTGTTCAACCCAAAAGCTGCATCTCGTTCAGACATTCTGCGCTTCCTTGGCCATTAGGCCATTGGCTCCATAGTAGACATCACAATTTTCCAATGAGCTGGAATCAAGTGGATTTAAACTAGCATGTTTTGGGGCATCATTTGCAGAATCCAAATCATCTGGATCAGACCAAGCTCCACCAAACATATTTCGTCTATGCCACTCTTCTGCTGGAGGGTGGAGTTCTAGCTCACGTAGTAGAAAACCAGCAGCATCAGCACCTCTAGGACGGGGCATGTTCTGCATACCCATTTTTTACTTAGTTGAGGATAGGTGTCATTCACAATAAAGCTAGTCACTTAACCAAAGGAAACAAACACAATTTAATGCACTCAAAAAGAACAAGAAGTATTTTATCAAAAACACAACATTCAAATATTCAAATGCTCGATATAATTCAACAAAGGGTGCTCCATCACTAAATGAGAAACAATATCTTCTATAAAAATCATCATTACCAAATGATAATTCTCCGATGAGAGTTCTTTGGACATGTTTTTATATGATAATTTTACTTGAATATGTGCAAAGTAGAAAGAAATCAAATGTTTTTCAAAGTATATGATGTATTTCAAGGTCAAAATTTGGCAAAATTTAACAAAAACATTTAACTCATCCTGTTCATGAAAAGAGTTATCTCACGCAAGACAGCAAGATAGGAAAGTATTGGACACAACAAGATCTTATCTTACTAAGATTTTATTTTACCAAGATCTTATATTA
Organism: Hylodesmum podocarpum; assembly: GCA_026586105.1. Lineage (NCBI taxonomy): Eukaryota > Viridiplantae > Streptophyta > Magnoliopsida > Fabales > Fabaceae > Hylodesmum > Hylodesmum podocarpum. The sequence goes on along the minus strand of JALJEV010000424.1, from coordinate 2,666,712 downwards.
TCTTATCTCGCACAAGATCTTATCTTATTTTAATAAATTTTCTCATCCTATCTATGCACACTGCAAGGGTAAGCCAAAGCCTGGTTATTCTCACAATCTGCAGGAACCTTCACCAATTGGGCAGACCTAAAATCCCAATTTGTTCGCGATTCGTGAATGAAAACAAGAAAGTTGACCTAATCTACGCCATCTAAATCTTTAAGATGGAAGATGATGAGACATTTGCCCAAGCATGGCAACGATTCAGGGCCCTTCAAGTCAAGTGCCTGGACCATGGTATAGGTACCTATATGCTAGCCCAAATATTCTTCATGGGGCTAACCATAGAAGAGCAAAGAATGATAGATGTCGTAGCTGGTGCTAATTTGGACGAACGGAAGATATTAGACGCGTGCGTGCTTAGGATTATTTGACTTGATGGCACGAAATTACTATCCTAGCTCAAGTAGTGCATCACAGAAAAGAGAAGTGCATTCAGTTGACACTAGTATAGACATCCTTACCAAACTTGACGCACTAGCCATTAATCAACAGAAACTTGAAAGGCAAATTGGAATCACCGCAGAACCAACCACCTTGTGAAAAATGTGACTTTTGTGGAGGTGCTTATCCGAATGGTGTTTGCTCAATCAATGAAGAGCAAGTCAATTATGTGGGAGAGCAGAGATTCAACGACTTTGGGAACTCTAATTACATAAATTATCCTGGATGGAAAGACAACTCTCAAATCCAAAGACCACCATTCCAGCCATCCCAAGAAAAGAAGCTAGATTTAGATATGTTAGTGAAGCAACTCATTGAAAACCAAAAGTCCATGGCCGATACACACAAAGCTTTAGCTGATTCATATAAAGCCTTCATGAAAGAATTCAGGAATAAATTTAAAGAGACCGACACACTCCTAAGAAATCAAGAGGCAATAATTAATAATTTAGAGCACCAAATTGGCCAACTTTCCCAACAGATTGGGGACCATTCAATGAACTGAACAGAATCACGAGAAGAATCTGCAAACGCATACAGAGCAACTAATCAAATTTCGGAATACATACATATATAGTGAAGCTTTCAGTTCAGAAACTAAAAGCCCAGAAAATAACAAAGTCAAGAAAGAGCATCAAAATGTTATTCCCGTACGATGAACATACCTTCAAGAAAAACAAAGCAAAGATTCCCATATTTGAGGGCAAGAAGAATTTTACAGATAAGCTAATTGCATATCCCATCTTCTACTGTTACATAGCACTTCAATTTCCTAGATTTTCTAAATTTTATTATTCTGATTCAATTTGACTACTTTTTTATTTTACCTATATTACAGATGAGATGTAATTTATCAAAAATATTCCAATGTACATTTGCTATAATAATAATAATAACAATAATCATGCCAATCTTTCAAATATTATCATCATGAAAATCCTTCAGACTTCTCTGTTGATGCCCCTCTGATTGTGAAACATTACAAAGAAATACTTGGTAGATAAACGCCGACAAACTAGTTATAAAATATAAATAAATTGATTGATTAATTATGTATTTTATTGAAATTTTATATTTAAAGTTTATATTTCCATATTCATAATTAACTCATGAAGGATTACAATTTGAGATCAAACTTATAGCATAAAATGTACCAGAGTTTAATAATAAAAGGATGCAAGTATAGAGACAAAATGCAACCTAGTTTCTATTTTGATATCCAAATGTCACCACGTATGAAAATGCTTTGGTGGTTTAAAGAAAAATTTATAAACTACAATTGACTTCAATATAAGACTTTTTTTAATTAGTGTATTGGAATGAGTTTAGTCAAATTTAACCTAACTTTTAGGGTCTAACTCGTATATACATTTATAAACCCCATTATTACATAACCAAACTTTTACGGTCCCATTAGTTATATATTATTATTCCCATTATACATGAATTCTACGAAGTCATAGAGAAAGAGCCATAGACTGGTAAATTATACTAAAAACTATCATTAGTTTTGATCTTAAGATTATTATCTCAGTGGCATGGTTTATTGATGAAGGTGAATAAGAATTATAGGTCGATATCAGCTTATAATTAAATAATCAAAATGACTAATTTACTGTTTTCTTCATTATAGATTATAATGGGTAGGTATTGTTACATTAATATATAAATCAAAGAAAATAAAAAAAAATAAAATTAAATCTTATTTGCCACATTAGTTAGTATAGTTAACTATATATACATGATATAATGATAATAATTATAAACTTTAGAAATTATAATTTTAATAATATATATAAACCAAAATGAAAATAACTTAAATTTTAAAGATTTTTTTTTAAAAAAAATTAGTTTTGAAAACTATAATACAACGTTTCATATTTTGAAAGATTAAAATATAAAGGATAACATATATTTTTGTTCCCTTTGAAATTTTTTAAGTTTAATTTTAATTTCTTAAAAATTGTTTAATTCATTCTCATTTTTCTTCTTTGAAAATGTATTATTTTGATTTCTCAAAATAGTTTAATAACATTTTATAATTATTATTAAGTTTTTACCTAAACTACTTTGAAGATAATAAACAGTACACTTTTAAAGAAAAAAATTTAATATTAGACTCAAAACATTATTTTTCTAATATTTTCTTTATTATTAATTGAAGTTTATTAAAAGTCGCAAATTTTGACAGTTTCACCCGTCATTTATTAATTTATGATTTAGACGTGAAACCCACCGAATTTCATAATTTTTAATAAATTTCAGCACATCAAGAAGATAATATTAAAAAAAATGTTTGAGAAAGTGACATTATTATTCCTTATTTTTAAAGTAGAATAATCAAAACTGGATAAAAAAAATATAGTCATGTTAAACAATTATTTTATCCATAGAATTTAATAAAAATATAAAATTAATGTAACGGTAGTTTAATCCCTGCAATAAAATTCTCTCTTTTGTCGTTATTTTCTTTATTTTTTGTCAAGTTGAAGAAAGATTAATTTGAAATTGAACGTAACGTCATTTTCCAGGATTGCTAATTTCACCACTATTCAAACACCAAGACATATTTGAAAATGAAAATTCAAACGAATGTTATCTCTTTCTTTTCATTCTCTCTTCCTATTTCAAAATGTGAAAGGAGGAAAGTTGATGACAATCTGAATTCCATTTTATCTTATTCGTCAAAGATTTAGGTTAAACTTAGATTTCATACTTTCGGTTGTATATGAAATACATCTTCACAAAAAGTCAAAAAGTCATATGTTTCATTTTTTTTTTTACGTTGAAACTTTATATGATGTTATGTTATCCAATTGCAATGTCTTAAATGTGCAGAAAAAGTTGAAAGTTCAATGAAAAGGATTGCAAGTATTACTATGTATATTAGCCGCCACAAGTCCATGACACCCTACAAGACTAGGCCTGTTTATTTTTGTGTAATCCACTAAACTTTCAACTATTTTTGTGTTCTTATTAATTTTAATTAAAAGAATAATGATTCGAAAAGTTGTATTCATTAGTATGAGTATACAAAAAGTTGTTTCTTGATTTTAAGAGGGCTTACAAAAGTTTCAGTCTCAAGATGAAAAACAGGGGAAATTAGACCAAGAAATTATTATTATTATTAAAATTATTATTATTATTGTTATTATTATTATTATTATTGTTATTATTATTATTATTGTTATTATTATTTGTACCGAATAAGATCATACATGATGGAGTTATGATATGTGTTTTTAATAAATCAAAATCAAGTAAAGATAAGTATGGTGGTAGAGGGATTTTGTATGCACGTGTATGTGTTCAGTTAACTTCTACACTAAGGTAAGTTGTGTCGTGTCTAAAAAATGAATAGAAAGAAAAAATATTTGAATTAAAGTAATTTAAAATAGTGAGAGTTTTTTTTAATTTGTTTAATTAAACAGGTCATAAATTTTTCAGGTAAAAAACTTAAATTAAAGTAATGTAAATTAGTGAGATCTATTTATTTCTTGTTTTCATTTTTCTTTAATAAAACAAGTCTTTAACTTTATATTACTTCTATTAATCCTGAGATGACTTTGCAACACACCCATTTTTATACATTTATTTAATACTTATTACTTGTTTATTCAGTTTTTAGTCATGTACACATGATCATATTTAATGATGGATTCTTAAGATTTGGTTGTTATTTTGTTCTTGTATTAAATAACAGTAACATAAACTTCACGTGTAAAACTAATTCTTAAAGAATTTATAAAACTCTAAAAATTAAGAAAATCAATAAATTACATAAAAATAAATACTAATAGAACTAAAGTTCTTATAACTTAATAATCTAACTTAAATTCTACCATTGTAAAAAAATTTATATTTTTTTATATTATATTAAAAATCTTAAAATAGATTCTATAATTAGAAATAGCAGGGTGTGTTTTGTCAAACTTGTTGTACATCACAAATTCAACTGAATAATAATAGTTACATGAATGAAGACAACAAATAACATAGACACAAGTTTCATTCCTTGAAACCTTGCAAAACATAAAGTATACGCATGATGATGACATAAATCATTGTATATAAGATTTAAAAAATGAAAAAAAATGTGTGGTATTGAGATGGCATTGACCCAACAAAAGTGGTAGTGTCACTGAAAATGGGAAGAGTGAGACTTTGAGGAACAATGAGAACAAGTGGGAAGGGTGCAAGAGGCAGAAAAGTCACAGAATGAAACATGTGAATTATTTTATTGTGTGCCAACGCGGTTACAAACTACACCAAACAACATTATTTCATACTTTTCATTTAAAAATTGACCAGCCGTCTTTGGCTGCTCAATCCATCATTTGTCACATTCAATCATATCATATGATCATCACTATCAAACTCTATTTTCACATTAATACATGTTCTTCCCAAGTTTCAGTTTTTTGGTTTCTATTTGTTCAACTTTGAGGCCTGTTATTACAACTCTGTTTCCAGCTGAATTTTCTTTTCAAGAATACCAGGTAGCCATTTCTCAATCTCAAAATTAACTTTCCAAACAAAAAGACAAAATAAATAAATCATGTCTTACTTTGTTTTAGTTTCACTCTAATGTGTTTTCTTTTGTTAAGGTTTGATCTTTTGAAAATGTTTGTATTTCTCTACCAACCAAAATTTTTCTCTGTGAATAAGAAAAAAAAAACAATTTTTTCTGCATGTTCATTTGTTTGTTAGTGATTGGATGAGAGAAAGTGATAAACTGAGTGCATAGAGAGGTTTAAAAGTACTTTCACTTCAAAAATAACAAATTTTCCTTCTTCATCTGTGACTTGGTATTCATAAATATCTCCTGGAATTTACAGAAGTACTTTTGCAACTTTGATTCAAACATAGAGTTTTGTCCTTCTGTTTTGTGTTTGATGCTTTGATTTGTAGACACCATGTTTCCCAGTTTCTGTCTTAAAATTGAAAAGCTTTAATTTTCAATTAAGTGGTAAAAATTACTATAGTCTTTGTGATAAAAATGTACTTATAGCATTTTTCTTATGTTGGAATGTTATATTATTATGCAGATTGCAGAGTACAGCAGTAATAAACCAGGATCATTATGACTTGTGGCTGCTTTGGAGCCAAATCTATAAAGGGAAGACACTCTTCTTATGTTCCTCATGAAATTGATGGTGAGACTTTGGTGGTTGGTTTTTTTCATTTTTAACAATGATATATAGTTTTATCTGCATTTTTTCATCACCATTTATGTGTGGTAAAGGTTGGATAAAAAATCGTTTTAATGGTTTGCACACACACACGTGTGTGTACCATTTTAATGGTTTTGTGGTCAACGGTTTAAAACTGGAATTGTCTTTACGTATAGAATTTCTTTCTTGCCATTTTTTAATCATTTTTCTTTTCATTTATATACATATATTTTCTCATGCTTTAATTCTTTTGTTGTGCAGGCTTTCCTTTAGATAATGTTAGGCAATTTTCTGATAAAGAACTGAGGTTGGCAACTGATAATTATCATTCAAACAATAAGATAGGAAGAGGAGGTTTTGGAACAGTGTACCAGGTATTCATATTACTTACGTCAATATAAGTTGCATCCATGGAATTAATATGAATGTTAAAATATTTTCTGTCCATTTGTTGGAAGTAGATCCGTAGTTTCTATTTAATGAAATGAAAAAGTTTTTACCAACACTACTTTGACATAAGTGATAGCAGCTTCTACCCTTTAACCAAATTATCTAGGAATAAGATTTTAATCGACTTGGATATGGAATACAGTATGTTGAGAGAGAAATATCTACATTGTCTGTGTTTTAGATGTTGTGGGTATATATCAATTGTTTTATGACGAGGCTAGGGTAGACCAAGTTATAGTCGACTCGTGGCGTTTGGGCTGTTATTCTTAAGTAGAAAGAGTTGCGTCTTGCCTAACAGCTATAACTTTTAGTCTAGTGGTAAACGCTAGATCCCAAAGAAGTTGGTCATATACACTTTGTAAGAATACTGTAGTTGCCAAAATAGAAAAGAAAAAAGAGAAGTTTTCTAGTGGATTGGTAACAAAAAAGTTTAGTTTTGAGGACATTGTATATGTGCTGAGTTACTTGAACTGAGGAAGAGTATAATGTGCCAAGAAATTGCATCACATTTTATCATTTTATGTTCATATTAATGTTAAGCCATATTCTAAAACCATATGACAATTTTGCTAGGGAACATTAAGAGATGGAAAACGTGTAGCAGTGAAGACTCTCTCAGTTTGGTCAAAGCAGGGAATTCGTGAATTTTTGACTGAAATCAAAACTTTGTCAAATGTCAAACATCCAAACCTTGTTGAATTGGTTGGCTTCTGCATTCAAGGACCTAGTCGTACATTAGTCTACGAGTATGTGGAAAATGGCAACCTTAATAGTGCACTACTTGGTAAATATGTTAGTGCTTGGTGTAAATTATCAAATCACAAATCAAATTCATATAGATACGAGAGAATGAAAAATGCATGTAATGTAACCTTTCATTCCTTTGTCCATCTTTTTGTAGGAACAAGAGATACAAACATCAAACTAGACTGGACAAAAAGATCTGCTATATGTATAGGTACTGCTAAGGGTCTTGCTTTTCTTCATGAAGAACTTGCACAACCTATTGTGCACAGAGACATCAAAGCTAGTAATGTACTACTTGACAGCGATTTCAATCCCAAAATTGGTGATTTTGGTTTGGCTAAATTATTCCCAGATGACATCACTCACATAAGTACAAGAATTGCTGGAACAACGTATGTTATATTTCAGATTGTCAGTTTTATATTTTTGCTAATGTCATAGTTTGATTCTTGCTCCCTAAATTCTTATCTCTATAGTTACTGCTTACTGGATTAGAATATACTCCAAATTTTTGTTTGGATAAAACAGGAATGTTCTAATTTATTACTTGTCTATAATTTTTTGCATTTCAAAATTGGTCAATTCGCACTTGGACTGTGGAATATGGAACTGATTAATGGTTACCCTACTTTGGTTTCAATTTGTGTAGTGGCTACTTAGCTCCAGAATATGCATTAGGTGGCCAGTTAACCAAGAAGGCTGATTTATATAGCTTTGGGGTTCTTATCCTTGAAATAGTTAGTGGCAGATGCAGCACCAGAAGGACAAATGGGGAAGTATCACAACAATTCCTCTTGGAATGGGTACATTGTCTTACACGTTGTTTCCTATATTTATAAATTACTACTTTGCAATATCATCAGTATGTTTTGGTAGGATTTGAATAAAATGGAAGAAAAAGTTAACTTTTAGAGTGGAAAATTTTTAAAATTTTCTTTTCTTCCCATTTAAATTTCAAACTTTTTTTCCCCCTTGCCACCCTTTTTTCCTCGAACCAAACACAACAATTTTATGTTTTGAAAATATCAAAGTTAATGTTATTGATTTGATCCTATGCAATTCTAGCATATCCTTATTCCTTATTAATTTATTCACTACCACTTGTTTCTGACTTGCTCTTTCAATTAACTGCCTTGTTCCATGTAACATAATACATTTCTATGTTTTCTTGAATAAAACACTTGCAATGTAAGGTTAATGGTGTTTTTAATCCTAAAAAAGGTGTCATCCTAAAAAATGGTGATTAACATTATAGGAGACAAAAACCTATAATTTAGTCCCAGTATTTTAAAAATACTAGGACAAAAACAGATATGATTTAAAAAAAAATGTATTAGTTATTTTTAATGTGGAACTTTGGAGTGGACATAATGATCATTATTTGATATAACAGGCTTGGCAACTTTATGAAGGGGGGAAATTGTTGGAATTTGTAGATCCAGACATGGAAGAATTCCCTGAGGAAGAGGTAACGAGGTACATGAAGGTTGCTCTTTTCTGCACACAATCATCAGCAAGTAGAAGGCCATTGATGACACAAGTTGTTGATATGTTATCCAAGGCTATCCAACTCAATGAGAAAGAACTCACAGCACCAGGATTCTTCACAAATGAAGGGGAATCCTCCAGAAAGAACTCATACCCTATCTCTTCAACTACCTCTACTACTCATGTTATTACTCAGTTGGCCCCAAGGTGATGTAAATTGCACGGTTGCAGATGGAGACAAAAATGGAGAAAAAAAAAGTAATGCTTGTTTCTTATAAGATTAATTTTGATTATCTTCTATTATTTTGTTTCATTTTTTTCAAGAGTAAAACATGGCATGAAAGCAATTTCATGCAAGAGTATGTTGAAATCGGTGGTATGTGTATATTTGACATTTATTGTAAATTAGTTGAGTTGCTAGCCGCTTTCTATTTTCAAGTGCCTTGCGATTGTACTTTAAATGTTAAGAATACGCCGGTACCTTTTTATACTTAATTGAAAAAATAATTATTTATACACTAAAATTATATCATTTATTTTTAATGGTGTTTAAAATTTTATATTTGCACAAAAATTATCAAGCAATTTAAATTGAATTGAACTTATAAGGCATTTTAATGTAAATCGATGATAAATACATTTCGCTCTATATATTCTTTCATTTTCACAAGTCAAAATGTCAAATCCTAAAACTTCAATACTCATTTAAGTCAAACAACTAGACAGTTTGAAACCTCATTTAAAGCATTGAGACATTTTATTTGTATATCCTATTCATTATTTTAAAATATTTTCTTAATAATATATTTGATTACTAGAGCGTAGACCCAATACAAAACTGTAGTAGATAGCACACGTTTACTAACTAGTTCATACATGCGCAAATGGCTTAAATCAGTAACTGCGAGAAAGAACATAACGATAATAACAAGAAGTGCTAAAACCAAATATAATCCCTATAAACAAGGAAACTAGGATCAGGCCCATACCAAGGGTAATTTTAACACCTAAAATATATTAAACATTGTTTTTGTCTATTTAACACCACCACTCAGCAATCCCAACAAATACTGTCTAAAAGGATGTATTTAAACCCACGGTCATTGAATCTCCAGATCATAATTGTTAATAATGGATTTAATTCATACAAAACCTTAAAGCTGGTAATAAAATGCAACCAATAAGCATTAGAAACTATAGCAGGGCAAAAAGATTCATCAAAGACAGCAGGTGGAGAAAGGGATGGCAGAAGAAAGATTGAGAGGGAATTGAAGTATGATTGGCAAAATCATGCAGCAGGCTGCTCCTCAGTAGCAGGAGCTTCTTTCTGGGGTTCATTGGTGGCGCCATTAGAGGCGGCCGCATCCTTTGGTTGTGAAGCAGGTTCACCTTCTGCTGCAGATCCTGTTGCTTTTGGTGCTGCTTTCTCTTTTCCGTCCTTATTGTCTTTGGCATCTTTAGCAGGAGCAGGTGGTGGAGGTATCATGTGAGGTGGTGGCGTATGCTTCAGCTTTAACAGTATTTGCCGCAACCTGGAAAGATCTGTGGGTTTGCCGGGTTTTGGGCCTTGGACGACTGTAATCGACGGCTTCTTATCCTGATCCTTTTTGCCTCTTTTCTTTTCAATGTTGGGAACCTCACGAGGAATGAGCTCTGCAATTGCTTTCCAATACGCTTTGTCTGCCTCTTTGTGAAACTTCTCTTGATTAGCCACGAATAGCTGCTCCACAAACAAATTTCATTATCTACGATTGAAGAGAACAGGAAAACATGCATCCGGTTAAAAATTATGTCAGATTCAAATCAAACTTACCTTCTCCCTTTCTCTATTTTGAACCTTGTTAGTCTCAACATTAAGCTTCCTTTTCTCATAGAAAGCCACCTTATACTCCTCAGCTTCTTCAATAATCTTCAATCTCAATTCCTTTTCCCTTTTCTCCTTCTCTTCTAGCAGAAGGGCATTTTGACTGCACACAGAAAGCCAAAGGCATTCATTTTTTATGACAAGTGAGTTTAGCTAACTTTGCAAATAAATCTTAATCTTTAAGAAAGAGGATTCTTCTTTCATCAAGTTCACAACTCAGTTTTCCTTTGACAACTATATAAACAGGAGATTTAGATTAACTGCAATAACTTTTTCGATAAAATTTATTAATAGTACTAACTTTTTCAGATAAAATCTATAAATTCACTAACATTATCTTAATCTGTTATTGCATACAGTACTTGGCAAGCATTTTTTTGAAAATCTAAAACATAATAAATATTTTTATCTAGTCTCAAGCTGTTTAAGCCGTGCATCATATAATTAATATAAATATTACATATAAAAATTAGAATCATAATTTCAGTAATATTAATTGACTAGAATTGTGTAGTATATAAAACATAACGCAAATTTGCATTTTTTTATTCACAACAGATCAGTTGCTCAGTGTATGATATATGAAACATTATGAGATTTTCAATCCAAGCATTGATGACAAAATTCACTAGAAATATTAGAATAAAGAGCCATCATAATTATTAATGTCAGATTGCAGCACACAGCAGCAATTCTGAAAATACTATAGTGGGATGCCACTATTTTAAAAATTATTAAATCACCAATTATTAATATAAACTAAATACTTTATACTACGCATCAATACTCAATAACAAACAAAAAAAAATTAACAAAATTCATGATAAATAATAAGCCACAGTTTATGAAAACAATTATCATCATTCTAGGGGCTTAGAATAAGAATACACTAATACAGTAATGAAGTATAAAAATGAAAGACTATTGTGGAATTAATAGAAAAAGAGCATAATATATTAAATAAAAAGTAGCAAAATGTAAATTAGGAAATCTAAAGAAACAAAAACAAACAGAATACGAGAAAAAGAAATAGTCCGGCAAAGGTTGAAGGAACACAGGTCAAAACAAAGGTAAGTTTTTGTGGAATGATCAAGGAAGAAGTCTTTCAAATCCAATTATGTTTTCCAAGCAAAAAAATGCATTAGAAAATGGGGGAAATCACAATTTTACCAAAAGGACCCTAAATAATATTTTCTCACGGGTAAAAATGGGTTTTTGGACCATATATCATGGTAGTACTACGATAACACGTGGAAACTGCTATTTTGGCCACTATTACAGCCACAATAACCACTATTGAAAACTGCTCTGCTATTTGAATCCCATAGCAACCTAGGGTGGGTTGCTCTACTAATCCGCTATAGTGCACCATTGACTACTATGAGAACCATTCACTACTAAGAGAACCACCACTATATGAGAGAAAAGGTCATTGTAAAACCTAAGAAATCAAGAAGGGAAAGTTCACTAGTCTCTACAAAGAATGAAGAATAAACAGATTATTCAGAGCAAGCAAAAACAAACTCGGGGAGGAATATGTTTCAGGGATATGGAGACCTGATAGTAGCATACTAGCATCTACTAACAAATCCTATCATATACTAACAAAACTTGATTTCCTTTTTAGCTTTTTTTACTCATGATGATAGATCAGCTCATTTGCATAACCCGATAGTCCAATATCTATTACTCGCTCAGGCACCTGGGAGGAAGCTGAATTGAATTGTGTAAAAGATATTTTCTATACTCCATAGCACACTCAAAAAACTCCCAAGGTCAGGAGATTTAATGCAATCCTCATCAAGATTTATCATCGTTCAAATTCTTCATAAACTGCTTACCTGATCTAAGTTCAACATGGGACAGCTTGAATATGACCAAATGATCATCTCATTCCAAAGGACAAGAATCAAGCACCGATTATTAATCAGCTAACATCTGATAAATTAAGCAAGCAAATAGATAAACCCTAGAAATTATCAAACTGGCAAGATGATTAGAATTCAGTCTGAGCCGCTACCTTAAGGTTTTCGCACCATGCAATTTACCCCAAAAACAACCTAACCACACAATAATCATAGATTATTATCCAACATCCATGAGTGAAAAATCAATCACCTCCTCCCTTATCATTCCCCAAACTTCCTCCATCCAGACACAGCCTTACAACTGGTGGATATAAATCAATTCCACCCTACTCCCTAGCATACAAACACAATTAAACGAACTCTATACAAAATATCACACATCTACATATCTTAACACAGCTAAACTAACTGCTTCAAGTGAAAATTGTATTAACCTAAGTTCATCAATTCGTTTTCTACAAAAGAGATCACCAACCTATCTCACTTTCGATTCATAATCCTAACTGATCAGTAGAAACTGCGAGAAATTTCGCGAGCAAACTTCATGATTAAAGCAAAATCATCGTAGATCTAAGCAAATTCAAACGAGATCCAGCGAATTCACGGAAACAGAAGAAAAATTGAGAACAAACACTCACCGGCGCCACTCCCGAAGAGCGTAACCTTCCTCCGGCTCCATCTCAGTCGGCGGCGGAAGCACCGGACCGTCAGAGACAAAAACGCCGTCGTCGCCGTAACCGTTCCCGTTTTCATTTCCGTTCTCTGCGTTGGCCGATTCAAAGGGAGACTGAGAGTAAGCAGGATTCGGATCCGTAAAGCCGTAGATCTCCGGCGAGGCACCGGCGGAGTGATCGACGGCGACATCGCCGTCGCCAGAGAAGCCTCCGGTGAAGGAGGAGTAGCCGCCGTAGCCGGAGAAGTTGTCGTCGTCTTCTGCGTGGTTGTGAGTAGAAGAAGAGTTGACGTTCAAATCGTCAGCGAAGGTGTCGAAGGAGGAAGACATGGCTGCGACCGCGTGTTTCTCTCTCTAGAAATGGGTTTCTCTCTCTAGAAATGCGTTTCTCTCTCTAGAAATGGGTTTGTTTCTCTCTCTTGTGCTAAATGGAAATGTTGACAACACTGTTTGCTTTGCTTTGCTTTGACGAAGGTTGAGCACTGCTGCCTCTAACTTAACTCTTTTTGTACCTTTTAAATACTTAACTGTGAATAATACAAAAGAAAACGTGACAATCTATATATAAATAAATAAATATAAATACCACTATATATATATATATATATATATAAGTATATGTTAAAAATAATAATAATTTAATTTGATTAATTGTTCATACAGTATTTATATATTAAAAATTAAAAAAATTATTTCATTGTTATCCAAGGAAATTACACTTTTTAGGTATAATCTTAATAGTTAATGGTATACTATTATAGAAAAATATACTCTCATCTATCTTTATCTTTTGATATTTCTATTAAATAAAATAGAAATTATTAATAAAATCATAAAATTAAAATATTTATTAACTCATTTCTTTAGGAAATGTAATGATTTTTTAGTTGTATTTTCTAAAATAAATACTCAAGTTTATTATACAGAAATTATTTTTTTGGGTTGAGTTATATTTAGACTGACACTTGAGAAATTCTTACTCTAACTCTCCAAGTTGGCTGGTTGAATGGGCTTTTCAAAACTAAGAAATACATACAACAAATTTATAATTTTTTTATTAATTACTAAGTATATTTTCAGGGTTATTTTTCTAATTAAAATTAAATTTTCATTTTTCATCACTAACTTAAATATCTATTCTTATACTATAAAATTAAAAGTCCATCTCCTAAAACTATATAGTTTTATTATTAGGACACAAGTTACTCCCACTGTCTTAAGTGTTTTATAGTATTATTTTTTCAATTAAAATTAGAATTTCATTCATGATCACTAACTTAAATATCTATTTTCATACTTCAAGATTAGAAGTTCATCTCCAATTTTAGATAGTATTGGAAGTTAAATTTGAAGACTCAATAGATTAAGGGTGAACCTAAGTCAACATATTTGATGTTGATTTAAATGACTCTGAAATTTAAAATTAATTTGAATGCATTTTAAATGTAATAAATATTATATTTGTAATATTATTTATGCTTTAATTAATTTTATACTTTTTTATTTTATAATTTAACTATATATATATATATATTCCCTTTTGAAACCTTATTTTATAATTTAAACATATTTATATATTTTCAACCACCCCACTTTGTGTTTATGTATATATATATCCACTTCTTTTTTGTTACTAAGTTGAACTAAATATTCTTCATTAACAGTGAGCATAAGTAGTCCTCAAAGGTATAATAAAGCATTTAACATAGAGTAATGTGTTATTAAATACAGAGAGTAATGTGTTATTAAAATGCAGAGAGTATTGAAAATCAAATCAAACTAATTAAAAAATTTACCTTCAAATAAATCAAAAACTGAATTAAACTGTATTTTGTATATTTTAATTTGGATTAAATTTTTATTAAATCGCATAATTTGGTTTAGTCTACAATTTGTGAATATAAAACTAGACTATATTACAAATTTATATTTACCTGAATATTATTATGTTTTATATCATTATATCACTTATATTTCTCAATATAACAAATTAATAATTTTATATTTATATATTTCTTTTAATTAACATTTTACCTATTTCATATTTTTAATCACATTATTATAAATCTTTTATTTTTTAGTTATTTTACTTTATATATTTTCCTATTTGAATGTAACTTGTATGATTAATTATTTTTTAATAAATTTTCAATATACTTTCATTCTTTTAATATTTATAAGAATTTTAAAAACGGCAAAAACCAATCCAAACTAAACCACAAAAGTATAATTTGATTGGATTTAGATTTTATAATTAATTTAAATCAAACCAAATTGTACTTAATTCTTTTATTTAGTTCAGATAAATTTTAAACAAAAATCAAACCAAACCGAATAGACAAACATGTACACCTCAGATACAAAATACTGCACACAGCGTCAATTTCTTAAACATCAAATTCAGATACAAGCACATGCAATTGTAATTTATCAGACATTTCTACTGCATAAAGAAATAATTCTCTCACCAAAATTCGGAAAAAAATAAAAAAAAAAGAACAAAAAATATAATAAAAAAATGAAAAACTGCACTACCTCAATGATCTAAACTAAAACTTCATCCATGACAGTGTCTTCATAAGTAGAAATAGACCTGTCACTGGTATGAAAGACTATTAACAAGTAATGTTAATGCAAACCAACTTCCAAGTTTAAAAGAAAAAACTGTTCGGCTGTATTGATTGGTGTGTCAGGACTCATGACTTTGAGTTTAAAATTAGGCTGGTATACCAAATGGTGTATCATGAATTTAGTTAATCAAATGCTCAAAATTCACACTGGCACGTTGGCACCAAAACAGAAGAACAATTGCAGCATGTAGGAGTAGGACTGCCTCATCATCTATTATCTTTTGAATCTGTGCCAGCATTTTCAGATATGCACAACCAGCACTGCATTGCCTCAGAGGACCAACATATCCCTTCCAAATCTTAGTCCAGTATCTTACCCCACTTCAGAGAGGACCGAGGATCTTTAATTTATACAGAAGTGGCTTGGAATTGGACTTTGACAGAAAAAAAAGATTGACAAACCAAGAAGCCACTTAACAGGCGGTCGGATGACCGACAGCCATTCTTGTTATTGTTGCCTCGGTAACAAAGACATGTCCCAACAAAGTTACAGTGATTAAGTGAGATCAAAATCCAGTTATGCTTTTCAAGGAACAAGAGGAGCATTCCTGGGATATCTAGCAGAATAGGGAATTCGTTGCAGAGTTCTAGGATATTCTTGCTTAAGACGTTTATTTGGCAACGCTTGCACTAACCTGATTTAGAACATAACAATAATATGAAGAAGAAACAATAAGAAAGTGAGAAAAAACAGACATAAGGAACCCCCTTGAGGAGGTGTGAAGATTAAAAACTTAAAAATTGTACTTGAGTACTTCATTGTTACAGAAGCTGATATCATATTATGTGTATGAGGCCCTCTCTAATAGGGTATTTCTTTGTCATATCATGCTGACTTATAATTAATTGCCAATAATGGCTAATAAAAGACAAGATAACTTTGTGCCACATAAACCTAATTTGAATCACAGAAAACAGTAGAAACTGTAACAAAGTATGGCTCATATTCATACATCGCTGGTATTTCATGACCACTACTATCTAAAGTTTTGAGTTTGTCCATTGTGTGCGTAGTTAAACATGAAGGAAAATCAAAGATAACAGATTTGTTGGTAAAAATAACAGACCTGGGTGAACCCTGCCTCTTCCGAGTGCCTTGATTCAGCATTGTTCTTAGACTTCCAAGTGCCTTCTTGGCAGCCTGAAGATTAAAAAGGCATATAGTGCCCCAACACCATATGAGAGATGTTAATCAATTTCATTTACATGTAAACACACACACCTGTAAGTAATATTTCATAATAAGAAAATAGGATACCTGCATTTTAGCCTCTTCCCATGTTAATCCAATCCCTTTGCCATAGACCAGACCATCTATTTCTACCTATAACGTTAGATAATTAAGAAATGTCAGAACTTATTAAAAGAATGTCAGCACTAAGCAGTATTTACGGTGCTGCACACCAGTAAAAGAAATGCAAGGTGTGTAGCTACAAGAAATAAAGAACTAGAAATCATAAATAAACAAAAGCTAGTTCCAAAAAAAATTAAAACAGAAGCGGAAAAAACTCATAACCAGCCTGTGATTTAAAGAAACAGATTTTAACTCAATTTGTGCAATCTACTGAAGCACATGTCAATCACGTACAAACCTGTGCATGGATTTCATCTTTCTGAGCAAAATTTGTTGACACTGGAGCTGGGGGAGATTGATAAGTGGCAGCAAGACCCTCTGTCATGCACTAAAACGGTAGAAAGGAGAATTTATAGTATATCAATAACAAACTTAGACAGAGCATAAAATGAATAAAAGGGTCAAAATGGTTTCTCAACTGGAAAGCTTACCAATTCTTTGAGGGCAGAAATTGAATCCATTGACCTTTCAGAGACTTCCAACCTAGGATCTAAATCCCTTGATGACTCAGGTGCAGTTGAAAATGAGTCTGACTCTTCTTTAGGTGATAACTGATTACCGAGAGAATTAACACTACTCACAAAACCATTGTTGTTTGAACCATGAAACCCACTCGCATAAATGTAAGCGGAACCAGAATCAGCCTTAGCATGAGACACATATATATCTACAAAATCATTATAAAAAGGGTAAAATAAAATGCCATATTAATTCATAATTAACAAATTTAGAAAATCTTACCAGCCAATTGTTTGATTGAACACTCAGCAGCCTTATCTTGGGCTTCCCTTCTAGTTCTACCAATTCCTTCACCAATTCTTTTTCCAGCAAACCATGCCTGCAAATAAGAATGACATCAAGTTGAAGCATATTAATGCATTTTCACAAAATATAATAGAAGGCATATTTTAGTAAGTAACACTATGAAACCAAATTTGATTCTATGATAAAAAAAAAAATTCAATTAATTCAGATGAAACAATAAAGCCAGAAATTTCAAATCTACTCATTGAGATATAGCACACTCAGCCCTGTTTTAAGTGACTGGAAGTTAAATAATTAATAGAAAGTCTATCACTATGTTGGTTAAAGTAAGTTTTTAGCAATCACTTAAGTATAGAAATGATAACACGGTGGATTCGTTGATTTTGAAATGAGTAATTTTTATCCTAAATGAGTGGAGACCAAACTATAGCATAAATAACCTAATGTCCAGAAGAAGAAATATAATATATAAATTACATGCAAATGTAATCAACAAGGACTCAGAAGATCAAGCTGTCCAGAATGAAAGATACCTCAATGGAGAATTGCAGTTCTGTGCCAACAACTAATGATGACAGAAATTCCACCTGTTCACGTTAAAGCAACAGAAACTTTCAATGGTCATTGGGATTATAATGTATGCAACAAGACCATCTAACTATTATGCTACAGACACACATATTTCCACTTACCTTAGTTCCACACTTCAGTGCAATTTCCTGCAATACTCCAGCTGTAGTATTAGCATGAAATAGAGAATGTCCAGATTCAGAGTCAAAATTCCTGTTGCTGTAAGATGAACCACTCAAGGGAATGTCATCACCTTCATGACAACCATGGTATAATGTCATTCTATTGATAACATAAAGCAATAGAACCAACCAAATATTTGGATACAAGTGCTATATAATTTACCTGGGAAAGAATGATAACTAGAGATTGGTTGGCTTAATCTTGAGCGATCATCCCTAAGATGCACCTGCAATGTAATTATCTTAGGAATAACTAATTAACTAAATTGCTGAATAATCTAATAGTACAACTGTCCAGCAAAACTTCAGGCATAATATACTGAAATTCATTATAAGTATTACCTCCTTCGGCAATCTTTGGTGGTACTCATGGATAACTCTATCAGATGAAATAGAATCATCAAGCTTGGAGAGAAGGGACGGATGACGAGGCCAATGCTTCTCAATATGCAATGGTTCGGAATCTACACTGAATTCTTTGGGTACTAGCCGATTTATTTGTTTTGAGCCCATCTCCACTTCTACAGAAAGCCATCCCCTATGTGACGGGATGCTGGGAGCAGAAACTTGTATGGGATGTCTGACGGGAACTGGAGGTTCCTTTGACGTTTGCTCCCTTATATCTTGCCCATGTTGCAAAATGAGAAGCCTACGCCTTGTATCTGGATCTAATTCTGATTCAGGTACTTCACCCTCTTCTCTGGCAGGAGAACTATGCAACCTCAGTTCTGGAGGGGTAACTTGACACGTTGGCTTAACCAAAGTAGTAGGTTGAGGGAACTGAAAATTTCCAAATTGCGTCACAGATGCTTGAGCTGTTGGGGGTGGAACTGTACCAGAAGAAGACTCCTTTGTGTATTGAAGAGAAGAAGCAAAAGCAAGCCTAGGATCTAGATTAGCAGTCATCACAGGGATAGTTGAAGAAGCTGATATTGCATCCTAAAAGCAAGTACAGTGACGAAGATAAGTAAATCAGATGCATCATCCTGATGTCTCATTGATATGTAAATCAGATGTCTCATTTATTCAAACTCAGGTTGTTACCTTTAATCTTCTTTCAACCTCAGCATCTGCCATGCCATCAAATAAAAGTGGATTTTTATTTCCATTTGAAGCAGATGCATCATCCTGAACGATGAAAAACAAAGACACGCATACATGACCAAATAAAATGATTAGCATTCTGCTTAAATTTCAACACACTGTTGTGTTGGTTAATAACATGTATACCTAAATGTACACTAACCTCCGAAACTAGATAATTGCTCACATCAGGAGGAGAAGGTATATCTTTGATATCATCTTCGTACGCAATTTGAGGGATCTTTTGTAAAAGACAATCATCAAAATCCCTGTCACAAATCAGAGACAACAATCAGGTCTAACAACTCTGCCTGTCTACCTTTATATTTGTTTGAGAAAAGTAAAGTTCTGACAAATCAAGTCATAACTACTAGAAAGATTTGCACAATTTGATGGAGAAAATAAGTGAGATCCTCTCGTTTCTTTCAGGCATAAAAATAAGCTACTTAAGGAAACTTAAGTTTGGTTCTTACTTGAAGAAGCCACCCCTAACATTGCAAGCAACATTTCTTGCAAGACAGAGGACAGGAACTGCATTGTTTGCCTACCAGATAAAGGGCTTTACTCAGTTCACAACACTAGAGAAATAAAATTTATACATGAAACTGAGGACAATGAGTATCATTATAAAGGTAAGTGAAATTACTTCAGCTTGAGGAGCGTAGTATGGAGCAAATGCAGGGACAACATGAACCCGGGGTTGGTCTTTCTCATCCCACACTTTCAAGCGATCATCAATTACCAATGCCATCTTTGGGTGGCATGAGCCATCTTGGAATACATTAAACAATGATTTCTTCAAACCTATTTATAATATACACGAGAAACACAAAAAATAAATGAACAGTTTCAGAGGAAAAATGGGTGGACTTTAAATTTTCACTTCAAAATTTCAAATGCGAGCTATTGCCATCCTTTTATTTTGCTTCCTTTAGCTACTTGGCTATTCCATTACACATCTAAAGCTTCTCATTTGGAATAAAAAATAATTGAATGTTAAAAATTTGTCACTTACCAGACTTGACACAAACTATACGATCCAACAGTTCTTTTGAATTTATCAAATTCAAATCTGGATCAAGAAGCCTCCACATTTCTAGTGCATACTCCCTCTCAGCCATTGTGCAAACAAAAACCTCAAAACGCTTGCGCCCTCTTGCAGTCAGGTAGCTCCGGAGATCTTCCCATGAAGGTCTCAACCTCACAAGGACACTAGTATCACGAATCTTCCCAGAGACATAAGTTAGTGTGAGATCAATGATTCTGACAAGTCTATTCGTTTATATATGTTAAGAAACTACAGAAAACACAAAAGCTAGAGAAACATAAACACAACCTTTGAGCACAGGGCATGTAAAACACCATTATGTAATAATCATATAATCTGAATGAGAAAAGCTAAAATTCACACTTATGGGATGACATGATACAGAAAACATAGTAGAATAATAACTCCAAAGGAAGATGCTTGATCCCGAGATGTTGCATTTTACAATCAAAGAAATGGATAAAGAAAAGTTACATACCTGTGGATTGATGCGTGTCAGAATAATGTTCTTTTCCGGCAATCGGATCACTGGTCGAACTATAGGCTGATGACAATCAGACAATGCCGGAACAATTTCAGATTGAATTTTCATCACTTTCCCATCTTCAACAACTTGGTCATTCTCAGCATACTGCTTCAATATATTCTTGTCATCTCCGTATCGCTTGATCTCTGCCTGCATACTAGAAATTCGTTGCGGATCTACCTCAGAGTTCATTTTTCTATGGAGGACTTCAATTCTATCATCAAAAGAACGCAGTGTGTTTGCCACAACAAGAGTTTCGTCCAGATCAAACACTATACCCAAACATCTCAAATTTAACATTGCAAGGCAAGGACTGTAGAGTCCAGAAGCAACAATAAATCCCCAGAAACATGGTCTATCACTATTCCGTGAATACATTGCAACCAAATGTAATTCTTCTCCACACAGTGGCATTACAGCAGTCTGCACCAACCAATATTGAAATTGTAGTTGAATTAAACTCCAACAATAGAATTAAACACCAATGATAAGTACATCTCTAAAATTCGTTGTGAAATAATCAAAAGTGGCTCTCATGGTTAATCTCTCTTACTATGCAAGCATAGCACACATTTGTCACGTAGTGATACATGATTAGCATATTTGTTGTTCTGTTTTTAATTTGAAAACATTTTAGTTTGTTTCAACTGCACCTGAAACCATCAATAAAGTTAAAATTCATTCATTTGCAAGATGCCATGAGCTGCACCATGGATGCTACACTTGTCTATCACCACATGGTACCCAACATAACAAGCACTTGGCAAATATGTTACAATAGTCATAAGAAACAAAGTCAGTCTTCATAACCCAGTTTGTATTAAGTCTACGTAAAGGCAAAATATATATAGTCATCATCAATGCAGGGCAACCAATTAAACAGTTCCCATAACATCTGGCCTTGAAATCAATCAATAGAGTTCAATTAGTTGAGACAGACATTTCAAAAACTCTGAATTGTCAAATACTTGGTGTGTAATGTAACTTCAAAATAAGTCATCATCATCATCTGAGATTCTGTCCAGAGTAGTCCATATGCTTGTTTTGGAACATAGTTTTTTTTTTTTTTCTTTTTGCTTGAGGTTAGAGTTTAAAAAGTTAACTAGTTCACTTTTACAAGTTTTGCTAATTATACCTTATTCTCCTTGATACATGAAGAGTGCAAGTGAAAGAGGGCATTCTGCTGTTGTCTTGTCTGTGAAGTTGTTGATTCCATTTTGAAGCAAACACCACAAGAAGTAATGGTATGAAGCACTGCAAGCGGTGCACACCTTTCACTAGGTTGCGTGAAGTGACTTATTCTGATTTCTTTCAGATCCATGTTCTTGTTCTCTTCCTGGTATATCTCTACCTCCCCCACTACCATGTCTCCATGGTACACAATACCCTTATGCATTTTCCCTCTTCTTTTTTTACTTTCCTTCAAAATCACAAAACTTTTGTTGAGAATTTCATAAAAAAAATTCAAGTTTCTTTCATCAACAACGCTTTAGATTCGTTATAAAAAAGTAAAAAAGAAAAATTTTAGGGTTTGTTTTGAGAACAAAATGTTAGATCCGTGATTCACGATGAAAAATCCAAAAATCTTAATCAGCAACCTCAATCTTTGAGTCAGAAGTGATTGATTCGGAGCAATTTGGTGGTGTTAAGGAAGAGAATGGTGATGATGAATTTGAAGAATCAGTTGCGAAGAGAAACCCTAGATCCCAAAACGAAAAGTCAAAAATGTGATACTATGTAACATCGGTGGTATGGGTAAGCCACTGTTTATAAACGATAAAGATTAAGATTTTTCATACCAACTTTTTAAATTTCTTTTATTTTTTTTCATGTTATTTATTACTCGTATTTAGAATGTTATTAAAACATATTAATATCGTTAATAATCTATAACCATTGTTATATAACTGTAATAGAAAAGATAAATTTGTTATTTTATAGTAATTATTCTGAAATTATGACTAATATTAATCTGTGATGATATTGATAGCTTCTTTATCAATTAACAGTTTAAAAGATTTTATTTTAATAATATATAAAATAAATAATTATTTTAGTGATGGGATGTGATAATTTTATAAATTTAATTGGGGAATGAATACTTAATATTTTTGCCATGAAAAGTTACATTTGGAACGTTGTTTTGAAAGTACGTGTATGAGATGTGACGTGGAGAAGAGAAACGAGTGGGTGGGTGCACGGGAATGTTGCTAAAGATGAATTTACGTGTCGACTAGCTATTGGATTAGAGTTTATGTGGTTCATATACAATCTCTAGATCTAAAAATTAACACATTTTTTCTTTTGTTTCGGTAAAATTGTAACAACGGATTGGAACAAGGGCAGAAATATAATAGAATTTTTAAAATACTAAACTCTTATTTTTTGTTTGAGAGAAAAATAGAAAGGAGAGTTATTTAAGTGAGAAAAAAAAATCTTCCTCAGTTGAAATGAAATGAAAAAAAAAACAGTTTTTTTTTTTTTAAGAACACAGTGAAACAATTTAATGTTGAGAAATAATATTAGATTAAGATTTTTACTTTTACTATAAAAATATTTTTCATACAATTCATTTATTTCTTTCTATTCTTTCCTATTCATCTAAGAAAAAAAATCTGTCACTTTCATCTTTTCTATTTCTATCCATCTGAATAACATCATTTTCATTTATGTCTCCTCCATTTATATTTTATTTATATTTTTTTCCTTTATCTCTTTTGCTTTATTTCACTCCTAATCTTGACATGACACGAATCTTATATGCTGATTAGGATAACATAAGATAAAATATAATATGAGAGTTGGATAAAGAATATGGTAAATTCTTTTGTTGTTAAGTATTAGATGAATACTAAATAATCCTATAAATAATGTATGGCTATTTAGTTTACGTTTGAGATGAGTGAGATAATATTTATCTTCTTTTTTTTTTTTTTTTTGTTTTGTAAGAGACAATATTGTTATTTTATCATCATTTCGCAATATTTTTTAAATTTAAATTTAAAAAACTCCTTTGTATTCATAAAAAACTCACGGAACACAATGCTTCAAGTAAAAACAAAACTCCCCTTGCCCCACAGGAACACATTCAATGCCTCCTCACAGGTTTTGAACATGGCATGAATTGCCAAAGCTTCTCTCGTTCAGTCCTGCTCGCTCGCTACTTGTGCTAAAATACCCAACAAAATTAGCGTTTGCTAATTCACATGAATCATCGAATCCTCAATGTCTTTATATACTTAAAGATGCACAGCATCAGTACTTCGCTGCGTACAAGTTGCTAGAATGCTGTAAGGGCATCTATTTGTTGAAATTTTCAATTATTTCCACAATTGTTCAAAATTTACCGGAGATAAACGTCATTACTATAGTATATTTAACAGCAATACAAACATTGACCCAAAAAAATAATGTAACAACCGTGAATCCATTCAGTTCTTTAAAATCATTCGCTGATCACTTTATTTGTCATTGCCAGATCAGACAGAAAAGGCAACACGCAAGGATAACAGAGAAATTTTAGCGGTACAGGCTTTCAGATCTCAGGTTCTCTGCAATTTCAGTCTCCCATCGGTCTCCATTTTCAAGCAGTTTCTCTTTGTCATATAAAAGCTCCTGCAACAGGGAAAAGCATAGCGAGAAATAAATAAATGAGTGAAGAAACAATCACTAACATGTAATAATTGAAAGTACTTTAATCATACAATTAATAATAAAAGAACGATAGAAACAATTGTTAACTAACATCAACAGGTTGTATTTACATGATTCAATATAAATGAAATGAAAACAAACCTCGTGAGTCTCTGTAGCAAATTCAAAGTTTGGTCCCTCAACAATGGCATCAACAGGGCATGCCTCTTGACAAAATCCACAATAGATGCACTTGGTCATGTCAATATCATACCTGAAAGATTTAACAAATAAGAGAGCAAGAATGGAGTGGGGGAAGGAGAAGAGGATGCAGATAAGGCAGGTAATTTACCGAGTTGTCCTGCGGCTGCCATCTTCTCGCTCCTCAGCCTCAATTGTAATTGCTTGTGCAGGACATATCTGATAGAAGAAATATTATTTAGAGAAAATAATAACATCCAGCTGCTGACTCTAGTACAAATGGAGAAAGTGTGAAGAGATTTAATACAAAATTCTAATCACTAGCATATCATGTATTCTTTTAGCAATTTGCACTTTCTGGATTTCAATATGTAGAGACTACCACATGGTTTGAGCTCAAAACCTATTGTTTTCAAGACTTTCTGTATACATTAAATTATTTTATCCAGACATTCTCCTTAACGCCCTGTATACATTAAATTGATGTGCTATTATAGCCCTATTATCTACCGGTTCTATTTGTCTATCCTCCATAGAGATAATGCTGCAGTAGTACCAGTGTATCAATTAAAACTTGAAAAGAACATTTCAAGTAAAAATCTTTTTGACAGATCATTTCAAGTAAATAAAACTGCTATCATTGACGTATAAGAAATATACCTATTACATCTTCCAAGGAAAGGAGGGTTTGACTTTGACATCTCTTATTAGGACAACTCAACTACACAGATTTCAGCCTTGGTAATTGCAAGTATTCCTACTCATGATACAACTAATGACGAGGCACAGATTCATAAACCTACCAAGGGTCTAAGGCTTACACTTTGTTCAGTGTGTTGTTCAAGTTTGAAAATAGCTACACATTTGTTCTCAATTAACCAACAACAAGCTACACTGGGTAAAATCCACAAACATACGACTGGAAAATATAAAATAGTCTTTAAAGTTGGAAAGCTTAGTAGTAGTTCAGTTTATAAAAGCAACAAGAAAATGCTGTTATGCAGTTATATGCCATTTGGTAGTATACATGCTCCCAAGGATCATTGTTTAACCACATTTATTGGATAAACATTCAAAGCCTTACAGCTTCACAGAGTTTGCAAGCAATACAACGTTCCTCCCCTGTTGGATATCGTCGGAGTGCATGTTCACCACGGAATCGAGGGCTCAAAGGGCCTTTCTCAAATGGATAATTGATCTGCATTAAATTCATGCATTAATCATTTAATTATAATCAACAATGGTATTGGCCAGCAAATAGTTTAGAAGACACTTACTGTAACTTTTGTTTCAAAGAAGTATTTCAGTGTCAACATTAGACCTCGAACCATTTCAGTGAGAAAGAGAGTATTGATGCTACGTTCAAAAACTGTCATACAGAGCATCAGCATTGATTTAGTTACATTACAGACAAAAACAAAAATCAAACTGAAAATGAAATGCTTCCAAATAAATACCAGAACTCCAATCCTTTGAAATTTCCCTCGCAAGTTGCTCCCTTTCTTCATCCTCTGCATTTTGTGCATCTCAAAATTACAATAAAGATGAAGGGGGCATAAATAGATATCTCAATTGATAAACAAATGATCATGCTATTAGAGGTATTTTATAAAATTAAACAAGTGTCATGTTTGTTTGTTCAATATAAACAACTCAGAAAAGCCACTGCCTAGATTCACTTAACTATCCGCTCTCATTTTCTTTTATGGGCATTGGTCGAAGTAAAACTCACAGGGCCAGTATCACAGCGAGGAAGGCTAGTGCATTCCCGTGTTTCAGTTAGACCTGCGCACTCTCGTTTCATGTTACACAGCTCTACCAACTGAAACTTCCTCGAGTAATACATATATTTTTTACTCAGCTCATTATCCACTTTCAGCATGTTCATTTATTGTACAGTAAAAACCATGAAGAAACTAATGCTGGATCGCAATTGTCATTGTACAAGCAATAAATAATTTGGTGCAGAGAACAATCAATATTCAAACAGCCACCCTCAATAATTTAGCTGGCTAACTATTTCTATAAGAGTGCAGAAAATAATATCCCCACAAGATGGTAAGAGAAATGACAGACCTAATTTGGTAGAGAAGGACATTGCTCCGAGTCGAGGGCCATAGTATTGGGGGCTGCGCGGCCCTTGACTGATTACAGCCTAAACAAGCAGAACAACAAGGGATAGTATTAACTATTAAGTAATTATCACTATTAACCTAAAACTTTTCGCATCCTAAATTAAAAATGGTCCATGTTCGGTTCACAACAAGCTTCTATATAGTAAATTATCAAGTGCATCACATAACCAGTCAGAATATCCAACAAAAAGATTTGAAAAAAAAAAAAAAAAAAGTTCACAGCTTGTAACCTAAGAATAGAAATTAGGGAACTGAGGGGAAGAAATATAGGATATTCAGATAACATTTGGTATTCTCAACTTAATCAACATCTAATTAAGAACTATTTTCCATTGTTTCTATAATATCTACGAATAACGCAGAACGGAAATGAGATTAATGTTACCAGTTGGCGGGCACGAAGAGCAAGAAGCGATTTGCGAGCTAAGATCGCAGCCATTGCCGTGAAACCTTGAAATGAAAACATTAGAGAATCAAATGAAGCATACTATAATACTATTAATTTGAAATTAGATAATTAATTTAAAGCCAATCAAATATTTACAAAGGGATTCGAAGTGGAAAACCAGGAACCGAGAAAGTGGGAAGAGAATATCAAAATTAAGGGAAATACAAGTACGAATTGGAAAAACAGCGCGAAATTGAAACAATAGAAGGATTCGTTAGGGTTGAGCAATTGAAAGAGAAAGCGAAGAGAAATACCTGATGCAAGGTTGATCTCTCAGAACAAATGACTGAAAATCCTACAGAGTATGAAATATTTGCGATTACGAATGTTGATGGTAACCCACCGCCATAAGCCCACAACTACACCAGCCCAAGCCAGGCCCAACCCATTTCTTGTCATTTTTTTTTTTTATTTTTTTTTTTTAACTGTGAGAAGGGATTCTGACAAGGATGTAACTGCGTGAGAACGTGTGTGCTAGTGGTAAACAGTTACTTCTGCAGTTTCTTTTTTAATTGTTTATTTTAAAGATAATAAATGAATTAATAAATTGAGTTACCATTTTTGTTTGTAATAAAAATATTTATTAAATTTATAGTATGATATATTTTACCAAATTAATATGATATTATTTTTATTTTCTTTGATTTGTAATAAAAAAAATTGAGTAAAAGGAAATTATTGTTATCTTGAATTTAAAAAATAAATAAATAAAATGAAACGTAAATGTAAATAGTAAATTTTGATCTCTTAAAAATAAAAACAAGGTAATCTTGTGTGTATATTCTTTACATGACATTGTGAATAAGAACATGCATGATCAATCAACATCGTGGATAAAATATTGACTCGTTCTATTAAGATTTTATAAAAATATATATAAGTTAGAAATTATCCTATGATTGAATCATATGTCAATTCGTTAAAACTATGTAGACAAATGAAAAAGAAAATTCTAAAATGCTTAATGTCTTCTTCCCTATCTGATAGGTTATTTATCTTATTTTAACTAAAGAAACAATGATCAATTAAATCATACTTAATTTATTATATTTTTTAAAATTATATCTATTTTAATTAGAAAAATAAATGATCAATTAAATTATAAATTACATTTAACCAATTATATCGTCAAAATCACATCTTATTTTAATTAGAGGAATAGTTAATTAAATTACAATTAATTAACTATAATTTTTAAGATCATATCTTATTTTAATCTTAAAAACAAATGATCAGCTAAATTATATTTAATTAATTAAATTTTATCACAATCATATTTTATTTTAATTGAAAAAATAAACTATTAATACGAATGTTTAATTTTTTAAAATCGTATCTTTTTTTATTGAAAAAAATAAATGAAAATCAAATCTCATATAATTACCTTAAATTATATAATCATTTCCTTTTTAAAATATGTTATTTTTTCATGGCCCCGTACACCGAGCCATTAAAACAAATCTTAGATATCTATTCTCATAATTTTACAAGTAGCTAAATGGAATGGAACCCTTTACTGGGACACTGCACATTTCCGTAATGGCTGACACCAATCCACTTGTTGGTTTGCTATGAGTCAAAAGCTAAATGATTTCTTTTCTCATTCTTTCTTCTTCTTTGTTTTACATTAGATTATGTGAAATTAAGTGACGTTAAGACAGCAACGCTACGTTAAGCAAAAACATGCTTCCCATGAAACACTTAGAAAGAAAAGCAGTTTCTTTTTACTCTCTCTCTCTATCTCTCCTTCCACTTGTTTCCCATTTACAATGCAAATATAAATGTTCTCCCACTTTGTCTGCCAAAAGAAACTTGAAACATTTTGAACCTCCCTCTCCTTCTTCATTCCAATGGAACAAACCGCAAAATGCTTTCACTCTCTCTTATTCTTTCTCCAACTTCACAACCTCAAAAGATCCACACTTTCTCTACTCCTCTCCCTACCCACTTCATTTTTCGCTCTCCTTCTTCTCCTTCTCTTGTCTTATAACGCTTTCACTGTCTTCTCTCTTCATCTACCCAAAACCCCTTCATCAACAACCTTCTCCACTTCAACCTCTCTCTCCCTTTCTCTTCATTCACTCAATTCAACACCTTTCAACCCCTCCCACGTGCCCCTTCTTCCAAACATCACTCAAAGTTCTTCCTTTTCCTCCATTCACAGGCCTAGAAGAGTCAAGAAACACAAGCGTGGCCTCAGAAGCTTGCGTTCTGAACCTCACTTTTCTGTTTCACCTTTTCATGCCAGACTCAAAGCATTCTTCAACAATTCTTCTTCATCTTATTGCAAGATGAGGTTTTTCATGACATGGATTTCTCCCTTGAAAGCATTTGGTGAGAGAGAGTTACTTTCTGTGGAGAGTTTGTTCAAGTCTCACCCTGAAGCATGTTTAGTCATAGTGTCGAAGTCTCTAGACTCTGATACTGGAACAACGATTTTAAAACCGTTTGTGACTAATGGTTTCAAAGTCATAGCCATTGCTCCTGATTTTGGTTACATATTCAAAGACACGCATGCTGAAACATGGTTTAATAAGTTAAAGGAAGGGAATGTGAATCCTGGTGAAGTTTCTTTGGGGCAAAACCTCTCAAATTTACTAAGGCTTGCTCTCTTGTACAAATTCGGAGGCACTTACATAGACGTAGATGTTATGGTTCTGAAGAGTTTATCCAAGCTGAGAAACACTATTGGAGCACAGAACTTTGATGCCAAAACTGGTAAATGGAGTCGCTTGAACAATGCAGTGTTGATATTTGACAAGAAGCACCCTTTGCTTTTCAAGTTCATTGAGGAGTTTGCACTCACATTCGACGGGAACAAGTGGGGGCATAATGGTCCTTACTTGATCTCAAGGGTTGTGTCTAGAGTCAGTGGAAGACCAGGGTTCAATTTCACTGTGCTTCCTCCTTCTGCGTTTTATCCTGTGGATTGGAGAGGGATTAGGAGTTTGTTTAGGGATGAGGTTCGTTCCAAATGGTTGATCAATAAAATGAAGCAAATTCGCAAAGAGAGCTTTGCAGTGCACCTGTGGAACAGACACAGTAGAAAGCTAAAAGTGGTTAAAGGAAGCATTGTGGATAGCATCATTTCAAGTTGTTGCATCTTCTGCAACACTTAGCTTTCATGCTTAGTTTCTAATTTTTATTTTTGAATAGTTGAAGTTTGTAATTTTTATTTTTGAATAGTTGAAGTTTGTAATTAATGAGTTAGAATGACAGGTCTTACATTAAAGTAGTTATAAGCAATGCTTGTGATGCAAGAGGTTATGGGACCAATTGTGTCTCACTTTATTCCATTATAAAAAAATATGTTACAGAACAAATAATGTATCTACTTGTTGGTTTAACAATTTTTAGTCATCTGGCTATAAATTGTTATGCATAGTTTGTTGATTTCTAAAGCAACTATATATTTGATTAGTTGACTAAATGAATTTTGTACACTGATTATATATAAATTAAATTCTATGTTAGATGGTTAAAGCTGGAGGACTAGAATAGACGAAGAGGTGTTTGGAGTTTAGACTCTTGAATTGAAGGATCCATTGATCCATGGTGTGAAAACTTTGTCATTTTCTGTCAGTAACACTGAATGGTGAAGATGTAGTATGTTTGCCCCTGGCTTTAGAATGCAGTTCACTGATGGAAAGTAAGTATTGATTGGTATTGAAGAAATTCATCTTGCTTGGGAGAATTAATTGGTGAAAATGATTTGTCATCTTGCAATCTTAATAAGGCACCTACTTTTCCTTGCACGTGATATTCACTTTCTGTCCCATTCCCTTGGCTTTATTTTGGCTTATCTTCTCGCATATGTTTAGGGAAAGTACTATGTAGCTCCTTTTTACATATTCTTTTTCACAAATGAAAACTTTGGCTAGTTACTATATCATCCAAGGGAAAATACTAATTATACAACTTTATTCTATTTTTTGTGTTTAGTCATGTTGATTGATATTTGATACTAATTTTGTATGGATTAATCATCATAGCTCCTCACACACGAGAGAGGACAAGGGGGGAGATTTTCATGTTGAGAATAGCGTGGCATATGCAGATAGTGATCCACCTACTTTCGGCTCTCAAGGATTCAACCACTGTTAGTTCAAACACATGTTTCTTGCTTATTCATGTATTGTTAAGGTAATTATTGTGAAATCTTACAAATTTATTATGACTCTAAAAATTTGTACTCAGCTTTGTTCAAAATTTAAAAGAAATAAGCTTATAACTCACGTAAAATTTTCTTTATCTACGTACTCAAATGAAAATTCAATTTGATACATCAAATTTAATTTATAAGTACAATTGTTCAGTGTCTACATGTCTCTCTTAGTTGTTTATATTCGAGAACATCTTCTGACTTGAATCCCATAAATGCGATGTGGGCATATGTCAAGTGGTTGGTGCTTGGTTTTATGTTGATATTTTCGAAAGCACTTAAGCAATCAACACAGTGGTCTCAACTTTCTCTTTGATCGTGTGCTGTGTCCCCTCTCTTGTCATCGTTTCCCACGTTGATTCAAGAACTCGCTTTCAAATATGTGTAAATTATGAAGAGCAGAGTTTATATTAAAAAGAATCATGGCAGTGTGAAGATTGTAACATATCCTTCATAGTAAAAATTGATGTTTTGGTTAATAAATTTCGTATAAAAGATAAGTTAATTGGTCAAGTTTGGGAAACTTTACAATAAAAATGAAAATTAAAAGATTCTAAGTAAAAATTTGTGAAATTTTAAAAATAATCTTTAACTAATTAAAAAATTAAGAAATCAAAATCAATCATTATCTACAATTAAACCTTAATATTATTACACACTATTTCAACTAAACAAAAGTTAAGTATAAATAAATTAAGCTTAAATCAAAAAGATAAGTAGTTTCTTAATACTTAACAAATCAAACCAAAGCAACATTCTATCCTAAACAAAATGTTTGTATTTTGTCCACAATTTTGAGAGTGAAGTATCTTTTTTATGTGAGCTGTGTTGGATGCAGGAATATGCCGTAAAACGGGGAAGCGTTCTTGCATTGGGCATGCAACATAGGATTCAAATTTACAAAACACTGCAAATGTTAATAAACAACTATAAAGTTCGATCATTGAAATTTCTGTGTGTGTATATATAGAATCGCATTAAAGAGATTAAATGGAATAGGGTCCTTTGAAATGAATGAACGGCAACGCTCTAAGTAATTCACCCACTTGCTATTATAAACGGTAAATAGAGACACATAAAGATGGCTCAATAAAACAAAATAATGCTATTATAAGAACTCATCTTCAGGGACTGTAAAAAATAATCTGAATACATATAAACACTAAGATAATATCTATACTAAATCTTATCTCGGTGGTGGGGCTTGAAGGACACAACACATGCTGAAATTTCCCCTTGTTTTGTTAGTAAATATAAAAGCATGTCTCACTCCTTCTCCATGCAGAACAAACCCTTTATGATGTAAAAGCAGAAATGCCTGCTATTACAAAAGAACCAAACCAGTGAAATGCTAGATTTGAAATATCTAGGAATTTAGTTCCAAGATTTTTTTTTGGTATGCCACCAACTCATGACTTCTGCATCAGACGCTCTCCGTCTCCCATTTCTACCTCACTTTCTTGCAAATCATCCTTGTCTTTGAAAAGTACTTCAATTTCCTCCAAAGTCCTTCCTTTTGTCTCTGGAACACAATAATGAACAAAGGCAACGGCACAACATGAAATAACGCCAAAAACAAAGAAGGTTCCTGCGACGGTGATTGCTCGAGAGACAGAGAGGAAGGACATGGAGATTGCGCCGCTACTAAACCTACTTCCCACTGCTCCAAGAGCTGATGCTTGAGCTCTAAGTCTCAAAGGAAATATCTCAGATGACAAGACCCAGCATATGGGGCCAAGTCCCACTGAGAAGGAAGCTACATTTCCACACACTGCAAGAATTGCAAATACAATTCCAACTTTTGCGTGACTCAGAAAAGCTAGAGACAAGCTCAGGCTAAATAAACACACTGTCATCCCAATTGTGCTCACGTAAAGCAATGGCTTTCTCCCCAATTTGTCAATGAGAAATATAGCTATCAAGATGAACAGAGTTTTGGTGAACCCAACAGCAACTGTTGCAGCAAGAAGCTCAGAGTTGCTAGTGATCCCAGCATTCTTGAAAATTGTGGGGCTATAATATACAGTTGTATCTATGCCCGTAATCTGCTGGAAACACTGGATTCCGCAACCAGTTATAAGCATTCTTCTAACAGGAGGAGTAGGGCACACTATTTCTTTCCACACAGCTTTTGATTCATACTTGTCAGCGTTAGCTGCCCCAGCAGCTACCTGAATTTCTTGCAACTTTTCTTCAGCCTCCTTCTCACTCTCATTTATCTTTAACAACACTGCTCTTGCTTCTTCAATCCTATTCTGCACCACTAGCCATCTTGGGGACTCAGGTATTACAATCAGCGCGAGAGCAATAACAACTGAAGGAACAAGTCCCACACCAAGCATTATCCTCCAATTTATATGTGCTGGAAGCCTCGAAAATGCATAGTTTGATATGTAGCCAAGAAGGATTCCAAAATTTATAAATATCTCAGGGAAAGAGGTAAGAGATCCCCTAGCAATGGCAGGAGCAATTTCGGCAATGTAAACAGGTGTAATCATGACACCAAAACCTATACCAACCCCAGCCATGAGTCTTCCTATCATCAATACTTTAAATGACGGAGCAAGAGCCATAACAGCTCCACCTGTTTGGAAGATAACTGCTGCCAAACCAATTGTCCATTTTCGGCCAATTGCATCAGATGTTTTTCCACCTGCTAAACTACCCAACAGAGATATTATGCTCAAAATCCCAACAAGTACTTCTTGCTGAACCTCAGTTATCTTTAGATCCTCTTGAATGAATATAATTGCTCCACTCATAACACCCACATCTGCAAAATGATAACCAAAGACAACCAGATAATCTTAGTTTTGGTTTCTATTAATTTTCACACACATTGTAACCATCAATTACTTAGAAATTACCTTAACGTGACTTTTAATATAATTATTACAGAAGTCGAATGATTTTCAATTATATGACAATTTGGATGACAGTGTAAAAAAAATCTATAAACACTAAAGTTGCAAACAAGGCACAAACCAACGAGTTCTCCTTTAGTAGACTAATAGTTGGACTAGGATTTTAATTTTATGTTCAATGAGTTCAATTGACAGTACAATTGCCTATCATATATATTCAAGCAAAGCACATATCTGATTCTGATATAAAGCATATCATCTAGTCATGTACCTACGTGTTCATAAATTGACACAATAATTGCTTCAAAAGCGGCAATTCTATCCACATTATGTCCATACTCCAAACATGCTCATTTTTATTCACCCTTAAACACAAAACCACTGTAGAAAATAACACACACAGCCCCAGATTTTACATTCATCACTATCATCGCTATAAACTAATGTCAAGTCCTAAAAACTAGGTATCAAGTCCTATAAGAGACAACAGACCTCATATTTCTAATTTTTTTATTGACACATTAGGGGGTTTATCAGGAGATCAAAATTAAAACCAAAAACCAAAAAATAAAAAACCAAATGAACCCAATTACATAGAGAAACAGAATTACCTACCATAGCCGAGAAGAACGGAATTAAGAGAGGCAAAAACGGCGCATGCAAAGACATATTTCTTGGCCTCGTACCTCTTGTTTTGCAAACCTTCATCGTCTTCAAGTGGATCAGAACTCATCTTTATGTATTTTGTCTTTGCCCCCAAAGAAATCTCAGATATCTCTTCCCCACTCCCGTTCCCGTTTTCTTGGACCCCAATTGACCCCATTATTCTCCTTCAAATAAAAATACTATTTTTCTAAACCACACAATGGAGCTCCTTGTTCTCTAGCGCCAGAGTGTGGAGAACAAGAACCCCAAATGGGTATTTTCACGTTATCTTCTTAGATCTGAAATGTGGAAAGTGATTGAATGTGGAAGGTGATTGAAGGATTAAGGGGGAAAAAACTGGCACCCCGTTGGAAAAAAAAATAAAAATAAAAAAACGATTTTTCTTAATTTTCAGTTTTGACCAAACAGTGTGCAAAGAATTACGACATTGACGTGGGGTCAACAACACAGTGTGCGTGTGATTTCCTTTGAAGGAGAGAAACGTATTTTGAGGGAGAGAAAGAAAAACACAACATGTCTCAGCCTCTCTCAGGTTGTTGTGTCTCTGCTATTCGTGTTTTTCTCAGGCGTCGAGCCTGTGGGATCGTGACACGTAATCGTACGGACAGATAATGACACAGTACTTGGCGCGTGTTCAATTACAATATTCTTAGCCGCGTCAATGGTTTTTAAACGAGGCTTCCACCGTCGGCGAGGGGTATTTCTGGATTCACGGATGCATAAATTTTATTCCTTTTATACCCCTCCTGGTGTGAGGGTCTTCCTTCACTTTACTCTATTCCAAAGCATTTGATTGAAGGCCATACAAAATATTTATATGAATATTTTTTTTCAAATTATATGTTAAATATTATTTTTAATATATAAACTTCATGAAACATGTGGACTAAATGCTGATAAATTAATTTCCTTCTGTATTAGTCTAGTCTTTAGTAAAAATAGAATTATAATATTCATGTCATTATTTATAGTTGAATATTTTATTGTATATTTAGCTACTCTCAGGAGCATACTTAGAGAATAGAGATCACCCTTAAGAAGCAACCTAGGTGTCTAATTACTCGTATTATGGGGACTTGAAAAAATACTCAACTTCATCCTTTTAGGTATATTAGAGCCATGTTTCTCTTTAATTACATACAAAGCCTTATTTTTATTTTGGGTTCGGTGCCTATAGGTTTAGCTTCAACACGTAGCTCTTTAATTTTTCTACAACCATGTAAATTTTGCAACTTATGATGTTTGTCAAACTTTTTTGTAATCATTTAAGTAACAATTTATTAGTTTAATTTCATCTACATTTTGACTTGCCACATTACACAACCTGTGTGGTCCTTGTAGATGAAATTCTTTTGTGATACATTTTTTATACTCATAAAAAGGGTAATTTTGGTAATAAAAATTAATGATTAATTAAATTTTTGGTCATTTTAATTTTTAATTTTTATAATTTATAAGTTTTTATTTATTTATTCAACATATTTAATTCAAATAAGAAGATATTAAGTGACAATTTTATATTAATATTTAAATATTAATTTAATTTAATGTTAAAGACTATTTTCATTGAAAAAATTGACTGATAATAATTTATTATTGAATTTTTTTTCAAAAATTTAACACTGAAAAGCTAATTAATCTGAAGTGAGAGAGAAAAGAGAGAGTGCAAATAGCAATACCGGGGAGGGAATTAGCCCAGGAAAAACAAATCTAGTTTAAGAATTACGTTAAAGGCCAAAGGGCCCAAAACTTTTTCACACCGTTACACGTGCCCAGCTTCGAAGATGGGTGCAAGGTATTTATAAACCCATGTTCCTAAACTTGTTTTGCTTTTCATTCATCTTCTTCACTTTTATTCTGTTTGTTATTGTTATCCCTCCCACTGAACTGAACTCTCTTGTTAATCGAATCTTTCGATTCGATTGCGCAAAAACATAATGGCTGCCGAAACGCTTCCCTACCAGAACGGCAACGTTGTTACCACCGGCGACTCCACCGCCGTGGCTAAGAAATCTCGTGAGAATGAGCGTCGCCGCCGCCGTCGGAAGCAGAAGAAGAACAACAAAGCATCTGAAGTGACGGTTCCTAACTCTGCCGAAGAGAGTGACGAAGCAAAAGAGAACACGGATTCAAAGGTTATCATCATTCTAACTTTTATTACTTTGATATTAGTTTCTTATGCTTTGGCGCGTTGGTTATTGTTCTTACTCTGTTAGAGGTTTGTAATGGATGATGGATTTTATCTTCAGAAAGGATAACATAAAGGAAACTGATTCCGGATGTTTAAATCTGCGTTTTGCTAGGACAATATTTCAGTGAAATTAGGGTTTTCGTACTTGAACAGAGCTCGTCGTTTTGTGTTTGGGAGATTTTGGTTGAGGACAAGATATCTAGAGAATCTCTAGGGTTTTGCCTGGTGAAAGTGATTTGGAGGGAAAAGATAGGAAAATGATCAATGTATTTGGTACAGACCATGGTCGATGTTCATGGAATGGGATCATTTCTCTTGTACCAAACATTGAACTAGTTATTCCTCGGTTGCAAATTTACTTAGTTTACGTCGAAGTTCTTAAACTGGATTAATTATTGTAACTATTGCATTGAGCGCCTTTGTTGAGTGTTTTGGTTGGCACATAGATGATTAGACATGTCTAGTAGCAGATAATTGTTTTCTTTGATAGTAGAGTCAAATTTTCCGGATGACATTCAAAATATACTGTCACTAGTGCACAAATTATGTTATTTTTCTATATTCAATTGCAGGTTGTTGAACAAGTTGAAATTGAGTACGTACCAGAGAAGGCAGAGTTAGAAGAAGGCATGGATGAAGAATTCAGAAAAATCTTTGAGAAATTTAGTTTCAGTGATATCACTGCATTGGAGGTACTCCTTATACCTCAATTGTTTTTTGTCCTCATGGCATCTTATTTGTATGTTGTTTGACTGATGGTTTGTTTTTATACAACTAGGATACTGATAAGAAGGATGGCTCAGAAGAAAATGCAGGCACTAATAAGAAGGCTGATTCTGATTCTGATGAGGAAGAAAATGATAATGAGCAAAAAGATAGAGGCATCTCAAACAAGAAGAAAAAGGTGTTGCAATTTGTAAAATTTTTTCTTCTGTTTATTCATTTTTTACTATTGTCTTCCTTTAGATAAGTATTCTAAAGTAGTTTATTCTTTTTCAGCTTCAACGGAGAATGAAAATTGCTGAACTGAAACAGATTTGCTCAAGGCCAGATGTTGTTGAGGTAGGATTGTTGTGTCTGGCATGCTTTGATTTAAATGGTTGGGCATCCCCTTCCCACTACTTGGTCGGTCTCATAGCCATTATGCAAAAGTTGTGTAATAAATTCTTTTCCATTTTTAAGGTGTGGGATGCTACTGCATCAGACCCAAAGTTGCTGGTATTCTTGAAGTCTTATCGGAATACTGTACCTGTACCCAGGCATTGGTGTCAGAAGAGAAAATTTTTACAGGTTAGTCTGCATTCTAAATGGATAATTATGGGTTACAGATGCAAGCATGTCCTATAGTTGTGGCCTAGGGATGTAGTGATAGGGTGAGGAAGATAACGTCGATAAGGTTTCTCTTATATGTATGTATGTGATGCTTGCAGGGGAGCGGCTGTGGCAATCACCAATCCTGGACTTGTAGGTGTTTGGCAATGAGCAACCTTGTGTCATTTATCTTTTATTATCTTTGTTAGAATGAATGGGAATATGGAGCTTGTATTATGTTATACAATGGGGAACTATAATCATATGGCATTTTCACATAATATTAATGGGCATTTATTTATAACAGATATGCTAATAGTTCTGCTTTGAATTTTCAGATGCCCTTCCATTGTGCTTTATGCTCGGGCTGAATTCCTCTTCATTTTTTTGTGATTGATATTAGCTAGCCCAATTACTTAGTGTATGCCCACATAAAGTACTAATATCTCATCAAAATTTGTTTTTTGTTTTGGCAGGGTAAACGAGGTATTGAGAAACCACCCTTTCAGCTTCCTGATTTCATTGCTGCCACTGGAATTGAGAAAATCAGACAGGTAGTATGATTTTTTGCACATATTTTTCAAGAAATCATCTGCTTGCATATATCATGACTCTTTTTTTGGATGGCCTCTTACTTAGATGAATTAAATATTGTCTGTGATTTACTAAAACATTTAATGTACTATGTGTTCTTGAAACTTCATTTCTCTGTACTATCAGAAGCTACTACTGTTCTTTCATGTGTTTGATGATGAACTTCTGATTCTTGAAAGAAGCTCTTTCATGTTATAGAATTTCGTTATTTATATTTGATGGATGGACGGACGGGTTACTGGTTTTAATAAGCAGTTTGCAATCCTCTAAACCACTAAGTGTTTGTGGTGGCCTGTCACTAAATCAATATATTATTGACTCATTTGTAGTATTGATCTGTGATATTGGGGATGTTGATGTGAGTGTGACTGGTACTACATATAGTTTTCTTTTCACATCCTCTGGTTAATATTTTGTTCCCAATAACTTAACATATTTATATATATTGGAAGTTTTTCTGTGCTTTATGTGTGTCTTTTAATTAATTTACCTACACCTTTGCTGTAGTTGCTTCTTTTGATTGTCTGATGTTGTCTTATGCAGGCTTATATTGAGAAAGAGGATAGTAAGAAGCTGAAACAAAAACAAAGGGAGCGAATGCAACCAAAAATGGGGAAAATGGATATAGATTACCAGGTTTCATCTGTGTTTGCCTTTTTTGCCTTCTTGGTTTTCTGTTTACCAAAGTATCTGAACTATTTTGTGTTTTGTACCCTTTCTAATAGTTCTTTTTCTTGGTTGCTAGGTTCTTCATGATGCTTTCTTTAAATACCAAACAAAGCCTAAACTGACCTCTCTTGGAGATCTGTATCATGAAGGAAAAGAGTTTGAGGTATTACCGACCCTAGAGTGTTGTAGGAAGATTTGAAGTACTATCAACTGCTGTTTTTGCTGTGCTTGTTTTTCTGTGACATTTTTTATTTTAATTTTGTTGTAGTAATAGCTTATGACTCAACAGTATTAGAATCTTGTTCTTGTCATTTTAGTTGGGAGTGTGTAATTATATTAAGGAATCAAGATAGGAATTTGATTAAACGGATTTGATTGGGATATAGTATGTAATTATATTAAGGAATCAAGATAGGAATTTCCATGTTCCATCTACGCCCATGTTAGAAAAATGGATTTTTTTTTTTTTTTGTAAAGCTAAATGAAGTTTTATATATATAAATGTGTTTTTCTACTTTCATTTACCATCAGGTCGTTATGATTTTTTGGGTTTGAATATGAACTTCTATAGGCAATCAATTTGAAGTTTTGGTCTAAGAGTTTTATTCTTTTTGTTTAGATGGTTTATCTAAGTTTTGTTCTCTGTCCTTTTAGTAATAGGCGTTCATGGATCTGTAGAGTGGCATCCTTACCAGATTTAATTTGGTTATTAGATTTTACTAAGCATATCTTTTGATTGAAAAGGATCTTATTTTTATATGTCATTGGTTGGTGCGCAGGTGAAGTTGAGGGAGATGAAACCTGGCATGTTATCACATGAATTGAAAGAAGCTCTTGGTATGCCTGAGGGTGCTCCTCCTCCTTGGCTTATTAATATGCAGGTAATATTGCATGTCTTCTGGTGCATTTTCCATATTATTCTGTTCCTGGTCATTTGACCGCATTAATTATGTTTTCTCCAGAGATATGGACCTCCAC
Source organism: Hylodesmum podocarpum (assembly GCA_026586105.1). Classification (NCBI taxonomy): domain Eukaryota; kingdom Viridiplantae; phylum Streptophyta; class Magnoliopsida; order Fabales; family Fabaceae; genus Hylodesmum; species Hylodesmum podocarpum. Next base: position 2,625,955 of record JALJEV010000424.1, on the reverse strand, counting down.
CATCATATCCTCATCTGAAGATCCCTGGACTGAATGCGCCCATACCCCCTGGAGCTAGCTTTGGTTATCATCCTGGTGGATGGGGCAAGCCTCCTGTTGATGAAGTATATATATTATTTTACATATTGACTTTTTTGTTTTATCATTTATTTTTTAAATATTGGTGGGTTCCTGATTTTTTTTTTCTTCTAGAGAAGAGCCCCCGTCCCTCTTATCTCTGACCTGTTTATTTGTTTTAATGTGAGCAGTATGGACGTCCACTGTATGGAGATGTTTTTGGTGTTCAACAACAAGAGCAGCCTAACTATGAGGTTTGGTTTAACGCCAGAGTTCAATTGAATTAATGAAGCTTATGGAATTCCTTCTTGTTTCTGTGCATGTGTAATTTATTTATTTTTGTTTTCTTATCTTGTGTGCATTGATATGGCAAACATTTTAAAGATGAAAATGAGACTAGTGGAAAAAGAAATTAGGAGTTTATCAGGTCATCTTGCATGTCCAAAACTTAAAAATATTGTTTATCACCATTCCTTCTATCATGAACTCTTAATCCTAAAATTTAAGCTGTTTGGTGAAAGCTCATGAATGGTCTTCATCTAACATGCCCCATCACATAAGTCTTTTGGGCTTGAAGCATGAATAAGGACCGATCTACCCTACAACTGAAATTTAACTTTTATTTATAAGAATTAGGACAACTAGGATTAAATACTAGATTAAATGGTCAGAGGCTCCAATAGAAACATACTATGTCATGAATCAAGAACCCACAGCTTTAGCTGTTGGTGAAAACACATTAATGATTTTAGATATAACACCTTCCTTGTCCTTGTGATTGGGAAAACATGATTTATCTTTTTACAGAGACACTGCTTTCATTGATTGAATGCAAAATTTCTTTGGGTGAGAAATAAAAATAGTAACTTTTACACAGGATTGTGGTAATGTATCAACTCAAAGAGGTTATTAAATCCTTTGTGGTATTCCATTTTGATATTTTACGTGTATGTTCTCACAATGCAGGAAGAGCCAGTTGATAAGACCAAACATTGGGGAGACTTGGAGGAGGAAGAGGAAGAAGAGGAGGAGGAGGAGGAGGAGGAAGAAGAAGAAATGGAGGAGGAGGAGGAACTTGAAGATGGTATTCAGTCTGTTGATAGTCTGTCAAGGTATTGTTATTTTACAGTTTTATTTTCTTGTTTATACATAATGATGGTAATATGGACATTTTGAAAGTACCGCAGCTTTATTAGAGTAGTTAACGTTTTTCTTAATCAGCATTGCTATTCTTCATGATCAATAACTACTGTCACTATCATCTCTTCTCTTAAATCTTTTCCTTTGCATTTTTCACCTCAGCACTCCCACTGGAGTAGAAACACCAGATGTTATTGACCTCCGGAAGCAACAGAGAAAGGAGCCTGAGAAGCCTCTTTATCAAGTGAGTCTTTTCTTTTGCTGTTTTTCATTTGCCTTGACTTCTGATTTGATTCGTTATGTAATTATGGTTTTGTTGTTTTCTACTGAAAGGTACTTGAAGAGAAGGAAGAAAAAATTGCTTCTGGGACTTTGTTTGGAACCACACACACGTATGCAATACTTACACCTTTTCTTTTTGTAGCATTTGAGTAGCATATTATTTTTTTCCTCCATAGTCGTTTGTTTGTTGAGTTGTTACATTCTGTTTTCTCCTCTCCGCAGTTATGTGGTCGGCACTGGCACACAGGACAAGTCAGGTGCTAAAAAGGTAAGATTTTTCTCCCTTAGGCGGGTGTAGGTGTCTATGATGATGATATTTGTTTTGCTTTTATGGGTAGCGTGTTTCATGCATTCATATTTCTGGCTTTGGCACTTGCAGGTTGATTTGCTTAGAGGTCAGAAGTCAGATAAAGTGGATGTCACTTTACAGCCCGAAGAGCTGGAAGCCATGGAAAATGTTTTGCCGGCGAAGTATGAATATTTATTTTTTCTAATTCTTCATAGTTGGTTAGTTGTTTAAGCTTTATGAGGCAGTGATTTCTTACCTCTACTGGAACAATACAGGTACGAAGAAGCGAGGGAGGAAGAGAAGTTGCGCAGTCAGCGTGAAGATTTCAGTGACATGGTTGCAGAGGTGTGTTACATTCACCCTTAAAATCATATACAGACGCGCACATTAGATTTCTAACTTGCCAATGTTGACTTATAATCAATAATTAATGTTGTTATCTGGTTCAGAACGAGAAGAAGAGGAAAAGGAAGATGCAAGAAAAGGAGGGCAAGTCAAAAAAGAAAGACTTTAAGTTTTAGGGTGCGCCCTGTTCGTTGCTATTTCTGGAAAATGAGGCTGCTACCCATTTCTACTGGTAGACAAGTTCCCATTTCATGAGTAGAGAATTTGTGGTTAGCAGCGGTTATAACGCGACTGTATTATTGCCGGAATGTGAGCTGTGAATGTTTTGGATAGGAATATACAACTATACAGTGAGGACTATCTATGCTGAGCACTTAAGTCGAAAATTCTATACTATGAATCCAACTATTACTAAGGCTTTACAAAACAACCAGCGTCTTAAACTTGCATGCATTGCAGATCCTATCCGGTCTATGACGAAATGGACACCTCTACTTCATTTTATCTCAGCTTGACACATGGAGACTCACAAATCCAACTGCTTAGATTTAAATGTGTAAAACGATTCGCAAAACTACGTCAAGGTAATCAAATGTGTTTGAAAGTATAAAGGATTTGCAACTCTCTAAATGTATGTAGGACAATACCAGTAAAGTACCCTTTTTATGTAATTTTTTTAACTTCTCATTAAATGGTTCTCAGCGGTCTTTTATATTATATGAAGGAAATTCAGTTTTTCTTTCTTTCTTTTTTTTTTGTATTTTTCGGAGTTAAGTTTTACATAAAGTTAAACATTTTTTAATTTTTTTTCTCCGTAAAAACTGATTCTAAGTTATAAACCTGGAAAATAATCTGAATAAACTCTCTTATTACACCTTTATTTGAGATAACCTATAACATTCCATGAGTTTGAGAATTTGTTAGTCAGCCTGAAATTTAACTTAGAATGTTTTGGATGGAAATATACAGCTATATAATAGAATGAAAACTCTATGAACAGGGCAAGTGGTAGTGCAGCTTTAGTTGAAATTGAATACGACGAAACCTAGCCCGGGTTTGCAAGAGATGTCTTTTGTTAGTATTGTGAATGCACTGCTTTGTTAAGAGTAATTTGTAATTCCCTTACAATTGAAACGGCCCAAAATATTTTTCCTTACAGGTATGTCACCGTCCCAAAGCCTCCATACAATAACTATTCACACTACCTACGAATTGAGCAACATTTTCTTCAAATAATAGAACAACATATAGCAATGGAAAATGTCAAATTTGCTCACTTAACCAATGAGATAAATTAAGAAACATCACAGTCAGATTCTCAGTCCCTGTTCTTGAAAGCGTCAATGGCCTAAATGGTTTAATCAAGTGGCCCAGCTGCCCCGTGATGGGGCAACACGTTTTCTTCTTAGCATAACCAATAAGAGCCATTGATTCTCTCTATTACTAAATTAAACCAACCAAGTGGTTATTGGCTCCACTATTATATGAGCACCAGAATATCTTAGTTTGGCCCTTGATCATTTTTTTATTTTATTTTAACGGACACAATTACATATAGTAGTAGCTTAGAGGAGCCACCTTAGTTGGACATAATTTTTATTTAAAGGTCTTAGTTGGACATAATTGACTCTTCCCGGAATTAAGTGAGTTAACTTAGATTTAATTCAGGGTGTCAATTTTATATGTGTCCGACAAACATTCTTTGATTTGTCATGTACCAGTTCGTCACACGAGACCCTTTACCTAACCAACCGACCAAGTTTGTTTTCCTTGCAAGTTGCAACTTAACCATTCATTTTTTTTCACTACCAATCAACTTATATTTATTATTCATTTAAGAAAAAAAAAAACCTTAGATATGTTATTGATACCTTAAGACAATGGTTAAAAATTCCATCATTATTATGGTAAATGCAATCATGCACATTCAATTGTGATATCTTATCCTAGTCGTGGCTTAATTATATAGTGCATGTGGCTTTTGGTTTTCTTATTCCCAATAATAATTAATCTTGTGACAGCCACCAGAACCAAGTGGGAGAAATTATTACCCTCTCATTATTTCTTATTTTTTTAAGGTCCGTGTGATTATTTGTTAACATTTTGTTCATGCTGAAATCTATATCATCCATTTACCTGGAAGTTCTTTTTATAAATGATCGCAAAATATTGCAAAGTGGTAGAAAATAAAAACAACAAAATAAACGTGCAAAATATATAAAAAAAAAACGTGTAAAAAAGGTACCTTTGATAATTAATTAATTTGATAATTCATATAAATTCTATCTAGAATTAATATAGGACGAAAATATGGATTTCGTTACATCAATGTTGCAAGCAAGGTGAAGAAAGAAAAGGCATTCCCTTAATCATGTTCTATCCGAAAATTTTCTTTTGTAGTTTTTCATTTGTCATTGTGATGATCACATTATTGAAATTCAAAATTTCAAGACATTGGCTTGAAATTCACATATATAATTGAGGCTGTTCCTGTCATTATGTTTCTTTGAGACACTTAGTCATTCTTCGCCACAAGTGTCGGCTGGTATTAATCCATTGTATATGTAAATTCGTGTCAAGACATTCGAATATGACACTTTCCACATTGATTCAATTGCGTGTACACAACTATTTTATTCTTTTTTTATATATCAATTGTTCATAAACTATTTTACTGCTGATATCTGAACATATTTTAATAAATAAATATATATTTTTGTTCTTTCTCCTATTCTCTCTCAAAATATTTTAATGAAAATTTAAATTATTTGTTTACAGCTTCTGCTTGAATACCCTGCTTAGTTTACTAATGACTGTAATATTCAGTGGATGTTTGATTTGTTCATTTTATTTTAGAAGAAATAATTACTTATTTTTACAAACTCTTACAGAGGATTTTAAAAAAACAAAGATGCTATTTCGTAGGAAGGTTCTGTTCACGAGTTGTACAGTGTAATACGTGTTGATTTTGAAAACAAAGATGCTAATATGAAATGATTTCCCCAAGAAAATTCCCTTGTTTTTTAAGGTTTCCAAAGGTTCAACTTATTCCCCTCTTTTTCAATTTGGTATTTGATTCTGGGTTGTTATGGCGTGTCTCACGGTCAAATTCTATAATGTTTTTTTATTCTGTTCAAAAATACTAATAAAGATATTCAAACTCTTGTAACATGTGTCACCTACCAACTCATCCAAATCCAAATAAGTACTAGAATTTGGGTTATCCTCTATAAAATGCTACAGTAAAATATCCTCTTTTGTATAACAAAATTAAGCATAATACCAATTACTGATTCTATATTTTCTTATAAAGAATAAGAGAGCCACATAACAAAAATTTAGTTATTCATTTTTTTAATTTTGTGTGAACCTAACATATTTACCATGAATGCTGCAATCAACACCAATAAGCTAAAGACATGAGACCTACACACGTGCATGTAACACATAGATATATACCCAACTCAACAGCATGTAATCACATGACATAGGTCCATGGCACACCAGCACTACATTCTTAATTCCATTGTGTCCCACAAGAAACCATGTGTTGCCAACTGTTTTAACCTTCCTAAGAATCTTAGGCCCACTATTACCACAACCTTTAATTCCTTTCCTCTAATGTCAATCAATTAAGAAAAAACATGACCGTAGTGTACTTGCCTTCTCTTTTGCCAACTTTGTGTTTGCATTGGTGGCCAAGTTTGCCACTTAAATTATTATAGCACAGCATCATATATATCATGCACGCACACACACATCTACGTTCCTTTTTACAGCCATAATAACACAAAGCACTACCAATGGTCTAAAACACTCCACGTGCCACCCACCCACCTTCACCTTAGGGGTTAAGTATTTCTCTCCATTTCCCCTTTTATAATACTTGTGTGGAGAGAACCAAATTTGATGTTGTTACCATAGTCTGGTGCATATGTTTTATGGAATTTCCTCCACTACCACAAGTAGCAATCATACCCCTTTCCTCTCTCTTTAACTACACACTACTACTTGGAGTAAAATTTTCCGGTCTTCTTGATATAATTATTGATCCTTTACAGATAGATAAGATCATAATAGGTATTAGATAGAGACATATTAGAGAAAAGACATGCTCACTTCTTCTCAACTTCCTTGGCCTTTCCTTCTATCAAACCATTCCCACTCACCAATTTCCTTACTCCTTCACAAGGTTTGTGCTATAAGCAGCAATCTGATCTTCTTGTTATCATTCAGATTCATCTCTCTTCTCACATCTCGATCAAAGGGATAAAATTTGCAAATTGCCACCTTTCTCATCTCATTGCATATTAAAAAAAAACTTGGCTTTTGACTCTATTGTTTTCTGGTTACTAGTACTTTCAGGGGGCTAATATATGGGTTTGAGTTCTAAGCAAGTTTCTAATAGAGGGCTTGATTGGAATCAAACCTTGTTACAGGATCAAAACTTGGAGCTCCAAAAGCCTTATCTTATGAAGAAACAGCAGCAACAAACTCAACCTTCAGAGCCTCTGAAGTGTCCAAGATGTGATTCTATTAACACCAAATTTTGTTACTACAACAACTACAACAAGTCTCAGCCTCGTCATTACTGCAGAGCTTGCAAAAGGCACTGGACTAAAGGTGGAACTCTACGCAATGTTCCTGTTGGTGGTGGCAGAAAGAATAAACGAGTCAAAAAACCAACCACTCCATCCAAAACCACAACCACCATTTCTATTAGTACCACCACTTCAAATGCCAACATGGATAATGGTGAGTTGAGTAACCACATCAGAATTCCTCCTCTTGCAGTGCATGATCACAAAACCGTACCTTCCTCGCTGTATCTTCCACAACAGGACAATCTGATGTGTACCAAAGACTCAGAAGGCAAAGACTTTGGTAATATCGGTAATGGCATATTTCTGAGTTCAACTGTGACCTTTCCTCAAAAGCAAAGCCTTCTCTTCCCCTTCACAACATCAAACTCTTTTGACACAAACCTGTGTGCAATATCATCTTCTTTGCGATCCTCCAGTGTGTATAACTACGGGGAAGAGTTTAAAATAATTGAGGAGCCAATCATCAACAGTGTAATTCCCAGCACTAGTGGAGGCACCAACACATGGGAGATAGCTGCAACAAATTCTGGCTTGGGAATGTCAAATTATTGGAGTTGGGAAGACATTGATTCATTGGTCTCAACTGATCCAAATGTTTCTTGGGATGATTCTGATATCAAACCTTGACAAAGGAGAGAACAAAAAAAAAATAAATAGAAATAGTAACTCATGGTGTCCATAGATTAATTACTTAATTGTGGTGTTTTGTGTTTCATACGGATTAGTGAGTGTTGTTGTTTTTCAGATGGATCATAATAGTATTATCCACTGGTTCTTCTGCACCTACAAAGAGAAGTATTTGGAGCTGTCTTATTTTAGTTTCAGCTTCAGATTCAAGCAAAATGGTCCACTTAATTAACTGTAACAGAATGAGTTTGCCTAGCTGTACTCATCTCTCTATCATTTCCTGTAATAAAATGTTACATAAATGTATGCACCCAGTTTAGCATTATTCACAAATATAGGTAGTTTTGTTTGTTTATTTTTTATTTTTTTGGTATTTTTTTATTGGTTTATGAGTGAGTGCTATATGATGGGGATGATGAGTCATGACTATTGATATGGTCTGTTCCAGCACAACATGACTGACAGAATGTGATAGAAGATTCTTGTGGATATGTATGTATGTAATGTATATATGCATGTGTTGGAATGAAATAACATGGATTTGATTGGCCAAGATTCATCACAACCACTTGTTGAGAATCATTCTTTGCTCTTGGGACATAGGAAATTGTGGTTGCAAAGTAGTTTATTGATATTGTGATATTCTGTTACTATTATTATCTGTGGGCTTATACTTCACATGGTGTTTTCATATTTGTTGCTGTTTAATAGAACAGTGTATGGTATCTTGGTCCACCGTATTTTCAAGGTTTGTTTTTGCTTTGTCGTTTCTTCTATAATTGCATGTAGTCTTGGACCAATGCAATCCCATTTAATATATGAATTTTGCACACACAAGATATCCTCAGAGCTTTTGAATGTAACTATCAAATTCAGATGTAACTTGGGGAATAGTGTTTGCCTACCTTCATTTGGGGTCTAGAGGTTAACATTCAACAATCTCTCACTTCACATATCTGCATGCCTTTATCATATGCAATCTGTATTAAAGTTCACATTATCTAATTAAGGTCAATCCGTGTCTTACAGGAGTAGTAATGTTGGCCTAAATTTATTATTATTTATGATCATGATATTATCAGAATTTAATGTCGAACTACTTGCCACTGGTAGGAAGAAAAAATATGTATTATCAAAGAGTTACGTGTTTAAAAAGCAATAAAAGGTGTTTATATAATCAGGGCGGAGCTAGAAAATTAGGATGGAAGGGCAAATTTTTTTTTTAAAAAAAATTTTTTTTTTATAATTTTTTTAAATATTAAATATAACTTATTAATTATATAATAACTTTTTTTTAGATTAAAATAATTTTAAAAGAGATTAAAATTTATTATTAATATATAAAAAATTATTATTAATATAAATAAATTAATATTTATAAATTAATATATATAAATTTATTATTAATATATACAAATTTACTATTAATATATATATATATATATATTAATATTAAATCTATTACTAATATATATAATTATTATTAATATATATATATATATATAAATTTATTACTTATATAATTATTATTAATATATATATATATATATATATATATTAAAAAAAAAAACAAAATTTTGGGAGGGCAATTGTCCACCGGAACTACGTTGTAGCTCCGCCAATGTATATAATTGTAAAATTTCTAAAAATTGTCTTACTTAAGTTCTTACTTAACTGATGTTGCTAGTAATTTTTATGTAGAGATAATATCGTTTGAATATGTCTATACTTAATTAAACAGCTTTTTATTTAAGTGATTAAGTTTTGCTCAAGAGAATATTTTTAGTGATTCTTTTTAAAGATAGCCTTGGTTAGATGAATATGTCTTTGCTTAAGAGAGCAAACAACTTTATTATGTTAATAATTATAATACACAGCCAATCAGTCAACCCATTCACAGAAAATTTACATATTTCTTTCTCTTCGCACTTTATATGTATTTTTCTCTCTTCGCACTTTATACATATACATATTTCTCTCTCTTCACATTTTATAACTGGTTGTCTGTGTATTACAGTTATCTACCTAATATTTCCAAGAGCAAATCTTTCTTAAAAGAACGAGTTTATACTTCAACGAATACTTATTTTATATATCTTCAAATATTTTATATATCTTCAACATTTGCTTACTCCCACATAATTCTCACAAAATAAATAAAAGACATCAACTATCTCCTATTTCTTTCGTAGAGACCAATTCTATAACTTTAAAATCAAAATACCTTAAATTTAATTCAATAATATATATTTGAATTGAACTTTTAAATATTTTTAATACAATTAACATAAAGAATAACACTCTTGGTTTCTAATTAAAATTGTAATGATGAGAAAAGGAGAATAAAAGGTAAACAATTTGAATTTACGTTAGAAATGGGAAAAAGAGTTGGATTAGGTAAAATATACACAGAAGAGAAATTTAATAGAAAGCATAGAAAAGAAATGATGTGTATGGTAAAATTGTAGAAAAGTTGACACATGAGCTAATATGTTGACGCGGAAAAAATGATATCACGGCGTGTCAGTCAATCTATATAATTATGTAGAGTATGATTTATATTATAAATTGATTATTGATGGTATTGTATTTCGTCATTAAGCCGGCGAGTAAAAGAAACATATTCTCCAATACATTTTTACAATCATTTTTTTTAATTGGTTAAAATATATTAAAAGCTATAAAATTATAAGAGAAACATTACGGATCCACCAAATTGTATATAACAAAATATTACAATTGAATTGCAAAGTATGGGATTTGCAAGAAAGTCTCAACTACAAGAGTCACTGGTAATTACAACTGCAAATTTGACTACTAAGAAACTCTCACCTTTGTTAGAGCAATTAATTAAGTATAGCATGTCAATAAATACAACAATATAATCAATCCCAAAAATTATTAAAAAAATAAATAAAATAATTTTATATTTCACTTTTTTTTTTTTAATTTTCATGATTTCTTTGATTATTTCCCCAATGTTATGTAGTTTATTTTGAAGAAAAAAAATATTTTCACCACCTTTGTAAAATAGTTCCTCACTTTTAATTAACCTAAAAGATAACCAGCCAAACAGAACACAAGCCCATACTACCCATGTCTCAATCTATATGTAGTGAAAATAAGGCCTAGGAGAAAAAATTAAAGCCCAAGCCTATACTCCCCATACTGGGCTGAGCTGCCTGAAGGAGAACATTAATTGAATTTAACACTTCCCTACTCATAATATGAAAAAAGTATAGAAATTAACACTTCAAATTTAATAAGAAATTGAATTAAATTAAATTATACTAATAGTATAATATTTTTACATATTATTTAATTATAAATTCTCGTGAAAACTACTGGGAAAAATTTAAAATTTTAGTTTTATTTCAATGATCATCGAAGAAAATAAAAAATTAGAATTTATAAATGGAGAACCATCTTAATTTTGTAATTAATTTTAAATTTGAGTTAGTAATAATTTTAGAAAACTATCTCTATACACTATTTTTTTTATATATTTCAGAAATACTTTTTAAACTGTAAAATAACAAATGTTATGGAAAGAATGTCTAAGTAGGGTGACTATATTAAGTTTAGAAAGTTTTCCTTAGAATCTATGAGTACAAAATAGTGCTGTAGAAAGAGTTTTTTAGAATGATAAATGTGTGGAATTCTGAAAAACATTTTTGTGATAGAATTATTTTTTTAATAATAAAGGAGGAGATGGAAACAAGAACCTGATAAAAAGATTGACATAGACATTAAGAGAATAAAATCGACCAAATAATTAGAAAATGACATGAACACAATAATCAGAGAAGAAAATTAATATTTATGATAAGAAAAGTGAACTAGCATTGATGATACAAAAAGACTGGCATTAGTGATTAGAGGTAGAAGATATATACAGTGAAATACAATAGCATAGTGAGTTTAGTAAGAAAGAAAAAGGAGTGCAGGACAGATTTAATAACTAATGAGACCTGAACAAGTTTAGAAATTAAATTAGCTTTAGATCAAAGAATTACATATTGCAATTTTTGGATTTTTTTCCAACATATAGGAATATTTACAGGTCTTTTATATTAAAAATCCAATAACAAATATCTTTAATTGATAGATGTAAAGTTTAGACTTTATTTATCTTATCTTTTTGGACTAGCCCAGAATTTCTATGTCACAATCTTATCATGTAGGATTTCTATGTCACAATCTAATCATGTAGGATTTTTTGTCACCCACGATTAGTGATGGAACTTGATTATAATTTTTTGAGGGGTTAAATATTTAAATTTATAATATTTTAATAAAATTATTTCTTATGAACAATTTTAATAAATTTGAAAATATGTTTAATCTTTTAAATTTTGGTTAAATTTTTATATAGTGATTTTACATAATTGTCTACTACTGAGTTAAAAAAGAAATACAGAATTTTATGTTTAAATTATTTCTGTCAAAATTACAAAAAAAAGTTAAGTTAATTTATTAAGATAGATTTTTTAAAATATTTTTGCAAAAAACATAGAAAATTTTAGAGGAAAATGGTAAAAAAATCATTAAATTCGTAAGAAAAATTACATAAAAACCCTTAAAAGATTGCGCATGCAAAAATAAAATAAGTTTTCTATATTTAAATTATATTGTACAAAATTTCCAATGTAAACTGAAAATATAAAAATTATAAAAATTTTCCGTGAAAAGATAATTCAATAATGAAATATCTGATGAATGAAATATCTGATGAATGAAAAGTCTTATTAATATTTTGAGTTAAGTAAAATTGCTATTTTATATCTTAAAATAACCAATAAAATATAAATTAAATTTATTAAATATGACATTAATTAATGAAATTGTGTTTCCTATAATATTTAATAGAAAGTGGGTGTCATGGTATTGGACACGTAATTTGCTTCTTTATTATGCTTTATCTGATTTTCAATAAATATATAAAGAATGTTAATGATATGCTCTTTATCATACATTTTATGACACTCATTATAATTGATTATAATTTATTAAAATATATAAAATCAAGAAAATAATCATTTAAAAATAAATAAAATAAAAAAATTTAATTTTTTTATTTTAATATATTTCAACTAATAAAAAAATATTAAAGAAATGTGTTGCAAATATTTCTTTTGTATATATAAATAAAAATTGATACCACCATGTTAAATATGAATTAACGGGTATAACTTAATCCTAAAAATTAATTTATTAAATGAAAATTAATTTATTAAATAATAATTATTTTTCACTTTAGATGATATGAGATTTTAAGATATTCTTAGCATTTCTAACACACCATTTCTCGGCCCTTAAAAGATCTTGTCATGCATACTCACGAGTTGAACACGCACGTAAAACTAACCACATTCATTAGCGTTGAAAACTTGAATGCACATCGCTTTATAGGAATTTCATAACAATGGGTAATGTTGCATAAATTTGTATTTGATTAGTGCAGGAGATAAGTGAGAAGGACACGTCCATGCATTGGACCATGCAACGAGTGTATTAGGTTAGAGACAGCTCCACCTCAACTCAGAGACTAATCACATTTCAATGTCACATCTCACATAGTCACATGCATGCATACCCTACCCAATACAAATCTCTGTCATCAACACAAATCCCCAAGGTATGCACAATTTGCACGTTTCGAAAGTCTTTTAAGCCATTTATTTTTGCCTCATCTTCCTAGGATTTTGTAGTATCACTATCACCAAACTGCTAAGTGTTTCCTTTAACACTATGAATTTACCACACATCTTACCCTATATTTTATCTTTTCATCCCGTTTTCATTCCAATAAAATAAATTTCAGTCACAAACCGCACAAGTTAATTATTATGGACATTAATTTAATTAGTTAGATAGTTTTCACGTATAGCACTGAATAGAACATCTTTGTTAGTTCTTTTATAAAAGTTCTTATACGGTAATCTATGATATAATGGAATTTTGCAGTATTAAGTTCCGTGATTTCTGTCAGAACAAATTTTTACGTTCAAATTATTTGTATTATTATTTTTTTTATATTTTTTTATTCCTTTAATATTTATGTTGTCAGATAGTATCTTTTATTTATTCTAAATGAAAAAGTTTTATTTTACACATTTCAGGTATTTTTCCTAACAATTTTCTCTCTATAAAATGACTAAATTAAAAATTAAGAACTTTTAATATATCACAATTAAAAAATTCTAATTAAAGTCTAATTTATTTAATTTTTAAGGATAAATATCTCAACTAATCATAATTCAGTTCGTGTAAGTTAGTTTATTAATTTAACTATATGATTAAAAATTCGTAGATTATATTTTTTTATTTGAAACGATATATATATTTCACATGGATTTATTAATCTATACACTTATTTTTTTAAGTATAAGGGCGTGAATAAATTACTTTATAATCTATTTTAAGATAGATTATGTTATAATCTATTAACACTCACACTAAACTAAAAAAATAAGTGTACTGCAAATTAACAAACTACACTAACAATTATTTAAATATATTTTGAAATTAATAATTAAAGAACTACACTAACAATTATTAACAAATTAACAAATACAGGGCATTAGCAAACTGTAATATATTTTGAAAAAATATGAAAATATATTACTTCCAAAGTTACTCGTACGTAAATCCCATACACTTTATTGTTTTTGGGTGTAGCTAGCTAAAGTTCACTTTGATATTCTTCCCAGATATGTTTCGTTATTGAAGACGTCAGTGTCCGACAAGAGGATACAGCATGTAACAAGTTATTGTCTTGTTCAATTCAAGAAATTAATAGTTTGGAATCGAGTAAAGAAAAAATAATATAAAGGTGGAAAAATTAATAGAATACCACAAAAAAAAATATAAATTCAACAATTAGAAAGATGTAATAAGGAAATGGTTGAGAGGTTTACCCGCGTCTTCCCATAGTTAGGAAGCTGATATAATTAAATACATGGATAAACTAGAAAATTTTTAAAAGTATAACATTTGGCTTTATTTTTTTTCTAAAAATTTGCTTATAAATCAAAATTAAAAATAAGAGTTTAAAAAATAAATAAAAATTATTTATTAATTTCTATTTTTTAATTTTAAAACTTAGTTTAAACTAAAAGTTGAATCAAATAGTTAAATGCATAAATTACAAATATTATCTTTTTAATTTTTTTATTATGTTAGATCAAGATGATTAACTCATCAAAGGTTTTGATTTTTACAAGACAGACGAAACTTTCTCAGACGGAAGATCAGCATGCAAGTCAGACGGAACAGACACAGACGAAAGATGACTCCTCAGATGGAAATCATTCGTCTGTCTCAAGTTGAAGTCATCAAACGATAGAATAAGACGAAACCGCTTAAAGACTGAAGACATATATCGTTTGTCCAAGAAGTGAAGCAAATCGCGCCAAGATTTCAAATCTAAAGGAGTACTCATTAGAAGCATCCAAGATCAATATAGGGATTCGTGCTTACACATGCAACTCAAAATGATCTTTACCTTTTGTCAAAGTCTCTGTACAAGTCAGAAAAAGTACTGCGCACACAATCTAAATCCGCTGCATCCGCTGCACACTCCACCAATCAATCAAGTACTATCTGACACCTTTTGGAAAGCTCTCAAGAAACTTTTCAACGACATTCATATGAGTCTAACGGTCTTTTGAAGAGGGTGCCTATTTAAAGACTTCACTTCATTAGATTTCAGTTGGCGAAAACGCTTCTCTTATTCTATCTTCTGAATTTTCGCTCAAGATTTCTGAATATACTTCATTGTAAAACCCTCGCTGCGTCTTTCTGTTTTAAAATATCTTTTTAAAATCCACTTGTGTGGTGTTAGCTATGGAGGCTGGGTTCAAAGAATACCTTTTCTGTTTAGCTTGAGAAGGCTGTGTTCAAAGAATATCGGTGTATAGTCAGAAGTGGCTGGGTTGCAAAGAATACTTGTAACCTTTTCACGGTTGGTAGTGAAAACTCAGTAGTTTCTGAGTAACTGGACGTAGTCTTGAAGAGACAAACCAATATAAAAATATTCGTGTTCTATATCAATATTGTTAAACTAACGGAGATAACTTAAAACATAACGTCTGTCCACTAAAATCAACTTTTGAAGTAAAACACTGTTTCGTCTGTACCTCTTTTCAAAACCACAGACGAAAAGATTTAAATTTTAAATTAACACAATTCAACCCCCATTTCTTGTGTTTTGTATTTTACAGTTTGGTTATCGATCTCAACCTCTAAGGGTTGAACGCTTAACAACTGCTAGAGGAAAAGATTCAACATGGACTCACAAGGGCCTTCGTTCTTATCTGGAGGAGCTTCGATGAACAAACCTCCAGCGTTCTCTAGAGATGATTACCCATACTAGGCTGACAGGATGGAGATGTACATCAAGTCAACCCAATACAGATTATGGAACATAATCACTGAAGGAGATATCCTCATCATGAAGCCAGAAAAAGAATGGGGAAGTGAAGAATATTCAATCATGGAGCTGAACAATAAAGCCAGATACGCTATCATGTGCGCACTCTCCAGAACTGAATACAACAGATTTTGTGCCTACAAAACTGCTAAAAAATTACGGGATGCTCTCAAAATCTCATATGAAGGCACGGAGGAAATCAGAATGAGAAAGGCTGCCACTCTTCAAAGAGAATATGAAATGTTCTCCATGACGAAAGGAGAGTCAATCGATATGATGTTTGGAAGATTCCAAACAATATTGAATGGACTCACTACTCTGGGAATCACCTTCACAAAGACCCAGAACAATATGAAACTTCTGGATAGTCTCCCACCTCCTTAGGAAGTTATGTTTGCGGCCATCTCTGTTGGAAGGGATATGAAGACATTAACTCTAGATGAGTTAATTGGTGCACTAAGGGTACATGAGGTACTCTTATGTAAGAGGGACAAGATCAAGATTCAAGAGCCTATAGCTCTTCCGTCTGTCAACACTACTCCCAAAGAAGACTCTGTTAAGAAGGACAGAAAGAAGAAGATGAAGATTCTGAAGGCTGACTCAACAGAATCTGAATCGTCTGATGGTTCGTCTGAAGATGAAATTTCTCTTATGGCCAAACGCTTTAAGAGGATGATGATGAAAAAGGGAAGAGGTCAACGCTTTTTCAAGAAGAAGGAGAGAAAGCTCCCTGAGAAATCATCAAACAAGGAGGAAAACACAGAGATTATGTGCTATGAATGCAGAAAACCAGGGCATATGAGGTCAGAATGCCCCAGGCTGAAAAAGAGGTGGAACCCTCGTAAAGATAAAGGAAAGAAGAGCTTACTAACTTGGGAAGACCTCGACAGTGAAAGCTCAAAGGAATCTACTAAAGAAGAAGAAACAACAAACATCTGTCTCATGGCTGGAGACCATGTCTCAACTGAGGTAAATGACATTCAAACTTCTTCATCCTCCTCTTCTGAGTCTGAATCAGAATCAGAAGAAATGTCATATGATACACTTCTAGCTAACTCTCACTTTATTGCTGAGCAATACAAAACCTGCAAAACCAAGCTGAAACAAACCTTGGAAGAAAATGCAGTTTTAAAATCTGAAAAAGAGTTACTGGAAAAGAAAGTATCAGATGTTATTTCATCTGAATCTGAAAAGGATATTTTCATTCTTGAGATTGAAAGATTAAAGAAAGAAAATAAGTCCTTACTCAATGACTTAACCAAGTTTACAAAGGGATCCTCCATGCTTGAAAATATTTTAAATTATGAAAGGTCACCTAGTGATAAAAGTGGACTTGGTTATGTTAAAGAGACAGACGGAAAGAAAAATAAATCTGTTTCGTCTGCTCAGGAGAAGAGGAACTATAACAAGGTTCCTAACAACTACAAGAAGGCTAAAATTACAAACAAAAGGAAACCTTCTGTAACTAACAAAAAAAGACCCAAAAAGATTTGGGTACCAAGGTCACTCATTATTCCTTGCAGAGATATCCTTAATAGGAAAAGAGAGGACTTCAAGTTGATACCTGGACAGTGGATGCTCACAACACATGACGGGAGACCTGTCTATGTTCCAAGACCTTAGACCAAGTAAAGGGTCTATCTCCTACGGCTCTGGAAAAGGTAAAATCCTTGGTATTGGGACTGTTGGTAAGACATCCAATCCACTTATCCAGAATGTCTCTTATGTTAAAGGTCTCAACTTCAATCTACTTAGCATAAGTCAATTTTGTGACAGTGGATATGAAGTAGCTTTTAACTCTGATGAATGTATAGTTAAAAATAAAGACAAATCCACTCTGTTCATTGGGAAAAGGAAGAACAACCTCTATGAGGTAGTCTTTCTGACCTTAGTGATCAGAATGTGACATGTTTGATTTCAGTAGATGATGAACGAGATATTTGGCACAAAAAGCTTGGACATTTAAGTCTCAAGTATATTTCAAAAATTTCTAAAAAGGATCTTGTAAAAGGTCTGCCAAAAATATCTTGGAAATCCAATCGTCTGTGTGAATCTTGTCAGCATGGGAAACAACTCAAAGCTTCTTTTAAATCAAAAAATGTTGTTTCCACGACAAGACCGTTGGAACTGTTACATATTGATCTCTTTGGACCTACTCAGACTGAAAGTCTTGGAGGAAAGCGATATGGATATGTAATTGTAGATGACTATACTAGATTTACATGGGTATACTTCCTAGCACATAAACATGAGTCATTCAGTGTTTTTGAAATATTCTGCAAACGTGTTCAAAAAGAAAAAGGAATATGTATTGCATCCATTAGGAGCGATCATGGAACAAAATTTGAAAATTCGAGTTCAATGCCTTCTTTTTGAAAATGGTATCTTTCACAATTTTTCATCTCCAAGAACTCCTCAAAAAATGGAGTTGTGGAAAGGAAAAATCGTACCTTACAAGAAATGGCTAGAACTTTGTTGCATGAAAGCTCTCTTCCAAAATATTATCAAGCAATTAAGCAATTAATACTTCTGTTATATTCAAAACAGAATATTGATAAGACCAATATTGAATAAGACTCCATATGAACTATGGAAAGGAAGAAGACCCAACATTTCTTATTTCCATCCATTTGGATGTGAATGTTTCATCTTAAACACCAAAGATCATCTTGGAAAATTTGATTCAAAAGTGGTGAAGGGATTCTTACTTGGATATTCCAATATGTCTAAGGCCTATAGAATATTTAACTCTAAGACACAAATTGTAGAGGAATCAATTCATGTAAAATTTCAAGATAACTCAAAGGCTGATAAGGAAATATCAGACCTAGAAAATTTATTTGATAATTTGCAGATTACTCCCTCGGCTCAAGGAAATGTTTCATCCGAACAACTTCTCACGGACACACAAGCGAGACTCAAAAGCACCCACCACCTCGACAACCCTCTTCGTCCTGATCCTCATCGATCAATTGATGATCATGCGCCTATCAAATCTTGGAAATTCACCTTAAATCACACTCAAGATTTGATCATTGGAGATAAATCTTAAGGTGTTCAAACAAGATCAAAAGTGAAAAATATCTCAAGCTATGCTCTTGTATCAGAAATAGAACCCAAGAATATTGAAGGTGCTCTTCAAGACAATGACTGGATCTTGGCTATGGAAGAAGAACTTAATCAGTTCACCAGAAATGACGTCTGGACCTTAGTTGAGAAACCAAAGAACAAAAGTATCATTGGCACTAGATGGGTGTTTAGAAACAAGCTCGATGAAGCTGGTAAAGTGGTAAGGAATAAAGCAAGATTAGTAGCTCAAGGCTATAATCAACAAGAAGGTATAGATTTCACTGAAACTTTTGCTCCTGTAGCTAGACTGGAAGCTATTAGAATTTTACTTGCCTTTGCTGCTCATAAGAATATCATCCTATATCAAATGGACGTAAAAAGTGCTTTTCTAAACGGTTTTATTGAAGAGGAAGTATATGTAAGACAACCCCCTGGATTTGAGAGTTCATCTCAACTAGATCATGTTTTCAAGCTTAAAAAGGCTTTATATGGTCTTAAACAGGCTCCTCGAGCTTGGTATGAAAGACTAAGTTCATTTCTCCTTTAAAATGGTTTTTCAAGAGGGAAAGTTGATACTACACTCTTCAAGAAAAGCGTTTCAAAGGACTTTATTATTGTTCAAATATATGTAGATGATATATGTAACATCCTCAAAAATTTATTTTCATACGTATATTAAAAACGTAGTTAAAACATTTACTAAAAATTCTATAAAAATGTGCAAATAGTAAATTACTGTGCAAATAGTTAATTACTGTGCAAATAGTAAATTACTGTGCAAATAGTTAATTACTGTGCAAATAGTAAATTACTGTGCAAATAGTAAAAAAAATAATAATAATAATAAAATATAAAAACACGGGTTACACGAGTTCCATTATAATAAGCAAATCACTGTGCAAATAGTAAAAATTACTGTGCAAATAGTAACTTTTGAAATTCTATAAATAGGACCTAGAGTTTCAATTATAATCACAAATCTAAGAACATTCTTTCATTCTCTCAAAATCTCTTAGGAAGAAATCTCTTCAATCAAGAGAGAAGTAAATAGGTAGAGGAAGATAGGAAGTTAGGAGGAATTGGTAAGGGGAGCTATCCTTATCTTACTATTCTTTGTTGTTATTATCTTTATTTTATCTGATACTAAGGTGCTAAGAAAATTCTTAGTATGCTCTGTGGTTGCGGTTTTGTCCGATCTTCCACATCAGAACAGAATTATTCTTGTTGTTATGAAAAGGGTGATAGTGTGGAAGTGCATGTCTAGGAAAGTTCTGGCTAAGGAAAGACTTGGTACTTAAATGTGTCCATTAGTGACCCACCTCTCTTTCCTGGGAACTTACCTGGTGTACTATTCACGGACTACGGTCACTTATACGTTACTATTCACGTATACGATACTGTTCACTTATACGTTACTATTCACGTATACGTTGCTATTCACTTATACGTTACTATTCACTTATACGTTACTATTCACGTATACGTTACTATTCACTTATACGTTACTATTCACGTATACGTTACTATTCACTTATACGTTACTATTCACGTGATATCGATCTTGTTCACATATACGTTACTTTTGATGGGTGTTTTCTTGGTGTTTCTTGATTTCTTGGTTTCATGATGTTTATTGGTATTCTTGGTATTTGATGGTACATCAAAATATGAATGATTATAAATGATATTCTAGAAAGGGAGGTAAAATTTCATTCATGCATACATGCCTCAAAAGAGGTGGCCTCGGTTAGAGGTGCAGATAATAACTTAATCTGTGCGTCTTGGTGGGATGCCGAGACTTGGGGGATTTCCAACAAAGAATTCATTTAATTCATGATGATCACATGTTTATTTATGAGATTCTCGTGCACCACCGTGGAATCCCAACTGGTCGGTAAGTTTTACGATGATGATGTCGTATTATCTGAGATGGTACCACATTACATATTTTTGGAGTTGAGGTTGGAGCATGCATCATATAGAAATTTCATTTAAGTCATAATTCATCCTTTATTGTTTTGATTATGATATGTATCATATTAGTATTGTTATATGATATGTATCATATTAGTATTGTTATATGATATGTATTATATTGACATTTTTATATGATATGTATTATATAAATATTTTTACATGATAAGTATTTTTATTAAGATATTGGAACTTACCCTTGCGTGTTTGTGTCTGTGGTTTGACACCTGTGATGATCCTGAATTTTATTCGGAGGAGCGATTGACGAGTAGATTCAAGTAATCATGTGTGGAGATGTCAAGGATAGCCAACATGAGGTTTTTTATGAATAATGTGTATTTTATAATCGTCACAATATTACGTACCTATGTGACGTTTGTAAATAACTTTTGATGTATGATTATGATGTGATCTATGTGATGTGTGTTATTTTTGGTAACGTTTTTGTTAGCAAGAAAAATTATATTAAGATTTTATTTAAAGAAATCTAAATGAAGGGAAACAATTTCAAATAATAATAATAAATGAAGAAAATGAAAATATTTCAGCAATGAAATACGTCGGGGCGTTACAGTTGGTATCAGAGCAGTATGTTTTCTTGGACTTGTGAATTTTGAGCTAACCATGTTTTTGTTGTGATTAAGTAGTGAGCTTAGAAGCAATAAGGTTGTGTGAATGATTGTTTGTTTATGTGTTCTATATTCTTGTTTGATTGTTAGTTGATGTGCTTTGAGATTTTATTTTCTGTAAATAGATGGCTGGAGGAAATGATAAGGCAATTGTTGAGGCACTCGAAATACTTGCTCAAGCAATTGGAAGTCAAAGTAGGAACAACAATGAACATAACGAATATCGTGGCCTGGAGCGTTTTCAGAGGAATAATCCGCCTACTTTTGAAGGTGGATATGACCCTGAAGGTGCTCAACGATGGGTAAGGGAAATTGAGAAAATCTTTCGGGTAATGGGATGTTCTGAGGATAAAAAGGTAATTTTCGCAACTCATATGTTGGTGGATGAGGCAGAATACTGGTGGGAAAATACTTACCAGTATGAAGTGAAGGAAGGAGAAACAATAAAATGGGGAGGATTTAAGGAATTGTTTTTAGAAAAATATTTTCCTGAAGATATAAGGAATAAAAAAGAAATGGAGTTTTTAGAATTAAAACAAGGGAACTTAACAATGAGTGAGTATGCGGTTAAGTTTGAAGATCTAGTCGATATTCTACACACTACCATGGAAAAGAAGGTGAAAGGTCAAAATGTGTTAAATTTTTAAATGGCTCAAGCCCCGAAATAAAACAAAGCTATAAATTATCAAGGTATTCACCAATTTCCAATGCTTGTAAATATGTGTAGAATATATGATGAGGATTCTCGTGCTAGAGCTGTATATTATAAAAATAAAAATGTTGGAGGACCCATTAAAAATAAAAGATTTGGGTTCGAAAATAAAGGGAAACCATACCAAACTTCTCAAGGATTTAAGGAACGTTCAATCGAAATTTTTCTAAAACTCCTATGAGAAATCGTGAATCTAATCCCGTTAATGTCAAGTGTTTTAAGTGTGGAGAATTTGGACATTATGCTTCATCATGCATCTGGTGCTACAAATGTAACATAAAGGGACATCTAGCAAAAGATTGTCCAGGAAAGAGAAGCATGTCAGAAAATTCGTCTGAAAAACCAAAGGCTCAAGGAAGAATTTTTTCTCTTAATGGAACTGAGACTTCAGAACCTTTGATTCGAGGTAAATGCTTCATAAGTGAAACTCCTTTAACTGTGTTATTTGACTCTGGTGCTACTCATTCTTTTGTGTCATATTCTTGTGTACAAAAATTGAAACTCCCTGTGTCTTCATTAAACTTTAAATTAGAAGTAAATACTCCAACTGGGACTTCAGTTTTAACCTCGGATATTTGTCTAGACTCAAAAAATAAAAATTGGTGATAAAACTTTCTGTGTCAATTTGATTTGTTTACCCTTCAACAAATTGAAGTTGTTTTAGGTATGGATTGGTTGTCCACTAATCATGTTTTGTTGAATTGCTTTGACAAAACAATTATTTTTCGAGACCCGGAGGTGAGTAGGGATATTGAAATTGTTTCCATAAATAAAGTCTTAAAATCTTTAAAGGAAAACAATACCCAAGTATACATGATCACCGCTAATAAAACTAAATCTGAAAATGAGGTGAGTAGTGTGCCAATAGTAAAAGATTTTACAGAGATATTTCAAGAAGTGGATCAATTACCTCCTGAAAGAGAAATAGAGTTTTCCATTGATTTAGTTCCAGGAACAGGACCAATTTCCATAGCACCATATAGAATGTCTCCTGTAGAATTAACAGAAGTCAAGAAACAAATTGAAGAATTGTTAAGTAAACAGTTTGTAAGACCTAGTGTATCACCCTGGGGAGCTCCAGTTTTGTTAGTTAAGAAAAAGGATGGAACCATGAGAATGTGCATAGATTATAGACAATTGAATAGAGTAACCATTAAGAATAAATATCCACTGCCTAGGATTGATGATCTTATGGATCAATTAAAAGGAGCCTGTATTTTTAGTAAGATTGATTTAAGATCGATACCATCAAATTAGGGTAAAATCCGAGGATATTCCAAAAACTGCCAAGACTCGTTATGGGCACTATGAGTATTTAGTTATGCCTTTTGGGGTGACTAATGCTCCAGCAGTATTTATGGATTACATGAATCGAATTTTTCACCCTTATCTTGACCATTTTGTAATTGTATTCATTGATGACATATTAGTGTACAGTAAAACTAGGGAGGATCATGCCAAACACTTAAATATAGTATTACTGATTTTAAAGGATTTAAAACTTTTTGCTAAATTATCTAAGTGTGAATTTTGGATGGAGAAAATGAATTTTTTAGTCATGTGATATGTCGGGAGGAATATCTGTAGATCCATGTAAGGTACAATCTGTTTTGGAATGGGAGAGACCTAAAAGTGTAACAAAGATTAGGAGTTTTCTAGGATTAGCAGGATATTATAGGAGATTTATTAAAGATTTTTCTAAAATAGCTTTACCTTTGACTACCTTGACTAAAAAGAATCAGACATTTATTTGGACAACTCAATGTGAGGATAGTTTTCAAACTCTAAAGGAAAGATTGACCACTGCTCCAGTATTAACTCTACCTGATCCCAAAGAACCTTTTGTAGTGTATTGTGATGCATCTAAAATGGGTTTAGGAGGAGTATTGATGCAAGATGGTAAAGTGGTAGCATACGCTTCTAGACAACTTAAGATTCATGAGAAAAATTATCCAACCCATGATCTAGAATTAGCGGCTGTAGTATTCACACTTAAGATATGGAGACACTATTTGTATGGAACTAGGTTTGAAGTATTTAGCGATCACAAAAGCCTTAAATATTTATTTAGTCAAAAAGAATTAAACATGAGATAAAGAAGATGGATGGAATTTTTAATGGACTATGTAAAAGATAAACCACAAGAAGGGGGGTTGAATTGTGATTTCTAAAAAATTAATTTTCTTTCGTCTGTACCTATCGTCTGTACCTATCGTCTGTGGGTTTCGTCTGTGAGTTCAAAGCTTGATCAGACGAAACAATGTTTATCTTGAAAGATTAATTTTAATATAATTGTTAAAGTATATTTATCCCCGTTAGTTGAACAACAGATAAAATAAATGCACAGATAATTTTTATACTGGTTCGCCTATTCAAGACTACGTCCAGTTACCCAGCAACTACTGAGTTTTCACTACAAACCGTGAAATGGTTACAAGTATTCTTTGAACCCAGCCACTTCTGGCTATTACGGATATTCTTTGATCCCAGCCTTCTCAGGCTAAACAGCAATGGTATTCTTTGAACCCAGCCTCCACAGGCTAAACAAGGTATTCTTTGAACACAGCCTCCACAGGCTAAACCAGGTATTCTTTGAACACAGCCTCCACAGGCTAAACCAGGTATTCTTTGAACACACAGCCTCCTCAGGCTAAACACACAAGTGGATTTAATAAGGTTTACTAAAACCAGAAAAGAAATTTCCTCTTCACAGAGAGGGATATACAATATAATCAGAGTGAGCGAAGTCTTGCAAGCGTATTCGCCCCTTTTCTCTTGGTGCAGTGAAGTCCTTTTATATGCTTCTTCTTCAAGTAGCCGTTAGACTTCATAATAATGCCGTTGAGAATTGTTTGACTTCTTGAGAGTGTTTTCCAGGTTGTCATGAGACACACAGCGGAAATCCTGGGTTTTGATTTGTAGGCGCCGCACTTTTATATTATTATATGCAAAAGGTTAAGACCCCTTTTTGACTTGAGTGCTTCTCATGATTGCTTCCTTCAAATTTGAGAATCTTGGCGCGTCTTAATTTTGTCTTCACTCTCCAACAGACGAAACATTCTTCTTAGTTGATTCGTCTTAAGACTTCACTCTTGGACAGACGAAAGATCTTCATATTGAGAACTTCTTCTTCCGTCTGTGCCAGTATCGTCTGATGGCTTGGCTCTTGGACAGACGCAACACTTCACTTCTTGAAGATGCTTGTTCCGTCTGTGCTGGTTTCGTCTTAGCTAGTCTTTGTTTGATTTGCTTCGTCTGTGCTGTAATTAATCAAAACTTAGGGACATTCTTGATCTTGATCTAACATTCTCCCCCTTTTTGATGATTACAGACCATACCAAGAAAATCTGCATAAGACATGGTTAGACAGAAACAACAGTTCATTGAGCCAGATTTACATCAAGACGATGTTTTCTGAATAATACCTCTTTATGATTTGTTGTTACATCAATGTGATGTAATCAGAGTTGAATATTACATTGGTATTACAAATCAGAAAACAATAAAGAGTTACAATGTATATCAGAGCAAAATTAAAAAAATGTATCAGAGCAACAAAAAAAAATTTATAATAAAAGAGCAACTCTCTAAGACGATACTCCTTATTGATCTTGCTTCTCCCCCTCAGATGAAGCTTTTCTTCTTTGTTTTGCTCCCCCTCAGATTTTGCCATTAGACTCTCCCCCTTGGCTTATGCTTTCTCTTCTTTTTTTTTCTTTAGACTCTCCTCATTGGCTTATGCTTTCTCTTCTTCTCTCCCCCTTGGGCTGTGATCATCAAAACTCTGATCAAGAAGAAGGTCTTGGTCGTTTGCCCAGAAGAGTCATCACCACTTCCTCTAATTGCTGTACTTTTGATGATAGAGAAGCTTGATTATCTTCAAGTTCTTTGTTTTTCAGCTTCAAGTGCTCGCAATCACCTTCCAAGGCATCATATTTACGCTTTAGAGTTTTATACTCCTTAGCTTCTTCAATATCAGCCTCAGCAGCCTGAGCTGTTTCAGAAACCTCCACCAAGTCATCAATTTGCACTTGTGGTGTTTGAGGTTCTTCTACTATAGGTACAGTGTCATCAATGATGAGCACTGGTGAGGCCTTCTTCAGATGCAGTGTGAAGAGTGGAAGGGTGAGGTAGGCAGAGAAGTACCGCTCCCATTGATAGGTGTACCACTTTGTTGGAATAGATACTTCAAGAAGTGGTTGTTCCTGAGAGTAGACGAATGCACTTCCAGGAAACACTCTGCCACAGACTGAAGAATCATTCTCATCATAAGTGGTTCTTGAGCAGTGTTCGAATGCGGCTTCAGACGGATGCTTCTTTTCTTTTCCCTTAGCCAAGTATTTTACCAGACACGGCCTTTTGCGGTCTAAGACGATATAATATTTGGTTTCGTCTGTTACCAATGAGGAAAACTGAGATCCAATCAGAGTAGGATAATGTTTGTAATTCTTCTCAGCTTGTCGCTCTATATGAAGAAAAGAAATATTTCTTTCCTTAGCTTCTCTCTGATAAGCTTTGGCCATCAAAGTGAATGGTATATTGTAATCTTCTGGTAGGGAGTGAGCAAAATCTTCAGGGTCTTCATTTTCATTGAGGAGGATGGAGCAGCGAGGATGTATCCCTGAGCAATGGGGCCTCGTCCATGGAAGCACAATTCCCAGAGTGTAGCCTAAACCAACATACTCTGTTTGATTGAGTGGAATTGTGAACTTGAAAGGATCATGGCTTGTTAGAGCGTCAAGATGCCAATGTGTGCAATCTTTTGGCTCGTAACGGTTGGATTCAATGTCTCCAAATCTACAATAATGAAGAACTGGAGCGTTCAATTCAATCGAAGCCTTCCATCTTGGATTCTTTCTTTGTGGGATTTGAGGTTCATAGCCTAGTGCTGGTCCTTCAATCTCAGACTCAGCAAGATGATACTTGTACTCTTTTATTTTCTCAAGTCCCTTGATATTTAATGACGCCAGTTTATCCCAAGGCAGACGCTTCAACCAATTGCGTTGCTCCTCTGGTGAATATGTAAAATCTTCATCAAAATCTGCTGGCTTCAGGGACTTATTGTAAAGAATGGGGTTTTCTGTTTTCTTCAGCTGGAATCCCTTCTTTCCTCTGTATTGATAAGAGTTCTTCAGCTCTATATATGGTGTATTTTGTATATACACGTCTTCATCATCTGCTAATGGAGCAGGCTCAGACGATTCAGCTTCATTGAAGGTTTCATCATACTTCGCTCCAATGATCCAATCTGGCATGATTGGTTTTTCAGCACGAGTATTTTCAGCAAGTCTTTTCATGACTAAATCGTTTAGAAACGAATAGTCAGTCTTGTGCCTTGGTCGCATATCTTCTGGATTTATCACTTCGGCATGTGACCCTTCCCAGTATGCAAAGTCTTCATCAAAATTTTCTTCAACGTCTTCATCAGACGAAGAACTTGCATCTTCAATCAATACAAAATCTTCAGACGGAATTTGTATCGTCTGATTGTGGGGAATTCTTTCTTCTTCAGACGCAGCAGGTAACGTCTGTGCTTGGCAAGCATTTAACGGAGACGCAACAAGTGGCTCAGAAGAGGTTGCCATTTGTTCGTCTGGGAGTGTTGTAGATGGAAGAACCTCCATTGTAGAGGTCTCTTCACTGAGCATTGTTTCTAACTCATCCGCTAGTTGGGCATTATCTTTCTGGATCTGGGCGGTCTCTTCACTATTCATGCCCTCTGAGATAGCTTGAGTAGATGCTCCCTCAGATGATCCAATGCCTTGAGTGCTTTCGAGAAAGATTCTCTCTCTCTCAGCTTGAAGCAAAATAGAAGCTTTCTTGGCTTCTTTCAGCATTCTTGCTTCGTCTGTCTCACCAACTATCACAGACGCAAGTTTTTGCTTCATTTTCTCCTTGCCTTTAGCAGCTTTCTGAAGAGCAATTTTTCTTGCTTCAGCTTTCTCTTCAGCGGCTTTTCTCTGCTTTTCTTCGTCTGTTAGTATCTTCACAGACGAAGCATCCTTAGACGATACTTTAACCCCTTCATCTTTAGGGGATAACACTTTTGCATGCGTCTTGGCAGCAACAGTCTTTATTCTAATAGTCCTTTTCTTCTTCTTGAGAGGTTCCTCAGGAACATCCTCAAGGTAAGTTTCAGAGACTATTACAGATGGTGGAGGTGATTGTGTTTGAGGTGGAGATGTTTGTGCTTGTTTTTGTGGTTTGGCGCGTTTGATGCGGGCTCTGTGTGGTTCTTTGGTGATAGGTGAAAGAGGGGTTTCCTCATCTGGTGCGCGAAGTAGAAGCTTTGGTATGAGTCCCATCTTTGCAAAGGTGCTAGCTTTCACCTCTTTACCCTCAGGGTGCCATGTAACTTCGGTGACATCGAAACCCTGGTTGATGATGATGGTGGAGAAGAGAGTGGCGTAGGGAATACTACTCTTCCTACAAATGTTTCTATTTTTCAAGGCACTCACCCAGTGGTCGAGAATGATGTGAGGGAGGCTCATTCTCCCCTTCCTTAAACAGTAGAAGATACAAAATTTGTCTCTGAGACTTACATTATCACGAGACCCTGTTCTAGGAGTGAAGATGTTGAATAGCAAATTATGGATGATTCTGGGTGTGGGAAAGAGAAGTCCTGCTCTGAAAGACTTGGAATCTTCAGAGTTTGGAATCTTTGAGTAGAGCATTTTGTTAACATGCTCTTCTGACTCGTTCTTCATCCAGTCAGGGGAGTAGAAGCGCCCTTCGGCCTTGCAGTTTCCAGCCTCAGCTATAGAGTCCACCGTAATGATGTACTCTTTGTTGTCAATAGTGCCAACAATGCCATCATCAAACGTTCTGGCATCGCTCCAAAACTCAGCGTATGCTTCCATCAGCCATGGGCCTTTGGTCTCAGCAAAGCCCATCCAACCAGTGCGGTCAAACATCTTCACTACCCTTTCAGAAACGCTTTCAAGGGTTTCCCTTGAAATCCATTTGCTTGGCAAGAACAGATCTTGGGCGAAGAAGGTGGATTCAGCAGTTTTGGTGGATTTGGTGTTCTTGGCGGCCATTGTTGATTTTTGAAAGACAGAGAGAATAATGGTTTTTTGATTAGGGGTTTTTCGAAGTGCTCAGACGATAACAATAGCAGGTTCAGTAAAGAGAATGAAGGAATGAGTTTTCAAACTATTTATAATTGAAGAAAACTGATTCAAATTCTTCGACGAAAGGGGTTTTGAAAACTCGCCATTTTTATGACGTGTACATTAAAGACAGTTCCTGATTTTTCGTGCCACTATCATTGCCTTTTTCAATGATTGATTTGACCTCTGCTGTTAACGGCGCGTGCTCATCATTATCCTAGAATAGTGCAATAAATGACTGATGCATTTAATGCTATAGTCAACTTGTCCCTGCATACTTGAGATAAACTTATTAAAAAGTAACATTCGGTCATTGCAGTGCGCTTTACCACAGTAACTATTCAACTTGATCAGACGCAATGTTTCGTCTTAACACGAAGTAATGTACAGACGGAACAACATGTACAGACGGTACAAAATGTACAGACGGAACAAGTTCAATCAATAATTCAGACGAAACAATTTTCAATCATTCAAAGAAATAATTCCAAGATTTTCTTTAATGAAATTGAATCGTGTTTCATCTAAAGCTTTTGTAAATATATCTCGCCCATTGAAAATCAGTTTGAACAAAAACCGTATATTGAAAATACCTTTTTGACATAATCTCTTATGAAATGAAAACGAATTTCAATATGTTTAGCTTTTGAATGTTGAATAGGATTTTTGCTGAGATTGATTGCACTTGTGTTATCACAGAATACTGGTATAAGATTTTCAAACCTGGAGTAATCTTCCAGTTGATGTTTTATCCACAGTAATTGTGAGCAACACCCTGCTGCAGCAATATACTCTGCTTCAGTTGTTGAAAGTGCAATGGAGTTTTGTTTCTTGCTTGACCAAGATATTAGTGATGATCCAAGAAATTGGCATCCACCACTTGTGCTTTTTCTCTCCACTTTGTCTCCAGCATAATCAGCATCACAAAAGCCTTTTAAACTGAAATCACTATCTTTCTTATAAAACAGAGAGAGATTAGTAGTTCCAACAAGATATCTAAATATTCTCTTTACAGCTTGTTGGTGAGATTCTTTGGGATCAGATTGAAATCTAGCACATAGACAGACGCTAAACATGATGTCGTCCGTTTGCATAGCTTAAATAAAGAAGTGAGCCAATCATACCTCGTATATATAGTCTGATTAACGACTTACCTCGACTCATCCTTGTTGAGATTTGCTCCAGATTTAATGCATTGGAGTCTTCATAGGCTTGGAGTTTTCCATCTTGAACTTTTTGATAAGTTCCTTTGTGTATTTCTCGTTGATGGATGTAGATTCCTTCTTTCGTCTGTTGATTTGAAGTCCTAGAAAGAACTTCAATTCTCCCATCATACTCATCTCAAATTCATCCTGCATTAGCTTTGAAAAATCCTTGCAAAGAGAGTCATTAGTAGCTCCAAAGACTATATCGTCTACATAAATCTGGACTATAATAAAGTCTTTTGAAACGCTTTTCTTGAATAGAGTTGTATCTACCTTTCCTCTTGAAAAACCATTTTTGAGAAGGAAAGAACTAAGTCTGTCATACCAAGCTCTAGGAGCTTGCTTAAGACCATATAGTGCTTTCTTGAGTTTAAAAACATGTTCTGGTTGAGATAAACTTTCAAAACCAGGTGGTTGTTTTACATACACTTCTTCTTCAATAAAACCATTTAGAAAAGCACTTTTTACATCCATTTGATATAAGACGATACTCTTGTGAGCAGCAAAAGCAAGTAATATTCTAATAGCTTCTAATCTAGCTACAGGTGCAAAGGTTTCAGTAAAATCAATACCTTCTTGTTGATTGTACCCTTGTGCTACTAACCTTGCTTTGTTTCTTACCACTTTTCCAGCTTCATCAAGCTTGTTTCGAAACACCCATCTAGTTCCAATGATGCTTTTGTTTCTTGGTTTCTCAACAAGAGTCCATACATTGTTCCTTGTGAACTGATTTAGTTCTTCTTCCATGGCCAAGATCCAATCATTATCTTGAAGAGCATCTTCAATCTTCTTGGGTTCAATTTCTGATACAAGGGCATAATTTAAGATGTTCTTCACTCTTGATCTTGTGTGAACACCTTGAGATCGATCTCCAATGATGAGATCTTCTGTATGGTTGGACGCAAATTTCCATGATTTTGCAGGGACTTGATCTCCCTGTTGATGAGTATCAGACGAGGAAGATCCGTTTGTGCTCCTATCGTCTGTCCTTGTATCATCTGACCTTGTATCGTCTGACCCTTGTTTATCATCTTGTCTTGCATTTTGACCAGAAGAATTGATCTGCAAATTATCAAACAAATTTTCCAGGTCTGATATTTCTTTATCAGCCTTTGAGTTATCTTGGAACTTTACATGGATTGATTCTTCTACAACTTGCGTCTTAGAGTTAAAAACTCTATATGCCTTAGATGTATTCGAATATCCAAGAAAGATTCCTTTAACCACCTTTGAATCAAACTTCCCAAGTTGATCTTTGGTGTTAAGAATAAAACATTCACATCCAAAAGGATGGAAATAAGAAATGTTGGGTCTTCTTCCTTTCCATAATTCATATGGAGTCTTATTCAGTATTGGTCTAATCAATATTCTGTTTTGAATATAACAGGAAGTATTGATTGCTTCTGCCCAATAATATTTCGGGAGAGAGCTTTCATGCAACATAGTTCTAGCCATTTATTGTAAAGTACGATTTTTCCTTTCCACAACTCCATTTTGTTGAGGAGTTCTTGGAGATGAAAAATTGTGAAATATACCATTTTCAAAACAAAAGGCTTTGAACTCAGAATTTTCAAATTCTCGTTCCATGATCACTCCTTACGACGCAATACAAAATCCTTTTTCTTTTTGAACACGTTTGCGAATATTTCAAAGACTTTGAATGACTCATGTTTATGAGCTAGAAAGTATACCCATGTAAATCTAGTATAATCATCTACAATAACAAATCCATATCTTTTTCCTCCAAGACTTTCACCCGAGTTGGTCCAAAGAGATCAATATGTAACGGTTAATGGTCTTGTAGTGGAAACAACATTCTTAGATTTGAAAGATGCTTTGAGTTGTTTTCCATGCCGACAAGATTCACACGACGATTGGTTTTCCAAGATATATTTGGCAAACCTTTTACGAGATCTTTCTTAGATATTTTTGAAATATACTTGAGACTTAAATGTCCAAGCTTTTTATGCCAAATATCTCGTTCATCGTCTCGCCGAAATCAAACATGTTACATTCTCGATTGCTTAGGTCCGAAAGACAAACCTCATAAAGGTTATTCTTTCTTTTCCCAATAAAAAGAATAGATTTATCTTTGTTTTTGACTATACATTCGTCAGCATTAAAGGCTACTTCATATCCACTATCACAAAATTGACTTATGCTAAGCAGATTGAAATTAAGACCTTTAACATATGATACGTTCGATAAGAGTATTGGGTGTCTTACCAACAGTCCCAATGCCAAGAATTTTACCTTTTCCAGAACCGTATGAGACAGACACCTTTACTTGGTCCGAGGTCTTGGAACATAGACAGTCTCCCGTCATGTGTCGTGAGCATCCACCGTCCAGAACCAACTTGAAGTCTTGTCTCTTCCTATTAAAGATATCTCAATAGGAATAATAAGTGATTTTGGTACCCAAATCTTTTTTGGGTCCTTTCTTGTTAGTTACAAAAGGCTTCTTTTTGTTTTGAGCCTTTTTGTAAATCTTAGGAACCTTGTTTTGATTCCTCTCGCCTTTGATCGACGAAACAGATTTGTTTTTCCTTTCGTCTGTCTGCTTAATATAACCAAGTCCTTTTTTATCATTTGGAGATCTCTCATATTTTAAAATATTTTTAAGAATGGAGGATCCCTTTGTAAACTTGGTTAAGTCATTGAGTAAGGACTCATTTTCTTTCTTTAATCCTTCGATTTCAAGAATGAAAATGTCCTTTTCGACTTCGACTTAAGCATCATTTGATATTTTCTTTTCTAGAAACTCGATTTCGATTTCAAAATTCCATTTTCTTCCAAAGCTTGTCTTAGCTTGGTTTTGCAAATTTTGTATTGCTTTTGAAGCAATAAAATAAGAGTTAGCTAGAAGAGTATCATATGATATTTCTTCTAATTCTGACTCAGACTCAGAAGAAGAAAATGCAGAAGTTTCATAATGATTTACCTCTGTTGAGATATGATCTCCAGCCATGAGGCATATGTTAGCTGTTTCTTCTTCTTCAGAGGATTCTTCTGAGTTTTCACTGTCAAGGTCTTCCCAAGTCAGCAAGTTTTTCTTTCCTTTATTTCTTCGAGAGCTCCACCTCTTTTTCAATCTGGGACATTCTGTTCTCATGTGTCCCGGTTTTCTGCATTCATAGCACACAATTTTTGTGCTATCTTCTTTAGTAGATGACTTCTCAGGAAGTTTCTTCTCTCTTTTCTTGAAGAAGCGTTGGCCTTTTCCTTTCTTCATCATCATTCTTCTGAATCGTCTGACCATGAGAGAAACTTCGTCTTCAGACGAATCATCAGACGATTCTGATTCAGTTGAATCAGCCTTCAACATCTTTGCTTTCTTTTTACTGTCCTTCTTGACAGATTCTTCTTCAATAGTGTTGTTGACAGATGGAAGAGCTATAGGTTCTTGAACCTTGATCTTCTCTCTTTTGCATAAGAGTACCTCATGTACCCTTAGAGCTCCTATTAACTCATCTAGAGTTAATGTCTTCATATCTCTTCCAACAGAGATAGTTGTGGACATGGCTTCCCAAGGTGGTGGGAGACTGTCCAGGATTTTCATGTTGTTCTGGGCTTTGGTGAATGTGATTCCGAGAGCAGTAAGTCCATTTAATATGGTTTGAAATCTTCCAAACATCATATCAATTGACTCTCCTTTCTTCATAGAGAACATTTCATATTCTCTTTGAAGAGTGGCAGCCTTTCTCATTCTTACATCCTCAGTGCCTTCGTATGAGATTTTGAGAGCATCCCATAATTCTTTGGCGGTTTTGTAGGCACAAAATCTGTTATACTCTGTTCTGGAGAGAGCACACATAAGAGCATATCTTGCTTTATTGTTCAGCTCCATTATAGAATATTCTTCATTTCCCCATTCTCCTTCAGGTTTGACAATAGGGATATCTCCTTTGGTAATGATGTTCCACGGCCTGTATTGTGTAGATTTAATGTACATCTCCATGCGATCTGCCCAATAGGGGTAATCATCTCCAGAGAACGCTGGAGGTTTGTTCATAGAGGCTCCTCCTGATAGGAATGATGGTCCTTGTGAGTCCATCTTGGATCTTTTCCTCTAGCAGCTGTTAAGCGCTCAACCCTTAGAGGCTGAGCTCTGATACCAAACTGTAAAAGATAAACCACAAGAAGGGGGGTTGAATTGTGATTTCTAAAAAATTAATTTTCTTTCGTCTGTACCTATCGTCTGTGGGTTTCGTCTGTGAGTTCAAAGCTTGATCAGACGAAACAATGTTTATCTTGAAAGATTAATTTTAATATAATTGTTAAAGTATATTTATCCCCGTTAGTTGAACAACAGATAAAATAAATGCACAGATAATTTTTATACTGGTTCGTCTATTCAAGACTACGTCCAGTTACCCAGCAACTACTGAGTTTTCACTACAAACCGTGAAATGGTTACAAGTATTCTTTGAACCCAGCCACTTCTCTGCTATTACGGATATTCTTTGATCCCACCTTCTCGGCAAACAAGAATGGTATTCTTTGAACCCAAATTTCTCCACAAAGCAAACAAGGTATTCTTTGAACACACTCTCCACAAAGCTAAACCAGGTATTCTTTGAACACAGCCTCCACAGGCTAAACCAGGTATTCTTTGAACACACAGCCTCCTCAGGCTAAACACACAAGTGGATTTAATAAGGTTTACTAAAACCAGAAAAGAAATTTCCTCTTCACAGAGAGGGATATACAATATAATCAGAGTGAGCGAAGTCTTGCAAGCGTATTCGCCCCTTTTCTCTTGGTGCAGTGAAGTCCTTTTATATGCTTCTTCTTCAAGTAGCCGTTAGACTTCATAATAATGCCGTTGAGAATTGTTTGACTTCTTGAGAGTGTTTTCCAGGTTGTCATGAGACACATAGCGGAAATCCTGGGTTTTGATTTGTAGGCGCCGCACTTTTATATTATTATATGCAAAAGGTTAAGACCCCTTTTTGACTTGAGTGCTTCTCATGATTGCTTCCTTCAAATTTGAGAATCTTGGCGCGTCTTAATTTTGTCTTCACTCTCCAACAGACGAAACATTCTTCTTAGTTGATTCGTCTTAAGACTTCACTCTTGGACAGACGAAAGATCTTCATATTGAGAACTTCTTCTTCCGTCTGTGCCAGTATCGTCTGATGGCTTGGCTCTTGGACAGACGCAACACTTCACTTCTTGAAGATGCTTGTTCCGTCTGTGCTGGTTTCGTCTTAGCTAGTCTTTGTTTGATTTGCTTCGTCTGTGCTGTAATTAATCAAAACTTAGGGACATTCTTGATCTTGATCTAACAGACTATGATTTTGAACTTAATTACCATCCCGGAAAGGCTAATGTGGTAGCAGATGCTTTAAGTAGGAAATCTTTGATTATGTCTTCACTGATGATTAGAGAAATGGATTTATTGGAACAATTTCGGGATCTTAGTTTAGTGTGTGAAACTACTAAAACGAGTATTAGATTAGGAGCTTTACAAATTTCTAACATATTTTTGGAAGAAATTAGACAGAAGCAAGAATTTGATCCTTTTCTGAAAACTCAAATGGAAATTTTGAATCAAGGAAAAAATAGTGAGTTTAAGATTGGAATGGATGGTATTTTGAGGTTTCAAGATAGAATTTGTATTCCTAATATAACAGAAGTTAGAAAAACAATTTTGGAGGAAGCACATAAAAGCAGATTAAGTATTCATCTTGGTGCCACTAAAATGTACAAAGATTTGAAAACCATGTTCTGGTGGCCTCGAATGAAGAAAGAAATTTGTGAATATGTGTATTCTTGTTTAATTTGTCAAAAGGCTAAAATAGAACATCAGAAACCCTCAGGTTTATTGCAACCTTTAGAAATACCACAATGGAAATGGGATAGCATATCTATGGATTTTGTGGTAGCTTTGCCAAGAAGCCCTAGGGGATTTGATTCAATTTGGGTTATAATAGATCGTTTAACTAAGTCTGCACATTTTATTCCTATTAATATTAGGTATTCTTTAGATAAATTAACTAATTTGTACATAGGTGAGATTGTAAGATTACATGGTGTACCATCTAGTATTGTATCAGATAGAGACCCTAGATTTACTTCAAGATTTTGGGAGAGTCTACATAAAGCTTTAGGCACCAAATTAAAATTAAGTTCAGCCTATCATCCCCAAACTGATGGACAAACTGAAAGAACAATCCAATCTTTAGAAGATTTATTGAGAGCTTGTGTTCTAGAACATAAGGGTTGTTGGGTAGACTTTTTGCCTTTGATAGAATTTACCTACAATAATAGTTTTCATTCTTCCATTGGTATGGCACCGTTTGAAGCTTTATATGGAAGAAAATGTAGAACTCCTTTGTGTTGGACTGAATTAGGAGAAAGCTTAATTTTAGGACCTGATATTGTACAACAAACATCAGAGAAGATTAAGTTAATTCAGGAAAAGATGAGAACGGCACAAAGTAGGCAGAAAAGTTATCATGATAAAAGAAGAAAAGATTTGGAATTTAATGTTGGTGATCACGTATTCTTAAGGTTAAATCCATGGACTGGTATAGGAAGAGTTTTAAAATCTCGAAAACTTTCATCGCGTTTCATTGGTCCCTTCCAAATAATAAAAAGAGTAGGCCCTGTGGCTTACCAAATTGCTTTACCCCCAATTCTTTCTAATCTTCATAATGTCTTTCATGTTTCACAACTTCGTAAATATATTCCTGATTCATCACATGTAATTGAGTTAGATGACATACAAATAAAGGATAATCTAACCTATGAAGCATTACCAATAAGAATTGAGGATAGAAGAATCAAAACCTTAAGGAGAAAAGATATTCTTTTAGTAAAGGTTATCTGGAGAACGGATGATGCAACATGGGAATTGGAAAGTGAGATGCAGAAAAGCTATCCTACATTATTTCAATGAGGTAAATTTCGAGGACGAAATTTCTTTTTAGGGGGGGAGAATTGTAACATCCTCAAAAATTTATTTTCATACGTATATTAAAAACGTAGTTAAAACATTTACTAAAAATTCTATAAAAATGTGCAAATAGTAAATTACTGTGCAAATAGTAAATTACTGTGCAAATAGTAACTTTTGAAATTCTATAAATAGGACCTAGAGTTTCAATTATAATCACAAATCTAAGAACATTCTTTCATTCTCTCAAAATCTCTTAGGAAGAAATCTCTTCAATCAAGAGAGAAGTAAATAGGTAGAGGAAGATAGGAAGCTAGGAGGAATTGGTAAGGGGAGCTATCTTATCTTACTATTCTTTGTTGTTATTATCTTTATTTTATCTGATACTAAGGTGCTAAGAAAATTCTTAGTATGCTATGTGGTTGCGGTTTTGTCCGATCTTCCACATCAGAACAGAATTATTCTTGTTGTTATGAAAAGGGTGATAGTGTGAAAGTGCATGTCTAGGAAAGTTCTGGCTAAGGAAAGACTTGGTACTTAAATGTGTCCATTAGTGACCCACCTCTCTTTCCTGGGAACTTACCTGGTGTACTATTCACGGACTACGGTCACTTATACGTTACTATTCACGTATACGGTACTGTTACTTATACGTTACTATTCACGTATACGTTACTATTCACTTATACGTTACTATTCACTTATACGTAACTATTCACGTATACGTTACTATTCACGTATACGGTACTGTTCACATATACGTTACTTTTGATGGGTGTTTTCTTGGTGTTTCTTGATTTCTTGGTTTCATGATGTTTATTGGTATTCTTGGTATTTGATGGTACATCAAAATATGAATGATTATAAATGATATTCTAGAAAGGGAGGTAAAATTTCATTCATGCATACATGCCTCAAAAGAGGTGGCCTCGGTTAGAGGTGCAGATAATAACTTAATCCGTGCGTCTTGGTGGGATGCCAGACTTGGGGGATTTCCAACAGTGAGAATTCATTTAATTCATGATGATCACATGTTTATTTATGAGATTCTGTGCACCACTGTGGAATCCCAACTGGTCGGTAAGTTTTACGATGATGATGTCGTATTATCTGAGATGGTACCACATTACATATTTTTGGAGTTGAGGTTGGAGCATGCATCATATAGAAATTTCATTTAAGTCATAATTCATCCTTTATTGTTTTGATTATGATATGTATCATATTAGTATTGTTATATGATATGTATCATATTAGTATTGTTATATGATATGTATTATATTGACATTTTTATATGATATGTATTATATAAATATTTTTACATGATAAGTATTTTTATTAAGATATTGGAACTTACCCTTGCGTGTTTGTGTCTGTGGTTTGACACCTGTGATGATCCTGAATTTTATTCGGAGGAGCAGATTGACAGGTAGATTCAGTAATCATGTGTGGAGATGTCAAGGATAGCTAACATGAGGATTTTTATGAATAATGTGTATTTTATAATCGTCACAATATTACGTACCTATGTGACGTTTGTAAATAACTTTTGATGTATGATTATGATGTGATCTATGTGATGTGTATTATTTTTGGTAACGTTTTTGTTAGCAAGAAAAATTATATTAAGATTTTATTTAAAGAAATCTAAATGAAGGGAAACAATTTCAAATAATAATAATAAATGAAGAAAATGAAAATATTTCAGCAATTGAAATACGTCGGGCGTTACAATATAGTCTTTGGAGCAACTAACGAATCCTTGTGCAATGATTTCTCTAAGTTAATGCCGGAAAAATTCGAGATGAGCATGATGGGAGAACTGAAGTTTTTCTTAGTACTTCAAATCAAACAGACTAAACATGTCATATATATCCATCAACAGAAGTATACAAAAGAACTTCTAAAGAAATTCAAAATGGAAAATGCCAAACCAATGAAAACTCCTATGCATTCGTCTGGAGCCAGTCTCAACAAAGACGAATCAGGTAAGACCGTTGATCAGACGGTATATAGAGGTATGATTGGATCTCTTCTATATCTCACTGCTAGTAGACCTGACATTATGTTTAGTGTCTGTCTATGTGCACGCTTTCAATCTGATCCTAGAGAATCACATTTACAAGTTGTTAAACGCATTTTAAGATATCTTATTGGAACTACTAATCTCTCTCTCTTTTATAAGAAAAATAGTGATTTCAATTTAAGTGGCTATTGTGATGCTGATTATACTGGAGATAAAGTGGAGAGAAAAAGCACAAGTGGTGGATGTCAGTTTCTTGGTTCATCACTAATCTCTTGGTCAAGCAAGAAACAAAACTCCATTGCACTCTCAACCACTGAAGCAGAATATATTGCTGCGGCAGGGTGTTGCTCACAACTATTTTGGATAAAACATCAACTTGAGGATTACTCCAGGTTTGAAACTCAAATATCAGTATTTTGTGATAACACAAGTGCAATAAATCTCAGCAAAACCCCTATTCAACATTCAAAAGCCAAGCATATTGAAATCAAATTTCATTTCATAAGAGATTATGTTCAAAAAGGTATTTTCGATGTACAGTTTGTGCAAACTGATTTTCAATGGGCAGATATCTTTACAAAAGCTTTAGACGAAATTCGTTTTAATTTCATTAAAGAAAATTTAGGAATTATTTCTTTAATTGATTAAGTTTTTTCTTTCGTCTGAGCATTTCATTTCATCTGTACCTTTATATATGTTTTCGTGTTAAGACGAAACTTTGCGTCTGATCAAGTTGAATCAGTCTAAGGAAATTCAACAGATGCAAGGATATTATTTAATTATTTTAAAGTTAAGTGTGCAGGGACAAATTAAAAGTAGCAAAAAATGTGTCTGTCATTTATTGCACTATTCTAGGACTTTGAGAAGCACACACTGTAAATTGCAGAAGTCAAATCAATCATTAAAAAGGCAATGATGGGGACACGTCAAATCAGGGACGGTTTTAAAATTCTTCTGTCTGATGAATCATAACCGTTTCAGTTTTGACTATAAATACTCTTAAAGTTCACACTTTTATTCTTTACTGCATTCACACTTTCTCTGAATATTCTACTCACAAAACTTAACTCTCTCTTTTTCAAACCTAACAATGACCGCTAAGAATACCAAGGCAACCGAAGCAACCTTCTTCGCTCAAGATCTCTTCTTGCCCAGCAAGTGGATATCGAGAGAGATTGTTGAAAGCATCTCAGAAAGAGTAGCAAAGATGCTGATACATAACGGATGGATGGAGTTCGCAGAGATGAGAGGGCCATGACTGATGGAGGCCTATGTTCTGGAGTGACGCAAGGGAGTTTGAAGATGGTATTGTTGGTACCATTGATAACAAGGAGTATATTATTACAATAGACTCCATTGCTGAAGCCGAAAGCTGCAAGGCAGAAGGGCGCTTTTACAGCGCTGACTTGATGAAACGTGAATCTGAAGAGCACGTAGACAAAATTATCTACGGGAAGATCCACAGCTCCGAAGATTCCAAGTTTTTGAGATCAGAGAATCTTTGTCCCACTGCAAGAATCATCCACAACCTCCTTTACAACATCTTCACCCCAAGAACTGGCTCACGAGACAACATGAGTACTCGAGACAGATTTTGCATCTTCTAGTGTCTGAGGAAAGCGAGAATGAGTCTCCCTCACATCATTCTTGACCACTGGGTAAGTGCGTTAAAGAATAGGAACATCCGTAGGAAGAGTAGTATTCCCTACGCCACCCTCTTCACTAAAATCATCATCAACCAAGGCTTTGATGTCACTGGCGTCGTGTGGCACAAAGAAGGTAAGGAAGTCAAAGGAAGCACCTTTGCCAAGATGCATCTGAACCCCGGCTTCCTTCAACACTCTGCAAGTGAAGAAGAAGTTCCCCTTTCACCAATCACCAAAGACCCCCCACACAGAGCTCGCATCAAACGCGCCAAAACCCAAACACAAGCCCAAACACAATCCCAAACACCAGACCAAACATAAACCCAAACACCCTTACCTCTTCCACCGTGGTTATTTCTGAAGTTCCCTTTGAAGACGTTCTAGAAGAACCTCTTAAGAAAAAGAAAAGAACTATCAGAATTAAGCACGTTGCGGCTAAGATGCAAGAAAAGACGATATCCCCGAGTGAAGATGAAGGGGCTAAGCTATCGTCTGAAGGAGTTCCGTCTGTTAAAATACTCTCAGACGAAGAGAAGCAGAGGAAAGTAGCCGAAGAAAGAGCAAGAGCTAGAGAAATCGCTCTTCAAAAGGCTGCGAAAGGCAAAGAAAAGATGAAACAGAAGTTTGCGTCTGTAGTTGTAAGCGAAACAGACGAAGAAAAATAATTGAAAGAGGCTATGAGGGTCTCTATGTTGCTTCATGCTAAACGAGAAAGGATTTTTCTCGAAAGCGTTAGGGGCATTGGATCGTCTGAAGGTGCGTCTGCTCCAACAACTTCAGAGGGCATGAACAGTGAAGAAACTGCCCAGATCCAGAAGGATAATACCCAGTTAGCGGAGGAGTTGGAGACTATGCTCAATGATGAAGTCTCTACTATGGAGGTTTCCACATCAACACTCCAAGACGAACATAGGACAAGTTTATCTGATCCTATTGTTGCGTCTCCTCTCAATGCTGCTTTTGAACAGATGATACCTGCTGCATCTGAAGAAGCATCCCACCAATAGACAATGGAGATTCCATCTGAAGAAATAATTGTTGAAGACATAAGTTCTTCGTTTGATGAAGAACATATGGAAGTAATAAAGGTGGATGCATCATGGGTGAGATCTCACGCCGAAGTTATCAATCCTGAAGATCTACCACCCAAGCACAAGACGGACTATTCATTCCTCAACGAATTGGTCATGAGACGCCTTGCTGAAAGCTCTTGTGCTGAAAGACCAGTCAAGCCTGACTGGATTCTTGGAGAGAAGAATGAAGATATCTCCAACGATGGTGAACCGTATGAGTCTGCTGAAGATGGTCACTTGGTAGACGATGAAGACTGCTTTATAAAGGACACTCCTTATATTGAGTTGAGAAACCCCTATCGGTATAGAGGCAAAAAGGGTTTTCAACTAGGGAGATTTGTCAATCCCATCATCTACCATAAACCCCTGAAGCCAGTGGATTTCAAAGAAGATTCCATCTACACTCCCGAAGAGCAACGCGAATGGCTGAAGCGTCTGCCCTGGGATATACTGGCTACCTTAGACATCAAGGGTTTAGAAGATATAAAGAGGTACAAGGATCATCTAGCTGAGTCGGTGATTGAAGGACCAGCTCTTGGCTATGAACCCCATATCCCCTTCAGAAAAAACATCAAGTGGAAGGTTCAACATGAAATCAACGCACCTGCATTTCACCACTGCAGACATGGAGATTATGGCTCCACCATCTATGAGCCAAGGGATTGCTTACATTGGCATCTCGACGCCATTGATCGCCATGATCCTGTACCATTCACAATTCCCATGAATCAAACTGAGTATGTAGGTCTAGGACAAACTCTGGGAATTGTACTTCCTTGGACAAGGTCTCACTGTTCAGGGATTTGCCCCCGCTACTCAATCCTCCTCGACGAATTTGAAGACCCTAAAGAGTTTGCTCATGCTCTTCCTGAAGACTACAATTTGTCTTTCAAATTGATGGCCGGTGCCTATAGAAGGGAAGTAAAAGCTAGGTCAACTTCCTTCTATCACATTGAAAGAAGAGCAAAGAAGGAGAAAAGAGACTATTCGTTCCTTGTAGGATCACAATTCTCCTCTCTGATTTCAGACGAAACAAAGTTCTCTATCGTCTTAGACCGAAAACGACCCTGCTTGGTCAAGTTTTTAGCTAAAGGAAAAGAGAAGAAGACTCTGTCTGTATCCAGATCCTTCAAATTTGCAAGGTACATTCCCCGGTGTTTTCCGTCTGCTGCATACTCGCATCTCAAAGCTCTTCAAACTCATGCATCAAGACCTATCAATCCGAAGATACAAAGGATGATAGAAGATCATGAAGCCACGTCTGCATTCTGTTCTGGAACCTCATTTGATGAGGATTCCACAATCTGTGGCAGGGTGTTTCCTGGTGAAGCCTTTGCTTACACACATCCATCTCAGGAGCATCCAGATCTTGAGCTCTCTATTCCCTCAAAATTGTACTCTTGGCAATGGGAAAGAGACTTCACGGCATACCTCACACTTCCACTCTTCACTCTGCGTCTGAAGAGGAGACCAACAGTGTTCATCATAGATGACACTACACCTATAGTGGAAGAGCCTCAAACACCGCTAGTACAGATTGATGATACGGTGGAGGTCAATGATAAAGTTGAGGTTATTGAGACTGATGCTAAAGACGCTGAAGAGTATAATACTCTAAAGCGTAAATATGATGCCTTAGAAGAGGATTGCGAGCATCTGAAGCTAAAGAATAAAGAGCTTGAGGACAATCAAGCCTCTCTCTCATCTGAAGTGCAGCAGCTAAAGGACATTGTCATGAGCCTTCTTCAAAAGAAGCTCAAATCTTCTTCTTGATCGTGATTTTTGATGATTCTTAGCCCAAGGGGGAGAGAATACCTTAGAAAGGAAGAAAGGGAAAATGCATCGTCTGAGGGGGAACGAGCAAGCAAGAAAGCATCGTCTGAGGGGGAGCAACCTGTAACGTCTGAGGGGGAACAATTTTTTTTTGTATTGTATTGATTTTTTTTTTGTAAAGAACATACATGTATTCTTTTAGCGATTGGTTTTCTGTATACCTTTGTAACATTGTATAAGGTTTACATCGCATTGATGTAACAATTCTTTTATAAAGGGGTGTTATTTCAGAAAACATCGTCTTGATGTAAATCTGACTTGTATTTTATCTGTGATCACTAACATTGTCTTATGCAGATATCTTCTTGAGAAAAGTTATCAGTATGGTCTGTAATCATCAAAAAGGGGGAGATTGTTAGATCAAGATGATTAACTCATCAAGGTTTTGATTTTTACAAGACAGATAAAACTTTCTCAGAAGGAAGATCAGCAAGCAAGTCAGACGGAACAGGCACAGACGAAAGATGACTCCTCAGACGAAAGTCATTCGTCTGTCTCAAGTTGAAGTCATTAGACGATAGGATAAGATGAAACCGCTTAAAGACTGAAGACATATATCGTTTGTCCAAGAAGTGAAGCAAATCGCACCAAGATTTCAAATCTAAAGGAGTACTCATTAGAAGCATCCAAGATCAATATAGGGATTCGTGCTTACACATGCAACTCAAAATGATCTTTACCTTTTGTCAAAGTCTCTGTACAAGTCAGAAAAAGTACTGCGCACGCAATCTAAATCTGCTGCATCCGCTGCACACTCCACCAATCAATCAAGTACTATCTGACACCTTTTGGAAAGCTCTCAAGAAACTTTTCAACGACATTCATATGAGTCTAACGGTCTTTTGAAGAGGGTGCCTATTTAAAGACTTCACTTCATCAGATTTCAGTTGGCGAAAACGTTTCTCTTATTCTATCTTCTGAATTTTCGCTCAAGACTTCTGAATA
The DNA here is from genome assembly GCA_026586105.1 of Hylodesmum podocarpum. Taxonomy (NCBI): domain Eukaryota; kingdom Viridiplantae; phylum Streptophyta; class Magnoliopsida; order Fabales; family Fabaceae; genus Hylodesmum; species Hylodesmum podocarpum. Next base: position 2,581,052 of record JALJEV010000424.1, on the reverse strand, counting down.
TACTTCATTGTAAAACTCTCTCTGCGTAGAGGAATCCTTCTGTTTTAAAATATCTTTTTAAAATCCACTTGTGTGGTGTTAGCCTGTGGAGGCTGGGTTCAAAGAATAACTTTGCTGTTTAGCCTGAGAAGGCTGTGTTCAAAAAATATCGGTGTATAGCCAAAAGTGGCTGGGTGCAAAGAATACTTGTAACCTTTTCACGGTTGGTAGTGAAAACTCAGTAGTTTCTGAGTAACTGGACGTAGTCTTGAAGAGACGAACCAATATAAAAATATTCATGTTCTATATCAATATTGTTGAACTAACGGGGATAACTTAAAACATAACGTCTGTCCACTAAAATCAACTTTTGAAATAAAACACTGTTTCGTCTGTACCCTTTTCCAAAACCACATACGGAAGAATTTAAATTTTAAATTAACACAATTCAACCCCCTTCTTATGTTTTGTATTTTATATATTATTCTACTCTTTAAAAACGAGTATTTTTTAAACAAATTTCTCTATAAAATGTTTAATCCAATTTACTAATAAAAAGTTTTTAAAATTAAAAAAAAAAATCGGCCAAACGTCAACCTAAAATCCAATTCCTAATTCTGTCTTTATAATTTTTTTTAAATGTCTTTCACTTTTTAAACAGGAAATATATCTCTAGTAATCTTAAATCAAATCAATATTCTTCTTAATCACTTTCAACGAAGGAAAAAGTTATATAGAGATAGTATAAAATAGTTATATATTAAAAATTGACTTTAAAAAATAAAAATTTCAATCCATGGTTTGAAATTCTACTGACGAGCTCTGATTTTTCAATTGTCTCCATCTAGATTTTTCGAAAAAATCAATGGGTTGAATATTGAAGTTAAATCGATGGAGTTGGTATTGATGGGATGTTCAAGAGTTCAAAGAATTAGTCGTTTAAGATAACATAGCAAAATTCATAATGGAATTCCATTGTATCACAAACAAATTTCAACATATCATAGTTTCAATTAAATTAAGATTTTAATTCATACACATTTTTTTATCAGCATTTTAATTCATATGCATATCATTCAAATGAAAGTTAAAAACTGTTAGCTTATTATAACTAAAATTAATTTTAATTACAAGTCCGTACTATAGTTTTGAATTAAACAATCAATAATAAAAAATCTAGTCTAACTCAAATCAAAACAAAAAAAATATATATATATGAAATAAATTTCATGCATTGTCGGCACTATGTAGCGTATCATAGTTTAATTTGAAATTAAGTTCCACTCTCCAATATTGTAGGCCTTTTGAGAATAATACAAAATGAACTACACGTCTCTCAAATGAATACGGAAAGTTATTTATATTTTAGCCAACAAATTATCTACTAAAGATGTTGACGATCGTATTTTAAAATTTTGGGTTATGCACTAGTTTAATTATACAAAATTATATAAATAATTATTTATATTTTAACTAACAAATTTTCTATTAAAGATATTAATTATTGTATTTTAAAATTATGAATTATGAATTTAATTTAACTCTATTAAATTAGTTTATACAAAAGAGATGGTTATCTCCTCTTACCTAACTAATTTAGTCATATCACCATGAAATATGAAATCTTAAAAAGTGTAATACTATCTTTAAAACATGAGCTAATAAGTCTTAGTCAACCCTGTTAAATCAATTTGTAAAATAAGAACAGTCTTATTTATATATATTAATTAATTTGGTGTGACCTGAATCTCCAGCATACTCTATCGAGAAAAAAGAATAAGATGTTAACGAAGAATCAAATAAAAAGTTTTATAGTCATGTTGTAAATTCGAACTTTAAATCGATCGAGTTTTAAAGGATCAAACTCAGTATATGTAACGAGTTGTTGCATAACATTGAGTCAGTCCCTACAAAATTAAACCAAAGTTATTATTGTAAGTTTTTGAATTGGGGCATTGTTGTTAATGAAAAAACTACAGACAAGTGATCTTACTAAAACTGATTAATTTAATTTTTGTGCAAAGATTGATAATCATCGATAAAATTAATTGATATTATACATATATAATATCAATTGATATTATATATATATATATATATATATATATATATATATATATAACATGATAAAATTATGATAATTATTATATTTTATAGAATAAATTATCAATCTAATTCTTAAATTATTACCTTTTCTTAAATATTTCCTAAATTAATAAAATTATATAAATAGTTCCCAAAATATTAGAAATTCATCAATTTAATTTCTCTGTTGTAATATTGAGGAACTAATTTTATAATATTTTTAATACTTAATAAACTAAATTATGAATTTTAATATTTTAGATATTATTTATGTAATCTTAGATTACAAAGAAAAAAATGTGTATGCATTATTAGTGTAAATTTTTTTTGTATAAATCAATTAATTACAACAAAATCCACAAATTTCTTTGTAGAAATTTGTGGATTTTAATAACAAAATTCTTAAAAATAATATGAAATTGAATTTATGATTAATTTATTTTGTAAAACTATATAGTCTATCTGTCTATGAACTCTATTTTAAGTCTAGTTGAGAAAAGTAATACTTTAAATCTGATTTGTACACATAACGTAAATATTCAACCGAGTCACGTGCGGTACATGCAAAAGACTTTTCTCACGGGTACGTATCGTTCACGTTATAGTAGCATACCCTCAATTTTCCTATAAAAGATTTTACGAGATTATTTTAGTATAATTCTTTTTAATTTTAAAAGATAATGTAACTTTAACATGTTTTTAAGTCACAAATCTTAAAGAAAAAGGAGAAATTCTGATACAAGATAGTGAAACGAAAAGTCCCCTCCAGAAAACGAGAATCATATTTTTCTTTTTTATGTTTACTTAAATAATAAATGACAAAAAAGATCATGTTCTTTTTGAAGTTCATTGAATTTAGAACTGGTTTACTGGAAAATAAAACAAAAATTTATTTTGTCTTTTAATTAAGAGTAGGAGAATAAGATTGTCAAGTATCATAACATCTGTACTATCTTCATACGAAAAGAAGTTATGTTTAATGAAGAAAGGAAAATCTTGTAAACTCCTAAGAATTTGGATGAAATTATTGAATAAGTATGATATTTATGTTTTTAAAATCCAATATATCTATAATTTCAATCAATTAAAATTTCTGTGTTTTTGGATGTTGTAGTCTCTTTTCAAGTTATTTAAGTTGTAGTTACTACTAAATTTTGACACTCTTTAAAAAACACGAAAGTCTTAATTAAATATCATAAAATTTATTTATATTATTCAAAAGTATTAATTCAGATGCCAAAAATATTTTTTATTACGAAAATTCTTTCAAAATCTTAATTTAATGAAGAGAAACAATTTTATAAAAAGGCGATTAAAATAAGTTACACTCTCATGCAAGACTTTTCTTTTTTTTTTTTTTAAATGTGTTAGCTAGACAATATATTTCTAATATTTTTCATGCATCTAATAACATTCTCATCTCTGGCTGTCACAATGAATTTATTTATATTTTTCCTTGATTCATGTTTCCGAGATTTAGTTTGAAAAAGTTATGTGTGAAACACCTAACACAACCCTCATCTTTTATATTTGGGTTTAAAGTACAAAATAATTGGATTTTAAAAATAAAAAAATATAATTATAAAAGTGATATTTTGATGAATTAAGGTTCAACTAACTTATATTTAAAATGGAGGGTCACCCATCTAATCCACAACAGTAAACGTGACCTACGTTCGTTAACTAGTAGGTTAATTATTAATTATAAAGTTAGTTGACATAACGTGCTTCAAAGAAAATAATAACAATTACAACGTAATTAATAAGTTCCTAACTATTTTTTAAAGCTGAACAAGTTCATGGTAGATAAATCACCCACACCATCCATAGCAAGATACGTACTACATTTGAACACAAAGTCAATTCGATCAATTGTCTATTTGATATTTTTTGTAATTATTTTTCTTAAAAGAGAATAAGAGAGATTTTATTTTTCATAAGATAAAATTAATATACATAAAATAAAAAAATAATTTAAAAATTCTAGTGAAGAGTTTTACCAATAAACTTATACATAAATTAATTTTAATTTTTTGAAAAAATAATTATTATTTTTTCTTTCTAAGTACTTATGGGTGGAGAAGTTTATTAAAAAACTATTATGATATATAACAAGAAGTTACCAATGTATTATTTGAAAACGTGTACAAAGTCAATATTGAAAACATAGAGTCTTAGACCTCAGTGGCTACATTTGTCATATGATGCATGCACTAAGTAACACCCAACAATTTTAAACATCTAATTCACACTCTTAAGTTTTTCTATTTTATTAAATTATATCATCTATTATATTTATATTTTCCTTACTTTTCTTTTTTCCTTTAACATGTGGATGTATGCATTTATATTTATTCTTTTGAGACTACATACTCTTTTTATAATACATAATTTTTATTCAAGTTAGATAAAATAATTTTGGCTGATAATTTTTTTTCATTCGAGCATTTAGTGGATTGTATTTTGGGTGATAAAATTTTTTCTTGTGAGCATTTAATGAAACTGTATATTTAGAACTCAAATTCGTGATCACTTTGAAATAACCCTATCTCAATTGATCTATATGTTTGGTGATATTTTTTTTCCTTAAACCACAAATATTCTCCATTGTAATAGGCTAAAACTATTGTAGAAAATGAATCTCTCTTTATAATTAAGAGCAACTTTAATGGGTACCTACCTCAGTGGATTATTCATCTTAAGAAATTGATCAACATAACAAGAATCTTGGATTATTTATCTTAAGAAGTTGTAGCCCAGAAAAAGAATCTTATCTTAAAATTAAGTTTTGCATCTTTTACAAAATACGGATTGTTTACGAATTAAATTAAATTTTTGACCATTAAATTAATTGAATTATTAAGTGCAATTGAAAAAAATATAAAAGCGTATGTTACGAAATACTTAATTTTTTTTATTAACTAAAGAAAATGTGTATTAATATCTTATAAATTACTGCGTAAATATGATTTGATATCGTAGAAACTACTAACAAAGAGATTAAATATTCAAATAAATATCTTATAAAGAAGCACATTTAATTAAGATTTTAATTAAAAATTATTAGTTACACTTAGACAATTAATTATAAAATGTGAAGACAGATAAATATAAATATAAATATAAATATAAATATAAATATAAATATAAATATATATAAAATATGAATATATATATATATATATATATATATTCTGCACGTGAATTATTAGCAAATAAAGTTCATCGAATTAATAATAGAATTTCTCCAATCCAAAGAACCACTACATATGTACGTGCCCCTCCAATTTTGCATGGCAAAGAACCAAACCACTTATCGACAGCATTAATACCCATTATATTTTTCGGTGAATGCATTAATAGCCACATAGTAACATGGAACAAATTGTTCACATAATCACATGTGAATAAAACAATACAATTAATTCTCAGGTCTGCATTCCTAATTAAATTGAATTCTTTAGAAAAGAAAGACAATCGGGACTCATTATCCTCGTTATCCCCTATTTGAAGCCGCCAATTTGGATTTTCCCATTATCCCCATCAGTAGAACCAGGGAAAAATTTTAGCCAAAGAGAAATAATTGATAAAAAATGTGATGTAATATAAGGAAGAAAATAATATGAAAGGAAAGTTATAAGAATACAAAGCATATGCTTCATTTAGCACGTAATGATGCCCAGACTTTTCTTTTATCGTGTTCGGTTAAATTCCTGCATGCACACTTGAACGTTGCGTGTAAAACTTTATGATTTGAATATGTACATTGAAATTTAGATAAGTGAAGAAAACTCTATCAAGTACGCACCTAATACTCAGAAAAACGGTACAACTAGAGATCAAATCGCACGTGCACTTATATTTAACTTGGAAAAGATGATATAATAGATGATACGACTTAAATGGAAGAGAAAGATAAAAATAAATAAAAAAATAGATAAATATAAATTAAAAGATAATAAGATATTTAAATATCTATCTTAATAATTAATTAAATATCAACTATAACACATTGTTTATTTGTGCCCTTATTAGAGATTTTCTTTACAGCAATCTCAAAGAAAGTTAGTTCATCATTTTTCCATTATAAAAAGGACTCGAAATATCAAAACTTTTGTGATAAACAAAAAATGGCATCTATTTCTCCTCTATCCTTTGTCTCCACACTGAATAATAATGTCTCTTCTTCCAATGCCACTTCTTCCCTGCATTCATTTTCACAATTCCAATCCACTAAACATAGAAAGCCAAAATGCCATAACAATAGCAATATTCCTAGAGTGATCACATGCAATGGAAACCAACAAAACACACCAGAAACACAACAGCCTCATAGCCATAGGAGAAACATTCTACTTGGTCTAGGAGGGCTTTGTAGTGCTGCTGCTCTTAACAACACCAACAACCCTTTTGCCTTTGCTGCACCAATATCTCCACCGGACCTAACCACGTGTGGCCCACCGGACCTTCCCGCCGGAGCAAAACCCACCAATTGTTGTCCTCCATCTTCAAAAATCATAGATTTCAAGTTCCCTTCTTCAAACCAACCCTTAAGAATAAGACCAGCTGCTCATTTAGTCAACGATGACTATTTAGAAAAATACAAAAAAGCCCTTGATCTCATGAAAAAACTCCCATCCAATGATCCGCGTAATTTCACACAACAAGCCAATATTCATTGTGCTTATTGTGATGGCGCATATCACCAAGTTGGTTTCCCTGACCTTGATCTTCAAGTTCACAACTCTTGGCTCTTCTTCCCTTTCCATAGATGGTACATCTATTTCTATGAAAGAATCTTGGGAAGTTTGATCAATGATCCAACTTTTGCACTTCCATTTTGGAATTGGGATGCTCCTAAAGGCATGCAACTTCCTTCAATTTATGCAGATACCAAATCCCCACTTTATGACACTCTCCGCAATGCTAATCACCAACCACCAACACTTGTGGACCTTGATTTTAATTTTGATGACCCTGATGCTGATGCAAGTATTTCATCCAACCTCACTATAATGTATAGACAAGTTGTGTCTAATGGAAAAACTTCAACGTTGTTTCTTGGAAACTCTTACAGAGCCGGGGAAGACCCTGACCCTGGTGCTGGTTCTGTAGAGAATGTTCCACATGGTCCTGTTCATGGATGGACCGGTGATATCAATCAACCTAATACTGAGAATATGGGGACTTTTTATTCTGCTGCCAGAGACCCCATTTTCTATTCTCACCATTCCAACATTGATAGAATGTGGTCTATTTGGAAAACTCTTGGAGGAAAAAGAAGAGATTTCACTGACTCTGATTGGTTAGAATCAGGGTTCCTCTTCTACGATGAGAATAAGAACTTGGTGCGTGTGAAGGTTAAGGATTGTCTTGATTCTAAAAAACTAGGATATGTCTACCAAGATGTTGACATTCCGTGGTTAAAATCTAAGCCCACACCGAGGAAAACTAGAAGGGTTCAAAAGGTAGCACAAAGTTTTGGTGTTGGTGCAGCACATGCTGCTGAAACTTCTTCAAGGAATGTGAAGTTCCCACTAGTGTTAGATAAAGTTGTGAGAACTGTGGTAAAGAGGCCGAACAAGTCGAGGAGCAAGAAGGAGAAGGAAGAAGAAGAAGAGATTCTTGTGATTGAAGGCATTGAATTTGAGAGAAACGTAGCTGTGAAATTTGATGTGTTTATTAATGATGAAGATGATAAGTTGATTAGGCCAGATAATACTGAGTTTGCAGGAAGCTTTGTGAATGTGCCTCATTCTCATAAGCACAAGAACAAGAAGATGTTTACTTATTTGAGGCTTGGACTTACGGATTTGTTGGAAGAGATGGATGCGGATGATGATGATAGTGTTGTGGTGACTCTTGTTCCAAGGTATGGTAAAGGGCAAGTCAAAATCAGAGGCATCAAGATTGAGCTTGTTGCAGATTAAACATTTTTTCTATGCTGCATGCTTCAGTCACTTGTTTAAAGCACTTCCAATGACGAGGGTGCAAGGACTATATTTCCTATATTATACCTTAATTTCGTGCCTTGTGCATGGAATAAGCCTATTCTACGCTGATTTACTGCATGCCATATATCTTTTGTATATCAGAATACTTGGTAAATAAAATGATGTTTTCATTCCAAAAATATTTGATTCAGAATTTCAACGGTGCTGAAGAGAAAAAAAAAATGTATATATAACCACTCTTTTGAACATAATTTATTTAATAGGTTAAAACTTGTAAAAAAATCATATAACAAGAAGAAAATTATTAAATTAAATGTAAAATTCACAAAAATTCTATATTTTTAATTAAAAAAAGAGAGTTATTTTAAGTAGAGATGATTTTGGGTAATTTGGGAGAACCAATTGTTTATAATCCTGACCAATCTCTGTATAACAACAGGTGTTATATAAAAATTAGTTGAAATTATGGTCCGGTTATCTTGTACTATCCAGTAATTTTTCAATCACAAAAATATGTTCCTAGCATTTCTCCTTTTATAAGATTGTGTTGGGAAAAAAAAAGAGAAAAATAAATTAATTAAACTTCTATATATGTTAAAATAAATTTATGAGAAAATTAAAAACTACTTTTAAAAAGTTAACATAAGTTTGTATAAATTAGTTTATACATAAGATAATTTTAATTTATAAAAAAATTATTATTATTTTTTTATTTTCTTCTCTTATTTATAAAGAAATTTACTTAAATCTCTAAATCTGTTTCTTAAACAAGGTATATAAGTAATATATTGAGTATATCTATGAATGCAACTATTTATTTGCTGCTGGTGTAAAACGATGATATCTAACTAATCCTGATGAATTATTTTAGTTAATGTTACACTTTTTATATGATATTACAAAATTTAGTCTACACCTTATCATATTATGTGAAAAATGAATAATATCGGTAATAGTAGATATTAACTCATTAGTTGGTGGGTGGCAATTAGCAAATGGTATATATATGCAAATGGATTTGGGCCATAGATTCTTATTTTATATGGTGGTTTTAGCCAACTAATTTTCTTCCTTCTATTTCATTTCCAAAAGGTTTATTTTGTTCTTCTTGTTATTTATTAAAAAAGAAAACGAACGGGCCATGCACAAAAGCCCAAAGGAAAATTGGAACTCGTAATTAGAAGTGATTCAGCTGTACAGTGAGGAACAACAATTGGACAGAAACATGTTGTGTGTGAAACACTTAAAAAAGACTCAGATAACTTCTTTAACAAGTACAACTAGGCGAGGGCATGAACCACTTCGATTCCAACTAGGTTACAATTTTGTTTTTTAGTATACATTATCAATATTGAAAATCAAACTTGATTAGATCTCACAAATATCACAAGATTATAAAAAATAGCACATGCTTCCTAACCAGTAAACCCCTCCCATAATAATAATAATATACATAAAATGATATAGAAGGTTCGTGCAAAATAAGAATTAACCTACAGATCGATTCTCGTTATTTTAAATGGGAAAATGACGAAGGTTACTTGCTCGACCATCCACCGGAGATGATTCAAAATTCCAGACCATAAAAAATTACAAATAGGGTATACTATTAATGCGTCTTAACATAAAGTATTCCAAATGGATCTTCGTTATTAGTTTTATTCGTCGATGATCATGTGTACTTGGAATCCGTCATATATGTAAGATATATAGTGACTCTCACGGCAATGAAACTTGTTACTTAAGAAAAACATAAACAATTAACACTAGCTAATTGATCCCCATACACGTGATTATTAATTGACACCACGTTAATCTTCAACATATTTCTCTTATTTTGATGAAGTGAATGGTCAACATAACTTAGTTATAAAATGGGTGGAATTTTAGAAGCTCTAAGCACACAATATTACCAAAATCAATCTATCTACATTCTTCATCCACCATGGCTTCCCTATACCCTCCACCCTTTTCCATGGCAACCAATCACAATCCCAATTGCAATGTCCCAAAAGTTGCAAAGCCAAGCCAATATCACATTTCTAGAGTGTCATGCAAAGCCACAAAAGGTGATGGTGGTGACCCACAAAACAATTCAATAGAAAACATAAACAAAGAGACCATTAACAACCTTGGCATGTTTGATAGAAGAAACATCCTCATTGGCCTAGGATCAGGCCTTTATGGTACCCTTAACAAAAACTCATTGTCCCTTGCTGCCCCTCTCTCTTCTCCAAATCTAACCAATTGTGGTCCACCTGACCTTCCCTCAGGAGCCAAACCAACAAATTGTTGTCCCCCAATTTCATCAAACATCAAAGATTTCACACTTCCAATGAATTCACAAATTAAGATTAGACCTGCTGCTCACTTAGTAGATGCCACTTACATCCAAAATTACAAAGAAGCTCTTCGCCGCATGAAAGCCCTCCCTCCCAATGATCCTCGAAGCTTTACACAACAAGCTAACATTCATTGTGCTTATTGTGATGGCGCATATCAACAAGTAGGGTTTCCTTCCCTAGATTTTCTTGTCCATAACTCTTGGCTCTTTTTTCCTTTCCATCGTTGGTATCTTTATTTCCACGAGAAAATCTTGGCCAGTTTGATAAAAGACCTTGATCCAAATTTCACTCTTCCTTTTTGGAATTGGGATTCTCCTAATGGCATGCCAATACCAGCCATGTACACTGATCCTAAGTCACCACTTTATGATTCCTTCCGAAATGCAAATCATAAACCACCAAAACCAATTGATCTTGATTATAACGGTGTTGAAGATTCCACGTCCACTCAACAACAAATATCAGCTAATCTTAACATCATGTATAGGCAAATGATCTCATCTGCAAAGACTCCAACGCTCTTTTTTGGTAGCGCTTATCGTGCCGGAGAGGATAGTGATCCCGGTGGTGGTAGTGTGGAGAATATTCCTCATGGTCCTGTTCATATATGGGTTGGTGATAACACACAACCTAACTTTGAGGACATGGGGAGTCTCTATTCTGCTGCTAGAGACCCTATTTTCTATTGTCACCATGCTAATGTGGATAGAATGTGGTCTATTTGGAAAACACTTGGTGATGGGAAAAGAAGTGATATTAAAGATCCTGATTGGTTAGAATCTGGGTTTGTTTTCTACGATGAGAATAAGAACTTGGTTCGTGTGAAGGTGAAGGATTGTCTTGATACTAGAAACCTTGGATACGTTTACCAAGATGTTGAAGTTCCATGGTTAAAAGCTAAGCCTACGCCACGAGTTAGAAGATCAATTGCGAAGATTTTTGGTGGTGGTGATGATGTAGCACTTGCGGCTGAGACTAGTTCGAAAGAGAATGTGAAGTTTCCTTTGGTTTTGGATTCAAGTGTGAGTGTTGTTGTGAAGAGGGGAAGGGGCAGTAGGAGTAAGAAGGAAAAGGAAGAGGAGGAAGAGGTGTTGGTGATTGAAGGGATTGAGTTTGAAAGAGATTTGGGTGTAAAATTTGATGTGTATATAAATGATGAAGATGATGTGCCAGGTGGACCTAGTAAGACTGAGTTTGCGGGAAGTTTTGTGAGTGTGCCTCATAAGCACAGGCACAACAAGAAGCATAGTAAGATGAAGACTACGATGAAGGTTGGAATAACGGAGTTGTTGGAAGATTTGGGTGTTGAAGATGATGAGCATATTGTAGTGACTTTGGTGCCTAAGTTTGGGAAAGGCCATGTCATTGTTGGAGGGATCAAGATAGTGTTTCTCAAGTCATGATCATACAACTTGCCCTTGTAGCATCACTCACTAGTTAATTAATGGCTTCCTACCAAGTGGCACTTCTCTTAGTGAATAAATTATTAGATGGTATGTATTACAAAATTTTGATTGACAGAAAATTTACCTTAAATATATGTAGATCGTAATTATTATTAATATGTTGGTTATTAATTATAAAGAAAAACTTGATGGTGTTTCAAATGTTATTTATACAACTATTTAATTCATTGGAATTTACTTTGCTAATTAGTAAAATCTTTTAATACATATTTTAGCGGGGTAGATTAACAAACTAAAACCTTGACTCGGATTAGAAAATAATACTTGAAAGAACTTTTTTATCTGGGGTGAGTGCTAATATTTGAAGCAAATTGTACATAAGTTTTTTCCTTAATTATATTCCATGTTATTAAAATAATTACTACATACATGTTAAAAGAAATGACCTACATAAAATAATTACATTCCAAAATCTAAATAGAGGATTTCTGCCTTACTACAAACGAAGAAATTAATTTATTACTAATGATTATTGTTTCTACACCCTTCCTCATCCATAGATAATATTACATCATTGAATAAAAAAAGAAAGAAAAGAAAATAGAATTCTGTAGAAGGTGTGTGTCCTCAAAGTTAGGTTTAGGTCCATTAACTCTCTCTCCTAAAAATTCTGTAGAAGGTTTATGTCCTCGTGAAATTCTGAGAGTTAATCGATTATAATTAGAGGAAAGAAGCGAGATAATTAATCAGGTTTAGGTCGTAGGAATAGGAGTAAGTAATCGATTACGGAATTTCATTCATTTCTCTCTTCTTGAGACTCTTCTACCCATTTAAATAGGACCTCAAAGAATTATCAACAAACATGCCTAACAAAGAAATTGACTTCTTTTTCTTTAGAATATAAACATATGAAGACTTGGAACCTCTAAACTCCAAACTAATTTGGTTTTTACTTTTTAATAATAATGATAACAATTTTAAAAAGAATTGAAATTAAAAACATAATTGTGTTTGAAACTGAATTTTTTAAAGTTGAATTTGGAATAATTCATAAATTTTAGAAGACGTTTAAGATGAGATACTAAAATTTGAACCGGACTTTTGAGTTTTTTTTTTTTTCAATTCGAGCAAAATCTGATGCTTCAGTGACTTCATTTCGAGAAGACGGTAGTTTAATTGATTAAATTTGTAAAGATTGTATGTAGAAGATGAGAATTTGATAGTTCTAAGTAGCAAAAAATGGAACGGAGAACCAATTGTCAAAATAGAGATTTGATTGGTAAGAAAAGAAGACTAAAATCGCACGTAATCTAAATTAAAATGACAAAACTGCAATTAATGTTTATATAATAAATGAGAATTGAGAAGGAGGAATTCAGCACTTAAAAAATCAAAAACACCAATAAATATAGAACAAAACTAGAGTTCTGGCAAAGAATGCTAGTTGTGAGCAAATGCTTGGTTTTTGCTCAAAACATGATTTAGAGTTTCCTAACTTAGATACAAAAATATGAATTGTACATATCAAGCATGTTCAAGATCATGGCTGGTTCGGATCACTCTCTATTTCCTTAGCCAATTCTCTTGTGAGCTTGTCAGCACGATCATCAAGTCCACCAGCAAATGTGTAGACCCGAAATGCAAATTGGAATGTCCTCCAAAGCAACTTAGAATATTCTTTTCTTTTTGCATCACTTGTATTTGATTTTGATGAATCTATGGTAGCAGCATCATTGCTTTTTTCCTGCATTTAGTTTATATGCAAATTCACATAAAGTTAATAATTCTAAATGATTCTAAGGTAGTTTCATCAAAAGTATTTGTGTTGGTTTGTATCTGTTTTCTAACCTTTAGTGCTAACTCCATGCAATTGGAGCAAACATCCACCATTGCTTCTTTGATTTTTATAAGGATGTAGAAGTCGAATTCGATGTTGTGGCCTTTGAATTTCTTGGATTCTTCATCTTTGGTTCGCTCCAAACCATCTAGTTCTGTTTTTATCTGTATGTTGCACTTGTTGGTTAGACATGATTCACATGAATGAACATACATAAAAGATATAATAATAATTGGAGGATAATAAATCTGAGAATTCTGAATCACCTTATTGAAATAACGTTCAACTTTGTCAAGGAACTGACTCACTGGAGTCACTATTTTCCAATTTTGAAGCTCAGTATGTATGGAATCCAACCGAAGATAAAGCGCGGCTGCCATTCTTATAGCTTCTAACTTCTTCAAGGGGAAACCTTCAAACCGTGATAGTACCTACATTGCAATAGAAATTTTTGTATCATGGTGTTGGAAGAACTAGCCATATAATAGATGGTAATGCATTAATTCAAATGGACATGAATAGAGTTTCTAAACTCACTTGTGACTCATCAGTTAGATTCTCTAGAACGGATTCAACATCTTTATGGAACTTAATAAGTTCTGTCATATCCTTTGTCTTCAAATTGGTAATAGCAGATCTCAGTTGTATGATCTGTTTTGTGTACCTCTGAACATCTTCTTCTATTTGTTGAAAGTAAGATGATCTAGTAAAAGGACCAAGTAAATAGAAAGTGGTGAGACATTTTGTTTCAAGACTTAAAAACTAACCAGAATTTCTGTTTCTGTATTCTCTAAACTGCATACCTTTTTGCCATCTCGGCTAGAGCATCAGCCATTCCTTGTTTTCCTCCTGTGCTTCCGGCTCCAATTGCACCGGTTCTTCCACTGGATGATTTGCCTTTGAGGTTAGATCCTTCAACTTTTCCCTTGAGAGTTCGGTACAAGTTGCCTAATTGTGTTGATCTTTTCAGTTTGGTAGTTGCCTTGGGCCGCAAGGATCTCCCTACTCCAAGTGGAGGTGGTGGCGGAGCGTTTCCATGTGGCATTGGTGGTGGAGGTAGTGGTGCTGGTGCCGAACATGAGCCTAGAGGCAGTGGTGGCGGTGGCGGTGGTGGCATTGCCATATTTGCCTGCAGCACAGGTGGTGGTAATGGAATAGTGTATGATGTGGGAAGGGGTGGAGGTGGAGGTGGAGGTGGTGGAGTTGGTGTTAGTGGCTGTGAAGGCGATGATGATGCCGACCCTTGTGCTTTCTGCTGCAGGGTAAGTGTTTCTAAAGGTTTTTGAGGTTGATTATACGTTTCTCTATTATTACTACTTGTTTTGTCTGATTCCTCTATAGCTTCCAAGTTAAGAACTACATCTTGTGATTGTGATGTGCTATTTTCAGCTTTGTGGTCTATTGTTTCCATGTTTATAGTTGGTTCCTTCTCCATTTTATGGTTTTCCATGTGTGGTGGTGGTGACATATGGTAAGATAAGCGCTTTAAATCAATTGGCTTCAGTTTTCCAGTAGTTTGAGTTCTGAGAGACCAAAGTGGTGTAGTACTAGAAAATCTTGAGGTCATAGATTCTGGAAGGACAGATTTTGGTGTGATAGGGGAATGACTGATATCTGAAAAGGAGTTGGATCTGGATGTAACTTTTTCAAACGAGCCAGATGGTGAGCTGATTTCCTTTCTAGGGTCATCTTCTTCCATGATATCAAACTTCTCACTTGCAATCTTAATCAAACAATCAAGTGTGGCCAACATAGTTTCAACTGCAAAACAAATAAACAATAGTTAAATTCAGCAAATTCAAGTGAGTTATTTGACAGAATTTCTGATTTCTAATTAATTATTTGATAAGGAGATGAAACAATAGCATACCAAGTTGCCGCATATTGGTGTTATCTTTACATGATGGTAACTCATAACTGTTTTTTTCCAGACAATCATTGTTCATCATCCAAGACTTTCCAAGAGACTTCAAAGCATCACAGAAGTAGCCAAGACCCTAATGTAAAAGTTTCTACATTTAGTATTGTAGGAGACAAATTTCTATAGCAATCATAATTAGTATAGTTTTAGGGGCTATATGTTGAAACCTGATCTATAGACTTGTCCTTAATATCTGACACTTTTTTGCTTTGTATGATCCCTGGGTAAAGCCTTTGAAGATCCTCCAAGGTTGTAAAAACCATCTACAATATGAAAGATGAAAGACAGTTACAAGGGAGGCAAAGACATATTTTGCTTTTATAATATATATAGATTTTTACATATTTTTTTCGATTTAATAGAAAGAAGTCATAAACATAAAGTACCTCATGTAAGGTAGCAGAACTATTGAGAGGAGCAAGGTCCATGATGTCTCTGAAGACAAAGATCTTCTTATGGACATTCATCATTAAAATCAATTGGTCCGCACCAACAAATGACCACTCATTCTGAGCAATTGAATGCTTCTTGGGACTGGTACTGCTCTTCATTGACTGCACATGTTAAAGTTTGATAAGAATACCTATATATATATATAAAATTGAAATTCCTAAAATTGAAATTCCTACATTTTTTTTCTGGAATTTTATCTCCTAAGTGTTTCCTCTGATTACACTTTTTTAAAGAAAATTGATGAAGGGAAGGTATTATGACCATATAACAATGCCAATACTTGGCAAAATTGAAGCATTGAACATACTTTGTCATGGAAAATACAATCACAAAACACATGAATTACTTTAGTAAAATCTCAACATCCAGGTTTTGAGTTTGTTCTAAAAGAGGATTTAGAGTGACTAATTATTTGCCCATATTGCAACCTTATGTTTAAACAAGAAAAAGTTAAGAATCTTACCTCTAAAACACTTGACTTTCGTCCAAAGAGCAATGGCTTCAAGTTCAAACCACATAATCTCGCGTTAGCCATGTCTAAATTGGTTTGCTTATATTGACTTTAAAATCTGGAATAAAAGAAACATTATGATGTGCTAACCACAACTTCACAAAGCATGTATAAGAAAGTTGACATGTTTAGCTCAAAATGAAAATATATTGAAGATATTAAAAGACAAAAATAAAATATAGAATAATTTACAAGAGAATTCAAACATTTGTTGTGAAGAAATAAAAAATTCAGAAATGAATATTCAAATTGAGATGATAATAAAAAAAATGCAAGACATGCATCCAATTAGGAGTTTAGACTTAGAACTAATGGTGGGGCAATAAATTAAACAATGTGATTTCTAATGAAAATTTCTCAAAAGAGAAAGCTAATGATGAAAAATAAAATAGGATGGGTTATATTATACATCATAAAACACACCTTTTCACTCCTGTGTTGTGGATTTTATTGAGTTGTTCTCACTTTTATGTTGGAACTTATGTTTTGTGTCTTCATCATAATTGTGACAAATTCAAACACATCATAATGCTATTGTCAAGGAAACACTAACAAGGACAATGTCTAAGTCTTATGATCAAAGGCAAGAAGATGAGTACTTTTGTTTTGCAACTCACAAAAAAAAGTTAAATAGGAAAACAACTAGAAAAAGAAAACCAGTGTATTAGTAAATAGGTTGTAACTAATTTGGTTTAACATGGTGCATTAAGGTTGATATTGTGGACAGACTCATTACCAAAAATAAGAGAATATTAAACATCTTTAACCCTTTGAGTTTGTGATGCCACTGCTATTGACATGTCACTTTGGATTTTCTATATTTAATCAACTCAATAATTTTGTTCAGTTCCCACTTCTAATAACAAATTGCTTAACATTGGTTTTATATGTTACGTGCAAACCGTACTTGAACTCAGTGAACGATTTTTATTTTTATTGTTATTCATAGGAGTTGAATATTAGTACAACCAATTTACCTACTGAACCATATTTTCTTAATAATTAATGACAGGGTGGATTTTTTTTAATATAATTAAGATTTATAATAAATGATTTTAAAAAATCTAATGAGTTAATATTGTGATTTGTGTAATGTATATGATAATTATTTATTTTTGTAAGATTAAGAATCATAATAAATAAATATTTTATAATATGTAACATATATTATAATTAAAATTTATAATAAATAAATATCTTCGTTTGCATAAATTATATTTTAGATTTTCAATGAATAATTTCAATTGTAATTAATATAAAATTGATCAATGATTATTTTAACAAAAGTTATTAAAATTCAATTTAAAGATAAAAATAAAAAAAAAATAGTTTGATATGTAAAGTACATCTCTAAAACTACTAAGCATTTTTAATTCTTTCCTATGAGCACAGTGAATACTATAATAATAGTAATATAACTGAGAATTGAATCAGAACAGAACAACAAAATTCACTGTTATTTCAAGAAAAATAAAACTATTTATTCATGAAGGTTTCAATCATTACAGAGAACAAAGAATGCCGGGATATACAATCCACACAAGCTATTAAACTTGAATATTTATTTATCCAACAAAACCTATGACAAGTTTTCACCTAAAATCGATAAAGAATCTATTGATATACAACCGTGAAACAAAACAAAACATTTTGAGCAATTATAAGACTTAATAAGTGCAATAACTTACAGTTTATATAGAAAACAAAACTATTCATTTCATTTTAAATACAGTTTACCATGTAACTTATAAAAGCTGCATCCACATTCAAGTGACAAGGCTTGCTAAATTCCTCTGACTTTGACAGAACTGGTTCTGTTGGTCTCTTCTACCGTTTTATCGGTTGAGTCTTATTCTTGTCACTCTTAGCAGAAAGCCTTGCAGTTTTACCTTCAATTTGGTCTTTTCTGGGGGAAGCTCTAGCAAGACCAGATGATGCAGTTCTTTCTGCAATTCTTTTCTGACGCTCAATCTTCAATTCTTCCATTTTCTTCCTCATCTCATCTTCCTGTATACCATCATACATGTCATTAGGAGTTAGGATCAATACCTGCTAAATGTGAAATGCAGTAGGTGCACAAAGCAAGATATAACAATGCTACTGAAAAGTTGAAAAAACACTATACCTGTTCCCTTTTACTCTTTTGAACTATAGGCCTACTTGGGACAGCAGGCTTTCTGGCCCTAGACATGATTTCAGGCTTGCCCTTTCCATATGAATTGCGTAAAGCTTTTGATTTTTCTTCTTTTCCAGAAACTTTGCTTTTGGTCACATTGGTTTTCACAGGACTAACTGGAAGGTTGTTGTTCACCTTGTCATGAGAGTCATCAATGGATGATCTTCTATCAGTTTCTCTGAAGGAAAAGTCAATTTCATAGTCCATTGATCGCGAGGCCTCAAAAGAATCCAATCCAGAATCACGTTGTAGAACTACAAAGAGGTCGCTTGGCTCCTGGTTCTTTGACAATGCATGCTTCTCATCTGAAGCAGCAGCATCACTTTCAAGCTTGTCAGCAGCAGTTACATCCTCAACCATACTTATGTCAGTCTTCCATTGCGAGTCAGAAACATGATTATCTGCCAATTGACCCTGTATCATGAAGGAATCATCAATGAGAGTTCCTTCACTTCTTTTTTCGGCATAAGAGTGACCATTCACTGATGATGCAGTGTAATCACCATCAAACACTGCAGGCGCATTTGCAGAGCCATGGCTCCTCATCTTTTCCATATTATCAACAACAAACCAATCATCTGATGTTCTTCCCTTTGTTCCTAACGAGTCAGAAACAAAAGTAGATAATGGATCACCGTGTTCATTTCCTGCTTCTTTTGTTCTATGTGATAACAGAATTTCTTCACCAATATTATCCCTGCTCTTTGTAACTGGACCACAGTTGTCTACATACTCCTCGAGCTTTGATCCACCTTCAGTTCCTCCATTTCTCTGAGTCACAATAAAGGAGTCATTTGAAACTTTACGATTCTTCAGAACTTCTTTGAAATCCAAGTTTGGAGATGAGCTAGCAGAATATGGCATTCTTTCTGCAGAGCTTCTGATCACAAAATGTTCATCCTGGACATCAATTGGCTGCACCCTTTCTGGTCCATCAGTTCCATTCCCTTCGTCTATTTTCAAAAGGTTCTGGAATGCACTCCAGTTATCATTTTTGTTTCCTCCTTCAGATGCATCACTCAAGTTTTCAGTGAGATCCTCCTCAGTAGCATAACTTGATTTAGTTCCATTGTGCCGAGCAGCTGATTTTTTTCCATTAGCCCGTTTTTCACCTTTATGGACCTTCTGCAAAGACTCAAGTGCAGCACCAACCTTTTGTTTGATGCTTTCTTCATCGATGACATCATCATCTTCTAAAGATTCATCTGAATCTTCATTTCCATTTCTTCTTTTTGGAGTGATGTAGTTGATATTACGAATCACAACTGTTCCAGATGACTTTCTTCTGTGCTTTTTCCTCTTCAGATCATCCTTTGAAGAATGACTCGAGTGATTCTGTTTATCTGAATCAGATTCACTCCCAGAATCGGGGTCACTTGGCTCTGTCTGCTGGTCTTCATATTCATCTTCTCTTTTCTTGTGAGATTTCTCCCTTTTGGTTGCTGATGGTTTCTGATTCACTCCCATGTCAGAAGACCATTGCATATTTCTTACAAGATAAGGAGGAACGGACTGCATAGGATACCCTTGGTATGAAGGCATTTGTGGAATTGGATTTTGAAGATTATACATATATGGAGGTACATTGTAAGGCCAGGGCATTGGCATATGAACATTCGCCGCATGTGAAGGTTTCTGATCTTGTGTAGGCAAGTTTACATCTGCACATGATATTCCTTGATAAACATTCTATGGCTTATAGAAGCAAAAAACTGATACCTTCATGCGCTCTTTAGCACAGATTTATTACATCCAACAGACATCATTAAGGTGGTGGTTTTAGAATTTAAAAAAACATTAACAGGAAATCATATAATAATATCAAGTTCAGAATGAAGATATTTCCTTGAAACAAACTAAACACAAAATAACAATGTTAGCAAGTCTAACATACTGTAAGATATTTTCTGATTTCAATGACTCTAGACTAGAAGATACACATAATCATTCTCGTCATTTGTTATTTTTGTTCACTTTTCCCTGACATTGACTTATTTGAGTTTTTCACGAAATTATAGCCATTTAAAAGGTTGATTTAGCCCAAAATTGTAGGTAGTGGGTCAAACCACAGTTTATAGGATGAAAATAAAGAAATAGAAAACTAAGAGTGTCTGATGCTTAAACTATGAAAAGAGAACTGACAAGAAAAGGAAGCATAGAATAGCATATAGTTGATTATTTGGTTTGGTTATGATGATTATCAAATTTAAAATGCAGATATTTGATTTATATGCCAAGGGTTTCTATAATTTTCTACATGCATGATATAATAAGGTAAAGGAAAAGCAAGAAAGAGTGAATGAATACCTTCGTCACCAGAAGCAGTGCTATCCTTAGAGCTATTATTTTTGTTATTGTGATCTTGAGTGGTTATATCATTTGCCAGTATAATTCCTGATGTTCCAGACAATGGGAGTGCTGGTGGTAAGCTTGACTGCATAGCAGCTACTTCTTGTATCCAAAGATCATCTGCATGCTTTTTCTTCCATAATTCCTTAAAATTAATGCAGGCCTCCCTACATACATTGAATATTAAGACTTAGAATTGATTTAAAAACTGAAGGCTTTATGTCAATGAGGCAATATCCACCAGTCCACAACTATAGGATACAATTTTTAAAAGACGTAGAAAATCTCATGGTAAGAAAGCAGTTATATTGTAAAGAAATTTCCCCCTAATCTGATATGCTGATATATGGACTAGTCCATTAGTAAGTTTGACATGCAAGATAACATTTAGAGTTCAAAGCAAACAAAAAAAATTCACTAGATTCTCATTTCTCAATGATCCTTAGAATAGCAAGGAATGAGAGAACTGACATCAGAAGGTAGTTGAACCTCCATAGCAAATAGAGGGATCCCCTTAGACAAGTGAAATTTCAGGATCTACAAGTAGGATCAATTGTCAAAATAATTTTAAGTCAAGAAAAGCAAGGGAAAGTTTCTTTGAGGAAAATAAATTTACTTTCCAAAGAGAGGCAGGAAAAATATAAACACATAAGAATCAGTTTTTTCTCATGAACATTCATAATCTTTGGATTAAACAGCATTGACGTTGAGTAAGAATTGATGATAGTTTCCATTTTACATTTTATCTCTCCAGATCATACCTTAAACGGACTGCTCCAAATGCATTTGCAAAGTATTGGAGATCATCAATGCTGTCAATTTCAAATCCAGCGACAAGACCACGCGTATAAGCCATTGCTTGCTCCTTCCGAAGTAGTGCTATTCGAGACTCCAACAGACGATGCAGGGAAACCCTTATATCATTACAGCAATTGAAAGTGTTAGGAAATGTTTCTAATGAACTAGTGAAACAAAATAGATTGCATTTCAAAACAGCAATCATTGAAGAGGAAGGAGAAAGTTACTTTGAGTTTTCCTCTTCTTTACTGTCAACACCTTCAAGTGCATCATTTAACTGAAGCAAAAACAAAATGTATATTAAGAAAAAATTGAGAGATTATTATGTAATTTTAACATTTCTCTTAAGAAATTAAATACCTTGGCAGAATCACTTAGCCTCCTTGTGATGCCATTGGTTTGTGGCGTGATTCCTGATACACAATGGAATTTTAGTAAAAAAAGTAGCTTCACTTAAGCAACTCATGATCATGTGAAGGAATATTATGCACAGCATCAAGAAGTACTGTTAATGGAATTTAATTCTAGCACCAAAAGCAGTTCAAACACCAATATCCATAAATAAGATGCAGCTCCTAACCGTACCTTCATCTGGAGTTGCAATGGACATTGATAAAGCATTAGATTGATATGAACTTTCGATCTGAAGAATTTCGTTTTCAATGGTAACAAATCTCTCCAGAATAGCCGGTGTGCTGACAAAGCGCACAAATCTGTAAAATACCCCCACCGAAAAGGAAAAAGAGAGAAAATCAGCTTCATAAATCTTTAAAATTGGATGAATGAGTACTACTAGATACAGAAGCAGGGGATAAAAATACAGAAGAAAAAAAAAAACAATCTTTTGATAATTTCGCAGATTCCTTCCTCTTTTTCTATCCACTGATTTGACACTACCATTGAAATTAATTAAAGAAATTGATGGGCAGTGAAACGATTATAAATAGGGACCAAAAAAGAAGAAAATAGAGTAACCTTCAAAAGCAATGTCTTTGAATGTAAGAACTATTCCTCATCAAATAATTGTCATCAAACATCCTAAGTGATGATGAAAAGAGAACATGTAGGAAAGTTGTGGAGATCAAAGAAGATATGAAGAATAGGCAATCAGAGGCCAAAAAAATCAGCAAAAGTAGGAATCACCTCTCAAACGTGGCTTTGGTGAACCAGAAGGCAGTGTTGGTGGGAGGTAGAAGCTTGATTGAGTAACCACCTTTGGAGATCTCATCTTTGACGAATTTGAGATGAGAAATGAAAGGCTCAAACAACCCAGAAGCTATTTTCTGATGAACACCACCACAAAACACTAACAACTCACATCTACAAAACCAAACCAACCACAGTGTAAGAAAACAAAACAAAAAAAAAAAACCATAATCCACAAAGCTAAATTTTTCCTGAGAAGTGAGTTAAGAGGGTGACCTGGTTCTGGTTGGAGTGAGTTGAAACAAAGCATAATCCAAAATGACCTTGGAATCCATATCAAAGTGTCAGAAAGAGCATAAGGGAATGGTTGAAGTGAACAAACAGAACAAGTTTAGTTAGTTTTTGATGTGGTGAAGTAAATGAATGTGTTCCTTAATTCTGATAGTTTCATGTTATTATGTGAGAGAAATGCTAAGCCAGCAGGGAAATGCAGCATGGCACATGGAGTGTGAAGTGGGGCGTTATTATTCTACAATTTCAACGCCCTCCCCACATGCAATAGCGACACCTTCTGCTTTGTCTGCGTATCTAGTATTATCTCATCTAACACACTTTTGTTCAACTTGTTAAACTTGTTCAGTAAAAAAACGCTTTAAGGTTAGGTAAGAGAGTGTGATTATTGGTTGCTTTTTATGCTCGGGACAACATGTTTTGTTTGTTTTGGTTTTTAAAATTTCTAAGATACATCGGCTATAGTAAGTTTCTGAAAGATTATGATATGATAAAAGACATTATTGGAAGCTTTCTCCGCTGTTTGATGGGTCCCATTTGGTCTTGCAAAAGAGATCATTAATTATCGAGTTGGAGAAAGAATATGTTCTCTAGAGGAGTTTTTTTTTATATTCATGTTGATTTAATGGGTTATATTCAAATTTCAATTGCATTTATCTCTTGTGTATGGTTGAATTTATAAATGTGACTTACCAAAGGAATATAATAGTTGTTTCTGTTAAGGATATTAGGGACAAAATTCACAGAGGTTTTTATATTTATTTTATATTTTCAATACAAATTGTGCTGATTATTAGTTAGTATAACTTGATTATTTCATATGGCATCTTTTGTACAATGAATTTCAATTATTGCAATTTCAATTATTGCAATACTATACCTTGCATTTGTGAATAAATAATATATAATTTGAGTTTGTTTTCAAGAATTTTAAATTAGTGACATGATGGTTGATTTGATTCAATTTTAAAGTTTAAACTGTCTTCTCTCACCTTAAATCATTACAATATCATTATATGTTTGTGGAAGATTAGTGTAGAGGGGGAAACAGCCTAGTTATATAAAATTAGGTGCCCTTGGCTAGGTGGGGTCAGTTTAATATATTTGAATCAAGTTAATATATAACTCAATGATAGCCTAACTAATTATCAATTAAAAAACGAATTGATCCGAGACTTATATAAAAAGCATTATTTTGGGCAATATGTATAAGAATGATAGAATTAAGTGATGTTTAACAAGAAAAAATTGCAATAAACTACATCAATATAAAAATACTATATATAAGAATTGCTCTATGGAATATAAAAAATGGTTGAAAAGAGTAAAGTCATGGATATATAAGATGATTTTGTTGAATAGAATACAGAAATAGATCTGAAGCCAACTATCAAACAGCTGTATCTCTCACTTTAGCTGGAAAAAGGCAACAAGCATGTGTGGGGTTCAATGAGTTGTGCTATTCACAATCAACACCACAGCTTCTATAACAAGGCGACAAAAATGTCTTATGCAACTTTTCATACCATTGATATTTTCCTCAACACTTAGCCCTTTTTTTCATCACACAAAATATCAATTATCCTATTTTTACACACATTTTAATATTAAATTTATAATTAAATTAGTTAAGTTGGGCTGCTTGAAATTAATTTAACAAAAACTTATTTTCATGTGGATGGTGATTGAAACATGCTCTTACACACTCATGTCACACGTGCAAAATGCAATTTTGCTTTGTAGTGAGAAGATGTTCTCTTCATTATAAAACGAATATTGTTGTGTATTTGTCAAAAAAAGGATTCTTCAAGGTACATATTAGCAGATGTTAAAATTGTAACTCCAGATGTTAAAAATATATTTTTTTGAACTAGAGTATAATTTGATCGGGGATAAAAATTAACCTTTTGAGATAAGATCTATTCGAATATATGATGATTATCTATTGGTTATTTCATACCATGTTAGTTAAAATAATATATAGTTAAAGATGAATTATTATTAAAACAGGAAAATGAATTTAAACAGAATTAGTGTTGTGGAATAAATTTACCAATGAATTAGTGTTGACGTGTTGTGGAATAAAAATTAACCCTAAACTTGTGAGTTGTATTGTAATTATGGTTAAGGGCCTAAAATGTAAATCATGTTTAGACAATTAATGTAACAACTTATATATTCAAAAACAAGATGTAATCCATTTCAATTTAACTTGAAGTTTTTCTTCTTGTTGCTTTTTTATGCATTTAAGTACATTTTCCATTCTACATCTCTTCTTATTACTATTAAAATGTTATCACCTACTCACTTTTACCAAAATTTTCTTCTTCAATTTATAATTTGATTATGGATTCTCAAGTTTAAATATATCTAAGTTTTCAAATTTGGGAAGATACAGATTGAAAATTTTATAGAGTTATTTTTAAATTCGCATTTATGTTCATTATTATTTGAGTTTTAAATATGGAGTTCTCCAAATTTTCAAATTTGAGAAATTACAAATTAGAATATTTGTAGTGTTACTTCCTAATTCTCCAATCTGTGGCTTCCCTGAATTGGAAATTTGAAGAATTATAAATTTAAAAATTCGTAATTTAAATCAGGAAGAAAAGTGAATTATAGAAAAGGATGAAATAAGTGTACGAGAGGAGGAATTAATGAACAAGGGTTAGGAAATAAATTCCCAATAAGATAGAGGGTATAGATAAAAATGAGTGAGTGTAGGAATGAAAATCTCAACAGCCCATTAAATAACTGAGATGGGCTTCCAGCATTACCCGCTTAAAGTATTGTGGATCTTTCTATCTAAGTGGACTCTATATAAAAGTAGTCGCATGGGCCTGTGCGTGAAAAGGTACGTCCGTTTAAAAGCTAGAAATTATGTGTATAATAATAATAAAAAAAAAAAAAAGACGCAGGTTAATGTGTATTAACGTGATTGTTGATAAAATTAATTTTGAAAAAAATAATTTAAATTAATATGGGTTATATTTAAATGTTTTTATTATAAAATTAAATTTGAAATGAAATTTAGTGTAAAATTTGTTCATGATATTCAGTTTCTAGACAGTTGATAAAAATTTGAATAATGTGGTCATTGTTGAGGGCAAACAATGTATTATACTACGATGTATAAATCCACGGTTTTCTTGTCATTAGTCATCCTTGCAAGTCAAAGAATTGACAAACTCGTGTGATAAAGCTTTGTTGCTGTTTCCAGTTCATTCGGCATTGCTGATTATAGTGGATACTACTACATTGTACACAAGGTGGAGCTAGTCCAAGCTTAACACCTTTATTTATATATATTAATAATAAATTTAATTTTTTTTAAAAATTATTTTTATTTTTTAAAAAATTATTATATAATTAATAGATTTATATTTAACTTCTTTTATAAAAAGATTAAAGAAAATTAAAATTATAAAAAGATAAGATAAATTATTTTTTTAACTCTCCCACCTTTTACTCTATCTTCATCTTTATTATTATAATAATAATACATAACAATGGTAATAATAATAATAATAATAATAATAATAATAATAATAATAATAATAATAATGAAGATCATAAAAATAATAATAAAGATTATAAGAACGATAAGAATAATAATAAAAATAAAAACATTATAACAATAATAATAATACATGAGTAATAGATGTTATAGCAGTAATAATAATAATATAATATCAGCCCATTATTATAATAATAATAATAATAATAATAATAATATTGACAACCTCATGTAATAATATATATATATATATAAATATAAAAAGGTGGAATTTTGTCAATTTCATGTTAGCTAAAACCCTTTTAACAAAAAAAATTATGAAAATTAAATATAGCCATGTAAGGCCTAATAACTATTTATATTTTCTAATAAATTATTATTTTAATATCTAAAAGATGTCCTATAAGTCCTTAATATTAACAAAAATTAAATAAATCATATATGTATATATATATATATATATATATATATATATATATATATATATTTTTTTGTTAAGTATACTAGTCCATTTTTTTTTTTTTTTTTTTTAAAAAAGAGTGATTTAGGTAATAATATATATTTAAATTTAGAAGTACACTAAATGGTTATGTTTTTGAGAAAATATAAATTATTATACGAGTAAAGATAGCATAAATTTATTTAAGTAAAATAGTAAATAGTACTTCATTCGAGAAATTAAGGTTTGATAGGTAAAACTTTGTTTTCCTTTTCTTCAAGTCTTATAAGTTTATTTAAATATTTATTTATATTTTCTTAACATTGTAAAAAAGGTAAGTGTTTAATTAAAGAGACTCTGGAATTGTTACAATCCAGAATAGAAAATATTTAGAAATTATAATTTCACATTTTCACATTCTATACTAAAACCTGATTTCATATGATGTACTCCATTCTTCTCCCTTTCCCATTAATAATAAGGGTAAATATATGGTGACCAGCAATAGTATAAGTACGTCGTATATATGGTAACGTATAAGTATATCGGTATTTTATTTATTTATTATATAATTTTTTTCTTTATAGTGTATTTTACGATGAAATTGCTCAATAGATATTTCTCTTAAGTAAGCTCCTTGGTTCCTTAAACGTACGTACGCACACACACCAAACCATGCTTCATCATTACCGTAATAAGATTGCGAGGCCCATGTACGATGTTTTCATAAGCTACCGCAAGGATGATAGCGCGACATTTTTGGTTCCTTTGCTCCATGAGCATCTCGTGAATAAGGGAATGGAACCCTTTTTGGATACCAAGAACATGAAACCCGGTCATAGGTTGTTTGAGCATATTAACAAGGCCATATATAGCTCCAAGGTTGGTGTTGTTTTCCTCACATGTGGTTATTGCGATTCCTACTTCTGTCTTCATGAGCTTGCACTTCTTTATGAGTCCAAGAAAAGGGTTGTCCCTGTCTTTTATGACATGAAGCCCTCACAGCTTCAGGTTAAGGACAATGCACCTTATCCACCTCAAGTACTCCCAAGTTTCATGGCAGCAATTGAGGAAACTAAATACACGGTAGGAATCACCTTTGATTCGTTAAATGGGTATGATTCTTTCTCATTCTTATTACTTCTCTTGAGTAGTTAACACAATTTTGATAGACAACCTAGAAAACTGAGATACGCGCACGGTTAAACAATTTTAAATATAAAATATATAGAAAAAAGGAAAAATAATTAATAAAAAATAAGTAAATATACATAAATGATTTAATTAACTGATTAATTCTAATTCTGTATTAGAATTGACTGATTAATTCGTTATTGAAGTTCGTTACTAAGTAAATATTTATTCACCTGAAACATTTGCGAGCAGAACTTTTTACCTTACTGACAGGTTATTTCATGGGAGTTTTGTAAGAAATTATTAGTTATTCATGAATATATGTAAATAATCACCATAGATTTATAGATTTATTTGTAGGTAATTACCCATGAATTAGTTTGTCAATACTTTTATACAACTTGTTCACTTTAATATTTTTTTATAGAAAAAAAATATACATCCAGTTATGGTTATGTTCTAGCTTCAAAATAAACATGGTAACTCCAAAAATTCTCGAGTAATAAGTAATTAATTACTTTGACAAATTATCCATGAATACAAATTTGTTGAAAATTTACTCTCACGTAAAATATTCATTGGCAGATTTTTTTATACTGTAATTACTGAAAAATTGATTCATGAAAAATCGATGAGAAATTATCAATTATAATTATGGAATTATCTGTAAGTTTATGTGGATTTATCAATAGATTTATTTATAAATAGTTACTCATGAATTAGTCTGTTGGTATTTTTGACCGTCTCTGAAGTCACTCTTAATTAATTATGTTGATTTCTTTCTAGTATATAACATGGTGAAATCCATACTTTGTTAAATGACTGTAAAAGCATCTTTAATTTTTCTGCTATTTATATTGTTTAATACAATAAGGATGTCATAAGCTGATACCTAGAACATGCATGGATTTTGGATTTGTTGCAGTGACTGGACGGAGCTGCAAAGAAAGATTTCAGATGCTGTGATGATGAACTTGCTTGAGGTAGAGGACGAGTACAACAGCAACATGCAAATGTGACTCAACATTTTGATGATCCAATTCACTCTACTTTTCTCATTTTGCCTTTCAAAATTTGACCATTTCTATTCAGTAATAAATTTTAAAACAAGATTTTTATATACACTAATATTTTATGTTGTTAGAATTCTAAAAAAATAACAATCAAGCCTACATTTTTTTTCTTTTTTAAATTCAACATTATACATGCATTACATTATCAATATTGTCCATTTATTTTTTCAAAATTATAAGTATATTTTAGGATGTGTTTGATTTCAAACCGATCAATGATCCACGTTTGAACAGTTTTTAATATTTAATATTAGTCAAATATATATTTTTTTAGTGATGTTTGGTATCATGTTAAAAATATGATGGAGTGATTTCGATCTAAATTTAGGTCAAACTATTTTATTTAGCTTTTGGATCCATTTTTTGTAATCCATCAAAAGCTGCCTTTATTACATATTTTTATTCCACCTGTGCCTTTACTGCAATGTATTATTCAAGCATTGGTTGATTAATTATTAGTGGTTGTTTTATTTTTAATAAAAATTTTATATAGTAATTTTTTGTTTTAATTTCTATAATAATAAAAAATGAATATGAATATTTCGTACACACATTTCAACAAACAATTTTGCACTTACATTACTTCTTAAATTTCTTGAGGACTTGAAAAAATAAATTTAAAAGACTAAATAAAAAGTTCTAAACAAGATGAGCTGAAAAAAATTAATTAACCTAGTAAATTATATAATACGTTATTATATTTTAATTCAAAATAATATATAAATATATAAAAATTATATTTTAGTTATATTTATGATTTCAACTTCATTTTTTAATTATTATAGTATAAATTGTTTAAATTATAAAATAACTGATTTATACTATAAATAATTATTAAAAAAAGTGTAAAAAATAATAAAGATGAAACTCAATGCCATTTTTTTGTTTTAATTCAAACTCAATCACCATTAGTTAAACTTAAATAACGTTAACACTGTACCCTAAATTTATATACATACCCTAATTTACATACGTCTCACGTAACTTATAACTTATAAGCTTATATTTTTTTTCCTTTTTAGATGGTTGTAACGTACGTGACCAGCACCAAACAATTTGCAATACTTGTATTTTTTTCATTTCAATAGATTGGTTACTCGATCTAACAATTTATAATAACTAATTCATTAGAAAGTCAAATAAAAAATATTAATTTGAAAATTAATAAAATTATGATTTTTATTAAAATATTAGTTCTTACTCCCAAAAAATTGACAAGTGGCTATTTGATTTGGGTTGCCTACAAAATTTGCACTATAAGTTATCAACGCTGTCAACCAAAAATAAAATGATCAGTGTTAAAGCAGAACTGAGCCGACCCGAATCTCATTAATCCAAATGAGAGAGAAAGGGTCTCTTTTTTGGGCTCTAAACAGATCAAAAAAGTTAAATTAAAGATCTGGGCCACCAACTACACTTCTTAATCAGAGAAATTTGATCCAATTCAAACACCTTACGCCAAAAATACACTAGTCACAAAAACAATAAAGGATAAAATAAATAATGAAAAAACATCTAAATGTGGACTTCTTGGGTTGGGACCATAGATAATAAAATGATTAATATTTATTTCTATTCATTCACTGTATACATCCTCTATTTATATATAGAGAGATATCTTATTTTATAACAACTTTGTGAGAAGTGAGAAGCTAGCAGCCAGAAGTATAGAAATCAAAGCGACAGATCCATTCAATAAAACCGGCAAAGAAATCATGTCCCAACAAAATATCAATTATAACTAGCAAATTAATCTTGTAGTCATAGAAACATACACGATTATGTTTATTTCAGCATGTGTTGGACTTTTGTTTTGTTTGGGATTCAAGAAAAAAAAAAATCATAACCAGACAGCTTTGTAATGTGAAATGTCGTCAAGCAAATGCTGTGTATTTGATTTGTCATATTTCTGGAAAATGGGTTCATATGGTTCATACGATTCATTCAACTTTATTTTAATTAAAATTTTAACTAGAATTCATTGAACCAAAATATGAGCTTGTTAATTATAAACCAAGTCATTTGGGTATAGAAATTTATTATTTATTATAGCTAGATGTGATAGTTGAACTCTAAAATTACTTGAGAATATGTTTTGGGATCATAAGTTAATTAATTTTGGAATAAGTATATGATCTAAGTATATGTTACTTCCTATTTAATGCAAATTAATTATATGATCCAAGTATATAGAAGCATCTATTTTTGGGAGCAAGTAATAGATATTTTGGCCTTGGGGCATAAGTTCTATGATATAGGTATGACTTGGTCCTTGAAAGAAAATTGCAAACCAAACCGTTATTTGATGAATGAACTCAAAATGGTTGTAAATAAAATCAGTTTTGTTAAACAGACCTTCACGTTGGACTAAAGGGACATAAGAAAATTGGTCCTTGGAATGAGGATTATTAATTAATAATTATTGATTTTCCGTAAATAGTAAACAAAGCGAGGTGGAATGGTTCTTTTGACTAATTGCTTACTCTTAATGTTCTTTGATGTTTGAACCCTTCAAAATGTTGGTAGTTTCTGTGTTAGCACCCAACAATATGTGGTCTAAACAGTGGCATCTTATAGAGTTAATTTCAAGTTTTCAAAAGTTAGTGTTGGGTTAAGGTAAAAGAACCCAAAATAGGGGCATGAACGAGTCCATGAAGGGCTGTAACCTGAAATTAATCTATGCCCCAAAGAGACTTTCTTCTTTTGTTTTTCAACATTTGCTCTAAATTCCAATCAAAATTTTTAGTTAACCCATTCAATAGTCGTTTTCCTAACCTAGATTCTTGTCTTATTTCAGATTTTGTTACCGTTATCTCCAATATATTTATTTTTTCATACATTGATAATCTCAATGAAAGATTGATTTTTCGTAATAAATTTGAGACGTACCCATCTCAAAGGTAGATTGAAACCTTGAGAAAAGGTATGTGTCTGTCCTTTTGCGGAAAAAAATGAAACATCATAAACATGTCTGAAAACGTAACTCACACTCAAAATTGGGAATGAATTTTCGCGTGTGATGTGATGAAATAATGGAATCTCAACCCTTAATTATAAATAAGAGTAAAAAAGTAAAAAGTAAAAAATTTCAATGCTTAAAATTTTGAACAGTCGAAATCCATTAAAACTCTCATAGGAAGGGATTCATTCCCCAAAGAATCGTATTCATGATATGAAAAATGTAAAAATATGTGTATCTTTGGACGATGTTGGAAGAATTAGTTTTAAATAAAATTAATTTTGATTAAAATTGATTTTAAAATAATTTTATTTATATTTAAATATTTTTTTATATAAAGCTAAATTTGTAGTAAAATTTAATGTAAATTTTTTTATCTACGACATAAATTACTCAAAGTTATCTCAATTTAAAATCAATCTGAATTCAAAATCAATTTTAAATTATTCTCCGATGTGAAATTAAACATATCAAATCTATATATAAATAATTCTTGACTTAGAATAATTATGT
This sequence comes from Hylodesmum podocarpum, assembly GCA_026586105.1. Lineage (NCBI taxonomy): Eukaryota > Viridiplantae > Streptophyta > Magnoliopsida > Fabales > Fabaceae > Hylodesmum > Hylodesmum podocarpum. Next base: position 2,548,166 of record JALJEV010000424.1, on the reverse strand, counting down.
ACTTTAATGTAAAAATTACATCTATAATCCTTTTTTTATCGCACACGCGATATTAAATAATTACATCTTTAATGTTTTAATTGTATATTTATTCAAAATGATATGAGAGTTACTTATAGAAATTTACGTATAGATTTAATTATGAAAATCAAATCTTAAATATAATATTAACATAAAAAGGATTATTGCTTATTATCTCAAATAAAATAAAATTAAACAACACAACTAAAATAATTGGTTTAATTTTTTTATATATTTTTAAATAATTAATTATATTTAACTATCATAACAATTATTTTTAATCAATTTCTTTTAACTAATTTTAATTGGAATAAATTATAGACACACATCAACATCTGTCCCATACCAATTGAAATATTTTATGCAGTACAAGATGTAAACGGAAATCAACGTGACTTGAAGACCTTGAACGTTCTCAAATTTCAATATGAATTATATTGATTATTGACCAACGCTTTTTCCTTGTTCTTTGTCGGGTATGTGAATGTTGAAGCCGCTTCACCTTCAAACTATAAGGAATTCATGCCAATTAACTTTAATTTTGTGCTACCTTATTCTTTAATTTCTACCCATCTTACACATATTTTTTTATTGAATTTTTTATATAAATCAAATTAAATATTTAAGAAAAATTCGGTCCATTCAAACAATAACTCAGAAAATCAGTCAAATAATGATTCAACTAAGCTATATCGATTATACAATTGAATTGGTTCCGTAAAATATCAATACAAAATTTCGCGGGTAAAGCTTGAACCTAATTAAGATATAATAAGTAACTTAAGTAACATTAACTACTACACTGAAACTATATTTCTTTATGTGATTTCGACTGTTATTTTTATTACGCACTTGTATGTATAGTTTAAAATTATTTGACTAATATTTACTAGTCAAATCAGCAACAACTAACTCCATTTTTAGTCAAGTTTAATAGCTTTATGAAATTATAAGCTGATTATGACAAAATTAACAACTGAGATTGATTTTGACAGATCCAAGACATAATTTAATTAATAGATTGTTGTTTTCTTGCTCTTAATTCTTTCTCTCATAAAAAATTTAAATAAAATAAAGCAATTGGTATTATTAAAGATAATTCCGAAGCATTCAAGAATAAATGTGGATGTACAACAAACGCAATGAAATTAGAAACTAGGACTGTGTGTATGTGTGTGTACACACGACATTTTAAATAAAAAAAAATCTTGAAATAAAAAAATATTTTTTTTAATCATAATAGTTCACAAATTCATAATAAAATCATAATACATGGTGAATTGTATTATTTTTAATATTAAAAGAATAATAAAATGAATTTTAATCATAATTTTTTTTTGTAATTTAACCGCTATAATTAAAAAAATTCATTTTTTATTCTAAGAGCTTGTATTTATTATTTAGCCATCTTTGTTTTAATAATATTTACTGTTTAGTACCTACTCGAATTATAATTTCCGTTCAATAAATAAAATTCTGTCTGGTAATGAGATATTTGCACTTCATCATCACATTAAGTTAATTTTTTAGACTTTTAAACTAAAAGTTTGAATTTTTTTTACATTTGAAATGTATTAGTTTATTTTTATTAGTAGTGAATTCGTATAATGAACGAGATATTCCTAGAGATAATATCGAAACTATGATTCTCTATCAACCCGTTTAGCCCCTTCCCTGATCCGCGAAAAATACGTAACTTCAATATCATAATTATGCACGTATGAAAGTGAATCCTCTATCATAAAGTGTTGCATAGTTCAACAAGCTATATAGAACTTTTCTGTGAAATTCTTTAGCACTTTGGAAATGGCATATGTGAATACCTTGTTACAGTCTTAATTGTGTGAAGTGAAATAAAAACTTCACACTATATTTTCTACATGATCAATGCATTGAAAGGGGGAAACTGATCGTGTTTATATTCAGTAAACAACCCAGAAATTTTGGTGTAGTGGGAACTAGATAATATTTCGTGATTTATATATATATGATAACATTTTTTTATAAGTACATATGATAAAAAATTAAACAATAAAGAAAAAATTAAAACAATGAAATTAACATAAAGGACAATTGGGTAGTACAACAGTTAAAAAGATATTGATCATTGGGGGTATGTGTCCCCTTATCATGATGTGTGTAGGTCCTCCCTGCTCCTATGTTCACATTAGTGTAATTAAGGCCACCTAAAAAAAAAAGAAAACGAGAAAAGTAATACATTCTCAAGATCAATTTATGCGATTAATTGATAGAAAAATTAAGCTCACAAGTACAAATGTTTTTTATTTACTACTTACTATATAAGGTTTCTTTAGTCTCCAAGGGTATGGAATATAAGATAAAAAAAGAAAAAAAAAAACACTTTTAAAATGTATATCTAACATTTATAACATTTTACTTTAATTATAATATTTCATTTGTATAATTTTTTCCTATATTCTCCTTATTTTTATCCAACCTAAAAGATTTGAGTGATATAAATCCACCTACCAATAACTTGGATATTTCTAATGAATTTCAAAGTTCATTAAATGTAAGCAGCATAATATTGAGTTGATTATATTGGACTGCAGTAGCACTGTTCAACCGCCACTCATTTATTCCATTTCAAGCATTGAAATGAACTGTGAATTAGAAATTAATGATGAAACGAAATTAATGATGAAAATGCTTGGCTCTGTCAACGTACCTAATTGAGATTTTCAGCTGAGACATCTGAATTCAATACTTGCCAAGGCTGCAAATTTCAAGACGTACTCTACTCTTTTGAAATTCTTCAACACTTGCGGAGAAAAAAATATTTATCTATGCAGGGTTCTTGTTTTTTTTTTTTTTTTTTTATCAATAGATATCTAATTGCCTTAACATTGTGCATGTTTAGAATTTTTATTTTAGAGTTAAACTTTCTATGATCGTTTAAGAGAATTTTAAAAGTCATTAATTATATCTCATCAAAATTGCAACTATCAATAGAAGTTTATTGATTATCCCCTTAAATATTAGTATCAAATAATTTAATTTATTTTTTTTGAAATTATCGATTACAAATAAAAATCTTATTATGATAACTAATACAAAAAGATCTACATATATAATTTATTTTTATTAGAGTTTGCTTATATGTCGTCATAATATTGCTACACATTGTAATAAAAGAAGAAATTGCTTGGGATTATATTTATTGGATGATATACGTGTGTGTGTGTATATATATATATATATATATATATATATACATACGTGCTAAGTACATAGTTAATGAGTAAAATTTTTAAAAAAATCATAACAGAATGATTGATTCTTTTTATTATGATGTAATAGTAATTTTTAATTTTCAATAAATTTTGTGTACTACGTAGCTCTAAGTATTTCTAATTAATCAAAGGCACCTCGAGGAAGCAACCCTTAAATTTCCAACAAAATTAAGGTAAATTAAAGAAGGACTATTTCAGCGGTTTTGTGTAATCGATCTCATGTAACCCAAAAGAAAAATAAAAAAATGAAGACAGAGTAGCAATGAGGGATGCGTACTTACGTGTTTGAAGGAGAAGTCTAGTTCCAAATCTTGATCCATGACGATCAGAAAATTCAAACGCTTTTACTCTTTTGTTCTATGCGTTGTCTATTCAAATACCTAGTATTTTCTTGAGTCCACTCCACCTCTTTTAAAATAATATTTTCTTTAATTGAAGACTTTTCCGTAACATTTCCAGTACTATAAATTCAGTAGTATCTAGGACAGAAACAAATTAGTTTCAATTAGTTGCAAAATAGTACCAATTGTACCAACAAAACAAATTAATTAGGTAATTAACATACATAGCTTCTTGAAGGAGCCATGCAGCGTTTACCCGCCAAATTGTGCAGCAAAATTGGTCGTTCCACATGCGACGTGTTCATTAACCACCGTGGAATTGACACGAAGAGAAACGTTGCCGGGTTGTTGTACGATAATCTTACGAGAATTGGAGTGAGATCTTTCTTGGACAGCATGAACATGAAACCTGGTGATAGGCTTTTTCAACACATTGATAGAGCCATTCTCGGTTGCAAGGTTGGTGTTGCTGTCTTCTCACCTCGTTATTGTGACTCCCATTTTTGCCTCCATGAGCTCGCACTTCTCATGGAGTCCAAAAAAAGAGTTGTCCCTATCTTTTACGACGTCAAACCCTCGCAACTTAGGGTTTGGGACAACGGAACATGCCCTCCTGAGGAGCTTCGAAGGTTCAGTTTAGCACTTGAAGAAGCTAAAAACACGGTTGGATTGACCTTTGATTCTTTGAACGGGTAAATATATACATTCAACATATTTCCTCTCTTGTGACATTATTATATATGCTTCAAAAATATTATAATCTTAATATAATTATATATTTTAAATATAATTTTTTTAATTACATGTCAGTACAAAGAAAAATGTTTGGCGGCTAACAACCAACCAATCAACAATTTCATAAAACATACATGTAAATGTATTATTAATTTTTTCTTTTTGATAGATGATTTTGATTTTGATGTGTGGTGGTTTTCAGGGACTGGTCTGAGCTGTTAAGGAATGCTTCAGATGCGGTGATCATGAACTTGATGGAGGTGGAAGAAGAAAGGAAAAATGCGAGAAAGCTACGTTGAATGCTTCAAATGTTCATATAATTGAATAACCACAATTAAATTCGTTTATTTTTTCATATGGTCCCTTTAACATCACTCAATTATGTGGCCTGAATTCGCTTAATAATTGGTTTGGGCTTCATGAATTCATTTGTATTACAAAATTCTTTGATTAATTTCCCTCTCTTTCTATTATCTCTCTAAGATATAGCAATTTGTTTGAACCCCTTTTACGCTGTATATCTTTTGTATTCCATCCCATAATTCAGGATTTATGAGACATCTGTAACAATTTCACAGTTCAAATTAAATCAATAAATTGTAGCTAATTTATTTACAATCTTCATCATATCTTTTTATTGATATATTATTCTGATGCAATCGCGACTAGTATTCTATTTGTTCCACAATTAATATTGGACTCATAGTTCAACATTAATTATGTAACAAGCATGTTCGTTGTACAAATATTTGTCCGCTAAAATTGGAGCATATTTCATAATATAATGCCGCTGCATGCATTTTTACGTAATTAGTATTTCTAATTCACGATGCACTTTTTTTTTTGAATTTTTATTTCAAATAAAATAAATATCTTCTCCTATTCAATTAGTTAGTTAAAATAAATTTTTACGATCTGAAATTCTTTTAATACTCAAATTTCTTTATCTAAATAAAAAAAATTACAATTAGCAATAAAATAATATTCAATCAAGAAACTAAGCTAAATTTTATTACCATTAAAATAATTTTTATTTTGAAATACTTTTTTTAATATTTTACAGTGTATTTTTAATATATTTAAAAAATGACTTTAATCTTCATGTGCTTTTAGTAAAATTTTTGCAATGTCTATCAAATTAAAAACTATATTATATATGACTTTTAAAATAACTATAAAATGAAAAAGTTTATTATATATAATAATAGTTATTAATAATAAATGGAAATGTAGAAAATTTTTATACTACATATTTGTACATTATAATTAAATTCTGTGAGTTTGATTTACGTACATTTTAATTATATTATTTAAGAGATAAATTTTCATACTGCAGATGAATTTTTCTAAAATGGATTTTCATAAAAAATAAAAGGAAAAACAAACATAAAAGAGAAACATCAATTTAAGAAGGTCAAAATATCTTAAACATCAATGTGCAAAGAGCACTTCTCCATCAAACATTTACTTCATGAATGAATATCGTGAATATTTGACAGGATTAGTAGAGTTCACATGGAAGAAATCATTATTAGACATTGGCTATATGATTTTATAAAAATGTAGTATATTTTAATTTATTTCTATATAATCTTTAGCAATAATAAATAGTTATAAATGAAAAAATATAAATGTTTTTCTTTTTGTACCTATGACTCTCAATGCATTTATTGAACACATAAACTCTTTATCACACTCCTCCTAACACACTTTCATTTGTTAAAATTTATTAAAATTTATGAAATTATGAGAGAGAATTAAAAAGGGTGTGTGTCTTACAAAATCTTGTAATTTCTATTAATTTTTAATCAATAAAAATGGTGCATTAAAAAAGTGATGAGCTAAGGAATGTGTTACTAACCTTTAATATTCGTATTGAAAAATAGAACAACTTTTTAAATATTATAACTTCAACTTTTTGAATATTATAATTATTTTCATCTTATCTGAAAAATTAATTCTTTTAAAGTTTAATAAAGTCGATATTTGAGGTTCACATATCAACATAATTAAGGCTTTCGGTTAGGCCCACGTTATCTTGGTTTTAGTGTAATTACCTGAATATTGATTGTGTATGTTCTTATCTCTTTCGTAATGTCACTAAAGCACTCCTTGTGCTTGAGTTGCTCTTGTAATGATCAATAATTTTTTGGCATTCAAAAATAATAAAACCTTTAACATAGTTAATAATTAGTTAAATTACTAATGCTACTTTAATACATTTCTCAGTCTCAAAAAGAGATCAATTTCTTACAGGATTAAAATGAACACACCCTTGTGTATGTTGATACTATGTCAAAATATATTTTTATGAATATTTTCCTCGTAACTAAACTAAGAAACATAACGGTACCTAGTCAATATGACAACAACCGAAAAACAATAGAACATCACATAAATAGTAAATTAATAGGTGTGATTCCACCATTTATAAAAGGTGAAAAATAATAATATATTCTTAAACGTGTATATGTTTATTATTTTAGTTTGAAAGATGTTTTTTTTTCATCTTAATTCTTAAATTGTATAATTTATTGTCATTTTAATTCTTTAATTTAATTATTTATTATCATTTTATTCTCATGAAATATAAATTAAAATGACAATAAATAATATAATTTTAAAATTAAAATAATGATAAATATCTTTTAAGAATTAAAATGATAAATATATTTCACTTTCAAATATTATTTTATTATTTCTCATCTTTTAGAATTATTTACCCACTAGATAAATTAAACATATTTTGGTGAAGTTGTATATAAGCGTATATTATTATGAAAGTGCAGTTAAATTAAAGAAGTTAATTTCTTACTATTGGCACGGAGATACTTTTAGGCATGCACACAAGAAAAAACAGAATAACAATAATAATACGAAAGAAATGTAAAGTAAATAATATATAGTTGTTTGTTAATTATATTCCTTTTAACATTATTTGCATTAATTAAAAAAATAATTTTTTTAATAAAAAAATGTTAATTTTATTAAAAAATTTGGGCCAAGGACTTCTTCCCCTCCCTCTTCCTTAGTTTTTAAGACTTTCCTTACCAATCTGTGGCTGATACATTATTAATGAACACTTCTATCAAGTAGTTAGAAAAATATTTATTTTAGATTTAATTTGTACCGTAATCACACAATCCTAGTCTTCAATGGGATTAAACATAAATCTATCACAGAAATTTACTTTTATTACTAATTGAACTACACTCTTCAGCTACTGAGAAAATAATATACATATACTAATTAATTTAAATTCTTCTTAACCAGTAATTGATTAAGTTTATAGATTTTGATATAAACTAAAAAGTTTCCCAAAATTTTTAATTAGTTAAGCCTGTAAATTTTTTAATAAAAATTAATGAAATTTTTTATGAAATTATTAGATCATAGAAAATTTAAAATTAACTGTGATACTCTTTGTTATGCTAATGAAAATAAGGGAAAAACAGTGTTTGAATACCAATACAGAAAAAACTTATGAGCAAACTCAATATTTATAAAGGATTTAATTACTTGCTTCTGTCTTCACTCCACTGTAGACCAATACCTTTTTGCTTTATTTGAGACTAATTCAGTCTTAATTAATGTTTCCATGATTTTTCGCAATGTTATAAAATGTACGCGCTACGCGCATACATTGCAATATATAACACGTAAAGAAAACATTGGGTCGGTGCTATAATCACAACCACTCACTAGTGCGCCGATGTTGTTGGGTTGACATTTTTGTTACGATCACTGAATTGCATACCAAGAAAATTCCGTGCTCTTTTCGGTTTAATTACAGGAAAATGGAAATGTTTGTCACTCCTTTTATTCTACTTAAAAATTACGCAAAAAATAACAACATAACAAATTAAAGTATAAGTTGCTTCTCTAAATGTCATTTATTTTGGTTTTAAAGCTCCTTATGTCAAGAAGTGTTTAAGTTTTTTTTTTTTGTTAAAAACTTTTATTTTATATAAAATTAATGATCTCATTTAAAGAAAGATATTAATGAAAAATATTGTGTAAAATTAACTAGCTTACATAAAAATATTTAATTTATAATTAAAACACACACACATGTATATATATATATATATGGTGTAAGACTTGTTATTGAGTTACACCTTTTCGTGACTCTGTGTATAATTTAAATGATTCAATTATTTAATTTGATATTCTTGTAAAAGAGATGATATATAAAAAAAATTTATAGTAGTAAAAAATTTCATGTTTTAATCCTTTTATTAGTAATATAATAATAATAATAATAATAATAATATTATTGTTAAAATTAGAAAAGGAATTGTTTCTTTTAATAACATACTAATGAAATATTTTTATCGTTATTATAGTTTAGGCGATAATTTTTTTCTATGAAAGGGATTTATTTATTTCAAAAGTAAGTTAGAGTTAATTTCTATTTTTACCAATAAATTTTTTCTTAATGTATTCTAATAAAGAACTTTCTTTAACGAGAAAAAAAGAGATAAATATAATAAATAACTCTCTTAAACTATATATCTCTGTATGCATTGCATTACTAGGAATAGAATGTAAAACAATGATCAGTAAATAGGGAGAAAGCTCTGTGCACACGTTTTTTAAATACTATTTTTTACATTTAGGAAAGTGTTTTATGAAATATATAAAAAAATAATGTGCAAAAAATACTTAACAAATATTGGCGTACTGGGTCTTTGATATGTTCTTTTTTTAAGATAGAATTATTTTGTTTCGTTAACGAAGAAGGAGATTGACGTAAGTTTTTGGAGAAAAAAATTGATACATGGAACTAGAAAATAAAAGGATTAAAGAAGGGTATTGATGTGGTAGTAAGAAAAGAATTAACTCCAAAGATAAAAAAGGAAAAGACACAGACCAAAAAGAATACTACCATGAAAAAGAAGTACGGTGTTAAAGGAAGGGAAATGTGATGTAAAACAGGGTGAGTTTGATTTTGGAAGAAAGATTGAGACATGAATGATATTTTATTGATGAGATGTAAAATAAAGAGGAAAGGTGGGTGCATTTAATTAAGAGGGGAGTGTGGAAAGTAAAATTATATTCATTCTCCCACTTTTAATGTTAAACTCGGGTTCTTATTTTGGATCGAGCTAGGTTCTTAAATTAAACGGCCCAGACATAAATCTATAAATTATGGGCTTAGACGTACCAATGAATTTTGGGCCTGCATCCTAATTTATGGCTCCTTGCGTATATTTTGAATCAATTTTATTTTACTAATAATTATAATAAACAGTCAATTAATTAACTCATATACAATATATATATATATATATATATTTATCTCTTCATATTTTATAATTAATTATCTGTGTATTACAGTTGTCTACTAAATATTTTTTGTTTTAATATATGAAAGCAATTAGGAAATGCAATACAAATAATATTCTTTATATATTATTGGATTTTTTCTTATCTACGTATATCACATTCAAAGTTTCCTAAACACACTGATAAATAATGCAATCTAATAATGTTATATAATACCTATGACTTTGACACGCGTGATCAACAACGTTATCTAATACAGCACCGTCATGTAAGAATACAAGAATTTAAAGGTAACATATAAAATTAAAGTAGCATATCTTTCTACTTTAGAGTAAGATTCGAATATTATCATTTGATCAGAAATGTGTAATGAATACTTTTATTAATGTGAATTATGCCAAATCAATTGCATAATGAAAAACGGAACGAATGGCTCGGAGGGATGCAACGTGGCAAATCATTGGTAACGTCATAACTCATAAGCCATCCTTTCGGAGTTTGATTTCATTCAAGATAAGGAACGCCACAGTCATCATCCAAATGCAAAACCACATGCAATTTTGTCATTTCATTCATCATGCTTCTACAATCAATCCATACAAACCAGGCAACAAAATTGTTGCAGTGAAACACAACTAGAAATCCTTTTGTGTATATAAAGAAATATTCGTTAACATTAAATTAGATGCAAGACTTGATAATTTATATATTTTAATATTTTTTTTTATATAAATTAAATTTAAGTAATATAATTATTTAATTTAATATTTTTGTGGATGAAATCACGTGTAAATATATGAGAGAGCGCGCATGGAATACGTGTTATATTTGAGATTTCATAATAGTGACAACAAAGAAGTTTAAAAGCATCATCTCTTACCCCTTTAAGATAAGGGTTATACTATGGTTGCACACTCTTTCCAGAAGTAGCCTCAAGGCTTTGGACTTGTGTTTCGTATGCATCCCCATTCTATGTGCTTTTCTTCCGTCAAGTTTGTGCTTCAAGAAAATTTCTGTGGCAGATACTGATTATATATATGTCCTGATTTTATTTCCTTGTTTTGGTTTAAGTCACTTGCACTTTAAATTTTAAAAGCTATCAAATCACAAATCAGTCTCTTCACAATTTTGTCTACAATCACAAATCCATCTCCTTACACAATCAAATTATGTGTATCTATTCATCAAATAATTGAATTTTAACCACCGATCTAAATCGTATATCTTAATATTATAAAATTTTAAAAACTAACTAATATATAATTCAAATTAAGGTGTTTAATGTTTGTTCCGCCGGATTCTGGACCCTGCCGAGCTCCTTCGCTAGTGTGGGTGAGAACACCTTTCTCCTCGGCCGAGTCCGATCAGGTAGGACACACTCACGATGTGGGGGAAGTACCTGCAAAAGACACTCCGATGCTAAAGTCAGAATTGGTCTTTTTCAAAAGAGGAATTTAAGTAAAAACGCAATGGTGAAAGATAACTTAACCTTTTGAGTTGACCTTGTAAGGGTATTTGTACCCTTACCCTGACGGTTAGTTAGGTGGGGGGAAGTTCCATCAGCTGGCTTCTCCCTGTCTGAGGTGCACGTGTCGTGCGAGGGGCAGTTTATCAAGTTCCCACGTTCATCATTGTTTTTTGGGGAAAGTGTCACGTCACTCGGTCACATCACGGGTCACCTATCGGTTCGTGATAAGACTACTCTCTGATCTTGGTTTCCTCCGTCGAGTTAGGTCGGACTCGGTCCATAGAGCTCAGCCGAGCTCAGACCATCTCGATATGTACATAAGCCCCCAAAATCCGAGGACGAGACATGTGTTTTAGTCTCAAAAGAGGATTTTCTTGTTGAAAGCTTCCCTAACACGCTGGGGTTTTCACCGAGCTCGCCATTAGTGGTGTGGGAGGTGAAACGTTTTTGAATCTGTCTTATTTATTGGCGGGAACGGTTATAGGTACGCAACGGTTGGCATTCCACACTCTGTCTTTAAATACCCCTTCGTAGACCTTTATGACCTTCCTTCTTCTTTTCAGAGACTCTTTGCTTCCTTCTCCGTCGCACTCCCTTTTTCTTCTCCTTCACTGCCCTTATTTTTGCTTGTTCGGCCGCCGTTTTCTTCACCCAGGGCTCCTCTCGTTGTGTTTTTGAGTCAACTTGTTGCCAGAAACAACCACATTTCTAGGTACGTAACCATGTCCCTTCCCTCTTCTTCAGATTCTTCAAAGGTTAAGCCTTTGATCTCGAAGGAGGTGTCCCCCATAGGGGGGTCTTTATCTTCCGAGGGGACTCCTAGTCCCCCCGCCGTACCTATCCGTAGATTAGGTGAAGGTTCGTCCCGAGCGGCTGCCACGGCCGCGGGGGCCCCGCGGCGACCCGGGGGCTGCTGTTGTAACCGCGCCCCCAAAGAAGGGTAAGGCCCCTAGGCCCAAGAAGGTTTATCCTCCGGCTCCGGCCGAGTACTCTTGGGTCTTGGACGAGGCGAACTCCTACGCCTCTGACCTGACGTTAGATCAGGTGGGCGATCTGGTGAGGATAATGCCACCTATTACTCCGAGCTTGGAGCGATTAGTGCGAATAGAACTTTGCTTTCCCTTTGAGAGGGTGTTTATGAAGCCCCCTGTTGATGGAGACGATTTCATCTATGTATATGATCATATGTTTCGTGACTTCAGCGTCACATTCCCTCCGAGTGACTTTATTTGTCATGTTCTGAGATTGTTAAACGTAGCCCCTTCCCAACTTCACCTGAATAGCTGGGCCTTTCTAAGGGCTTTTGAAATTCTGAGCCCTTTCCTTTGTATCACTTGTTCGGCCAAGGTGTTCCTATACTTCCACCAGCTGAAGCTAGGTCGAAAGGTCGGCTGGTGTTCCCTCAATGGAGCCCAGTATGGGTCTGTCTTCACCTTGTACCACCAATCCTTTAAAAACTTCAAAAGCAAATTCTTTAAGCTGAAACCGGTTCCTCATACCGAGGGTAGGCGTCTTCTTTTTGACGAACGTCAGGTCCCTTATTCCCTCTCTATTGGAGTGAGCGTCCAATAAAGTTCACTTCTTGGTGAGATAGCGACCTCCTCCCCGAAGAGAAAGAGAATATTGACAAGCTCATGGCTCTTGACCGTCCTTTAGATGTTCGACGTGTCTTGAGATTGTTAGATGTTGAGGACCCCAAAGCTGATTTCTTAAGTATTTTTATTGTTCATACGATTTTCCCTTGTTTCTGCTAAGTATTCTTCTAACCCACTTTGGTACCTTATTTTCATATCTGATGGCCGATCAAGGGAGATCAGCGCGTGGGAAATTAATTCAAACTCCTCCTTCCCAGAACAAACCACCCATCAAGAGGTTGAAAAGGGCTTCTCACCCTAGCACCATAATTCTTTCTGACTCCACCACAATTGGCGAGGTGGATAGGACCCAACCTGGCCCCGCTGGGGCTCCCCAAACTCCTCCTCCGGCTGTCAGAGATGACAGTCCTGATAGGGGTGCTCAGCTCCCTGTTGGGATTACTAAGGCTTCTCCTATCACTGTGGTTCCCCCCACCGTTGCTGAGGTGCCCCAAGCTCAGCCTACTTTCACTTCTACTGCAGGGGATTCTGTCCTTGCCCCAGATAATCCTCCCCCGGAGAACTCGACGAGCATTGGTCGCTTGGCTCCTAGGGGGTTGATTTTTCATGGGTGTCCTTCAACTGCCCCGAGGTTGGAACACATATCTTGTCGCCAACCCGGACCTCCTTCTCTATGGGGCACCGAGGTGCGGATGGGGAATTGATATTTTTCATGAGTTGGGGAATTGATATTCTCGGACCTTTCCCTCCAGGTAGAGGACAAGTCAAGTTTCTGATAGTAGCAGTGGACTACTTTACTAAATGGATGGAGGCAGAACCCGTACCCAGAATAACGGCTCAGCAAGTTGAGAAGTTTTGCTGGAAGAACATTATATGCCGCCACGGAGTCCCACACTCGGTCGTTACTGACAATGGTCGCCAGTTTACTGATACCAGGTTTAGGACTTTCCTAAAAAATCTGAACATCCAACACAAAGTTGCTTCGGTGGAACATCCCCAAACCAACGGTCAGGCTGAGGCCGCAAATCGAGTAGTCCTATGCGAGTTAAGGAAGAGATTGGGCGAGGCCAAAGGGTGGTGGGCTGAAGAGCTTCCGAGCATCCTTTGGGGATACCATTGTACCCCGCAAACATCCACCAAGGAAACCCCCTACCGTTTGACTTACGACATTGACGCGATGATACCAGTCGAGATAGGCGAGCCATCTCTAAGAAGGAGATTGGCCCCCGATGTTAACCAAGAGCATGATTTGAGGGCAGAGCTTGACCTAGTGGGAGAAATTAGAGACTTGGCAAGGATTCAGAACGAGGCAGCGCAACTCAGGGCAACTCGGCGGTACAACAGCAGGTTAAGGCCGAGACAATTCCTCCAAGGAGACCTAGTCTGGCGCAAGGTCGGAGTAGCCCGGAGAGATAGGGAGGAAGGCAAGCTCACTCCCAATTGGGAAGGACCTTTCCACATAATCGAAGCATTAAAAAATAGAGCATACCGACTAGAAACCTTGGAAGGAAGACTTGTCCCTAGGACATGGAACGTCACCCATCTAAAGGCCTACTATAGCTGATCTAGGTAAGACTGAGTGAACTTCCTTTTAAAATAACTGTGTGAAGTAACAAAGCCTCGGGAAGCTTTCGTCTTTGCGTTTTGGAAGAATCAGGGGTGGTATTTTGGATAAATTAAATGTAGTGTACTACGGCAGAAAGCTGTTTATTTGACATTTTCCGTCTTAGTGTTATTAATATTATTGTTTAAATTACGAAGCATTTTGATACCCATATATGAAATACCCTTCGTTCTCGGACACGAAATGTGCCTTTTTACTTCAAAAAAATTTAAAGCATACAACCGCTTGATATTCTATGTTTAAACTACGAAAAAGGAAAAATGCGACCGAAGAACATTCCGGCGTAGTATAAAAGAAGCTCTAAAATGAGCTCGGAAATTATATGAAACCGAAGAACATCCTGACGTAGTATAAAAGAAGCTCAAAAATGAGCTCAGAAATTATATGAAACCGAAGAACATCCCGGCGTAGTATAAAAGAAGCTCTCAAATGAGCTCGGAAATTATATGCAACCGAAGAACATTCCAGCGTAGTATAAAAGAAGCTCTAAAATGAGCTCGGAAATTACATGCAACCGAAGAACATTTTGGCGCCCACTGTGGGGCCCCGGTAAATAATTTTCCCGAGACCGCAAGGTACATGGTAAAGACGCGGAGTCAAGCGCAATCGATTTCTGAAGGAATACCAATGGATCCGGCGTTAATAGAAATCTTAAAAAGTCAAATGTAAAGCGCCATGGCCGCGATGAGACAACAGATGGAGGAAGATATGGACAGATGGAGGTAGAGGCAGGAAGAGGAAATGAGAAAGCTTCGGGAGCAGCACCAGGAAGAAATGGCGGCCATGACAAAGCAAAAGACAGCCCATGAGGGCAATACCGGTGGAGGAGAGCATGCTGAATCAGTCCATAGCAAACCAGTGCTAGAAGAACACAACAACGGTGGAGAAAAGGAAGATAATAATCGCGAGAGGGAAGGGCCAGGCCAAGGACAAAATAAGGGAGGTAAAGACCTGCAAAATTCTCATCCCATTGTACAAGAGATGCCCTTCCACGATACACGCATTCCGGGAAATCCAGATTTACAGAGGTTGACTACTTTTCATCCTTTTGTCCCGGAAATTATGAAGTGCAAATTCCCCGAGAATATCAAGGGAATAACCACTGAGAAATACGAAGGTGGAACTGACCCAACTTCACATATAAAAGCCTACCTTACCCAGGCCAGTTTGGTATCCGAGGACCTACGAGTGCATTGCCGCCTTTTTCCCACCACCTTAAAGGGAGTAGCATTGGATTGGTATTATGCTTTGCCACCACTTTCCATAGATTCCTTCGAGTCTCTGTGCGCTAAGTTCGTGGCTAGATTTGCCGATTGCAAGCCCGTAGTGACAGATTCCATTTCCCTCACTAGAGTCCGACAAGGTCACGGAGAGTCACTCAGAAGTTACATGACAAAATTCGCGCAAGCAAGTATGACAATTCCTTATCTTCACCCAGCCATAGCCATGCATGCCATAAAAACTGGTCTAAGGTCGAGACCCTTTTCTAGATCACTCTTTTCTGAACCGCCACGCAACATGGACGAGCTCAGAGAACGGGCGGCCCGATTTATATACATGAGGAGAACAACGAAGCCCAGAGGAAGGGAAAGGAACAACACGGTCGGTATGACCACCATTCGCCACCTAGGCAGAAGGATTATGAGCCTAGGCGGAGAGGATCTTCAAAACATAGTCAATACACACCCTTGAGCGCAAGTAGGGAAGTTGTCTTGAGGGAAGCCTTCAACTCGGATTTAATTCGCCCGCCTAAACCTTGCCCTACTCCCCGGAATGCCGATGTCAATCGCTATTGTAGTTTCCATCAAAATCACGGTCATACGACCGAGGAATGCTACAGAGTAAGGGACATTATAGAAGAGTTGATACAATCGGGAGCTCTTTCGAAGTTCGTAAGAAAGGAGGGAGAAAGAGGGGGAAACCATTTGGAGGAACGCCAGAAAAGGCAGGGCAACTATTCTCATAAAAGCAATGACAAGTTTCGCTCGAGTAGAAAAGAAGCCTCTCACAAGAACAAAATGCAAGAAGTAAGGGGAACGATCAACACTATAGCTGGAGGATTTGGTGGCGGAGGAGTGACGTCTAGAGCTCGGAAGCGGCACTTGCGAAGCATAAATGTGGTGACCAACTACCCTTCCTCAAGAAGCTTCCCGCCGATAACGTTCACTGCTGAGGACTTCTCCACCCCTAATGACAATCATGATGATCCCATGGTCATCACCGCCATTATCGCCAATTGGAGAGTGAAAAAGGTGCTGGTCGACCAAGGAAGCTCGGCAGACATCCTCTATTGGGACACATACCTCAAACTTGACCTACCCCCCGGCGTAGTGAAGGATCATTCTGAGCCCCTCCTTGGCTTTGCTGGGGAGCGAGTCCACACACGTGGATACATTGATCTCCTCACCACTCTCGGGAACAAGGAGGAAGGGAAGACTATTTTGGTCAGATATTTATTGGTCGAAGCTCGGACTTCGTATAATGTCATCCTTGGTAGAAGAACACTAAACCAGTTGTGGGCGATAGTTTCGACACTACATCTCACGATGAAATTCCCAGTGGAGGCCAAGATTGTTACTATCAAGGCCGATCCTAAAATGGCCCGACAATGCTACGCTCAGAGCTTGAAGATTCAGCCATACACATTAAAGACAAGCACAACCAAGGGAACCTCGTCCAAGTGTTTGAGCATAGAGCCAGAAGCGTTAGACCTGGATCCTAGGTCAGATTTTGAAGAACTCCGACCGGCTCCTGCCGAGAAGACTACTCCGTTCCAGATAGGATAAGGAACGCGAAACGGAAGGCGGGGACGTCCGGTTGGAGAAACAATGGAGGGGCATTCCCGTCAGAATATGGAGAAAGTATTGCTCGAGAATGCCGACCTATTTGCATGGAGCGCTGACGATATGCCCGGAGTCGATCCCGATTTTCTGTGTCACAAGCTGGCCATCGTACCCGGTGCTCGTCCGGTAGCCCAAAGAAAGAGAAAACTGGGAGAAAAAAGATTGTCCGCAGTCCGACAAGAGGTGGCCAAACTTCTGCAAGCAGGCTTCATCCGCGAATCAAATATACCACATGGTTGGCTAATGTGATAATGGTCGAAAAGGCCAATGGAAGATGGAGGATGTGTACTGACTACACCGATTTAAATAAAGCTTGTCCGAAGGATACTTATCCGTTGCCAAGCATAGATCGCCTGGTGGACTCCACATCGGGCAGTGGGATGCTGAGTTTTCTTGACGCATACTCAGGATATAACCAGATCCCCATGTACTCCCCCGATGAAGACAAGACGGCATTCATGTCCGATGTGCATAACTATTGTTACAAGGTCATGCCTTTTGGGTTAAAAAACGCGGGAGCCACATACCAAAGATTGATGGACCAAGTCTTCAAAGAGGAGATTGGAGATATAATGGAAGTCTATGTTGATGACATGGTGGTAAGGTCGGCTGGAGTAGACGATCATCTAGTTAACCTTCAAAGGCTGTTTAGCAAGGTTAGGCGGCACAACTTGCGGTTGAATCCGGACAAGTGTGTTTTTGGGGTTCAGGGGGGAAAGTTCCTAGGATTTCTCATCACAGCCAGAGGGATTGAAGCCAACCCTGATAAGTGTAAAGCAATACTGAGCATGAAAAGTCCGACGACTTTGAAAGAACTGCAAAGGTTGAATGGGAGTTTGGCTGCTTTATCTCGGTTTTTGCCGAGATTGGCTGAAAAAGCTAGGCCATTGTTCAAGTTGTTAAAGCAAGCTTCTAAGTTCGAGTGGAACCCAGAAAGTGAAGAGGCGTTCGCAGACTTGAAAGAGGTCATAGCAACTGTACCGGTCCTAAAAAACCCCTCTAGGACCGCCGAGTTGAGCCTATATCTATCCGCCGCGCACTCGACCATAAGTTCGGTCCTTGCTTCTGAAGTTGACGAGAAGCAGTATCCCATCTATTTCGTTAGCAGAACTTTGCAACCTGCGGAGGAAAGATACCAAGTCGTGGAGAAGCTCGTCCTGGCGTTAATATTCTCGGCCCGTCGGTTGAGACACTACTTCAGACAGGTGCTTCAAACTATCCACTCAGACAGGTGCTTCAAAGGCCCGACCTAGCAGGACGTATGACGGCTTGGTCCATTGAACTGTCAGAGTTTGGTTTGACCTTCCAAAGTAGGGGACCTATGAAAGCCCAGTTCTTGGCTGATTTCTTGACCGAGCTCCTTCCTACTTCGAGTGATGATGGCAATGCAAATGATCAATTTTGGACACTCAGCGTAGATGGGTCCTCCAATAAAAAGGGAAGCGGGGCTGGAGTTATACTGGAAGGACCCTCAAATTTAATCCTAGAACAAGCTGTTAGATTCGAGTTCTCAGCCTCGAACAACCAGGCGGAATACGAGGCCCTCTTGGCAGGGTTACGGTTAGCTCAAGAAATGGGTGTCAAAAAGCTAAGATGTCATAGTGATTCACAACTCGTCACTGGCCATGTTAATGGAACTTACCAGGCAAAGAGCCCCTACTCGCCCAATATCTCGGGTTTGTAAAAAAGTGCATAATCTCCTTTTCACACTTCAGCGTGATTCATGTCCCGAGGGCAGCAAATGAGAGAGCCGACGTACTATCAAAGCTAGCTAGTACAAAGAAGATCGGGCAATACCGAACTCTGATCCAAGAAACGATGACGAAACCGTCCATCGAAGAAGAAGTCATGTGTGGCCCAACCTCATTCGACCAAACTCCCTCACCTTGGTATGATCAGGTTAGGGCATATTTAGAAAAAGGAGACTTACTGGGGACGACGCCCCAAGCTAAGAAGGTACGTCGCCAAGCCGCCACCTTCACCTTGGTCAATGGAGAATTATTTAAAAGGGGACTCTCAACACCGCTGCTCAAGTGTCTTGACTCCCAACAGGCCGAATATGTCCTAAGGGAATTACATCAGGGGATATGCGGAATGCACACCGGTGGGCGAACTTTAGCACACCGAGCCCCACGGTGGGCGCCAAAATGTTCCGCCGGATTCTGGGCCCTACCGAGCTCCTTCGCTAGTGCGGGTGAGAACACCTTTCTCCTCGGCCGAGTCCGATCAGGTAGGACACACTCACGATGTGGGGGAGGTACCTGCAAAAGGCACTCCGATGCTAAAGTCAGAATTGGTCTTTTTCAAAAGAGGAATTTAAGTAAAAACGCAATGGTGAAAGATAACTTAGCCTTTTGAGTTGACCTTGTAAGGGTATTTGTACCCTTACCCTGACGGTTAGTTAGGTGGGAGGAAGTTCCATCAGCTGGCTTCTCCCTGTCCGAAGTGTACATGTCGTGCGAGGGACAGTTTATCAAGTTTCCACGTTCATCATTGTTTTTTGGGGAAAGTGTCACGTCACTCGGTCACATCACAGGTCACCTATCTGTTCGTGATAAGACTACTCTCTGATCTTAATTTCCTCCGCCGAATTAGGTCGGACTCGACCCAAAGAGCTCAGCCGAGCTCAGACCATATGTACAATGTTATATTGTTGGTGTCATCAGCACGAACATATATCATCAGCATAAATATATATCACATTTTTCAAATACTAATAATTACGTAACATTCTACATTGTTTTAATAATAGGATTCAAGTGTAGTACTGGTCATGCTACGACAAACATGAGATGAGGTTCGTTTCGATTTGAGATTGGAGTGTTGTTATTATTTATAATTCTTAGGCCACAATTTTACATATTTACCCTTAATTTGATCACGTCTCTATCGTCACATTACCTCTTTTTTACTGACGCCACACACGCTGTAAATAATACATAATTTTTAATGTTGTTTCTAGACATAATTCAGATAAACCAAACGCCGACAATGAAAGCCACCAAAGAACTTATTGACATCATAAAATAAAATTCGTACCCATATAAAAATTTGAAGCTTTTTTGGCGCCACAATTTTATTTTTTTTTTATATTCGTAAAAATCGAATAAATATTAAAAATTATCATTATTTAATTTAATGAATTGAGGTGAATTCTCTTAACTAAGATTATATAATATAATGCAAAGAATAATATTGACAGTGATGGAACAAAGATGATCTGAAACAGGAATCGTAACATAATAACACTTCATTCTCTTTCTCAGTTCTCACCCTACCATTCATGCTCTGAAAAGTCACAAGTCGAAGGAAGATTAGAAGGAGAAATGAAGACGGCGCGCGTAGGTACATGTAATGTAACGAAAGCAGAAGATCACGTGCGCACGTGACATGTGTTTGAATTTTTTGTTGGGGACAGTGTTTGATTGTGTGAGCAGTGTGGGCCCTGAGTACGTTGTTGGGCTTTGTCTGCATAAGAAAAGTATGACATCAGAAGTGTATTGGCAGTTCCAAACTCTCTTCTGATTCTCTCTTCTGTGCTGTTACCCTTACACGTGTCAAACCATTCCCACACGATTCCCACGTGTCACAAATCACGGACACCCGTTGGTTACATTTATCTCACCCAACCCAACACTCGCAAAACCCAAATATTCCTCGTCATGCGATCATCCCCTCCTTCCACACTCTCTTACATTTGAATTCAATCACACTCTCAAATATTCCTTCAACCATAATAATAAAGACCAAAGATCTCACTCACTGTGT
Source organism: Hylodesmum podocarpum (assembly GCA_026586105.1). Classification (NCBI taxonomy): domain Eukaryota; kingdom Viridiplantae; phylum Streptophyta; class Magnoliopsida; order Fabales; family Fabaceae; genus Hylodesmum; species Hylodesmum podocarpum. The sequence goes on along the minus strand of JALJEV010000424.1, from coordinate 2,527,228 downwards.
CAAAAAGTTGTGTTGTCATTGTTTGCATGAGAATTTAAGGAGTTGAAGCTAACATCTTTGTATAGCATGGATTCATCTTCTTCAAGATCTCACTCTCATAATCACCCACAACTCCCTCCGGGGTTTCGTTTCCACCCCACAGATGAAGAACTTGTCGTTCACTACCTCAAGAAAAAAGCAGATTCTGTTCCTCTTCCTGTTTCCATCATCGCCGAGGTTGATCTCTACAAGTTCGACCCATGGGAACTCCCAAGTATGCAACTTTATCACACCCCAGTGCCCCACTTTTTATTTTTTCCTCATCTCATGCAAACCCACTTCATATATTTCCATGATCATCTTCTTTATTCATAAAGTTTAATTTTTGTATTCAATATTTTTACTTTTCTTTTGGTTTTGGTGTTTCTGTTTTTTCCTTATTTTAGGTAAAGCAACGTTTGGTGAGCAAGAGTGGTACTTTTTCAGCCCAAGGGATAGGAAGTACCCAAATGGGGCAAGGCCTAACCGTGCTGCTTCTTCTGGGTATTGGAAAGCTACAGGAACTGATAAGGCCATAATTGCTTCTGATGGTCACCGCAAAGTTGGTGTTAAGAAAGCCCTTGTTTTCTACGGTGGAAAGCCTCCAAAAGGGGTTAAAACCAATTGGATCATGCACGAGTATAGGCTTGTTGATAATTATTCCTCAAATTTTACATCAAAGCCACCTTCTCTGCCATCAAATCATACACACAGTACCAAGAAGAACTCCTTAAGGGTATGCATGCCATATATATGATTCATATTGAACTCCTCTTCAACCAGAGCAGAATATATGGCTCTAGTGATCTATATAATGGATCTCTTTTAATAATAAGATAAGACTTTTATTATTATTAAAGTTTTAAAAAAAAATAATTTACTAGAGCATTATGGTATTTAACCATTGTGACAACACATTTTTCAATATCAAAATTGATTTGTTTTTTATTTTCTTTGTATTGATTTTATTTGGTAGCTTGATGATTGGGTGTTGTGCCGAATATACAAGAAAAGTAACAGTACCATCCTGCCAAGGTTACCTTTGATGGAGCAGAACAAGGAAACGGAGAGTACTATGCTACCAATGATGTCAACTTTGTCAATGGCTAACAAGAAAACAACTCCACAGAATTCAAAGGCTACGTCATCGAGGAGCGAAAGTTATGGACCCATGGGACTAGAAAATGATCATGACAACTTCTTTAATGGATTCTTAGGAGTTGATCAGAGCATGCATCAAGATGTTTCTGACTCCCATCATCATCATCACCAAGTATCTTCTTCTTCAAAGGGAAACTTCCCTGTGAAAAGAGCACTTTCATCACAGTTTTGGAATGACACAGGGTCATCTTCTTCAAGCAGGAGATTAATCCAATGTGATCTTAATACTGGAAGTAGCAGCAGCACTGTTGAAGAAGACAATTCCTTTCTCTATCTGCTTAACCACCTTCCACAGAACACTACAACTTTTCACCCAAATTCGCTCATTGGCCCTGTTGGTAATGCTGTAATGAGGCATCAGTTTCAACTTCCAACCATGAATTGGAACACTTAATTATTAAGTTTTTGGTTTTATTATTATTATTTTGCTTTTCCTATTGTAGCCATATAACCACACACAGAGATCGTCACTACTATACGCTTGTGTTTGTGAGCTTTTTTTGTCTTTGAAGCATATATAAAATTAAATTGAATACAATAGAATATTACTATTAGTTTGAGCAACAACACCAGCACTTTTAATTAACTAATAATTAAATCCTTTGTTATCATTGATTAGGATTTTATTATTAACAAGCTGACCATGGTCACCGTGCATAAAAAAAATACTTTGGTGAGATTTGAGAGAGACAATAATAAGTCCAATTAATTATTTTTTTTTACTATACTACCTAAAAAGTTTAAATAAATCTTTGTTTATTGGTTAAGAGATAGGAAATACCTTGAATTTGGTCTTAAACAACTAAACTTACGTAAGAGAATTTTTTTAATTATTATATTTGTATAAAATATTTATCATTAAATATAAAATAAAAATACGTATAATAGAAATATTCTTTTTAACATAATTTATCTTATATTACAAGATTTGAATAGGATTAGATAGACTCGATGAGGATAAAAAAAAAAAAAAAAAAAAAACTCGATCAGACAAAAATTTATTACCTTAATTGGAACAAGGGGATTTGGAAGGGAAAAGACATGCACTCGTGTAAACAAGGTAACCGCCTTATTTCATCATCTTCTTAGCATTTAACATATACTTTTAAAAAACAGTAAATTATATTTACCTGTTCATTATATTTATATATATATATATAAAAAAAAAAAAAAAAAGTGTGAAGATATAAAGTGTGAAGATATAAAGTGTAAAGAGAGAAAAATATATATATTTTATAAATAAGTTAGTTTATATATAATATGTGGAGAGAAAAATATATATATTTTATGAATGAGTTAGCTGATTAATTGTATATTACAGTTATTAACATAATAAAACTGCGAAAAAAATATAAAAGATTCTTGTTAGTGGTTTTGTCGGTGAGAAGTAAACGTGTTAGAGAGATCAAAACAATTGCTACAGCTCGATTTTTTAAATTAGACTATTGAAAAAAGAAAAAAACTGAACTAGCTAGATTCTGGACTTGTTATAAACCCTCTACACATGTTGATGTTTATTTTATTTTATTTTTTCCAAAAGAAACTACATACACGTTCATACTTGATTGCATGTCCAAAAGTAAAATGTCAACTGCTTTAAGTTGTTGGGATATGATTACACAATAGAAGAATTTTAAAGGTGTTCAATACTTTTTTTTATACAAATATTTTAAAGATATATATCATGCACAATTTTTATGAGCAAAATTTCATTGATTTATTTTAACCTGATCATGAATACAAGAAAACAAGACCAATTTAAAGGGACTCCATTAAACATTGATTTGTTCTTAAACTATATCCATGACTTGGCCTTTAACAAGTCAAAAACTTCATTGAAAGAAAAAGAGACACCTTAAAACACAATCTTATTATGCATAATTCATACTACGATGTGCCAAAAGAGATAACAATTAAACATATATAAAACATCATTTTCCTCTTCAAGAGAGAACTAAAGTGAATATAGGGATGAAAATGTTATTAGAAAACCCCCAAAGTCATGCATAAATTGATACCAGATTGGTTTTTCACCTAACATGATATAAATAGGTGATGAATATCTTTTTCAAGACAAAAACACAACACACAAAATATATCCTACAAAGCTCCGTTTTTAATACTAATCGATCCAACAAAGCTCTACAGAAAGAGAAAAAACCCCTAGGCTTTTAACAATTGTAGCACTTCCAACACAAAAGATTCCACTGCTACCTTTATACCCAACATGTTATTATTTCAGTCTCCTATGATAGCCACACATGCATCCCTGTTAAATTAATGAGATATGACACAGACGAGAGAAAGAGTGTTTCATGCTAATATATATTGTCATTTGTCAATTCAGACATCATCATCATGTTTGAATCGTATTTGTTCTTCATTTTTTTTAAAACTTTTCTCATTACACATTTATTTTGCAAGAATGATTTGTAAATAGACAACTTGTGTTAAACCACCACACTTATAAGAACGAAAAATATTATGTGTGGTTTTAATTTCTTGTGCTGAGAACTTGCTAGAGAGGGTTCTATGCGCTGTTTTATTCCTCCTGTTTGTATCTCTATGTATGCTTATATCTAGCTATTAAAATGACAGAATCTTTCTAAAAAAGTTGCACCAAAAATTAAAATAAAAATGTGAGCTCTCAGCACAAATAACAATGTTTTTTTTTTACGGTATTTATTTTTGTTTCTACCATGAAATATCATATGGATGTTTAAAATTTTCTTAATTATACCAATAAAAAAGAAATAATATTTAAAAACCAGCTTATAATTAAGCTAGGAAAGTCAAGAAGTGACAGCTTCGAAATTCAAATCGATTTTATACTTTTCTCTGTTGAGTGTTGAAGTTTATGATGTATACTAATCCGTTATTTTGGCATATTTATCTTTACAATTATCATGAGTTGAACTTCTATTATTTATTATTTTTTTCTGTTACATTGGAAACCACTATTTAGATTAATTAGACAGAATAATATACATGATTTTTTTTAGGCTTGTCAGTGTATTAATAATTTACTTGTGAACGAGTCAAGTGGAATATTACTAGAGACAGATGAGTGAGTCAATCCAGACACTACTCATCACAACACTTTAGTTTGCACTTTGAAGTGTTAAAATAAAATAAAGGAAACAAATATGTGTGGGTCGTAAGCAGCCAAATATATAAATATAAAATTATATAATGAATGAGAGGTGAAGAAGGATTTGGACTTTACTTTTGTGCCTAGCTAATGACGTATGATAATTATTCGAAGTCATAATCATGTATTTGATTTAATTGATTGTACGCAAAGATTAGATAATCTTGTTAAAAGCCATATCTTAAGCAGGAAATGATGTACATCAATTTCCCTGCTTGCATCTAATGTATCGCCATAACATTGGCTCCACACAAAGCACCAAATTTAGTTGTCGTGTTATCTCTTTCATTAAAATTCAAGCATGTCTCTAATGTATCGCCATGCTATTGGTTCTTAAGAATCAATTAAATTATATTTAATGGAGCAGTAACCCACTTTTCAGTTAAACCATGCCAGCTTAGAAAGCTGTTCTTCATACCCAAATTCAGCTAGCGAGTTTAATTTTGAACTTTTTTTTTAACTTGGTCAATAGTTTAGTAATATGCATTTATTAAGTTCTGTTCTTTTACTAAAGAATAGAGAAAGAAAAAAAATCAAACCACACACAAAAAAAATAGATTCTTCATTATTTGCTAATGAGTTTTACAACAATTTTTTTCCTTCTAATTTTTGTTTATTTTTTATATGACAATTTTTTATTTGCTAAAGAAGAAAATATATTTAACATATTGAATTCTTTTTTTATTCATTTAATTTTGTTAGGAAGATTTTTGTTTTGACAACAAGTATGAAAATAAACAAAAGGAAAAATATTTGATAGACAAATGCAATACGCAGACAATCAGTTATAAAATATGAAGAGAAAAAAATACGTATATATTTTATGAGTGAGTTGGTTGGTTGATTGGATATGTATTACAGCTGTTAGTATAAAGTGGTAATGGTAAAGAGAAGGATGTTGAAATTTTCAATATATTGTATTACTTTAACAAAAACAATTAATTCCATTTTTATAGTTGTAATTGACACTGTTTAAGTTAATTAAGGAATCTATTCCTGAGTGTGATATTAGAATAAGCCAGATCCAAGTTTAAAATTTCTTTGAAGAAAAAGGGTATGGCCCATTTCACAATAGAGTTTTGCTTTGTTTTGGTCAACATGAAGTTTGGGTTAAAACATATGGACTTCGTGTAAGGCTCCATTGTCCATATGAATTTTAATGGCTAATACGGTCCAATCAATATGCATAACTATAAACTTCAAAATCAATGAATAAAAAGGAAAGTTGGACAAAAGAAAAAAGAAAATAGTGAATAAAGTCAATAAACAGATGGAATACTTGTCACACTTTAAAATGTGAGGTGCACATTAATTTCAGCGAAAATGCGTTTTAGAAACTTTTTGATTCAATTGGACTAACCTGTGGTAGTTCTATCACTGCAAAGTGACTACAATTATGAGCAAATATTATGGTTATTAGTTAAAGAAGTAAAAAGAGAATTTTTTTTTTTTTTTTTTTTATTTAAAGTCCTTTAAACAATACCAATAAGGCGCATAATCATTATGTTAACTTTCATAAGGTAAATGCATTTTTTTAAGGTAGATGCCAACCATCCCAACGGCATTATTAAAAAAATTAAGACTTGTAAAATCATATAAGTTTTTTTTTTTATGTGTATATTCACCATTAAATATTTCATCTTTTTAATTAATTAATCAGTGTGCAGATAACAATGAATAGATTATAGAGGATTTGAAATAACTAGAATCAGATTATTCCAATTTATTATTTATGGTTCTTTTTAAGAAACAAATATATGATTCTCTAAGATAAAAAAAAATAGTTAGATTTGTTAATTTTTCATAAATATATTTCTATTTCAAATTTACCCATGATACTAATTTGTTAAAGATGTAATTATTATGTTTTTTTAAAGATAGGTTTTTTTAACCAATTAATATATACTATTTTATTGAGTTTAATAAACACACCCACTTTCATAAGAAATAGGTGCATATCAACAACTATATATGTTAGTCATGTTACAACTAATTAAGAGTGAAAATGAAAATATACTTAAAAGTAATCAATTAACTTTTACAATTACGACCAAGAAAATATTATATCTATTTCTATTATATATATATATATATATATATATATATATTACTGGAAATAATAATCAATAGTCTTTAGATTAAGTTTTGCATCATCTTTAAATGGTTAATATGAAATGTGAAAGTACAAAAAGCATTGAATAAGAAAATGAGCTAAAAGGCGTAATGATTAATAATATACACTTTTGAATACATACTATATATTATCAATTTAAGTTAATAAAAAAGAATAAAAATAATAAATCTTAGTTTTTATTAACAAATAAAAATACTCCATACATGATTATATAAATGGAGACATAGGTTATATATATCGACGACTAAAATAATTTTCCATTGTCATTAGATTAAAGCTATCACATATAATAAACTTGTTGATTTTAATAAAAATTTGTAAAAGTAATATAAACATCGACGTGGTTTAACGACTGTCATTATAGAACATCTTTACATTGCATCATCATTAAACAGTACTAATAGCAAATTAGAGAGAAAAAAAATGTAATTTAGTATAAATCATCTTTCAAAACCATTCAAAACAACCACTCATCCTCATGCATTTTATGTTCAACTTTACAATTTAAATTCATGATTTATAACCTAAATCTCGAATTAAAACATTGAAGAATAAAATAATAATTAAAAATACCTAATAAGTTAAAATTAATTAATCCCTATCCCCACCCGAAAATAAATACGAACGCAATATCAAAGAAACGATGGTGATTAGAAATATTTTTATTAGAAAAAAATGTGCAGCCTCGAGAAGCGTGAGAACGTGTGGGTACTCACACTCACCGGCGACGACTTTCAGCACCGTCTCAACCCAACCCTAATCGATTCACTTCTCTCAAATCTCTCACGTATCGCCGCAGAAGCCACGCCAGGCTCCGTCCTCATCACCACCGCGCACGGCAAATTCTTTTCCAACGGCTTCGACCTCGCGTGGGCCCGCACCGCCGCTTCCGCCTCCGCCGCCGTCGATCGCCTCCGATCGATGGTCAAATCCTTCAGGCTCGTCGTCACCGCGCTCATGTCCCTTCCCATGCCCACCGTCGCCGCCATCACCGGCCACGCCTCCGCCGCCGGATTCCTCCTCGCCATCAGCCACGATTATGTTCTCATGAGGAGCGACTACGGCGTGCTCTACATGCCGGAGGTTGACATCGCGCTGCCGCTGCCGGACTACTTCGACGCCGTCCTGAGGTCGAAGATCCGGTCTCCGGCGGCCCTGCGCGACCTGGTGCTCCGCGGCGCAAAAGTGAGGGCGGCGGAGGCGGTGAAGATGGGAATTGTGGACTCGGCGCACGATAGCGCGGAGAGCACTGCGGAGGCTGCGATGCGCCTGGGGGAACAGTTAGCACGAAGGAAATGGGTGGGTGAAGTGTACGCAGAGATAAGGAAGAGTTTGTTTCTGGATGCGTGTAAGGTTCTTGGATTGACTCCCAAAGCTATCATTTCCAAGCTCTGAATCTCAGTACTTTTTTTTTTTTTTTTTTTTTTTATGGAAGACCCAATTTTACTATGATAAATAATAATTATTAATTAATAAGAATGATTTTATCTTTAATTTTTAAATTTATTTTATTTGTAGTTAATTACTGATGTGTATAGTTTTAGTGTACTCCGAAATGTGTGAAGATTTCATAACATGGTGATTTAGTCTATGTTTAGGTTAGTGTATCAAACCTTCTAAGAGTACATTTAGAAAAATATATAAGGAGTTGAAACATAAGCTTAGTTATATATAACAAGTTGTTTTTATATCATATTTATTTTAAAATTATATTTATTCTTGATAAATAATAAATGTTAAATAAATATTACTATATTAGTAAGTCAATGTTTCATGCTAGTAGAAGTTTTTGAGTTTTAAAATTACTATTTTGGACATGATGTATGCTAGACCTAACACAACTAAAGAGTAGGTAAACACAGGAACTAAAGAGTAGGTCAATACTTGACGTTATCGTAAGGTTGATTAGGCCCAAGAGACCTACATCACTCGCAAATAACTAGAACAAGGTTAGCAGTCCCTGACAATTAAGGGATAATCAAAGACCCTAATTTTCCTGTCACAAGATAATTATCCTCTATATAGAACATAATTATTTCTATTGATCTTGATTCTTGGGTGAGTTTAAGTTTATTTGTTAAGAAAGTGTCTCTTTAATAAATAGACAATTTTCTATTTTTTTAATGTGTTTGTTTAAGCTGTTTATACTTAATTTTTTTAAAGTAAATCCTTTCTATTTTTTTTCAAAAAGTGTTATTAATGAATGCTTATTTTAATTTTGAAAAAGTATGCCTTATTATCTAAAAAATAAATTTTTGAACAAATTAATGAATTAGTTAAATGACCTTTTAAATTAATTATTATTTTTTAAAATTTTTGAAAAAATAAATAAATATTAAAGCATAATCATTTTGTCATCTTTATTTTCACGAGTACTTGAGAAGGAATAATGTATAATAATTATTTTATTGATTAGACTTAAGTCTATATAAATCAAAGTATCTTGATGACGTATTCTAAATTTAGAAATTTGTTTTTGTTTGGCAATTGGTGAAAATATTTTTTCCATTTGCTATAACAAATAGATGATGCAGTATATAATAGATAATGCAGTTTATGAGTTGACAACTATAGTTCCTCTTATTAGTGTTTATATATCTACAAATATATATATGATTTTATAGGTACTTTGTACATGGTTTTATCTTATTTTTAGATGAGGTTTGCCAAATTTACAATAGCCTCATTGTTTTTATTTCTTATGATATCTGCTTAAGATTTTTACTTGACTAGTCTAAGGTGATGTTAGTCTGTGCTTCAGTTATAGATCAAATTTGAGTTGTAGCAACTTATATAATTAAAATAGCTAATGAAAATGAGATTAGATAAGATTTGTTTTGGCCATGAACTGAGTCAATTATTTATAAATAAGTCTTTTAACATATCCTTACTTATTATTAGGAAATTATAAATTTATTATTTTTTTAGAATAAATTTACGTATTAAACAGTGTTCGTACAAAACAGATAGAAGCTCATTGAGATATTTTTACAAAAATTATCATCCTCCAATATATTAGATGTGAATTTAAATTAATATCTAATCCTATGTTACGAAGAACATGTCATATGACTTATAATTTGTATTTATCCATTCTAAATTTAATTTGTATCTACCCACTTACTTCTGGAACAGATAGATACCTTTATTCCCATTGCTGACAAGACAAAAGTGATAGCTTCGTCCGTAACTTGGTCTCCTTTTCTTTCTTTCCTTTTATGTTCATAAAGACGATGTTAAGGAGAAGATAACATTATAGAAAGAAATTAAGCGTGAAAGCTTTCAATTCCATTAACAAATAAGACAAAACTAAGTTTGAACAATGACGGACATAGCCTAACTTATCAAATCGCTCCATTTCAATCTGTGTGACTAATGGGACTTTTAATTAGCATATGTGCAAGTAATTGACGGAATACCAACACTTTGATTTTCAGATCAATTTTTATAACTATTTCATCTGCATCTACAACTTTTGTAACTATTTCATCTGAATAAACTCTGTTTTGAACATGATCGAGAACACAGAATCAAACATTGAAGATTTTCGGTTGCATCATTAGTGAGAGAGATCATCAATAAAAACAAGAAAGAGTTACTTGAGCATGCCTTAATTGAAGGATATTCTGATTTGCCCAAGGCTGGCAATCATCTCCATCTGTCATGTCTCAAAGTTTTTCACATATTCTTCAACTTCAGTAACTGATATGATTCTGACACAGAAATGCTTCAAGATATCAGCAAAGCAATCTACCTTCCTATGAGTGAAAATTCAAAGAAAAAAATCCAACACCAATATCTCATAGCAATTCATGCTTTAGTCATTATAAGAGGACCAGTTTCACTGCACATCATGTTTTGAGAAAAGGACCTGCAATTATGGTCCATTTAATACACAAAGCTGCATTGGGCTTCCTCTAGCTAACTATGTCCTGCTACAAAGTTATCAGCACTTCAAATCGATTTCAGTATCATTTTACACCATCCTTTTACCGATTTTAATATAAAATTCCGTGTAATTGTGATGCGTGTTTGTGTCACTCAAGCGTTGTAACTGCATACTTCCTCAGCAAGTAGAATATATGTTGCAGGAAATTGCATTGGAAACTAATAAATCGTGGGGTTGAATTTACTTTCATTATAATTAAAATTATTTGATCTAATTAATGTCAAAATTTTAATATAATATATTTATGCAGTAGAAAATTTGTTAATCTTTATAGTGAAAGATCCTGAGATTGATCGCATAATTTTCTGTGACCACACCACTCAACAAACTGTCCACGTAGCTATATCATTATTTTGTTTGTCCAATTTTTTTACATTGATAAAAAAATCCACTTTATGGCATAATGACGGTGGCTGTTTTTCCAAACGTCCAAATTGCTGCAATTGTCATGTCCTTCTTTCTAGGATTGTGGAACATATTCTCTTAATTCATCGTCCAAAAATCAACTATTTAGTACAATAAAAGAGTAATTAAATATCAGGAAGTAACAAATAATTTGCACATTTAGAACATTAATTATTAATTCGTTATAGTTCTTATAATTTATTTTTTTCCTTCACCTAGGTTTTTAGACACTATGTTGATCATGTACATTAGATATTTACCATTAAAAAAATATCCTAAAAAAATGATTTTTATAAGACTAAATTATCAGACAAACTATAAATGAAATTCTATATTCATAGCATAAGACTCTTAAATAATTTAAAGACAAGGAGATCACATATATCTTTCAAGTGATACAACTCTTTTTTCATATCCATTTTTGGACCATTGTGTATGGTGTCAGACGATTCATTTACACTAGTTTTTGAAATTGTAATCATATCTGTCATTTTAATTCGTATAATTACAACAAGGATTTTTTTATCCCTATAACTAACAATTAATTGTCGGTTACTTCAGTCCTAATGTTAGACTCTAACCAATTGAATTTTGATTTTGACAACTTAGTCATTTTTGTCCACTATTAGTATATTATATATATAAAAAGGTTAATTACATCAAGGACCAAGTTAATGGATGGAATGGTGATGGTGAACATCATGGACCAAATTAAAAATAATTGTCAAAGCCAGTGACTAAATTTGCTTTGTCGTTGTATCAAGGAATAAATGATGGTGGCGCTAGTTTTGGAGACTAGATTGATATTTTATTTGTACTAAATTACAAGTGCTTCAGTAACACCTTAAACAAAATGTAACTATTTGCTTCTCACATTTGCAACAAATTCCAATATGGTGGAGGTGGTATTATTACAGGATATGTCCAACTCATTGGAGTGAATATGTGCTAGCTACATCGCAGGTTGACTTGGCAATTAAGGAGAAAATTACTTTCTAATCGAAACTAGATTCATCAATTCAGTTTTTTGTGTCTGTGTATGTTCTTAGTTTAAAATTATGCTTACCTAACATGATTAACATCCTTTGATTTTTGTGAAATGCATGAAAGATAATTTCCGCTGTTAGTGAAATCCTTTTGATTATTGCCTCTACTTTTGAACCTTTGATTAATTAACATCTCTTTTACCTATTGGATTTTTTTTTTTTAATCCTAATTCAATGGATGTCCAATTCTAGACAGTTGTTCAATTATTTGGGTGAAAATTTCTGTACTATATTATGATGTCAAGTTTTCCAAACTTATAGAAATTACCTACTATATATGTGAGAAATATGTTATGTGTAGTTTGTTATATGTAAAATTATAGAAAATTACACATGACAGTAACACACTAATTTATTCGTTATATATTATATCTGTAATTGGTTGCTTAACATATAAGATAGAAAACTAGTTGGATAAAGCAAAATCATCTCCCGGGGGTTCACAGATATGACTCATTATATATGAATATGGGTCTGGAATGGATAATTATTTTGTAGAAGGTGGTGATTCTCCAACAAGAAAGGAGGAGAAGAATGCCAATGAGTTGCTTGGTTTGAAACAAGGTACTGCATGGCCAGCTCCTCGAAATGTCGCAAATGTAAGCCCCTCGTACTCTTGATACCACCCACTAACCTGTTCCAATGGTAGAATGTGTTTTGCTAAAGAATGAATTCACGACAATAGCAAATCATTCATGTATTGTTAGATAATGTTTTTTTATTAAATTAAAAGAATAATATATTAGATGTTTATAAAAATAAACAAAATATTTGTAAGTCATTAAATATTGTTGATTTATCATTTTGGTTTTTAAAAAGTTATTGAATTATAGAGTACTTAATAAAAATGAAAAGAAGTTCCCTCTCTTTCCTTTTTCTTCTAAAACCTTACAACAAAGCAATATAATATGCTTTCAATTCATAATGTCTTACCTCCATTTGATGGTACCAAGGCCTCCATTTCTTAGTGATAGGCAAACCTAGAATACTTAAACTGTATCTTGTTGACAGCACTGGCACCCTACCATCAGTGTCTCCACTGAATGGTCAACAATAGAATGACAAAAACCATAAGAATAACGTGGCAGCACAGGGCCTTTGAATTACAAGGTTGAAATTGAATAGTATTTACCTGTAAACCCAAATCCTAAGTCCTGCCGAAATAAGCTTCTTGTAGATTGGGATCATAGAAGGTTTTGATTGTGTCCATCCATTGAATATGTTGTCACTGATTTTGATTAACCATTAAAAGGTGATTGATTAATTGATTAGTTAATTAATTAATAGAAAAGACAACAAAATATTCTATCACTTCTCACATCATAACAAATGAAGTTGTTCAAACTAACTCTATTTGGACTAGAAACACTTGTAACATTCTAACATGACCAAATTAAAGAAAGTGAAAATGAAACAGTATATATATAAGTACTTGCATATACTCCAATTCTTCAGATTGACACCATCACTGGCATGAAGTGCCTTCTGAACATCTGGTCTATTATAAAAAGCTTTGGCATAGTCATCCAAACATGGGTCATAACCACCCATGATTCGTGGCATCTATCAATCAAACCCACATGTGTTAGTACAGCATATATCTTATATACACTGTTCACAACTTTATCAATATTGATTTCAATAATTATAATAAGTTCTATAACAAACATATTAAAACATAATACATGGTTTACAACTTTTGTTAGAAGTTTCTCAATTCCACTATATGTTGGAAATTTCTTTGATCACTCACCATTTTGGATGAACGATTCATCACCGTCTGCATGAATTGATCCTTTGAACGCGCTGTGCTGGCGAAACAAACAGAGGTGTAGAGACTGTAGATATCAATTTTGTTGTATTGTTTGAGTATTTCATCAACTCCTTGACCACAATCTTTGTTACTCCATGGATCGCCGCTATTGAAGTCACAACTTGCTTTGATTGATTTGTAAGTTTCATCAGATATCACTGCATGGCTCCAAGCATAATCAACCATACCTTTCCAATCCTCTGCATCTGATGTTTCAGGGTTCCCCAGCTGAAAAAAAAAGGATAATTATAATTATCAGTACTGAGAAAATCTAAACGTAATTAATTATTGATGACAAATAATAATTATCTCTGCAAAGATGCTCATGGAACATGATGTGACTAGTGCGTCATAGACCTATTTTCCAAATCATGTCAAGGAACATAAGTATAGATATATGCTGAACTACGATGGAAATATTCTTGCTTATAAAGCAAAATTCTTTATACTTTGATTTTTATTTACTGCCTCTTTGGTTGATCCAAAAGTCACGTTAATTTTGAAAGAAACAAAATTTTTAAATTTCTTATTGGTAAAAAAAAATATTTTAAAAGTGTGAAACCACAAAATATATCATTTAATAGCAGATAATTTAAGTATAATAGGTATTTTTAGTATTACTAAGTAATTACCAATCAAAATTAGAATTTTACTTAGATAATCATCATAATAAAGTTTGGTGTAAATTAGAAAAATAGAATTTCAAATTTTTTCTTTACAACACTTTCCTGAAATCGTAAATCGAATGTTTGAATCTTAATTCTTCTTTTGAAATCAATCCTTTAAACCTTGATTCCAAAAATAACATTCATCAAATTATGAAACAGGCCAATTAATTGTTCTAGTAGGTGTTAATTAACTATTGAAGTTATTCAATAGTACCAAAATTCCCTTGAGATCAATGTGAAGGGAAGGGTCCTTGTTTCTGTCATGGATTAGTTCAGCCAGCTCCGGTACATACTTCCCTGAAAAGCGTGTTTCATGGTCAATTTAGAGGGTTCATTAAAATTAAGATTAAAATTATTAATTTGTTGTTAAATTCAATAGTACCTGCGTAGCTCTCTCCTGCTATGTAAAATGTCCTTGTTCTATATGATGGAAACTTGAGGAACCAATTGTGCAGAAAAGTGTAAGCATCATTAGCTGTTTCAAGTCAACATATAGAGCACATTTAATTCATCAGAGAAATTTTTTATAAGCTTGCTAGCTAGCTAAGAACAAAGAAAAATGTAACCTTCATTAAATTAAAAGTATAGTAACAGTATGTTGCTATTGGAATATCTAAAATAAGACCTGTGAAGTCATCTCCGAGTTGTGCATATTCGGTGGTTGTATTTGAATAGGAAAAGCCAACCCCAACAGGAGATTCCAGGAATAACATGTTGGCCTCTGCGTTATCATGTTTAAATTCACTTATGTCAATTATTCTAAGCATCAATTAACCATGTTCTGTGGGGACATATAATAATGGAGCACTAGTGTATGGTTCAACATAATGTTTTATAATTAATATTATTAACATAGAAAGTAGATCAAAACTAGAGAGCAATATGCATGTTTTGTGGTCCATCCTCTTTGATTTTGGTACCTTTGTTCCATGAGAAGTTATTAAATTTAAGGCCCTTGCCATCTGTGTCAACTAAAAATGGACCAATCTCCTGCGTCGCTCCATATCCCACAGAAGAGCACCCAGGCCCTGCAATTTTTTTAATAAAAATAAAAAATATATTTAATAAATAACTTTAATACACAGACAATAAATTATAAATTATGAAGAAAAAAAAATATATATACATCATAAATATATATATATATATATATATATATATATATATATATATATATATATATATATATTCAGAATGAATTGACCGCAGGAGTTAACTTTATAAAAATAAAAGACATATTGTCACCGGATAACATATATAAATAGGGGCAATATTTATATATAAATTTTTAATATTATATAAAGTAAATTATATTGATATTAAATTAGATTTTGCGACAATATATAAACATTTCATAATTTTTTAATTCCTACAGTAAACTCACTAATTATTTATAAAAATATTGGGCATGCATGACATTATATTAGCTTTCTTTAATTATTATTTAAAAAATATTATATGGTGATCCTTTGGAAAAAGATTGGTGTAGACATTAAAAAATAAAATATGCATGCAATCTCACAAAAATTTTTTTTAAAAAAATACAAATATATACATTAGATTTTACCTCCATTAAGCCATAGCACCAATGGTTTGTCCTGAGGGATGGCCATAGCCTCATAGAACCAGTAAAAGAGTGCTCGTCCATTGGTTTGGTTGACTGTGACATATCCAGCGTAGTGCTTGAAATCTACATGTGGCTGGCCAGGCAAGTTAGTCACAAGATCACCATTATCCTCTGAGCTCATCCTCCTCACAGTTACACTTCTCCATTCTCTATCTCTGGAACAAACACTACTAGTCTTCAAACATAGAAAAAGCATAAAAACCAACAAATTAGTGTAGACATTACCCATATAATTAATAATATTATGAAACACACAACAATATTGTATATAACTAATTGCTTAATTCTATGCATAAAGAGAACTTTGCATAGCTATTTATAATGTGATGAGTGGTATTGGTAGAAATTTTAGAACTAGAGATGGGATCGATGGGAGAGTCCAACCTGGCAATATCTTTTTATCCGTCTCTTGTTGACTGGCTGAGATGATATGACCTCTGTGTGATGCATGTTAGGTAGCTTTTAGAGCATTCATGCATGCAACAAGATTGAGTGGAACCTCCAATTGTGTTAGCATGGAATGGTTCCACTTGAATACTATTTATCATTTATTAGGAACATAAATATAATAAGAGAAGAAGTTACATGTAATTTGAAGACATTTATTAAATATTTTATCATAGCCTACATTTTTTATGTAATTTTTGTGTTTCTTATTTTCTATATGGTTCTATATTCCTCATTTTGTTGAGTGTCCAATAACATTAATATTATAATAATATATATTTGAAAATTTTATATTTTAATATATGGTCTATAAACTAAATCTTTTAAATAAGAATAATATAATTTTTAGTATATTTAACTTCTTATAAATGCATTAAATATTTTATAGAATTTAATATCAGATGCTTAATAAACAAATATACTTTATCATATGCTTAACTAATATTAATAATTATTTAATATTATAAATAGATTAATTATATTTAAAAACATAATATTTATTTTTTTATAAATATTATGTAATCAATATTTTATAATTTATAAACATATTACATAAAATAAATATAAAATTTAATAATATAATTTAAATATTTATATACTATAGTAATTAAATAATATAATTAATATATTATTAGTAAAAAAGATGAATGAATATTGATTAAATATTTTGAAACGAAACAATTAATTGGAGAAAATAAACGAATATGAATATGATACTGAAAGTAAGATTAAATTTCACTTGTAATGTTTGTTTTCATGTCCATTTTGATAGGAAACATCGAAAGATACAAAGAACAAGGGGTGAAATAGAACATACAAGAGAATAAAGGAAGAAAAGAATTCCTGCTGAGAAAATTCGACAAAAAAACATACCTCAAAAGTTGATTAAATTTATAGCATTAATTTGTAATTGTATCTGATAATACATGTACATCTGGATCGAGATCCTCCAACTGAGAGTGCACCCATCTTTGTTCCATATAGTTTTATTCTGTATTTATTCTGCAATCATCAATCCCATCAAATGATTTCTGAAATTTTCTATATTATATATTTAGCTACTGATCTGATTGTATTATTCTAATGCACAAATTAACGAGGGATCAGCATGAGAGAATGAGATTTTATCCGTAAAAACTATGACACATTGTTTCAGAATCGATTATCTATGCTATAAAATTATTAAACATTTCATAATTCAAAGTACGGACATCAAAATTGTTGATACCCTGTGTTTTTTATATCCACTAGATAAAACTTTTGATGAAAGGAGATTTATAATCTCTTTCATTAATTTAAGGATTCCTACATTTAATATTGATCTTTTATAAGACTGATTTTGATTTGATATTTAAAAGTAATTGTTACAAGCATATGCGGATTAGGCATATTGTTTAATCAGACGTGTCTGAATTTGTTTACTCATGGTTGATGAAATCCTATCTATACGAGATTTATAAAAAAAAATTCAATTAGTATTTGTCGCAAAACTAGTATATTTTCTCTTTCAAATATTAATAGCATAATTAATAGCGCAGTACTTCGAATATTTCAAAAATTAAATAGGATACACTAATATAATATATGTTTGATGGATACATATAGCTCCAAATGACACTTCACTGGACCTTCATTAGCACATATATTGTAAAGCTATTAATTAAACAGCCTAAAAATTAAGAAGCACATACTTTCTACTCAAAATGTTATATTTACTTGTTAATTTGTATATATCTACGCTATTTAAAATTATATAAATTAATTTTGTACAGAAAACATATAATTATGAGTTGTGGTTCTAAGAACTACACATCTGCAAATTATAGACATGTGCAAAAACTATATAGAAATATGCTATATATAGTATAATATTAATCATAGATGCATGGATCCCAAGATTTACGATAATACTAATAAAATACAGCTTGAGATTTGTAATCTAAATTTAACAAGTCTCGTTTATAAAGTCGAGAGATTCCTGTTTCTGTAAGCCAATCAGCAGAGTTTAATTTTTGTGCTGTTGCTGTGCATTTCATTAAAGCTCCAGTTTTTTTGATAAACTGATGAGTAATTGATTTTTTCTTGATCATCAGTGTACACGTGAAGAGAAAGCATATTTACAAATTGTTTATTTCATTATTCATCGTAAAAAAAAAAAAAAAAACAGTCTCTTAAATAAATTTTACTATTTTAAAGGATTAGATTTTGAGTCTTTTGCAGATATATGTTTTCATCCGAAAAAAAATCATTTAGGTGCAAAATAATCCTATTTCCTTAATTTGTATTTTCAAATGATGGTTAAAAAAATAACTTTTTTGCAGTTTTTTATAATATTTTTGAATAACTTACTATATTGACAAAGTATAGTATTCGGATTCTTCAAACTCTTTCGAGACTAGGAATAGTATCTTTACTTTGTTAATACTAAAAAAACTAGTTAGGGTAAACAAGATACTCCTACAGTTCAAGTAAGTTTCGGTAATAAACAATGAATACATAATAAATACATAATAATGAATGTTATCTCAAGATTCCAACTCGTATTTATATATCTTTTATTAATGGATCTGTAGAATATGAATCTTATGCTTTTTTTTTTTATCTTTTTGTGATCATTATTTACTCCTTTAATCCTTGTTTAACTTTAGTCAATCATTCAGCTTTAATTAATCATTTCTAAAGATTATTTTTCAAAACTTAAGATATTGGATCCAAGCAAATATATTTGATAGATTTATGTCCATCCAATATATAAGTTTCCTAAATCTTATCATAGAAAAGACTATACAATATTGCAAAGTCACAACGCCAGCAATATACATCTTTCCACATGTTGACCAACGACCATATTATATTCTTGTTGATTGATGAACACATCAAAGTGGGAATTTATTTTGGTCTATATTCCCAAATGGTTTTTGCCCTATAGATTATGTAATGAAAAAGCTAGCTATGTATGTATTTTTCAAGAATCTCATGATCACAAAATAGAAAGGTTGAGTTTTGTGGCGAACCTTGTGCGTTATGACTTGAACCAGGGAAACCCTAAGTGCTGATAGGAATGCAAGAAGTAATCAAGTTGGTCGTTGAACAGTGACTATTTGATAATTATTCCAACTTTATTAAGTTGAACGTGGATCAATATCATCTTTATATTATTCTTTTCAAAATTAATATCTTTTTTTCCCGTTGAAAGTAGTTCTTTAATTGATAATAATTTTATTATTATTATTATTATTGTTATAATTATTATTATTATTACCGAGATATTATAATAATAATATAAGAACAAGAAAAATAAATTTTAAGAAAATATGTGAAAATTAATATACATGATTATTCAGCTTAGTTTGATTTAATTAAGACATTTAGAACTAGAATAGAGTTTAAATTTGTTTTTAGTAGTCTATTGGATTTTTTAAATATTTTAAAAGAATTTTACTTTTTAAAAAGTCTTGCTTAAAATATTTAGACGATAAAAAAATATTTATTATTGAATAAAATAATCATATTTATTTTAAAAAATATTAAAGTCGTGTGACATTTAATTATGACATTTGAGATGTTTTTTATATTAAAAAAGTTTAGAGATATTTAATTAAGATGTTTTATAAATTAAAATATTTTAAAAGAAATTTTAATGATAAAAACCTTGTGGTGATATTTAATTAAGATGATTTATGAATTAAAAGATTTTAAAATAATTTTTAATGATTAAAATCTTGTAATATACTATCAATGATGAAAAATAATTTTGTATTATTCAATAAAACAACCGTGATTTTTACTATAAAAACATTAAAGTTGTTTGATGCTTAACTATGATCATCGTAAATTTTTTAAAGTTAATAAAATATTGTGGTATATTAAGATTTTTTATAAGTTAAATATTGTTCTGTGATATTTAAAATTATATAAATTTTGATGAATTCTTTAATATGAAGAATTTTATAAAAAAATTTGATAATAAATATAAATATTTCACTTATATAACATTTTTATTTAAACTATTAATATTTTATAAAATTATTTTTCTATAATATATATTCTTCCAATAATATTTGATTTGGTTACGTATAATATTATTGTTTCTATTATTTTCATCTTCATCACAACTGTTATTATCTGTATATTGTGAATTTTTATAATTTAATTTTTTAACTAAAAATGTTTTTCAATTATAATTCAAGAATTATTATTAAATATTTTATTACACAACAATAAAATTCATATCTTATAAATCCATAACATTATTTAAAAATTTATAAATTCTTACAATATAAATTCAACAAAATTTAGATTAACTTAGGAAACTAAAATTATAGAGACTAAAGATATTAATTTTAAATTTATAAGACTAAAATTATTTTTTAAAAATCTGAGAAATTTAAAACTTATTTAAGTAATAGAATAATATTATATGATAGTGGCTACTAGAATATAATTATTCATACCTCCATACTAGCCCACGTGTGTAAAAAACAGTGAGTTTAGGTAATGAATGAGCTATAAATGAAAGTCAAACTATAAGAAAATTTGATCCTTAAGATCAATACAATGTGACATCAAAAGAACATGGTCACAGAGGTAACATCAACTCAACATTTATATACGACAAATAATAAAAGTCCACTTGATGAACCATAAATTAATTTTTTTATATTAATTTATGTATTAATAGATGTTTGTATTGTCAAGGAATTCTAACCGATTTGAATATGGTGAGTTATATTATAATTTTTTTTATGCTTATCAAATTTCTACGTACAAATAAAAAAATTATTTTACACAACATGTAAAAGTGAAAAATTATTTAATAAATTTCTAATATATAATGTTTTGTGCACATAAAACCCAATGCTGTTAAACTCAAAGTGATTATAGCTCAGACCTTACTCATTTAATATTTCAAGTAAAATGGTGGCATGATTACATAGCAGTTCATTTCCACCTCCTAGGTGGAAAACTGCTGTATGCCCATGCCATTTTCCTTGATTATGATAGGGAACACGATAAGTATACTTTGGATTATCATTTAAATAATCCACTTATATCTATTAAATTTGCATTAAAATAATACACAAATTTCTAACTGAGTAAGATTTATCCCTCAAATGTGTAGGATTTTAAATTTTAATTTTTAATAAATTTTTTATAACATTTTAATTTTATTTATTTTGTGTTAATATTTTCTATTCATAATATTAAATTAATTTATAGATATTAACATAAAAAGTCACTGTTTACGTGATTATATTACTACTTAAAAAATTCAATGTAATAGCATTGATTATAAAAATAAACAAAAGATTAAAAATTAAAAAATATTTATAAAAATTTGAAATTAAAAAAAAAATCAGGAAAACTTAATTAATCCACTTGTTAAACTTCCACTTGTAGAGTACATCGACATTTAGTGATAATCTTTGTTATTATTTGTTGTCCTTTTTCAATCTTCTAAATGTTTTACATATATGTTTTATAACTTATAACCCATAACCAAATTAATGGCGCACTTTCTAAATGAGATATCAGATCGATTAGGATCAGATAGGATTATGGAGTCAATTCATTGTCATATCAATAAGAAATTAAATTGTTACTAGTTAAGGGCCATGCAAATTAAAGAAAAGATGCATGAACAAAGTGGGAAGTAACTTAGTCCACAATTTGCATGAGAGCAGAACAAGCTAAGAGACACGTAATTACTAGCAACCTTTATTTCAATTTCTATGCTGAAATAATTTCTACCTCAAACTAGCTAGGATTTACAGCACATGCTTGTTTCCCACCCAATAATCATATTAGAAAAAATACTAAGTGAGTTTAATGTAAAAGCCAAAGGGAACATGTGTAAATTTTCACTTTTACTAAAGCAACTTTATATTCCTTTCATTTCACCAAACACATGTTCAAGTGTGGTTTTCTATTTTATATTTTTCTTTTCCTTTTCACCGTGCAAACCAAACATGTTCTAAAATTATATTGTTGAAGCTAGTTAGTACTCAAAAATGTAGAATTAGACCTAAATTAAATTAAGATATGATTGAATACATGTACAATTCTGACAAATTAATTAAAAAGGTCTGCATGCATGTGCAAGATAAAGCAAGAAATTGAATGAGGCGTGGGGAATATCACTGAGTAGTCAATCATATGGTTGAAATGAAGTTGGATTTATTAAACATTGATTCTTATTATTTACTGTTTATTGTTGTTGACACTCTTTCTCTGGTTTGATATTGAGATTAGCATGGACCCAACCTTCCTCAGTTGCCTCTTATCTTGTTTGTGGAAAAACTAGTATAATAGTTTTTTCCCCACAACCTACTAAGCTTTTAACTTAGCATTTTGTGTATAAGTTCAATTAGTTCATAAAAGGTAGAATTGTTTATCATTTCATCAATATTTATGTGTGGCTAAGACTGAGTCAAGCTATTTATAATTTGATATGCAACTTACATGATATTAGGTTACTCAAAAGAAATTTAGTTGTTTATCCTTACAGATTTTTTTTTATATAAATTTTTATAATTTATCTTTTTATTTTTTTTCATCGTATTATTGATTTTACTTCACATTTTTTAATTTATCTCCTAGTTATATAAAATATGAATAAAAATAGAATCTCTGAATAATTTTTTATCTTTTAATTTCTCTCTTCATTTAATTATTTTCAAAGAATGGATGTAAGTAAAAGCTAGCTCAAGCTAACATTATAGCGGTATAAAGTGTAAATGCAAAAGGATTTGTATTATTTATTACCATACTTTACAAATTACTGTTGTTATCGATGAATACAAAAAGAATTATAAATAACCAATTTAATGCATCTAAATACAAAAAATAATTTTTTTAACCAATACCTCTAGTATACTATTTAATATCTATTTTATGAGAAAAAGTTAATAGTTTATACCGATAATCAATGTATCCTGAATTTGTTAATAAAAAAATCATATATTAAATCTTATATACAATTAAATGATGATATAAATTTATTTATAGCTTTTAAGCTCTTATCTTATTTATATAATAAATTTTACAATAATTTTTTAATTAATAACTCATTATTTGTTTGTTTTATGAAATATGTTTATATTTATAGGAATGTTATTTTAAAAAACATAATACAAGAATAATATTTATGTGTAAATCTAAAAAATATATGTTTAGTTACATTTAAATATTTTTAAGAATATATTTTAAAAATTAAAATATTCAAACAAATAAATAATGAAATTTTATTAATATAAATAAAAATTAACTTCCTATATTCTCAAAAACATTAATCTATTACTATTTAACGAACACAAAAATAAACATTCTTGCCTCGTGTTAAAAAAAAATAAAAAAATATTACCTCATCTTTACACTTCATTATTTTTTTTAGTATAAAAACCAACGTCTTACTTTGCTATTATGAATTGGTACTTAAGCACTATTAGGATAACACAATTTAAAAAGTAAAATATTGATGTCTCACTTTGATTGGTTCTCTGACCAATTTGAAACAGAAAAGACACACTAGCTAGCAATTGGGACTAACTGTGCGACGGGTTCTGCATTGACTAGATAGTGCAAAATCAGATAAGCCTTGTCCTTTTCACACCAGATAACTCTTCTTTTTTTTTTCATATTTGATCTTTGTAAAAAAGTATTTTTAATTCTTGTAAAATATAATTTATAAATACTAACTATGGAAAAAATCATAAAGACTCAAAATGATATATTATAAAAGATTAAAGACTAAAGGTAAAATAAATATTATTTTGTGAATAATTTTATTTTTAGTTAGTTTTTATAAAAACAATGTTAAAGGATTAAATATGGAAAAAATAATTTACAAAGACTAAATTTTAAAAAAATTACAGGATGAAAATCAACTAATATATATATATATATATATATGATACCCGCTAGTAAAATATAGGAGATTTTTAATGTGTGAGAATCAAGCAGAACCAAATTAATTAAGAACTCAGCACTTGAATGCTTTCTTTTTTCTTTTTCTTTTTTTAAGAGAAGGAGGCTCTAAAGACAAAAAGACACAGCCCAAGCAATAAAACCTCTTAATAAATCAATAGTAATCCATAGCAGCTCAGCCAGAAAGATAAAATTTGAAGAGTTCAATTAGATTCCTGCTATGTAAAATGAAATATTCTTCTTGACATGGAAAAAACAAGGTCCCACCGAGATTTGAACTCGGGTTACTGGATTCAGAGTCCAATGTCCTGACCACTAGACCATGGGACCATTTGTGATTACTTCTGTGAAAAATGAATTAAAAACAATTTCTTCAGTCTCTCACCATTTTGATCTTGATAACAAGATACATCATCTTGTGTATAAGGTTATAAAGAGAAAGGTGTATGTACTAGTATAATATCATTACTTTAATAATAAGTACATTTAAAATATTATAATTAATATGAGTTCTTTTAACAAATATATTAAGCACGTTGTTACCATTAAAAAAAACATTGTTTGATTACTTATACTAAAATAAAATATCAAAACAAATGAGTCTTAAATAATTTATTAACACGTGATTAAATTATAATATGGAAAGATTTTATACTTGCATTATATTAAAGTTAATATAAATTATTATAATAACAATACATTACAATCACTTTCATATTTCTACTTTTTTCTTTTGTTGTTCAATTCTAATCAAGTACACTTCAATGAACCGAAACCGGCATCTTAATTATAATTATCTTGCATGAATATTGCACAAAAATTGGAAAGGAATGAGATAAAATAAAAAAGATTGGAATTGAAAAAAAATATTATCTATCTATAATATTTACATGGAACACAACCATTTCTATATTTCTGTCAATGCTACTGCCCTCTACAACCTATGCAAATGTTAACGACTAAACCAAAATTTCAAGGTAAACAAATGAATAATCTCTTTCTAACTATAAAGTCAAGTTCCACAGAGCCACGTTAGAAAATTTTCATCACCCTGATTCTTCTGCTGCCACCAGAAAGAACAACCACAATGATGCTCCTAGGAAAAAATCACCAATCCAAAAAATTAAAATTATATCTGTATGGATATATGTCTAATCACATCATGAACAAGTATTTTAGATCATCCACTGTAAGGCGACTTTGACGACCACCAGTTTCATCCTCTCCAAAGGCAGATGCAACCATTTTTCGCTTTTTTTGCTGCAATTATAAATAAGAGAGCACATTTTCTAGCGTTAGCAAGCACCAATACAAATGAGTAAAGCCAGATACACATGCACAAATGTGCAAGCACCATAGAAAATAGACAAAACAATCTTAAAATACAACAATGGAAGTATCTTAAAATAAACATTATTAAAAGGTAATAGTAAGTGCCCGTTACAATGAAGATATTCTCTGTAAACGACATGATTTTTGTTCAGGAATACTATATTTCTTTTTTAAAAAATAAAATTATAGAAAAATTCATATCAAAGAATAATCTTCAACCACATATTAATTAAAGAACCAGTAAATTTTGCACCAGAACATGTATACAATATGTGCATTGATAAAATCAATTACATAGATAAACTAATGATGACCTTTATAAATTATAACCATAATGTCCATGACATCGTCCTTTTGAGAGTTAAGCATTCCAGCTCCTTCTCAGAACAATTTTTCAATTAAATTGTACCCCAAAAAAATTATTTTTAAAATGACAAAACCAAACCAAATCAACATTATCATATATTTACTACTATTAAATATTAATTTGAGCACATACAACCCTAAGTACTAACAACAACAACTCAAAACATATTTCCTAGCCAAATTCTTTTTTTTTTTTTTAAAGAAAAGGAATCTTTACAGGACACCCAAGATAAAATACCTGAAGAGCTAAAATACGGTCTTCAACTGTATCTCGAACAGTTAGCCGTAAAACTGTGACAGGACGAGTCTGTCCAATTCGATGCGCTCTGTCTATTGCCTGATCTTCGGTTGTAGGATTCCACCACAGATCTAGCATAAGAACATGGCAGGCAGCAACCATATTCAGACCAAGACTAGCAGCCTTCAAGGACATAATCATAACTGAAACCTGAAAGACAATAGATCAAACTTATTGAAGACTGAAATAGAAATAAAACCAAATATCGGGTCTGTTTATTTAAACTTATGTTAAAATAAATACTCGAAATTTTAACCAAATAATCAGTTTTTGGCTTTTCCAATGTGGTTAACCTGCTTCTGCTTAAAAATAGTAGTTTTCTGTTTTTTAAAAAGTTAACCCTATCTTCTTCTTAAACAAGTGTTTTTCTATAAATGTTTTTTTAAAAAACAAAAAAAATCAAACTGGTCCAGTATTACATAATGTAACTAACTCCCCATGTTCAAAAGACAATGAATAAAATCATTCCCCACTAGCTAGGTCAACCGCTGCTCCCAATATTCCAAACATGGAATACTGCAAATT
The DNA here is from genome assembly GCA_026586105.1 of Hylodesmum podocarpum. NCBI lineage: Eukaryota > Viridiplantae > Streptophyta > Magnoliopsida > Fabales > Fabaceae > Hylodesmum > Hylodesmum podocarpum. Next base: position 2,500,362 of record JALJEV010000424.1, on the reverse strand, counting down.
CAGTTATTGAAAATTATGTAATTATACAAACCTCAGGGAGTGTGTTAAAATCTTTAACTGCTTTATCTCTTGCAGTGACTGACATTGTTCCATCAAGTCTTCTATACTGGATCGAAGAATTCTTAAGACATGCTTCAAGCAAATCTAGCATCCTTGTCCATTGAGAAAACACTATAGCTTTCTCTCCTACACAAGCTGAATTATTAGAGCTTTTCTCCTCACACACACTTTGATTCTCAGGAAATTCATTTAAGGATTTCATTCTGTCGGCATCAGACGAGCTACAAAGACCATCAGTACTTTCCTCAGAAGTTCTCTCCACAGAATTTATTTGGGGAACACAGCCGCCTTGTGGCTTAGACAATGAGCGCAACACCTCAAGTGCAGCCTTAATTTTTGAAGAATCATATGGCTGAGTCTGAGAAAAAAACTCAGATTCCTCCGCTTCACAATCAGAGAAACCAGGAAAATTATCACAAGCTTGATCAGAAAAAGAACTATTCAGTGTGACTTTTGAAAACACTGAAGACATGCTTAGCCGATTTTTGCAATTTGCAGCAGGGCACTGATTGTCATCACCACTGAGATGTTCACAAATGCATTGGTTACAAAAAACATGACCACAAACTGAAACAACAGCATCTTCAGGAGGATCCTGCATAGAAAGCAAGTAAGAAGAATATTAGAGCAGAGAAGTCAAGCTAGAGAATATACTTCACTAAGGAATACAGTCAATCATCACATAGGTAATTGTTAATATAATGCCATTACTCTTAATTTCAATGCCTATCAAGCAAGACCATTTAAGAAAATCAATCTCAGTCATCCTTTCTACCTATCATGCAACAAGTAGTAAAAACAAGACTCAGTCTAATTTTTAGTCCACTATGTAACTTTCCTCAGTCAACACCCCCCTCCACCTCCCAAAAAAAAGACAAACCATACTCGAGAGTTACATCTACTAGATTGCAAGCAGAGATAAGTAATTATGAAAAGGAATTAATTACTCCATAAGTCATAATGTACCAATAGTAAAAGTTGTAATAATCGGTATTAGACATTTAGAAAAACAGAACATCATCAGTCTAATTTTTAGTCCACTATGCAACTTTCCTCAATCACAGCACAACAGCCCCCTCCACCTCCCAAAAAAAACAGACAAACCATACCCGAGGGTTACATCTACTAGATTGCAAGCAGAGATAAGTAATTATGAAAAGGAATTAATTACTCCATAAGTCATAATGTACCAATAGTAAAAGTTGTAATAATCAGTATTAGACATTTAGAAAAACAGAACATCATTTTAAGTATTAATTTCTGAGTAATTATGAGAATATTGTGTTTTCTCAACTCATATCACTATATTTCCCCCTTTTTCTTTCTAACACTTGCATTTTTCTTAACACATGCACACACACATTGAATCTCTCATTCATACACAGATGCCATCACACTAATCCATAAGATAATATTTATTTACACATAAAAAAAAAATACAGTCAAACGTACATTACAGATACCACAGATGGCCAAGGAAGCCTCTAAACATTTTAGGAGAGATAATCGTTTTTCCTGAGGAAGCTTCTTGGCCATCTCGACTGAAGATTTCCAGAGAGAGTTAGAACTGTAACGCTTGACAAGCAGAGGATGATCACAAGCTTGTCTAAGGCGCAAAAGCATCAACAAAATGTTAACATAGTTTTGCTTCACAGTTCCGGCATTAGCATATTCCTACAGCATAGGAGAAGAGGAATTTATTAAGGATTGCTATTAGAATATACTACCAGGAACAATCTTCTTGATTTGGGACAGAATAAAGAGCAGAACAACGTTAAAAACAGATATTTTTCATTATCTGAAACTTTCAAGACCATTGCAAATGTATGAATAGGACATACCTGAAACTGTGCTCGGGAATCAGCCTCTAGTCTGGAATAGAAATCCCGTTCCTCATCTGAAAATTCAACTTTTTTCAACTCTACAGATTTAGGTGGCAAGGAAATGATAGGCTCCCCATCAAGAAGTGTGCCTACAGCAAATGATCATCATCACCTTGTTATATAGAATTCATGAACTCGTGTATAACAAAGTTGCTAACTGTAAAAATATATGATTCAAACCTGTTTCTAATTTGATTTCCATCACGCAGATGGAGAATAAAACAGAATAATAAAAGTGAAACATATTAGGAAACAATAAGGATAATACTCTAGGATAGAGAGGACAAAGGAAGGTTGTTTAACCTACATAAGTAAATATGTGAAATTGTTGCAATAAAGTTTTTACCTTTTGTCCGGCGTAACATTATTGTTTTTAGAACAGCTTGTAGTTTTCTATATCCTTTAGTTGGATTTCTGCTGATGGGGATCTTAATCGTGGAACAGAATGAATTGTATACAGCATAAGGATCATATCTTAAAAATCTAAAGTAACTATAGAGATCATCAATTGCATTCTGGATAGGAGTCCCTGACAAGCACCACCTACGCTTGGCTCGAAGACCCCAACAGGCCCTTGCAACTTGAGTTCTGTGATTCTTTATACTCTGGGCCTCATCCAGAACAACTCTAAACCATGCCACCTTTGCAAGAGGACGAGCAACAGCCTCCAGCATTGCACTGCCCAATCCCTTCTTGCCACTTTTACTAGAACTAGGAGGGCATTTCCTTTTCTTACTAGGTACTGCATGATCATCATAAGTTCCTTTTTCTTCATCATCTTTGTCAACCAGAGGCTGCTTAGGGACCTCCATGCTGACAATTGAATAAGTCGTCAGAACAACATCATACTTGGCAAGCTCATAAGGATCTTTTGTTCGATTGCTTCCATGGTACACTAGCACAGAGAGATTTGCTTTGCAGGTTACCTTATTGTGCAACTCATCAGCCCATTGTCGCAGGACACTGGTTGGACAAACAATAAGGGTTCCTGCAGATGGTCTTCCCTTTGCTTGCAACAAATTCATGCTTTTATTAGGATTTCTACTAGACAAATTCTGACACATATTAGATTCATTCTTCACTACGTCATTCTCAGGAAGCTGATCATCATCTGCATCCAGATTCAAAGTTTCCAATTCACCTTTTTGAGCATTGTTGCATCTATTCAGAGATGCAGGTCTTTCCTTTAATATCAAAGCAATGGTTGACACTGTTTTTCCAAGACCCTACATTAGAGTAACTTTTAAATCAATTAAGCCAGAAAGAAATAGTATACTTGGACAACCAACTATCATCTCATATTAAGAGTGCAGTGCAGTGACCTGATCATCTGCAAGAATTCCTCCAGAGCAATATAAACTTGATGTTTCCTTCTGAACCATCCATGATAAAGCAATTCTCTGACATAGCAACTAATTTAGTTGGATGACTCATAGAAATAGAGTAATCAAGTTGTCAGGGCATCAAAGGAAATATCGGGTTGAATAACGGAAAAGGATTGTACAAAAGTAAGAATAACAAACACCAAACCAATTCACAAGAGACTGTGTACAGTTAAACAACAATATATAACCTTAAAACAAAAGCAAATATCTGAAGCAACAATTTTTACCTTAGTTTCTGAAGTTTGGAAACAAGTTTTTGTTAGATAAAATCATTGAAACTAAGGAAGAACAAAAATACACATGGGAAAAATCTTTTTCAAAAACTAAAGTGTGACAGAGCTCACAAAAGTGACGTACAAATAATTGACTATAACAGTACACTACTAAATTACTAATAATTGATGCTTAGGCCTAATATGGTTACTTGGGTTACTAAGGCAGCACAGATGACATGGTATGGGTCTGGGGAATTTACTTTTCAACCATCCTACACACATTGAAGGAAGGCATGGACATAGTTAATCCAGTAAAGAATCCAGGCCTTAGAAATATTGAAGCACTGCAACATTTCTATCTTTTTACTTTCTTGTTTTGTGTGTGGAAATGAGGAAGCCAAGATTCTGATTTATAATTGGGGGTTATCCATACTTTCAGGAATAGAATACTTAGTCCCTATCATTGATGCAATTCATTCATTTGCAAGGTAAATCATAAAAACATTCCTTTTTCTGTTTGACTGGGAAATTCCAGATCCAATTCCAAACATTCAAAGTTTGAAAAATGTGGCACAACTAACCAAAATACATCTATAAAAACATTTTTAAAGAAGTGACAACACATTAAAAATTCAAAGATTGGAATAGCAAAGTAACCTGATGTCGTAAAAGAGGAACTGCCAGCAGTCCATCTGGTGCACTAACCTCTGACTTTGGCTGGGATAGATCCTGAAAACAATAAAGAAATTAATTTACTTACATTTCAGAAACACGGATATTATAATATTACAATGTCCTACAAGATATGGCAAATTTAAGAGAACCAAGAACCAGGGAGGGGAGCAGGGACAATTATAACACTGTTCAAAAGTCTTCTAGATTCCACCAGAAGAAAAAAGACCGCATCCTATACAGAAGCCATATAAACAACTCTCTCCCAAAGACAATTTTAAATAGGGTTAAATATGTTTTTAGACCCTAAAATTTTTCAAAATTCTATTTTTAGTCCCTGATCTTTTTCAATTTTCTGCTTTTAGTCCGTAAACAAAATTTTGTTTAGTCCTGAACATTTGTTATATCAATGCTTTTAGCCCTTATCATAAATGTTAAAGGACTAAATGCATTGACGTAACAAATATTCAAAGACTAAAAGCATTGACGTAAAAACTGTTCAAGGATTAAAACCGGTCAAAATTTTGTTCAGGGACTAAAAATAGGATCCTGAAAAAGTTAAGGGACTAAGACTAGTCGAAATTTTATCCAAGGACTAAACAAATTCTTTTTAAAAAATTTAGGGACTAAAAACATATTTAACCCATGCATTCCCATCTCCACCAAATTTCATCAATTCACATCCACTACTAAAAACATATTATTTGAAACCATGCATGACAGGAGGGGAGGGGAGAAACTTATGTGCACGTGCAAAGAATACACTTGAAACTGCCAAGGGCTACAGAGGATAAAGGATACAGCTCTCAGAAAAAGTTCAACCTGTAATGCAACTCGTAATATATACTGCTCGTCACGCGCCTTTGGCCTCACACCTCCCACCGTATAAGAATGACTGTAACCACATCTGGAAAATTGCAATGTATTAAGCGAATTCCCAAGCTCTGCTGATTGACTTATAGGTGCAGGGTGACTGATGTCTTCAATAATGCAAACATCTGAATCATCCTCAATATTGGATCCCTCAATAGTTCTTTTTGAGAGTTGAGAATCATTAGTTCTATGCTCAACTGTTTTGCCCACTCCTTCACTCATAACACAATTATACTGCTTCCTACTGGCAATCGATGACTGGGCATTATACAAAGATTTGTCTATTGGGCTTAAATTCAAATTTCCCATGTTTCCGGGAAAATTATTAGCCATTCCATCAATAGCAAGTTGATAATAAGTGGGTTTCTCAGTCTTTCCAAATATAACACTATCCTCGCACTTGAATATATTATTATTCTGACATCCAACGGCAGGGAAAATACCAGGCAATTGTTTCATCTCTTGTCCCGTATTAAACTCAGTATCATCACTGTGAACAGAACTTCGGAAAGGCATAATCAGTTCATCTCTGTCAGCTTTGACATTAAGTGATTGACCTTCACTTGAAATATATGAAGCACGAGTTGAATGTTGCACTGATGCATTGTCGTCAATGAGAAAATTACTAGGAAAAAATGTTGCATATTTACCATCTGGAATTATATATCGACTATCTCGAAAAGATATCCCACCATTAGTTCTGGAATGCATGGCACTATTCACATGTGCTGTATCAGCAAAGAACTCCATTTTCGCAGCCTTAGTGTTCCTCTTCCTGTCTTCATTTTCCCACATGTGAGGATAAACACCACTAGACAAACAACCAGAAGCATTGGCAGCAACAGGTCTATCATCCATACCTCGGTAACAATTCAAAGATGGATAATAGTCACTAAAATCACTGGGAACATTGGAACCTTGACAAATAGAAGAATCAGTTGAAGTTGCAACATGTGAAGATCCATCAGCATCCACGAAAGGCATTTCAAAAGATGTACACGAGTCATTTTCCTGTTTCCCAGAAACTCCAATCATGTCTTTCACATAGGTTCCGTAATCTTGAAAATTTACGTCAACATTCTCAGTGATGGAGCCATGTGAAGCATCTGCAGGCATAAAAAATGACCTAAATTAAATTTTTGAAAGAAAGACCAAACGTCAGTTGAATCGTAATCCAGTCAGGATTTTACATACGTTCAGATTCTGCATCATATCCTACATGCTTGACTTGGCTGTCATTTTCACACTTCCACAGAGTCAGATCCAAATTTTCTCCACAGACAGCTAAATTGCTTGAATTTGCCTTAGGATCAGGGAACCTTGGGTCCACAAAGTAATCAGGCATTTCAGAATTTGAAATAACTCCTGTCCTTTGTGTGAAGCAATTTTCATCACTTTCAGACACAGAGAACATGTCCCTGTAACCACTAGCAAGAGCATTTGGGGAAGAGAAAGTCTGCGATGACTGTCCCTGGTTTTCAGGTTCACAGTCAAGCACAGAATTACCTGCATAATCACATAAACTAATTAAGCCCCTGGTCTCAGAACCTAACCCATCTGTGCAGAACTGAGAACAACCCATGCCTAAAACCACTAAAGCATATATAAGACAAAGTGGCACTCGAGGCACTAATAAGTAGGCAAGAGAAATGGCGAACAGTCAAATATTGGCAACTTGACTATATATCATATCCCATATACAGAGTTTTCAATGTTGAAGAATGTGTTTCTAAAGCTCATAGACTAATTAGAAACAATAAGGACAAAAAATGACAAAAAGGCCACATGAGTTTACATACCATTTTGAAGAAGAGAATTATCATGAATGCCAGATTCACCAGGTGAAATATTTTTCAATGAAGAATCCTCAGGACTACTCTGCAGCATGATACCCAAAAGATTAGTATAAAAGGTAATATCAACAGTGTTAAATAGAAATGGCATGGTCGATTTTTGGGAAACAGCCATAAGCAATTTGTTAAAGTAAGTGCATCATGGCTATGCTGCAATGAATATCACACAAGAATTCTAGGAATTCAAAAGAGACATAAGTTAGACACTCTTTATAAGTACGTTTTCAAACAAAACAATTTGAAAAGACCAAAATTGATATTGATGATGATTCTAGGGATGAGGGGGTTTAAAACTTTGAAGCTCCCATTTTAGAAGAACTCCGTGACTAAGACTAACATGGCATTCGCCTTTCCCAGTGAACATAACCTTAAGATCAAAATTTCACGTATAAACTAAAAAATTCTTTTAAAAAATGTGTGGTTTGCGATTATCCGCTAAAACCACTTCAAACTGCGAATTTGTGTTCCTGAAATCTTCACAGTTGTAAAACCCGCGATGCATTACTTCGGTGTTTGAAAATTAACCAGTAGTTTCAGAATTTCACTTCCCGATCTACCAACATCACCATGAAAAGAAATAAGCCTAATGTTCAGTACGACTGAAATTATACAGTAAAACAAACACAGAGGGAACCCAAAGAGTCGTTTGAGAAACCGAAATAGCGCCAGCATAGAAAATTAACTTTGCAAAAAGTAGCATCCGACGGACACCGAATTATGAACATAAAGTAATCCATACACTTAGTATAGTTGAATTTAAGTATTCAACTACCCGATCGAAATTAACAATAACCTCCACTCACAACAGCATTGAAAATTTGGCAGAGTTCGTTGCCGCACACACTCGTTGCAAGCACAAACCCTTACCTCGGAAGGATCGGTAGCTTCGTCGAGATAGCTCATCATGGTGTCGTAATCGATGCAGAGCTTATCGTAATCGGCGGCGTCTCCATCGTCGTCCAAGAAGTACGAGGAATTGAATCCGTCATCCGCCATCATCGATAAAAAGAACCTAACGAGATCGATCGCATCAAAATTTAAAACCCTAACTCGCTTTTCTTTTCAGAAGCCGCTGGCGCAAAAGCAAAACCTCCGACGCGGAATCTGGATATGGAAGAGCAAACGATGATTTGTTTTCATTTCAATCCCATTCTAAAAGGGAGATAGAAGCGTGATGCGTGCGGTTCGTGAAGAAACTGCGGAGGTTTCTGAGAAGGTTCGCGATGCGACTTTTCTTCGTCACGTCGTCGTGTTGTGTTCACAAGAGAGATAAAGAGAGAGAGAGAGAAAGAGAAAGAAAGGTAGAGAGAGAAAGGACAAAGTCGTTCGTGATTCGTGGAGGTAGGTTTAAATAGGGTTTGGGGTGATGAAATGGGTAGGGGTGCGCACGTTAAAGAAAAACGTTAAGCGTGCTCGCCTTATGATTGGGTTGTTATTCAAGTTATTGTGCGCGCGCGGATATGGAGAAAGCGAATCACACCACGTCATGTTTCTGTACGACGCCGTATTAGATTTCCACACTCACACTCTGCTTCTACTGGCTACGGTTAACTTAAACTACTACTTTTATTTTCACTGATATTCCACACGTGACCTACCACACATGTAACTCAATTTCTCGTTTTATTTAGGTGCATGATGAAGGTTAGTGATGAATAATCATTTTTAGAGATGATTTTAATCATAAATTGTGGATACATGCAGAATATGTTTCATATATTAAGCAAAAACTGATTTAAAGAAAAATCGTTTGATTTAGATCATTTAAAAATAATAATCAATTCTATCCAAATAAAATTACCAGCAAAAGATATTGTGAATTATTGTTTATCATTTTTCTAGATTAATAGAAATAAAAACTCATCATTCTTATTTTCTTGCCTAGAAATTTTTTATATTATTTATCTTTTTTTACTTGTGACATACTATCTTTGTAATTGATAAAAATAATTTGAAGACTTTGTCTAGAAGTTTTCTAAAAATGGTTTCCTTAATACATGTTCTCTCAATTATGAATATGATAAATCGAAAAAGAGAAATTTGAAACATAATATTCCTTTAGATTTCTCCAATACAACTTCCTTAATTTGAAAATTCAGAAATCTTTGAATTTTGAAAAACCCTAGAGAGAGTGAGCGAGTAGGTAACTATTTGAAAAAGTGTAACCTAAAAATATGGATTAGTAAGATTAGGTGCATAATTCAAATGACGTGTGCAGAAATAATATACCTTTGTTTAATTATTGAATGGGCCTTGATTTGGGCTAAAGTCGAGATCCGGCCCAAGAACCGATACGAAAAAGAATAGCGGATCCGAACCCAAGAAGGAGCGAAAGGAAATATGAGTTTAGTATATATCGTATCACGTTGAAACATAAGTCTAGAAGCCTGTATTGGCATTCAACTTGAAAGAAAGGGATCGCCGGAACTCTCCTAAGACGGAGTAACACGCACTCTCACTCTTACTTTTCCACTCACCACTTTCCCGGAGAAATAACCACCACTCGCGTATTATTATCTTGCGGTGAATTCACTTCATCCTCTTAACTTTTTTCCTATCGTCATGTGCGGATATTGTTTTCCCCTTCCGTCGATAGGGTTTTGACGAGTTTCGTTTTTAGAATTATTGATTGGAAGGATGTAGAAACTCGAAATGTAGTACTGTTTCGATGTTTGAATTTTGATTGATGCTGATCTACAACGTGAATTTATTATGGTTTTGTTCGGATTTTCAGGTTGAGGAGCTCGTGGTGTCGTTTAGGGTTGAAAAATGGGGTTTAAGTGGGTGCACTGATGTCATTGTTCTTGCTTGTGATACGTCAACTTGCAGAAATCGAGGCAATGGTATTTGACTCTATCTCTCTCTTTCTCTAGCCTTTTCCTCTTGTGTGTGGATGCGATTTTAATTATTTTAATTTTAACGTCCGTGGTGCAAAGGATCTGAAATCAGTGTTAGTTTGAGAATTTAAGAAGTAGCGATGCTTTATCCTATATTTCATTCCATGTGATTGTGAATAGTCTCAGAATGATAGTTCAGATTTGTTCTATTTTGTGGATTAGTTAGTTTCTGGTACATCTTTTTAAGCACTTCGTATAAGTATGAGTGCTTCGTGTTGTACTGAACTACTAATGGTTATTGGTTAGCTTCTGGATTCTTAGTTTCTAAAATTGCCTTGGGGGGGAGTAAGGTCGTTGATTTCTCATATATTTCTGGAGGAAAGTACCATTTAGTCCATAACTTTTGGGTGCGGTATCGTTTTAGTACCCGACTTTTAGAAATGAACAATTAAGTCCCTGATCACATTTGTTATTTAATCAGGTTCTCAAATGGTTTAAATAACGGTTTATAACTGCTATTTAAATTACTCTGATGACCAAAATGAATAACAGAATTAAAAGCGACGGATTGATTTGTTAATTTTTAATGGTCAGGAACTAAAATAATTCTGCTTCTGAAAACCAAGGACTAAGATGGTACTTTACTTTATATTTCTAACAAAGGAATAGAGGGGAATAAGCTGATTTATATGGAGTCAATTGTAGTCTTAGTTCTGGAAGTATTGCTTTTTATGTACTGATGATTGTGGATAATGTTCTGCATACTGCATTGTAGTGAAGTAACTAATATATGTAGTGGCAATTTCATACTATTGTATTTTATCCTTGGAAATTATCTGTGTGAAGGCTGCATCTAAGAGAGTGATAACAAGAGAAGAGTGGGAGAAGAAGCTTAGTGATGTGAAGATTAGGAAAGAAGACATGAATAAATTAGTAATGAATTTCCTCGTCACCGAGGGATATGTCGAAGCTGCTGAGAAATTCCGAATGGAGTCTGGAACTGAACGTATCCTCTTTTGATTGATTTATTTGTTTATTTTTTGTGTAGCTGCATCTCCAAGAGATTGTATATTTTATCAAGATATGTTTGTCCTTATTGATGTATAGCAGACATAGATCTTGCTACTATAACTGATCGCATGGCTGTTAAGAAGGCAGTGCAAAGTGGAAATGTTGAGGATGCGATTGAAAAAGTGAATGACTTAAATCCAGAGGTAGGCTTCCTTTTATTTATTTTATAATAACTTCCATTCAGATACATCTTAGTCTCCTTTTGTTTTTATTGTGCAATACTCATAATGTAAGCATTATTCAATTTATTACTTGCAAGATAGCTAAGCATGTAATTCCTTAAGGTATTAATATGTGGTACTGATATTGCTATGTAGTCCTCATGTTAACAATGCCAATGACACATATTATTTGTTTTATATACTAAGTATTTGTATTTTGTTTTATTTTTTAAAAACAAGGCCTACAGGGACACATCCAGAATTTAAATATAACAAAATGCAATCTCTTTTAGTTGGTTATCATGTTATCTCATGCCCAACTATTGTGGCTTGATTAATACTACATTTTTTAAAACACACAATTTTCAAGTAATCACACAATTTACCAAGCTAGCATTTTTTACTTGTGATAAGTTGCATACATGTGATACATGAATGAATTGTGCAATTCAACTGATTTCAAATCACCAATCATATCATTTGGTTACCCCCCCACCTTTTTTTTACCTACCAATGTCCATCAAAAAATCCGAAGGGCAAATAAGCTTAAATTGTTAAATGAAATGGTTATTCTGCTGCACTTTTTTCATTCTTCTAAACACGGGTTGCATTCTGTTTTCATTTTTCTTCTATAGAGGCTTTACGGCTTCATTCTGTTTAAATAGACCAACAATATAATACCAAAACATTGCAGTGGAAATTTAGTACATTTCATTGTGTTTTTTGGATTCACTTGTATACACTGATCTCCTTGGTTGAAAAAGGCTTTTTGACTAGCTTAAAGCATAGTCATCTTAATTAAATAGGCTTTTAAAAGCCTTGGTTTTTCCTGACCTAAGCATGAAATGGGGTAGGTCACAGTTTCCTGACAAGCAAAATCCCCTATTCCACTCGCAAACTCTATGCATCATTGCACTATATATGCGATATATTTTAAGCAAATTTGCATATTGTCTTTGAATCTTATGTTTTGATACATGATTCTAAAATTGATAACGTTAAAGGCACAGTGACTTCCATCAAAATCATTTTATTATGTTCAATCATATGCTTAGTCCTAATTTTTTTTATCCTTTCATTATGCTTCTAATTTTTTGTCGTCTTATTATTTCTTACGCTGAATCTTTGTTGTGTTCAATATTTTATTCTTAAAGGTCAATTTGGTTTCTTTAGATATTCGTTTTATGTGAAAATTTGCTAGGAAACCCTTTTTTATATGTTATATCTTGTTGATAAATGCCTTTGTCATATTCACTACTTGTATTTTTGCATCATTCTTAAAACTCTTCTAACTTCAAATCAAATACATAACTTTTTTGTACACATTGAAGCTATCATGTATGTATTAATGTCTAATTCATTTTGCAGATACTAGACACGAACCCCCAATTATTTTTCCATCTCCAACAGCAACGATTGATAGAACTAATCCGGAATGGAAAGGTAGAAGAAGCACTAGAGTTTGCGCAAGAGGAGCTTGCACCAAGGGGAGAGGAAAATGTAAATTAGTATCCTGAATTTTGTATCTCTATGTTTCATATAAAATCTTGGGGAAAATGTAAATTAATATCCTGAATTTTGGGTCATGTGCAATTTGGTCTTGACATTTAGAAACGTATATTTCATTCCCAAGTAGTTTTTAAGATATGTGCAAATTAATCCTTCTGTAGCTAATTAGTTAGTTACCAATAAGATGATCCCTAGCTAGCTAGCTAAAGAAGGGTTATATTGCATATTTAAAAAAATTTAGGGAGTGAAATACACTTATTAAAACATCGAGGAATATATTGCGTATGACCCTAAGTATAGGGTACCAAATTGCATTTTCCCTAAAATTTTAATTAGGAATTATGTATGGCCATTTGATTTATTGGTTATTTGTTTGCTTACAAGGAGCGCTAGGAACACACTCTCTTTAATTGGTTAAAATTGATTGAGAACTACTGGATCAGGAGAGGGAAACATTAAATAAGACGTGGGACCTACAAAAATTGTAGTTTTCAATAAATTTGGATCAGTATGGGAGATTGTGTTGTAAAGAGTGTCGTAGAAAGTGTCTTCATGGCATTTGTCTTTACATTAATTGTTATGGTGGAAAATTTTATGTAATTGGTCACGGGGAGTTGTTGCTAACGATTACCTGTTGGATTTCAGCAAAGCTTTTTGGAAGAGCTGGAGAGGACTGTTGCACTGCTTGCTTTTGAAGATGTTTCTAACTGTCCTGTTGGAGAGCTGCTTGACATATCACAGCGGTTAAAAACCGCAAGTGAGGTGAATGCAGCCATACTCACTAGCCAGAGCCATGAAAAAGGTTTGTGATCATTGCAAACGTCTGTTTTTATACATACATGACTTGGGTTTTTGGGTCTGGTTTTAATTCTAGTTTGGAATACTAATTTTATAGAGGAATTTTTTGTTTTGATGCATGTGTATTCGCATAGTTTTTGTGATTGAGATAAAGGATTTATTGAATACTAATTGTAAAATCTGGGAACATTATAGAAGCTTTACCAGATTGGCACCTAAACCATTGTTGGTGTGCATGCTGATTTCTGATGATTTGTGCCTGAAAGGTGGATTCAAATGAATAACTATCTGAAAAATATATCCGCTTTCACTAATCTACATCCATGGAATACTGAGAGGACTTACTGTTCATCTACTAGGACCGATAATTTTGCAGCTTGTTGATTTCCTTTACAAGCTGTTGTTGATGTCAGAATTATGTTTACACACATTTTATTTCTTCCTCTGATGCAGTTGATGGAATGATGTGGCTTGAATTTACATGAATTTATTGTGGAGTTCAATTACTTTATTAGAATTGTGATCAGAATCCACTTAATGTGAAGGCCAAATAGGAGAATTTTCTTATTTTGATTATTTCCATATTTATTTTGCGTAAGATTTCCAAATATCAAATCAATTAAAAAATTGTAAAACCATTTTGTTCATGCTTAACGCATGGATAATAAATTGAAATACTGATGACAATAATGCTAGGGGTGAAGAATTGAGATGATAGTAATGCGTTGTTTGCATTCATTTATGCTTGAATTGGTGTTAATTTTTCTTTTCGGGTTATAATCGTTGCCAGCTGGGCTCTCCCTGCACTTGTTTGTGTATCTATTATGTTCCCATGTTCCATTAAGATGGTTTGTTTTTTCTAGGCTGTTAAGAAACTTCAACTTTGCTCTGAAAAAATGATATGCTCCAGAATTTGTTAACATTGTAGATTTTTTTGGGCAGACCCAAAACTTCCAAGCTTGTTGAAGATGCTGATATGGGCCCAAAACCAGCTGGATGAGAAAGCCGTTTATCCTCGTATAAATGATCTATCCAAGGCTACGTTAGAAGATCCTGCTGTTTGAGTACTTGTAACACTTCAATTTCAGTTTGGAGATTTTAGGTTCTAGATGAACATATTGCAGTCATTGGCATTGTGTACGTTATTGGAAAGACATTTGTTGAAATTGATATCCTTTTCCTCGTAGATATTTCCGTCGGTTTTATACTGTTGTACAAAAAGATTGTCAATACAGTCATCAATTCTTTTCTTAAGTGACCGATTGTTGAGGTAATCTATTGCATATTAAAGTTTATCGTGATGATAGTACATGTTAGCTCTCATCTGATCCCTATCATTATTTTCGAATATCGCATACCGTTACAGCCATGTTCACTTTACTGCTCTGCTTCATTAACGAGAAACACAATTCTCTGGCAAAAGATGAAAGCGCGTGACTGCTTTCTCCAGAGAGCAATTAACGTTGGTTGCGTCTGAAAATAGACAACCATTTGTTACTTGTTTGGGGTGCAGAGTCTTTAATTTTTTAATTTTTTAATATAAATATTAAAATGAAGCATGCCCCAATAAAGTAGAATAGATTGACTTTTAATTGTATTTCAAAATACTTTTACATCAGCGTTTAAAATTTCAAAACTAAGTTTTTCATTTTAAATGAATGGCACAATAATACCATTAAAATTAAATGCAAACATGGCCACTGCAGCACACCAATTAATTGTTGTCACCGCACAAACACCACCGATTCTTCATCACAGCTATTTCATCATCAACACCACCAATATCACCGCATCAATCACTATCACTAGTTGCTGCTACCATCATCATTAATGAGTAACACTAGCACCACCGCAAAATGTTATGACCGGGAGGATCATCATTGCCCGTCGTTACACCACCATTTCCATTTAGACAGTCCCATTCTCCTCTTGCCCCGGCCTCACGATTGCTCTCGTCGCCTCACAAACTTGAACTAAGAAGTGGAAGTACTTGGTAGTTGAATTCAGCCGAAAATTGAAAACTAATTAAAATGAATTTAGCCGACAGATACTGTTTAAACTGGTGTCGTATTGTAGCTTTTACTTTTGGGTCCACTCGCCGTGTACTAACACAAGACATTAGCGAAGAAGGCAGACGAAAGAGTGTTCTAGCTAGCTTACGACAGAAGTAAAGGATATTCGTAAGGTACACTAACACAAAGGAAGAGAACAAATTCCTCAAAAATTGATCTTGCATTAGAGCTTTTTCTTATCTACTAACCCATAAACATTACAAAAAAAACTAAAAAACAAATAACAAATTAGACAGGAGAAAAACGAAGTAGCAGTTCAGTTGATTTTGACACAAAGCACATAAATGAAAGTGGTGTTGTCGATGTCTTTGAGCTCCATGACTCGTGCGTCTCCCATGAACTTCTTAGCGGCATCTCTAAGATGATGGCAACAACCATCATCAAAGTTAAGTGCATAACTAGAAGGATCATATTGAAACTTGAGTCGCTGCTTACCCCCATTATTAAGAGCCTTCTTCACGGTAGCCCGCACCCTCCAAAACAGACTCTTGCAACGCTTCTTCCCGTAAGCATTCACCCACGCCAAACGCTCCAACAAACCCATCTCCACAAAACACAAACTTGAAGCACAAGAAGGATATAATGTTTATAAAAATGATCTTTTCACAAGTTAGTTTGTGTGGGTATGTATGTATCGTGTAGGGGAAGGAGTGGAGATTGTTGAAAAAGGTAAAAGAAGGGGTTATTATGGAGATGGGGTTAGAGAAGAAGAAACACTGGAATAGAAAGCAGAGTGGCAGAAGGTGAATCTTTTTGTGTGACTCTGCACGGTTATCTATAGGAGAAATAGGAGTCACGTCACGTTGGGATGCTAAAATTCCATCTTCTAAAACATTACAGATTACGGTGGGGTAGTTTTTAACATGCTGAGAGCCTCAAACTCTAATCTAACCATAGCTTCTTTCTCTATCACAATTCAGAATGTTGTTGTCACACACTATAACGAATTTTACTTCTGTCTATTAATCAATTCAGTCCAATCTCATTTTTATCTCTCCTCCGATTTTTTCTTAACTAAACCCTTCTTTTTATATCATTTTGCCTCACTCTACTCTCTAGGGACTACTTTATCTTCCCCGATTCTCATCAACTTTTAGATTATCTTTCATAATGTCGATTTCCCCGAAATTTTCGAACAAATTTGCTCATTCTGTTAGGTCTTAACTCAACTATATGTGACCAACTTATTCATAACTATGTTTATTTTTATATGATAGAAAATTATAATGTAATATCACATTATTATCAGTTATTTACAGTTTTGTAAAAGAAAGAACTGTTGAAATTTAATCCATAGATAAGGTAAAAGATGATAAGTTGAAAGGGATAAATGTCTAATAAAAACAAATATATTGATAAATAAATATAGACTGAGGGTAGTTTGATATAGTTGAGAAACAAATTAACTAGAAGAATAGTGCGTGGTAATAAATTTTACCTCTCCAAGGTAAGGTTAATTATTATTTTTGACAAGGGTAAATTATTTTGTTGTATATTACAGCGTGGTAATAAATTGTAAGTTGAATGTTTTTACTGAGAGAAAGGATCGTGTCTTTAATAAATTATTTTGATTCCATACTCATTAAAAAGTTTGTTAATGTGATCATCCTGTCCATATAGAACATTATGGAATCAAAATATCATCCTAAAAATGGTTGAACGAATAAGTAAACAAAAATATATTACCAAAACATATAAATGAGAACCATATTTGGCATACTTTAGAACTTAATATAAATTTATATTCTCAAGATTCTAGAACTAGTCAAAGCAGGTTCCGTTGCACGGGTTTGTCTACGAACTACACAAATAACGGACCAAGTAAAAAAGAAAGGGACATGGCAAGAGTAAAAAAAAAAGAAAAAACAAAAAAAAAACCATGGTGTAAAATGAAACAAGTCCATGGTGATCAATCAAATCAAAGTTACCTTTTTTGCTCCTAACTGCTTTGTCTCCCACAGAAACCAAAGCAGAAACCATGTGGCTATCTCTGATTACCTTCTGCCACCAATCTGATTCTCTCACTTTTTGTCTTCTTCTCTAAAGTCTTTTTTGACTTTTGCTTTATACACACCACACTGCATATCCTGATTAAATTCTCTCTTGTCTCTTCCTGCAGCACTTATCCTCCTGTCCCTCCTTCTTCTCACTGCCTTCTGCCCCCACTCCTGCCTTGTGTTATATTCATCCCATACCCCTTTTGATGACTTGTCATTCTTCTCCACTGACCAACTCTTGGAACCCTATGCACACACACTCCTTATCTCTTACTACAATCTTAAACCAAAATGTCTCACATTAAATTATGTTTTAATAAATAATTATGTTTTAATAAATAACTTTTCTATGTCATTGAATAGTTGTTCTCGTTAAATAAGGAATAGTCGAACTTATTTCTATATAATTTAATCATTAAAATTTCACTTAATTTTATATGGGATATATCTATCATTTGAATTAGATATATATTTTTTAAAATAAATTATTTAGATATGTAAATAGATTTTCACAATAATTATGATGGAGAAAATGTTAATTTAAATGAAATAAATTTAAAATTGTTATTATATTAATAAGTTTCAAAATTCTCTCATTTTTATCCATAAATTATACTCAAATATAATATATCAGTCAAATAATCAACTCAATCGTAGAATATATATATATATTCTCTTTTTACATTCTACAATTAGTTGTATGCGTATTATAATTTTATTAATATATGTATGACATTTTTAATATGAATTTTAAGGTATGAATCATGAATTGGTGAATGTTAATCTACTTTATTGTAAAACTTTCTATATTGTTAATGTTGACTGATTAAGTTCATAATTCTTTAATGGACCACTTCCACGTGCATTTTATTTTCCATGAAAAATGACTACGAGACAACGTTATTCAAATCAAATAACATCGTTTTCATTATGTATAGCAATGATCCAAATGCTATAAACTGTGATTGAATTATTGAAATTGAATGTTTTTTAAAAATAATTGGTGATTGAAGTAAGACTTTTATTAAAGCTTTGGTATGGTCCTACAAAAGTGTGCCCACATATTTGTACCCTACTTTCTATGATCACAGGCTGCAAACAGAGAAGTAGCTTTAATGTTCACATTGAATCCACAAGCAGGAGGAATTAGTTAGGTTCATAGAATAGGGAAGCACTCACAACTGTCAAGTCTCTTGCTATTCATTAACCTTCCCATCCCTATCATTCTTAGCTGGACTTTTATGTTAGGTTTGATTCCCCAGATTCGTCTCATTGATCTTGTGTGCCCACTCACAAGCCTTTTGAAACTGAAACCAAGCCCACAACAATAAAAAGGTTTAATTTCTTATGCATGTCCTTTTAAAATGTTATTCCCGTTTATGGCCTTTAGTTTTTCAATCTTAGACTAGACAACAATGTTCTTGCTGTCTCTATGTCTTTGTCACTCTTGTTTCCTATGAATGATTCTTGATTCTTGACCGTATTCAGAACAAGTAATTAGTCGTCAGCATGCATTTTTGGAGCAAGTTCCCAAAAATTGCACAAACGAGAGGTTTCATATCCGTGTGATATTAACCTTACAATGTATGAATAGTTGCTTTCCTTATTCCCTCTTTTGGTCAAATAGTTAATTTCAGACTGCAGCTACATATAGTTACTATCACCACGCTTCTCTGTCATTATAGTCCAATTGATGCCATCAATTACGGGCCCTGGACTTGAAAGTTGAGTACAAGAAAAACCCAATAAGCCATTAAGAATACCCAAATTAACAGAACCGGTAAATTTGAAACACAGAACATGTTATGCTTTGAGTAGCAAAAAAAGTTCAAAAAGAAAAAGAACATTGCCTTGCACATTGCACGGATATAAATATTAAGCGGCTAGTAATGTGGACAATTGCATGTTGGATCTGTAATGGGCAACACATGTTGGAGTATAGTGCTAGTAAATAGTAATAGCCTCATGGACAATCCATTTTGTATTTTTCATTCTCAAAGTTACATGCTTTATTTTGTTTAGTTTAATAATCACATGCCATGTACTCTTTGTTTGTAGTTCCAGACATTAAAAAAATCACAATCATGGTACAGCAAATCTTCAAAGGTATTAAAAAGCAGATAAAGAAGTGGGATTGCAAAAGCATGTAGTATTATTAAACCAAAGCATATATATTATAGAAAAAACAAAGGGCCATTTTTTGATAAGTACACCTATGCCTATAGCCGAACTAGTGTTTGCTTAATGAGAAAAAAGCATCACAGATCCCACATTCCATTGTAACATGCAGTGGTACACTAGTATCTCATTTGGATTTGCTTCCAAGCTAAAATCTTTTTAGATGCTTTCCCAGCGTGTTCCCTTTGGATTTATTTGTTTCTTTGTGTTTGGCACATTGCCTACATGAGACTAATTTTTATTTCTCTACCCCACACACCCTTTTCCCTTTTGGTTGAAGCAAGAAACTACTATTTCAGTACCTCATTAACTTTTTTTACCCCAATAAATAGTAACTTTATACATAAAAAGCAGAGTCTACTCTAATTCTAATGCTACAAGTCATTTCCTAAATTATATAACTAAATCCTAGAATGATCTTATGAACAAAACATTTGATGCACTCTTGCCCATCATCATTTCAATTCACATTCCACACAAGGGTTGCCTCAATGCTGTTGGAAAAATCAAATTCATATGTTACTTTGATGAAATAAACAAAGTACCGTGTAATTGAAACTACACAACACTGTTCAGCCGTGTTGCTACCAAACGAGAAAACACATCCCATGAATCCAAATAGGTCCCAACCTAAAAATCCACGCCGGAAAGAGATTAATTTAATAAAAAAAGAATTTGTACACATCCTTTTTACTACCTATACCTCGGAAAATCCGGAAAAAAATAATCTTTGTTCCATTTTCTAACCAAAAAAAGACATAACAATGCACAGTAACCACCAAATGTTGGATCTGTTAAAACAAGAAAGTTCTTTGATTTCAGCGCCACATGTTTTACCTAGTCGATGCTCACAAGCTAAAACTTTTGGTTTTCTCCGTCAAATTTTCTCTATATCTCTGCCTCACCTTTTATATTATTACATTTCCCACTAGCTATTGACACACAAAACTAAGGAATTATTATTACTCTGTTAAAATATCACTAATATTGCTCTGAAGATATCACTAGTACTAGCTAGCACAATCTCCCAAAATCTCCAATGGGTTCACTCCCTTCACCACCAAGACCAACAGCTCCACCATCCCCAGAAAATTTTCTTTCCAATCATGTAGTAGTTGCTGTGTTTTGTCCTAGAGAACCAACCCCAGGTGTGAGTCTCCCTAATTCAATTGAACTATATTACCCCTCCATGAACACATGGACCTACGTTGGTCCAATTCCTGGCCTAGTTAATGACCAAATCTTAAAGGGGTTTTCTATAGTTTCCATAGGGGACTTTATTTTCATAATTGGTGGCCAAATTTGTCACAAAGAAATGGTTCATGTATCAGATGAATGTGCTGATTACGTGGATGAGGGTATCCAAGTTGTGCCAAATGTTCTCCGTTACAATATTAGAACCAACCAATGGTTCAATTGTGCACCATTAGGTGTAGCAAGGTATGATTTTGCGTGCACCGTTTGTGACAACAAAATCTACGTGGCAGGGGGGAATTCCACGCTGGCAAGTGCACGTGGGATCTCTTCAGCTGAGGTGTATGATCCAGATACTGACACGTGGACCCCTTTGCCTAATTTACATATTTTAAGGTACAA
Source organism: Hylodesmum podocarpum (assembly GCA_026586105.1). Classification (NCBI taxonomy): domain Eukaryota; kingdom Viridiplantae; phylum Streptophyta; class Magnoliopsida; order Fabales; family Fabaceae; genus Hylodesmum; species Hylodesmum podocarpum. Next base: position 2,479,202 of record JALJEV010000424.1, on the reverse strand, counting down.
ATGTATAGGTGTGACGTGGCAAGGGAAAGTTTACATAGTGGGGGGATTTGCTGAGAGAGAGGATTCGGATAAGACAATGCCAAGCATAGTGGAACGTAGTTCTGCTGAGGTGTATGACACGCAAGCAGGAAAGTGGGACCTAATAGCGGGGATGTGGCAATTGGATGTGCCACCTAATCAAATTGTGGCAGTGAATGGTACTCTTTTCAGTTCAGGGGATTGTTTGAATTCATGGAAGGGACATATTGAGGCTTATGATGGGAAACTTTGGAATGAAGTTGATGGATCACATAAGAGAAACTTGTCCACATTGAAAGACAATTGTGAGAATTGGTCTTCTAATGATCAAAGATTGTACTTAACTATGGCACCAATTGGGACACGTTTGTTTTTCTTGGCAGGTTACAGGATGTGTGGGGAATTGCCTAGAACAATGTCTGTTATACACATGTTTGACATTTCAGCCACAAGAGATGCTTGGAGGAGCTTTGAACCAATGGAATTGGAGGGTCACAAAGAGCTTTGTGCCCATTGCTGTGTTGTGCAACTCTCTTAATTGACATTTTTAAAAGGGAAAAAAGAATTGTTTGTTATTTTGTAGACTTTTTTATGTTATGATCAATGCATAACTTTTTGGCTAATTCACGGTCTTTGCTTGGATTGACTGCTATAGATCAAATCCACATGACCATGCTTACCTAGTTACCAATTAAGAAGAAAATGGCTTTTTAAATCTCTTTATTTTTACATTTATGCAATTTTGCTACTCATTTTTAATTGAATGATTTTATTCTCTCCAGTTTATTATATGTTAAAATTGGATTTCTTTCTCAGTTTCACGTTTAAATAATATCTGTTACGTAATTCACACTCTGATGTATAAGTAATTAATGAAGTAAAAACAACATTTGACAAGACAATATATATATATATTAGAAAAATCATATTAAAGTTTATGTGAGTTTTTTTACCTTTCTTGCTAGCATTATATTTTCTCAAGATTGAAATAGTTTTGTTGAGCTAGAAAACAATATGATTTTTGAGTTTATCATTTAACTAAGAGGGGTTTCGAATCATGAAATTTTGACTACAACTAAAATCAATCAATCAGAAAGAAGTAGGAAGACTAAAATTGCATAAATAGGAAAGTAAGAGGATTAACAACTTCATGATAATAGGCATTTAAGGTTCTGAATGTACTGGAATCTAATGCTTTAGATACCAACGGATTTTGCATTTAGATATGGATAAACTATTCACCTTTTCTAAGTGACTTGAGATTGAGACCCTTAATATGCATTGTTAATTATCAATTATAGTAATTATCCACTCGATTAACGTTATCACCGTCACTATCTATCTGCTTTGCGGAAAGTGTTGGGAGAAAGGATTGTTTCACCTAAATTAGAAACAAACAAATGTTCCAAATCATGATTACCATTTGTAAGGCATGTTTCAAATTCAACACGTTTACTATCTTGAATAACATAAAACATAGGCCGAGAAGGATATATAAAATATTATCTAATTATTTTTTATCACACTAAACGTAATCAGTGATGTTCTTCAATGATTATCTATTTAGGGATATCATTATCTTCTACAATTAACCTTTTTAAATCTTTGTTTTTTGTATTAAAGTAAAATATGGTTGATGTGAATATAAAGGTTGCTTGCTTACTGAACATGGGTGTCACTACTAAACCTTTTGATAGGAGAAGCCCAGAATCTGGTCCAAGGACAAAAGGCCAACATGGGCCGAAATAAAACATGGGCGGGCCCCACCAACTTTCCGCTGTATGGTAAAACGTGCACTCCCTAAGCCCACCTAGAAAAGCCCTCTTTAACTAAAAGCCCAAACCCTGTGGAAAGGGTTTTGAAAACTCCTTTGTGGTCAACGAGAGTGGTAAAAAGCTTTGACTCGCATGAAAAGAAGAGAAAGTAGAAAGAAAGGGACCATGATTGACGTGAGCCACTCATTTCGTGGCTCGGTTGCATGAGCCACGCTCTGTGCCTGAGCTTGACCATGACCTTTCTGATTCTGAGTCCTCTGACCACAGTGTTGGATACGCACGTGTCAACTTCAGCATGCACGCGTGAAGGGTTCACATCACTGTACAATCATTTTCTTTTTTGTTTTTGCTACAATACAATACTGTCTTGACGAACATGTCAGTGGGGTCCACATGTTGGGTTTGGGCCTCCAAAGTTCGACATACATGATAGTTCCAGATTCTTGTGTATCACACAAAAAAGAAAGCCTATAAATTTGTTCTTTAATAATTATATTATTTTATTTATTAATAGACACATAAAATATTTAATTAAAATTACGATACGATCGTTCCAGTGGTGCCACGTGGAAAATTATGAGGGAGACAGAATGCATTTTGCATGTGGTTTGTATTTTATTTTGTTTAATTTGTTCATTGGTTGAGACCCTGTTATTTGCATTTGCAATTTTTCTATTAGACATGGCAAAAAAAGTTGATATTTTTTGGTCTAAATTTATACGATTTTCTTTTGAAAAGATCAAAATAAATAGAGTTAATATTTTCCATGTTAGCATTTCAAAGGCTGAGTCTTACCCCTTTGACCAGCGAAAGATCAAATTGACATAATTTTTTTTAATCTCTTATTTCACAACTTGTTTCGGCTATCGAGTTGGATCAAACTTAAAAGTTTTTGCTAGAAACACAATTATCATATGTAGATCATGAATGAATAAATCTTTTTATATCATAGATGCATGAATATTGATGAATAAACGTGGTTGGTCAAATAAGAATTGGATTTGATTCTTTAAACAAAATGGCGTAACTTAATAAAACACTTCCTAAAAATCTTTCAATTCAAAAATGAATGTTTGATTTATAATGTTAGGATAGATTCATCCATTATATCATATTCTTTATTTTTTATTTAACCATTATAATGGGTCTTATATTCTATATATCTTTGTTTCTTTCTTTTAATCTTTTTTTTCTCCATTGCTAAAAAGCTTCGCTGAAATTACTATTCACTTTGAGCATAGGAAAATAGTTACATATATCTGCCATAGTCACTGAACCACTGTCAATCACCTTCCAAACATGTTGAGATTTTTTAAGTTTTACCCGACATGTATATCACTTTTTAATCTCTAAATCCTTCTTTTATGTATGAAAAACAACTATTTAATAAAGACGTTAGATTTTAATACTTTTTTATCAGATTTAATGGCTGGGAAGAACTTGCAGATAATTAAGATGTTATCTGTCCCTCCTTTCTCTTTTAAGTGATATTATGTGAAAGATGTTGTAAGTGATACTTTACTATTATGTTTTGGATATGATTGAGAAATTAATTACAAAGTTTTATTAAAGTTTGTCCAATTCTGACAACACGCACAGTTAGCATGATTGAAACCTGAATGGAAGCATTTTTCATAAGAAAAATTTTCGGTTATCTCTTGCTTGCAATTTTAATGATGATTAAAAGGAAAAAATAAAATGGTAAATAATTTTAGTCTATTTAAAATTATCTATTTTTAAAATTAATTCTTCTAAAATGATTTAAACTTATTTAATCTTTTAAAACTAAAAACTTATTATTATTATTTTTTTTTTTTAACATCATTAAGTTTCAGTAAATGCACGTGTGAGTGTGACTGTCTTTTTGTAATGTTTAACTTTTTGTTTACGTTAATCTTACTAAAAACATAGAAGCTATTCTAGTAACTTCCAAGTTAAATTTAGATTTAATTTGAGATGAAATCCAAGACTTTATGTATAAAACTCTTTCTCATTAGATTGTTTTAGTGGGTTTAAAAGAATTTTAATTTTAAATAAAAATGTAGATATCTTTATTACTTTTAAAGTATAAAATTAATTTGTTTAACATAAGATTAAATACATCAAACTATATTCCAAATCAATTTTAGATCTTAAATCTATTATGCAACTAAATCTATTGTTGAACGTCCAATTTGAAAGGGTTAAACATTAAAGAGCCTTTTATAAATTTTGCCAGACAGAACCAAAAGACAAGAACCTATCCAAATTCCAATGTTTCTCCTATTCTTTACCCCACAACCACATGCTTGTTCCTTTTTTTCTCTCTCTTTGGCCAAATAAACAAGAGTGTTGTTGTGAACTATAAAGCCAAACCTTAACTTGTAGCAAATGTGAGTTTTCTTCAACAATCTCCCTTCTTACACTCTCTTCTGTTCTTCTGCAACTACAAAAAAAGCATCACAGTCAAACTCAAAAGCTCAACAGAACCTACACTCACTCAACAATGATAAAACAGTGTTAAATTAACAACAATGGTGAGAGAACATAACAGTGGATGGCCACCAATAGGGGCCCCGCTGAACGTGCAGAGAGATGAGTATGATCAGCATTGGAGCACCTTTGACAGTTCTGTAAATGCAGTTTCTTTTGGCTTTGTTGCCACTGCTATTCTTATTTCCATGTTCTTAGTTATGGCTATCTTTGAGAAATTCCTCAAACCCACTTCGCCGCCGTTGTTGCCGTCCGGTGGCTGGAACCGCCGCCGGAGCTCCGACATGGGCTTTAATGGGAAGCTTGCCAACTCATCACCAAAAGTGAGTGTTCAAAAACTCAACTTTTACTTACTCTCTCTCTTGGGGTAAAGTGAGTCTTCAAAAATTCAGCTTTTACTTGCTCTCTCTTGGGGTGTGCTGTGACTTGATTGTGAGCATTTCAGTTTCATGAAAATGTGAAAGTCTTCAGCTTTTTTGCTTTTGGCTTGGTTCTTGAAGCATTTTTCATGTTGTTAGTGGTGGATACCTTTCTTCCATGTTGAGTGTTTCCTTCTTTTTTTCAAGTTTTTTCTGTTAACGAGGATGTATCATTTTTCTCTTTCTTCTTCCACTTCAGGGTGCTTTTAATTGGGGTAGTTATTTTGGTTTTTGGATGAGTGATGATTACTTATCTGACAAAGTTTTTTTTTACCGAATTTTTTGTTTTTTCTAGGTTGCTTTTACCTGCATCTTTTGCCGTTGAATATCGCCCCATAATTTTGGTTATGCTTCACATACTGCATTAGAATACTGGATCTTTTTTTTTAATGGCAGTTGTATTTTTTTGGAAATTAATTCCTCTGCTATGTCCAATTGACCAGTTCAAGATGTTTCTGTTCTGTCCCGCACCATCTTTACCAGAACTATGCATCCCTGATATCTTACATTTGAGACCTTCTGTGCATTTTCTTTTTCCATTGGTTCTCATATCTTCCTCTAACACCATGGTCTTTCCATTGGTTTACCTATTGGCCTAACATTAAAGGATATTCCTCTTTCACATTTCAATATAGGCCAAAGTTTCAAATGATTATGCTTTTCTTCACTTTGAGAAAGAGATACAACACTAATAGTTTACTGTGTTTTTAGCCTTTTAGGTCTTCTTCGTGATTTATCCCTAATTTTTTCTATTGAAAAAAAAGGTAAATCATATCAAATCTGAATTTAGTATCCGACAGACCCTTTTTTTGTACCTTTGTTTTTATGGTCTATTTAAACTTAAGAGCTCTATGATAACCCCACCAAGTTTTTCATTTCATTCTCATTGCATTTACACGTTCAGTCAAATACCTTAATTATGAGTGGATAGTGTTGTGTTCAGCTTTTTTATATGGACATGGTCCTCTACAGAAGTTTTGTATTGATCATTGGTCCCTAGCCACGAGTCTTTGGATTTATTTATCCATCTTTGTGGGGAACTTGAGACCCACATTGTTGTCCTTGACACTCAACTGCACCATCACCTTCAATTTTTAATGCTACCGTACATGACCAGTGTTTTTGGTCTCTGCGAGAGACAATCAACACAAGTTAATCTAATTTTATGGTTTTCTTTTGTTTTGCATTGATTGTCTATCCTAGTAGCTACTAACTTAGAAGGTAATCACAATCTTTTCCTTGCCCTTGACCAATAACTTTATTTTTAAGACTTAGTTTCTAATGTAATTTCATATGATGAGCTAGTACCATGCAACAATTGTGTTGTCTACCTGATGCCATTACTTTAGAGGAACACTTGAGGCCCACCTACTTATGAAACTTCGCTATTCTGTTGGAGGGCACCAACATGATTGGGACATAACCTGTGGAGTTGTTTCTCTCAACTTTAACAAAATTATTAATGTGATCCCTAGTACAAGCTAATAGGTTTTGAAAGCCACAGTTCACAAATAATATAAAAAAATTTAATACTTTATTTGCTTAGCATTTGGATTACATTAGGAATTTCATTCTGGTGTTAATGGAGTACAGAATATGGGATTTTAGAGAACATGCTCATGCACTTAGCCATAAATCAGGGATTCTTTTATGGTAGTGTTGCGACTTAGACACTCAGACCATGTGAGTAAGATTTGTCTTATTAGTGAAGTTATGTCATATACAAGTTCGTTCAAGTGTTTTAACATTTTAGTAACAGATGGCCTGTGGGAAAATATATTAGAGATGAATCAGACGAAAGGGTAGAAATATGGACTTTGATTCTTTAATAGTTATGGGATTTTGGAGAAGTTGCCTTTGTCTATATCTTGAGGAGGTAGTGATTTCAAGCTCACCAAGTTCAATTCTAAAGTGTTTCAGACGTAAAGATTTCAGTGATAACAATAAATTAGGAAGGCTCGCAACATGTTCTAAATATGCAAACATAGACTTTTTTAATCCAAAGGAAACTATCATGTTTTCATTACTATATTTTTTGGATCTATGATCTACTACGTGTTAATATCTAGGACGACACATTTAACATCCTTCTTTAATATATTGTGTGCTAAAAGTCAAATATAAGATACGATGTTGGATGATGTTGGTGCCTTATGTAACATGTCCAGACTGAAAGGCAAGAGAAATAGCATTGTTAGGTTCGATGAATGTGTTGTTTCTGTTGTTTATTTCATTTTATACACAAGTGATGTCCACGTAGAGAAGATTCCGTATACAGTGTGAATCTTACAATTTTTTAACTTTAAATTCTTTGATAATTGATGGGATGCATATCACTAACAAGGCCTTTGTTTGTAAGTTTAGTATCAGATACAAATAATTTAGGGGCTTCATTTGTGCTTTTAGATTTACAAGTTATGAAAGAAAATAAGTATTTCTTTTAGTAATTGAGAGTGAGACAATTTAATTTGCTTTTCCTATTTTCATACTTGCATCTTGGTCCATATAAACCTACAAGGTTGTCTTACACTGTTTGAAATGTTCTTCTCAAATAGTGCTTTCTCTTGCTGCTTTCCCTTTTACTAACCGAAAGTCTTAAATAATTTTGCTTATTGTTTTGAAAGTAAACTAGGAATAGTAATGGAGCTATTGCTTTACTATATTTATGGACGAATGAGTATGACTGGATATATGATTGCTATCATTGCATTGCTTGCCCCCAAAAGAAGTATTGTGTTGTGGTTATCACTCATCAACAAGGCATTTAATGTTATTGCATTGAATTTGTCAAGTGATGTTGAAAGTCATGGCCTTAGGAACTTTGAGAAAATACAAAAGCAATTGTTGCTTTCCTCCCAAGTTTGCAGTGGAAAATGATTTGTCAAGCCCTTTCTAGTCTGATTTCTGGTCCACTCTTGGTGTAAACTGTAAAGTAACTCTTCCATTCCAACTATGCTGGATAACAAAATTTAATTCACCAATTTTAGAACATAACTAACTATAACTATTACATTTGTATATTTACAACCAAAAAGTTCTTCTATTCTTAGCTTTCAAACCAATAATGTTCTAGCTTTAATTTTATATTGATGATTCATCAAGGTTCTCTAATTTGTACAGAGGAGTATGTATGCTAGTTGGGTTTCAGTTCTAATGCCAGGAGATGAAGTTCCTTCTTTCATTGCTCACCCTGTCCCTGCACCATGTTGCCCTGAACGGATATCATGGCCTTCTCATCAACATAGCACATTGCATTGTTCCACTTACAACAACACTATGCCAAATATCAACCAAGTATAAGAGAAATTCAAGTCAATATGAAAATGTTCTGCAATGTGCATATTGCATCAACTAGTTAATGAATTTTATGTGAAGCAAAAAAAAAAACAGACTATTGTTTAGGAGCTATCTTTATAGTTTATAGGATACCATGTACATAGGAGTTAGTTTAGTGCAAATTTGGTTTGGTAATGAGGTCCATCTCTGTTCAAATGTTCCTACTCAAATACTAATTAAAACTTTGGGGTTTTCCCATAGTGTAAATCAATGCATGGGAGTGTTGTGCACTAAGCATTTTAAGCCTCTTCAGAACAATGACAGTACTTAATGTAGCATGATAAAAATGAAGAACGCACGCGTAAACTCAAATGATGTTGGCACACTGATGAAAGTGACACGTGAATAGCCTTTACCATAATTGTTTTGTTTGCACTTTGGACCATAAATTGACATGGAATTGGAATTCTTGGGTATGTAATAATAATAGGAGTTTCGGTATTTTTTTATTAAAGAGTGATGAAATTTATGTTTGCGTAGTTTTATCACAAACTTAATTTGTAATAAGAATAACGTAATTTTTTTATTCAACTTAAAATTTATCTAACGTTATTTTAATACAACTTAAAAATTTTGATTTCATTTTTATTGTGAAATAAAAAATGTCAAAATTCTTGTCATACATAAGTGACTAACAACACACTTGTAGTGAAAGGTGATAGTAATTTACTCTTTCCATATTTCTTTTAAAATGTTTTTGTATAGTAACTAAAAATTATAAAATTACGAGAAAATTGTATTAAATAATATAAAAAATATTTGTGAAATTTTATAACTTTAGATAAACTTTGAGCCAATAATGAAGACCGTTCAAAATAGTGTATTAGAAATTATTCTTAGTGTTTCTCATACCAATAGATTTTAAGTAAAATGTAAGGTTACAAAATATCTCTAAAATGTGTTGTGAACACTAAACATGTGTAAATATTTCCGTGTACATTAACTAATAGAGGGAAATTATTTCATTCTTTCGGCTTTCTCATGTTTTGCTATGGAGCAAAAATATTGATTATACAAAACATGGATTGTGTTGTCAGGTCCAAAACCACAGACATTTATTCTTTTTTGATGGGCAAACAACAAAACTTTTCTTTGGACCTATGTAAAAATTTTACTTGGGCCTAGCAAAATAAAATTCCATTATAACTTTTTCTCTTATCCATAGTGTCTACTCGTTGACTTTACAAGGGTTTTCATTGCAAATGTTAACAAAAAACAGTGTTGCTAACTAGTGTCTTGTTATTGAATATATTTTATTAAATATTCTTCCTTACTTAAAGGAGAAAAATTAAATTATTTTTATATTTTAGTAGAATATATGCTCTTTATTTTTATTTATTTTATCTGTATTTTTAATATTTTTTAAGTAAACTCAAAATATTTCTTAACCGAGAGTGAAAAATTAATCTCACAATATGCTAAAATTTATTTAAGGAAATTCAACTTTTTATTTTTGGATGCGTAGTACACCTATCTAATCAAAGGTTGTTCTAGTATTTTAAATATAGTCACTCCTTTAAAATTAAATATTTTTAGTTAAAAGACTTTTAGATTGAATTGAGTTTTAGTAGTAAAGAAATTGGGATAGTATATAAGATCTTATATTCAATCTTCATAGCAACTATTCTAAAAAGGAAAAAAAAAAATTATTCCAACTCATAACTCAGTATTTGAAATCAATAAAAATAATCGATAATGAATTATATTATTTACTTGCAAAAAGAACTTGCATGTTATAATTATGATTGCCCCTCACAACCTCTTCTATGAAAAGTTAAGTAGTTAACCATTACTTTCATAGTCGTGATTAGTTTCGCTGCTATTGACCCCTCCCACTATTGCAATAAATTCATTGATTTAGAAATAAATCAAATGCATAGAAATTAAATTTATTTTAAAAATGGTACGTGTCTGATGAAATAAATACGAAATTTTCGTCGTTTAGATTTAAAATTTATTCTGAAAGTGAAAAAAAATTTGTAAATTGAAAGTTACAGATATTAAAAAACAAAAACTAAAAAGTTTAAAGTTTAACCTCAACCAAATCAAAGAAGCAACCTCTACTAACCAAAGAATCAAAGAAGAAAAAAATTAACATTCTTTTAAACTCAAATTATCTCTCAACAACTTTATTTTCATAGAACTAGAAATCAAACCGCTAATTATATACTTAAAATATTAACACATCATTTGTATATTTTAACATATTACGCAACATACGGCGAAGGAAACTGCAAGTTCTATAATTAAGACGCAATTTTTTTGTCCTAACATGGTGGATTAGTTCCTCTCTAAGTCAAATAATATAGATCTAGATCATGTTCCTTAACATGTGATTTGGAGACTATGTCTTTTGTAATATTAACCTTGACTTGTACATAAGTACATAAACAGTTTCTAAACATTTATACTGATGTAGTATTTTGATTTATTTTTTTTTATGACTTTTATAAAAACAATTTAACTAGAATGCATTTACAGTGTAGTCTATAATTAACAAGTGACAAACTGTTCTACATAACGATAATTAAATGAAATTATGTGTATTATAAAATTTATTGATATTTTTAAAAAAAATTAATTAAAATTTATGTACACCACGATTTATGGTGATAAAATAAAACTGTTTTCATACTATGAAATAATTAATTTACACGAAGTTTTACATCTTTTAGACAGATTAAAAAAAAAAAACTAAGAGAATTAGTCAATAAAAAACTAAGTTTAATTTTTAAAGAAATAAATTTTACTTTTTCTCTATTATTTTCTTTTCCCTGGGACTCTTTCTTAAAAAACTTATCCAAACATACCCCTAATATAAAAATTTCAAACCAAACTTTTGTTTCTAGACAATGTTGAAAAGTATTTAATAGATCATTATAATACGTAGATAATCAATTAATTAATATAAAAAATAAAAAAAATTATATATATTATATATTGTGTAAGTGAATTAATTAGTTGATGTCATATTATAATTAATTATACGATAAAGTAATTTATATCTAAGGTGTTGGCGTGTATTAAAAGATATATTCTAGTAATTATCATTTTAATCAGCTTAAAATATAATAAAAATTTGTAATTTATAAATACATTTTCTCTAATAATGTACTGAAAATATTTCTTACGGGGATAATTCTATTTGAGTTTGATAATTACTATTGCGAGTAACAAAAACTCTTTTACCTCCAAATATTTAATATTATTACATAAGTAGAATTATGTATTTTCTTGAGATGGCATAATTACCGATTAAACTAAGAAGTGCATGATGTATTGTATATCATACATTAGGCAAAGACCATTGTCACGAGCACTTCAAAACCTTTTACCTATTATCCTTCCATGTCTATATTTTAATACAATCGATACTTTCTGATATCTCAAGAGAAATCAAAACCGTGACCCTTTTGAATTTGAGTGGTGGTTGGCATGTATTGACGAATACCCAAAGTTCTAAATGATACCAAAACAATTCATAGTTGGCCACAATGGGATCCATAGTGGTCCTATCTTTTATGTTAATTTTTAAACTTTGAGGATTCGACATTCCCTATTTTTCCACATAATTCGACATGATTGATGCTATACTAACTGTTTGTCTGTGTGCTGGAAAGGGATGACTTCAAAGAAAAAGTCCAAAATATTTTTTTGTTTTTTTTTTTTTTTTTAACTATATCACCTTTTTCACTTCACATTACAGAATGCTTTGAGATGACACCAAAAATATTATTTAGTGGAAACTACTGGATACCCACCAAATGAAAAAACCATTTCCAAGTTTTATATAAGTTTTTCTTATGAAATAGAGTTGATTTTGGTGCAAGTCAATTTAATTGGTTTGACTCATTTCACCCCTACTGACATTTATTAGATTCCTAATTTTATAATTAGAAATGTTCTTTTTGGGCAAACTGAAAATGTGGTTATTTATGTTTCAATATTTCTAGAAATATTTTCCAAAGTTGAAAATGATTGAAATAGAATTATGTGAAGATGGAAATTATAATCAGTTTAGAAAATAATTTGTCATATTCTTTGTGAAAATATAACTTTTTTTTGCTCCTCGTTCATTATGGGATTGAAAATGTAGTAAACAATGTACTTTTTTTTTTAAGAAAATAAATATAATGTAATGGAGTAACCCGATGCCTCCTCCAAACAAGATTTTTCTATATGCACGTATTAAAATTCAAATCTTAATATATTTAAAGGACTCGAGTTTATACTATTCAGATAAATTACTTATTGGGTAAAGTAAAACAATGTAATATTATTTCCCAAACATAGACCATATCTACGACTAATTTTTCAAGATATTAGTATAAAAAATAAAAAAATCAAAGTTTGATTATAACAAGCACCAAAAATATTACATACGTTTTTTTCATCACTATTCATTCATCTTTCTCTGCTTTTAAACATGTTGACACTAGTGGTGTGATAGGCAAAATGGGCATTCCTTACTGCTTTTTGACCCTATATAAATTTATTTTAAGGTAACAGGCATGCATGGGTTGATTTAGTAAATATTATTTATTAAATTTTTATATAAATATTTTAAAATTTATATCAACCAAAAATTTTTAATAAATAAATTATATAAAAAATTTAAATAATCCAGTTAAGATAGACAAATACATGTGGTTCATGAAGCCCATTTCCACTTCCACAAGTGCATGCACTGTTTTCTTAGTGGAATACATTGTCCAGAAGCCTAAGTACTAATCTCATAAATTAGCTGTTGGAACTTACTACAAAAAGCCCTACAAATTATTCACGCCCGTAAACCCTTAACCAATTTTAATCAAACAAGATTTGTTTTCATAACAAAATAGTGAATAAATCGTGTGCTTTGTCTTTGCATTCACCTTTGTATGTGTTCACAGTCATTAGTATCTTTCATTGTCACAAAAGAGAAGGTTAATATTTTGGTACAGACTGAATCCCTATGGCAGAAACGCAATCTTTCCAAACCTGCCAATGGGTGAAATAGAAGAAGAAAAATCTACCAGCAGGGGAGAAAAAATGGTAGTACAACACTGCAAGTAAACAGAGGTCAATTTGGTCAATTTTTTTTACCACTACTATTTATGATTTTTTACCTAATTATCCAAAAAGCCATGTTGGAAAGTAGGGACTAGCCATTATTTCCCTCCCATAACTGAGTCCTAAAAATTGACCATTGACTTCAACTATTTACACGTACTAGTACATCCAATTGAATTGCTTACCATGTTAACATCATCTACTAATTAAAGAAAGTACACAAATTAATACTATGAGTTACTAATAATGACTAGTAATAATAGCTATAGCACTAATGGAATAATTTCACCTACACTATGGTGTTACCACCACCACGATATTCTCTTTGCCTAGAGAAATATGAAGCATTCCAACGACACAAGTGGGTTTTCTAGTGATTCAATATTCGAATTCTCCATTTTCCGGCGACCATTCTCCGGCGCGGCGGCTCTGACCCGAGCTGGCGATTGGTTTGTTCTCCTCGCTGACGGGCTCCGACCCACGATGGATCTCGTTGCCACGCTGTCGGTGACGATCGCCGGTGACCTGGATCGACGACCGGAATTTTCGCCGGCGTCACGCCGGCGAGGTAGATTCCCGGTTCCACCATTGCCCATTTGAACAACTCTCACCGACCCAGCATTCCTTCTTCCCGGAGACTGCTCCTGTCGCCTCGCCGGAGACTTCCCCGCCGTCCGTTCCTTCCGGGCACCTAACTCACCGGAAAAGGAGCGATTTTTGCGCACCTTGGCCGGAGATCTGTTTACCCTTTGACGCGCTTCGTCGTCGGCGAGTGTGGACACGCTCTCGCTGACGCTGCAGACTTCGGAGACCTCAGAGATCTCTTCCACTTTGATGAATGTCTTCTCCTTTTCCTTCAACTTCTCGTTCTCCTTCTCCTTATCAACTTGTGTTGGTTTTACAGGTTCGAATTTCAGGTTCCATTTGGGTGTTTCAGACAACACTTCCTTAACGGTTTCTTCTTCAGGTGGTGGTGCTCTGTTTTCTAAACCTTTGGTGTTGGATCTTGATCTTGACGGATGAAAATTGTTGCTTGTGGGTGAAGAATGAGGTGAGTTGGTACTACTGACGCAACAACCCATTGTGGAATTGTGAAGCAGAACAAAACAGGGTTGCTTGTTTCAGATTTCAGAGAAAGATGAAAGTTTGTTTCATTAGAGAAGGTTACAGTGTTATAGTAGTGATAAGTAGTAGTGGAAGAGGGAGAGGACAGAAGAGAAAAAGCATGAAAAGAGAAAGAGGAAAGAGTAGTTAGAAAAGGAAGAGTGAAGTATAGCAGAGGTCAATAGAAGGCATTTATTGTAAGATCTCTCCAATGGTTATGAAAGCAATTGGACAGCCAAGCTTTCAACCATTTAATACAACCCAATAAAATAAAAAGAAAATTGCAAATGTTAACTTTTTTTATTTGTTAAGGAATAAAAATAAGAAATTAGTATTATATGATTATTATGCAAACATTTTTACTATGATATCTAAGACACTTAGGTGTGATTTTTTACATGACAAAAAAATAGTTACTTTCAATGAGATTAAACATTTGGTTTATAATTCCAAAACTTGTTTTAGTATTATATTTTTAATTTTTCACAAAATTTTGATTAGTTTTAATTTATGAAAATTTCCTCTACTCATAGTTTTAATCATTGTTTCTAAATTTTTTGAATATTTATATTATTAATACTTTTAATCGTTATTAAGGGATTAAGATTAGTAAGAATTTTATTTGAGAAGGAAAAATATAATACTGAAAATATTCAGAGATTAAAAAGAAACTAACTTTAAGATACTAATTTATTATAAAAAATAATGTCACTAATGTAATTTAACTTAATTTATTATTTATTAATATTTTAAAGGTTCTTATTAGAATATTCAAAATTAATCGAGGTTTTACAATGTTATAAAAATAATAATAACTAACAAATTAACTAATAGTTTTGTTTTTAAAAAATCATAACAATAAATATATTGTAAAAATTACTTAACTATTAAACATGTAAGAATATCGGTTATTTAGGCTCGCTAAAAAAACATAAGTTAGTTATAGTTAAGTCATGTTTGTTTCAATTTACTTGCAACAGATGACCTGCAATGCGTATTTTATCTGAGTTATTTATATAAACAATGTTTTTTAACTAATTCTTAATAATGAAAATTTAATTTATTTATTGAAAAATTCGCTTAAATAAGAATTTAAATAAATAACTCTAAACAATTGTATAAGAATTTAAGTAAATAACTCTAAAAAATAACTCCCTCATTCAAAAAATGTTGAAAAATGTTAGTGAAAGGATTTAAGCTTCCACTTAAATAAATTAAGAAACTCACTTAAGCAATTGGTATTCCTTATAGATACTCAAACATGATGATTAACAAAATGGAAAAAAATGAATTAAATAAATTGAGAAAAAAGTTAGATAATTATATTTATGCCTTCCTTATATTTATTTATAAGGTAATTAAGATATAATTGTGAATTTATTTAACAACATAAATTAAATATAGAAAATCTATAATCGAAAATATTAATTTTTTGAATAAATATTTTGAATGAAACGTGTACTTGTATATTAATATGAGACGAAGAGGTATCATTGCTTAAGTTTGTATTGTATACATAGAGCCAAAAGTAAAAATGGAAACAGAAAACTGTCATTTTGTGCATGGTATTCAGCTCAGTCCTATCCTATGAACTTGTATACAAAAGTTAGGAAAGAGGAATCTGCAGAGAATAATTGCGGATGGGGCTCTTGATCTGTGCCTATGCTCTATCTTTTTCTCTGCAAGTTTTTATTATGACTGCTGCAGATGCTAAACTGAGAGATAATCTCATCTGAGCCACGTGAGTTTCCAATTAACAAATGCAATGTCCAATAAGAATGGGAGTGTCACAGTAATCATTGGTTTAGTGGGGTAGTCTTATGTAGGATCTAAGACCCACATTCATAGGGCCCATGATTTCATGACCTTGCCTATTATAGTCAAATCTCATGGGGCACCAAATTAACTAGGGGGGATGAATGCATTCCCACATGTTACTATTTTTCTTTAGAAGTGTTGTTGTATATTACTATTAACACAAGTCTTTTAGGTATTATTTATATATTTTTAATTAAAATTATAGTTTTATCTTTAATATTGTGTGTGTAATGAAGATATGCATTATTAAATAATTAAGTAGATTATTGAAATAAAATTTTAATTTTATTTAATGTACAACATAAAAAATACTTTAGAAACTAAATTATATATAAGTTTTTCCTTTTACTTATTATTTATTAATTATATTCAACCATCTTTTAAATATTTTATGATAAAATTAACAATCCACTGTCTTTATACATTTGACCTAGAATTTGTTGCTTTTATATCAAAGTTTAGTTATGATAAATCTACAAATTTTTTGGGGTTAATTTTTTTTACCAGTTCTTTGGATTGAATTTGGATAGAAAGAAGAGAGATAAAAAATATATAAAAGGAGGTATGAGCTAAATACAAGATAGAAGAAAAAGTGAGTATATTTTTATAATTTTTTTATCAAGTTAATAGAATACCAAATCATGTTGTTATTTTAATTGGAAAAGACTTTTTTGTTTTCTTTGGAGGCATAAGGCAGTAATGGCAAGAGGCAGTTAGCTAGGGTAGACAAATGTGTCATTAGCCTAATGAAGACGATGGGGTACACTGCAAATGGAAGATATAGTAGTGATTAGGTCGTATAACACTTTCTGATGGTGCTTGTCTTAGATAAAAACACTTTTATAGTGGAACCCATTTTTGCATGGGGCGTTTTTATGTGCTGTTTCAATACATTTGCATCAAATAAGATGTGACAATTGTTACAAGTATGCCTCATCATAATGTCTTTGGCATTGGACCACGACTTGGTTTGAAAATGCCACACGAAGAAACAAATTAATCAGTGTTGGAAAAATTAATAATCTGTTGGTCTGTGAAAATGCCAGGAGTCTGAAAAGATATAGGTAAAAGAGAGTGAGACAAATGGGAAAAGTTCAAGATGGTAGAAAGTTGAATTGAATTGGAAAACAACTTAAAATGAAAAAGTAAATAAAACGGATCATGGGTTTTGTCACTTGTGTGTAACAACATGTGTCTCATTGGTTGGTCCACCCTATGCATCAGTTTATATGAAATATGAACCCCACTATCTAGACAAGAATAAATGATTGCAGTTTAGCAGAAGAACTTGAACCAAGGAGATAATTTTTAATGTAATATTTAATTAGAGGTAATATGATGTAATTGTAATTAGTGTTTGAAATAATGATTCATTTTAAATGTAACTATGATTGGCGCTTAGTATATAAATCACTTCTGTATTGCTGCCACCCACGTGGGAGACTTATTTGTTTAATTTTTGAAAAAAATTATTAGTATGTCCACACGGAATGGATAACATAAACAAATCTATATTGAAGAACAATAGAATGGAAGACTAAATGTGAAGATGGGTTTGCTTTATTTTTTAACAAAAGAAAAAAAAAATCATCACTCAAAGTATATGCAATCACGGGTTGATGCAAAATTTGTATGAACTAGTTTATTGAAGTGTTGGTTTTACTCTCTAACACTGTGCTTGTGTTTTTAGTTGTCTGTATTTTGATTGTGGAAATAAGGTTATGTTTTTCGTTTTTGGTTTTTGAACCACGCGTTTCAGTTGGATTTAGAAAAACAAAAGATGTTACACTATAACAGGCCACTGTTTTGATTTTCTTTTCCTATACAAAGCATGAGGATGCTGATCTAATTAGGTTAATAACACTATGCGTGTGTGTTGTTTTTACATTCTACTTACTTCACGTCTTCACCGCTTCAGCAATATAAAACCGTTTCTTCTCTTCCCTTTGTTTTCCACTCATCTCCCAAAATTCCAATTATCTAAAATCAACTTTCTTCCCACTTAGTCTCCTGAACCAACAAAATACATCATTTGATTAAACAAAAGCTTAAGGTTGTTCTTGGTTCGGTAGTTGGAACTGGGAAGGTAAAAATTTTGGAAGAAAATCCTTTTACGTGTGCTTGGTATTAGCTAAAAACATATAATATGACTCTAAAAGTAATTAAGAGTATATATGATTCCAAATATATTTTTCCTTAGCATATATTTTTCTTGGGGTGTGTTCATTTCTAACAGATTCTTCAACTTTTGGCATTTATGGTAATTTTTCCTACCTCTTCATAAAAATACAGTTTTGCATTTATAGTAACTTTTACTACATATAAAAGGAGTTACGTACATACGTAGACATTTCAGATCCTTTTCTTCACTTTTTTTTTTCTCTCCATATCCCTCTCTAGCTTCATTTCTCCCTGTTTAGCTGTCTTAGTCTTTGTTTCAGTATTTGTGACAAGAGCAGAACCTGGTGTATATATTCATTTTGTGGAAAACAGGTTTCTAGGTTGGGCTTTGGATGTGGAGGATTATTTGAAATTTGTAATGTCCCCCTCTCACATGGAGAAGGATATTCAATCATTAAGGAAGTACTAAGGGTTTTGTTACCTAATATTTGCATGAACTTGAAGAGTAATTATATACAGGAATCCAATTATACAATACACCTCATTGATGACACCCATTACTATTATCATCCCATTTATAAAATTCATTTTGAATTGTACTGTCATGATATATAGAACTAGCATGATCCTCATATATCCCTAACTAGCCAATTGAAATTTTGCATATCATGTACTTCTTTTTTTACATATCATATGCTACTTGGATAGTATTTACCCAATGAAAACTACAACGAAATAAGGTCCTCCAAGTATATCGTGCCCAAAAGTCCAAGTATAAGTTTCAATGAAATTGAGGCAATGTTTGCCGAGATTATCCTCTTTAGAACAACAGTGCAGCGTGAGCTTCTGATGTTCTCCTAAATCATTTCTTGTATAAACATGTATTTTGACTTTCGTAAAATTAGATACAACATTGTTAAAATTATTAGAACGAAAATGAAACTTTTAATAGCACTTATATTGTAATTTCACTAATTTGTGATACTCTTCTGTAACAGATATACGTGAATTAAGATGCTAATACCGTAAACCTGGTCTAGCAACAATATATTGAATAAGTGAATATGTTTTAACCTCTTTATTTTTTTTATAAGTTTTGGTCCTCATGTTCTGCATTCATTCTTTTAATAAGCCAGAGGATGTGTCTTACAAAGAAAAGGAGTGCAGAATGTTGAAACCAAAACTTGAGACAAAAATAAGCAGATTAAAACATATTCACTTATTGACCTTACTGTATATAGCTATCCATTATAACAGAGGATCACAGATTACTATGTCCACGAGTGCCGTTAAAAGTTAATTTAATTTTCGTTTTAACAATTTTAATATGATACAATGATGGTTATTCATTATTGTTAGAGCCAAGATACATGTTTATGTTAGAAATAATTCAGAAGAACATCAAAAGCTCGTGCTGATACAAAAATGCAATGAACACTGCTATTTGCATAATAGGCCAAAGGAGGACATAGCAAGTTCTATCGCGAATATACAGTCCAAAATGAATGTTACGAATGGAATAATAAACAGTTATGGGTATCACTAATGAGATGTGTTATATATATTTGGATTCCTAAATATAACTACGCTTTAAATTCATGCAAACCTTAAGTAATAGCAAGATCTTTTATGCGCTATAGTCAAGATTTTGATGACATGATCTATATATATGCAAACTTTAGTAAGATCTTTTATACTCTGGTTTTAGTGTCCATTGGAGATTTTGATGACTATATATATATATTCATATGGTGATATACTAAAAAGACATCATCCCTTTTGTAAAGTTCATCAGTCTTTTCGGTCAGTTTTGCTGCTCCTGCATAATGGAGGAGGTCTGTGTAACTTTGATATTACTCATGAGTCATTCGGAGTATCTGAAGTTGATTTTGTATTTTGTTGAATGAGCAATCATGAATTAACTAATATCCTATTAATTAATATTTATAATTAGTTTAATATTTATAAGGTAATTATATATGCCTTCCTTATATTAATTAGTTTAATTGATTTTTTTTCTATCTAATTTTAATAGTTTCTTTATACTATGTTGCCAAATTAACTTTCGTATTTATATGTTTTGCCATTCAAATATTTTAATTATAATTTTTACTGTTAAACTTGTAAATTTTAGAATTTTCGTTATTCAATTTTTAAAATTTCACAAATTTTACTGAAATGAGAAAATTTGAAAAGTTTTGAGAATTTGGTGAGAAAATTTATAACGAAAATAGTTGGATGATAAAATTTCTAAAATCAGAAAATTAGATGATAAAAATTATAAATAAAATAATTGAGCAATGAATTTGCAAAATCATAAAACTTTGGTCGCAAAATATGCCATTAAACTTATATTAATTCAAATATATTCTCTTTATTAGGAAACTTGTTTGTGTTGTGACATGTTCATTGCCTCGTATGCTAAAGGCCTTACTCAACACTTAACAACATCTAATATTTACAAAAACATGCTAATGGCCTCATGTGATAAAGGCCCATCTTTAGATCTTTCTTTCTTCTTCTATACCTTACAAAAGCTAACAATAATAAAGCAAATTACACCAAAACTTTCTGATTTTGATTCGAAATTATCACATATTATTTGTAATTTTAACATTTGAAATGTATAAAAAATTCAAATATAATATATTATAATATTAAATTCTAAATTTCATCTATATATAATAACATTTATTAATAATAAAAAGTTTATATTTATCACAAAAAGAAAAAGACGAATACTTTAAGTTAATTTTCATTTTTTAAATAAAAAATAAAATAATATTTTGTCAAATATTTTTTACTGACCAATTATAAATATGAAGGCAAATAATATTTAATGCAAGAGACTAACAAATCAGTTTATGGAGTTTTTTTAATAAGATTTATAAATATATTTAATTAAGACTTCTAATGAAAGATATAAAAATCTAACATTAAAGATTCAACTGCACACCCTTTAATTCAAATTAAGCTGTTATGCGAAAAAGAAAAAAAGCCTATTAAGGAAAATGAGGAAATTGACCATGCTAACGGCTAAAACATTGATTTATCACAAATTTTGTTACGTTGTCCTTGTCTGCTTCCAAAATTAAAGCAGAACCAGCCTACTTAAGGATTAATGAGGTGAACAATAATCGTATTATGCAATGTTTGACCGTTTTCATAGAATTAACTTTTTTGTGAACAATTAATTATAAAAAATGGTTATGAAAATTCTATCTAAGAGGAAGTTCAAACTCATCAAGAGGAATTTGATAAAACTTGATCTATATATACACACACACAAAGTCACAAACTGCTGTTATAATTAATCAATCTGACTCTCTCATCATTGTGTAATTAAGCATAAGAGAACTAGTAATTTTAATTAGTCTTCCCAGTTAGTGTAAGATGTGATGGTTTATTATAATCACACTAAATTGGCCGGTGGCCATTGATTGGATATGTTGTTCCATTCTAATTCCAAGTGAAAGTTCCACAAAAATTGTTCTTTCTAATGTTTCTAAGTACCATAAAAAGTTGTCCGTGAAACTAATTAACTTGTTGATTACTTTATATACATTCTGGTTTGATTTTCTTCATGATTCAAAGAGACTCTCAACCAGTTTAATATATCAGAGAAGGTAAAATATGTAACATCTAATGGAATATAAATTAATATGATCCATTCATTTAATCCAAGTTAAAGTTAAAAATGTTAGTTGAAAACTCAAAATCAAGTAGTTCTGATTTCAAGACTCTTTGGTTCTTCCCAATGATTAACTGCATGATTTAACTTACGGCATTGAATGTTTATATCAGACAAGTACCAGCTAGGTGTTGTTGGTGCGAAATGTGGTCTTCACGCAAATATTAATTCTAATTTAATTTGCACCCCCTTTTTTTTTTTGGCTAATCATTCATATATCAACCATCTAGTTTCTTGTCTATTTCTCACTAAACTCGTTTGTTCTGTATCAATAATCAAATCCTTTCTCAAAGCCAAGCATAACAAAAGAATGAAAAAAAAAAAAAAAAGTGTCAGTGACTCTGAACACACTTCATAATTACAAAATTACCATAGTGTTCACACATTATATGAAATAAGCTAATTAACCCAAGTACTCAACTAATTGGATTTAACAAAGGAAAATAAACCCTTGACAAGAAATCAAAAGAATAACTTAATAAATTGAGTCAATACATTTTAAGCCACACGAAAATTGTATCTTGCAATTAACTGATAGTTGAACCTTTTTTTTTTTCTTTTTTGCATTTTAGTGTTCCAAATATGTATAAATTAATTGTAGCTGATTATAATTGCATAAGAAAAAAGACGTTGTAATAATAAATATGGTTATACACATGATCACAGCTATAAATTCACAGATACTAAGACATACAAAAAAATCTGCCAGAATTAAATGATCGTTGCCACATGAAATTTCAAATTATGCACTTAATTAACAAGAGCTTACAATTTTAGGTTGTACCAAAGTACTATGTCCTGTTTATTTTTTTTTTTTTTTTGTCTTCTCATTTCACCAAAAAAATGAAGAAGAAATATCATTATTGGTTATGTGTCGGACGCGGATGGTGGACCCCTCAAATACAGAGTTAAATACGTAAAACATATTTTGAATGATGACTTAAAAAGCGCTCTGTTTGTCTCTGCTTTTGAGAAGAAAGACAGAAAAAGAAACATAGAGTCACACACAGTGCTTGTATCTCTACACTTCACAGTACACTAATGTGCTTTGAATGACACTACTTACTTTCTACAAGGACCATTCTTAGGGCTTTTCAACACTTCCTTGTGGCATTTCCCTTTTTTGTTTCTCATTTTTTTCTTCTTTCTTTCCCGGCTTCCTTCTCCGTAAAGTTTTTTTTTTGGCCTAATTTTCTCTGCCATTTTCATTTTCTTTGTTTTCTTTGGTACTGTTCTGAAAAGGGTTTGTTTCCTTTTTCAGAATCACCTCGGATTCTCTTGGAAGTTTCTGTCTTTGTCTTGTTCTGTAGTGTTTTTTCAGCTTCTGAGTTTCGAGCTTCCCTGAGTTTGGTATAGCTGTAGTGGCTTCAGTGTTTGAAGTTAAGTATGAAATTGGAGTTGCATGTTGGAATCTTTGTCACCTGCATGGTGATTCTTATGGGGACTTTCTCTGTTGGAGATACTGATATGGTTGATGGTATTGTAAATAAAGGCTTCTTATTTCATTTCTAGTTTTTTTTCTATTTTCAATTTTATGAATATCATGTTCCCTTTACTTCTTAGGGAAGGATTAAGAAAATCAAAGAAAAATACCAAATAAATAAAGTTCTAATTCTGTAACTTTTCTCATTTTAGCTGATAACCTTTTTTATTTCTTTATTATTATTATTATTGTTATACAATGCTTGGATTTTTGCTACAACAAGGTGAATTCCACAATGCTTTCTCTGCCTTTGAAAGTTGATGCTTAATCTAACTTGGTTAAATATCTTGCATGTTTTGCTGTGTGTTATGGTTACAGTTGCAGCAATAAATAGTCTATATGTTTCTCTGGGGTCACCACCACTACAAGGGTGGAAACCAGTGGGAGGAGATCCATGTTTGGAACTGTGGCAAGGTGTGGCTTGTGTCTTCTCCAACATAACTGCAATGTATGTCCATTTTCTCTTTTTTAAACTATTATTCTAGCTAATTGGTTTGAATTGCCAAAGGATAGGTTTACATTTACTGTTGCATATGGTAAGTTGTTTGATTGATACTAGTGCTTGCTGAATGTAAACACTTGGGATTAAGGCTCAGTGGAATTTATATTTGACAGACACCTTGGAGGCTTGAATTTGGGTGGACAGCTGGGCAGCAATTTGAATTTCCCATCCATTATAGAATTGTAAGTGATGCTTTTCAAGCTGTGCATGTGTTGATTACACATGCAAACATTTATTGTTTTGCAGAATCACTAGATTCAACAGTATTTATGTCCAATGGTCCATTGTTAATACTGCCAAGTGTGATATGTACATAGTTAATGGTTACTACATTAAAATTATGCACACTAGGCTCCTATTTGGCCAAAGTCATTGATTACATGAGGAGGCAGTTTTGTTTAGATTAAGTGGTAAAATTTAGCTCTTGACTAGTAATTGTGTAGTTATTTATATTTGTACTAGAAACCTCATGAAGCTTTCTGTTTCACCATTGCACAGGGATCTTAGCAACAACCACATTGAAGGACCTATTCCTTTTACTTTGCCCCCTACTCTAAGGACCTTGTATGTTATCATTGCCATCTCTAAAAACTCATGATTTTATTGTTGTATTTTGTATGTCTGGTGATAGATGAATGTTTACTAGTTAGTCATTTTTTTGTGTTTTTAGGTCTCTCTCAGGAAATCATTTAAATGGAAGCATTCCAGATGCCTTGTCCTTATTAACTCAATTATCAAACTTGTGAGTTCATAACGTATCTGCTACTCACGATTCCATATTGACTTGTTATTATTTTCCATTGTATATTTCTCCATTTGGGAATATACATGCTGCACATTTCATTAAGCAACCTTTTCTATGGTTAAATCCTAGATGTATTTCTTCAGCTCACTGGTTTGATTAATATGTTAGAAATTGATATTTAATCACATTGGCATTTCCATGTCTTTATTCCATTTCCATACACAATTCATGGAGATCCTATGCTATGCTTCAGGGACCTGTCCAATAACAACTTGAGTGGTCAGCTGCCTTCCTCAACCGGGAGTTTATCATCTCTTACTACATTGTGAGTAAATTTCTTGCTATGATTAAGTTCTATTTCCTACTTGTAATGCCGTGTTATTTATTATTAATTCTTTTATTCATTCTTCATTTGTAGACAATTGCAAAACAATCAACTTTCTGGGACCCTTTATGTTTTGCAAGATCTGCCTCTTCAAGATCTGTACTGCTCTTATTACCCAAATACTTCTTCAGATTTATAAATGAATATTATGGATATCCTGCAACTGCACCAATGCTCAGAACTAGAAAATTTTCACTTGTTACTTTACTATTATGTAGGAATATAGCAAGCAATTTATTCTCTGGGCCAATTCCTCCAAAATTGTTGACTATCCCTAATTTCAGGTGAGCCATCTGTTTTGTAGTTTTATCAGCCAAAGTTCCCGTGTTTCAAAGCCTTGATTCAAGTGTTATCATTGTGATCTTCCAGCAGAAGCCGCATGTGAAAATTTCGTGCTGCATTTTATTATAATATGAGAAATAGCAATAAATTTCGAATTAATGCACTATGATTCTCTTGTTCCAGATGTTTTAAGCACAATATTATAAGATTAATCAATTCATTACCTCATTTCAAATCTTTTATTCTAGTTAACATAGTAGCATGTCCCGTGCAGTAAAGATGGGAATCCATTTAATACCACCATTCTTCCATCACCTCCTGCTGAGGCCCCGGGACCTGTAGCTTTGGCTCCATCTCCCCGAAAATCACCTTGGAAAGTAGCATATGGTCCTTCCGCCCTGACAGCACCAGTGTCTGCAAGCACTAGAAAGTCTTTTATAGCTAAGAGTGTCATTTGGATTGCTGGTGCGGGTCTTTTAGTATTAATTCTATTGGGAGTTTGTCTTTTAATGTTGTGGTGCATTAAGAGAAGACCGGAGAAGAAAAACGGTAAGAAACTTGATGATGCGGGTTTGTTTGCTGGACCTTTGAGTAAACCTACACGCAGTGATTCTGTTTTTGAAGCAAATAATCAGGAGGAAAAAGGTAAATGGGAAGTACCAAGTAGAAGAACAAATTTGATTCCAAAGGTTCAGGATGAACAAGACATATATGTGAAAGTAGTATCTCCAACTTCAGAATGCAATAGTGGCCGTGAATCAATCAACACTGGAGGGGGTTCCAAATCACCCCTGCAGCCACCACCGCAACACTTTCACCCAACCATTCCTGGTGAGAAGGTCCTTATCAATCCGGCTATAACTACCACAGTAAATGAAGGACAAGTTATGACAAACTCCATCAAAGTCTATACTGTTGCATTGCTTCAACAATATACAAATAGCTTTTCCCAAGAAAACTGTATCGGGGAAGGTACACTTGGGCCTGTTTATCGGGCCGAGCTCCCTGATGGAAAGGTAATATTCTTTCAGCTTGTAAGGATTCTTATAATTTCGTAATAATATGTCACCTTATCAGCTGGTATGTTGACATTCTCTTGGAATTTGTTCACATTGCTCTCTGCACAATTTTTTTATTTACCTTGCTGTAAATGACCTTTAATTATTCAATTTCCCTCGGTTTACCTCGGTTAACTGGTTCTTCACATGCTTATATGTCTTTTAAATGTTCTCTGTAGGTATTGGCAGTGAGGAAACTGGATGCTACTGCTTCCATGGGGCAGAGTCATGAACAGTTTCTTCAATTGGTGTCTAGCATCTCTAAAATTCAGCATGCAAATATTGCAAGGCTTGTAGGCTACTGTGCTGAGCATAGCCAACGACTACTTGCATATGAGTATTGCAGTAATGGGACCCTATATGATGCTCTGCATGGGGATGAGGATCACTGTATCAAACTTCCATGGAATGCGCGCATTCGAGTGGCACTTGGAGCTGCAAGAGCTTTAGAGTGAGTCTAGTGGCCAAATCAAAATTTTATTCCATTTTGTTTAGCTAGATAAGTCAATATTAGTCAGTATGTAATTCTTTTTGGAGGTTGGGAACATGGCTTTTAATTTCAGTCACTATTATCCTAGAATATTCATTAACTGAGACACTGGCCATTGGTACAATTGTTGGAAGGTCCTTTTAGCATGCCATAAAAGTGAGCCTCTGTCAATATATATATATATATATGTTTCGTTTCTAGACTATTAGCAATAGGCTAAGGCATTGATTTTTTTTCTTGACTGCCTTATCTCTGATATTCCTTTTTCTTTTCATGGATAAGGTATCTGCATGAGAACTTTCGGCCACCTATTGTGCATCGAAATTTTAGGTCTGCTAATGTTCTTCTGAATGAGAATTTGGAAGTGTGCATCTCTGATTGTGGATTAGGACCATTACTATCTTCTGGCTCTACTGGTCAGGTATCTCTCTTTAGTTTTAATTTCTTCAGCCGTAAATTTTCAACTGATATCTATTTCGGGTTCATAAGAAAACATCTGGTGCGTTTAGGCTTCTTAACTATGTTTTGGATATTCTTGTAGTGCTATTGAATGCTATAGAATAAATGGTCTAAAACAAATTATACGTAAGCATATGATCTGATATTTAGTCAGATTCAGGCAGCTAGTTTTTACTTTTCAGAACCAATAAAGATGAAGCTATGGGATTTCATCAAGTATGAAAGGAGCTAGAGTTTATGCCAGTATGCAGCACAACCGTGATGGCTGCTTGGCAATAGAAATCATAGGTACCAAGAACTCAAATGGATCATCTAGTTCCATAAACCCTCTGAAGGATACAAGGCCTAGTGATCTAGATTCCAGTTCTGCTAGTATTCAGAATTTTGGAAAATTGTATTCCATATATTTTGAGAGTGTAGCATCGCATTAGATAGCAAAAAGTATCATTACAGACCTAAGATTTAAGTTTAGGCCTTTATTGTCGTTACATTCCTGACTAACATTGGTGCATTTAATCTCAGTTGTCAGGACGTCTCCTTACAGCTTATGGATACAGTGCTCCAGAATTTGAGTCTGGAAGTTATACACCGCAAAGTGATGTCTTCAGCTTTGGTGTTGTAATGCTAGAACTCCTCACTGGACGAAAATCATATGACAAGTGAGCAATCCAATTATAATCAAGATAGTTGCATTCATTATCCTTTTCAGTAATGCTACCAGCTTAACAGAAGCACCACAAATGTTTTAGGTCACGGCCTCGAGGAGAGCAATTTTTGGTCAGATGGGCAGTCCCTCAACTCCATGACATTGATGCACTGTCAAAAATGGTTGACCCCTGCTTAGGTGGAGCCTATCCTATGAAGTCCTTGTCACGTTTTGCAGATATTGTTTCTTCATGTGTACAGGTAATATAAGTTGCATGAATGCGAGTTTGAGAAGGCACATGCTTTGTTTCTACATAATATGGTCTCTATATTCTTTTATCTAGTGTAATTGGAAATGTGCAGCTATGACATGGATATATCCATACTAAGTAACTTCATGACTAAGATACTAGACACTGTTATTGATATTACGATGCTCAGTTTGTTTTTATTTTCAAGAAGATGGCATAAGAAGAAATATTAAGAAAATAATGATCATAGGTTTATAATGTGACCTTATTATTTGAGTTGTATTTCATTTTGTAATTATCTTTCTTCCAGCGTGAACCTGAATTCCGGCCGGCAATGTCGGAAATTGTTCAAGATCTCTTGCGAATGATGTAAAAGAACATGTAGCTATCTTTGAGAAGATAGACTACCTTAGCCAGCAAGTGGAGCTGAAGATAAGCTTTGGTTCCTAGATATTTTCTTTATTAAATTTTCTGATCCAAAGATTGTTTCCTTATGTGTGGAAAATCTGCTTACTAATGTAATTATGAGTTAGCAGGAATGTTGTGCCATTGTTTACACTTAATTGATCAGGTTTTTTTTTTTTTTAATTATTAAGATATATTGTCTCAATTGTCAAGTTAAGTATGTTGTGCCATCCATCCTTGTTCACATTTGGAGTAGACACTGATTTTGGGGTGTGTATCATATGTAAAGTAGGAACCACACAATTGTGTCAACCTTTAAGAGGAGAGATATGGCATTGGTGCAAGTTTTGTATTTCGGGCATTGCTAGTGAAGGTTAATTATGCTTTAATTCTTTAGTTGGTAAAGAATCTATATAGATGCTTAAACTTTAAACTGATATCTCGAATTAGTCCTAAGTTTAGTTACTTAGCATTAGACGATATTTTTAGAGTGAAAAACAAAGTGGAAGCACTAAAAAGATATACATTCTTACTTTTTGAAGGATCCTTTAGAGAAAAGTTCCTATGGATAGTTTAAGAAAAATCCAAATTGACTTAAATTTGATCTCAACGCGTCAAGGCGTGAATCAAGGATGAGTTGTTCAACTTTCAGAAGTCTTGCTATTTGTTTTGAAGTATACTTTAAGAACATATTTTTCTTTTACTTTTAAGAAACTTATTTGAAAAAAAAAAAACCTTTTTGAAGGTTCTCTTCAACTTATCTAATTCTTATGAAAAATTATTTTTTTTTTCGGGTAAGTAACACTAACAAGCTTAACAATTCTAGAAAAGTAATATAGTTAAACTTATTCTGGGAATATAATGTAATTTTTTATTCTTTCATATGTCGTTGTCAAATTGTAACACCTCTTGCATTATTTTGGTTGTCGTTTTGTGCTCGTTTAAAAGAAAAGAGAAAAGGTGAAAGCCTGAGTACGATAGTGGTCAAAGTTTCTGACATACAAAACGACGATATAAAATTTAAAAAGGGAGGTAAACGACAAACCATGTCTTGCCATGAACATGACGGTGCCTCGGGTTGTCTCACAATTTTCCTCCGTTTAACAATCCAAGACTTAGGTTTTTTAATTTCATCAAAATTAAGACATGAAAGACTAAGAATTAGCAGAAAAATATAATTAATTCCGATTTTGAACCCACGACTTCCGAGGAATCTGTGTTCCTCTGTCTGGTCCTTTATGTAGGTCACATTTACAAAATCCTCCTTTGGATTTTTATTTATGGGATTGGATTCGAACAAAAGAAAACAACATAAAAATGTTAAAATAGGAAATAAGTTTCCATTATAGGATCTTCTAGCTCGTTTATATTATGAATACAACCTAGATATAGACAAAGAACTATCCTCAAACAATTTTGTTCATAAAAGATAAAATTATTAAAGATAACAAAATTCTTATTTGAATATTTATTGTGGATTTAAATATAAATTTCGTTATTCTATTTTCACAATTTTAACAATTTCATTTCCTATTTTTATAATATGAATATTTAGTCCTTTATCTTTCAAAATTTTGAAAATTTAATTCTTATGTTAATTATTTTTTAATTTATTTTAAAAAATAAAATATAATAAAACTTAGCTTTTAACCATTATTATTATTAGAAGTGTAATCCAGAGGACCAGAACCCTAGTTTCATTTGCAACCACTAAAAGTTATATTTCACGTTTTTCTACTTTTATAAAAAATAATTAAACTCAAAAAGTAATTTAAAATTTTGAAAAAATTCAAAAAAAAGTTATGTGTAAATCAATGTAACGGATTTTATACATAATTTTTATAAAATTTTCAGAGGACCAAATTTTCTAGAAATGGGAAACTAAAAATCTAAATTACAAAACTGGAGAAAAAAAATGGAGCAACTAATTTATTATAATAGTATATTCAAATTTGACTACTATTTATACAAGTTTTCATTTGATGATTTTGTTTTTACATACATACAAACCTACCACAACATAATTTTTTCACAATTTTTTGCGCTTAATTTTGTCTAAGCATTCACAGACAATAACGAAACTATAAGCTCAGAAGAATTTTGAACTTAATGTATTTAGATACACGGTCACTATGTGTTTGGTAATATTCAAATATTCCTATAAATATGTGCTAAAATTTAAAGTAATTAAATAAATAAATAAAGTTACTAATATAATATAATGTGAATAGTTACTTATATTCTCATGGGCTGTCAGGTTATCACCCTCTCACGTGGATAGTGAAAAAAATATAAAATATGAATATGTAATTTTTCAAAAACAAAAAATATCTGAGAATATAAATTTATCACTGTCTAATAAACATAAAAAAAATTACTTACAACTTGGTATTTCCAAAAACATGAATTGACATAAATGTCCCATTATAATTTTGTTTTTTAAGAATAATGTTTCGTCTATTTAACGGGACATTAGCGTGTGGTGCCAACAACAACTAGTCAAATGATACCGTTTTTTGTTTAGTTAGATTTATACATAGGTCCCAGCTATAATTTTCATGATGCAAGGGACATTCATTCATGTTACAGTGAATGTGGTGTTTGTTTGACAAAACATTCTCTAGCTGTCTTTCACATGATAAACATTTTACCAATTCAGCCATCATACAAGTTGAGAAGTCATCAACTCAAGCATGCTCACCTTTTTTCTTTGAGGGTGTTACCTTTTATAATTAATTTGGAAATTTTATGTAATATTCTTTGGCAGGTTCAAAAGACAATGATATAGGCCTAGATATAGAAAAAGGAAACCAAGACAGCATGGCTCATACATTGCTTTTGGAAAAATCATCTCAGGGAGGAATTCAAGACCAATGAATGCACTGTGTGTCAACAATTTTAACAAAATTTTAGACACTTGATTCTGTCTGGACATTCATGATTTTGATAGAAGCTATTTTTTTCAGGGGAAAATAATTGCATGTGTGTTTAAGAAATTATTCATTTAGTTTTATAAGTGGGATTATTATTTTTCTATTTTGAGCACATGTAAGGCAATAAAATCACATCAAATGTATTCATTTATATAAAAATAATAGTAGTTAGCCTTTGATGGACACACAACAACAACAACAAGTGAGCATAATCACTTAAACAAACAAATTATGATCTAACAAATATAAAATTTGTTTTCACGAGTGAGCCAAGATTTTCTTCGTCCACTGTTTCACGCTAATAATTAATATATATTTTAGTTTTTCAAATTAGTTGAGTTGAAATTTAACATGAGTATCAATTATAGAACTCATTGATCTCGTTGGTTTATATATCTATTGAGTTTTTATCCTTAATATTAATTGGTTTTAAATTGATATTCATACAATGCTAACACAGTAAAGAGTATCATAGTATAAATGTTATTGGTTTATTCATTTTTTTCACATACATCAATTTTGGTTTAAATTTTTAGGTGCGGTTTATATGTTTATTTAACCTTTTCACTTAATATTAATTGATTTTAAATTGATATGTATACAATAATAATATAGTCAATTCTTGTCTATTTATAAATCATTTGTTCTAACGAGTATATTAAGAAAGTTTTATATAACCTACTTCAATTTTTTAAGTATAAGTTAATTCAATTTAACAAGCTCACATCTTTTGATACACATATCTCTTAAGTTATTTTTCTACCTGTACATATTGTTTATGTTTAAAATTAAAGTTTATTGGACATAACCCGGGTGATCAATTTTAACACTTTTATTATTAATAAAATCTTATAATAAATAATTTTGTAAATAAATTTGATTGATTTTGAAATAATTACATAATATAAACGTGAATATATATCAATCCCGAATACTATAATATAGCTAGGAAAAAACCGTTAAAGCCTTGAATATTTGGAGTCCATGTGCAAATAATTAGCATATAAAGATTGAACAATGGAGGTTTTGATCCCACTAACTTCTCACATGCAATTAAATATGAGCTTGAAATCACTAAATCCAACACCTCACACACAACTAAATTTCAGCCAGCGAAAAGTGGTCCACAGCACTAACTATAACAAATATGAAATCATTGAAACAAACATTTGATCTAAACCACTGAACTGTTAGCAAGTAAATTAATGTAGATCATACATGGACACACACACCTTTACTCTGTTTTGAAAGAGAAAGGCGTGCACGAGGTGGGGGTAATGTTATGCACTTGAACATTGATGAATATTATGGTGATATCACTAATTTTTTTAACAATTTTCCAATCAATTGCAATACATATTTAATAAGTCAATTCATTCACATCATATAAACATATTTTACTCTTTTTATATTTTATATAAATATTTATCCTTTATCATTTTATAACTGATTATCTATTTTGCGTATTATAGTTATTCACCAAACATTTTTCTTCTTCAAATACTATAAAAATTTTACTCTAGTTATTGAAAATCACAAATATTAATTATAAGGCATTAAACATTGTACATTTTTAGAATAATAGTATGATTAACATTTGTGTTTTTCAAAAATCTAATAAGTGCGTTTATTTTTAGAAAGAAATTTCTTCTAAAAGAAAATTACTTATAACTTATAAATGTGTTCATTTAATCTTTTTTGAAGAATAAAATTATTTTTTAAAAGAATATCTTTTAATAAAAAGAAACCACCTATAAATATCTCTAGTACATACTTTATAGTCTATTGAGTTTGTCTTCTTAGCTAACTGTTTTTAATGCAGTTGGTATATGGCCATCCATATTATTGACGACAATGAAACATAGATATCGCGTTCTAAGTTCTCACTATAATGAAAAATTAAACATGAAGAAACGAAGATTATGTTATAAGGAATTCCCCTCGTTCGATACAAGTCATTTTCATGCCTTTTCCTCTCTTCTAATTGCTTCTTGTTCAATTCTTAGTTGAATCACTCAATAAATTAGGTAGATAAACAATGAAAAGCATTTGTAATTTTATAAAGTTTATGTTCAAATTGATAATTAATTAATTAAATATGATTCAAACACTATGCATGAACACAAACACTTTCGAAAATTATTTTATGTGAACACTAACATGCAAGACGCAATAAAATAGAATAAAACCGTGGTCACAAGAGCAACTGTTACCTCAAATATAATATAAAAAATAATTAATCCATACCTCAAATATTATATATACTTTGATTAAAACTATGTCAAAAGAAAAAGACACGTCAGCGACAAATAGAAGGGCTTTGAGGTAATTTTGCACGTATAACAGCAAGATGTGGAGGGCATTTGAGTCCGAAGAAGGAACGGTAGCCATGGAAATTATGTTTTTGTTAAATTTTTTTATAAATGTTTTGGATAATTATAAAAATATTTCTACTTACAAGACATATTTTTTTGGTAAAAAATTTATATATAAACAAAAATCTAAATTTTTTTATACTTTCCTAAAACTTTTTAGGAAACATGATTAAAAAAACATTAATTTAATAAATATAATTTTCTTTTAAAACACAATAACATTAAAATTAAAGTGAAGACAAGATCTTGCTGTGGAGACACTCTTAAATTTCCTTTTTTTCACTGCAAAGCAGACGCGTATGTCTGTGCTGGTTGCTCCACGCATAATTAAAGTTAGAAAAAAAATATAAATATATAAAATAAAATAAATAATTGGAAAAAGTAAAAGGAAAGGGAAAAAATATATTTAATAAGAAAAATAAATTCCTGGCCATAGTTTTCATTTCTGTTCTCACTGTTGAATCTCTGATTTGTTTAGTTCTTCTTTTTCGTTTATTATTATTTTGAGACTATTTCTCATCTGACACATCTAATCCAATTCCTGCCTTCGTCTTCGGATTTTCACCGAAGAATCTCTCTTTCTTCTTCCTTTTGTTGTTCTCGTTGTTGTTGTTGTTGGGAATTGTGGTGGAAAGAGTAGTAGCAGTTAGCAGCAGCAGAGAGAGTCATCTTTGGAGTAGACCCAAGTTCGGAATTGCTTCTTTACTTAAGAAAGGGATTTCATTTCTGCTTCATAAGCTGGTTTCTGAGGTGCCCAACAAAAGATGGCGAAGCGTGGATACAAAATACGTATCCTTTTTATGTTGAAAAGAAATAAAAATTTGTGTTTTTCTAGAGAAATGACTACCTAGAACTGCTTCTGTTTTTTTAATTTTTTTTTTAAATTGAACTAGTAACGTCTAACTGAGTTTCTATCGAAATCTAGGTCTTTAATTTTACTTTTTGGGATTTTTTTTTTTTTTTTGCTTCTTGAGTTTTATGGTTTGGGAGAGAGCAAGGTAGGGTGTAGTTTGTTTTTTGGGAGAAAAAGAAGTGATGCAAATTTTGGAAGTTATGGTGAAAAGTTTGAGTTTTTTTTTTTTTTTTTTTACACATGTTCCGTTTGGTTGTACAGAAACTGAAATTGTTGCAGAAGTTAATCGGAACTTTCAAGGGTTTTTTACATATCTGTACTCATTTTACATTTTATTATTTGAAACATTCCGCATTTTGTTTTTGTATCTGATCTTGGAAATCAGATATCGAAAGATATAATTTTTGCTGGTTTAGCTTAAAGGGTGATTTTTAATTTTTATTCAATCTGGTTCTGTGTGTTGTTGACTGTGCTGATTGTATTTGATAATGTGAATTCCTGAGCCAATAAACTGTAGAGGAATTTGTGGCTCATTCAGCAAACGTCAATTGTTTAAATATTGGAAAGAAGGCATGCCGTCTTTTCATTACAGGAGGGGATGATCACAAGGTCAATTTGTGGACTATTGGCAAACCAACTTCTCTAATGGTCAGTGTGCCATTACTGCCTTTGTTTTTGTAGCATTCTGGTTAAGATATGACCACTTCAATGAAGGGTTTATTTCTAATGTGCCCTATTTGCTTTGCAATTTTATAGTAGTCTGGCTGAAGGATTTGCTTTGAGTTCATATTAAATGATGAGTTTTGTTTTGTTTTCCTTACTTTTCTGTTTCACACTTTTTGGCACTCGCACTATGGGAAAATACTATTAAACTGGGATTTGCTACCATACTTAGATCAAAATACTGTATTATCTGTAGTTTTTTTCTTCCTGATTTGATTCCCCATTATGACTTATGTGTGGCTTTCTTTTGATGGCAGTAGTGCCAGGTGAGGTGGCATGTATTTAACTGTGACCTAACAATGCTTGACTTATTGTAAATATATGCAGAGCCTATCTGGTCATACTAGTCCAGTTGAATCTGTTGCATTTGACTCAGGAGAAGTGTTAGTTCTTGGTGGAGCATCGTCAGGTGTGATAAAGCTTTGGGATTTGGAAGAAGCAAAGAGTAAGTCAATTAGTCCACTTCACCATGATGAACTTAGGCTATTATTACAATATAGAATGGTCTTTATTTATGGTGCATTAGACTGTAAGCTAGAGAAATGAAACTTGGATGTTTGGCTATTTACCTTGCTTCCATAACTTTATTAGAGAATCCATAAGTTGTGCTACTATTTCTAATTTTCATATCTTAAAGCATTTTTCAATTGTTGGTCGCCATATAGGATCCTGCCTTTGAAACTTTATCAGTAATGCTTCTAATATATTTGATATTGTTCTTGAAGTATAGTGGTTCGCACTGTTGCTGGACACAGATCCAATTGTACCGCTGTTGAGTTTCATCCATTTGGTGAATTTTTTGCGTCTGGTTCCATGGACACTAATCTGAAGATTTGGGACATCAGAAAAAAAGGATGTATTCATACATACAAGGGTCATAGCCAGGGCATCAGTACTATCAAGTTCACCCCAGATGGCCGTTGGGTTGTTTCTGGTGGACTTGATAATGTTGTTAAGGTACAATATGGACAGATCCATTACAATGGTATATCTGGATTTTAACTTCGCAAGTTTTGTACCTATAAATTATCAATCTACCTTATTGCCAATGTATAGGTGTGGGATCTAACAGCCGGGAAGCTATTACATGACTTCAAGTTCCATGAAGGACACATTAGGTCGTTAGATTTCCATCCTCTTGAGTTTCTTCTGGCTACAGGTGATTTATTGACTTTTAAACAGTTGATTGAAGCATTTAAGAGTGGTAGATGCTTATGTATTGGGAATATCTATAGAAATTACAAAGATTCTCTGTTTTATAATGCTCACTACTTTTATTTGGTAGATATACATATAAAGAAACTATTCTAATTAATGTTAATGTAAATGCCAGTTCTCAGATTGTATGATTGATCCAATTTTATGAATAATAAAAGTTTAAGGCATGGTTCTGGTAATCACTAAAAATTTAACCATATTCACTGATAGGAATATAAAACAATAGAGATCCAAAAGCTGAGCAATAAAATTTCATAACGATTACTAAAATATTCATGGTTCCATCATTGTATAGTACAAAAATCTAACAAGGCATACTGTACTGTGCCACGCTCAGCCTCCCTTCTTGGCCTACACTTCATGTATTCGAATTTTATTGAGCTCAATAGTAAATAGTGGACTAATGTCAGTCAGAAAAGTCTAATAATGAAAGGAGATTCAAACTATGGAACTTCAACATTGATGTTGTTATCTAATTAGATCTTACCAAATCCTTGAATTACCAAATTTATTTAATAATGAGTCTCTCTTAACTGATAATAAAAAATATCCGCGAAATAGGAAAACTTAACTTATATCATGGTGTAATGTAATACATTCTATTTATGTATAAAAGTTATGTAATTTTTAGATATTATCTCACTTTCGTCTTGGGGCTTGGAAATGGATTGTGTGGTTTTGCGAAGTGTCGATCATAATGTGTTTTATTGTTGTGTGGTTTTCCGAATTGTCAACCATAATGTGTTTTATAGTTGTGTCTTCTCTTCCAAAATTTTTACAAACTTAATTTTTGTATAAATATGATTTTAAGATGTCCACTTTGGATAGGAATCTGGCTAAAGTAGATCCTTACAAGGCTTGTGCAATCCTCCCCTCTTGAGCTAACTTTTGGGGTTAAGTTGGGCTTGATTAATTTCTAATATATAAGTTAATGAAAAAGGCAGTTATTGAAATTCGCAAACTGTTTTGCAGGTTCTGCGGATAAAACAGTGAAATTCTGGGATTTAGAAACCTTTGAACTGATTGGATCTGCCAGGCGAGAGGTATCTCAACTTGCTCAATCTTTTTTTATTCTTCTTGAAAGGAAACAATTATATTCATTTATGCCCTAATTTGTGCTTGCATCCTCTTTCACAAACCTCCAAGGAAGTTTTATACTACAACTAAGTACTAACTTCCATGGTAACTCTTTATCAACTAGTATTCTGAATCACCTTTCTTGACACTTCTTTCTCGTTTGCCATCACATTGTTGTTAGCTGCATATGATATTCTGGTGAAATTTATTAATGCATTCACTGACAAGAACACCTGTTCATTTTCTGCATGTCAGTGTTTTTTTTAATGTGCCAATTCTAGTGTATTTTGTCTTAATTTTAACCTTACAGCTGCCTAAATGTTCTGTTGTTCTATATAGTACCATATATGTAAAACCTTATTGCCTTCGGAGCAAACCTAAATGTCCACAATCTACCAAACACAAACACATGTGCAGCACCATAAAATATATTCTTTGATAAGTATAATTATTGTGTTTTCTTTGATTAGCATAAATTGTATGGCTTTTAAGTGGTATACTTTTCTGAATTATATCATATTACTTTGTAAGGCTACTGGGGTACGCTCAATAGCTTTTCATCCTGATGGAAGAACCCTATTTACTGGACATGAAGATGGTTTAAAGGTAAAAATAGTTGCTGTTTTTAGATTATATTATGTAAATTCAAAATTACTAATGCAGCATGTGGAACTGATTAAAGATGACAACTGTGACGCTGATATATTGTAGGTTTATTCATGGGAACCTGTTATATGTCATGATACTGTTGATATGGGATGGACAACACTTGGTGATCTTTGTATTCATGATGGGAAACTTTTGGGGTGCTCATTCTACCGAAATTCTGTTGGAGTTTGGGTAGCAGATATATCGGTAGGATCCACTATTCTTAATTTAGATTAATTGTTTCTTTTACTTTTTAATTTAAAACATGATCTATATGTTGTAGTTATAGATTTATCTCATAGCGTGATTGCGAATTTGTATATGTAAGCCTGTGTGATGTCATTACTTGTGCCCTGCTTGTGCCAAAATGAATTGGGGGAAAAAATAATAGAATTGAAAACAGAGTTCCAGCACATATAATGACGTTTATAGTGCAATAATACTCTGGGTTTGCACAAGAAAAAAACTTTTTTATAACTTTGCTCGTTATTATTATCACTTTATCAATTACTAATCCTAGTGATTGGATTTTCTTATTTTTCTTTAGTAAATAGATGAATATGGGTGTTAGGTACTTTATGAGTACTTGGCATCCATTTAGTCTGTAAATGAAATATACTTTGAGATGGATGTTTCATTCTTTATTTTCTGTTAGCCATTATTCTGACTCGTAGTTTTAACGTCTTAGCTTATTGAGCCATATGGTGGTGGCTTGGATTCCAAGAATAGTGAAGGCACAGCACAGAAACTTGGTCTTCAGGAAAGTAAATTGGAGAAAGTGGAAGTTAATGTAGGACCAACCTCTCGCATGCGCAGCATGTCTCCTGATGAGTCAAAAGAGATAAAGAATATATATATTGACTGTAAGCCACTCTTTCCTTAGTTACACTTTGGAAATTGAAATTCTGCATTGTAAGTTTCGCTGTTACTGCCACAGTAAAGCTGCATTTAATGCTTTGATTAAGTTTATAAACCCAATTTATACTGAATTATGATCTTTAACTGCTTCAGCTGCCATCCTTGATAAAGTTGATTTCAGTTTGGTTTGGCAAGGTTCTGACTTTTAAAACAATTGAGCTTGCAAGAGTTGTAGATAGGACGTTACCATTGCAGAAAACAGTTGTTTTAGCAAAGAATGTGTTTACAGTTTTGTTCAAGCGACTTAAACTGAAAATTTAATTTTACATGCTAACATCTAGTGAATTTCTTGACATGATGAATGAAGATACAGACATAAACATTTACATAGTTCTGGTGTCTATGTATTATAATTGTGATCATTAACCGGTTTTGTATCTAATAAAATGCTATTTTCTTCCATATAAAGCTTCTGGAGGGAAACCTGTTACTTTACAAAGATCAGGGTCTTTAAGTTCAACAAAAGAAGATCTCCCAGAGGAATTCAAGGAAATTTGCAATTTAGGAAACCCAAAGCAGACTCCTACAACAGGAGTTCGCGTAAAATCAAATGAACAAGCAATTAGAAAATCTTTCATTACACCGAACATTGTACCTCGGGACATTCCTGATGGTAAGGTCCCAGCAAAATCTGAAAAAGAGACCATCACCTTTTCAAAGACAAAACCTGGAATGTTACTTAGACCAGCTCATGTACGGAGAGCATCCACCGGCAGATTTGATGTTGATAGGTTCTCAGAAGATGTGAATTCTGGAACTTTTTGTGATACTGCAATTAAAGACTGCACAAAAGAACCCAAGTTACAAACGAATCTAGGATCTCAGAACGAAGTCAAAGAATCCTGTGAAGATAAACATCCTATCAAGAGCGTTACAGACAAGTTTGACAAAACTGTACCTCCAAGCAGAATTTCTGACCAAATGAAACGTAAGTTTTTTGTATCAATCATTGAACACAGATCAAGTGCTAGCTGTTATTGATTATATTATCCTATATTTTTTTTCTTACTCTCCTTTATCTAGTTTATTTCTCCACTGCTATAATCATTCTCTCCTGGTAGATTGTTAGCTTCATTCTCAACTATTTATCTTTTCATCAATTGAGTTGTTGTTTTAACCTTTGCCCCTAGCTTATGTTTTTAGTTGATTTCACATGCTACCTCAATCCTCTCATATAAAGCCCATTTCTAATTATATTTTGTTTCTTATTCTTTCATCATATTTGTAAATGTTTACATTTACCCCTGCTTTCAAACCTGTCAAGATGTCATGAAATTCTTTGTATTGAAATGTGCCTTCAATTTCCACTTCTATTTCCTTTTGAGAAGTAGTAAATAAACTATTGGTCAAGACTCGTAACAGATAAGTTCTTTTTAGGGATGTGAACAAGCACATATTCTGACAAGTAGCTTGTTGAGATTTTGGTTCTGCTTCAGTAATAGAGCTGAACTGCCATGTATAAGGTCATTCAAACAGAGATGTTATGCATCATTTGGTTTATTATTTATGATTGAAGTTGAGTCTTTTGAGGTTACATTTCAGGTGATGAATCCGCACCACGCAAGGAAGAGATTAGTCCAGTTAAATATGTCAATGGAGGTTTGTATTCCCTTGCATATATGCAATTTATATTTTATAAAAGCAACCGAAAATTGAACCTTTTATGTTATATTCTGGCAGTTGCTGTTGTACGAGGAAGGACCCGATCATTGGTTGAGAGGTTTGAGCGAAGGGAAAAAATTCATGTTGATGAAGATCAAACTAATATGTTCCTCCCCACAATAATTGAAACAAGAGAAAAAGTTCACAATGATGATCAAATTAAAGCATCTGCCACACCCACTATGGTTGTTGAGAGGAGTGAAAGAATTCCCTTCAATGAAGATCGAAACACTTTGCCCCCCGTTCCCAAGACAATACCTGAAACTGATAAATCTCCTAATGTACTGGTAAAATTCTATTTCAGCTTTACCGAAGTTTTGATACTAGCATCTTCAATGTCCATGTTTTCAGTGAAAATTGTGTATGTTATGTGGATGTATGTATATCAGTTGGTCCCAGCTTTATAAGCCAGAAGCTATCCAATTGAGATTTTGTTTGGTTTAGTTAATTTGATATGAATGTCTAGCCTTTTCCAGTGTAAAGTATTTTACAATGTATTTAAACTAAGTCCTGTTTTTTCTGATATATAATTTTCTCAGAAAGCTGAGCCTCAAATTTCTAAAGGGGATTCATACTCTGCAAATGAAGAGGAAACTATTGAAAGTCTAATGCAAACTCATGATGTAACATTAAGTAATCTTCGCTCACGCTTGACAAAATTACAGGTAATTTTGCTAGATATTAACATTATTTGTTTGCACGCTTGGTCTTGATTGATATTTCAGTCTGTACTATTCTAAACCATGGAAAATTTAACAGCGTTAGGCATATGCTGATGTGTAACTTTTATGCCTATGTGTAACTTGATTATTGTCTGCTAAACAGAGGGGCTAAAGAAAGAAAATGCTGAAAAACTTGAAATATTTTGTAATTAATGTCACTGACAAGTTAGTGGTAATGTGTACTTTTGTAGGTGGTGCGGCATTTTTGGGAGCGTAATGACATTAAAGGTGCTATCAATGCTTTGAGAAAGCTGCCAGATCAATCTGTGCGTATCTTTTGAAGTAGCTGCATGCCAGTTGTTGGCTTGTTTTTGGTTATGTGTGTAGTGTTTTCTAACTAGAAAGTCGTGGGTTTCTTATTGAATATGTAGTCCTGAAAATCATTTCATCCTGATTCAGGTTCAAGCAGATGTTATCAGTGTCCTTGTGGAAAAAATGGATATTCTCACCTTAGATTTATTTTCTTGCTTACTTCCTGTGCTCACAGGCTTACTGGATGGCAAGATGGAAAGGTAATTGTGTATTAATACATAGTCTTGACAACTCATGGTGTGATTTGAACACAAAACCTATTACTCTTACCTCATTTTAACGTTCTGTAGTATGTGGGCAAATATCTTGCAACAGGAGGTTTAAATATCATGTTTGTTACTATTATTGCCAGCCTATGTATAAAAAACAAACACTTAGTTGAAGATATTTACTCTGTACAGACATGTCAAGGTATCTCTGGATCTGCTGTTAAAGCTTGTAGCAGTTTTTGGTCCAACAATACGTGCAACTGTTTCAGCACCTCCCTCTGTTGGTGTTGATCTACATCGAGAGGAAAGGTGACCTCTATTTTCACATTATTCTTTACACAATTTCATGTATTTTATATGTGAATGAAGCAAATAACTTGTATGAAATCTTGATTATAGGCGGGAAAGTTGCAACCAGTGCTTTATGGAACTGCAAAAGATCCAAATGATTCTTCCAATACTGATACGGTAGTCATGCAGTCTTTACAGATTCGATTTCAGAATTTTGATAAATTCTAAACATTCAATTGACTTTGAAAATAACATTCTTATGTTGGGAATAGGCAAGTAGTTTATACAACTATATATTGAAATAGTAAAAGGTATATTAAGATATTGCAATTATGCATATTCAGAAATCAAGAATTAAGTAAAATGATGTAACTATCACTGACACCTCATTTACATTTAGTTTCAGAAACCAAGAATCACAGGTTCATTTTTATTTGTTTGTTTATTTTTGGCTGCAGGAGGGGTGGTTTATTGGCCAGGTCTGCCCTAGAGCTAAATCTTGTTCTTCAACATCCTAGCTGAAGATGTTGTTCGAACTTGACCAAATTGTGAAGTAACATGGCTCAATATGCTTTTAGGCAGAATGGTGCTTAAAACAAGGAGGTTTCATGTTGGGTTATTGTGATCATAGCCTACAATTTTGTCTTGATGATTTGCTATATTAGCTGTCATCATCGGCTTTGTTGATGGAAGAGCATTATAGCTAATGATATATTTGGAAAAATGTTCTTTTACCTCATCCTAAGACACTTGAAGGTGGAAGTAGCCATCTAAGGACAGTCTTCAAAAGTTGTGAAGGCTTGTGTTCATGACTGCAATTCACTGATCTTGGCTATTGCTTGTATGTAATTTTTGTTTTTCTTCAATTTGTTCCTTCTGGTTATTACTAGTAGTAGTGATGCTGACCCAAAGCGGGGTTTGTGCACCTTGGTCACTGCTAATGGTGCCTAATAATACGTATCAGTCAGATAGGTGTATCTAGTAGTAGTAGTAGTAGTCATGCACATTTCTATGTATATCTCATATTCTATGTTCAATGAAATGGAACTTCAATTTTTTTGTTCAAACTGCTCTACCTTCTGTTTGTAGCTGCTACTTATACAGTCTGTTCCTCCAGGATCATCATGGTCAAATCACATCCACTGTGCTTAATTTATTATCCTGCAGTTAGATTAACGTTATTGGACCAAAGTGGTTTTAGAGTAAGACTATTTTAAGAACATTGGTAGGTGACTACAGCTATGCAATTCCTTTCCTTCTATTATTACTATAGACAATCTTGCAGTATAATTTAATGACTTTAATTATAATTATTTAAAAGGATACTTAGGCATCGTTTAACCCAAATTTTTAGGCTTAAAAACTATTTATAAGTGAAAATTGTCTTAAATATTTAAAAGAAAAAGTTTTCTTTTTTAATGAAAAGTTACTTATTTTTACCTATTTGGTTTAGTTGGTAACACACATTGAGTTTGTAGAGAGGACCAAAAAGTTACTTATTTTAGAGTAAAAAAAACAAGAGTGACTTTTAGAATATAATTAACTATGTTTTAACTTTAACCAAATTTCTAAGGTAAAAAAAATAGAAATTAATAAATCATTTACTTGTTCTCTTAAGATTTTATTGTTAATTTTAATTCATAAGTAGTTTTTAAACAAAAATAAAATTGAGTTGAAGTTATCTTTATTGATTTATTGTGTCAAAATACAAATAGTATTATTATAATCAAACTTTTTGTTTACGGTGTAGTGTGATACTTAGTAAATTATGTTTTTACATCTCATTCAAAACTCAAATGCACTTGTTATTACTTTGTTTATCAAAGAAGATATGTTCTAGATAAAAATTCATTCAAGAAAACTGATTTTTTTATTTTATTTTTTTAAAAAAGAAAACTATACCTTACCAGGTTAAGGACCCTGCCCTTTTTCGAAGTAATTGCTACCAT
Source organism: Hylodesmum podocarpum (assembly GCA_026586105.1). NCBI lineage: Eukaryota > Viridiplantae > Streptophyta > Magnoliopsida > Fabales > Fabaceae > Hylodesmum > Hylodesmum podocarpum. Next base: position 2,434,801 of record JALJEV010000424.1, on the reverse strand, counting down.
TTTTTTTAAGATGGTGTGAATGAGAGTCCTAGTGATTAAGGGCTCTTTTTCGAAGTTGGCAAAGGTCTCTCACGTTGCTTCCACTGATCTTGTGTATCATTCGTTATGACCATACTTTTGGTCTTCACATGCAAGTCTACGTAGTTTCCTATGTAATTTCGTATGTTTTAAAAGACAAACAAATGAGCTTCAATCTATGCTTTGATAGTGATTGACAATTAATTAAGTTTATTTTATTTCTTGGTCCACACGACTTCTAATGTTGTGGCCATTAAAAATATGAAATAAAGGCACACAATAACAACATGTTCTTTCATGGTAATCTCCAATGTGGATAATGTTTAATTTGTGGGGTCACACCTACATGGAATAACGCCACTTATAACATTTCCACTCCTAACATAACAACGTTTAGACTTTTTTTTTTTTTATTATTTTGTCTTGCCTCTTTGATATGTCGACGATTTAACCTAAGAACTTTTCTTTTCAATCTTTTATTGTGTCTTTTATTAGCCAGACATATTTTAAAAGCTTTCATTAATGTCAAGTAGTAATTACTTAGCAAAATTCGTTTACGGATATACCTAATCTTTTTAGTATATTGTTTAAGGTTTGATTAAACTCTATACCTAGTCTCTAATCCGGGTTTTAGACCTTCACCTAGTAGAATAAAGTTTTGCTATTGTTGTTCTTTAAGGTCTCATTCTTGACCCTAAATATGCGAGATTAGACCTTGTTTAAAAGGTAACAAAAGTACTGTTCATTAATTTATTAAAAACATATTAAATAACAAAAAAAAATAAAGCCTAGCATAATTTTTTTATGTACTATTCTGTCCAATACTTTAATTTTTTATGTACTGAATACTGCATATAGTAAAAAGTTGATTATATTATGTATCAATCACCAAATAATAGACTGAATAAAAAACTTTGTTATTCAATATAGTGTTACTTGTATTGTCTTTTAGCAGGCGTCAAAAGCACCCATAGTGTTTGAAAAAACAAAAAGTCGTGAACACGCACATCACTTTTGCATTTTTATCGTTACTCCAACTTGAAAATTTAAATGCCTTTATTTTTTTTTAACTAAGCATGAAAATGCTAATGATATACCATTTAACATGTTTTATTGTCAGTAAAAAAACACGTTTTATTAATAAATTTTTTATTATTTAAAAATGATTGGTAATTATCACTTTTTTTATTCTTATTTTTTATTTAATGAATTTCAGTCATATTTTTATTTTTAATAAACTTTAATCAATGCCATAAAAAATTTAACCTGTAATAAAATATATATTTAGAAGAGTGTATTAAAAAGTGAACTACTTCTGCTCATACATTAACCAATAAGCAATTTCAATATTATCGAATTTTAAGGTTGACAGTACAATGAAAAAAGATTAGACAGGTCTTTAAAAAAGAAAAAGTCAACCACGAATATTTAATGTGTTCATAAATATTGTTTATTAGTATTTTAGATTCATATTCTACAAAATAAATAATTATGTAATATAATTCAAATTTTCAATAAATATGTTCTTTAAATATATAAATTAATATATTATAATCAAAATTCATAATAAAGATCTTTTAAATTTTATGAAATGATTAAATACACTGTATATTCTTAATACATTAGATATATTTATTTTAAATTAAATGTTAAAAAATAATATTAGAAGATTTCATAAAAAAAATATTCCAGGAGAATAGCATTATTAAAACAAAAATAAAATATTTTTCGATATATAAGCGAAATTGAAGACACACAATGTCCATAATTTTCTTATACAAATAAAAAAAGGACTCTGCAGCATGGTCCAAATTCACGCATCGTTTTGGATTTTGACGATAATTTAAAGTGTTAAAATTAAATAATTTTGTAATTAGTTTTCTAGAGATTAATTCACTATTATATCAATTTTAAAAAACAATAATAATTAAGTTCACCCATTAAAACAAAATTAATATCATTCCTTTTTTTTAACTATACGTGAGATAATTCTACTTGATTTGGATAGCACATTTATCAGCAATGGAACTTTCAATGTATCATGCATTTGATTGGGAGGAAAGAAAGCAGAGAGAAAGAAAAAACATAAATAATGATTTTCTTTTATTTTGTTAGAAAGAAAATGGAAGGAAAATAAAAGGAAAAGATATCGTGCTCATTAAAGATAAAAGGGGGAAAAGAAGTAAGATAAGAACTTAAGGATATTTTTGTTGACGATTCCAAATAAAACTTTAAAAATTACTTCTAAATCTAAAAATATATACCACTTACATAAAAAAATATTATATATTATTTATTTAACAAATAAATTTAAAACACTCAACACTAAATGATTAAATAAGAAATTTATTAATTTAATTAAAAATTAATATAAATCCAATTAAATTTTAAATTCTAAAATTCCTAAAATTCAAAACTAGAATTAAACTAATAATTTTTCTAAATTCAAAATTTTTTAAAACAATTATTCAAAACATTCAAATATAAACATCACCAGTACACTTAAATCACACAAACGTAATTAACTCTACTTTTACCTTTAATATAATCACATTCGTTATACTCAAATACATGACTATTAGTCAAACAGAAAATATTATACTAATTAATTGTATAGAGTTTTGTACAATAAAAAAATATACTAATATTTCCTAAAAATTTTCAAAATTACAAAAATATTCATGTCTTTTTAATACTTACATTAAACTTTCCTAATTATTATTTAAAATATATTGTATTAACATTCTTTGTATTATAATAATCCTTTTTTACTTCACTTAATTTTGAAAAACTTAACATGGTGAATACAATTTTTTTTTAAAAAAAAAATGCAGACAGTTTGAATATAATTTACTTACAAGAAATGACATATGAAGAATTCAAATTCTTTTTAGAGTTTGTCATTTCTGTGTGATATTCAAAACTTATTGTTCGAAAAAACAAAAAGTATTAAGGAGGGATCAAAGCCCTATACTAATTTACGATCAATGTTAGTATATATTTTAGTTACTCACTATCAAAACATGTCATTTAACTATAAAATAACATCAATAAATAGTTAATGGGATTATAAGATTATTGAAATATCTAATTGTAGTTAATTACTCCTAAAATGTAATTAACCACGTCTATGTACATAATTAATCACATACCCTATGTAGGGTTAATTTAATCTCAATTGATCTCACAAATAGTCAAAAGTAAATTAATGCAGTTCTATTGGTTATCGAAAGGATTAATAAGGTCATGTCTAACGGTGGTTAAATTTGTCTCACGCAGAATTAATAATGTTGAGAGGTTATTAAAATATATAATACTACTTAACCAACATATACGTGATTAATCACATATATTATACATGTTTTAGTTAACTCTATCACACAATGAGAAGAATAAATAAAAGTAATTATAGTTAACAATGCCATGTAATTATTGAAATTTTTGTTTTTGGGTAATGATATTACGAGATCATCCAGATATATATCATTAATATGTATATAAATATAAATAAGTTTTCTTTCAAAAGTGATTTACTTGTATTAAATATTTGAGATGAACTATTGAAATATCCTTGCCTCTTAATGGAAGCTTATTAATCTTTAAATATTCGAATCCTATGTTGAAATTCCTCTAGAGACTAGAGATGGAGAGATAAAGAGGAAAATATAAATGCAATGAATAGACTAGTCGACTATAAACAAACCTGCAAAAAAAACTTTTATAATTTTCCTTATAAAATCTAAGAAACCAGTTCTTGTCATTACTTTGACCTAGAGAACAAAATTTCTCCATCTTCAATCTAAAAATATGTTGCTATCATAACACGTACCAAGTACCATCCACCAGAAAAAACAAAAAACTCTATGATGATGTAAAACAAAGCAGAAAACAAATTAACCAAAGCATATGAAAATATGTACAAATCCAAAAGCATGTGTGAGAGTGAGACCACAACTAGTTCAACATCACGTTCTAATTAGGCTTCCACCCTCTCCCAATTAAGAAAGTTTCGTAATCTATGAAAACAATAAAATAACCAAGTCACTAATGGAAGAATATTAAGAGGGGGAAAAAAAAATTGGTGGAGGGCATAAGAGTCATTTCCTACAAAAATTCCCGTATAAAATGTACCATATGTAGAGAGAGAGAATAGTGATAGAGAGAGAAAGTAAGGACCCATAATTAGGAAAATACAATTGTCAATTGATTCATTTGGTTCATTATTTTTTCCGATTTGCTTATGATGTTATAATTGTTGTTGTTGTTGTCCGTTGAGATCTTCTCACTGCAAAGTCGAAACCTTTCTGTGGGCAAAAATTAGAATCACTCAGCCCCTCGTCTCACGCATACTCTGTTATCTAAATTTACATTCTTTTCCCACAAACACCAACCCATAACAAAAAAAACAAAAAAACAAAATCGTAACCTCTCAGAAAACCACCTTAAACAAAAAAAAACCACCTTTTTTGCACAATTCTCGCGCGAAAACCGCTCTTGCTACCCTGTCCCTACATACCCAGATAGCCAAAACTGGTTTTCCGATACACGAAAGCCTCCTCGAGTCATCCTTGTTCTGTTTTTCCGGTTGCCGGAGAGTGTGGTGGCTTTTCTTGAACGAAGGCGTGTTTTTTTCTAACGTGCGCAGGGTGCGCAGGATAGTATTGTTTTTTTTTAAAAAAAGTTATTGTGGTTTTGATCAGAGACGTACACGTGGACGGTGATGGGAACGGAAGTGATGGGGAGGTGGGGCACCTGGGAGGAGCTCCTCCTTGGTGGGGCGGTTCTCCGCCACGGAACCCGAGATTGGAACGTCGTCGCCGCCGAGCTCCGGTCACGAACCGTTTGTCCCTACACCATTACTCCCGAGGTAAAAAAATAATAATTAATAATTCAATAAATATATTTTATTTTTCAAATAAAATAAAATAAAATTCAGTTGCATGCGTTTTACTCTACATCCAAAATTGTTTGCTTATTTATTGTTTTCTCAGCAAGGAGATATCTTTCAAGAGAAAAACTCTTCTTAATTGTATAAAAATCCATGCTATTAATATGTTATGAATACATGTAAAACATATTTTAATAATAAAAATTACTCCTTGCATCATGTGAAAGATTAAGAATGTTTTTTCTTAATAAATTTTCATTGTTTACATTTTTGGTAGTTTCAGCATTATGACAGATTTTTTTTATTGAAAAGGTAAATTTCACTGTGATTTGTTTAAGTTGCTCTGAAGTCCCTAGGTCATGTTGTTTCTTATAAAAAGAAATAAAATAAAATAATAGGTATAAATGGAAAGAAATGCAAAGAAATGGAAAACAGAAAAAACCAGAAAGTAAAGATAAGGAGTAAAACCAAAAGCAGGTAACTTAAGAAAATGAAACATTCATATTCATGCATTTTTTTTTTCTTTTTTTTTTTGCATTTTAATTCTGTGACACAACAGAAGCATTAGGTATTGGTGACTGTTGAGCCATCTTTCTCTCTTGACTTGACTCAGTGTTAAGTTCGTTGATTTATTCCTTAAAACAATTAAATAAGCTGAATTATTAGTCAACAAATGTTTAGTCTGATTTATAGGTCCATTTAGTCTGTTTTATAGGTCCATAAAGAAAATTGATGATTGTTTTAATCAATTATTGTGACGCCAAACCAGTAGCAAATCTTAGATCTTGTTAAGGAAAGAATATTATTAATTAAAGATGCACAATTTTTTTATTGTTTAGAGTGAGGATTCGGTGGATGACACGTGGCCTATACACAATGGGTGGTGATAGTCGAAATGCGTTACACATTCTATTCTGTGTCATGATAACTTTCCACATGGGCGCCGAATGTTTTGCCTTGTTAGTTTACATGACATGATAATTAACTAATCATTTTTTTCTTTTATAATTGTGCTAATCAGTTTAAGCACATGCATAAAAAGAAAAACACAAAATCTAGGTTGACATGTTTATTTTGTGTAGAAATGCCCATAAGTTTAAATTATTTTCTTTAATTGATAAATAATGTATGTGAATAGTCAAACATCACTTTGTTTGACTTTCTTGGAGTGTTCAATAGGATTTTGATTTTCCAAATTCAACTAATTAAATTGAATTGGATATTTTATTTCAACTGGGTCCCATTTGAATCAATCTCATGAAATTCAACCATGTTTAGATAGAGTATAGGGTTGGTATTTGTTAAATCCAAAGTAATCTATGGTTGTTTTTTTTCTTAGATGTTTCCAATTTTTTTAGTTTAAATTTGTTTTATTGTCTGAAAATGGTCAGTAAGCTAATTTGATAATCCTATCTATGTTTTCTTTGCACACCATTGCACTTCTTTTCCTTTGGTGACTGCAATTCTATAGTTAACTGTTGTAAATTTATAGATTATATTAATTTAAATGATAAGATTTTGTTAAAATGAATTTTTTTCTTTATCATTTTAATATTTTTTATTACACACCTTATCAAATAAATTAGAATTAATTGATTTAAATTTTATGTCCTAAATCTGAACTAAATCAACCTGGCCAACATCCTTGATAATTTGCATAGTAAAGTACTAGCTGATCAGGCATGGGTAGTCAAATAGTCAATGATATCATTAAAAGAATGACATTGATGGAATGATACGAATTAAATTACTACAAGAGTGAATTTTCATTTTAGTTTAAGACGATTTCTAGTGTTTGAGTCTTTAGTCTTTGATTTTATATAACAGGAGTAAATTTTCTATGTAGTTGAATATATTCCCCATTTTTTATTTGTTGGAATAAGACATGGTAATAGAAGAGGGAGAGTGAATTTGTTGAATTGAAAAGGAAAGAATGTGTAACCATTAAGGGTCAAATATCATCTTATATTTACAATTTTGTTGTTTCTAATGTATATTATGTTATTGTTGTAGGACTGTAGAGCTAAATATGAAGACTTGCAACAACGGTATCCTGGGAACAAGTAAGTATAATACATTTCTTTACTAGGAAAATCCCAAGTTGTTAGTACATCTCTTTTCAACTTTAAAATTTAATTTTGAAGATTTCAACCATTTGAAGTTATTTGCTAATAAAATGACATTACTAGGGCTTGGTTTGAGGAGCTTAGGAAGACCAGAGTAGCCGAGCTGAAGAGAGCTCTGGAGCTATCTGAAAATTCAATTGGGTTAGTTGCACTTTTTTCTTGTGAGAAGACAATAAATGTCCACTGAAATTGTTGGTTTAGTAAACTAGTATACTTGATTGATTGTAGCTCACAAAATATGTGCGTGTTTCAGGTCTCTTGAATCTAAGCTTGAAAGCCTCAAGACAGGAAAGAATGAGAATAAAGATGAGCATCATGTTGATACAAAGTTACATGTAGCTTCAAAGAAATTGGAGAGAGTAGAATCTTCCACCAAAGAGACATCAAAGGATGGGCTATCTGCTGGGAGTTTCACACATGAAACCAAGACTAACTGGTCTCCTGAAGATATGGAGACTAAGCCTGAGGTTTCACACTCCACTGAGCAGGTTAAACTTTTGAATGTAGATAAGTTTAAAAATACTATATATGAAGGACAAGTAAGAAGTTTAAAGAAACCAAGAGGGAAGAGGAAGAGGAAGGATTGTAGCAGAAATATGAAGGAAGCAAGTGTGGGGGAAAGTGACTTGCTTGATTCAGCTGATGTTGTGTCCTGGTGTAAAGAAAGTTCTACCAGCAACTGTGGTGAAGTTGCCAAATCTTGTGGTGTAGATAATCTAAGTAGGAACTTGAAAAAGGATCGAGTAGAAGATATGATGGAGATTTTGGATTCTATTTTTGAAACTAAAGGTGCTTCCGCCTTCCGACGCAGACTTGATAGTCAGGTATGTGCAGTTAAAATGTTGAATATATTCCACCTATTGGTAGTTTTCATGTCTTCTCACTATAAAACCTTTGATGATAGGTCCATTAGTTTCGTAGATGCAGATGCTTTAGATTTAGCAAGCTACTCATAGATAAATGGATTTTTATTTTCACCTGGTGGCTTGTGATAGTTGTTTGCTTTTCTTGGATGCTTTTGTTATGGTCACGATACAAAGTCCTTTAGTATATCAAGTATTAGAAATAAGAATGAATATAAATTTTACCAACCCAAGTTTTTCTTCAATTTACTTTACAAGTTACAAAGGAAACTGAAACTTCTAACCACTCCATTTTCACTCCTATATTTCATACATCGTCAATCTTCACCTCCCCTTTCTAGTTCCAAATCTTACCAAGTACACCATTAAGCAGCATGTGTAGAATTTGCATATCTTCTGCATTTTTATTCTTTTTGGAAATTGTTAAGTAAATAATGACAAGTGGAAATTCAAGACATTATTAAGTGGTCATTAAATGATCTATGCACTACTATTTAACAACAGAAGAGAGGAAGGTACAAGAAAATGATCCGGCGGCACATGGACTTTGACACCATAAGGTCAAGAATTAGCGGTGAAACAATTAAGTCAAGTGTAGAGCTTTTTCGAGACTTGCTTCTACTCACTAACAATGCTTTAGTTTTCTACTCTAAGAGCACTCGTGAATACAAATCTGCTCTACTGTTAAGGGACATTGTCACCAAAAAAATGAGGGAAAGTTTGAAGAGTACAGGCAACAAAGCCACTACTACCACTACTCAAGCTACAAATGTGCCTATTAAACTACCAGTGCAAAATCCTCATGTGAAACCAAGAAGTGTAAGGCCAGGCAACAGAAAAATAGTTGCAAAGGCTGTTGGTGGCTACAACAACTCTGCTTCTGGGGTGTCAAATGGAACTAAGAAACCTAGTAAAGTTGATTCTCCATCATCTGTGGAATCCTTAACTGTGAAGAAGAAAGGTTTTGGTAGACCAAAAAAGGTTGGATGTGGGACTGCAGCTCAAAAGCCTGCAATACCATTGAAGGGAAAGAAAAGAGTTAGAACAAAGTGACAGTACTTGGAATCATTGTACAAAGATTTTTTCCTTTTTGGTTAGATACTTCTTTTTTCGTTTGTTTGCTTTTGTGAAGGACCAAGGTTCTTGCAACAACCAAAAGGAACTAGGATAATTTACATGAGGGGAACTAACCATGAATACGTTAAATAGTTCTAAATGATAGTAACTAATAGTTGAAGTAGTCACTTTTTTTTTTTTTTTTGTATAACATTTAAATCTTGTTGTACATTGTAAGTACAAATTTTGATTGTAGCATAAGTGTAGTAATTTTGATGGATGAGCATTCGATAATAATTTGATTTATTCATAACCTTTTGTAGCATGTTGGAAATTCTGAGAGTGTATTGAAAGTATGAGAGTGTATTGAAAGTCCCGCACCTAGATTCTTGCTTGCTTGTAATGGTTGTAACAAGATTTGATTTTAAGATGAACTACACTAGTTTTGTGTCTAAACTCTAAGTATGTTTAAGTTGACTATGTATAAAATGATATAAATCTAAATCAAGAATACTTGAGGCACAAGATGTGAGAGGAAATACAAAAAGATAAAAATCAAAATCAACCATACTAACCTAGCCTCACCTAACAATTAAGAAGCCTGACTCATCATTCTCATCCTCATTGTTAAATAGTAAATAAATACCAAAGAAGATATAATTAACTTATATTATGTACTTTCTTACTTTTATGTTATCTCTCTTCGTATTTATTATTAGTATGAGTTGAGAATATATAAATGGGCATAATTGGGCTCTAATTGGGCTATAATTGGTCAGAAGCTATAATTGGGCTACATACCACACGGGTAAGGAACCTGGACAGAATTCTCTTCACTTTAGCCCACTAAAATTTTCGGCCCGAGAACTTTTAAGGAAAGGGACATGTTATTCCGCACACTTATTATGTTGTTCGCTTAATTGTATTTTTTTAATATAATGTTAATGTTTTAGACAATTATATCTTTAACTTTTTATATTTATAAAAACGTAATCTAATTATTATAAAATTATAAATTTTACGATGTCAATTAATTATTTAACAATATGTTAATGGATTTACGGAAATTTCATATTGACCTTTCATTATAAGTACAATAAAAGAAATCTCTTAAAAACAAGTTCATAATTGTTCAAAAATTAAATAAATGAAACGTAAAGACGCTTAGAAAAAAAATTTGAGACACTTTGTTCATATATATATGACGTTACTATGTTGCTTTGGCGTGTTCGTGTTTTTTTAAATAAGAAAAAATATTAAATTTTCAATATATTTTGTCCATTGTGTCTGCTTTCATTATGTAACCGGTGAGATGTCCATGTTCAATAATTTCAATGCATGATCAAATACATAAAAAAAAATAAAATTTCTTTGACATAAATTTTGGTCAGGTTTACGTACGTATTTTATTAATTCTTTTTGAATTTTTTAAAACTTTGTTTCTTATACTGTTAAGCCCTTTTTTTAAAAAAAAAAAAAAAAAAAACTGTGATAGAAAATCCGATCAACATCAACAGTTTTATACCAATTTTCTTTCCATCATGCATTTTGCTATTCTTTAAAGATTTTTTTTTTTCCTTTGGCGTGCAATAATGACAAGAGCTGCAAATATTTCTTTACGTGAATATCAATGTTTTTTGAAAGAATAATGGTTCGTTATTACTTTTCTGTTGAATCCGAATTCCTTCAAGGTGTAAAATAATACAATTTTTTTTCCCTTTAATAGCATGATTTACCATGATTTTAATGCATAACCCCTCTACCCACTACATAATACCTTCTAATAAATTTAGATCCAATTAATTCTTTCGGCAGCAATATATCAGACCCCATCCACATTTTAAATGATCGCTTGAGTTGGAGGATGGGAAGAGAAGAAAAAAAAAATAATAAACATTTTAAATGAGTTGACGAAACTAGAATCAAACCACCCCACTTATGATTTATGACAAAAAAGAAATCAATATTTTTAATTCTATTCTCTATAACACTTACACGTATATTTGTATAACAATAAAAGAAAAAACATGGGATTTCGATAAATCCCATTTAAATATTGTGTTTTTCTCTGTTCTTACTACACATGGTGGTGCCCAGCTGCAACTTAAGAAAATTTAGGTCTATATCAACAGTATTACGTAGTTTTCAATTCAAATGTACCTTCCCAAGTCTACACCTAAAACAGATAGCTTTGTTATGTACATTTGAACTTGCAATTAACAAAGTGTAGTTTCTATGTTATAATAATTTCCTTATCATATACACATTAATTTGAACTTGCATTTAACAAAGGTAGCTTCTACTAGCTAGTTCACATAGAAGTTCTTTTTTTTTCCTTTTATTTTTTGGTTGACACGACCAACATTATTCTTGTAGGTTATTTTTTTAAGTAAATTCTCTCGTATAGATTAATTACCAGTTAATAAGTACATATCATTTTTTTGAAAAATAAATAAATAAGATAAGATGACACGATGCCACCAAACAATAGACAACATTGTAGCAAATACACATTTTTTAATTCAGCGGTAAAACAAAATTAAAAAGGGAGAGAGAATAATTTTATGTATAAAATGGCTGCATTCCGTGATGACATTTACTTATTTGTTGTCATTTTGAAATCTTTGATGCATGCATGTGGAATCATAAACTCTCTCACGTGATGAATGTGAGGGTTGAAAATTAATTTGGTACTTGAATGAGTGTAAATTGTGACAAAAAAAAGTGGTCAATTTCCTTAAATTATTTAATGAACAGCTAAAGGTGAATGTTTAAGAGAGAAGAAATGTAGGTAATCAATATCACAACTGGAGTTTGGGGGGTTAATAGGTGTGTGTTTGTGTGGAATATATAGGGCTTGTTAGGATAGGTTATTTTTTCTTCTTCTTATTATTATTATTATTATTATTATTGTGAATGTTAGGTTATGTTAATCCCTATTACAACACCTTTTCAGCATGTTTCTTAATACCCTCAGCTAGAATGGGGCCACATTTTAGTGGTGTGGGCCCAAAACTTTATTTACAAAATCATTTTGGTTCTTAGCCTCTGCCATGATTTATGCAAACTGCCCCCACTTTGCAAATAATTTGCACTCATCATATGTTATGATATTTTGGAGAAATATTAACAATAGCATGCTATTTGACAAATATGAATTTTGAGTAAAACTTAGTCATACTCCATTTACACAAAAAATTCTAAAATAAAATTAATTTTATAAAATTTGTTTTAGTTAATGTTAATTTTTAAAAAGTGTAATTTATATTTATAATTATGTATTTTTATTATTAATCAAGTTTATAATAATATCATTATTTAATTCAACACAAAAATTATTCAAAATAATTTCAACGTTTAGTCCCATATAGATCCATTGCAGATTCTGAATTATTCTTTAATATCATAAAAATATATAATAAAGAATAATATATAACGTGGCTTACTTGACGGGTGTTACTTATTAGTGACTATTTGTAACCAATGGTAGCCAGAATCCAGAGATAAGAGATAATACTTAGTAGACACTTTCATGGTGTGCGTTTAGTCTTTCTTTGACAATTTTCATGGTGTGTGTTTAGTCTTTCTTTGACAAATTCTTATGTTGTAATTTAGGAAAAAGTATTAGAAGAGATAATTTTTCGTGCAAAACATGATGGAGCTCTTTTAACAAAAAAAAAAACAAAATTTCTTTCTGCATTTTTGGTCTTGCTAATGATGAATAGAACTTAATAACTCAATTATTTATAATAGGTTGGAGTATTTTATTTCTTACATATTCACGGGGAACAAATGTCAGTAACTAAAAAATGTTTAGTTTGTTTTGTTTACAACACCCAAAAAAAAAATGTTTTGTTTCAATTAGTGTTGATCAACTAGGATTTGTATACAAAGTACTGTTATTATTATATTATTATTACGAGGCCACGCCTAAGAAGAGGTGCAATGACATGATTAACATGACATTTAATAGTGTATAAGTACTGTTATTACTATATTATTATTACAAGGCCATAAATTTTTTTTTTTTCTTTTTTGTCAGGAAAACTCAATTTCACAACCACATGTTAAGGTTCGATCTACCTAAATTTTTTTTTCCAATTCATTGGTTTGAATTCCTCAACTAGAACAAACTTTGTTTTTTGACAGTTCAACTAGAACAAACTTGAAAACCTTAATTTCACGTGGTAGGTTTAGCCATGTATAGTGCATACACGTTACCGCGTAGTTACGTGCATTTGTTTAAACTTCAAACAAATATCCTAATATTATGTGATATACTTACCACAATCTTACATAATTTTATTGGTATATATTTAGCAAAATTTCACGAATTGGCTGCAATAAATATAAAACTCATAAAAGCTGGTGTTTTTAATATGATTGATTACTCGGGAAAATCTATAGAAATTTTATTCAAAGGTTGCTTTTAAAATATTATTGTTATAATAAAATACATCTGAACAAGTGTCATGACTACATTAAGAAATTAAAAAGAAAAATATTTCTATTAAAATGTATAAAATTCTAATATTTATTGAGACCCTTGTTAACACCAACTTGTATTAAAACATGTCTACATTTTTACGTCATTTCTTAAAATTTTAAATTTTTTTATTAGAATGTCTAAAATTATAATATTTATTATTTTTTCTTACATTTATCTATAATTTAAATGGTGTGAGGAAGAAGAAAGGTTAGTAACATAATGTACGCAATTGCAATTTGGAAAAGTAGAGGGAGAGAGGAATTAAAAGAAGAAGAAAAAGAAAAAGTGGTAAATGAGATTGTGCTAACAAGTAACAAGTGATGAGAGGGCGAGAGTGACGGTGAGATTAGCAAATAGTTTGGTATTAGAAACAGAGCAGGTTTGAACAATAAAGCTAACACTCTGTTTTGGTTTTGGATTAGAACAAGAGCATTCGATTCGATACTGCACTTGTCATCACGCTCTTCGTTTCTTCATCATCATTCATCGTTCAACAGACACGCATGCATTCAGGTTCATTTTCTCTTCCCTTGTGTTCTGTGCGCCTCTTATTAGTACTTTCTTCTGCTCCCTCTGTTTGTTTTTTTCTGCATCCATCGTCTTCAATCTCTGCCACTCTTCGTCGTGTCAATCCATTCAACTCATCTCTTTCTTTTTCTATTGTGGGGCTCGCAGCTTCAGCTGCTACTACTCCCACTGTTCCCAGGCATGCCTCGTGTTCTTCAAAGTTTGCTTCTTTTCGCCTTTTCACACTACCCCTTTAAGTTTTGGAGACACTTCCTTTGCTTTCTCTGTCTTTTTTTTGCTTTTATTGTCTTTCGCTGTTCTGGGTCTGCAGAGGAAGATCTGGGGTGGTAAAAATCTTCAATTTGTTGTCTGAGGAAGCTGTTTTAGCACTCAAAATTTTAATTTTTGTGTTTTTGAATTTCGGAGTGAAAGTGAAACTTTACTCATTCTTATTAATGACATGAAAGAACGTGTAGAGAGGGTTAGATCTGACTGAAACTCTCAGTGAGTTGTTCTTTCCTCTGTTATCATCGGTGGGAGTTATTTTTAATCCTTTTTTTAATTTTTATTTTATTTTACGATTCTGTTTAATTTTTACGGTGAAGAAAACAACGGGCTTTGTTGTAAAGATAAGACTTTTGGTCCTGGGTGTAGTTCACAGTTTTGGACAGCTTTGTGTTGTCATAAATTTTTTTATGTGATCCTTGTTGTTGGGGGAAAAATCCAATGTTTGGTGTTGTGTTTCCATGTTCCTAGGTCCTTACGTTGTAAGTAATTTGACGACCGTTTCGGAGATTGCTTAATTTGTGTCGTTTTTGGTATATTATATGTCTAAGTTTGGTGGTGTGTAGATTCAGCAACCTGGGGCATGCTCTTCTTATTATCGCCAATATTCTAACCATGTGTTTCCCTTTGATGTTTTAATCCATACCTATCTTTCTTCAATTCACAAATATTAGCCCTTTTTTTTCCTCTCAGTTATCTTCCACGTGCATAATATCTTGTTTTGTACAAAACATAGTTGGTGCCTCGGCTGTCTAGTTTTAGACTAATGTTTTTCTGTTTTGGACCTTAGGTAGTGTTCATCATCAATTTAGCTCAAAATCATTCAGTATAACTTTTAGGGCATGATCATTTTCCTTGCTTGTATATTTTGTGTTGTGCCTTAGAACTTAGAATGTGGCAACTTAAGTTTTGTTGTTTTGACTAGTCGGATTTGTTGTTGATGCCAAATTATGCAATTTTATTGAGAAGTAAATATATGAAGCACTGGCTTGAAATAGCTTCTGATGCTTTATGTCACTGCAAGCAGTTTTTGATGAAGACTGAATGAAAGATTCAATTCTCCATGACGTCAATCAAATCATTGAGATGGCTGATGAGAAAAAAAAGTGGCTTGTCTGATGGGGTTTGTCCTCTATTCTTCTAAATCTCATTGCTTTGGATTTTGTTAGGGGAGTTTCTTGTAAAACGACTTTGAAGATTTATGTGTAACATGATTGTTTCAAGTTTTAACAGTAGTTTTTTTGGGCAGGGGAAATCAAGTTTCAAGATGAAACAGCTGCCTTTCATGGCAGTTGTGTGTACAGTAATGTTGTTCATTGTGTATAGAACTACAAAGTATCAGTATCATCAAGAAGAGGTATGAGATCAGTTGAATTGTTTTGGATATCATTGAATGTATGTCATAAAAAATGTCAAAATGTTTATTAAAATTCTGGCTAATTGATATTTAGCTATTTAGCATCTTATTAAGATGTAGTGGTATCAAACTACTCTTAATTTTTCCTCCTTCTCATGATGCATTTCGTATTCTAGTTCCGGGTGTTCTAACTTACTTTTTCCCTCCTCTGTTCATCATCTACCACTATCAGATTGAGAGAAAATGGAGTTTCTGGGGACAACCAAAGGTAAAATCTATAATGTTAGATTACTAGCCCTAGTATCTTTCTTATCACTTTTTTCCACATTTGATCTTCTATGCTTCTCAAATGACCAGCTGGTTGATGTCAATGATGGCTTTCGTAATTTATGATCAACCACTTTGTTTCACAGTTCTTGCCTAATTGTAAATTGGATATATTTTTTCTACATGTTGGTGCAGGCGTATCCTGCAACTTCTGGGAAGTTGAAAGGCTTGCCACGAGGTATAATACACGCTGATTCAGATTTGGAGTTAAGACCGTTATGGTCGAGAAGTAGTTCAAGGTCAAAGGTCAGATTTTTTGCATTATTCTTCTGATGTTAGTTTTATTGAAACTGTAAGTATATAGGTTAAGTTTGGGAATTTGTTGTGTTACTGGAGTTAACAAATGAAATGACTGCTTGGGATTGTTTATGAAATTGCAGGCTAATGTTTACTCTAACCGTAACTTGCTGGCAGTTCCAGTTGGTATTAAACAAAAGCAGAATGTCGATGCTATGGTGAAAAAGGTATTTTTGATGATGGCTTAAATTATCCAAAATATTTGAGTCAGCATTCTTTATCTAATTACATTTATTTCAGTTTCTTCCAGAAAACTTTACAATTATTTTATTCCATTATGATGGCAATGTGGATGCATGGTGGAATCTTGACTGGAGTACTAAAGCCATACACATTACTGCTCAGAATCAAACAAAGTGGTAAGTTTGAGACTGATCACTCTGATGTATTTTTTTTTCCTGTCTGAAATATGTTTCATTGAAGGGAGATTGCTTTAATCCTTTTGAGGAAGGAAACCACAATTATAAAGTAATATATCAAAATGTATCTTTGAATCAGGATAAGCTGGTCAGGCTATGTAAAAGCTCTGGAGTAATAAACATTTTGGCTTCTCTCAATGTGTTAAAATCAAAGTCTTAGGTTATTTTTCCTTTTTCTATGAGGAACCTCCACCGAAATTGGATATGTATTAGATAACAATAAAAGCCATGGGATTGATAATCTTCTAGTCATAGATGATGAATTGGGCTATGCATTACTGCTTAACCTGGGTTCTCTTAATATGTACGGTATCCGTATTAAGTATGTTGTAACTCTGCACATATCAGACTACTGGTTCTCTTAGGATAGTTTTGTTAGATGTGTAGTTTTATTTCTAATGTTATATGCTTGTGTATGGATATTCACTCATAAATTTATGTGTTGATTGGGTATTTATTTTTTCTGAACTTGCCTATTAACTCATGAGTTCTTTATCAGGTGGTTTGCTAAAAGATTTCTACATCCGGATATAGTCTCTATTTATGATTATATCTTTCTCTGGGATGAGGATTTAGGGGTGGCGCATTTTTCACCTTCAAGGTATAAAGAATGCTTATTTGCTTTTCTGCTTCTAGTATTTTGATATTTGTGTGCAGTCTGTGTTGAAATGTGAATCATTATCGTTTTGTATGGTAGCATGAACCTATAAAACTAAAACAGTAAAACTGGTGTAAATATTATGAAAAAATGAATCTTATTTTATTAGCTTACACAATGATATATGTTAGTTCTTTTTTTTTCTGATAGATGAAAATAGACTCTGACTTTTGTGCCATACATTATAAGATGTATATTTTTCTTATTAGATTTGTTTAGCTTTCATTAGGTTGCTAATAAATAAATCGTTGGTCTTCTGGGATGGTAACAGAAAACAGTGGTCATTTCTTGGGTTTATATTCTTAAACCTGTTCTAATTTTAAGGCTAATCAGTAACCTCTCAACAGGCTTTTATCTCATCAAATCAAGGAGAAAATTATTATAACCTTCTTTTCTTTGCAGATATGTTGAAATTATAAAGAAAGAAGGATTGGAGATATCTCAACCAGCTCTTGACCCAAATTCAACAGAGATACATCATAGAATTACAATTAGAGCTAGAACCAAGAAATTTCATAGGTTATTTCTTGTTAGATAATCCGTATGTATGGACTTGCTAAATAATGCTTATTGTACTTATGTTTGAAGTTTTCGTTGAAGCAGAAGAGTCTATGAACGCAGAGGAAGTACAAGGTGTTCAGATTCAAGCGAGGGACCACCATGCACTGGGTAATTGTTGCTTTCTTTGATCCTGGTGGAGCTGTGTAATATTTTAAGAAATATGATAAGTCCTTTGTGGTTATTTATGATAGATAAATCTTGGCATGCTTATTCTTTTGTAAATGACACAAACTTCAATGCAACATGTATAGGTTTGTAGAAGGTATGGCTCCAGTTTTCTCGCGATCTGCCTGGTACTGTACTTGGCATCTTATACAGGTAATATTATTTCCATGGTTCATAGCAATATTAAATCTAAGTCCTAACACTATCTCAATGCTTCATAAGAATATTAAACCTTAGTCCTAGCCATAGACATGTAACCAACTCCTTTCAAACTTATCCAAAACTTCTTTTTCTTCCAACCTTGTCAGTTTTTTAACTTACCAAAATACTTGCAAATGGGTTTTTTGAAATGAGGTTTGCCTTTGTCTAGCTGTTAAAAAGTAAACCTTATTATGATTTACTTGCATTTTATTTTGTTGGCTTCCTGATGAAGTTTGAATTTGTCTGTAACGAATTTTTAGAATTCAATTTTCGTTATAGATTACTAATAGATCAAAATTATCCACTATGTTGGTTTTCAATATTTGCTCATCGTTATCATTTATATTTTTCTTCAGAATGACCTTGTGCATGGATGGGGAGTGGATATGAAACTAGGATATTGTGCACAGGTGATTTTTCGTCTTTATTTTCATTTTAAATGATCACTTGATCCATTCAATTTATATTTAATCAATTGATCATGTTTATACTAGGCTGTTATGCCCTTACTAAGGTATTTAATCAATTGACCATATCTACATGATAAGGATCATTAATGATCTCAATGTAATTTTTCCAGGGAGATCGAACTAAGAATGTGGGAGTTGTTGATAGCGAATATGTTTTTCACAAGGGAATACAAACACTAGGTGGGAGTGGCCATGGAATATCTAAGGTATTTGTCTCCTTTCTTGAAGCTGTGTAAGTGCTCAAATAATTGTAAATACACTCATATTCGACCCATTCTACTTTACAGAATCAAATCCTTTATGATGTATTGACGTTACTCTCAAACATTGTTGCTTAAATTTGTATCATTCAGTATGCACCGATAGTGTAAAGCTTTTTCACACTTATATCAAATCACAGAATATCATGTATGGTCAGTCCTTAACTTGTAAGGTTATAACACAAAGCATGATTTTTAATTAGTTGATAGTGTAAAATTTTAGTAACATTATCCTTAGCCCTTAGATTCGAACGAAGATGTTTTTTTTTATTATTATTATTGTAATAGAAAACAAAATCATTTATTTTCTTTATCAACAAAATATTTCACATATATCCTGAACAATTTCTGGCATTTATCTGAGGATCTATGAAAGGGAATATTCTACAATCTTTAGTAGTTTGTTGTGGATCGTTATAACAACAATTTTTGTTACCTTTTTATTGCAGGTATCAAAACTAAAGCAGACAACTATGGTACAGTTTTTAATGACATTACGTGTTTTTCTTGTCTAATCTCATTTGAATAGCAATCCTGATGTTCCTAAGATTCATGTGATTATTGATTTTGTGTCCTTTCCTAAGCAGAGACAAAGTGGAACAGGAATTGATATGCGAACTGAGGTGAGGCTTTTGAGCTTACTTTCAAAAGGGTGTGAATAAATGACACTGTTTACATACTAACATTGATTTTGAGCAGATACGAAGACAGTCAACATGGGAATTTGAAATGTTCAAAGAGAGATGGAATGAAGCTATTGCTCAAGACAAAAATTGGGTTGATCCATTTAAGAGTGACCAAAGACGCATTATTACAAGACGGCGTGACACCAAACACCGTTCTAAGCACGTTGTGTAACTCTTCTATTAGACTCCACATGTTCAATGTTTCATTCACAGGGCATTACCCTTATTTTAGGCATAATTTAATTTGTGTAGATTGTTAGTAAATCATTCAATTTTCGATATTTTTCTTTATATATTCTTTTTGTTGTTATGCTTGACACTCCTTTCCTTTCCCACTCTCTTTGCAATTTGCATCCACTTCCTTTTTTGTGTTTAAATGCAATTATGATATGAAAAATATTTGGTAAACATATGTAATCCGCATATGACCAGTTATAAAATATGAAAAGAGAGAAATACATATATCTTTTGGAAGTGAGTTGTCGGGTTGATTGCGTATTCTAGTTGGGAGTGAAGTAAAATCCATTATCATATATATATATGCAAATTGTTGGGAGTGAAGTAAAATCCATTATCATATATATATATATATGCAAATTAGTAATATCATCGAAAAAGTTTGCCATCAAGGAATGCTTTTGGTGGGTGGTTTATTCTGCCATATGAATTGGAGTTGGTGGCTCTAGCTAAGGATTAGGTTTTGGTGGTTTTTGTTTAGTTGTTGGCTCTTTATACACACTTATTTGTTACTTCTACTTGGTTCTACTTAATTAGATTGTGAAAACTTATCCATGGTGGTTATCTGATATTATTAATATTTTAGGAATCAAGACTAAGTTATTGCTTAATTACAAGTCAATACAAAGAACTTTTGTCTCATTGCTAGCATGGATTGAACATTGAACTTAGGCATTGACTTTTACTAACTTAAATGGGAAAATAATGGATAATTTTTTCGTCCATTTTGTGAACAGAAATGAACACAGCTTCAAGCATCTAGAAGGACTTTGATTCTTTGAATAGCGTAGATGGCACGATTTGTGTGGAGGTCTGTCAATGTTGGTGATCAATCATTCCAACTTTTGTGATTTTAAGTATGAACGAAGACTTGACTGACAGCACAATTTCAACGAAATGAAAAGGCAACAACAAAAGTTGCTGTTAATTTTTTTCTTTTTATTTGTTAAATTTTGTGATACAAGAGTTAATTAAAATTAAAGAAAAATGTTCATACACTTGTTTTACACATTCAACCAAAAATGATTTGTGACCAGACATCGGGTTAAACAAATTTAATGCATCAATTTTAAACTATAAATTCTTTAAAATTATGATTTATGATTTCAATCTTATGAAATTGGTTAACTAATTCTTTCTTAATTTTATTCTTTATCTCATACTAATTAATTTCCATAAAGGTACAATTAAATAATTGTTAAGGGTAGAATTGTAAGTTAAAGAAATCTCAAGATATGACACTGAAAACCCTGAAAATATATAAAAGCATGAACAACATTGCTGAATGACAAGATCGAAAAAGTAGTTGTTGAACTGTAATATTATATGAAGCATACCTCTAAGGATTTGGTGTAGGCACCTAATACTCTTACATTATTTTTTCTTAGATTAATTAATTATTTGCAATATACTTCATACATTTTGAATTCATTTCTTATGAAAGTACAATTAAGGAAAGAATATTTAATTTGAAGAGGGCAAAAATAAATATAGAGAGAGCCATAAAGGTGCTTCAGCATCCCTAAGAGTTGCAATTGCAACAACACCTATCAGCACTGCGAAGACATACAAACTGGTTCTAGATCAAAGGGAATCAAAATTGAAATTTAAGGTTGTTTCTAACAACTATTACATTGTATTTAAAAAGAAATGATTAACTTTTATTTTTAACCAAGGTAAGAATATAAGATACACTTTCTCAATTCTTCAATCAACTTGAGATAACCTGCCAAATATTTATTTACCTAAAATATATGATTTGATCATGGACTAATTAAAAGCCGCGTTAACTCATTATTTACCTAAAATATATAAATTGAAGCATAATGTATACAGTTTATTTGAATTAATTTTTTTAAAAAGGGTTTCTTTTCGTAGTTATTTAAAAATTCTTTTAAAAAAGAATTCTTTCTCATAATCTAATTCTCCTAAATACATGCTAAGTTATCAAATTTTTTAAGTAATAAATTATACTAAACATTAAACAATATTCTATGATAGACAGACATTATCAACTTGGAGTGAACCTACTCATAGAATAATTATTGTATGAACATAATATTTATAAAAATAATTAATCAGAATTCAGAATAATATTAAACCAAAACCAATAAATTCCCGCATAATTTTTATTATTATTGTAAATATTTAATTTAAATATACTAATAATATAAATATTTTCCTACATTTTCTTTTGAGTTCTGATCATATTGAATTGTGGTAGTTATTTTAAAAAAATAATATTTAGAATCACTTCTAATGAGTTGATAATACATTTTTAAGCTTATTATGCACAAAAATTAAACTTTTATTTTAATATTTATTTGTACTTCTAAATACGTATATTTCTAATATCATGATTCATGAGCAAATCATGTGATCTCTGGATATAGCATGAAAAGAGTCATTTTCAATTATATAATTTAAAATTAAAACACAATTAAAATAATTCTAAAACCATCTATAATTATATGATTAAGAATAACTCTTCTTACATATTCTGATAACATTAGGTTGATACAAAAATTACTCATATAATATCAAAGTCGGCCAAATACGTAAGAACAAAAGGCTATAAACTATAATCAACAACCAATTATTCATTGTCATCCAATTCTTTGAAATCATTTTTAGTTAAAAAAAAAAGAAAATTCTTTGAAATCAGTTTTTTTCCAATAATTTTTTATGACAGCAGCGTTGACCGATGACCTTTCTTTTGTCTAAATTGATGGCATAATTGCCTTCTAGTGGATTTTGCAGCCATTTTCATTCCCTTGCATGACAAGTTTCAACATTTCTAATCTTCAGTTTCCAAAAACCCTTTCTCTTTTACTTCTATTTATTTTTGTTCCTATTCTACTTTGTTCTGTGTATAGTTCCAGATCTTTGCTTATAATTCCAAGGCTAGTTCCTTGTTAGCATCTTCAACTTGCTCTCATGGCTCATCGCTATGACAGCAACCCCTTTGATGAAGAAGAAGTTAATCCCTTCTCTGTAAGTACTTTTCTCTCTTCCCCAACAGTGTTTCTTTCTGAAAGTTGAGTTTTTATGAACTGGGTATGCTCTATTTTCCCACTCCTGAATTCAACCTTGTTTAGTGATGTTTGAGCTTGGAACAATGGACATGTTACTGTTTTAGATTCTGGGTTTGGAATTTCTTAGTGGTTTTTTGTCGGTTGACTTGTTTTTTAACTATATCTGAATTTAATTTGATTTGATGTCACCGTAGAACATTGTTTTGGGTAAAGGATAATTTCAATTGCAAAGTAAAATCAATCCTATTATTTGGAGCCTAGCTACTATGATTTACTAGTTTGATGGTGGTTGAACTCTAGATACGTAATTTGAATGCTAGAACGCTTTATTTGTCCTGCAAGATAAAAACCCAATAAAAAAAGTCTGAATTTCATGCAAATACGGCATGGAATGAATCTTTGCAGACTGTAAAAATTTAAGCTTTAAGGAAAATTGGTCTTTCAACATTATATACACTATACTACTATACTATACAGTCAGGTCTATATATTTATCTGGGCACATTTGCTTGTTTGAATAAGATGATATTTATAACGAGTCAATATATAGTTTATACGCAAGAATTTTAAGGCTATGTACTGACAGTGCAAAATAGTTTTACATCATCCAATTACAAATAAGATTTTGTGTGATTTATAGAGATTTTGTTATCAAAGTTAACAAACCCATATACATGGTAAGTTGTGATTGGTTGACTATATAAAACGTTTTATACTGTCACTGCATAAACTTTTTCTCTATATATAATGTTGAAATTACAGTTTGTCCATCAGGATTTTATAGTTTGGTTGTTTGGGCCCAAGGATATGGTATCCTTGATTGAAATAGTTTTATGTTTCTTGCTTCTTAAGTTTGAATTTTTTCTGTCTGGGTAAAATTATGCCTGTGTGTATTTATTTGCACTACATGCTGTTGCATGATCCTTCAAATTTGATATACACTTACAGGAACCAGCTGTAAGGGGGAAAACATCAAACCAATCAAATTATAGCGGGGGTGCATTTTACACTACAGTGAGTTGGTTAATTAAGCACCAGTAATTCATGATATTTTGCAGGCATGATTTTTTTTAATGGTTTTAAAGATCATGATAATAAGTGTATTAGTTAACAGTCTTGTTTTTTCAACTTAAGTGAGCTAATTTATAGTGGTGATGATGTTTGCAGAATAGGAGTCATAAACTATTTGCTACTTTAGTTTTTATGCTTGCTGAACTATAATGTCCATGTCCCTGACCAACTTTCTTTTTTAAAAAGTATAATCAGTGTCAAATGAATGGCACACATCTTGGAGTAATTAGCCACGAAAAAATCTTCATATTAAATATCGCCTGTGTATTTTGTTTTTGGTGTATTGTCTTGGTTTGAACATCAGTAGAGCTGAAACAAAGTAGTTAGAGATTGAGAATAATTCTGTGTTCCAAAGGAAACCATTTCCCCTGGGTGAAAAACCCTTTAAATCATTTGCAAATTCTTGCCTACACCTTTATGCATCCTTATGTTTTAAAATTTTCAGAATCCTGGAAGTGTTGCCCCTGCCACAAATTCAAGGCTATCACCTCTTAGTCCTGAACCTGTTGATTATAACTATGGCTTTGGTGCAACAGTTGATATACCTCTTGATCCATCAACGGTATGAATAATAAAAGTTGGGGTCCTTGAAATCCCCAAACTCCTTTTTTTCACATTTAAATGCATTGCATTTATTGGTGTGAAAATTGATTATGGGTTTTCTAATTATGATCTATTTTAACATTAGGATTTGAAAAAGAAGGAAAAGGAACTCCAAGCCAAGGAGGCTGAATTAAAAAGAAGGGAACAGGTATGTAATGCAATTTCATGACCTCTTTTTGTACACTTCATTGATGAGAGTGTTGGAGATTTCACGTCGCCTAGAGGTATGGTCTGTTTAGTGTATATTAATGGGGCAACCCTTACTTTACAAATAAGTTTTGTAAGGTTGAGTTAGGTCCTTAATCCACATTTCTAAGATGGTATAGAACTTATCCTAGGATTGTTTGTTCTTGTTGTTGTTGGATCTATTGTGCTACCTGCTATCGGGTTATTATCAGACCACTTGTTGGTTAGTCTCTGTGCTCGACATATCCCGTCCTCGACGTGAGGCGCATGTAGTAGAGATCTCATAACAGTTAGAGATATGACCTGTTTAGTGTATATAAATGGGACAACCCTTACCATATTTCTAAGAGAGGGTTGCAATAGTTGATACCTATAGACTACTGAGGTTGGAACTTGGAACAATTCTTCTTTTTGTCGTCTTTTGATTTCTTCTGTTTTCTGCTCTTCGTCCTCTTTTGTCCATCATATTGTCTTCATATGCTTGCGTACAGAATTATTTTGTGCTGAAAAACTAGTATGGACAGCAGAATATATATATTTTATGACTGGGTTACTGTTTATAAATTACTGGAAGAAATATTTCTAGTCTAGAAACAATTAACTAGACAAGTGGTAAATGTGTAAACTATATATTAAGTTATTATCTTGACCGTTCATCTGATTAATTATTCCAAATTGTTATTATTATTCTGCTGAGCTGTAATCCTAACATTTTTTTTATGAATAAATTGATTCTTTGTGGTTACTGTATTACTTTTTAGAGTTTGGACATTACAAGGTTATCTGAACTTGTTGTGATTAAGTGATGTGTTGATCCCTGAATTATACATCTTCTTAAATGTTATCTTCTACAAATTATGGTGTTTTCTGTTCTCTGTTTAGAATGGGCATGCTGATAATTGTTTCCAGTTAGCTTTGTGTATGTGAAGCCTTCTCTAGTGATTCCTTATGAACTACACATGCCTTCACCTGTATTTCTATATCTATTAATTTATCAAAATGCAGGAAGTCAGACGGAAAGAAGAATATGCTGCAAGAGGTAATTTACATTTCATTTATATTTGTACTTGAAGATTGTTAGGGTTGTTTGTATTTCTAAGAATCTCAATAGGGTGCAAGAATAGATGCTCAATCAACTGTAACGAGTTCTATTATTAGAACAGTGAATGAACAAGGAGATTTGCCCTTTTACAACTGAGTTCAATGACTCTGTTCTCTCACAATATTGTGTGCCTACCTACTTTAGAATTGATCTCGTATTTAACCACCCAATCATCTAACCAAATGCTTATTGATTGAGCATTAACTGCCTTAACCATTCTGACCACTTTTATTCCTTCTCATGTTCACTTTCCAGCTCACTTATTAGAATAAGCCTTTTGTTGTTGTTGTTGTTGTTGCAATAGTTCACTTTCCACGTCCTCTAGTTATTCTGAGGTCTAACAAAGTTTGTAATAAGTTTACTTGTTTTCTTATCTTTTGCTGTTTGCGTTGGCATTCAATTGAATAATGGAAGATCATCTAGTACTTCAGAATTCTTTTGATTTTTAATTTTGGTGAATAAATATTCTTTACATGTGCCATTGCATGTAGCGCTCCACCCATTCCACTTGTGTGAACTCATTCTTTTTTCCTGTACAAAAAACACCATTGGTTCTATTTTTAATATTCATGTGTGTAATTACATTATTTTCAGCTGGAATTGTAATTGAAGAGAAGAATTGGCCACCGTTTTTCCCAATTATCCACCATGATATCGCTAATGAAATTCCAGCTCATCTTCAAAGATTGCAATATGTTGCGTTTACTTCATTGTTAGGTAAGTTATCCCACCTTTTGTTCCATTGCAATATGGGTTGCATCATTGTGTTGTTTGTAAGAGCATTTCCTGAGGATGTCTCGTGCATATTGATTATATCATTCTTTCATTTCTTTCTTGATTTGATTCTGTCTGAAGGCTCTTCTTTGTATGTTCTCTTTAGACGTTTTTTGTTATTCTTTGTGTGTATGTTCTTTATATTCTTCTATGTGTATAACGGAATATCATCCACTGTCAATGGTGAAATATGATATAATGCAGGATTGGCGTTGTGTCTCACATGGAATATTGTAGCTGTCACTTCAGCTTGGATTAAAGGAGAAGGTCAGTTTAGATATGCAGCAAAAATCTATCTGGGTTATTGAATGTCCCAAAACCCAAATCTGATGTCCACAAATTCCATACATACGGAATTTGTTCTTCTTTGTAGGTGTGAAAATATGGTTTCTTGCTATTATCTACTTCATAGCAGGAATTCCTGGAGCATATGTCCTGTGGTATCGCCCATTATATCGTGCTTTTAGGTAATCATTTCCCAGACATACAGGCATTTGGCTGTTCAATTTTTGCCAACTAATATAGAATTGCAAACATTCCTTGTAATGGCTTCTCACTTGTGTAAGATAAAATATTGTTCGAGAGAGAGACTAAGGCATTATGGTGTTTTAAAAGAGCAATCTTGAAGTTTTAAGAATATGATAAAATACCATCCCAATTAGTGATGTCCAGTTGTCCATAATTAATTTAGCAGTAACTGTATTAAGTTTTGAATAAGTAAATGAAAATGCTTTTTGAAATTTTCTGTGCACCAAAAGGACAACTTTTGTTAATTGTTGAGGATCTCTTTGAGGTCAACTGCATTCTTCTCTTACACCATATTTAAATTTGTTCTACTGTTATTTTTGCAGGACAGAGAGCGCTTTGAATTTTGGATGGTTTTTCTTGTTTTACCTGGTAAATTGACTGCTTTGCTTTTATGCATGCATAAGCTTTGCTTCACATTTCACACAGAATATAATTATTATAATTTCTTTGTGCTTGCAGCTTCACCTAGGATTCTGTATCTTAGCTGCAGTTGCTCCTCCCATAGTTTTCAAAGGAAAATCCCTGACGTACGTTAACTTCATATATATATATATATATATATATATATATATATATATATATATATATATCATAAGGATTTTGTTAAATTTTTTTCTAGAATAAAAATGAATGAAGTATGTATGAAAAGATTTATAGAATTTGACGTGATCTGAACCTAGAAGATGTACATAATTACTACTATACTTCATGTAACTTACCTGAGCTGAAATCTAAGTGGTCCTAGAATAACTACCAAAGTCAAACTGAAAGCCGTGTTCATGAGAGTAATAAATTCTATGATATAATAAATGGTTTCTAGAAGCCGGTGAAATTCTCAATTTTTTTTTTTTTTTGGTCTAATACTTGGTGCTGTAATCATTTTTACACAGAGGCATTCTGTCGGCCATAGATGTGGTGGGTGACCATGCAGTGATTGGAGTAAGTATGCCGATCCTCAAGTATATATTATTCCTGCATGCTGTTTAATTGCCATTTGTCAAACATGGCTAATTGGCCTGTGTAAAATGTGTAAAATTTCTCATACATTGTTAGCTAATTTAGTATTTGTCACGCACTATGTTATAATTTTAAGCCAAACTTTACCAACTAGAATTGAAAATCCTCTGCTCTTTGTCTTTCCACACTATAGATTTTCTATTTCATTGGATTTGGATTGTTCTGCGTTGAAACATTGATCAGCATCTGGGTTATTCAGGTTTGAGTTCACTTCTTTAGTATTTTGTTAAAGTGGATGCACTCAACACTTTGATTGAACATAACCAAAGTACTTGTTCATTTTTTCTTTGTTTCATACAGCAAGTATACATGTACTTCCGTGGCAGTGGTAAGGCTGCTGAGATGAAGAGGGAGGCTGCAAGAGGAGCAATGAGAGCTGCACTATGAAAAATTATTGCCTTGTGAAGAAACTATGGAAGCTCTGTGTTTCAATTGCTGTTGTAAATTACTAGCCACATATATTACGGATAGAAGTATTTTACTGAGGTGCTTTTGTTTTTAACTAGTTTTTTTTCTCTTGTCTACTATATGCTACCTATTCATGTGGTTTGTTAATGTATTTGTTGATGTACATTATAAGCAGAAAGAGTAGCCATGTAGTGGTTGGTTGAAAACGTGCTACACTTCGTTGAGTTGATTTGAGTTGTTCAGTCTTATTCTAAAAGCTTGTTAATTGTGTTTGTCAATCCTTGTTCTTTTTCTTTTTCCTTTCCTTCTTTTTTTTTTTTTTTTTGACGAGGAACTAGTCTGTATCACTTTTTCTTTGACTAATAAGAGAATACACATGATGATGAATGCAGCCGATTCACCTCATTCTCAAATGGTGACATAAATAAATACAAAAGTTAGATGAAAGGTAAGATGAGTGATGCTACTAGACTTTTATTTATCCATAAAATCGTTTTATTATTATTAGTAGTATTAATGATCAGACATTGATGATGGTGAGACAAACAAATGCCTTTTGATCTTATTGCTTCTGATCATCATGGTCTTTTTTCTGGCTGATTGAAACATTTCTTCTAATGAAAAATAATCACTCAAACACTCAAGTAAATTTGTGCTTAACAAATTAACCTGAACAATGAACAGATTCAGAAATAATGATGTATAAACATTGAATATGTTATAGATTGTTCCTCATTATTTCTTTAACAGGAAGTCCATCACAAATGCATGACAATAGATTTAAAGGAGAGAAACAAGGACAAATTATATTAAGTACGGGTGTCGAATTTAAGGTTATACTTATTTTTAAAGAACCTACGTTAGTGCTACACCTTGTAGTGAAGAGAATGACACAAGTTCAAAGTACAAGACTCATTTGTCAAGTGATATATTCCACCTAAACTTTGTCTTTCTCCCTGCTGCTGCTGAAAGATTAAGGAGATTCCAGCCTAACTCGTACTAACATGTGTGAAGGATAATAGTTTATTAGAATGATACTTTCCACGTTGCTCAAGTTAAAATTTATAAAAAGAATGGTATGTTTTATGTTCAACTTTTTGAATAATATTTATTGAATTCGTGACTAAAGAAAGATTGGGATAGATTCAGATTCATGTGGTTCACTTGTGGGGGAGAAAAATAATTTTTTCATTTGGACATAGAATATTCAAATTTATTATTAATTCATCACTTTTACACACTCTAGAAGAACACTGAAACAGATTCTTCATGTTACCGAGACAGAACACCGAGACTCTTGTACCACGTTAAAAAATTTAAATCATATATTTAACTTAATTTTATATAACTTACTTATAAAGTAAAAATTACCCTAGTTTTATAGGCTATATCTCTAACATATTTCGAGTAACTTGATACTTATTTTACCAACACAATAACTCTTTATTTTTAAAATACTTCTAACACAAACTTGCATTTCCTTGACTTTTTATAAACTACAAATTATCTTAACTATTGAAAGAAAAATACTCCATCAACAAGTAGTACTTTGTAAAATTTTAAGCTTGTACTTTTGATAAAAACATGTTATCATAGACTCTTTATAAAACGTTTTAACATTTATTTCGGTGAGGGATGTGATCCGAATTTTGGAGCAAAAGGTTCATATCACATCTATAGCCTAATCTTTGTCTCTTCTCACGATTCAACAATAAAAATTTCCTAACGAAACTCATATGGACTAAACTCATCTTCGTTAATGCATTGAAATGAAAATAGCCGCGGTGCAAGAAAAAATTCCCCATCATTACTTAAAATGGAACAGCTAGCAGGTAATTTATTATAAACTACATATCTCCATATAATATATAGTAACTCACCAACTAAGCGGTGTCTCATAATTTTTTTGTTTTCTAACTATAGACATAAATAACAAGATATAAAAGGACTCCAAATAAAAAAAGTAGAAGAAGATGAAGAAAAGAAACCACCTCCATAGAGATGTATCTAGCTACTTTTTCTGATTATTTATCTAGAAGGATATGATCAATATATGACCATATCATACATAAGTTTTCATACACGTAGTACTATAGTACTAGAGATAAAAACATAACATAGACATAGTAGTTGTGGTAACTAGTGTTACCATTAGTTTGCTTAACAATAAGCTATGCACTTCTTCTTGCAGTCAATGGTGCAACCACCACCGCCACCACCAGCACCATAACCCTTACCAGAACGGCTGAAAGAAGAGAAACACTTGGCTGGACATGTAACCTTTTTCTGGAAACAAGGGCCTCTATCTTTGCACACAACCGTTGGTCTTATGGTACCACCACCAGAGGACCCTCCACCGGGGCCTCCATAACCGGATCCATATCCACCTCCTATGATGCCATTACCAAATCCATTTCCAAAGCCGGGTATGGTGAACCCTCCTGCGGGTCCAAAGAACCCACCAACACCACCAGCACCACCATTAGCACCGCTACCATCACCGTTTTTGTTGCTACTTTTGTCCTTGGAGTGCTTAACTTGATCTGGCTTAGGTGCAGGTTCGGCTGCCAAAGAGGATGATGCTATGAGAAATAGAGTGAACAAGGGTAAGGTGATTGTGGGTTTCATGTTGTTGTTTCTTGTTTTCTTGTTGAAGTGAAATGAGATTTTTTTTTTGGAGGAGTTGAGTTTTGTAGGATATGTGTGTGTGATGATGAGAATTGAGAAGGAATATATAAATGTGTTAGTGGGTGGAAAAAGCATTAATTGGGAGGGTGTGGAGGACAGATGGGGTGATTTATGATCTTATAGTAGGTTGGATACATTTATTATACACTTTCCACTTTCTCTTTCTCTTTCTCTACAGTTTGGAGAATTCTAACCACTATATATCATTATGCAATATACTAATGCTAATGCTAATGCAAATTTCACTACCATGTCAAAGTAAAAATCAACACCACATCATCAACTATTTTGTGATGAAATCAAACACCAAAACTTAAATGACATGTTGCATATGCATATGATGCTGTTTTTTAAAATTAAGATTAGTTTCATTTTAATGTTCTATTTTAATTTAATTTAAAAATACTACTATAAATATTTTATTTTAATTCAGCCAATTACCTTGAATATTGGTTTTAAATATATGTATTTGTTTTTAATATTTAAAAAGATAAAAAAAATTTTTGATATTAATTTTATCGGTCTCAAACAAAATTATATCTTGAATGGAAAATAGGCATTGTTTTCCTTAAAATAAATATGTTGGAATACAATTAAGTTTTAAAAAAACAAATGATTTATATATACATAATACTTTAATTAAGATGAGACTTTTTGGATAAAAATAAATTTGTAAAAATTTAAGTCCAAGACAAATAATATTTCTCTAATGTATAAATACGTGTATATAAACTCTCTCTGAATATTTACAACATTATACCAAAGTTTAATTCAAAATCAAATTGCCAAACATGGGTTAAATAAAATGACTTATCTTTCAAGTTATACTGTTTTAAGAACTATATATAATTAAAAAAGTTCAATTTCCTTAGAAGTCAATACTTTGTATGATTGGTTTGAAGACCATTTGTTCATAATTGTATGGCATATGTATGGTTCTTTTAGCTTAACAGCTAACCCTCATGTTAGGAAAGGTAATCTTTTGGAAAACTATGGATAAAAGATAGGATCCTCCACGATTTGAAATTAGGTTGCGTGATTCTAATCTATTGTAAATGTATACACGCATATACTAGCATGTCACAAGCTTATTTTCAGTAAACGATGGAAATGTGAATAAGGGAAGTTAGGGAAGTTGAGTAAGTTATTAGTTCCCCACAAAAGTACTAGTTTAGCTTCATAAACAATAGTATATATTTGTAAAAGTTGTTTTTAATGTTTAAGCTTTACCCACATCGTTCTCTGAACAAATACTGTGTAATTTTTTTTTGATGTACTATCAAGTGGTCCCTTGCAAGTTTATTTGGGTGACACTTGGAGACTATGATACCCATTGATCCTTCTTATATATGTTGACAAAACATGATGCATTAATTTATTTCACTACTCATTACTACATTGCAGCCCTGCAACATCAAAATGAAGTCCACAATGTCATATCTGAATCCTCCCATCTCAGCTGTAAAAATAATTAGATTTGTTTGATTGTGTTATATTCTAATTCTCATGAAATTAAGAATGTTCATAACTTAATGTCAATTTTTTAAGTTACTAAACTATCTAAAAATAAAAGGATAAAATCCAACAAATCAAAGATGAAAAACACATTTTTTATTCAGAACAAATGGATTTGAGCATAAAGTTTATAGTAAATCACATGACATTTTGATTTATGATTTTGTAATTTAGACTAAGTCATGATTCATGATTCAATTTAAAAAATTTTAATGTTTTCTTGTATGTTTTCTTTTTCATGGAACTGACATTTTTATTCATGCACCATGTTCCCTCTCCAAAGGAAATATTTGGATAACCCCTATAATTTGAGCTGCTTTTTCATAAAGAACTTTTGAAATTTCAAATTTATCATCATCCTGTCTGTAAGGTTGTATCTGTTATACACTAAATTTGTCAACTTTGGAGGACTTCTCATCTGTTATATCCAATATGCAAAAAGAAATAAAAGAAAAGAAGATCTACGATTAAATTAAAGTAAATTTTACAACACATGTGCCATATTTTTTGTAATGACAAATTTAACATAAATAATGGCGATTTTTAATTAAGACTTCAAATTAATAACACATAAATATAACATGTGCATATATAGGTGTCTATGGATTTGTTTTTTTTCCCACTTGACATGTACAAGTGAAATTCAACATCAATAATTAACCCAATTTAATGTAAATTATGATTATGAAATATTGTTTGATAGTCTAGACAAAGAGAATCGGTGAACAAATTTAATTTCATTTAGTTAATATCAACTATCAGATGTAATTATATTTAAAATAGTGTTGAACTTACTAAACTTTTTTAAATGTATTTAATAGAAAGTTAGAATTAAATTTATTAATTAATATATAAATGTTTTTTCTTTTATTTTTCTTAAAAAATTAAATTTTTCTATAAATTAATTGATAGAAAATTAGTTTTAATTTTTCAAAAAATTTAATTCATTATTTTCTCCTAAACAAATTCATTATATATAAATATTTCTCCAAACAAAAATGTAATCTATAATAGTTTACAAACTAGTCCTTCAACTAACTGCTTCAAAACACAGTTTGATAGATACAAGTAATGCATGGTGAATTAAAAAGCTTAATGTAATGTCAAAAGATGTAATAAATGTGATGGGTCATTACAAGGATATGCAATAACGAGGAAAGAAAAACATCATATTCTCCCAAGTAAGAGAGCCAGCCTCCTTAACATGATATATAAATATGGGCAAGTGAGTTGGTCTCGTTCATTAAATGAACATAACTCCTTGCCTGCAAATGTAATAAAGATAAATTTTACAAAAAATTATAAAAATATTTTTTTATTTTTAAAGAAAATTATAAAATTATTTTGCCTTAATTATACTTACAGTTTTTTTTAGATATCACAAATTTTATTCATGTAAATTGTATCTATCAAGTGTTATAATTATGTGACGAAGAGAGTAATCATGCAAATATTAAAATTAATTTTTCTAAGCAATATCTATTCAATAAGTCATTTCTTTTCTTGTCTAATTTTCATTTTTTTTTTATTTCAAAACCAATAGTTACTTCAAATGATACATTTGTATTAGTTTTATCTATCAAGAGTGAAATATAATATTATTATATTTTTATAGCTATAAATTAAATTAATGAAACCGACATTTTAGAAAAAACAAAGTAGACAACGTTGACTGTTATTTTAATTAATGTTCAGCATGCTGCAATTATCTTGCAACAACCCATTTTAATTAATGATGTGCTTATCACACATAAATGGTTTGAAATATCACTAATTGCATCCATCAACAATAGCAAGTGTCTTAATGACTTGATTTTGCATCCTATATCATGGACAAATAATTTTTTTTTCTTCAACTTCAAACTTTAATATATGTATATACATCATCATATGTTTAGAACAAAATCTTATCATACATAATTAAATGCATCTTTTTCAAGTTTTATAGTTATCCTAATTTAAAGAATTTTTTATTGTATAAAATTCAATGATGAAGTTTTTTTTCTTATAGTTATCTTAACATTTTAAGTCTCTCAGACAAGTACATTATTTATTTTTTATGAAATTAATTAAATAAGATTAAGAAAACATTTATCATAATTTTTACAATTAAAAATGTGACAATCAAATATAAGTTAAGATAATTTGAATTCCATAAACAACTAATCGGTTAGGCACATATTTAAACAAATGCTTAGCCTAAAAAGAATGATAAAAGAAAAGTGCACGATATTTCTTTCTCATTCAGTTTTGGCGAGTTCTTAATGAGCAGACAGAAAAGAATGCATGCACGTTCACAGGCATTACTTGCACATTAAAAAATCGAGAGGTTTTCTACTGACATTCCCCTTTCATTCTGATCGCCTGCCGAAGTATATAGTTGATGGTTGAAAGTTGAAGGCTATCATTTTAATTTCTTTGTCAATCCTTTAGTAAACATCCAGTTAACATCCAATCACGGGAGAGACTCAGATCCTTATACTTTATGTTAGAATTTTAACAATTGAAAAGATGATTAAATGCATGTATATATTTAGATATATAATAAATTAAGTAAAATTTATATTTATTAATTAATTTTTTATTAAATAATTGTAATTTCTCACTCTATTTTCTAAAAATTTAGCGTTAAAAGAATTTTTTTTTTTAAGATATGATTAATTTTTTATTTTTTTATTAACATAGCCAGACTGTAATTAGATGATGTATAATATATATTATGAAATTTATATGCAAAGATTTATCTAATAATATGAGTTAATTATCATTAGATTCGTAGTTAATGTATTAATTGAGATATACATTTTTCAGAAACCCTAATCCTATTGTTGTGTATATATATCAATTGTTTCATGACGAAAGTCAGGGTAGGTCAAGTCATAGTCGACTCGTGGTATTTGAGCTGTTGCACTCTTAAATAGAAAGAGTTACAACCTAACTAACAGTTATAACTTTGATCTAGTAGTAAACACCCGATCCAACAATTGGTAAAATAGTCAAGGTCACAAGGTCGATTGCCACGAGTACAATTGCAGAGGAAAAGATTGTTGTGAGTATACATCAATTGTCTCGTAATAGAGGTCAAG
The DNA here is from genome assembly GCA_026586105.1 of Hylodesmum podocarpum. Classification (NCBI taxonomy): domain Eukaryota; kingdom Viridiplantae; phylum Streptophyta; class Magnoliopsida; order Fabales; family Fabaceae; genus Hylodesmum; species Hylodesmum podocarpum. Next base: position 2,398,918 of record JALJEV010000424.1, on the reverse strand, counting down.
TCATAATCGACTCATAGCGTTTGTGTTCTTACACTCTTAAGTAAAAGGATGTTTAAGAATACACTAGAGAATATTATACAATGACAGTCTAATTATTGATCTATTTTATTTATGATTGTTTGTTTAATTAATTTATTATATTGAAATGATGTTTTAATTAATAAAATGTTTAGATTTTAAAATACTATTGTTTCAATTAGAAATATGTTTTAGTTAACAAAGAAGGATAAATAAATTTGCAATAACAATCAGAGAAAGAAAATTTTTAGTCATATTGCTATAATTCAAGACTGATTTTGAACTAATGCTTAATTTAGTCTAATGAAATTTAATGTTAGGACAGTTTGGATAGTTACGTGATGAATTATAATAGGTTTTTCAAGTGTTGGTTCAATTGAGAAGATGCAACAGAAGTTATTGAGTTTGATCTATCCTAGTTATCCCTGTATTTCAAAACCAATTAATCATGAACTAAAAGTTAAAATATTCAAGTTTCTAGGAATCAGTCCTTTGCAAAAGCCGCATAGAGAAGCAAAAAAGTTTCTTTCAAGAATTCAGTGCTTGTCTCATCCCTGCATAGGTACATGATGGGAACCAAACACTAGCCATAATGTACGGTGTGATTGTTGAAATAAACTTGCCATTATCATTTTCCACTTAACAAGTTGAAGATTGTGGGGAGCCATATTCAACAAGGCAAGGCCTACCAAACATTGTTTTTATCATTTTCATGTTTGGATATACTTGTACCCATCAAAGGCCTCTCTCTATCCATTTTTTTAAACTTAAAAAAGAAATATATAAGTGTTTCATTTTCAAATTAAACATTAAAAAAATTACATAATTATCTAATCACATATCACTGTGATACATTAGAAGTTTGTTAATTTTTATAAAACTTACTATTACACTTTTGCACCTTAAAATTCTATCAACATTATGTTCATTTGTCAAAGTGTATTTTACCTATCAAGACAAGGTTGCTTTGTACTAGGTCGTCCTTTACTTTCTTAGGTAAGTTCCTAACAAGTCAAAATTGAACCAAAATCAGCAGAGTAATTCAATGCAATAAATGAAGTTTCTGACTTGTGAATGCAGAAGAAAAAGTCATAAAAATCTGGGTTGTTTTTGCACCCTCAATAACTACATGTTTTCATCTTACAAACATCTCAATGTGACCGATACGCGTTTCCTCTGCAGCCTATCTGTCTTCACTGTCTATAAATAAATACAGCAATTATACAACAACGACAAGCCTTATGCAGTTATGCCACTAATGACACTTACCATTTGGTTCGGTTTATAACCAAAACTACTATAATATCAACCATTTCAATTCACATTTAGCATGAACATAGGGAAAACAAAATGAAATTAGATGTAATTCAATTATAAAAATTATATAGATATAAATGTAATGTATACCAATGTAGGTGAATGTGTATTTTTAGCATTAATTAGTGCATTACCAAACGGTGAATTCCTTTTGAAAGAATTGTCAAACTAGCAATTCCAAATATACGTATTCAAAATGAATTGGATCTCCAAGTACAACCAGACTACTTTAATGTGTCACGTGCACTTGCAATTTTGCATAGTGAACAAATGATATACATCGAGAAAATAAGTAAATCCTATTTTTCTTTTCTCAATGTTATTTTGATCTCTTAAATGTTATAATTATTGTAATTTTGAAAAGCTTTTAAAATAAAAAATGAATTTAAGAATAAAAAAATATCACTTTTACAATTTTCTTAAGGATTTAGAAAATATGTGAAATGTTTGGGGGGAAAGAAAGGTACTAACAGGGTTAGCATAGTTTGGCCAAGAGCTGAATGTTCTCAAGAAGGTGAACAATTGTATAGAGTTGCAAGGGTATTCAATAGTACAAGTCCATGAATCCCTCTCAAGAATCATTTTCAGTAAATGGAATTCAGTATGTTGTTATTATTATGACAACTTGGCGTTATTATAATGCCAAACAACAGAATTGTAGGCTAACAAGCTCTTATGTTGTTAGCAATACATAAAAAATAACTGAATAAGATATTGTGTTAAACAGAAGATAAAAGATGAATCATTATATCAACATTATTTGTCGTGTATACATGTATGTTAATGTAGGAACAGCATCAAAGGCTAGAAGAGCCCCAGCTAGCATCAACAGCTTTGATGATCTTTGCATGTAGTGAGGCTCCAGAACAAGCAACTATGCCTCGATCAAGGCCTTCCAAATATAAGCCTTTTGAGAAGTCTAGAGGATGCCCTGCAGCATCTGTTACCATCCCTCCAGCTTCTTGAATGATGATAGCACCTGCAGCATGGTCCCATATTTTCTCCTTGTAACCAGCCCTTGCAAACTTCATGAATACCTCGGCATCGCCACGAGCTATTGCTGCATATTTCACCATGCTGTATACCCTCAATGGTTGTTTCCTGCACATGTGACGAAAATGAGCAATCTTATAAATGCAAGAACTATGTATGCTAAAAAAATTATGCTGTCTTGGTGCCTATTTTCATCATTTTCACAAAGATGAATGGGAACGTAAACTAGTCCTTTGAGTAAGGAGGAATATGCAATGCAACTAGACATATAACACATCACAATTTTATGCTTTCCATCATACTTAACAGGATGATTCGACCTTACTCAGGAATTTTGAATTATAATGTTAATGTAGTATTGATTTAATGATTTAATAAGACTACCTAAAAAATAACAAATGAAGATAGGAATAATGCCGTGCTAATATGTGTATAGGTTGACAATTACAGAGGTAAAAGTCAAAAAGAGAGTAAATAAGAGAGTAAGACACTGGAAGAGGGTAATTGATACTGAGATGGAATGAAGAAAAAAATGTACCTGAGACCAACACTGTGAGCCAGCCCTGCAGTAAAAGAATGGCTTGAATTGCCCTTCTCAACTGGTTCACAAAAGGTGGCCAGTGCAGGATTGTCAATGGAAGAGACAGAAACTTGTTTTGCATGGTTTGGCCACACAAACATCTTATTGGCATGGAGCGGCGGTTGCATCCAAGCCTTGCCACTACCCTTTTCAGCATATAGCACACAACCTTTGTACCAAGTTTCAGAAGTTGGAGGAGTCAACTTAGATATAATCCTATGATAACGGTGATGATAACTCAGCCATTCCTTCCTCATTGGGTAGTTAGGACATCCAAGAACACCAAGTTTCACTTCCCCATCCTCTATCAGTGCTAGAGCTACAGCATATTGATCTCCACGTACAAATCCTAATGTGCCATCAACAGGATCTAGTACCCAAAATCTTCCAGTGGGACCCCCAGTTGAGTTACATCGACTAATGATTTCAAGAACATCTGAAGTTCCAAGAGCTGATTTTGGTTCCTGAACTCCAAATCGAGGTGCTTCAGCTAGACATTGATTCACAGTTTCGACCACAGCTTCTAACAATGCACATGCATTAGGCTTGGAGAGAGTTTGAACATCTTCTTCAGCAACAATGGAGACATTTTCACTCCCTAAACATGCTGACAACATCCAGCTGACAATTGCTTGAACACTCCAATCTGTTTAAGTAGCAAAATGAAGGGTACAATGAAATATGATTGAGAGTATGACAATAGTAATATAATGAGGGACACATCATGAATTTGATGATAGATCTTTGCTCAAGTCATTGCAACCTATGATTATACATACATTGTAACTTGACAAAGAGAGAAGAGAACATGATATTTGATCAACTTTACAATGAAAATCATGAATGCGTGGTTAATTAAATATATTTCCAATTTGGTTTACACCTAACTCAAATCAATGCTAATAGCAGCATCTAAAGTTGGAAATGCTAAATGAACACCAAGAAAGGTCTAATCATTCAATTGAAAAATCACCTCAATTTTTTTTAACAAAGAACAATTTCATGAATCTTTAGGAAAACTTGTATTCTTTCAAAGCAGGATGCTGCTTCTAAAGTCCTATATACGGCTACACATCAAAAGTAACAAAGCAAAGTGTTTATTAGGACAAGGACCAACAGTCTATTTGGTGGCATAGTATAAGGCAATTCCAACAATCTTCTTGACAGACATCTAAAGGGATTACAGAGGTCTTTTCTATTAAAAATTTGATAACATTTTTTTTTCCTACTCCAAAGGATACCTATCCTCCCCCTCCTTTGTATTCATTCTTTTGTTCTAATAGAACTTCTTATTTTGTTAACAAAAAGAAAGAAGAGTAGTTTTTTAGACATCCATCCTTTACTTGGAGGGCAGGGGAGCCGGTGAGCACAAAAGAAAAATTATATATTCATGAATCTGAAATGGTTCAACCAAAATGGAGGAAGAATAATATATTTCCAATTATCAGGGTAAAAATCAGTTCGGTCAAAAAGTGATTTGCTTGTAGAACAAGATGAGGCCATTGAAGTAAGCATTTAATTATTGCAGAATATAAATCAAAAGTGAATCAAATTTCATTCTACCTGGAAGCCACATCCAATATGGGAAAACTGTGATTGTAATAGGTAATTGAGCTAGTTTTATATATATCTACCAGAAGAGATAAAAATTCTAAGGCAGATCAACCAGCTAATGAAGCCAATATAAGGACTCCACATAGTTCTCCTTACACTAATTACATGCCCCTTGTCTCCACCTTTAGTTAGCAGTAATTTATATTTATAGCACTGTATCACCAGAATCCCCAGCAAAAGTGTTCAAAAGCCACCTTGCTTCACCAACCGTATTATTTTCATGCATTAGAAACGTGAGCTTTTGAAAATGCATGAAGCCTCCAAATACAAGTGTCACTTTCCACAACAATGACTTTGTTTTGACTCAAAACCAGTTTAAGAACAAAAAACAAGCCACTTGTCATAATTTGATTGGATATGAACACATTTTAGACAAAGCCGCAAAGCCCATAATGGGAAGTCTCCTCACAAATTTAGTTATTTAACACATGTACATAAACTATCTTTCAAACACATGACATAACTGGAGTTTAGTATGCTTGCTAAGGTCTCTTCATTTACATGATACTACTAGGATTCCAAAACTATTGATGTTTCAAACATTTCTTTTAATTCTCAAACTGTTTTTGATGTTATATAAATCTAAACTCCCATTAATTTATCTTTTTTTCCAAATACATCTTTATTTAAATTAAGGACAACCTATTTAAAAAAATCAACAAATCACATTTACTCTTATATTAAATAAGAGTAAAGTAGTAGACAAAATACATTAATATTTGACTTCAGATTAATTAAATACTCCTTAATCTGTGTGCGCTAACCTTAACTACTAAAAGAAATCATAATTACCTCAGTAACAACAAGGTAACATAGAATCCAATGTACAAGGCCACGTGGCAATTGGGTTAAACCCAATTATTTAAAAAGCAACTCTTTTTAAGACCAAAAATAGAATTATCAGAAACAAAAAGTTGAGCAAACTACACAGTTGAGTAAACAACATTCACCTGCAACTGTCACTGGAGAATTATCATCTTTGGATTGAACATGACGATGATTGGTTCCAGTGTTGGAAATTAGTGTGTCCTGCACTCTCTGGCAGAGAGAACATGCCATCTGAACTGCTTTAACAGCCACCTCCAATTCCTTGGAATATTCCTCTGTTTCTGATTCAGACAAAAAACCCAACTTTCTCTGCTCCTCTTCTTCCATCACCGGAGAAGAACAAATTTGGTCAAATTTTGATACAAAACCAATGTGTTGCTGCTTTGAGATATAGCAGGGGACTTTATAGTAACCTGGTTTCACTACGTGGCTGAATGTGAAAACATCATCGTACCTCTTCCCAATACGTGCGATTTTTGTATCAAAGCTGGAAACATATGAAAACATGTCAACTGTACAACAAAATATCCCTTATCAATCTTCAGTAGACAAAAAAAATCTTTTTTTTTTCTTCTCTTTTTAATGTTGAAAGGGAAAGAAGGAAAAACAGAATGGGATATTGGGATTTGACAAAGGAATGAGTCTAATGACCAACCCTATTTGTAACGACCAAGGAGACTTCAGAATCAGAGTTCAAATTATTGTTAGGGCTGCTTTATTATTTTTTTTATTTTTAAATTTTTAATCTTTGGTATCAAGTTAAAGTGGATTTGTTTGGATTATTGGACGATTGGTATCGAATTTAGGTTTCGATTGGTATTTTTTAAAATATTCGATATTGACTCTTTTGTTGTTTATTAGATAAAGGTAAAGATAAATTTGAGTTGAGTTGAGGTCATTATAATTCCAACAAAGGATTAAAAAAAAAAAAACAGAATTTGCATCTTGGCGTACGGAAATAAATTATTTTTACTTGTCTGCTATATATTGTGGCAATTAAATTATTTTATCTTTCAACTATGGCGTTAATGGAGTGTTCTAAAATCGCCGAAGCTTATTTGGTGACGTCATGGTCCAATTTGACTTAACTTTGCTAGGAATGTCCACTATTTGACTAATCCACTTCACAGGTTCAGTGAAGCCAAAAATAATTATCTATTTATTTGTGTCTATTACATTTATATATTGTCGGTTCATCCAATATATATAAATAGATTAATTTTATTTATTTACTTATTTATTAATTTATCCAAATAAGCCCTTGATGAAAAATCATCATTTGAATTTTTTTATTTTTTTTTTTCTGAAGAAGGAACAGCGGTGTAACAAATGAGTCATAATGAGTTGATAAACATATTATATCTCCACATCTTTTATTTTTCTATTCATATGTATAACCATAATCGTGATTGGATTTACTCCACTAACCTCTTGCCACATTTGGAAATGTAACCAATCAATTTAGAGAATTGGGTCAATAATGGAGGCTAGGCTAATGACAACGACCACCACTCAAGAAGGATCAAAAAGTTAAAAGGTAAAAGTATCCAAGTTCAAGATTTTGGTCGGTGATAATGTATGTGACCTATAGCCAAATTATCATACCAATTTCGAACATGCTTGTGAGGTTGATGTTTGTGATTTAAAACTCAACTGTTTTCCTTGCACGATTTGCTAATCAACATTATGTTACACAAATGCATGAATGTGTGGGAGTGTGAAACAAAGAAAACACTTATCATGCTGTTTATGTTGAAATTTTGAAGATTATGATCATATGCAAGTCTCACCCATTAACAACCATACTAGTTGATATATATACACATTAATGATCATTGTCTGTTTTAATTTAAAGACTCGTGATTTTGTTTTTACTTTCTCTAAAAATCTCTTTACCAATAGAGATATTATTTTGTGTTTATAAACTCATGAATCATTTTCTTCACCATCATATTATTAATCAGACTATTAATCTTACGTGCACTTTATAAGAAAATAAATAATATTTAATTACATGTTACTATATAAGGATTAGTAGGTATTCCGTTTATAGATACGGTACCATTTTTGGTTATTGAATGTCAAAAACGAGATGATATTAATTAATCGAGCTAGCTATAGCCAATCTAATAGTTGGTGTTGGTCCAAACGATTCACGATCTTCTATGCCCACCAAATGGCTGGGCTTCTTCTTTGGGCTTTGACCCATACAATGAGACGTGGAAGCCCGTTTGTCTGTAGGGGTTTCTTTTGAATCTTCGTTTTGTTAATTATATCCTCATAGGTTTTTTGTCAATATTTTTTTTAAATACTTTTGCACAGCTCATAGGTTATCTTTTTCAATGAAACTTTTTTCATATACGCTAACCAGATATTCAAGGATCCAAATTCATATCACTCAAATTAATTGATATTAATCAAGAGAAGAAAGTTCATATACTCAATGTAAAATATTTTATATCATTAATTAGTTATAACTTATTATATACAGTGGATTTATTAACTTTGATAATAAAATCTTTATAAATTATATAAAATTTGATATATAGTGGAATAGTTGTGTAAGACTCTTCTACAATGCATAGCTTGTAAGCGTTAAATTTCTAGCATAGAAATAAATAAACAAAATGGAACATGTAATAATCTTTTTGTACATGTAAAATTTTGAGCAAAACTAATATTTTACATAATATGGAAGATATTCTACCAAACACAATATTACCACATTTTTAAATTGACCGTTGTTTGAATTATTTCTAGTGCAATACACGGAGTTTATCATAAAATAATTTCGCTATAAAAAACAAAAATATTATATTTAGATACTTTTATAAAAATTAAAATCTCCCGAAGAGAAAAGAATAGCCAAATAATCAGGTTTTAAAACTTACAAAAAAATATTCACGAGCCTCGGTACCAACGAAGACGAGATTCCCGCGTATTCTGTCTATATTTTAACTCAACGATTTCTTTAATATTTGCCATATTGTCTATTAGATGTTACTGTTATCGTAATATTTAATCATAATATCAACTATTTAGTTCCTTTTCATGTGAAAAATAAGAAGAATATAGTTGTAGTGAATACAATTTACTATTAATTATTGATTAGAATATTAATGATTAAAGTTTATAACAAATTTAAATATACTCTTACTTATCAAATATGGTAAGAGAGGTCCTCAATTTTGTAATGATTAAAGAAAAAGAGGAGTATACAAGTGTTTTTATTATTTTTATTAAAGGATATTATTTATGCGCAGTTGATATTGGTCGACATTTAGAAAAGTATTGAAATAATAAATGATTGAGATGTTAACATAAATACAGAATAAAATGAGTGAAATTTCTTCTTAATTTACTTTTTTGTAGTTAAGTCTATATATATATATATAGGTGGAGAGTGTGGATAATAATAAAGTTTTTTATCAAAGTTGAGTAGACTTAGATGATAGGATGTGATTTTATGAATTTAAGAGTACAGTTATATGAATTTCTCCATGTATCTTATCCTGATTAATTGAATATTCGACGCAATATAATTTGATATGTCTCGGATATATATATATATATATATATATATATATATATATATATATATATATATATATATATAATATTAATTTTCTAATTAATTAATATTTATATTTTACTTATGAGAAATCCAAATTCCTAAAATTCTCATTATCACACAAGTTAAAATCCTTTAATTAATATTAATTACACTAGAAGTCAGATTAATGTATGCAAATGATCCTCCCAAAAAGACATGCGCAACATGTCTAAATGCAATGTAACATCTTAGAGAGTGAATTATTAAGTGCAACTCCACTTTTGGGTGTTGCTTGCTGGTTAGAAAAACAGATTTGTTTGATTGTGATGGATCACCAAGTGTAAATATGTACAAATTTTGTGTGCCTTGTTGGCAGTGTCAGATCAAAGACTTTAAAAAAGAAGATGAAAGCATCTTTAGGCATTTACACGGATAAGATTTAAAGATAGTGTTGGGTGGGATCTTTAACTTGAGAGGGTTGTGGACAATAATTCCTTCAGCCATTAACAATGAGTTTCTCCACGTGAATAAGATGTATCATCTCACAAAATTAAGAAAAAAAAGAGATTGAAATCGTTTGAGACTTTACTATAGTTATAAATTATATTGGATTTTATGAAGAACCTAACACCCCCAATAATGCAAGATAACATCTCTCTATAGTATTTGGATAAACTTAAAGCCCCACGACGCTTTGCCACCATCATTCACATTACATCACCTTGTTTACGTAATAAATATATTAGTAGAATTACTCCTTATATAGTTCCTTATCAAATGAGTAATCAACTAGTTAGTACTATATATTAATAAAGCTTTGTGATTATTGTTGAAAAGAAAGAAAAAAGCTTTGCGATGATTTCTAAAAGTTTAAAAATTTTTGTGCACACTTATCCAATAACAATAACAATATATTGATCATGTAAAAAAAGACTATACAAATATTAATTTTTATGATTTTATCATCAAAGTAAAAAAAAAAAAAAGTAATTGATGTAATAGATTAATTGATACTGAATAGCACACATATAACTATTTGTATATGCTAATTAAAATATATTTTAATATCAAAACTGGAATTTTAATCTGAGTCTGTTAAATGGAATGGAATAAGATATTTTAGTGAACAACTGAATAATATATTAATTTGTTACTATCTTTAAAAAGTTGAGCAGGAAACTAAAATATTCAATTTGAACATAGTCATTTATAGAATTGTAAAAACTAAAATGTCACGTACCAAACACAATTTAAATTCCATGATTCTCTTTATTACACGACTAGCAAAATAAACATCATCTATATATTTTCATTTCGATATAATAAAATAAATATAAATTAAATTAATTTTTAAGTTTTATTAAGAATAATATGAAGATGAAAAATATTACTTATAATGTAAAAAATAACTTTATTTATTTAAAAATGTAAAATTATCATAAAAATGAAGGTTAAAAATAAAAAAAAAATCCCCATCATTAATAATTATAAATTAGGAGTTGATGTAATAATCCAATTAATTTCAACTACCCTAAAAGAAAAAATAGATTAGTATAAACCATTAGTTTGATAAAACTTTTAAAATTACCAATTCGAGTAACAGATATAGATATATGGAACTTGGTTCGGCACAATTCTATACCATATTAGAAAAAATATAAGAAACAAATGAAATTTATTCTTTATTTAATCTGTTAAAATATTTATTTTTAACTTCTCCATGAGATATAAGACTTCCTACAAATTAGTTAATAAAAATTTAATATTAAATTTTAAAAATATAAATTTCATATATTTATTCTTATTTTCTTCACCTAGAATTTTTTCAAAAAATGTTATCTAAAGTAACCCTAGACCTATTTTAACTCGTGCTCCATGTTCTAGAAATATGATATAACAATAATTAATGTTTGAAGTGTCGAATTCATTGAGATTCCTCTCACTCTTGTGATATTTTTGCACGCCATTTTTTTCAAAGCCTTATTTCAACCATGATTGAGTTGATTCAATTCAAATTATGAAAGAAATTGAAGACAATAATTTAAACCATGTAACGTTGATTAATAACTGTGAAAAACATTGATCAATCTGTATCCAATTATTCTTTACATTTGACCTAACTTGTATGTGCCCCTAATTATAGTTAACCAACCATAAAATTACGTGATCACGAGGCAAAACTGGATTTTTCAATGTTGTATTTTTATTATTGAAAAGTAACTTTTTTTTGGGTTATGCAAAGGGAAGACATGAGCATATACCGTTGCCTATTCACACTGTTGACTACTTTACATGATGGTATATTGCTTAAATTGTTTATGGGGTAAGGTCAAAAGCGTCAAATGCCAACTCCGCGTCCAATTCCAAAAGGGGTCAACTCAAATTTTGAATGGAGATGCCTTTGCTCCCTCACTCTCCCCTCCCACTGTTGCTCTCTCCATTAACAAAAATTTGCTAACAGGATGATGTCTTGAGTATTAAGATGATGTCCTGAGTATTAAGTTAATTTAAAGTTTTATATTGGAGAGTATTAGAAAAATAGATGAGTGAAAAATTTATATAAGTGAGTGGATTAAGTTTTATTTATGTACATCATATCCTTGAATTTATATGAATGTTTTAGATTTTAAATAGTGTGTGTTAAATATGTGGTGAAGGTTTGTAGTTTTTCTTTCGTCTTAAAACTATACTGTGATGAGGGTTTGTGATTTTTTTTCCGTTAAAAAATAATTACACTTTGGCAAGAGTTTGTGATTTTTTTTTCGTTCAAAAATCACACTGTCGAGAATTTGTGGTTTTTCTTCCGTTCAAAAATCACACTGTTGTGAGAGTTTGTGATTTTTCCGTTCAAAAATTATACATAGTGAATTTTTTCTCAAAGGAATCGTGGACTAGGTCTTGAGACACTGAACCACGTTGATCTTTTTTTTGTGTGCTCTTTTCTTTTTCCCTATATACTATGTTGTTTAAGAGACTGAATTCCCAACACAATAACACTGCCAATTTTTGTTGAAAATGCCTATATATGTAAAGAATTTTGAGGGTGTTTTGAAATTACACATAGCTTATACACATTATCTGTTTCAAGTACATAAATTAAAAATAATTCTTATTTTATAAATCTATTAATAAAGTTGAATTAGGCCTCATTATTTATATTTATAATATGAAATCATTACAAATATATAAATAAAGAATAATTTTCATTTTATAAATCTATTTGTAAAGTTGAATTAGACCTATTACTTATATTTATATCATGATATCAAAATAAAGTTGATAGTTTAATTGGGAGAGAGATAGATTCTTTTATATTCAAATAAATATTTAGTGAAGAAAAAGAAAAAAAGAAAAAAAATTTATATTATCAATTAGAAAAAAAAAATATACATGCTTAGATGTTTTATGAGGTGGTTAACTTGTCCTATACTAATTTCTTTTGGAAATTAGTTTTGGGGTGATTGTTTTTATATTTTCTTCAAAGTCCAACTTAGAGTCACAATCACGTTTTTCTTTGCAACTTTTGTATAGAGAACATGTACCTTCTCAGTTCGACTCCTTTCATATGACTAAGTGCAAGACTTTCAGCTTTTCAGCAACATCTGTAAACAAATTAGGTAAAGTCATTCCCTTGTTTTCATAATTAATTATTCTCTTTCCATACCTCTCACATCATAGCATTAAGAGCATACAATTTCTTTTTGTATATGTTTGATATTTGATTGAATGGATCTATTGGCATACAGTTTTTAAGGTATGGTTGTTCTCCTGTCCAATGTCTTCTCTTATGACTTGAGATTTAGATAGAATAAAAAATTGGTTAATTTTTTTTCTTTTAAAATCTATTAAATTTATTTTTAATTTCACTATTTTTGGAATCGACGCTATATAAAGAAATCTATAACTAAGCATTAGAAGTTCTTACGATATCAAGATTAAAAAAACTAACTAATGACTAAAATTAAAAAATAAATTTTTGGAAACTGAAATTAAAATTTTATGACAACTAAAATTATATTTTAAAACAACACATATAATAATGATTAAGTGACTGCCATATCACTTGAAGTGTGAAAGTCTAGTCCCAGTGTGTAGCTTTGTTAACCACGTAAGCACATAAATTAGCAAGTTTTAAGTTCTAATTCTCAATATTTTGAAAATGTAAAAAAATACGAGATTAAAACACATATTTAATTTAAAACTGTTTCATACTTTTGGATTAAAGGATAAAGTTACTTTGTGCCACTTGAATTGTATTGTTAACATAAGAGACAATTAAATCAGCTGGTACATATGGAAGTATATAAAACAAATTGTTTTATTATTTTTTACGTCAAATAGTATTTTTTTTAAAGATGAGCATACAGTTGTAATAATAGTTATTCTATTACACACGTTCCTTTGTTAGGTTTTTCCTTTTCCTATTTAACTTTTTCAAAATTCAAGTTCACACTTCACATAGATCAAACAAGAAAAGTAGAAAGATTCTAGTTCCGGGCACACACGTTGTCTGTCTAGGTTGCATCGTTGAGTTGCCATTGTGTAATATTTAATTGAATTCACGCGTGGCGGTAGTACAGTGATGACCCTTGAAAGTTAAGAAAAAGAGTCCAAATCAAGTAGTGGGAAAAGGCATTTAAATTATAGTAACAAACGCGGGGCAATTTGGTCGCAAAGCACCTATAAAATAGTCCAAGGTGGAAGCTCTAGAAAGTGAACCATTCGGGGATCAAAAACAAGAGAAGTGAAGTGTATAGAGAAAGAAGAGATTAACACAAGTTCGAGTGAGATGGCGGGTAGCATGATGATCAAAGGTGGAAAAAGCTTCACTAGGAGACCAATTCCAAAGAGGGGACAAGTGAAAGTTGCAATTGTTTTGGGTTTGGCAAGTTCAGTTGCTGGCATCTTCTGCCGCCGCAATACATCATGTGTTGCAACTCCTACCTTACTCACTAGGACACACTAATGCACCTGCACAACAAATATTTTGTACAAATTTTTCTTTTCTGAGCTTGCCCTTTATTGGTTTTGTTGTTGCTGATCAATAGAGCTAGCTGGTTCTTCTTGTTTAGTTCTTTTTCTTCTCTTCAGTCCAGTCTTGTAGCTGAATTTGCGATGTTTTTTGATGGTTTTTCGGCTTGTATACTCTCATCTAGTGGAACCTTTTTCTTTCTTAATTCGAGTGAATTGAGCAACCCTTCAAAACTCTACGCTTAATCAAACTAAGAGATTAATCATGTTCTGATGAATCTTTGGTTGGAAATTCCACTTCTCTTCCTGCATATCGCATGGTGGTGCATATGTCGGTAAGTGCATACCTTACATAAAAAATTAATTTTATAAGATTGAGTTAAATCCATTTTTATATTAAAATTTATATTAAAATTATTTATACTTTATAATTGAGGATTATATTTTATTATTAAAAATTAATTATACCTCAATATCAATCCGATATTGAAATATTATCTTTATTTTTTAACTAGGTGTTCACACTTCACTTTAAAAATAGAGTAGAGTTCTACAGGCAGAATTAAATCCGTAACACAAGTTTGTAATATCTTTTCACTGCATCTCTATCAAAATTCATGGTTGAGCTAAAGAATTGAGGTGACGAGGGTTACATTTGTATTTGGAACGTTTTCAAGAAGAAATTTACCAATTCAAATGCATTAATGTTTACAGAACAGAGTGCCACCCTGGATGGCTGGACCTGGGGAGGGGTTGTATGAAAAGATTATTATTCAGAATTAACATAAAGTCCAGTTGCCCACGTGACACATCATTCCCAACCATTATCTTAATCCCATTTAAATCTAAATAAACACCTACTGCTTATAGAATTATTAATGTGAAATATCTTAATTCTTCCTTTATTTTAATGTTTTCAAGAGTTAAGTTATTACTAAATTTTGCAATATTCCTGTAACATTATTCAATTGTTGTTCAGTTCAATCAGATAACTTTTTACATATCAAATTGAGTATCTATTTTTCAATATTAATAAATGGAAACATCCATGCGTCCTAAACAACTAAGTGCTTGCCTTCATATAAAATCATATTTAAATCTTCTTCTTGGGATCATTTGATTGCTTTAATAACAAATTAGATAAGTGTTGTGAATTGATACTTGCATTATGTTTCTTGTAGCATTTTTAACTGTATCAACTATTATTAATTAGGAATATACATTTTTTTAAAAAGCATTGTGATATAGGTTTAATGCAAGATTGGAAAATACTTGAGTATCTAAATAAACAATGTAATACACATAATTTCATTACGTTCTTACATAAAAAATAATTTTAAAAAATCAATGTGTTCAGTAGCATCTGGCCCCATACATTGACCTCTTTTTTCTATTTTTCAATAATTCCATACATATCCATTGACCAATTGACTCTCTTTTTCTTTGTTTTTGTCTTCCTTTGTTTCCTTTCCCCTCACATCGACCAATATACAAATGTAATTGAATACTTCCTCTGTATTTTCCATTCAAATCAAACCACAATTATTAAACAATGCGTAATCTTTTTCACTGAAAAACAAAATGATACGTAATCCCTTATGTCATCAGCGTTTAAATTTTATGATCTTCGATCATTATAGACAATTCCAAACTTTTTTGACAATTCCATCCAATTATTAACTTTTGTTAATTCAAATTAATAGATTGGGTCTAAAAACCTATCAAGTACGTAATGTCTTGTGTCATCAGCAAAGAAATTGATAAATAACTTCCCCCCCATTGACAAATAAACTATCTTAAACTTTGATTTGTTCCATAATGTGACAGTAGGAGAGGACAAACTAGAGTGGTGTGCAGTTTTAAAGCTCTTCAAAGGAGAAGAAATAATTCGATAAACCTTGAAAGGTCAAAATTCAAAGAATAAATAAGCAACTTGAATAATATAATCGAAAGAATAATTGAGGAAGTTGGTCCATAATTGACGTAATGGCTTACACAGTTTAATTGCATTTGATCTATAAAGTACAATTTTGAATTTTACTTAATGATTTATTCCTTTAAGTTTCTCATCTCTCTATACAATTCATCTCATACACACACATGCAAGATTGTTTAATAAGAAAATGATTTAGTAGACAATTGAAATTATCAATTATAAAATGTGAAAAGAGAGAAATACGAATGTATATAAAATGTGAATGAGAGAGAAATATGTATATATTCTGTAAGTGAGTTGATTGGTTGACTGCGTATTTCAGTTGTTAGCGAAGTAAAGTTGATTTAATAAATCCTCATCTTATATTTCATAGTTCCAATTTTTGTTTGCAAAATGTATTCACCTTTTTATGAGTAAGTTTACCTTTTTACTAGATTGACGGAAGATTTATCTGCTTCTTAGCTAAATTAAGGTGTTGGGAAAGACGCGAGTAAACACCGATAAAATTTATGTAAAATTTAAAAAAAATGTGCAAAATAAAATCTCAAGGAAAAATAAAAGAAATATAATATATATAACAATATAAATCCCAATGTGAGAAAAAAGATACAACAACAAAAAGATTTTTAATAATAAAAATATACACCGATGTTTAATACACATTATCTAAAATCTAAATACATCTATTATATATAGATTTAAGGTGTGGCACGAGTAAATATATCACATCACTCTATTGAATAAGTGCTCTGTTACTCATTTTTAAAATACGCTAAAACTTTCAATTAACAAAACTTTATACTTGAGTAACTTGCAAGGTCTACAAGCATCGTTTTCTTCATTAATAGCTTTCCAATTACCACTATTTCTCACAACAGAACCAAATCTTGCACATGGCAGGAGACATGCACTAAATATGAGACCATTGAAAAACATGAACCAAATCTTGCACATTAATATAGTGCATGTGCAAAATCATGACCTATTATTGAGAAATTCAATTGGGATTGAAGAATTTGAGTTTGACCCATCATTGACAATGCTCCAAATGCCTCCAATCATGAAAGCCAAGTATTCCTCTTGAGATGTCATGACTGTGAAATGGATACAAAGCGGTGAGAACCCCCCCAGGAGGCATCTGTAAGAAAATAATGGAAATAATTAAGGGTAGTGCTGCATGATCAATACATTTATACCTAGAACATCACAAATTAAAATTAACCAATTGTCATGGATAGAAGCATGCCTAGTATTGTGTAGGTGAAGCCAAGCTTTCAACGTAATATTCGTTATGAACCCAAAGTAAATCGCCAGAAATGTCTGTGTATTTTACTGTATCATGTCTCCCATCACAAGTGAATGCACGAAATTTAATAGGGTCATCATAGTTTTCACAAACTCGTAAATCATGATAACACAACCATTCTCAAATATGCAAAATTGTCTTAATTCTTAAATGGAGTCTCATTCTAACATCCTGAATAGAAATGTTGAACAATTAAGTCCAAAAAAAAATTTGTCTTTGTGATTGCAAAAAAAAAAAAGAGACTAAAACAATCCTTCGAAACTGCAATCTTTGGTAGAATATTAAGTCCATGGAAATCATTTACATGGACTGCATCAAGATTATTAGGCAGCAACAACTTTGTGAATGTCTCATCACTACAATCAAGTGAAACAATCACCAATTTACCAAATGTTAATTCTGAGCCATCGTTGTGATCATGTGCAACCGCAATCCAATTAAGAATATTATTTAGATATTGTCCCCTAGTAAAATTTCTACCTTCACCGAGATCAGCAGGGAAATTCTGAATGTCTCCAATCATTATTGTTGCCACTTATGTTAAGAACATTGACGTTAAAGGAGGAAAAGATTACCACCATCTTGTAAGTATCAGTTAGAATATCATAACCAAGTGCAGTCTTGCCAATGATATTGCCTTTGCCTTGAGGAGGGATAAAAGTATATTGGAATGTTTTTCTAGTGCCAGGGTTCCAAACCCAAAAGGTACCTGATTTGGAATTGTTAATTGGAGCTCTTAATTTATGTGGAATAGAATGGAAAGATAAAGAAATAGTTAAATTAAAACAAACCAATAGATTCATTTTTATTTCCTTTTTGTTTTTCTTATGTTCCCTTTCCACAAATAAGGTCTAAACGAATTCAAGTTAGTCTTATTTGATTCACATTCTAATGTAATTTTTTTAATTAATGTCTATTTAATACGCAATAACTAAACGTTATCTATTTGAATTTTTAGATCTTTTGATGGGACGAACAAAGGGCGTTCAAGTATTTAACATCCATTGAAAAACATGAACAAAATCTTCCACATTGATACGGTGCATGTGCATTTGCATGACCTATTATTAAGAAATTCAATTGGGCTTGAAGAATTTGAGTTTGAGCCCATCATTGACAATGCTCCAAATGCCTCCAATGGAAAAGGCCAAGCTAAAACCAACACCCAACCAACCAAGAATCCAGTTGAAGTACCAATTGAAGCTATATTTTGTTGGCTGTTTGATGAGAACCCACATGAAGCAAGGATATGCAAAAGTGACTGGGAGAGTGAGTCCTCCTAACAAACCAGCAAGACTTGAGAGGAAGGGAAGTGCCACCCCTATGAAGAAGGAGACAAATCCATAGAAGACTCTAAAACCTGATCTCACCCATATGGAGCAAGGACGGTTTGTTCTGCTTGTGTAGCCAGCTTCAAAACTGTCAAAAGCAGGCATTGAGTATATCTGGAAACTGCTCAAACAGTTGAACACAACAAGAAGGAAAGTTAAGGCAAGTATTCCTCTTGAGATGTCATGACTGTGAAAAGCATACAAAGCAGTCAGAATCCCCCCAGATGGCATCTGTAACAAAATAATTGAAATAGTTAAGGTAGTGATGCATTATCAATACAAAAAGGGTGCTGGTAGAACCACATTGCATTAATATACATCTGCAATAGGCAGACAATCATTTATAAAATATGAATAGAAAAAAATATTTATATGTTATGTGAGTGATTTAACTAGTTGATTGTATATTACAGTTGGCAGCGAAGTAAAATTAATATATTACTTACTTGGTTGCCATAGGCCCAAAAGCCACCAATGGAAATAGGGAAGAGGCACATTGCAATGAAGAAATAAGCAACCTTGGCTCCTTTCCACATTGGCACACGAGCAGGGTGCTTAAAAGTTGAAGGCATTGTGGCCTGATGAAAACAAAGTTCATATCTTCACTAACTAAATAGAAACAAAAATTTTAAGGCAAAACTAGAGTCATATTTTACCAACTCACAATTAAGTACCTGAATTTCTAGGGCCAAATTGTGGCCTCTGAAAGAAAAGGCTATAATTCCAAGTGCATTCATGGCAAGAAATACAGAAGCAGAAGGTTTTGACAATGATAGAGGTTCATAGGAGATAGAGGGTGGCCTTTGTTGGCTTACAGAGAGTACCCATACCATGGTGGAATAAGTTATGGCTGTCACAGCTCCTATGAGTGAGAGTCCTGCAATTGAATTGAGGTTTGGAAGCTGAGACAGGACAATGGACAGAGAAGTGAAAACCAAGTACCACTCCACTGTGGTTAAAGGATTTGAGGTACAAGTGGGACCACAAACTATTTGGAAGAACAGTTTCATGGTCTCCCCTCCTATAAGAATCAGAGCTGTTGCAGTTCCTGCTGACAAATACACAGTTGGGAAAAGAGCAAGCCATACTCCTAATCTTTCCCCTGCAAAAGAATATATAAAGTAGAAACTAAACATTACATAATCAAATATAGGATGCTATATCCTTTTCAAATAATGCAATGCTAGTTTTAGGACAGTTATATGTGTCTAAATTTTCAATTTAGTTTAAGTAACAAACAAGTTCAAAAGGATGACTTTACATTACATCCAAAAACACAAATTTCAAGGCCTTATATGGATCAATTTTATTGATGTCTCAAAGCATTTCTACATTGTTAACTAAGTAGGTTTTGTTAACAAGTTTTTGTTAACAATGTTACATCAACTAGCTAGAAGAAAAGTAATCTATGGTAAAATAAACTTACCAAATGCTGCTTGTGCTAACTCCACATATCTGTTGTATCTTTTACCTGGGACTGCTTCGTGGAGCTGAACCAAAATCCATAACGTATAAAGTTGCCAACAATATGCTATGGTTAAGGAAAGTATTCCCCAACTCCTGCAAAATATTTGGATAAAGTATTTCTTAAGTGGGTTGAAATATTTTTCATAGGCATTACATGAACACTTCTTTTTTCTTCTTTTTTTTTCAAGTTTACACTAACTTTTCCAACCAGAATTTTATTTTAATATTTTTAAAATAATTAGGAGGAATCAGTGTAATATATAAAGATGTTAATATATTTTAATATAGAAACTTTTCTAACAAATTCAATTGGACAAAATCTGTTTTAGATGTTTAGAAATAGGATAAGAAAATAGAAATTATGATAAAAAGATGTTCTAGAGTATTCCCTAGCCAATTCATTGACCAACATCAGGGGCCCCTCTATATCAGCAAAAAAGATATAATGTGGACAAAATTAGAATCTATAACTTTTCCCTAGAAAAGGGTGAGTTAAGTAACCTTTGGAAAAAGTGAAGAAATAAATAATTAAGAGCTAAATTAACAAGCATCTTTATTTTTATTATATAAAAATTAGCAAGCATCTTGATTCTGCCTCATCCCCTTCTTTGAAATTGTTTCCATTCAAAGAATGAAATGTATGATGAACTTTGATATTTGTAAAAGGCACTCCCCGCAATTCAAAATCGTCACACTTTCATGTCTGTGGCCATGACGAGGAGACAATATTTTCCCTTTTCTAGAAAATCAAAGTAAAGTTTTGCTTACAAATAAAAAGAGAAAGAAACAAAGAGAATTCGCGTGCACAGTACAAAATAAAGCATGGGATATTCCATCATATTGAAAATAAGTGAATAAAATAAAATAAAGTTCACTTTCATAGGCGTGCATATCACCTTGCAAGATAGCAACAAGCTAAATCTGAATAAAGCAAAAAGTACTTACCCCAAAGTAAGTAGGTTAAGAAAATAATTTATATTTTTTTTATAATAAACATGAATATATAATATTTTTATGTACTTCTTTTGCTAAGAATCCTTTTAAATGACAAATGCTATCAAATTAGTAAATAAAGATAATTAATTATAAATTATGAAAAAAAAAAATTATCTAGACTATGTGAATATATTTATACATTATGTGACTGAATTGACAGTAAAGTAAAATTTGTAAAAAAAAAAGCTCCAGCCTTGAAGGAGTTTATCATGTATATGAATTGTTATAAATATTTTGTGATCATGTTTGATTTTTACTGGTAAAAACTTGTAAAAGACTATGAAAAAGTGAGTTGAATAGGAAAATATAACTAGACCAAGAAAATAAAAAGGGAAAATTTACCAGCCAAGATAAGCAAAAGCAACAGGCAAAACAAGGGCCTGGAAGCCAACACCAGCATTGAGGTTGTGGAATGCAGAATAGTGAGCATTTCCATTGCGAGACTCAGTGATTGGAAGCCAAGCATCTTGAGGGTTGAGTTTGGTAAGGTGTCCTACTTCCTCCAAGTAACCCTTCATGTTTATCAGCACTCTCTTCATTGGTGTCCCTATTGGACTCAGAAACCTTGGTGATATGAATGATGTTGGTGTCCATGATTTTCCTTCCTTTGATGCTGCTCTTGGTGACCTCTGCCCCGACGGTGTTAGTATCTCCGGAGTTGACACTCTCGGTGTTGCCGGAATTGATATCAGTTCTGTTTCTGGTCTCTCCTCCATTTTACACTTCTTCACTTGTTTAGGATAAAAAAACTTGTGAGAAAGTGTGTTAAAATGTGTATCTATATAGTGTTCTATTTTGTTACCTCTAACAGAACACTAATTTATAACACACAGTGACACGTATATACAAGGCGAAAGTGGTTTCCATTGTGTTGATGTATTACACGTAGCTTAAATTGCCTTTGTATTAAAATAAAGGACAATAGAATCTTATGATGGTAATTTGAACAAAGTCATGATGCAGCAATACTTGCTGTCATGTGAATAATATGCATTCTCTTTCTTAGCGGTCAAAAGTTTGATGTGGAGTACAGTCTTGTTTGAACAGAATTAATGTACTTTTTGACCAAAATGACAAATAAAACAAATTAATCATAATTACAAGATCAAACCTTAATAACAAGGAATATTCGTAATTGTTAATAATAGCTTTCAACCGCTAAATTAAAGGGTAGCCTCCAAATGTCATGAAACAGAACAATATATTGAAAACAAATTTGACTACAGAGCTAAGCTTATACCCTGTTCGCAACTTTGGATAACAAAAACAATACATACTAGGAATAGAACTGAATTCACTTTGAATTTGAGCAATTTAGGGACAGAGCAAAATGGAAAGGTCTAAAGCTCGCCAAATAGAAATCCAAAATCTAAAACAACGCCTTGTATGAAAGGAAGTGAGGTAGAATGCACAACAGCCATTGGAAAATGCTCAAATGGGGATTTTGCAATCTCCATAATATATACACTGACATGCTTGTATAAAGGTTATTATGCTTTTGTACCAAAAAAAATAATGCTATTATGTTTACTAGTTTTGAGATCTCATTCAAACAGTCTTCTAGATCTTGTTTCACTTGGACTTTTTGTCCATTTACACCAATACAAGCACAAGGGAAAACACTGTTTACATATGTAAAAAGAATTAAAAAATATTCATTTTCATCATGCAGTGTTTTCTTTTCAAGCAAAACTCAGTCACTTCACTAAACCAGGGTCTCTTGACTCCAAAAACATAAAGAACAATAGTCTCATAACCATGAAGAAAAGAAAACAAGACAATAATATAATCAAAGCAACACAATACACAAATACTAGCTTAACAAACAGTGTTTCCAAAATGCTGAACCAAAGAACAAATCAAGCAATAAGCATGCAACACCATTAAATGAGATAAACACCTTGATAAAATATACACCCACCAGAACAATAAGCTTGGAATGAAAGTAGAGGAACTTACATCACAGTAATAAGAAGTTGAGAGTGGAAGTCCAAACTTCAGACAAAGGCAGATATGGAAGTGGAAATATCACAAAAGCAGTCTTTTTTATGAACAACTCAAGGCCTCCACTAATCTTCTATAACATGCTTTTATATTTTCTAACGTTTTTCTTTGGAACTAGGTGTTGATGGTGTATCCCATTGTCTGTCTCGAAATGCGGCTATATATAAAAAAAATATATATAAAAGGAGAGATAAATGACGTTGGTACGAGAAATCATAATGGTTTATGACTTTCTTTACATTGTTTGAGGATAGAAAAAAAAATAGTCCTTTGTCTGTCTCTCTCACTTTCATTGCTTTGAGCGTTGCAGACAGACAGGCACAGTGGCTGTTTCTATTGGTGGGGACACAAACTAGCCGAAAGGAAGGGAATGCAATGCATCAGAAACCACTGTAGCCGTTGATCATCCTTGTCGTGTGCCACGTGGACAAATTCAACGGTTTTGATTGCTGAGCTTAATGGTGGGGCAAGTGAATCAATGTCATTGTGAAGTGAAGTGAAGACAGGAGTGGTAGCTAGTGGCATGGGATTCAATCATTCATGTTACTTGATGTGTCTAAATCAAAAAACTTAATCAATCAATGTTTTGTTATTAAGTAGGGTATCCATTATGATTTTGAGCATGTTTTCTTCTCATAATTTTGTCACTTTTTTTTTCCTTCCATAAGCTAAAATGCAGTCAAAAATTAAGAAGACACAGTTGAAATTATAGTAATTTATTATCTTCTTTTTCACCTTATTCATTTTTTTCAATGAATATTTGTCTTTTGTAGGGTAATTAGACCAAACATTGGATCATTCATATTTTCTAACAATTTTACTTTTAACTAGTGGTAATAAAGAGCTAATCGGTCAATTCCCTAGTAAAAATACATGTCTGCACGTTATATCACTGTAATTGATTATAAAATATTTTTTTATTTTCTAATCTAAATCAGAAAGTGATTATAGTCATTCACATTTTTCCAAAATTTTATTTCAATTCTCTGTCGAATTATATCATTTCATATTCATAATAGCAATAGTAAAATTTAGTGCAGTACTGTTCATGCTTATTATTCACGGTCACTGTTCACATCTTATTTCGTTAAAACATCTGATCTATTTCTATTATCTTCTAAATATATGCTGATGATGTTAATGAAAATTTGTGCAATAATTTAAGAGAATAAAAAATGAAATAAAACTACTAGGAATAGAAACTCACTAACTACACTAACAATAGGATCATTAACGAGAATTAATATGAGCAACTAGTTATTATGCTAAACTAAACCGAAGCCAATCACTAGGGTCAATAAGAGAGCTTGTTTTGTGTTATTTCATTCAAATTAAAACACAATAATTCAGTCATATTTCCTAACTACAAAATCAAAAGTATATAACAATGGTTATTTATTCATTATAATTATAATTGGTGTGAAGGGAAACATAAGATTCTTTGGTGAGGAATGTTTAATGATTAGTAAATGACGAATTGTTTCAAGTGAATGGCGCGTAGCAATGAACAGAGCACTCAAGTCACAGATTCGCAGTCTAGAGTGTCAGAAATTTCCAACACTGACCCACCACGTGCCACCTCTTACAGGTTTCGCGTGTGACTCATTCTTGTTGACCACTTGATCTTAACCAACTTAATTTTGTTGCCATCATATCCCTCAAAACATTATTATGTTGTTTCATTACAAATGATTTCCCTTAAAGCGTGAAAATCATACCATCATGGTGTTCTCTGTTCTTTTCTTTTTACCAAATATATTTGAAATGTAGAAATCTGAAAGAGCAGTGCTATTTATCTTAGGAAAATCATATAAGTACGAAAGACACGACATTCAAATTTAACGGTGATGAATGAATATCTTATTATCTACATTTTCTTTCTCAACTTTCCTTCAACATATACGGAGTCAATCTGTCAACTTATTTATAGAAGAATATACACGTATAATCAACCCACTCGCAGAATATATATATATATATATATATATATTTCTTTTTATTCACATTTTATAACTAATTATTTAATTGTGTGTATTATAATTCTTTAACAATTTTTTATTTTTTTTATACATCTAAGAAACTCTAGTGAGAAGTCTAATATATAATGTAATATAGAAATGTAGAGTAAGAACACACCATTGCTTTGCTAGTTGCTACGGCTATCAATTATTCTATATTTGATTTTCTAGTTGCAATGCCTAGTACATTCTGAAATACTTACAACAAAGGCAGGTAGGTGTTAATTAGAAACGTAATAGACTAATGACAAACAAATTAAGAATAAATGTTGTGGTCATTAACAAAGGTAGGTGGTAGTCAGAAAAGTTAATGTTGTGGTCATTAACAAATTTTAAACAACTTTGTTTTGATGGTTTTGTGTGCCTAAGTTGCGGTTGCAAATTCTTGTTCAGAGTCAGCAAACACCTTGTTCAAAATCATGGCTAATCGAATTCCACCTTGAGCAATTCGTTTCATGACAAATGACATCCTTGTGTTGAAATAATCATCTACATAACCATCATAGGCACAAAGTCACTCAACAGACACTGAGTTTCTTTCATAAATTAAATTCAACCTATACACTTTAATAGAAATTTAATTCATGGATGGAGACTTGGTTACCTGCTAGTGTTGTTCCAGACTTAACTCCTTCGTAACCCCATTTGCAAGCTATTTGTATGCTCTCTTTCGCCCAACTACATGATCCCGAAATGTGAGGAATGTGAACATTAACAGCCACAGAAATAGAGATAGTAGAAACAGAGAGGGAAAACTCACTTATTTACACACTGAGAGATATCACTACAATGTTTCCAAGATGTAACATCATCTGACCAGATCCCCTGTACTCAAGAGACAAATTTTCTGTTAAATTTATTTGGAATAAACAAAGAATCCACGTTTTTAATAAAATCTAGTCTTACATCGGTGTAGTTCCTCTCAATGTCTTGGAGAAGGAGGCTCACATCCTTGTCATAATAGTCTGTTAGTGCTGTTAGAATAATTTCTCTGTCCCACACCTAATGATACACAACAATATTAATGGTTGTCACGTGAAAAAGTAATTTGTGAGTACTATATAGAGATGAAGTTGAAGCTTACATGGTGCAGATTAGATTTGTGCCTAAACCAGCGTAGTTCTATTGTGTTTCCTCCTTCATCAGTGGTGAATCCAACATGCATTGGCTGATGTATATCTCCCATGAAGTGTGACAAGAACAATAACGCCTCAGTCATATTATCTGTAAGACCAGAAACCAAAGTTATTGAACTAAACTGAACCATATATTAAGGAGAACAATAAAAACATTAAAGTAAAAATCCCGCTGCTGTTGTTCTTAACAAAACTAGTTATTCTATAATCAAAATGTTCATTATCAGCAGTAATAAGTTTAGTTGCTTTGTTAAACAAATCCGGTTATGAAAAGAAAAAAGTTCCAAAATTTCTCAAGAGGGTAAAAAAAATTAAAAATTTGAGAAACTTGGCTCCTTACATCTCCGATCAGATGTCCCCTCTTTGTAATGCATGAGCTGAGAAGTGAAATTTTTTACAGCACCTGCAACACACATATCCTCAACGCCATGGGGGTCATGGCAGTCCCCTGTAGTAACAAACAGCAACAAATTAATATTTAAAGGTCTAGTGAGATCACATGACAAGACTAATAATACATAAAAATATTTAATAGAAAACGGTAATACACAGTCAATCAGTTATTAAATGGGAAGAGAGAAAAATATATAGATATATATATATATTCATGTGAGTGAATTGGCTGCGTACTATAGTTGAATGTATAATTCATATTAGTACTTACTTGAATACTGAAAAGAACAAGCCTTATCAGGGGTGTCAATGAAATGAAGTGGACTTGTCCATCTATATTTGTACCAGTGTCTGATTTGGTCAGGCCATATACAAAGTGCTGATAAGTTACCTTTCACATAGTCAGGTAACAAATGGTGCACAGCATCTGCTGCCTCAGGCTCTAAAAGTGCCTATTTATCAAATACCAAATGTCAATTAGTTTTCAATAATTAAGATCCCAACCCATTCACTAATAAATCTTCAAGACTAGTAGTTACTTCATCATCCCTTTTTTGTTACTTTTGACTGTGAATTAATTACAAATTATTATAAGATTTTACGATTATTATGTTAGCCAAGTGGGGTGCATGTATGCTTGTTGCAGGGATTGAATGTTATTATTACCTGTGCAATTTGGCATGTCATGACATGACCCTCTTTGCTCCAAGCAAGGGCACCAGGTATGAAAGCTGAACTAAACAACAAGAGAAATCCAAATGGAAGAAGTGACATCTCTTCAATTTCTTCAGACCATATATGTTTTGTTTTCTTCAGGATGGCACAATAGATATATAAAGGCATTCATATGATTAGCTTGAAAGAACAGGTAACTTGGTTTTCATTGTGTGCAAGATTTCCATATCTATTTAATAAGTGTCATCACCTCAATTTTTAAGCAACATAGGGCATATTCTGGTATATCTAATACAGTTGAGTTTTGAGTTCTTTGCTTATGGTACACTGTTACCAATACAAACAAGCAATGCAACTTGATGAAGCAGATAAAACGTGATAGTGCTAGTTTCCTACTCTACGTTAATAAAAAGAAATGAGAGTAACGAAAAAACAAAGATTAATTATAGTCAAATAAATTGATTGGAACAGTTGGCCAAGTGTTAAAGCAAAAATTTTGATAACAACAACTCACAAGTAACAATTTTCAAGGATGAATTTCTGACCACACCAATTTATCTCAAGTTAAACCAGAATTTAAATCAAGTTTTAAGGCACGTACTCTTGTCAAGTACCTACCATCATTGTAGGTTAAGAAATCCAATTTTATCCAGAAGCACAATTTAATTAGTCAAATTAATGTGATAATGAAGCAATAGTTGTAACATTATAACATTGTATAAATAGTCTTCCTCATGCTTTGTCAGTGTCACACGCGACCGACCAATATTGTTGTGCAGGGCGTGAGCCGTTTTCAGCCCAATGATTTCAATCTAACACCTTTTTTGTTGGGTGCTGATATGGGCACTCCCTGTGTGATTTTCACACAGCCTAAATTTATTACAAGAATATCCCTCACAAAAACTAGCCAACGTAAAAAAAATAGATAGAGAAAATATAACAAAATAGAAATTTGTTTCCATTTTATTAATTTTTTTTTTAAAAAAAAACAAAAACAAACTTTCATTTTCATAACTTTTCAAGAGAGATGGATGGAAGAAAGATATAAAAGGGTAAAAAAAAGAGAGAAAGGGGTAGAATAGGAAATTAAAAAATAATAATAGGGGTTTGAAAAGATTTGGGATGTGTTAGATGTATTTGGGATTGGACCCGATTCTAAAGCCCAAAAGTGGCGGAAAACAGAAAAAGGCCCATAAGCCCAGGTAAAGAAACGAAAACCCTAGACTAACGCACAGCATCAATAAATTAGAGAGAATCGAGAAAGAGAAACCCTAGCAGTAGTAGAATCAGCAGCGGCAAGAGCAAAGAGGGAGAGAAGATGAAGTTCAATCCACGAGTCTCGAGCAGCCGCCGCAAGAGCCGTAAGGCTCACTTCACGGCACCGTCAAGCGTGCGGCGCGTGTTGATGAGCGCACCTCTCTCGGCGGAGCTCCGATCAAAGTACAACGTCCGGTCAATCCCGGTGCGGAAGGAGGATGAGGTGCAGGTGGTGCGCGGAACATACAAGGGACGCGAAGGAAAAGTGACGCAGGTTTACCGTCGGAAGTGGGTGATCCACATCGAACGCATCACTCGCGAGAAGGTTAACGGTTCAACCGTTAACGTCGGCATTCATCCCTCCAAAGTTGTTGTGACGAAGCTCAAGCTCGATAAGGATCGCAAGGCTCTTCTCGATCGCAAGGCTAAGGGACGCGCCGCCGCTGACAAGGAGAAGGGTACCAAGTTTGCACCTGAAGACATCATGCAAACTGTTGATTAGTGTCGTTTCAAACTTTTCATACAAACTCTATTTATTATGTATGGTTTTTGTAGCTTTTTTCTGTCTCAACAACTATTATTCATTCTACTTTTTGCAGGCCTTTGTTTTCTTTTCTTAATCAAAACCGTGCTTTTTCCTTTTGTTATCTTTGCGCTTATGTTTTATTTACTTCCTCGTCTTTTATGAATTTGATGTGCGTATGGATAGTGGGGCTTAGTTGTGATGAATGACACTGTTGTGTGGCTAATGTTGAATCCACTTTAGGTGCATGTTTGAATTTAGAACTGGAATGAATGTGATAGTGGCTTTTTTTTTTTTTTTTTTTTTCTTTGTTGGGGTTTTTATGTGGTGCTGTGTATGATGAGACAAACAATGTTACAGTTATCCCTGGCTGATGTATCAGGTGCTGAAATTGTGTAATCTGACACGCACGCCATTGTATACACTAGACATGTTAAGTTACAACAAGTTGTGTTTGTGGGTTTTTTGCACCTTTTACTTGATAGTTGATTGAAACTAAATGAGGGATAGGGAAACTGTTTTGCTTAAGGGTTTTCTGAAAAACTGTTGTTTGTGTTACCAATGTATAACTCCATAGATATCATTCTGGATATTGGGAAATTCAATCACCATAACCTGAGTTATTAAGCTTTTTATTTTTCTTGTTATCACTCCTCCACTTTAAACTTCGCTTAGATTGTTTTTTTTCCAATGCCAGACTCTTAGAGATAGTTTTGTGGCATTTTTTATGATTCTTAGCTACAAGGATTCGTATTCGGTCATACCAGACTATCTTGATGTTACAGTTTTTGCTTGGAGATTTACCTTTGTTCTATTAGATTTGGGAATGTGAGGTATGACTGAGTACATGTTTGGGAAATCATTGTGGGATGATGAATATATGCATTCCTGTATACTTGATCTTTTAGTTCATTTTAGACTTTATTTTTTCTCAAAAATCTGCTGTTTTCAAATTCGCGTGCCTTCTAGTTGAGGAGTTAGCTTGTTTGAATTTAGAACTGGAATGAATGTTATGGTAGCTTGTTTTATTACTTTGTTGGGGCTTTTATATGGTGCTGTGTATGATGAGACAAACAATTTTACAGTTATCCCTGGCTGATGTATCAGGTGCTGAAATTGTCTAATCTGACACTGTTGTATACATTTGACATGTTAAGTTTCAACAACTTGTGTGGGTGGCTTTGTTGCACCTTCAACTTCTAGGATGTTTTGATTGAAACTAAATGAGGGATTGGAAAACTTATTTTCATGTTTTACTGATGTTTAACTCCACTGATATCATTCTGGATATTGAGAAAATCAATCACCAATCTGAGTCAGTAAGCTTTCATTTTCTTTGTTATTTTCCCCCAATTTTAAACTTGGCTAAGATTTTTTTTTTTTTCTCATACCAGACTCTTAAGATTGTTTTGTGGCATTTCCTATGATTCTTAGCTTGCCTTGCGGGAGCTAGAAGCTAAGAATTTCCTATATTCGTTATACCAGACTATCTTGATGACACATGTTTGGAAAATGAGAGGCATGACTGAGTACATGTTTGGAAAATACGTTTGGGTGCCTTAGATTCCTGTCTACTTGTTTCTTAGTTCATTTTAGACTTTTTAGTTCATTCCTGTCTAAATGCATTCGTGCTTTGTGGTTGAGAGGGGTTCTCTAATCCAACTAAATGCGCAAGACTTAGTTTTACATTTGTGGGATTCTATGTAGTTCACTTTAGGCTAAGCCTTAGTTTTAGTTTGGCAGTGTGGCATTCTTCAATTGCATGTATATCGTTTGTGTCAATCACTACAGTATACCTAGAGGTGGCAAAATGGGTCACAGCTCCGACCCGTCAAAATACGGGCTTACATAGCGTTCCGTTACACATGCTTGGATTTAAAGTATAGACTGGCCGTAATTTTTAATAGGTTGACAAAAGAATTAAAAAATGAATTTTTCTAAGATAAAAATTAACAATAATACCACGAATTACAACAAAAATTTTAAATAAATTATAGATATCAATGTTGTTATTTATATGTATGGATTTTATAGCTTTTTGATAGCAAAAGATTAAACAAGGGTCATCAGGTTGAAATTTATTATAATTTGATTTGAATAAATAATTAAATGGTGTAATAGTGGGTTAAAGTGTGCTGCGTCAGTTTGAAGTGCTTAAATCATGAGTCCAGCCTGCTGGTAAAATATCAGTTGAATCATTTTTTCATCACTACGCATATGGGTTGATCACTAAAAATCATTGAAACTGAGTGGCAATTTAAAAGAAAAATACTCTTTTAAATTCATTGAACATCTACAACTAATATTCATAAACGTTACTCTTAAATTAAAGAACTCTTTAAACGATGTATTAATATATGATTGGCTAATATATATATTCTACTCAGCTAATGGAGTGTTTTATGATGTGCATAAACCAATGTTGCATTTATTCATGATCACATATTAAAGGTGAAGACTGCATATGAATTTTACAACATTGCGTTGGTTATGTAGGAATAAAACAAATAATAAATACTATTTTTAGGAGAATAAAATGAAAATGGACAATTTTAGGAACTAAATTGAAAAATTAAACTATACGTTTAACAAATAATAAATAATATTTTATTGCTTTTTATTGATTAAAACGTCAACCTCTTACAATTTTAGATATAAAAAATGATGATTTAAAATCTGAGTTATTATTATGATGTATCAAACAAAATTCAAATTCATAGTTATTATTGTGAAAATTTACCTTATAATGTTTTATCCTCCATATTTACAACGACTCAGAAGGTGCGGTGCGTGAAAGAGAGTGAGATTAGATAATTACAAGTAGAGTGGAAGCACAAGGCGTGAGTGTGAGCATCGGAAGAAAGAAAATGAAGGCAATAGTAATAACAAGCCCGGGTGGTCCCGAAGTACTGCAGCTTCAAGAAGTCCCAGATCCCCAATTCGGAGACAACGAGGTTCTGATCCGAGTCCACGCCACTGCCCTTAACAGAGCCGATACCCTTCAAAGGAAAGGCTCCTACCCTCCCCCTAAAGGCGCCAGCCCTTACCCTGGTCTTGAATGTTCTGGAACTGTCCTTTCCCTCGGTAAAAACGTTTCCAGGTGGAAAATCGGCGATCAGGTTATAATTCCCAAATAATCATAGGACATGGGGCTTTCTGCATTCAATACTCTGAAACTATTATTACTTTTCTGTAATAGTGACTGTTTTACTGTTATTGTAAATTATCAAGTGTGGTTGATTAACAGGTTTGTGCACTTCTCGCTGGAGGAGGATATGCCGAGAAAGTTGCGGTTCCGGCGGGACAAGTTCTTCCGGTCCCACCGGGAATTTCTCTCACCGATGCAGCTTCTTTTCCTGAGGTTGCATGCACTGTTTGGTCTACTGTTTTCATGATGAGTCGTTTATCTCAAGGGGAAACCTTTTTGGTATGTATCTTATTCTTATTATTATATATCACCAATTCATACATATTGAACCTTTTCACTTCATAATTATCTTCCTTGGCTCTTTAGACTGACTTAATTGGTGATTTGTTAACTTTCACTCAGATTCATGGAGGTTCCAGTGGGATTGGTACTTTTGCAATTCAGATAGCCAAGTATCGAGGAGCAAGAGTGTTTGTTACAGCAGGTTTGCTATTGTTTTTCGTGTTGTTCAACAATTGTCGGTTTCTGATAAATTTAAGGGTTCAGATTGGATGAATTTCTGTATAAGAACTTTTAGAAAAAGAAAAAAAGAAGAAAAATATAAAATTTAATTTTCCATAATATGACATTTCATGTTTTTCTTCTTATTTTATTTTCTCAGAAGTCTTTATGAAGAAAAAACATCCAAACTTCTTTAAATGTGGAGAACTGAAGATTAGCTCTCTGCTATATTTTTTAGTGAAACTGTTGTGTTTTGAATTACTCACTCACTATCCCTTCTCGGATATTGAAATTTCAAACTATGATTTTGATTATTGCTTAACAGGAAGTGAGGAGAAGCTAGCTTTTTGCAAGAGTATTGGGGCTGATGTGGGCATCAATTACAAAACAGAAGACTTTGTTGCAAGGGTAAAGGAAGAAACTGGTGGTCAAGGTAATTCTTCTCATTGGATAATCTATGTAGTACAGTACCACTATTGTTTGTGTTTTTACTGGTCTTATAGAGAAGCATGAAGTTACATTGTAATTGAGGTGGCAGGTGTTGATGTTATTCTTGACTGCATGGGAGCATCATACTATCAAAGAAACCTTGATAGCTTGAATTTCGATGGAAGGCTTTTTATTATTGGCTTTCAAGGTGGGGTTACAACACAGGCAGATCTCCGCCCTTTCCTTGCAAAGCGTCTTACAGTACAAGGTATTGCAAATTCTCGATACCCTTTATTATTAATACATAATAGTGCTCAATTTTGAGTGGAGGGGAGAAGAATGAAAAAATTGTTTATAAACTTCTAATTTTGGGTAGAGGGGAGAAGAATGAAAATATTGATAAGTGTTTACTTTCTCCATTTTCCATTGCATCTACTTATGAATTTTGTGTGTGCTTTACACATATTGTTATTTATATTTCTTTCTGGATTTCTGTGTAGGAGCTTCTTCCGAGTTTTTAATTCTTGATTTGTTTATATGACTGTGGTTACTTTGCATTTTACATGGTGCATGAATAGGCACATCCCCTTCTTAACTTCTACTTCTTTTGATCTTCTTGAAAATGAGTTTTGTACAAGGAAACATTAGACAACGAACTTCTTCATTATTGTAATGTGAGCATTTTATAATGCTGTATGGCAGTATCTAACTTAGTTGAGCATAACATTTGTGAATGTTGTATGGTGGATGTGATGCAGGGGCTGGCTTACGTAGTAGAAGTGTTGAAAATAAAGCCGTGATTGTTAGTGAAGTGGAGAAGAATGTTTGGCCTGCAATTGCCGAAGGAAAGGTTAAGCCTGTGGTTTACAAATCTTTCCCTCTTTCTGAGGCAGCAGAGGCTCACCAGCTTATGGAAACCAGTCAGCATATTGGGAAGATATTGCTTGTGCCATGAACAATGAAATGTAATTGATACTTAAGTTCATGACATACTTTTGGATACTTTGTGTTGGGACTTTGGACTTCTCTCTGTATCCGAGGCTTCTAATAAAGGTTGCGATAAAATTATGGCTAAAAGAATTGAAAGAACAACTATTAGAAAGAAATCTAATATCTATCAAATACACAATTCTCTAATTGATTATGGTTTGAGCATTTTTTGTTTCCATTTTCAAAGAAAAAAAAAATTGACAGTGAAACATGTTTGGTTAAATTTTTGTTCAAAATGTAACTTAAACTAAGAAATAAAAAGAATTCAGTTTCCAATTTTTATTCAAAACAATGAAGATACATTGACATAGAAGTAACTATAAACATTTCTTAATATTTTCGTACTTTTTAAATTTAGAAATAAATAATTTTCAGAAAATGAAATAGGGAATGAGAGCAGAAAATGTTTTGTAAAATCAATCAGCACCCTAGTTTCTCTTTCCTAACTTTTGTAGTTTAGGATTTGTAGTTTATTTTTAATTAATTAGAGAGGTGTATTCATTTGAAAATGTGTTGAGAGAATGTTGTTAACACTATGTACTCGTTATAAATCTTTCTTAAATAAATATTATATACTTATCTGTCATATTTAAAATTAATAAATTATTACAGGATTTTTTCAAGACAAGCATCAGCATTATTTAAACAACTCTTTAAACAACGTATTAATATATGATTGGCTTATATATATGTTTTAGTTAGAATATTATAAATTATAAACTCAAAATGTAGATATAACTAAATTCGCAGTGAAAATTAATTTTTTTTAATTTGCATTTTATGTGTAAGATTGGAATAAAATAATTAATCACGCCAAAATTAGGAACATTTTTTTGTTTTGATATGAATAATAAATTAAAAGAAATTGCACCAGCCGCCTTCTTAATCGAAGCCGCCGGCCACGAAGCTGAATTCTACGGTAGAGAATTGTTTGCAAATAATTGGGCGCAAAAGTTGCACATTTGACTTAATAATATCTCTGTTTAAAAGAAATTATTCTTGGACCATAGTTAAAAGTTAATCTTTAAGGTATGTAAAATTATTCAAGAATTCAATTTTTTTAACAAATATTTTTTCATATTTATGAAAAAATAATTATATATTAATTATATTGGCTCATAGTAATATTTAAGCTGTCACTTTTAGTGTAAAAGTGTGAAAAGTTATATTTAAGTTTAGTAAGACAAAATATAAAAAGTTGATAAAATACTAGATATTAAAGTATGTATGGTTATTTTAGTGTATGAAAATAAGCAGTTGTTAAGCATTTCTTTAATTAACAATTACAGAGAAAGTGCAGACATCGGAAGGGAAGGAAGAAAATGAAGGCAATAGTGATAACAAGCCCAGGTGGTCCAGAAGTGCTGCAGCTTCAGGAAGTCCAAGATCCCCAATTCGGAGACGACGAAGTTCTTATACGAGTCCACGCCACTGCCCTTAACAGAACCGATACCCTTCAGAGGAAAGGCTCCTACCCTCTCCCTAAGGGCGCCAGCCCTTACCCTGGTATCGAATGTTCTGGAACTATCCTTTCCCTCGGTAAAAACGTTTCCAACTGGAATATCGGCGATCAGGTTATAACTTTTAGGTAGTAATAGGACTTTCTGCATTCAATACTGTAACTGTTACTACTTTTTTGTAATAGTTACTGTTTTACTGTGAGTGAAGATTACCTTGTGTGGTTGATTAACAGGTGTGTGCTCTTCTCGCCGGAGGAGGATATGCCGAGAAAGTTGCCGTTCCGGCGGCACAAATTCTTCCGGTTCCGCCGGGAATTTCTCTCACCGATGCAGCTTGTTTTCCTGAAGTTGCATGCACCGTTTGGTCTACTGTTTTCATGACGAGTCGTTTATCTCAAGGGGAAACCTTTTTGGTATGTATGTAAATTCTTATTATTATATATCACCAATTCACCTTCACTATGCAAGCATCATCACTAACTCATACCTGTTGAGCTTTTTCATTTCGTAATTACCTTCCTTGGCTCTTTAGACTGACTTTAGGTGATTTGTTAACTTTCACTCAGATTCATGGAGGTTCCAGTGGGATTGGTACTTTTGCAATTCAGATAGCCAAGTATCGAGGAGCAAGAGTGTTTATTACTGCAGGTTTGCTACTGCTTTCTCTATTGTTCAACAACAATTGTCGGATTCCGATTGTTGTGTAACTTAATTCAAAGTCCCCCTCAGGTGAAGAGTGAAGAAAAAGAGAGAATAATAGTTTTTTTTACTGGCACCACAAATATTGTAAATAATAGTATTAGATTTTAGGTATTTGTCAAACTTTCAGGGATGATTTATAATTTTTTAAAAAATTATATTTGGAGAAGATTTGTAATTTTTTAAAAAATTAAATTTAGGAATGATTTATAGTTTTTCTGTTAAAAAATTAAATGCAACAAAGATTTGTAATTTTTTTGATTAAAAATTACATATTACAGTTTTTTTGTTCAAAATTGATAAAGAATTTATAATCTTTCAGTTCAAAAATTATAAAAATTTGTAATCTTTCGGATAAAAAAATTATAAATAGTAAATTTTATTCTAACCTAGAATTGTTTTCAGGGTTGAGTTCCCAACACTAATTTGCTTAAATGTGGAGAACTAATGTTTAGTAAAACTGCTATGTTTTTAATTACTCACCCACTATCCCATCTACTTTATGTAAATTTCAAATTATGATATTGCTTAACAGGAAGTGAGGAGAAGCTAGCTTTTTGCAAGAGTATTGGGGCTGATGTGGGCATCAATTACAAAACAGAAGACTTTGTTGCAAGGGTAAAGGAAGAAACTGGTGGCCAAGGTAATTCTTCTTATTGAATACTCTATGTAGTACAGTACCACTATTGTTTGTGTTTTTACTGGTCTTATAGAGAAGATGAAGTAAGATTGTAATTGTGGTGGCAGGTGTTGATGTTATTCTTGACTGTATGGGAGCATCATACTATCAAAGAAATCTTGATAGCTTGAATTTTGATGGAAGGCTTTTTATTATTGGCTTTCAAGGTGGGGTTACTACACAAGCAGATCTCCGCCCTTTACTTGCAAAGCGTCTTACAGTACAAGGTATTGCAAATTCTCGATACCCTTTATTTATAATGTTGCTCAATTTTGAGTGAAAGGGAAAAGAATGAAAAAATTGTTTATAAACTTCTAATTCTGTGTTGGAGCTTCTTCCGAGTTTTTAGTTCTTGATTTGATTATATGACTCTGGTTACTTTGCATTTTACCTGGTGCAAGAATAGGCACATCCCCTTTTGAACTTCTACTTCTTTTGATCCTCTTGAAAATGAGTTTTGTACAAGGAAACATTAGATAACGAACTTGTTCATTATTTGGAATGTGAGCATTTTTGAATGCTGTATGGCAGTATCTAACTTTGTTGAGCATAACATTTGTGAATGTTGTATGGTGGATGTGATGCAGGGGCTGGCTTACGTAATAGAAGTGCTGAAAATAAAGCCGTGATTGTTAGTGAAGTGGAGAAGAATGTTTGGCCTGCAATTGCCGAAGGAAAGGTTAAGCCTGTGATTTTCAAATCTTTCCCACTTTCTGAAGCAGCAGAGGCTCACCAGCTTATGGAAACCAACCAACATATTGGGAAGATATTGCTTGTGGCATGAACATTGTAATTTATACTGAAGTTCATTACATACTTTTGGATCGGTTTGGACTTTGGACTTCTTTCTGTTATGATTTCATGTTTCTAATAAACGTTGTGGCTTAAAATTACGGCTAAAAGAATTGAAATGACAACAATCACATTGTTATGCAATTTACATGCAAATAGCGATAAATTCTTGAGTATTTTAATTATAAATCTTTCCCAAATAAATATTAGATACTTATCTATCAAATTAAAAAATAAAGTAATGAATAAAACTTAACATTTTATTAATGAACTAATGTATGATGTAGATTAACATTTATTACATTAATTTTGAAAATTGAACAAAGTTAATTTTAAGTGAAGACCCACTTTAGTCTTTCAATAGTCTTACTAAGATAAAATTAAAAATTTAGTTTTATAGCTAAAGAAATTTAATATATATATATATATATATATATATATATATATATATATATATATATATATATATATATATATATATATAATTGTGTTTGTTAAACATGTTAGATGTTAGATATGGTTTAACGTGTTGTACCATTATTTTTTTTCTTTCTAGTCATTTATTTGTACAACCCTTTTCTAAAAAAACATAGTCTTCAATTGTTAGCAAGAAAAAAAATTCAATTGTTAATTTATAATAAATATTCTTGGCGATTACCAAGAAAAACTATCTTTGTATTTGATACGTCTTTTGTCTTAATTTTTACATACATTTTGGTTGGTATATATGAAATTATTTACAAATCGTTTCTATCTTATGCTAATGTGTATTGTTCAAAGTGTTTTTGTTTAGTTTTACATATATAATGAATAACAAAATGTTGGATATAGGAGTCAATATATAGAATTAAAAGTTAGGGTTTAAAAATACCAAGAATTATTTCATAAACATTTTTGTATATAAATATGAAATGCAATTTTTTTTATATAATAGTTCAAAAACAAGTTCCTGTTTTTTAAGAATTTCTATAATAATAAAAAATCCCCCTTTAGAAATAACCATAACAATTATACAGAGTGATTTTTGTGTTAAAAATACCCTTAAAATTATTAAAAGAATGATTTTTAATT
Organism: Hylodesmum podocarpum; assembly: GCA_026586105.1. Classification (NCBI taxonomy): domain Eukaryota; kingdom Viridiplantae; phylum Streptophyta; class Magnoliopsida; order Fabales; family Fabaceae; genus Hylodesmum; species Hylodesmum podocarpum. The sequence goes on along the minus strand of JALJEV010000424.1, from coordinate 2,360,233 downwards.
GATTGAGCATGACGATGGATTCCAGCGTAACAAATTTGAAGTAGAGAGTCAAAGAAGCTACGCTGCATGCCATGACTGACTATAAAGAATAGCACGGTGGCAAGATCTGATTGGCGCCATGAATTATTAACTTAATCAATCATAAATCCATTTCTCTCATAGCTTCCGTTGCCATTGAAAGAAAGAATCCGTTGAATCGCGTCGATTAAGGTTACTTGATTTTCCTGTTTTCTCTTTTCAACTACTTTTCATTCCCCTTTCGTTTGATGTAAATCTACTTTGCTTTTCACTTCCTTTTTGAAGTCGAAATCTGTCAATTTCGAGAGAAACTAGGTTGTTATTGAAGTGAAACAAACATGTTTTGGTCTTCTTAGCTAAATTGTATTCTTCATGCTCTAATTCTCTTTCGTTTGATTTGCTGGCTCTCTGAATTTCAATTGCAGGTTCTTAGATTTTTAGGGTTTAATCTCAGACAGACAGGGTGTAGTGAGAATTGAGAATTGAGAAATGATAGATATAAGTACACTCAATGCTGCACAGATTACTGTGATGGGATCTGCGTTTTGTGTTATGCTTTCCATGCATTTCACGTCGCAGTTATTGTCTCAGCATCTCTTTTATTGGAAGAATCCAAAAGAGCAAAGGGCTATTATCATCATCATCCTTATGGCTCCCATCTATGCAGCTGTTTCCTTTGTGGGTCTCTTGGATATTAGGGGAAGCAAAGAGTTTTTCACCCTTTTGGAGTCTCTTAAAGAGTGTTACGAAGCTTTGGCCATTGCCAAGTTTTTGGCTTTGATGTATAGTTACTTGAACATATCAATCAGCAAAAACATTGTGCCTGATGAAATTAAAGGCAGGGAAATTCACCACTCTTTTCCAATGACACTTTTTCAGGTATGCCTTGCTTTTGCACACTTGGATTTGTGCTTCTCACTTGGAATTTGTTCTTGCTTGTATGTATATGATGTTAGTGATGTCTTGGTATTCACAATTGTGTAAATTGACCTTTTGCAGCCTCGTACTGTTCGACTGAACCACCAGAATTTGAAGCTTCTAAAATATTGGACATGGCAGTTTGTTGTTATCCGTCCAGTGTGTTCCATTTTGATGATTGCATTTCAGCTACTTGGGCTGTATCCAACTTGGTTGAGCTGGACATTCACCATTATTCTCAACATATCTGTGTCGTTAGCCTTGTATTCTCTGGTGATCTTTTACCATGTGTTTGCTAAAGAGCTGGCACCACACACGCCTCTGGCAAAATTCTTGTGCATCAAAGGAATTGTTTTCTTCTGCTTTTGGCAGGTAAACTCATTATCCCTTACACAGTAATCAGATAAGGCGAGTTAATGATCACCTTGAGAAGATTTAGAGCCACAATAAGAAGCAAAAAGCTTCGGAGCCCTCCCTGTCAGAGAAATATAGAAACTAAAATTTGAACAACAAAACTTACTGAACTCACAATTCTGGCTGTTATGCGTTCTCTTTACATACAGAATAAAGCCTGTCTTTTCTTATAAAATCGATAGAAATAATTAGACTAGCTAATGTTTCTCAACCTTTTTTTCTTTGGTTATTTTAATTTTTTTTCATAATGCTTTTATTTATTTATTTTTGGAGTAGTCATCAAGAGAATAAACTCAATGTCACAAAAATGAGAATGTTGTGTTGAATGACTGAACATACTGGATATAATAGGTTAGGCATGAATGAATTATATAAAAAGTGAAGGTCGCACCTATTGTAGAAAAGATGGTAGAACCTTAGGTGGTTTGGACATGTGTGAGAAGACTTGTAGAAGCCTCCATTAGCAGACTAGACCAAATGGTGAAAAAATGCTGGATCAAAGTATAGGCAAAATAAGAAGTTTGATCAGAATTAGTGAAAAAATGCTGGATCAAAGTATAGGCAAAATAATTTTTCTGTAGCAGTGATTTACAACAGAACATTATGGCATTGTTGTTTGATCCATGTAACTGACCTCGCCTAGTGGGAAAATGCTTGGTTGTTTTTACTTTTGCCGAAAAACACTTGATCAGACTAAAGTTTATTACTTGGGTACCATAAGTTCCTATTGGTGGTAGTTTTGGGAGTATTTACGTTAAATACTTTGGCAGTGAGAAAGCTAAGTCATTTAAAAATAGAGTCAATTCGCATGGTCTCAATAAAATGATGATACGAGATCTAATTTAGTAAATCACATACATAAATCTCCAATACCTGCTGAGAATTAACCTAGGAATCTGTCCAGGTTTATTAATCTGTCCTTGTTCATGTACATATTTGTCTAATTGTCTCCACAATAATTAGGAATTAGAGAAAATCAGAATTTATTTGCTGTAAATGGGAAAATCTACCCATATTTGTCCCTTTACCGTGTGACTGTCTATTTATTGGGAAAGGATACAGATCAGAAATCAATTTGAGACAATTTTGTCACTGAGGTTGTTTGTTACTTATGCAGAATCAAAACTAAAGCCTTTAAAGTTTTCTGAGCTATTTAAAAATTGAAATATTGTTTAGAAACTAAATAGTTTTGGATTTTGGTGTTCAGTATTATCAGTTGCATTCTATTAAGAATTTCACAACCGAATGTCTACTTACAACTTTGTGCTTTAATTTGCTTGTTTCATCCATTTTTCCTAGACATTTACCTTCAACTCTTTTCCCAGCCCTTTTTAATATTATCCTTCGTATATAGTTGCATCACCTTCTAGGGCTGTTTCCATGATGATAAAGAGTTTTCTTTTGCCATGTGCAGGGAATGGTACTGGAACTTTTAGCATATTTTGGTGTCATTCAATCTCGTCATCTGCGGTTAGACGTGGAACACATTGAGGAAGCAATGCAGAATATTTTGGTATGTATAGAGATGGTCATCTTTTCTGTTTTTCAACAGTATGCTTATCATGCTGCACCATATAGTGGAGATGTTGAGAGAATGCTTAGACAAAACAAGAAAAATGAATAATATGATACGGTCCAAAAGAAAAAAGGCTACAGAGATGTATTTAAGAGTTCTTTATTATGGCGCTAGAAACATGAAAATATTGATGCCAGGTGGATGCATTCTTTTTATGATGTTATAGTACTGTAATGTATAAGGCCACCCCATCCACCACTCTTTGATGTTCCCTTTTTGGTTGCTGTAATTTCCTTTTTTTTAATTATTATTTGCTATCTACTATCTACCCTGTATGCTTTTGCTTATTGTGGAAGTTATTACTGATTATTAGTCAAATACTTAACTGGTTTGTGTCAAGGGAATAACTTATCAACACATTAACACAAACTTGAAATTGGTCTAATTATTTTAACTAAGTCTGTTTATTTTTATATGAATTTTTTTAACTAGAAATGATTAAAAATGTATAATAGATTAACAAGTTTTATAAAAATTAAGTAAAAATTCATTTTCACTTGGTCTTCATTAGTGAAAAAGTTGTAGCTTTTAAAAAAATATGAAACAACCGTCAGATCCATATGGTCATGATCATTTATCAAGTAGAATCCAGCTTATAATAAAGCCCAATATTTACAAAGATCCATTGATTCTACTTTACATTCTATATAGATTCATAGACCAATATGACTAGAGTTGTGCTAGAATCCTAATATTATAAATTTGATTTTTCAGAAGGTTTTTAAAAATATGATCTTTTTACTGAGGGATGTAAACATCTTTTATATTGATAATTTATAATTTTACCTAAACGAAAGATATTTCCAATTTAAGATGATAATTAATTGCATTTGAAAATAATAAACAATCATAAATAAAAATAAATTTAGATATTCAATTTTATAATATATGCATAAATTGCTTGAAAACAAGACATTAAAAAAAGTATATGATGTAAGATATTGAAAAACAAAAACGAAAAAGTGAAACATCTAGAACTTAATTATACCTCAAAATGTGAGTTGCTAAGCCTAAAACAATTGGGGTTTTCCTGAGCAATGGGCGGTGCATAAAAGTAAATAAAAGTGTATTGGCACCTTCTTAGACACTTCAAACGTGTATTCCAACTGTTAACCGTTATTCTCATCTTCAACTTCTTGTTGACCATTGACCATACACACTGAACTACCATTCCACGTAGTCCTTACTCAATTTTGTTCAGTTCCAAGTTTACCATCTTCAAATCTCAATCCCCATAAATTATCCCAATAAATCAGACACTCTTTATTGAGTAATCTCCGTGATAGAGGGATAGTTTTGGATTATCATGAAACTTCTTACTACCTTAAATGACTATGTTGTTTGTACTTTGTCATGTAAACGTTACCAACTGCCATTAATCTATCTACCCATCAACTAACATAGTTAAATAACAAAACTGGCCCTACACATTATCCATCATTCATTATCCATTTACTCCCATACGTTTCCTTCTTGACTTGACTATTCACTATATTGACAATTTGAAAGATTTCAAAAATCTTTATCCTTTTGGGTGTGGTCGAATGATAATATATAACCAAGTTATGGAGTTCAATGCCTACAACTGTTTGGTGAATAGAATAGTATGGAGCCTCTCTTTCAAACAAAGAGAGAATGAGAATTATCTACGGTATTTTCCGGATACTGTCGTAAAGTGCAAAAGCCAAAGTTGTTTGCCGACATATAATATAATCTTAAACTTCACCAATTCTCCACCAAATACCTTTTTTGCTTTGGTAAATAATCATCACACGCTACTTCTAATATTCTGAATTCATTTTTCGTAGTTTTATACGAAAACCTCATATCTCACGAAGATAAACAAATATGAAAATATAAATATGCAAGCATCTTGTATTGAATTGTTATCATTTGCTAATTAATTTTAAGACTACCTAGTGAAGAAAAAAAAATCATTACAGTCACGGTATAATATGTTTATAAGTCAATAATCTCAACATAAACCATGTAATAAATTTGTTGATTTTAATAATAAAATTCCTAACAGTTGTGATTAAAAAATTATATATAATTATCTTTTACTGTCATGTTCATAGTCTTTAAACTAAAATTAATACTTCATAATTTTTTATAGGCTTTAGCCTTAAATATCTTTTAACTAAAATACAATTTCGTGGTTCAAAATACATTAAAGTAATGGTGATTCGCATATTTAATTTAATGAAAGGAAGACGTGAATGAAATGATTAAACACTGCCCAAAAAAGAATGGTTATTACGTTGTTATTTTGGATCCCAATATAGTTCATATCAAAATATGAAAAATCATAATTTTAATATTAAATAAAGGTATATTATTATCATATAAAATATGAAAAAAAATTAATTTTGTATGCATATATTCATGATATCGTACAGTATCTTCTTGAAAGCTTCCTTCACGTAGCTTCACATATAAGTTTTTGTCTCTACGTACTTGTGAATGCAATTGCAAGGCAATTTCGTCCTTGAAATAAAACCAACAAGAGGAGTTGTCAATTATATGTTTCAATTTAAGAAAACTGTGAATGTTATTTATATCTTTTGTTTTTATATTGAACCGACCATTTTATCTCTTAACAATAGAGACCAGCTGGTATAGTTGAGATTTGTGCCTTTGCGATTGGGTAACAGTTCATCTGGACTGTTGCTAAACAACAATTTACGATCTTAATCCGTTTGTGGTGCGTATATTTCATCCACAAACTCCTCAAATTACGGTTTGAAATGTCCAAATAAAGAACTTGGATTTTCATTTTCAGTCAGTTAATTTGTCTTTTTCTTATAGATATTATAAACAATTAACCTTAAAAATGACTTAATTTTTTAATCCTCTTTGCTAGGAATTAAGGATATCACTTCACTACTAGACCTTTCTTCCTCTTGTTGATCTTCTTTTTTCTTTTCTTTTTTGTTTAAATATGTTAAATTTGGCCCACCCATGACTAAGATAGTCACTTAGGAATATTATTATATCAAATAGACCAAAAAAAAGAGTAAAGAATATATGTTATCAAATGTCATGTGTTTACCAAACTTGCATATATATGTATCCACATGTGAGTGCCCTGTTCCCTCATCACAAGTCAATACTCTTCCTTAGCCTTGCTTACTTCATTTTGCATGAAAACTAATAATACGGTCCATGTTCAATTTTATTAGATAATCTTTTAAGTTTTTTTTTTTTTTTTTGGTTACAAGATAATCTTAAAGTTTAAGCAAGATCGGAGAGGAGAGAATAGACTAAAAAGAAATTATGTGTAGCCAGTCAATTGCAAAATATAGACGCTATTGATTACTTACTAGTTAACCTTGGATTTTTTTTTTAAAAATGAAAAATCATATTAAGATATAAGTTAAGAAATTATAAATAAAACTATAATGAATTTACTCCTATCATAATTCTAATACATTTTTAGTGAAATTTTTTTGAAAAATTATTTAATTTCTTTAGTTAGTGGTGCTAAATACTCATTTATTTAATTTTTTTTGTCATTTGAGGATGGAATAAATTACAAATAAGAACAATATGTGCATCTTTCAATTAATTGATTAAACCTCTTAACCGATGACATACTATTTGACACCTTAAGGATAAAAAGTGCTGGAAGAAAAAAAATGTAAAAATATAAATGATACTATGTGATAAAAAAAAGGGGGAAATAAAAAATATTAAATAAGTTTGTAAAGGAAAAGATGAAAATCCATGATGAATATGATTAGCAAAAAATATAAAGAAAATAAAAAGTGATAAATAATGAAACAAAAAAACAAGAATAATATAAAAGGGATGAAAGAAAAAATAGATTATTATGAGATAGAAAACTCATTGATCCTATATTATTGCCCCCCTTAATATTTTGCTCTTAAAAATACTCCTTAATATTATTTGATGGTATTTTATCTCCTATATGAAACATTGAAATTTGAGTTAACATTCATTTCAAAATATCTAATTTTCTAAATTTTTAAAAACTCTGGCCCTCAAAATTTTAAAATTCATGCTACCATTTCCCTTTCAAGTAGCAACTCAATACTCCGTTTCGTAATATTAAAATTGGCGAATATCGACGTGGGTTGTTCTTGACGTTGCACTCCGTTGCAGAAGCCACTAGTATATATTATTTTTAAATGAATGAAGACACTATTATTAATTATTCATCTATTTTAAAAGAATGAAATAAAAATAAATTTTATTTTTAGTTTTAGTTTTTAAAACGTATACCATTAGTTTTTTTTTAAAATAAGTTGAGTATTTTTCCCAAATAAAAGAATTGGTTTAGATTTATTAATAAGATAAACTAGTAAACAAAAAAAACGTACAAAAAATTCCTCATACAGAATCTCAATTTATTGAAATACATAAATCAAATAAAAGTATACCTATATCATCATAAATATAACTGTGTTATTTATAAAAATAAAAATATAAAAACATTTAAATTCTAATTTTTAAATATATTCAACTAGTAACTTATTTTTATTAAAAATATTAAATTATATCTGTTATGTTTTATCATATATATATATATATATATATATATATATATATATATATATAGATAGATAGATATTATCAAATATTTAAGAATTAATCATAAATCATTTAAATCTTAAAAATACTCAAGCCACATACGAAGGGAGAATCTGAACAACACACAGTATCCCAATTTTTTTATTTATTTTCAGTATCCAGAAATTTGAAGTTATATATATATATATTTGTTGGTATATATATCACCTTAACATAAACGAGATGAGTAATATATAGTTGTAATTTAATAGTTGAATTTCAGAAAAAAAAATTAATAGTCGAATTGATTAAATTATATTTTGTCAATTAATAATCTAAAAGTAAATAAAACTGACGTTGGTGTCAATTAAAGAAACGAGTTTAACAATCTTTTGTTGGCTCTTACTTAAGGACTAAAGTAATATTGCAGCATTTTATATATAATACAGTTATTATTATTTAATATTATTATATGTATTTTCTTACACGAAAATATCGTAAACTTATTAATTTAAATAGTCATCCAATTATAAATTATTATCATATATATTGTATATATTATAAAAAAATTAATAAGTATACTAGATATAAAAAAATACATTATATATATATAATGATTACAAAAAATTATTTTACAATATTGATTATAATGTTTTATTTTCTACATATTTTGAAAATGTGTAACTAAAAGCCAAGTGGGTGTTGAACAATAAAGTTTGAAACAGCGAAACCCATTCCATTTGCGTCATGATCCTCCGGAACCGACCAATCAATCTCGAAGTAACGTTCACACCAGCATTTATATCTCCCAAATAAATCCTAAATTCTAATTTATCATCATATTTCTCATAATTAACTATAAACCATATTTACTATTAGTAAATCTTGATTCGATGAGTCCAAAACTATAATTCATGGTTATGATTATAAATAGCTTAATTCAGAAGCCGACATTATCTAATAAACCCTCAACTTGTGAGAAGAGAAGAAAAACAAAACAATAACTTGTTGATCAATTGGTTCCCATATCTAAGAAAGTTGGATATTGTATGGCTCCACCTTTAGTCCATCATCATTACTATAAAGAATAATATGGCAATCCACATCTACTACTACACTAATTAACCACACCACAGTAGCTAGTTAATATTTAATATTTAATAATTAATAATTAATAATTAATAATATCTAAGTTTGTGTGAAAAAATATAAAATAAAATAAAATAAAATAAAAATTAATAGGAAATGTGAGTGTGACCAGTGAGATGGTGACAAGGAGAAAGAAGAAGCAGCGTAGGGACCTACACGGCAAAGACAGAGAGAATAATCAACGGCTGAGATTTCATCATAACTCGTTCTACACTCTATAAATTCTCTTTCCATATTCCAAATTTGTGTATCTATCTATCAATATATCACTCGCACTCACTCAAAAAGCACGTCAACTTTTTCCGACGAACATGCTTTCTTGGAAAGTCATACTAATCTCGGCGGCCGTCATGTTTGCGGCGTTGGGACTCAAAGCGTCAGTTCCGGTGGCCGCCGCCAACGTTCCTCTGATATGGAGCTTCTTTCTCATGTGCTTGAAGCCTCCTTATCTCTTCGTAATCCTCAACGCCATCATCATCTCCATCGTCGCATCCTCAAGGTTCCACTTCCACCACTCAAATCCTCCTCATGAATCCTCACGCGTAATTCTCATTCCGGAATCTCCGCCACTGCTTGAATCCTCATCACGCGCCCTCGTCCTTCCTGAACCGCAGATTCTGGAAGTAAAACCACTCCTAGTTAACGTTTCAGCCGTTGAACAACAAGAAGAAGAACAAGAGAAGAAAGTAATCGATGAACAAATATCACAAAAGCGAACGGAGAAAGAGAAACCTCTCGTTTCTGCTAGGTTTTCTCACCGCAAATTTCTTAAATCCACTTCTGAAGGTATTTATTTATTTTTTAATTATTTTTCTCACTATTAAATATGAATTTGGCATTAACGTGAGTGAATTTGTAGGAGGAAGAGCGTTGAGGGTGGTGGCGAAAGCAAAACGACAAGAGACATTAGAGAACACGTGGAAGGCGATAACTGAGGGACGATCCATGCCGTTGAGCAGACACATCATGAAGAAGTGTGACACGTGGCAGACCCGCACCATCATCAACTCGCCGGAAAACAACTCCGACGTAGAAACCTTCGACGATGCACTCACCCTGCCGCCTGGAAAGCTGCGGAAAGAACCTTCACTGAGTCAGGATGAGTTGAATCGCCGTGTGGAATCGTTCATACGAAAGTTCAACGAGGAAATGAGATTGCAAAGACAACAATCCTTGGAACAGTACATGCAGATGATTAACCGCGGTGCTGCTTAATTAATTAATCTTTTAACATAAAAATATTTACATAAAAAAAAAAAACACTGTAAATATTTTTTCAACAGGTGTACAAAGTAATACTCTTAGTTTGATAAATTGAAGTAGGGGTATTATTTTAATTTTTTCTGCCATAGAAGTTTGTGGTTGGGTTAGAGTCATCATTATGATTTCTTTTGTTTGTTTTGTGGCTATGCTCCACGTACTAAAATGTGGTTCAAGTTCAACAACATTAGTTAGGTGAAAAAACATAGACAAAACTCTTGGGGGACTTGGATTTAGTGTTGTTCCTCATTGTCTCCAATTTTTTTCTTTTTTTTTTTTTGGTGAAACCTCTTTGTCTGTAATTAATAGTATGAATAAATAGTTAAGATTGTAATGTGTAATTTGGCATTCTTTTAACTTTCATTCTTTTGCTTTGCTGCCATGGGTAAACATAACATATGATTGTACTATTGCTTAATTTATACTTGTTGACTAGCATCACAATAAATGTGCCTTGTGAATGTTTTTTTCATTTCATTATTAAAAAAAAATGCAACGAATAACTCATTGAAAAATAAATATGTAGTATAATAGATCTCTGACTAACTAACTGTTAATTAAACTGATTTAATTTAATCACTCACAGTTAACTAGTCATGTCTTCAAAATATCAAATTTTGACTAACTTCTTTTATATTTACTAATTATTTATTATCAGTTAAATAATTATTTTGCAAGGTTGATTTGAATTTAAAATAATATTATTTTTGTTTTCTTAACTTTTTCAAAGTGCTTTAAAAAAATTTGTCTCTAAATTTAAAGTGATTAACTGTCCATTTTAAGGAGTTAATTATATATAAATAATAAATTTCCAAAAAATATAAATAATAAAATGATTAAATCAATTTAAAAATGTATTAAAATGCTTGTGATCAATATGCACAAATCTATGATGATCAAATAATAAAATTCTTTTGTAGTGTAAAGTGACAACAATAAATACTCTGAGATTGATAATATACAATTTTTTTTGTTGCAATATACTCGTGTTAAAGCTTCTACTATTATCAATCAAGTTCCAAGCTATAGAAATTATACATTGTTAAGTGTTAAATTAATGCACTCCTCTTCTTTCAGCAGTGTAGTGCATCTGCCTAAGAGAAACTTGAATCTAATTTAGACTCGACTATATAAAATTCAAACAAGAAAAACTAGTTTGATGAGATTTCACATTCATTAAAGAAAATGAGTAACACACGTGGCCCCCAATTAATTAACAACGCCAAATAAAAGACAAGGTCAAAGTCCACAAAAAAATAATTAATTGAAAAAAATAAAACCAATGTGAAAAGAAACAAAGTTTCAAAACATTGAATACAACATAATCGGCTTTCGTCGTCTGTTGTGAACGTCGACACAAAGCTTAATAGGAGATAAGTCAACCCAGAAACAAAGAAATATATAAATTTCTTTATAAATTTAAATTAATATATATATATATATATATATATATATATTGTTTTAAAAATTAATTTTCAACTTATGCATAAATAAATTTATTTCGTTTTTTCTTCATATCTTCTATTATTATTTAAATTAATTTGGAGAAACTTATTTTTTTAAAAAAAAAATCTTACTTTATATTTTTTAACACATGAAATTGAAAACTACTAATGTTGCCATTCAAGTCGACCACTTGTTCATAAACTCTATGCTAATTTAAATGTTGAATGATTTTCACTTCACAAATTGTCTTAACAATAAGTTGTGACACGTGTTGATTCCTCAAACAAAAAACACATGAATCCTCATTCAAATAACACTATTATACTACTACTAATTAACAAAGGAAATATGCAAGTAGTTTATGAATATAATACTACCACTATTCAAATAACACTATAATACTACTACTATTAAAATATAAGTTTATGAATACGTATGTATTCTATGATGCAGGACGTGGCCATTGGTTAAAGAATATCAACAACCTAGTTCGAAATTCGAAAGCAAATTCCAATATATAATGTTTTTGAGAGCCAAGGTTACGGAAGCAATTGTTTTCTGCATTGACAACCCAAGTAAATGTTTGGAATTTATATCGTGTCATTGGTGAGGGAGTGGCAATTAATTAAACAAATATAGATTCCTGAAATAATTATGGTGGAAGGTGAAAGTTCTACCTAAATCATTATTTCCTTTATTATATATCCTTAGGAACATTCCTTGCTAGTGCAACTATCCTGGTAGGCTTCAAATTGAATTTTGCAAGATACTACTGTAAGCTCCCATAAACTATGGAACAATATTCTTTTTACTTTCTGATTACTAATTTGACTCCAAATAAAATAAGGAAATAAAAAGGCTTTGAGAGGACACAACTATTGAAAATCAACAAAAAAAAAAAAAAAATCATTTCACAATTCATCTCCTTTTGCACCTCACAAAGGACTTGAGAAGCAGTTTCAAAAGTGGCTGTTTTGTTTACCTATTGCGTGTGAGAATACAATAAGTTTTCTTTAGATTCAGCATCAAATGTTAAGTGTATGGATCAACAAACTGCAAGCATTTATAGAATTTAAACTGATATCAAAATTAACATTCATCCTCCTTTTTAATAAGAATGGGTAGAGATCCTCAACACTTTGCTTGCCCACATAACCTGTTTCTCCCGATCACAGACAAGAAAGCAACAACATACGAAATCAATCATCATATGGAGTTCTAAAACATCTGTTACAAAACTAAGAATCTTTGACAGAACAATATCAGAAAATTTCTTTTTAGAAAACTAAGAATCTTCTTAATCAATCACAAACACTCTAAACAGTAGGACGAAATTCCTGATACAAATAATGTACAGAAGGCAACCAGCCTGCTTTCCAACGCACCCTTGTGATTGGCTCTGTTTACTTTGATTAAATACCGTCACAGATATATCACTTGGAGGTTTACATTGCAAGGACATGTCATAGGAATTAGCGGATAAAAATTCTAATGAGTTCTAATCACACAAGGCACATGCAATTCGCATTGTTTATCATGATTCAATTAGACAAAATTTATTGCACCAAAAGGAAATTTAACCAAATAACAATCAGAAAAGAGAAACAATAATATAACTCTAAAAGGGAAAATGATAAAAAATTAAAATGACCATCAATTCAATCCTCTAAATATTAGGGTAACATCACACTAATCTTCTAAATATTTTTGGGATCAGATTTTATAAAATTTAACACGTGGTTATATTCGTCATGTGAATTTGATGAAAAACGAGACAATCAGAAAAGAGGAGAGAAGAAGCAAGAAGAGGAGTTTGGAGAAGCATGCGCATATGGTTGAGAGGAAAGATGAAGCAAAGTGTGAAAAATAAGAGACGAGACATTACTGTTGGCTAGATTGGATAGATTCCCAAGGAAATTAGAAGAACATAGATAACACATAACTATAGCATATCAAAAGTATGACTACAACATTGTATTAATTATTATTTGCATTCAACTAAATATTCTCAATTTTTTCTTTATTTCTTTTCTTTTATTTTCTCATCTATCTCGTTCATCTCCCTCTGCGAAGATAAGTCAGACATCCTGTGCAGCAGCCATGGCGGGAAGAAAGAAAACAGTGGCCTTTGCTTCTACGGACTGTCCGAGAGAGAGTTCGCAAAGTGTCTAAGGAGAGATAGCCATATGACCTGGTCTAACCCTTCAGTAAAAGCATGTCCCTAGCATTTTGTTGGTAAAAAGATTAACGTATCGAAGCTACAAGACAAAAGATGGTTAGTGTACTCAACAAAATTTAATCAAATATGATTTTTCTACAACCGAAAGGAATCACTTTCGCTGGCACTTCAGTAGCCCAAAGCTGAAAAGTTAGAATTGAAAGGAAAATAAACATGAGAACTACAATTTACTGTGGGATTTACATGTCTAAAATACAGTTCTCTCTAGCTAGATTGATGTGATGATATTAGTACTTAATAATACAAACCGGGAAAACTAGTTTCACTGCTATCAAAATTTCATCAGGAATACTGCGACCTAAAATTTAATTTCGTTTTAGCCGCTTTAATCTCTCAAGAGCACCAAGCCGATTTTCATTATCCTTATCTTTTGCAGCATCTACTTCACCATTCTTTTCATCCTCTTCTCTCTTTCTAATCAAGCCGCCAAACACTGCAGAAGGAACATCTTTTTGAGCAATTTCAATCTTATCATCATCATCATCTGAATCACTTTCTTCGGGTAACTCAATATCCTCATGATTTGCGCTAGTTTTTAGCCCTCCATCAGTCTGAGATTCCACTCCAGCACTAACAAACCCAACTTTTCTATCTTTAGTCACTGTATTCTCGGTTGCTGGGGCTAACTGCCTTTCCAATGCGGCCATCTCGTCCTCAGGTATCCCAGCCTGTTTCAATTTGTCTTTGGCCTCATCAAGATTCACAGTTTGATCCTTCTGCATCAGATACTCGGGCAGTATAAAATGCGTCTGGAAAACCAACAGAAATGAGATCAGAATAAATGCCAAATATCAAGGTTACAGACTTATTAGGAAGTGAAAATGAAAAGTTAAAGTAACCTGGCTGTAGCTTGCAGAGACACTCCGCTTAATACGAAGCATTTCCCTGAAAGTATCTTCATTGCCATGCTGAACCTCAAACTCATGCCACTTATTCCAAAACTCTGGATCAGATCGAGGATCTGCAAATTGTGAGGCAAATACATATATTCCACGGGCCCGGTCAATTTCTCCCAGGCTTTTTTCCAGCTCAGCATACTTCAAAGACATGGTTTTCACATCCTTGTCTGGAAGACCAGATTCAATTGCCTGCTCATAAATCTCTCTTGTTTTGGGTACACCAAATATCTCAGCTGCACGTGCAATATATATTTCATACATGCTCAACTTCTCATTGTTAGGAACAGCCTTAGTTGCTTGATCATAAACCTTCATAGCTCGCTTTGCTAGCCCATAGTCCTCCTCCAGCTTGGCATATTGCAGGTAAAGAGGTTTCACTTGATCAGCTGGGGCCTGTTTGGAAAGTATAGTCCAAAAGAGGATTAGGTTAGCACTGTAATGCATTATCAGAATTCAAAATCAATATTTGACAGAGTGACACACATAATCAGACCCGTCTTTTTTTATTCAAATTATCATGTGAAAAATATATAATGTAGTGCAGACTGCAAATTATTTTCGAAGGTATTGATTCTTTTTCGGTTTCATTTTCCACTTGGCTATAGATTCACAATCTTTACCTTTTAATCTTTATAATTTAAAATGACCATTTCAATCCCTGTAATTTAAAAGGCGACTTTCTTAGTCCCTGTAGTTTATATTTTAATTTTCTTTTAGGCCCTATATATTTAGGATAGGGACTAAAAAGGAATCAAAATGTAAATTATAGGAACTAAAAAGGTCACTTTTAAACTAATGAGACTAAAATAATCACTTTTAAACTATATGGACTAAAAAATAAAGTTTGTCAAACTACAAGGACCAAATGGATAATTAAATCTTTTTCTGCATTGCTTGCAAATGTTATCCTGCATTTGTATGCTAAAACACAATCAAATCCTTCTGCGGGCAAATCAGATTTCCAGAATGACATTATGATACAAATTGAAACTACATGCAGTTAGAGATGTCCATACCCTTTAAAGGGTAGACATTAGATAAATCAAATTCACACATTCACAAATGTACGGATTAAGGAGCTTCATGGTTTAGAAATTTAGAGTAATTGCACCAAAAGCAGTGCAAATATGGTTCAGCGTTCCAGTGGACATGAAATTGTATTAAATATATTTCACCAAACTACATTTCTATGTGTTTCTCTCTAGACGAGAATTCATGAAGATACTACGGCAAAATACAAACCAACTAATATTATAATGCTTTGACAATGGCTAACTCTTGCAAGGATAAGAAGAAAAAGTACATGTTTAAAACACATTCTCATGGGCTTTGGATTTCAACTCTATTGGTTAAAACATGGTATAACTATATTTTGGCTATCAAAGCGAGGCCTCTTTAACAATCAGAATATATAGGTGCACACTACAAAATAGTTATAAACTTCATCTCTTCCAAGGATCAGCAACTTAGATAACCTAGTCACCTACTCAAGTAAAATGAACCCCACACTCTCTTGAAACTAAACTTGAAGCAACAAGCTAAAACATTTCTAAGTGCAGAGAACTCATGTATGTACTCATGCATGACCTTACAAAGAAAAAACTTACTGGTTATTAAGGACAGATGTGACACCCGTATTATAGAACCTCAGATATGCATCTATAATTTTATTCCTAGGAGTTTGAAGAAAATTTTATTCTTCTCTAGATAAAGACATGTTACAATTAAAAATATATAATTTCTAGTGGTAAAGATCAGGAATTTTTTATTAAATAAATTTGGACAGTAAACTATATTTGACAGAAAAACCCAACTATTTTGGAAAATAAACCAATTTTTACAATAAAACATCATTCGTACAAAACCTGTAAAACATGTTAAATGAGAACCAGGATTTTAGTTAAACCATTAGTTTATAAGAAGTGACCTGAGTGGGGAGGGGGGAACTACAACCAACCAAGAAACAAAAGATTCCGAGCTCAATCAGACAATTGATGATGGGACATTTCCCAAGATATCATAGGAATAACATTAATCCAAAACTGACGCACTTCAAACATAATCTTGCCCGAGGATCATCAATGTAAAACTTTTAAAGTAATGATGCTTAAAGAACACTTAAATGCCAGCCATCATTAAATCAACCAATCAAGAAATAAATAGTGCTTACTGATTCAACTGCATTTTCAAATAGTTCTCTTGCTCTCTCCAGTTTATTCTTCCCATATCTCTTCACAAATTTAGAGAGATATGTAACCCATATGTCTTTAACATGCGGGTATTTAAATATCTTTACACCTCTTTCATAAACTTTAAAAGCATCTTCAAAGTATTTATGTTCCTGCATAAATCAATGAAGGGAACTGTCAATCAGCCAACACCAGTTGAAGCAAAATCCAACAGATTTACTGCACCAAAACACAACAACATACCTCCAGAAAGTATGCATAATTGATGATTATTTGTGGTGTGGCTATTCGTAAATCCAATATCCGCTCATAAACAGCCCGTGTAGATTCCAAATTACCTAGGCTTTCCTCCAAATCAACATAAAAGGTCCACAATCTCAAAGATTTATGCACCTTCATCTGAACTGGTTCATTCCCATCAGAAGCCACTAAATGTAAAACACAAGGCAAAAGTAAAAAGTTAGTGCACTCTCCACAACAAACATAATAAATTCATAGAATGCCGAAAGGCAGAGGATATTGAGATGAATAAAACGTGGAAAAGGTGAACTGAGAATACCTCTTCGCTTGACCTCAACCGATGGCTCCGCGGTAGCCCGTCTCATCAGCTCAAGTGCTCCTTTGAAATTTTTATGCTTCAACTCTATTTCTGCCCACTCACACCAGACACTAGCAAGATTATCCACAGTTTTGTAGTTCACCTGCACTGCCTTGTCGAATATGACACGGGCATTGGCAAGATCTTTGTGCTGCTCATACAGTTTAGCAAAAGCAACCCACAAAGTATGAGGCTTTCCCACTGCCTTCATGGGATCAATTGTCCTCACGGCTTCAGTGTACGTCAGTATCTGCTTAGTAGGATTCCCTTCAAAGAGCTTCACCCTCCGGTGCCACTGTTCTACATTATGAGGATTTTGACGCAAAAGTACACTGTTAGCCAATTCAGGCCTCCTCTCCATGAGATAATCAAACCGAGCCAACCTCAAGTCTATGTCATTCTTGTCATTCAACCAAAACCCATGTAAAATCTTCCTCTCAAAATCCTCATCCAACCTCCCTTTGAAACGAATATCCTCTTCTTCCTCCTCAGCAACACCATTTTCCTCACCACCATCATCATCTTCTTCTTCATCACTCATACCCATTTCCTCCATCTTGTAAGCAAGCATGCTCTCTTCAAACTGCGAGTAAGAATCAAATATAACACTAAAATCCCTAACAGTGATAACCGTGGACATACCCTCCTCAAACACATCCCTAGCCTTCTCATGTAAACCCCTCCTAATATAATACTCAGCAAGCGAAGTCCAAAGCCTACCCACTTCATCAGTGAACTTCCTAATCCCACCCCTAATAATAGCATCAACATTCAACCCAGAAACCTCATTGGCATGTCGCGTGAGCAAATCACAAAGCTCCAACCACAACTGGTGCTTAGTTTTTCCCTTAATCGAGAAAAACTGATCATCATTGAGCACAGAAGCAAGCCTCTCAGAAGCCTCTTGCCAAAGACAAGAATTAAGTAAAAACTCAATAAAATCTTCAATATGAGAGGGATCATATTTCAAATACCTACGATAAACGCGAAGAGAGGTCTCAATGGGGATACCCTTCTGGCTAACAAAGACAAGATAGGGTTCCCAAATTCTATCATGCTGCGTGACGGGGAGTGCACAGAGAGCCCTATCGAAGGTTCTGCGAGTGCGAGTGACCAATTTCTGAAGGGTAAGGGATTGAAGGTACATGATCCAAATGCGAGGCATTTTGTGCATAGTAACGAGTGCGCGTTCGAATGTGTTGTTGAGAGTGTCGTATTGAGAGTGAGTAACTGGAAGATTGCGAACGAGGTCGAGACGTTCGCGAAGGTACGCGTGCCAAAGCTTGTAGCTTCCGGGAAGCGCTTTTAGGGCACGCTCGTAAATGACGAAGCGCTTTTTGAAAGGAGCTTGGGAACGCGCGATTAGGTAGCGCCACCATAGTTTCAGACTGAAAGGGTTTCGCAGAATCTCTTCTTCGTAGAGAAGATCGTCTTCGGAAGGGTATAGATCCTGCGAAATCGAAATTGCCATTCAAACTAAAACCCTAAGCCCTCAATAGAATACAATTGAAGAGACTCCAAAGAGAAGAAACCACACAAATTATCACACTCTTACTCTGTACCTCCCTTTCCAAATCTCACTGTCTTTGTCTTCGTTTTGCCCTGTTTTACAAAATAAATTAAAATATTATGTATTAAAAAATTATTTGATGACTTAAAAGATTTATGTAAATTTTGAATTTTCAGTTGTTTATCAATGTTTCTTTTGGAAATTTAATAAAAAACAATACGAATATGTTTATCGTTAATTTAATTAATTGAAATTGGTGATTTGAATTTTTTTTTTCGACATTTATCTTTCTGGATTTTAATTTTGTCATGCATCAATCTTACATGTAATTATTAACTAAACACGTGTTCTTAATGTGCATGTTTAATTAAACATTGCAGTTCATGATTATAAGGACATGAGCTCCATGTTTATGCCAATTTTGTTTTAGTAGAAATTGAAATGCTTAATGAGACTAAAATTTAGTTTGTGTGTTGATTACTCACTGGTACTTCCTACATTAGTTTTTAATGAGTATGATGGCCAAAATCCTAGATTTGGAACTTATGAAGATAACCAATATAAACTCTGAAATAATAAAATTAGTTATTAAGTTTGCACGGATTATATTTAAAAGTGACTTTAAAGGTAAACATGATAATTACAATGTGTAAACAACTTTTAAGAATATCAAAATTGAGTGAAGAATCTAATTTCTTCTGAATTTTGTATTTTTATGTGATATTTCAAGTTTGTGAGTTCAATATTCAATAGTTATTTCATACATTATTGTTTACTAAATATAATGGTCAAAACTCAAGTCTCAGAGTGTATAAATAAAGCAACTAAAAATCAACTCTAAAATAGTAAAGATGGTAAAAAGGTTTTCGCTTAAAACACAGAAAATTTTAAAGAAAAAATACAAGGATAAATTTTAAGAGTATTAAAATTGGGTGAGTAATGTAATTATAAAATAATGGTATAATCATTTAAATAGGTATGGTAAGGGGAAGTTTAACTCCTTCCACCCGATTCCTATGAAAGGTGAGTTAGGTTAAGTTTGGGGTCATAACTTTTACAAGCAAGTTTGAAATTTGAAAATCCACCATATGTCTCAAGTTTTATTGAGTTTAGATTAACTTACATGGAGAACATATTATAATTTTATTTTTTTTAAAATCATAAATTAATTTTAAATCAAATAATATGTATAAATAATAAATAATTTTAATAAATAATATATATATATATATATTTAAAATAAATCTAAACCCACTCCTCTGTCTTCTTCTCCCAATTTTTTTAACATGATTTCTTTTTTTCTTTTTTCTCTCTAGTCCATGAGTTTCTCAATCTCTTGCTTCTTGGTCTCCCTATCTACAACTTTTCTTAGTCATTCCACCCTTTGCCAAGGTTTAAAACTCACCATCTTCTTTGACAAATGAGATTATGGAAAAAGTGTTTTCATTTTTTTGCAATTTTTTACTAACAATTTAAATAACAAAATACACATTCCATTCTGAATAGATATTTAAAATTCACAATGAAATATATATTTTATTGTATTTGTACATAGATACATTTAAGGTATACAATACAATGTGTACTTCACTATACATCTTAAGTATGTATACACCAAAATACAACATAATATACATTGTGTTGTATATCTCCTATTTATATACATACACAATAAAAAATTAAAAATATGTATCTCGTTGCTAATTGATGTTCAAGATATATAGCAAAATATATATTTCATTTTGAAATCTTTTATGATAGAATGTGTACATTTGTCAAGGACATCTATGGAATAAAAAGAAGTCCAATGAACTTAGAAAAAAAATAGGTGAATATAGCAATTTGTTAAATAAAAATGCTTACGAGAGGATCTCAAATCAATCACGAAGATCCATTATGGATCTGAGATTACGTTTCAAAGCAAGATAAAAACCCCATTCGGATCTTACAAAGTTCCAGCAAGTTTTGAACCTAGATTTCTACCTTACCATCCTGTGTCAAGCAAAAATAAAAAATAATTAATGAGAAGAAGAATTCAGAACCTATTCTTTTAAATACAAATAAAGTACACATTTTTATATATATATATATATATATATATTTTAAAAAAACACAATTTCATTTTGATGAAATTGCTTGATGAACTAGAAATATTTTGATGAAATAAAATAAAAAAAAATGTTGAGAAGAGAGTGATAGAGAGAGTAATAGAAAGGGAAGAAAGTTGGTTTTCAACTGCTACACGTCGATGCCGTAAGCAGCAGCAATAATAATATATGCTCAGCCACACGCAACCTCTTTTCTCTTTCTTTCTCTCTTCTCTTCTCTTCAAATTACATTCTCTTTCTCTTATTAGTTGATTTGATTGTCTTAGTTTTCAATTTGAATTCCTTTGCCTATACATACCTAAGATTTTTATGTCTCTTTCCATGTTTGGTTCCTCACAAAACCGCTTCTACTTTCACGTTGAAACCAAAATTAGAGAAACCCAGAATGCCACTGTGTTATTCCTGCTTTGTCTGACACAAAGTTCGCATTTTTTCACATTTTCTTCTGTTGGGTCTTAATGTCACAGCTTATCACTGCAAAACTATGTTAGATCCATTTCTCTTCTTTTTTTCCTTCTTCTTCTTCTATTAATAACCAGTGTTTGTCTTCACTCACTCACTCTCTTTTTCTGCTTTTTAATTTTAGAATCCTTCTCTTTGCGCGTGTCCCGTCATCTTCTCCAATCCTCTACCCTCACAAAACAAAGATCCAAGCAGTGTGTGTTAGTGTTCAGTTTCAGACATGGAACACAAGCGCGAGAGAGATAAATGTTTCACAAACTCATGCTGCTACCATTGTGGTTGAGTGTGTGTTCAGAATTTTACTACTTTCTCATATGATTTTCTGTGAAAGAAAAAATAAAATGAATGAATGTTGGATTGCAATTAAGGTTGTCAAAGATGGGTGCAGCTGATGAGTTTTACAGCACAACAGAGTTTGCAGCTTCATTTTTATCTTGACTCTTGTAATCTTGTTACAATTCTTCTTCCTTCATGGCAATGCTGGTGCATGATTGAGTGAGGGTATGTTTGTAAATACATTTGTTTTCTGGTGGTTCTATTTTCACTTTTACTATATTTTAAGTTCACTAATGTTTTGTTGGTAGGAGAGTATTTGGCTTTTTTGATGCAGCTTATAGTATTGAATTATAGACTATAGAGTATCTTTTTCAAGGGCCATAATTACAAGTTATTATATCATAGCTTTTTTGTGCTGACCATTAAAGTTTTTTTTGTCCTCTAGGTGTAGTTGTTTGTCCTTTTCTTCCCGTACTATTGCTAGATGCCTACATGGATCATTCACAGCCCTAAATATTGAAAAATGCCTAGATGGATCTTTACACTACATTTTCAACATGTGACATGGGAACATTAAGGATCTTCTAATAAGTAATAACATTGTTAGGGTTAGTGTTAACCATTATTGTTTTGTAAAAAGTTAACCTCTTAATTTTCATCTAAACCAAGCTACAAGTCATTAGTTATGCAATGAGTGGCTTTATAGTTGATATTTGATGCATATGGGAAAAAAAGAACCTACAAAGATGTGCATGGTAACTAAAAGCAGGGTAGGCATGCTACATATTTTTATTCTCATGT
Organism: Hylodesmum podocarpum; assembly: GCA_026586105.1. Lineage (NCBI taxonomy): Eukaryota > Viridiplantae > Streptophyta > Magnoliopsida > Fabales > Fabaceae > Hylodesmum > Hylodesmum podocarpum. The sequence goes on along the minus strand of JALJEV010000424.1, from coordinate 2,337,837 downwards.
TTTCCCAGTGATTAATCTTCAAGTATGTTAAAAAAATAAAATCATTGAGGCGTTACAAAGTAACATTTAAATATATAAAATTTAAGATATTAAAATTATAAATTTGAAAATTTGAGGGACTAAAAATATTAATTTTAAAATTATATAATATATCTAACAAGATGTGTAAGAGAACAAGAGAGGGAGAGTACAAAAGGTGGAGTTTCATCTGCCTATTAAAACGAACAGATTTAAGAAAGTGGTTTAACATGTTTCGATTAATTTGTATTTATAGCACTTGTCGTTGAAAATTGACAAATTTTTATGCCAATTGATCTCTCTATAAATTTTTATGCCAATTAAAATCTTACTTCAGTCTGTTTTTAATAAATTTTTAATAAGATTACATCAATATAGAGTAATAATGAGTGACAACGGATCTTACTAATAAATTTTTAATAACTAATTTATCATTAATAACTTTAAAAATCATTTTGATTTTCTAACTATTATCTATTCCACAGGATATCTTGTTCCTCTATTATCATAAAACGTGCAAGACAAATAAGAATACAAGACAAAAATGGAATCATTGGAGAGTGAGTTAACTTGCTATTACAACGTTGTCATTGTCATGTTTGAAATTGCTATCTTCCTATTACCACTCTATGGGAATCCAAAACATTCAGAATAACTAGTTTCTGTGGCTTCCTTGGCTTCTTGAAAAAGTCACCTGCATAAAAAAATTTCATATATACAGTGCACTTGAATATTTCTACATATGAAATGTCTAAATCTGAAGGAAGCCAACATACATGCTCCCTATTTTCGTCTGCATGACTCATAGATGTTGAGGTTGGAAAACTCATTAAGGTTCTTCAATACAAAAGGTGAGGTAAAAGTGATGTCAACAGAGGAAATAGGAGCACAACAACAAGCACAATACCAAGAATTATGGCATAACAAGTCCATTTTCTTGAACTCTTTTGATACTCTCTTGCTTCTTGAAGTTGCTCAGTGCCTCTTCTGACAAAAGAACTAGCATGTTGCACATGACTCTCTATGTTATTAAGTTGTTGCCCTTGAGATTCAACCAAAGCTGCCATGTCCAAAAACACTTGATGAAGCTCAATCAAGTTCTTCTCTATTTCCTTAACAGCATCGTGTCTTTCTTGAATCTCTGATATTGTATCCATAATCTGACCCCTCCCTTGTTCTTGAATGGCCCTCTGAAGAAAGCTTTCACTTTCACCACTTGATATCAAATTCTCTATTGTTTCTTCATCAGCCTTTTCTCCTGTTATTGTGAAGTACCTACGTTCAACGGTTTCTTTATACTCATTCTGCATTCTTGCTCTCAACCCTTGAAAATCATCCATCATGTCCTTGAGTTTCTTCCCTAAGCCACTAACCACTGAGGTTCTGGTTCTGTCTGCTGAGGAACCTGGACCACACCCTGGAAGATTTCTATTTGCGGCATTGGAACGTTCTAGAGCTTCAAGCTTGCCCTTTATGACCTTAACTTGTTTGAGAACACGTGAAACATCTTGGTCCATTCTAGCTCTAAGATCCTTCATAGTTTTGGCATTGTGAACAATTTTGCTCTCTTCATTTGCCTCTTGAAGTTTTCTATAGAGCTTTTCAACTCCTCTCATATCCTCTTTCACATTCTCAACATCATCAAAGAATTTATCAAGGTTGACACTTTCCTTTCCTGTCTCCACATCACCGGTGTTGGACTGTTGTTTTATGTCAGTATATTGTTTGAAGGAGCTTGAGAATAGGTCATTCATTTTGATCAACAATGACTAGCACCTCTCTTTTTTATTTTTGGTGTGTTAATTGATTTTGATTTTTTTTTTTCTTTTGTGTGTTGGTAAAGCAAGTACCAGAAAGCTCAAAAGAGCATATAGAATCAATCTGGTTTGATCAAACACAATGGTTTATTGTGTTATTTTATGTCCTTTTCCTCCTCTGGATGATGATCAATTTTACAAACGGGGAGGAAACAGATGGTGACAAAAGGCAAAAGGAACCAATTGTCACCTACAAAAGGCTTTGAGGCAAAGTCCTTGTTGTTTACTTGGGGTAAAGGTGTTAGAGGTGCATGGATAATGGGAAATGAGGACCAGACATATTAACTTAAATGCTAATTACAAGGCTCTTCAGAATTACCAAAGGTTACTCCTATTTTAACAAGTGGTATTGCGTTTTTATCTGTCCCCTCAGCCATTTTGGTATTTTTGTTTTGTGGGAATCTTATGCTCAAATTAAGGTTTCCTTAAAATTCAAATAGATTTTTCCAATAAAAAAAAAAATTAGGCACCATGTACTTGCAGGAAACTTGCATTGCGAGTTATTTCATTCATATATGTCTATTTTCTTTATCAGAAAGAAGCAATGGAACATGCATTGAACTCCTTAAACTTTATCTTATGTAACATTAATAAATAAATCCGTAAATTCTTTTTATATCAATCCAAACTTTTGAACTTCTTAAACTTTATCTTATGAAACATTAATAAAAAAAAACTCCGTAAAATCTGTTTATATCAATCCAAATTAAGTAAATTAGGATCATCTACTGCTAAAAACTATCCACACAGTTGACCTGATGTCCAAAATTGAAAATTTTAAAATTTGTTTATATATTTTTTTTAATTATAAAGCATTTTTACTTTAGGTGATTTATATACCGCGGCAAGCAAAAATACATAATGTAGTCCTTTTTCCAAATTTATTATGAGTCTCTTTAAAAATAAATCATAGGTTTGTTTTAGAAGAGAAAAATTCATTCCTCCCTTTATTTTCTTGAAACCCAGTTACATATTTTTGCCATATAGTGCATATTAATCACATCCAAACTTATATCAAATTTTCTTTGATTTTTTTAATCAACGAAAAAGTTATACTAGTTACTAGCTACCCTTACCTATCAGTGCAATTTTAAAGAGGAAAAAAATGAAAAAACTTAAAAGGGTTTTCTTGCTTGCTGAAAACAGGTAAAATTGTGCCACCAAATTTCCAATCTAGAGAAACAGTGAACAGAATTTGCAGAAAGAAAGTAGAAACATCTTACAGGCTAAGAATAAATTGGGAGAACAAATTAGGCTTAGTTACATTTTCAACGTTGTTGAAATCAGGTGGCACGGTGAGCTCAAAAAAGAAACTAAACAGCTTCAACCTACTACCCCATTCAGCTGCATTTCATTGTTTTCCTACACAAACCACTATGATGCCCACTTATGTTACCAGAATAATATATTGGTTTCTCACCATTTTATCCTACCCCTCTTTATGTACAAACATGAAAAAGCAAGAAGCCGAAGTGGATAAAATGTACAACAAAATCTTTCCCCACTTCAATATAGCTTTGCTAGACCATATCAATTTATGGCTAGAGCCAAAATGATTTTCACACGTTCATAGACAAAGATTGGGCATGTTCCTTTTCGGTATTAAGACTACTGCTGCCATGGGCAACACCATTGCTAAGTTTCTCTTCCCTCATTCCATCTCCTACCAGCTGTGACTGACTTCCAGATGAATCTCCAGTACCAGAGTTCACAGTCTGCTGCTTGAGATATTTCTCAGTAGCATCATGGAGCAACTTCATCATGCCGCCAGAATCTGAACCAGGGGATAATTCTTCTTCTCGCTCTGGCTGGATATTGAGGTCAATTTGGCCTTTGAATGGTGAAACAGATGACTTCGTTCGGTTAGGATCATCATCAGAACCATCATTAACCTCTTTGTTCTGGTTCGGGCTACTATCACCTGTGTTACTACAGGGCAAGGAATCTTCATCAAGCAAAATATCAGATGAAGGTAATGGTTGAGGATGTTGTAGCTGTTGCTTTTTACGGGTAGTCTCAGCTTCCTTTTCTGACTGTTTCTTCTCACGCCGTAACATAAGGGTACGGAAGCGTCGCTTCACTGTTAAGCATACATTACACGTGCATGTCTGCTTATGCTTGGGGCCCTTTCCACTGGGAGGCTGAATGCATACAATGCAAGAGCAGCCAGGTCTATGACGTGGGTGTTTAGTTGTCGCCTGGGCGGATGAGGGGAGTGCCTCGCCCTCTCCAAGGATAGCTAGATTTGCAAGTGTATCAAGTCCCTCCAAAGCTTCAGCATTATCAGGATCCTGCTTGGCAGCCTTCATTTTCTTTGAAACAGCTGCCAAACAAAATGTGCATTTAACAAAGATTTTATACCTTAATTTTGCAATTCATTGTATTATATTTAAAGATTACATCAGACATGACAAGGAATCTAAGACATTTGCTCAAGTGAAGCAATCAAACAATTCAAACCTGAATTACATGGAGGCAGCAAATTCTCAAGTTGCTCTGTTGTCAACTCCTGTGCAGCTGAGCAAGAAGATCTGGCAGCATAGAGGATTTAATAAATAAAAATTTAAGCACTAATATATTGTGCGGCATGATGAAGTTGGTCCATACTAATATAGGTTTATAAGGTTTGAGCAAATGATTTAGTGGGTTTGTTGGATTGATAAATCATTTTGTGCCTTGTGCAAGTAAACATACGCTAAGTTGAGGGAAGAGGATGAAAATTAACATTGTATCCTGACTAGACAGGATGCATCATCGTACAGTGACAATTTTCAAACTGCTATCTTCCACTTAATTTTCTCTCTCCTGCCAACCACATCCTAGATGGGGAAGAATGTTACCTAGTGTTTTACAATAAATTAAAATAGATAAATAGTTCATATCAGAGGATATTGATAAATAACAAACCTTGCTACCTATGTACAAATATTGGTGCAGGATAACCCACGTATGCAATGCTTGTCTATAGAGTTTTTACTCGAATCCAAAATAAAACAAGACAAATATATTTGTTGCCACTACTATGAAAGGACAACCATATGCATATGTTGGCTAGATGTCTCAAAAGGTTCAGAAAGACATCCTCTTGAACATCACGGATCACTTCTGGTCCATACTAATGGTCTAAAATATGGAATACATTCTTATCATCACAGGGAAGCTAAATAAGTTCATCTGCCTAACTGCAGTTAAATTTTTTTTTTAAGAAAAAATGATATAACACAGGGGACCAAAAATTCTTATAATAGTTAAGAGAATGGATCACTCTTGTACCTTTCTGGATCCCATGAATTCTCAGAACACGTCCATTTTGATGGAAGAAGCGCACTTGCTGGTAATTTGCGCCACTTGAGACAATCTTCACATTGAGCCCACTGTATCTTTTCACTGGCACAAATAAAAATTATTGCAGGCCATTAATTTACATGGTTAAATTGAGAAAAGATATCACCAATCTAAATGATAAATCAAACTTAGTAATAAGACAAGACATGAGCAACAATAAAAATATACACATAAATAAATCCATCAGAAGGTACAGAAAAATTCGAAAAGCCCATGCTTGTCTCCTAGTAAGAGGAACCACACCAAATCTAATCCAATATATCATCATAATTAAAAAAAAAAAAAGTAAATTAAATTGACAACCCAGAAGTTTTACAGCATTACACAAACATCCCTTGCTCTTTTAACCCCTACATTGATCCTCTTAATTGTTTGAAAAATATTGCATTGACACCTCTTACATATTACACCACCACCCCTAAATTGTTTGAGAAACATCACATCGCGAACCCCCCTACTGTAAATGTTTAAAAGGCAGAGGGTGATTTTGCGATCTCATGAAACCTTAGGGTGTTAGTGTATTTACTCTTCAAAGATAATCCTAGACTTCCATTAGCAGTGCTCCTATGCATACAGCAGAAAAATAATTCCACTTCCACATTCTCTATATATATGCAAAAATTTAAAAACAACCAAGTTATATAAAGAAAGTGATGAAAATCTAATTAAGGATAGGTGATTTACCCCACATTATCACTGGTAAAAATTGTTGGCTTCCCAAGCACTGGAGCATCCTGTAAAAGCATTTTCAGCGTAATAAAGGATTGCACAATCATAATAATTCCCAGGACTATTTCAATTAAATAACACATCAAGAAGGATGACAGAGGTGGACACAAAACATCCCTTGTTTTTTTACAACTCTAGCAACTGTGACTTTAGTATTTTAAGCCACAGACAAGTTTTAGTTCAAGGGCAGGATGACAAAGAAGAAGAAAGGTATCAGAATTTGAAGATTTAGCATACACAATCCTCAATTAAGACCAGTTGAGGATCGTTAGATTCCTCCCTTCCCTTTCCTGTCTGCTCAGTCATGAGAATTGAACTTCCACATTTCTACTCACAAATCTTATAACATAATGGATTGATTATATTTCAACTAAGATTTCATAGTGGATTAACTGTATTGCCAGCATCATGGACACATTGGAACTATTTATGTGATTATAAGATATAAGGAATTACTCTTTAAAGTTGAAAACATATTTACGTTTTTGATTGGTCTAGGTGATTATATCACTACAAGTATAATAACACATTAGCAATCTATATCCCTATATTAAGCAAGAGTAAAAGTACCTCGTATTCCTCAAATTCAAAACCTTCAATGACCACAATGCTTGGAATATAACTAGGAGGGGGGCGGAGTAGAACTTGAGCTTCTTGCCATGTAATCTTCAGCTCTATTAAATCCTCATTTTCAATTTTTAGACGTTTACTCTTTGAGCCCAATATGCTGCTCTTTCTTTTTCTAGAGATTAACGATTTGCTCCCCAGTGCTTCTTTTGCTATGTATCCCGACTTGTCAACTTTAGACCACGAATTAGGATCAGCCAATTCAACCTAAATGACAGATGAAAAATGCAACCATGAGAATATCTTAGCTGCAAAATATTAGCAATTACAATGTAGTTATTTGATACTAACTTCACCATGTGCAGAAAATCCATTTCCAGTTGTCTTATTGGATTCATTGTCCTGCAAAAAGAAAAATATACACACAACATATGAAAATTTTCAGTATACAAATTCAAAATTTCACCAAACTATATAAATGTATACAGGATGTGTTATAGAAAACAATGTACAAACAAAAATAACATGATTTATTAAATTGAAAACCTGTCCTGTATTAGAAAATATCTAACTTATGCTGAGTCCAGACAATCTGACAATATACAAAATTGAAGTCGGACTATGCAATAAGGTCAAGATGGTATCCGAAAATATCTTAATTATAGCAACTGCTGATTTTGTACATAATTATGTTTGTCTCCCAACTAATATAACATGTATAGTTAGTTATCCATACAAGCACGCAGCTAACAACAGACCTAAGCACACAACCTTTCAATCAATTTTACAATTTACAATAAAATATATAAGTAAACCTAAGAAAATTATACAATAGCAGCTGTTCAAGCAATTACCTGATCAGATGGCACGGCACTTGAAGCCTTTCTAAATCCCATAACCAACCTTCCCTCAGGCTCCAACCGGCTAAATGTTACTGAAAAGAAAAAAATAAATCAGGTCACCCACAAAACTAGAACTCAACTAACAACCAATCAATCACAGAAAGATGGTGGTACTGATACAATACATGCAGAAACATAGTGGGGAGAAAACATAAGCACATGAGACAAAAGGATTCTACAGGGATTATCTGAGGAATGTTCTTGGAGTCCTCAATACAACATAATTAATATGGCTAGCTATACCGGGTAAATTTATCGCAGAAGAAATTTTGGAAAATAAAAACCCTTTGAATTGAATAAAATAGGATCTAGTTCAGTCGTGAAAGAATGCCAAAGTAGAAAGGGATGCTAGAGAATATAAGAATATCTTGAGATTGTCTTAAAATATCTTTCTTGATTGTTTCCTTACTTGGGGCCTGATTTTGCACTTCTGTTCAAAGGAAAAGCTCTTTTCAATCAAAAGACATGCTCATGAAAAATATTTTTCTTTTTTCTAGGAAAAGGAAAAAATCTCAAAAATAAAGTTTTAGTACTTCTCTGACAAGTTAAAATAATAGCTTATGAAAAATAGCTCTATAAATGTTGTATTATAAAATCACTATTCTTCTAGCTTAAACACACAAACTCTTAACTAGGTAGTTAACCTTGTTGTTTTGTGCTTGTATGAACAGTATTAGAACTTGACCTGATTATTGGTATAAGTAAAAAATTATGGCATATTACATCGGTATTCAGTTTATTGTTTGCCTTCTTTACGTCTTTTTCTTCTTTCTTAACACTAACCTACAATTCTTAATGAAGGCCATGAAGAAGGTTCATGCAAATCAGACTCATTGAGCGAAAGTTTCACTTTACAGGAAAGAAACAAGAATACTCTATTAATTCTAATACACGAGACAACTTCCTGACAATGTCTTACCAGTGTCGCCAGCCTGCAACTGCATGGATTGTATGCATGGAGTGACACCCTCTAAAACATACATTCTGCTGTTATTGTTTGGCCAGAAGCGAAATTGAAATATCCATTCCTTGCCTTTTGCATCAAGGATTTTGAGCGGCAATCCTTCAGGCTGAGAAATTGGTGGGAAGTAGGTCTGTCTCATGGAGCAGAATATAGTATTAAATAATGCTTGATTGAATATTCATGAAAACATATGATGAGCATACCAAATAAAAAACACATTAAAAACTGCTAATGCCTAGAAGCTACATCACAGATTCACAGCAATCCAAAATAATACACATGACTAACTCCACGCTCCAATAAATTGAAACTATACCTTAGCAACACCATGTATGTATCAATGACAATTAGCTACTCATTGGACAGTATATATTAATTAAATTTACATTACACATGAGTGTATAAATCACAGTTATAGGGAAAAACAATATAGCTATGGTATGCAGGAATTACAAAAGGCAGACAGTAAGCTGTTAACTGTTATAAAACTAGAAATTATAAATTCAGTTTACAACGAACATAAAGCACTAATGGAACTTATAATCAAACTAAAAATATTAATATCTTTGAGAATCTAAAAACCAACCTCAGCACACTTTTTGGGTAGCACTAAACGCCCAATTCGCCCAGCATCACTAGCACTCAAGGTTTTTTGAAACAAGGGGGTAATTACAGAATTTGAACTGGAATAAAGTTAAGATACTGTAGCTTCCAGTATAGCATTGGATATACTAGGAAAATGAAGTGCATTAAAATAGTTACAAAATATAAACATAACCAACACCACAGTCATATATTGATTTGAAGGATACTCTATAGATATTTGCTGTAGCTCCAGATCAGTACACCTGGGCCAGTACCGTGGCAGTAACTGGTTTCTTCCTCGGGCATCTGCTCGAGGCCGCCCATTGCGAACCTGAGCTTCACCTGATGAGTCAGGTGCTAAATGCATAGTGCCATTAAACTGCTTTCCTGGAGGTGGTGGAGTTTGTTGTGGATGACTTCCAGTTACCCCAAGCTGACCATTCCTTTCATTTTGGCATGAATTAGGTACAGGCAAACCAAATTGTTGAGGAGATGACTCTTCCTTCAGAGAAAGAGGCTGTTGACACATATTTAAACATGAACTTGATTTGTCTTCATTCCTCATTCCTGCAATATAATGAAGAATCAGGTTATACAGTTATCTTCATGTTATTAAGAGACAACTCCACCTCCTACACCAGATAACAGAAAAAGGTAAAAAGTTCAGAGAATGTAAAACCCCCCTCACCATTCATAAGCATCATCTCCCGTGAGCCAAGTTTGACACTCCAAGACATTCCAGCCAAATCCTCATTTTTCTTTTCCAAGGCCGAAGCAGGTAACCTTTCATTGCAATACATTTTGTCAAAGCTATTGGATAATTCCATTAAAGAAGGCACGTCTGGAAGCATGTCAGGTGTAGAAGCAGAATTGAACAGACTGGGTGCTTGCTTCCATGGTACAGGACCTGATCCAGCTAATTGATTCCAACCTTTGGCAGATAGATCTCTAAGTCTATCCGAAAAACGATTTTGAAGGGGAAAAGATTGTGGCCATGGCAGGTTAGATGGCTGAAAAACATATAAAGAAATAGAGTTACAATGCTAAAAATGTTCAAAAAATGGGGACAATTTAGTACAAGCCATAATTTACACAAAAGAGCAGTAAAGGGAAATTAAAGTAGTTATCTTGAACAGTGTCAATGCAACATTCATTATAACTGATTCTACTATTATTTTTTTGTTTGTAATTTCTATTGTGTTCAAACTCTCCCACTGACAATTTTTCTATGTAATTATTATTGCCAAAAAGAAACAAGAAATTCAGCTTCAATATTTTTCAATTTTGTCACATACTTCTTGCATGAACTGGTACTTCACAGATTTGAAGGAAACATTTAGTTTCACACAAGAAGAACTTTTACCTTATTCTCCATCAACAATGAAATGGAAACTTCAAGAGTTCATTTCACTGGAAACGGAACAAAAAAGGCATGCATATAACCCACAGAGCACTCATGATACAGAAAGCACTACAAGTTAAGCCCAAACAGAGGAGGGAAATAAATAAATGTCTTAATGATAGAGAAACTTACCAAAATAATATTTTTGCGAGCACATGCAAAACATTCAATCCCTCCAGGATCCAACAATACAAAGGATTGACTTGAAACAATACACCCGCAATGAATCCGCTGCAGAGAATCATCAGTCATTAATTAAAACCACATAATTCAAACTTATCTTCAGGAACCTATGTAAAACCCTTTGCATCATACATAGTAACAGTAACATCAATAAAGCACTTGAGCAACATTAATCATCAGTTAAAACTACATAATTCAAACTCAGCTTTGGGAACCTATGAAAAAGCTTTTGCATCAAACATATTAACAATAACATTAATAAAGCATTTTAAGCAACCACATAAAGATTTGGCTCACCTTCCTACATGTCTCACAACTCCTCCAACCAGTAGCATTTACGTGAAAAATCTCACAGAACCTCCCTTCTTCAAAAGCAGAGCTAGGTATCACAGAACAACCAAATTTTACAAAAGGAATAGCAACATGCATTGCACAAGAAAACAATATCAAAATATAGATAAGAAACAGGCACAATTATTAATGTACGGCCAATTAAATTTTTGATCATGACATTCATCACCAAGCCTCATACAAAAAACCAAAGCATACCATTTATTTGCTCTTTCCATAATAAACAAACAGTAAACACAGATGTTTATGCAATCAGCAAGGTCAACCTGTTATTGAACCTATTAGAAGTTAAAACCTCTCATGGCAGAGAGAAAATCTGGTATTAATATTGATTAACCCAATGAGAAAAAGAGCACAATGAGTTTATATACATGAGAAGCAAAGCTTGCATAGCTAGACTTTGATAGTTCTAAGAAACTATTCTAACAAGGTGACAGCAAGTAGAGTTGACTGTCTAACAGTTCACAAACAGAAAACTACCTAACTGTAATCTAACTGTAGTTAGGAATAGCTTAACTGCAGCGTTAACAGAATAAAGAAAAGGATATACTAACAGACTAAGCCTATAGCTTAGTAGAGATATTAAGCCTTATAGTTATTCACATAATTAAAGATACACAACTGCTTTCAGATGAATATAGAAAGCAATAAAACAGAGCCACCATAACCAGAAGAAGAAAAGGTTGAACTCAAACCAAGCATTTGAAAAATGCACACAAATTGAAAAGATATATGAATTATGTAAAGAAAAATGACTTCGAAAACCATCATAGAAAAAAGAAGAATAACACCCATTGTGTAACATCTACTGAAGTAAATGAAAAGACAACGGTCAAGACTCATTAGTAAGGAGATCTACAACTAGTGAAGTATGTAGGAATCATCTGTTTAATATTAGCTTTAGTTTAATGAGGCCAATCCGAATATTACTCATGATGTAATTTGTGATGCCTATGGTGAAGAATTTCTTGAAAATAAAACATTGTCCAAAAACACAGTCAGGATATAGTTATTAATAGCACATTGTGAATAAACCATGACACATAAATAAACCATACAATTCCAAATATCCAAATTCTAAATAATAAACCATGACACATAACTTTAAACATTTTAAGTAAAATAAAAATCAAATTATCAATATTGAAGGAGTTTATAATTCAGAGCCTTGCCACAGTTCTTCACTGACTACAACAACCCACCATTTTTCTGCTAGGTACAATTGGTCACATGGAGAGCAATCATCATCACCATTGAGATCAAGGTAATTTTCAAAAGTTTCTCCTCTCAAGATTTCTTACATCTTCCTTTACCCCCTTTTAATCAGACTACCTTTCCTTTGATCCACTTTCTCATTGGAGCCTCTAGTGGTCTCCTAATCACATGACCAAATCACCCAGGACAAGTTTCCATCATCATCGCCTCAATAAGTTCCACTCCAACTCCAACAATCCAAACTCTCTCCCCAGGCATCTCCATTCCCAATCTTAAAAAAATTTATTGAATGTCTACTTCAGCATTCTCATCTCCACTATACTTCTGTTTTGTCCTTGAACACCATTCTCGTCCCTACATTTACTAATATAAATCGTTGTTGGTCTTATAATAGCCATCCACTACAATTTTCCTATGAATTTCACAGGTATTATTAGATCAGAGAAATCAGGCCACAAACTAAGTGAAGGTCAATCTTTTTGAAAAATGGGACTGTTGGAAAAATGAGGATAAAGGGTAGACCACAATCAGAAATTTTAAGGGGGTCAGGGACTGTTTAAAATAGTACAATACTTAAAACAGTGAATATGGATACCACATAACGCGAAATAGTAGCACTAGGAATTTTTCCACAGTACAGTTGTGCACTTATAGGTAGCACGAAGACCAGTTGCATGTGCCATATCTAAAGTATTAATAACTGTTCACCAATGCCCACACTCAAAAACAAATACACTAACAAAGCACCGAAGCTCACACAAAATTCCCGTTCTGCTTGAAAATATTGGCAAGAAAAACAGCTATGGATCCACAAACAACCACATAATCTGAGAAGCACAGCACAAATCCCATCTCTATGCTTAACATAGCTCCAAATTTGAAACACCACGTACCAAATTTGAATTCAAAATCACCCCTTCCGTTAAACTAATTCAAAGCTCAAACCTTATAGCAACAACAATACCCTCTAAAACACAACTTTTTTAATAAAAAAAAACTAAAGCAGTAAACTTTATCCAAATTCTGAGGAAAAATGCCCAAACCCAGAAACCTCACCAATAACTTATAACCCCCAATCTCTTATACTAACTGCCACGTGTAACTTGCTCCAAAATCCAAATTTCAAAAAACAAGTAGCAGAAACATAGAAATAGTAAAAAAAAAATAAAAAAAACTGTTTTTTTTTTCAAAAATAAAAGAAGAGAGAAAAAGGAATTTTTGTTCAGTAAAAAAAAATTGAAACAGAAGAGCGTAAGAGTGAAGAAAGCAACGAAAGGCGTAAAAAAAAAAAAAAAGAAGAACGAACCCGCATCGATCACAAAGCTCGGCTTGTTCTCCGCTACGGAGTCTCCAACCTTTCTTAGGTCTTTCGGGTTTGAATTCGTTGCAGTCAGAATTGAAGCAGCGTTTGGAGGCAGAAGAAGACGAAGCCGAAGCCATGGCGAGTCTGAACCTTGAAGAATCCAAACCCGCAACGGTTGGTGCGGCTTGATCTGCAATTAGCGAGAACCAGAATAGAGATAGAACGAAGAGGGTTTTAGAGAGAGAAAGTAAGGGTAGTAGTAATCGTAGTAGTAGTGGAGTGTTTTTTAAGTGAGAGAAAGTGTGAAAACGGGGTTTAAAAAAAAAAAGTAGTAATAGGAGTTGTTGTTGTACCACTATTCCTCATTCGGCGTCGTCGTTTCTCTCTCCCTCCTTTTCATAACTTTTCTTCCTCTCTCTCCTTCCTCCTTCTACAAAATATGAAAACATTGCCACAACATGAATTTTAATCATTGTAATTAATTAAAATTATGTTTTTCAGAACAAGTTTCACATATTTGGGTACGTATGTTTGAAAAGAAAAAAAAAATAAACTGTGTATTAATAATGGTTTTTTTTTTCTTAGTATCATGAGCACCTAGTATATAAAAAAAACAAACAATTAGACTTTTAAGACAAACTACGCCACGAGTCTCTTGTTGACGTGGTAAAGGTTGTCCGTTTTTTTCATATTAAAAGAAGACATCGTGAGAAAACAAACGGAATGGATTGATTCAATTTAATAATAAAATTGAATGCTATTTAAGAGTTACATAATATTGCTTGCTAAAAACCAAATAAAGTTACGTAATATTATTTTAAAATATCATGTATTTTATGATCTATTAGTGTTTGTCGTTTATATAAAATTAACTTTGGCTTTTCACTTTAATAGTAAAATCAAAACCACTTCTAGTCCTCAGTAACGTAACAAGTTTCCGCAAATCCAAGAATCTAAAAGTAGAATCACATGTCCAAGTGAATCCCACAAACTCTGATCAGTAAACTGTAAAAGTGCAATATTAGGGTGTAAAATTTGGTGAATGTATATATATATATATATATACATATGATTTGGATTCAACTGTTGTAATACGTTGAACTAATTTATTTATAGAATATATATATATATATATATATATATATTTTTATTTATATTTTATATTTAATTATTTAGTATTTTAATTATTTATCAAATATTTATGAATTAAATAAAATATATTAGATCGTGTTTAAAGAGTCAAAAATTAACGTAATATAATATATCTCAAATTTAATTTTATATAAAAATATTTTAATTAAAAATTGGATCAACAGTGGAAGACTTCACATATATTTCTAAAATAATAAGATATTATCCTTCTATTCTGATTTCCTTAAAAATGAAAAGTTTATAGATATATAACTTTTCTTAAAGGAAAGATAATAAAAGAATTATGCATTACTTTTCAATAAACACAATGATAAATAATTTCTGTGTAGTATTCCAAAAAAATAGAAAAACATAAGTTGAAAAGGGTAGCGTAATATGTTGAAAGTGAGGAAAGAGAAGGGCAAATCGGTAATTAGAAAGGGTTTGACTGGTGCCGGACGCGTTGGAATCGAAGTTGAGGAATGAATGAGGATAATGGAAGCACGTGAAAGGAATGGAAGGGGATGGCGAGTGGAGTTATATTCTCACGCGCTGAGAGTGGGGAATATTGAGTTGGGGTAGACAATTATCTTGCATGGCCCGCGAACTCACGCAACGGCATCACGTAATTCGCGACTCCCAACGAATACGTGTTTAGAGGATGCTGCGCCTTCTAACATCACGCGCTTCAGTTTCTTTTACAAGTTTTGAATAACTTCTTATCCACACCCTCCTAATTAATCTCACCAATACTTTATTTATATATTTTATATTTTAAGTTTTTATAAGAAATTTACTGCTGTAATTTACTTGCTTCTTGTTTCAATTCTTATCTGATTTTTGCAAGTCCTGTAAATACCACATTGTATATTTAGCAATTTTAACAATGTTTTATTCCAATACAAAATAAAATTAACAAAAATTTTAACTCACTTTTGGGTCTTGTAAATAAATTAGATGTTCAAAATTTAAACTCTTTTAATATACAACACCACATCACATTATTTTATTTTTAGTCACATCAATTATTATTTTGCTACTTATAAAGAAGTAGACAAGTTTATTTATTTGATTCTCTTGTTTTTTATTTTACGTACAGAATTCATAAATGTGAAATTAATTTCTAATATATATTTGTTATAGTATATATTAAAGTAGTTAGAATATGATTATTTGAGAATAATTTCTCTCAATAAATCTTAGGAGATATGATTAGTTAGCTATCCTTCTAGGGATATTTATGATGGAAGGATTCTCAGAATTCATGTATGCAACCAACCATGCAAGTCGGTACAGACTTTAATTAATTTCATAATTATATAAAAGCATACTATTATATTTTTTTATTTTTTTTAAAAATAAATATTAAAATTAATAGAAAATTTTTAATATTAGTTTAATTAATTTTTTTGTCGACCTAGTTCTCAGGATCCTCGTTTCTAATTCTTGTAAAATATTTTGATAATATTTAATTGTTTATTTATTTTCTTAATCTTTTAGTTTTTATCGATAAATTAAAATGGTTAAGGATTATGTCATATAATTATAAGAAATTATTATCATAATTATAAGAAATTAAAAATTAAATAGGTGATCCAAAATGCGGGTAATAATCTTAACTTAACTTTGCAAACCGATTTATAAGATAAGATTCACATCTCATTTATATATACTATAGAAATACCAATTTTTGGATTAAGTGTTTATTATTAGATTAAAAATTATAATTTTTAGTCTAGTGATTAGCGTCTTAATCCAACAACTGATATCAAAGCTAATGTCACAAGGCCAATTCCGGCAGGTATAATTGTTGAGGGAAAATTATTGTGGATATATATCAATTGTCTCATGACAGAGACCAGACTAAGTCATAATTGACTCATGGTGTTTAGACCGTTACAATCTTAGTAAAAAGAATTGCACTGTAACAAAAAATCATTTGATCTAACAACAAGTTATATTAGACTTCTGACATCTACCACGTTTATTAATAAATTAATTTTTTCTCATGAAAAGTGATTTTTCATGTACACATATTAAAGTTCAAACATCTAATCATCATATTATTAAAAGCTCATTCCATTCACACTAACTAAAATTAGTTTATATTCTTGCACGTCAAGATTATTGAGACAAACCGTGTTTCATGCTAGAACAAGTAGTTTTGGAGCAAAGGTTCTTCCATAATCTAAATACATGCATTCAAGATGAAAATGACAAGGCCAACAACCAATTTGACAGGTGTAAGAAAATTCTTTAGTCATCCTTAATTATCGTTGGGACAAGAAACAATTTGATTTTTTTCGTGGCATGATATGATAAACACTAGACAGTGAGAGATATAGGCACACCAATTCTTCTTTGGCATAAAACAATTCTCGACCACATCTAAGGTTCTGTGATTCATCTATTAACAACGTTGTTTTCCTAGTTGCTTGTTTCCTCCGAAAAATTAACGTTTGCATAGTACCCACAGACCACACGTCGATGATTATTTACCTTTTTAATTATTTATCTTTGCTACCAGTTAATGATGCTAGATTAATTCAAGGCTAATTCATGTACATCAATTGATTCAAGCTAGGCTCATTTTCAAATATTATTCTATAGAAATAATTAATTTTGTTTACATACATATATAAATAGAAAATATTTAATAAACAAGTATAATACATGTACAATCAGATAATTAATTATAAAATATAACAAGAGAAAAATAAATATATATATATATATATATGAGTTAACTAATTGATTACTTATTAATAAAATTAAATATAAATACATATCCCACCTTCACTTAGCATGTTATGAACCATTGGCACTTAATACATTCTTGGATTAATTTGAATGAAATCTAATCCACACACTTATTACAAGACGTCTTGCACATGACATAATGATACTTAATTATTGTTTACTATGTGCCACGTTCTTAGAAAACACCAAATATAATATTAATTAATAATGGTCCATGTAGTTTGTGTGTGTCTGTTTCTCCGTTTGATATCACACAAACATTGGAGAGATCCGAGAGAGCTAATATATGAGTTGAAAGTACATGCAAATTAAAAATGATAAGATCATCTATCGATAGAGGGTTTCAGAAATTAATAGGTTGTAGATTCATTTCTCTATGCTTTTGTTATTGGTTTGCTAACTCTTCAATCTTTAAATTAATTCAATGACGACCATATATGATATATATGACGCCACACGATGACGAATGCAAAATAAATAACTAAAATATATATGTATATATACATACATGGTCAAATTAAAAATAGTTTAAATATTAATTCAAGTTAGAAAAAATTAAGCCAAGAATTCTTTAATGGAGGGCTTAACATTGCACAAGAATGTCTTATCAGATTACGTTACCTAACCGAAAGTTAAACGGGACTTTTGTTTTCACCATTTTAATTAGCTTAATGAGTTAAGTACCGGTCTAATTAGTCACATATAAATAAATAAATTATTATATTAATATGTTTATAAATTAATAATATAAAGAAAACATAAAAAGATGTTAGTGGACGAGTTGATCAAATATTATAATATTTTAGTCAAAATCGTATTTAAATATTTTAAAAGTTAAAAATGGGTGTTATATAAAAAGAAAAATTATATATACAAATGAGTTTTTTTTTTAAAATAAATATTATAAAAGTTTTATACCATATTAATGAAAGGTTTAATATCTGTTGTAACTTTAGTTATAAAATGTAAAATATGTATAAATTGTATGTGAGTTATGAACCTAATTTATCTCTATAAAACTAGCTTGTAAAATGAAAATTACTCTTTATCTGTATACATGCAACAAACTATATCACTAGACAATGTGAGACTTTCAATAAATTTTTATTATACATAATCCCTCATTTTGATAATCAGGTACCTTATTTTAAGCCTATTTGAAAAAAGATAAATTATTAAAAAATTAAGAAATAACTCATTTTTTTTTAAGAAACTTTAAATAAAATCATTCTTTCCTATCTATATTAATACTCATTTCATGAAATTTGTGAGCATTTAAAAGTTTAAATACAAAAATTAGAAAATTTATTTTTCAACGACAAATTTCTTAAAAGTATAAAACATTAGGATGAAAAAAAGTAGAAATAATCAAGTCTAATACACTTCCTTTTAATCTGGCTTTCAACATTGTTTTTCCTCTAATTCCACTAATCAAACATTACCGTGATGTTCAATAAACTTCGTTTACTATGACACATTGTTACAGAACATGCTCCTTATAATATAAATCCTTGACTTGGAAGGCTTGAAAAATAATAACAAAAGTGAACATAGAAGCAAAATAGGTTAGGCTAATTGGCATTGTCTTGCCGCCCCATCACATCAAGCAAGAAGCAACATCGAAGGAACAAATTTGTAATCTAAAATTGCATTATTAACTATACTCAACATATGTAGTAGCATAAAACTTATCGAAAATAAGAAAGGAAAAACAGTAAAAGGAACGGGACAAGAACGTAAGTGCAATTGTAAAGTTTTTAATCTACGTACTGTTAAACTGAACCTAGTAACAATAAACGAATACATGTGCTTAAGGACAAAATAAGACAAATTTAAGGCATGACCTATGTTATCTATTATTAGAATTATGCTAATCTTATTAAAGTTGCCAACTAATCTTATTAAAATTATGCTAATTTAAAACATCTTCTTTAATAATCCAATCTTCTCTATTCATAGTTTCGTAAAAATACGAGCTCTTATCCATTAGCATTTGTTATTTATTTATATAATTTGATCGTAACTCCACGTATAAGCAAAATTATTATCACTATATATTTGTTTGTGTGCGATGTTGATAATGACCTTTTATCATAGTGTGTTTGATGTATCATATTAGGTATTAGTGCTTTCTTATTTGCAATAATACGCTCAACTAGTAATATCAGATAGGACAAAAGAACTTTAGGTTCAATCTTCACATATAAATATACTCAATAACTCATAATTATGACTAATGACATATGTCCAGACCTTGCAATGTTATAACTTTATAATGATGTTAATGAGTTTTTTTAAAAGTATTATTGTTAAGAAAATATTATTAATGTTCAATAAAATAAATTGTAAGAAAAAATGTTAAATAAAAAATTTATTATATGAGAAATTTGATTAATTTCTGAATAAATTGAATGGAAACTGTTATAGTTCTTGGGATATGAAAATGGCTAATTAAATTCTCGACAATATAATGGCTGTTAACTTTGCTTCAAAGTAAAAAATCAATGCTTTTCAGCCATGCTATAAATTATTAATTTTTCTTCCTCTCTAGTGTTAATTTGTTTATAGATTCTAATACTTGGATGTTGGATTTCTGAGCTTGTTCCGATTTGTTGATTGTTGTCTAGATCTTTTCATTTTCCATTCTTTTTTTCAAAATAAATTAGTAGTATTGGTGATAGATATTTAAATTAAGAAAGCTGTTGTAAAACATTAATTTTTTCCCATTTTTATTTTCAAGTTATATTCCTCTTCTCTTACTGATTTCAATATATATTACTGTGAGCTACTTTGGTGAAAATTAAAACAGTTATGTCTGTAAAACTTATGTTTGAAGTTACCTTCTTTCTTTGATTCTTCAATCAAAATTATATTTTTTATAAAAAAATATGTAATAAGGGATAATCTTTTTGATATAGGTGGCAAACACATTTAGGACGAATCTTAATATAATTATATTTTTATAGAATGGTCCTTAATCACACTTTTTGGAATTATCACACCAGTAATTACCTTGTTAAACATATCGTGCATAATCTAGATATAAATCATGCAAACATTTTTCTTTTTCTTCGTCGTCTTCTGCTAATACTTATTTGGCATTCAATCATAAGCCTTTTCCAAATAAAAAAAAATATAAATTTCTTGCAGTTCTTTGGTTACCTTTCCATCGATCCATAAAAAATAAATGACCTCTGATTTTTTACATAAAAACAAATTATTATTTTTTAATTATTGTATATCTTAATATAATTTTATACCTTTATTTTTTTATAGTTATTAAATTAAATTAATTGTTTAAGTGATTAAATAGCATATAAAATCATACATTTAACAAAAAATTTGTAATTTAGTCATTAACAGTTTATTTTCAAATTTTTGTTATTTATTATTTATATATTATTTGAATTAAAATATAATATATAATTGTATTTAAGATTATAGAAGTAAAATTTATTTTAAAATATATAATATATTTAAGACTGTATAAATAAATTTTATTTTAAAAATTTAATAATGAATTCTTACTATTAATCCGAAGTCAGAAATAAAAATGAATTTAAAATTTCCAAAATCGTTTCGAAAAAAGTTTGAACCCAGGCTTTAAGGGAGCCAAACTTGCCCCAACCGGCATCATTGCCATGGCTAAGTGTACCATTCACTTTAGTATATAATAAATTATCCCCTTTTCTAATAGTAGTGATATGAAAGACTTCAAATGACAATGCAAAACGTTATTTAGACTCTGCAACTATGCTTAGATTTCATTCCTTAAAAAAAATCTTGGATTGCAATCAATTGAGTGCAGAGTGGGGTATTAGCAACACTTGGTGGTTGAAAATGAAATCGCTAAGTGAAATCAGTTGAAGCACAATGAGTTAGCAACTCCTCAGAGTGTGCATGCCGCGACATACAGCCCACGCTTGATGCAATTCAAGGGGCATAACGAAACCGGTTGGGTGCTTTTAACTTAGAAAATAACGATGAAAAATTGAAAGAAAAAAGGAATTCCTTCTTAATAAATCAAGGTAAATGATTTTGTCAGCCCCACCAATTTCGTGTTGTGAAAGAAACTTGCTATATACTCACTCAAATTTTTGTGTTGCTGTACAGGATAGATAACCCATGGAAGGTTCTGTTTATGCCAACATATCAGCAACTATAAACAATTTGCGTGGAATGAGTATCTATCCTGCATGGAAAATGGGCCCGGGAAAAAATTTAACCAAAAGTATTATACATGAGGGGTAAAAAGTGTAGCTAAACCTTGATCCACTGTTATCTGTAATTTGTCATAGGCCATCAAAGCCTTTTGCTCACACTTGTAAGTTCCTTTCCCCCTCGCCAGAACCTCGCCATCTGAATCTATGATCCCTTCTTTCTCATGATTGTTGGTGCGTGGACCAGGTTGCAAGCTGAATGCTTTCACCTGTAAATTGTTGCAAGATACAGATGTTAGCAAATTTTGTTGTGTAAATAAATCAATACAGAGACACTTTCTAAGGTAAAAGTAATTGCTACAAAAAGTATTGCACTGAAACGTATTGATGGTCAAACCTTTAGGTACATGACATATGGAGATTTCACGTGCCCTCCCTTATTCAACTCAGACATCAGCGAAAGCAATGGTAACTTTGGGCAATTCTTGATAATGATCAAGTCCAGATAACCATCAGAGAACTGCATTTATCAAATCTCAGTAAAAAAGAGGAAATCTCAGGCTCTAGCCCATAAGTAATAATGCTTTTCATACATATGCATTTTTGTGTTAGCCTGTGTATAACACTGTCCCACACTAGGCAGAAATTTATGGAATTGAACATTTAGATCACTTAACAGTGTTCAGCTGAATTTTCATAGATGTGAAAAATCCAGGCACAATTAAAGAGTTCATAAATATATACTCTATTGCGCTTATTTTAATCTTCAATTACCATATCCCTTGCTGTTAGTAACAATCATTAAAATCAAGCAAATTAAGATGTAAATAATCACTCCTCATTAATGCGTAACAGCTACTGTAGGGTGCATTTGAAATCTAATTGATACAGAATTGATCCTAACAATGGTGCCATCATTGCCATGATAGCAATTGGAAACATATCCCAGAATAACATTGAGGAATAAAGTAAGAAATCAAAACGTATGCTTGGTTCTTATTCATTCAAAACTGACCTTCGCATCAGGAGCTGCCATCGTGTCTTCGGCACCCCAAGGTACATTGTGAAGCCAGACAGAAATAAAGGGTCCATTTATAACTCTCCAATCCATATTTTCCAAGTTCATTTTAGGTCCTAGATAGCAAAGCCTTTCATGTTCTGCTTCACTTGGATCACTGTTGCCTCCTTCGCTAGCAGTAGATCTGCCAGGGTTTCTTGCAGGCTCCCCAAAAGCTTCATACCCAGGTGCAGGCACAAATGAAACACATCCAGTGTATTGCCTCAAATTGATCAGTCGACAGAGACCCTAAAGCAGGAAAGCAGTGAACAAAGAAAACAATAATTAATAACTTCTATCACTTACAGTTTTAAAATGAAATTCAAAACTGCATCACAGCAAAGTCAGAAAAGCATAGTTAGTTATGCAACCTCCTATAGTTGATTTTCCCACTAAAAGGTCATTCATATACAATGACAAATAGAGGTTAGAATTTCCCTTCAAAACAGAAATGAGCAAAATGAGGGATTCAACTATAAGTAAGAAATCATTCCCTAAAAATGAAGGCATGCATCCATAGTCTTTGCAACAAAAGCTTTTCCTTTATATTTGAGATCTGTTTCTTAGAGACATCAGACAAGTATAGTTACCCTAAAAAATACAAGTAGACAGAAACTGCAGGAAACTGAAAAGAAACAACGGCAAAATTAGAGAAGGGTAAACTATATATTGGACTAGATTGGCACTTTACTCAAGTGTGTCTAGCTACTGGTTATATCTGATACTGGTGCTAGAAATCAAAAAGTATATTTTCTGAACTATTAGAGGCATCCTAGATAAAGTCACAAACAGCCTCAGATTGAAAATACCCAAAACTAAAGCAGATGACCGGCAATTTGATGATTTAATTTTCTTTTAATGATGTTCATTCCATCAAATCAAATGAGTTGAAGATATTTGTAACAATAATCCATATACGAGAGACGCACAAGTGAAAGAAAGGAAATCATCATAAGTAATCATGTTGTAAAATTTACAAAATGGATTACTGACATAAAAATCTAGACGAGCACTTCCCATCCACCGATACTTTTCAGACTCAATGTCAATATCTGCCACCAGACCTGAAAGAGAATAATATCCCAAATGGGTATCATATAATGTCGAGAGTGAAGTGTACAGTCGGAATCATATGCAGATTCAAGTTGGGCAAACGAAGATAAGAAAGAAAAATTGCAAACAGTTAGCCTAGATGTTTTAGCACAACTGCCACCACCTCAATGGCATAATCCAGAACATGGCAAGAGTAATTACCCCATGCAAGCATCAATATACTGAAAAATTTGGTTTCCCCTTGAGTAATGGTAGCCACATCAAGTGGTTGTTTATGCCCTGTCAGTATTTAATAAACAGTTCAAACTTATAAGAGCACAGGAAAAAAAATGTACATGACATGTTTGAATGACTTAAATGGATTGAAACCTCGTATAATGGCAAGAACAGCATAAGCTACTTCACAAGGATCACCGATTGAATCAAGAAGAGATTTAGCCATGCCATTTCCCGTACCTTCAAAGCATGGAAGAACTTATTAGCCTGGCACAACAAAATTTGTATAATTTCTCATACACTCATCATCTACAGATAACAAAACATAAAGATAAACCAAGTAAACAAAATCCAGCGAATAATACTAGCTTTGCCTCTCCATTCCTGATACACAATTACTACACAATAGCTTAACTTTCCCACAGTTAACCAATAAACCCTCAAAAGTGATAGAGTCCAATTAAATAAACCCTATTCAACAAAATAATAATAATGAATAACCTGCAGGAACTACCCCAAGGGGCATCTTTATTGCCGCAGCCCAATCCTCTCTTTGAAGAAGTCCATTTACAACCTACTAAAGTGTGCGATATTTGTCAGATTAGGAAAAACAGTAGATAAACAGACAACAAAAGTGAACCAGTGCAAAAGTATTATAGAACACACAGGTGAAGTACAATGTTATATGATAATTAATTTGCATTAACAATAACAAACAAGATGATAGCAATTACAGGAAAAAAAAGAAGCAATGGCAACGAAACTAACCTCAACCAAAATTCCATCTCCACTAACACAAACAATCCCATCGTACTTGGTAATATCAAGCGAAGCAGCAACTTCCTTCGCATGGAGCTGATGCTTGGTCTCTGAAGAAAATCACATCATACACACAGATACACAATTAATCAATTAGTAAAGTAATTATCAACCAAAAACACAATAGCAAGAAAAAAAAACAACAAAATCAAAGCACCTTGGACAGTAATTTGGATTTGAGCATCTTCAAGAAGAGGTTTAACTTGTTCATCCAAAATCTTCGTAGCAGATTTCTTCCCTCCAAACGGATTAACAAAAACAAACAACCTCTTAGGGCGACCTGCATTGTAATTTAATTTAATTTGATTCATTCATTTATGAGGAGAGAGAGAGAGAGAGAGAGAAAGATGAAAAATAATATACCGAGAGAATCGATGCATTGGCGAAGCTTAAGGCACCAGAGTTTGTGCGTTTCAGGGGATGAGGGCATGAAAACGACGTCGTTGCGAACGAGTTTAGCGGTGGCAGAGGCGACGCAACAACCGTGGCGAGTCTCGACGAGGCTCTTGATGTTAATGTAGGGACCACTGGCTACGAAGCCGAGAACGTCCTTTTCGAGGGACAAACAGCGTTGGATTCCTTCCGACCACCAGAGACGGCCGTCAGCGAGGAGTGCGAGGGGGGTGACGGTGCCGTTAACGGTGACCCTATCGGACATTAAGGGACGCTGCTGATCCATGTCCGTCCCACGCCTTGTTTGACGCTAACCAGCTTTGACAACACATAACCAATTTCGATTCAACTCCTTCATTCTTCGCTCTTACATATTCTACTCTACATGTTATAGCAAATTATAAATATGTTTTCTTTTTTTTGACGAAAAAAATATCTGTGTCAATACTTTTTTAAAATTTCATTTAAAAATCTGAAATATAATTATCTTCATCTTTTGAGGTCTTTGTAATAAACAATTATAATTTTTTAGTTTAAAAGTTATTCCTTATAAAAGAATCATCATTAATTATACTTGTTAAGATTTTTGTAATTACAGTATAAGAGGTGTATGCATGTTAAATAGTTATAGCTAAACCTTAAGAATTATTTTTTTTATATAAAAACCTCGGGGTAGTCGAATTAGGCCTTACGGCCCACATCACCCACAAAATTGTTGGGCCCAAAATGCAATGGGTCAAGACCAAGCAACCAGCATACGCAGTCAAATTACCAAAAACCCAGCTCCATCTGACCCATGGGTCTCACTTTCTCTATCGTAATTATAGAATTAAAATATATTTTTTTGACATATTTTAAAATAAATAATATAAATGTAACTACAGAATTATATATTTTAAATATATTATTAATTATAATTATTATTTTTTAAAAATATAATATAAAATATTAAATTCGATGATATAATATATTAAAATTTTAATTTTAAATAGATTAAGTTAGACAATTTTAGATTAAGTTACACCAATCGAATTTAGTTTTAGATTAAATTAGATAACGGAACACTCCTAACCTTTATGCAAATCAAAGTATTTAGATTTAGCAAAATAAATTATTAGGTTTTCAAAATTTATATTTTACTATTTAAATGAGAAGAGAGTAAATATTGCTGGATGTATTGCCGCTTCTTGCATGTCCATTATTTTAGCATTTCATCATTTCATTTCTGTAATATTGATGGTAAATTTGAATTAGAAGTTAGATGAAGATAATAGAAGTAAGAAAGAAAAAATAAAATTAAAAGAGAAACATAGTAAAAAAATATGTGTTGTTTACATTGAAAGAAATAATAATAAAATAAAAAAAAAGTTAGAAAAATTTCTCTCTATTTATTAATGATCTATGTTAAAAGTTATTATTTTTTTAAGAATCTTAAATCAACATGATGAAGCTAGAGATCATTCCCCATGTCAATTTAAATTCATATAAAAACAATAGTAATGACTTAAGCCAAAATTATTCAACAGCTTTACAGCCCATACATACACTATACCGAACAAAGATATTGTATAAAAACTATATTTAAGAGGATTAAATCCATACAAGTTCTCACAAATTGGAGTTGTTTGATTAAAAAAGACCTGTTTTAAATCTGTTCCAAAGATAAGACTTTAAAAGGGTGAAAAAACCAACTTTATTCTCAAGGATAAAGGATAAAGCCGACACAAAAGTCAACAAAAATAAAACAAAAGATAACTTCAAAAAGAGATAAAGAAAAGAAATTATTCCATATTCCATTATGAGAAAAAAAAAGAGAATAATACATAATTAACATTTGTCTATCTTTCAGCACGTGTGTATTACGTAAGTCACATTATTTATGACGCAATCATCATCAAGTTGAATCACCCCATGTGGCAAGCAGCAGTGAAATACTGACAAAGATTCTCAATCCAACGGCCCAAATTCCAAGATCAAAGGCCCACCATCCAGGCCCAACAAACAATAACTTCCAGATTCGCAAACCGTTAAACCCGTCATCACTCACACCGTTACCCAAATCTCAAAAGAGAAAACAAAAAAAAGTGTCTCGGCTTCGTTCATGCGACAAACATAAGCGTCGAACGAAGAGAAAATTCGGCGAAATTTCTCAGATTCTGCAACTTTTTTTTCTGCTGAGGATTTTCTGCTTTCTGCTTTTCTATCCACTCGAATCCTCTCATCTGTCACTGTTACTGTTAGTTTTTTCTTTTATTAAAAGGATTCGGTGAGTGACGACGAAATCCGCCAGCTTGCTGCGAGAGTCCGTTTGGTTGCTGAGAAAACGAAGGAAAATTAGAACGGTGCTGTGAAGTTCTTTTTCTTTCACTTTCTCTGCAAACAAACGGTGAGAAAGTGAGAATAATAATGCAGACGAGGTACATGGAGAGATCGAACGGTGTGGCGAGGGAGAAGCGAGGTTTAGATTCAGGTTCCGCTGAGGAAGATCAACCTGAAAGAAAGCGACCTGCTTTGGCTAGGTCATTATTTATTCATATCCAAATTTTGGTTGAAGCTTGATTTTTGTCTTGAATTTGCTTATGAATGTGTTGCTTTATTTGGTCATAACATTTTGCAGTGTAATTGTTGAGGCGTTGAAAGTGGACAGTCTGCAGAAGCTTTGTTCATCACTGGAGCCTATTCTGCGTAGAGTTGTAAGAAAATTAATTTCATCGTGGGATTTATTTTGTTTTCGAAAAATATTTGATAGCGAGGACAATCGACAACTAGTTATAAAATGTTATAAAATGTGAGGAAAAAAATATGTGTACGTGAATATATTCTGAGAGGGAGTTGACTACGAAGTAAAATTGTTTTGTTATCTGAAGATATCAATTGCTCACTTAAATAAGAAATCGATGCAAAAAAAATTTTTGTTCATTGTGGGATTATTTATATTACCAAAGTAAATTTTTTTAATTCTGATTGAGAAATAGTACTGATTGCACTTGAAAGAACGGTAGTTAAGTTTGTCATTCGTAAAATTGTACCTATATGCCTTGTGTTGTCAAATAGAATTCACTGAAACAAATCCGTAGGTGAAGTGAATTGGTCATATGTATATATGCCACTTTGCATGAATGATGTTTGGTCGAGGATATATCTTATATCTTATTCTTGCTTCTTGCTAAACAGGTTAGTGAAGAAGTAGAGTGTGCTTTGGCAAAATTAGTCCCTGCCAAGCTTAGTGGGAGGTATTATTTTGATACCTCAAAGTCAATTTCATGACCATATTTGTTTGGTAATTTGATATTATCCTAAGGTATTTGTAGCTAATTTTTTTTTTTTTTCAAATACTAAAATAAAACACAGGTCTTCTCCCAAGAGCATAGAAGGCCCTGGTGACAGCAGTTTACAATTACAATTCAGGACCAGGTTATCCCTTCCCCTCTTTACTGGTGGGAAAGTGGAGGGAGAGCATGGCTCTGCCATACACATTGTTTTGATTGATACAGAAACAGGTCATGTTGTCACATCTGGACCAGCTTCATGTGTCAAACTAGATGTTATTGTACTTGAAGGGGATTTCAATAATGAGGATGATGATGATTGGACTGAAGAAGATTTTGATAGTCATGTAGTTAAAGAGCGAGAAGGAAAAAGACCTCTTCTGACTGGTGATGTGCAAGTGACACTGAAGGAGGGTGTAGGAACATTGGGTGAACTTACATTTACAGATAACTCTAGCTGGATAAGGAGTAGAAAGTTCAGGCTGGGGCTCAAGGTTTCCTCAGATTGTTATGAGGGAATGCGTGTTCGTGAAGCCAAAACAGAGGCTTTCACTGTTAAGGATCACCGTGGAGAATGTAAGTATTTAACTTGTCATTATTTTTGTTCTACCTTTCTTCTGTGATGAAACTTATACTTGATTGCAGTATACAAGAAACACTACCCACCTGCCTTGAATGATGAGGTTTGGAGACTGGAGAAGATTGGAAAGGATGGTTCCTTTCACAAAAGGCTAAACAAAGCAGGAATATTTACTGTTGAAGATGTCGTAAGACTTGTGATTAGAGACCCACAGAGATTGAGAAATGTAAGATTCCATAGACACTTTCTGTCAGGGGAAGGAGTTTTAAGCTTGTTCTAATGTTCAAATCTTACTTGTTTGGACATGATTTAGGGATCAAAGTTTTATCTATCAAAATGTTTCATAGAATAATTATCCTTGTGTAGATTCTTGGGAGTGGCATGTCAAATAAAATGTGGGATGTTCTTGTTGAGCATGCGAAGACTTGTGTTCTCAGTGGAAAACTCTATGTGTACTATCCCGATGATGCAAGGAACGTTGGTGTTGTTTTCAATAACATCTATGAGTTGAGTGGTTTAATTGCCAATGACCAATATTACTCTGCTGATTCTCTCTCTGACGGTCAAAAGGTAAGTCAACCCGCACAGTAAAATTTTCATTTATGTCGAGTCTGGATTGTACTGTTGGATTTCTTCCATAGTATGCTTAGTGACTTCTTGTGCCATTTACTGAAAATGTGGCCCATTTTTGTGGCTTCCTTGTTTGTACTTTGTACAAGCAATTCTTTGTCTTGAAGGCGTCCAACTCTAAGGAAGAATATACACTTAATTGGATCCTATGCTTGACTGCAAGTCATTTTACTTTTATTCATGGAGTTCTTGCAGACTTGCAGGACAGCTTGAAACATTGTGCTAGTTTTAAAATGTTGCTCAGGCATAGAATATCCACCACATGGTTGTTTTGAACATGTGTGAACACATCAGATAGGCAGTTGGCTTAGTATAAATTTACCATTTAATGTTTCTAAGTGTCATAAAGGTGAGAAGTTCTTCTCTTCTAGGAAAGGAAAAGTAAAAGGTGAAGTCTCTAAAATATGTGAGTCTCTTTTTCTTGTAGGTTTATGTGGACACATTGGTGAAGAAGGCATATGAGAATTGGATGCATGTTATTGAGTATGATGGCAAGTCTCTGCTAAATTGCAATCAGAACAAGACTTTAGGCACCTCCCAACCTCTGGCTCCAACTGGTTCCAATGATTATTCAATTTCAAACTCACTTGATCAGAAGACCTCCATCCCAAGCTTGCCAGTTCCTGTACCTACAGGACAGCCTTCAATGGATCCAGGACCAGGAATAACAGTTGGAGGTATATAGTTCCGACTAAAAGATTATTATATTAGCAAAAGAAACAAAAGGGTTTTTCTATTTTAGTTTTCCTAATTTCTTTTTAAATTCCCTCTATGCTGTTCCTCGTTTTCTTCTTAAGCCTTTTATTTTCACATAGTGCACATTTAGAAAATTAAAGATACTAATTCCTCCCAATGTTGCACACATTCCAGTGTAAAATCTGTAACTGAGATTAATATGGCCACAGGCTACTCATTCCAATCACATTCCAGAAATAGTATATATTGCCTATTTATGATGCCTCTACTCACTCCCGGTGTTTCTCTCATGAAATTGACTAAATGGACACACACTGGGCCGCAAGCTTCTTTTAGACTAGTTAATCAATACTATTTATATGGCGGAGTGCTTGACAATATTAATGTAACAAGGTTGTTGTGTCTCACATTGTGAACTCATTACTTGGGGATAATGTTAGCAAAAGAGAAAGATGGCATTACATGATCAATTTAATTGATTTTTACCGCACGTCAAAATGTACAACCTTTTCTCACCATAGATGTTTGTTCTGAGAAGAATGGTTCTAGACTGAGTGTTTTGGTTGCTGACTACATGTGAATAATGTTTGCAGGTTATCATAATGGTACGACATGCTCAATGCAACTACAGAATGATAATTTTAATTCTTCTATTCATTTTGATAACTCTGCATTCCCACTACAAAACCAGCTAATGGGTGCTTCACACCAATCTCAACTCCCAAGAAATGAAAATGGGGTGACTCTTGGTCCACGACAATCAACCACACTTGGCTTTCAGAATGTCAGCATTTCAAATCCTACTTATAGAGGATACGAAGACTTCTTCCCGGAGGAGGATATTCGAACTAGAAGTCACGAGATTCTAGAAAATGAAGACATGCAGCATCTGCTCCGTATTTTTAATATGGGAGGACAATCTCATCCTTCCTTAAATACTACAGAAGATGCATATCCTTATTCATCTCCTTACATGCATGCAACCTCCATGAGCTACAACTTAGACGATGAAGGCAACCGTTCCTCAGGAAAGGCTGTTGTGGGCTGGCTCAAGCTCAAGGCAGCTTTGAGATGGGGCATTTTTATTCGGAAGAGGGCTGCTGAGAGACGCGCACAACTTGTTGAGTTGGATGACCCATAGAATATGAAATCTGAGCAATCTCACATGTTATGATCTTGAGCTATAAGCATCAAATACAACTTTCTGGTACTCAGAATAGCAACCATGATGGATTTTATAGCATGAGTAGACATAAAACCTGGATTAAATTATTTGGTGCAGCCTCAAGTTAAAACTCCTACTGTGCCCTTTAGAAACAGTTGTGCAGCGACCTCTGCCTGTACAGGAATATCATCCTGCAACAGCTCTTGTATCTGTTTTACTTGTGATGTTTTTTTACACTCTATATTCTTGCCTGCAAGTTATGAAGATCCGACAGTTACCACCTGGTTTAGAATTAAGTCTGCAATGACACGCAAAAAACTGGGGCCAGTTCTTTATTTAGCAGGATGTACTAAATTTTGTGTTGTAAGCTAGATGGGTTGATTCTAACTAGTTTGTATTGTGTAGTTACCTTTGTGGTAGAATAGTCATAATCAATACCGAATGCAGGATTCGGAACTGCTATCTGTTAATTTCGCTTTGTCAATGTCATAATTTGTTTACAATAGTGGTAATGATGGGTTGATTCTAACTTGTTTATTTTTGTATTTCTATAAATAATTTGTTTATAATACAGATTTTAGCTATAAAAAGTACATACTTTTATGAATATTATATATTTTGAATGTATAACCTTTATATGAATATGATATTATCTGTATATTAAAAATGAATAACTAAACAAGGTTTAATTATTTCAAAATTTCATGCTTTTAAAATGCTCTTTTAGTCTTTTAATTTTTTTTAACTTTTAATACAGAAACGGTGCAAGAAGAGACTTAAGAAAAAGATCTAATTAAACTAAAACTAAATTTGTGAAATGCACAACTGACTTACCACTTTGGCTTAGTGACTGAATCATTTTTCCTAATGTTAAGGTTTCAATGTTCCAACTCCACTAAATTTTTTTATTTTTATTTTTATTTTTTTTCCTGTCAATAACAATAATAATTTTCTTAACAATAACAAGTTTTCTTAATAATTTTTCTGTCAATTTTTCAGCGGTTAATTTTGTTTAAACACATTTTAAAGTAGTTAAATTTCTGTCAATTTTGTTTAAACACGTGGGAGCCTTTATTGCAAAATCTCTATTCTACAATGTCATCGAAAGGGAGGCACATGTCAAACAACATAGATAAGACAGAAGTAAATTTGGCTAGGAATCATTAGATCATGATAAATGCATATGAAAAATATTTTTTATTTATAAATAAGATATTGAAAATTTCTTAACACTTATTTTATTCTTATGACAAAGATAAAAACATAGGTATACGAAATTAATAATAACAATAACAATAATAATAGTTTTCTTAATTTTGTCAAATTTTCAGCAGTCAATTTTGTTTACATATATTTTAAAATAGTTAAATTAAAACCAATATTTAGTTAAAAGTATTCATATTATCGTACTTTTTTACTCTCTTTTTTAGCGTTTTGTTTTATGCACGTATTATTGAAGTTGGTTTTCCTCACTTCAAACAATTAAAACCATAAAAGTTAAAATAATAATTATGATGCAAATTATTTTTAAAACATATATTTATATTCAATGTCTATTGTATCTAAATTTTAAGTATCACTATTCTTATGAAAGATATTATTTGGGAGTAACTAAAAAATGAAAAAATTACTTACGGAGATGACAGTGCAAAACAAAAGCTCGCTAATCAAAATATATTATTCTAATAAGCATTAAAAAAATTATTAAAGTTTCATTATTTATATTTATCACCTTTTTTATGTGTCAATTATCACTCATAGCTATCTAGTAGTTTAATTAGTTTGCCTTTTTTTTTGAGTTTTTATCACATACTCATAGTTTCATGCATGTTTATCGATGTTGATTTTTCTTTACTTCAAATAATAAAAACCATAAAAGTTAAAATAATGATTATGATGCAAATTATTGTTAAAAGATATATTTATGTTTGATGTAATTAAATTTTAAATATCATTATTTTCACGAAAGATATCATTTGGGAGTAACTAAAAAATAAAAAATACTTAAGGAGATGGCAATTCAACACAAAAGCTCGTTAATTAAAATATATAATTCTAATAAGCATTTAATGTTTTTCAATTAATATTTCATTTACTTTTAGATTTCTATGGTGAATAAAAATTCATTAATTATATTGTCATTTTTGTATGTGTCAGTTATCACTCATGATTATCTTGGAATTTAATAATTTTGCCTTTTTTTTTTACTCTTTTTGATATCTCAATTCTTTATTAAATCTCAATGATTAAGAAAAATATTTAATTTTGTTTTTACTTATTTGGAATTTCATATTTCTCTTACTTATATGTCCTTTTATTGAATTGTTAATATTAAACTCATTGGTTCTTGTGACACATATACCACATTAACGATATTAAGGTTGTTGCATAATTCACCATCACAAATTTTTTTTTTTTGAAGCCACAATTCTAAGATTTTGTAGCGTTTGTTTATTGAAAATTCCACCATGGCATGTAAAGTTAGAATTGAAATTGAATTTAAAATTTGAATATGATAACAAGTCTATCCACTACATAAATGTAAATATTTCTCAAAAAAAAAAAATCATGAATATAAATAAATGTCATAACAGAAGGTCAAAAGTCAAAATCTCCATTCTACAATGTCATCGAAAGGGAGGAATATGTCAAACAACATAGATAAATGCATATGTCAAATATTTTTTATTTATAAATAAGTTATTGTAAATTTCTCAACACTTATTATTTTTATGACAAAGATAAAAATATATGATATATGAAATTAATAATAACAAAAACAATAATAATAGTTTTGTTAATTTTGTCAATTTTTCAGCAGTCAATTTTGTTTACATATATTTTAAAATAGTTAAATTAAAACCAATATTTTGTTAAAAGTATTCAAATTATCGTACTTTTTTACTCTCTTTTTTTGCGTTTTGTTTTACGCATGTATTATTGAAGTTGGTTTTCCTTACTTCAAATAATTAAAACCATAAAAGTTAATATAATAATTATGATGCAAATTATTGCTAAAACATATATTTATATTCAATGTCTATTGTACCCAAATTTTAAATATCACTATTCTTATGAAAGATATTATTTGGGAGTAACTAAAAAATGAAAAAATTACTTGAGGAGATGACAATGCAAAACAAAAGCTCGCCAATTAAAATATATAATTCTAATAAGCATTAATTTTTTTTTTATTAAAGTTTCTTTTTTAAATATTTTTTATGATGAATAAAAATTCATCATTTATATTACCACCTTTTTTATGTGTCAATTACCACTCGTAGTTATCCAGTAATTTAATCCTTTTGCCTTTTTTTAATGCACGTGAAATAGTTAAATTAAAGCTAATGTTAAGTTAAAAGTATTTAGATTTTATTATTTGTTAACAATTACTCTAGTCTTAGTTTTTTATTAAAAAAAATTCATTCTTTATGCATTTATTATTGAAGTTGATTTTTTTTCTTACTTCAAATAAATAAAACCATAAAATTTAAAATAATATTTATGATGCAAATTATTGTTAAAACATATATTTATATTCAATGTATATTTTATCTAAATTTTAAATATCACTATTCTTATGAAAAATATTATTTGGAAGTAACTAAAAGATGAAAAAATTACTTAAGGAGATGACAATGAAAAACGAAACTCGCTAATTAAAATATATAATTCTAATAAGTATTATTTTTTTTTTTTAAAAAAATTATTTTTAAATATTTTTTTATGATGAATGAAAATTCATTATTTATATTATCACTCTTTTTATGTGTCATTATCACTCATAGTTATCTAGTAATTTAATTAGTTTACCTTTTTTTTTTTTTAATGCACATGAAATAGTTGAATTAAAAATAATGTTAATTTAAAAATATTTATATTTTATTATTTGTTAAAAATTACTCTAATCTTAATTTTTTCATTTTTTTTCTATGCATTTATTATTGAAGTTGATTTTTATTTACTTCAAATAATTAAAACCATAAAAGTTAAATAATAACTATGATAAAAATATTGTTAAAAGATGTATTTATATTTAATTCTATTGTAATTAAATTTAAATATCACTATTCTTATGAAACATATTTTTTGGGAGTAACTAAAAAATAAAAAATACGTAAGGTGATGGCAATTCAACACAAAAGCTCGTTCATTAAAATGTATAATTCCAATAAGCATCAAATGTATTTTTATTAAAATTTCATTTATTTATAGATTTTATATGAAGAATAAAAATTCATTAATTAAATTTTCATCTTTTTTATGTGTTAATTACAATTTATAGTTGTCAACTGATATATTTAGTTTGTCTTTTTTTTGTTATTGCACTAACATTAAGTTAAATTTTTTTGAAGGGTTTTGCAAGTACGAAGTATATATATGATCAATTTGGACTTGGTTTTTCTAAAACTAGATTTTCAAGCAATTTTCACAAGATAAACAGAAAATAGTCCTACAAATATTCAAACTTCAAATAATCAAAACCATAAAAATTAAAATAATGATTATGATGCAAATCATTTTTAAAATATATATTTATGTTTGATGTAATTAAATTTTAAATATCACTATTTTCATGAAAAATGTCATTTGGGAGTAACTAAAAAAAAAATACTAAGGAGATGGCAATTCAACACAAAAACTCGTTAATTAAAATATATAATTCTAATAAGCATTTAATGTTTTTTAATTAATATTTCATTTACTTTCAGATTTCTATGGTGAATAAAAATTCATTAATTATATTGTCATTATTTTATGTGTCAGTTATCTCATGATTATCTTGGAATTTAATAATTTTGCCTTTTTTTACTCTTTTTGATATCTCAATTATTTATTAAATCTCAATAATTAAGAAAAATATTTATTTTTGTTTTTACTTATTTTGGAATTTCATATGTCTCTTACTTATATGTCCTTTAATTGAATTGTTAATATTAAATTGTAGATAATTAAACAAAAGAGCTAGCCGCAAAAAATCATTGTCTTTGCTTATTTCATTTGGATTTGATTTTAAAGCTCTTCTTTTATGTGGCTTTTATTTTTAATTTTCAACTAAACTCATTGGTTCTTGTGACACATATACCACATTAAAGATATTAAGGTTGTTGCATAATTCATCATTACAATTTCTTTTTACCACTTTTTGAAGCCACAATTCTATGATTTTGTAGCATTTGTTTATTGAAAATTCCACCATGACATGTAAAGTTAGAATTGAAATTGAATTTAAATTTTGAATATGATAACAAGTCTATTCAATACACAAATGTAAATATTTCTCAAAACCAAAATAAATAAATGTTACAACAGAAGGTCAAAAGTCAAAAATTCTGGGTCGTATTTGGAGTTGCTACCTCTTAGTGAGTTACTTCTCAAAACAATTTTAAAACAGTTGTTCCTCATTTAATGAATTATTAAACTGTGTTTTAAAAAATGTAAAAAATTTAAATAATTTTATAAATTTAATATTATTTTTAAATTTAATAAAAATATTAATTTTCCAAATGGTCAAATATAATTAATATATATTTATATTAATTATTTCAAATATGTTTAATGCAAGAATAAAACGTACATACTTTTTTAAAAAAATATTATTATTTTTTAATTCAATAAAAATAATTTTAAAAGGTCAAATATAATTAATATATACTTATATTAATTATTACAAATATGTTTAATGCAAGAAGAAAACGTACATACTTTTTTAAAAAATATTATTATTTTTTAATTAAAAAATAATAATTTTAAAAGGTCAAATATAATTAATATATACTTATATTAATTATTACAAATATGTTTAATGCAAGAAGAAAACGTACATACTTTTTAAAAAAATATTATTATTTTTTAATTAAAAAATAATAATTTTAAAAGGTCAAATATAATTAATATATATTTACATTTATTAAGTTGTAGATTTGAGAAACGTAAAGAAAATAATTTATATATTGAAAATGTAAAAATCACAGGAAGTGACATCACTCTCTCAAACTATTTTTCTAACACTCTCTTAAGTCTTAACCATTAGTTGAAATATGTTAAAAATTATAAATTTTAGGGGATTTCACTTCTAAATCAATAGAATTTAGTCAGTATATAATACAGGAATTCCATCAAAATTTGTAATTTCTAATAAATTTTATTAAAAAAACAAATATTAGAAAAAAATTGTTCAGAAGTGTAACACCCAAAAACATATTCTATTTTTTTTAATAAAAAAATTTCTTGTTCAGTAAATTTATTAATTATATGAAGATTTTAAAAATCTTGGAATAACTTATGGATTGACAATTAATAATTAATTTTTAATAATTGATAGTAACTTAAACAAAGTATCCGAAAATGAGGAGTTAATATTAATTATTATTACATTACATTAATTATTACAAAATATTAATTACTTTCGAGATTTTGAAAATCCAAAAGAATTAAAATAAGAATTAACAAAGTAACAGCTATTTGCTTCCATATTGGGAAAACCTTTCACACGCACGAGAGAAACGTAGTTGAGCGCGTAAGAGATTGCAATAACATGCATGTAATGATAACAATCAAAACGACATAGCCTCCATTTGAAGCAGATGTCGTTTTAGCCCACGTGTGTATGAGAACACAGTGAGTGTATCTCTTTCTTCCATATTTTCTGAGAAACAACGTTAAAGGAAATCAAACATTATTAATTTCTATGAGTATGGTTTTGCTATAAAAGAAGACCAAATGCTCATAAAATTCTTCATCATTGTTGAGTGTTTGAGAGAAAGTAAGAACCAATCTTGAGTCTTTCAATGGCAAATTCTGAAACTGTGTCTCCAAAGAGAACCAGAAGGGCCTCTGAGGAACCTAAGAACCCTTTCGAGGATCTTCCTCATGAATTGGTTGAAAACATTCTCTCTTTTTTACCCATCAAAGAAGCCACAGAGAAATGCTGCACCATTGGATCATCCAGGTTCGCGAAATCAATGCTTCTCAATCGAAAATTCTTGTTCGGTTGGGCAGCACTGCGACACACCCAACAGTACATAACACTGTTGGTTGATCACCTCTTTGCAACGCATAGAGGCACTGATATCCAATCTCTTCAGCTTTATATCGATCCAAAAGGGATTGAACACTTGCTGAGGAAGTGGCTTGAAATCTGCCTCCAAAAGGGTATCGAGGATATAGATTTGTATCTTCTCGAACCCCGTCTCTCTCTCGATGCTGATTTCATCAATGGCCTCAAAAAGTTGCAGACTTTGAGGCTGGTGAATTGTGGGTTTGAGTTACCATG
The DNA here is from genome assembly GCA_026586105.1 of Hylodesmum podocarpum. NCBI lineage: Eukaryota > Viridiplantae > Streptophyta > Magnoliopsida > Fabales > Fabaceae > Hylodesmum > Hylodesmum podocarpum. The sequence continues at coordinate 2,299,251 of JALJEV010000424.1, read as the reverse complement.
CAAACTCCAGGGCATGAAGCTTCTGAAAACACTGGCTCTGTGGCGTATTTCCTTCTCTGGAGATAAGCTTGAGACTTTGGTGGATCACTGTAAGTTTCTTGAATCTGTTGATTTGCTTTTCTGCACTGATATTACTTGGGTGAGAATTCATGCTAGGGACCATAAGTATTTCAAGGCCTTGAGACTTGCTGGCTACAAGGACATGGAAGTGGTTTTTGTTGATTCCCCAACTCTTGAACATGTGTTCTACAGTGGGAATGTAACAAAACTCTATTTTCATGGCTCACCTAAAGTCATTGAGGCCTACATCCATTTTGAGCCTTCTGGACAAAGAAGAAGGTATTTGCCTGCTGATGATTTCGAGAAGCTAGCCATTGCTCTCTCTAATGCCAGTGTTCTTTCTGCTCCACCTATTGTTCCTGAGGTATATGTATTTCTCATTTTATTCAGTTTCAAATAATCATGTTGCTAATGTTTATGGTTTTGGTTCTGTAACTCTTATTCATAACGATATTTATCTGCAAAAACAAAAAATGGAATTCAGGCTTTGACTTCAAAGTTTCGTCAAGGAGTTTTTGGAGAAGCTTGCTACAACTTCTTGAATCTGAAGCATCTTCGGTTGATTATGGAGGGGGGTCTTTTCTGCAACCCATATGATATTATCATGTTTATGAAGCATTGCCCACTTCTGGAGACACTGTTCATCGATGTGAGTATACTACTATTTAATTAATTCTCAACTAATTAACAATACTAATTGCTGATTGAAATGATTATATGTATATATGCTTTTTAGAAAATAATATAGTACCATCTGGTCTGTTTCATTTATGCTTGGTTCTGCACTAACAATCCTTCGTCTTAAAAGATGAATAGAGTTAATTAGATTCCCTGGTAATGATAGAAAATTTTCAAATCTCCATTTCCATCCGTAAGATTGTGCTTTTAATTATTTCTTTATTGATATAAATTCACTAACAAAAAATATATACATTGATTCATGGTTGGGTATAATAAGTTATATTCCTAATTAACTGTTGATGTATAAAATTTTCATGATTTTTTTTTTTGGACAAAAGGGGCAAGCCCCAGACTAGAAACCTCTGAAAACTTTTATTGACATGAAGTGCATTTTTGGTTCTTACAGTAATTCTCAGCCATAGATGTATTATGTTTCATTTTAAATCAGAGCCTTGCATATATTTATCATTGATTGCAAGTATTTGTAAAAGTACTTTTGGTGAGACCCTAACTTGGTTATCTTTTGGATTTTTTAGCTATTATATAAATAAAAATTAATATTAATTATAGATAAAAGTATTTTATATTATTTGATTTATTATAATAAAAATATTATACATTTGATTTTATATTATTTGAATTTAGAGTAGTTATACATTTAATTGATTTAATGGTATAGTAATTCATTTATTTGTTTTAGCTAATTTATATATATTTATATATATACATACACACACACACACATATATATATATATATATATATATAACTGAATGAAATATATTTTAATGTTTCATACCTCAGTTACTTTGAAGTTTGACCATCAGGTGAAAAATAAGTTACTTTGAAAATGTAGTGGGGTGTTGCATATTTATATTGTCAACAATTATCTCTTAACTATTATTACATTTTAATTTTTTTTCTTCTATAAAACCCCTAGACTAAGTTTCTCAGTAGATAATAATATATGCTGAATCTAAGGGAGAATAAATAGACATGAATGAAATTAATCTATCCTCCTTTTCAAGCTAGCTTATAAAAGTTTAGGATGATAAAAATAGTCAAGGATCTTATTTAAGAAGATTTAAAGTGTAAGTATCTACTCACCTTTATATTTTCACTTTTATTTTGTTGACCAATATCCATAAAGTTATTGTAGACATTTGCTTTGAATTTATTATTTTGTCATAAAAAATAAAATTCTGTTTTTCTTTAGATATTTTGTTATATTATTTAAACAGAAAATTTTTTCAATACTTCCCAGTATTAAATTTTTTCTTTTTCTTCTCATTTATTCTTTTGTTGTATAAATATTTGTATTCAAAAGTAGTTTAAAAGTTGTTTTTCTATACTGCAGATGAATGATTACAATTTTGACTGTGGACCTTACTGGGAATTACATCAGAGGCCAAAGCTTGAGAAGATGGATCACACATTTGATCAACTCAAATTCATTAAGATTATGGGCTTCAAGTTTCTGAAATCTGAACTTCATTTGGTGAAGATCCTTTTGAACAAAGCAACTCATTTGGAATTCTTGATTCTGATCACACCAAAGAATGGTCGTTTCAGGGTAGACAAGACACAGTTACCCAAATATAATCCCCTCTTTAACGCTTGGAAAGTAGCATCAGATGAAATCAATATGCTTTTGTATGAGCATTCCATTGATCGTTCTCCGGAGTTTCCAAACTCTTCATATAATTGGTACCCTCATCAAGGCTAAACATCATTTGGATGTTACAAAATTTTCATATCTGGATTATCCACCGTTTATTCTTGGGTGAAATACTCAATTTCTTGTTTTCATGGAAAGGAAAGACTTATCTTTTCTTATTTCTAATAATGAGAATACCAAACTTTTTGGTGAATTTGGTTATATAGTTTTGTGGATCCGTTCTTTATTTATTTTCAAATGCAATTCTATCATGTGATAAAGGTTAGATCTCATGTCATCCTATTAAATCTCATATCTACTTATATAGGGTATGTTGCATGTATATAAGTGATGAGTAATTTTTCATCTTACAAGTTAGTTTTGTAGAGTTGAGTTAAGCTTATAACCCGCATTTCTAAGATGACATTAGAGTCTATTCTAGATCATTTGCACCCCGAAGAGTGTGCCCATTATTGCGGATTGATATGTTAAGATATTGAAACAATGTTACATCATCCAAGAGAGAGATAAGGTCTGTTGCATGTATACTAGTGAAGAGGAGTCATCACCTCTTAGTGCGTGAGAGAATGTATTAAAGATTTCACATGTGTTCGAAATCTCACATCACTTATATATAATTGAGGAACAATCCTCAATTTACAAACCGGTTTTATCTCATCACCCACCCACATTTCTAACAACGTAAATACTAAATTCTCTCGATTCTAAATTTTTAATCTTATGTTTTTTTGAGTTTTTAATTTTTAAAATTGATAATTTAGTTCCTCACTTTTAATTTTATAATAACTTAATTGTCTTGTTAATAAATTTAAAATGTTAGACTTAAAGTATATTAAAGTTTAAGCATGTTATTAGTTTAGTTGTTCGGTGTTTTTTGGTTCTTATTTTTTATTTTGTTTTTTAATTTGGTTTTCAAAGTAACTATACATATATAATTTTGACATTTAATGTTAAAGCATATTATTTTTTTTTATTAAATCACTGTTTCAAATATTTTTTAAAATATATTTAAATAACAGATATTGTTTTGAAAATATTATATAATATTTTCATAATTTTTTTTTGAAAAAGTAACTATTTTTTTTCATTATTTTTCTTGGGCCTGATAGCCCAATGTGAACCCATTTTACGAGCTTTTAAGTATACACCAAATTTTATGTAATTGACCGTACTCTTGCTATTATATGTTATCTGATCTTATCATATTTTCACTATCAAACATTTTTTTTTATAATATAAAACTGAATTATTATTTTTAGATATGAGAATATTTTTAATAAATACACTGGGATCATACCATTATTTAACATTTATTATATTTTTAAAGAACTAAAATATTAGTTTTAAAATTTTTCCTTTTATGTTGAGATCTTTTTTTTTTCTCTGATCAAATCTCGTGTTTAATTTTCAAAAAATATTTTCCTTTTACACTAAAATTTATCCTCTTAAATACGGTTTTTTTAAAACTAATTCGTCTCAATCTTTTACAAAATTTACTCTTTTTATTTCAGATATAAGATACTTACATTTTATTTATTTATTAACTTGAACCATATAAATATATTTCTCTTATAATTTTTTTTTTAAAATCTATCAATATTTAATCTTTAAAATTTATTTTAATTAAAAAGATGAAATTGTATGGGCATACATGTGCAAAAATTATTTCGTGTGTTTATCAGTGTTAATATGCTTACGCAAAACTCACTTTAACTATTAAATTTGATTTATGTATGTTTTATTGATAAGATTTATTTAAAATCCATAATATGTATGTATGTTTTATGCAAATAAAATTTGATATTTTAATCTATTTAAAATTGAATCTAAACACGTTAGTAAAATACACATTATATTACGCTTAAGATCCAACAAATTTAGTTTATGAATAAATTATATTTTTTTACACAAAGACGAGTTATAAGATAAATCCAATTAGATTTACACCAAAAATCATAACAGGAATGAAGAAAATAAAAAATAAAATCAATTAATCTAGTTATCATTGTAAAGAAAAGTATTTGATAAATAAATATATATAAATAATCAGATAATTCATTATAAAATTTAAAAAAAATAATAAATAAAATATATATATATATATATTGTGATTTATTTTATTTTATAGTATTATAATAAATTTATATTTTAAAATATAAATCCAAAAATAAAAAATAATAGTTTATATAATATTTTTGTAAAACATCCTAAATTCCCACAGCAGTCAGCCGCTAATTTAGCATTGTCAGTCACACGTTATCTTCACAGTCGGATTTTAACTTACGTTGTATCACCTGACAAAATCGCCACATCAGCACCACTTAGACTCAACAGCTTTTTCATGTTGCCACGTGTCCGCTTCCAACGTACAATTTTTTTTTTTTTTTTTTTTTTTCTTAACCGCTGGCAAGATGGTTGGAAGTTTCTATGGTAAATTCTCACTTGATTTGGGGAATGTTTTATTCCTGATTTATAAAACAGGTGATTTTGCTTTGATTCAGTCATGAACCAACTGTGTAGTTTTATCAATTTTCATTCTCAAATTCAATTTAAATTTTGGTTTCCCCCTTTAACAACATAAACAGCAAGCAGAAATAGAAACCCTCCTAAATTTAGCATTCAGCCTTTGGAATTCATTAGGTTTATTTTCTATATCTTTTCCTCTTCAATTTTTGTTTCCTCTTTTTAATTATGTTCCTGTGACAGTTTTAAGGAAAGTATTGATTGTTTCCGCATGGATATTTATAGTCTCATAGATTCTCCCATGGGTCCGCGTTAATGGTTGATAAATAGTACTTGTTGTTGGGTTATTGTAAATTGCAGAAAAAAAAAAAAGAAAAGAAAAAAGATTTCTTTGATGGTGAATTTGTGTCTTTGAAATATGACAATTGGGCTTGAAGATGTAGTTATACTCGAAGTTTAGGAATGAAGAGAGACACAGTTTCTAATAAAGATTATCCTCTAGAGAGTCCATTGAAGAAAATGTGCAGTGGCAGAATCTCTGATACTTCTCCCCTGGAAACCCTTCCTCAGGATGTTTTGGTAATTATGAAAATTTCAACTTTTTTTTTTTGTTAGAGTGAAAAATTCAATGTTTTTATTGTTATTTTCTGTATTTTGGGTGTTTTTGTTTTTTTTGGAAATTTCAAGTTTTTCATCTAATTGTGTAATGGGTATGCAGGTCCAGGTGTTGTGTGGTGTGGAGCATGAAGATTTGAAGCAGCTTTTTCATGTGTCGAAAACAATTAGAGAAGCAGTATGTATTAGTAGAAGGAGGCTTAGTTTCATTATTGTTCAATTTTTGATGTGTTTGTGATTTGATTGTTACAATTATTATTCTAATCGGTAGTTGTTTGGTTTTGTCTGTTGCAGACTCTGGTAGCAAAGAATTCGCATTTTCAGTTTAGTACACCAAAGAAGAATAAGTTTACTTTTCTTGACCAATGTGGACCTCCAGATGCACCATTGATCAGTAGGAAATCAAAGCCAAAGATTTTTTTCAGAGAATTTGGAAGACATCTAACTGAACTTGTTTTCTTTCGGCCTTTCATGAATGAATTTGAAGATGAATTGTGAGTATGGAAGGGAAGATAATACTTGGTAGATTGTAGTTTATATTTGGTAGATTGCAGAAGGATTTTGGGATCTATTCAGAAGATGTCATTGGAAGTTAAGGTTATTTCTTCAAATCTCATTGAAGATTCATTCTTGTGTTATCTTTCTGTACATCTACTATAGATAGACAATTAGAATAGGGAGATTCAAGGGATTTAGTTTGGATGTCAATCTTTGGCCATTCTACTCTTATGAACTATTAAATTGAGGGCATATATTTACACGTTGTCCTATCTAATAAAATTTAATAAAATGTTCAAAGATTCAATTTTTCCTCTGAGTAATCATTCTGCCTTTCTCTTTTCATATATTTTATTGTAATAGATTCATTTTGCTTTAATGGAGTTGCTTGTGAAGATTCATAAAATGTTTAGAATTTTGTGATATTTACCTTTTAAAGTAAATAATTTTATTTTCATAACACTATAATATAATACGCATTGAATCATTCAAATATACGTGTATATAAATATATATAAATATATATCATAATTTATAATTACATTATTTATTATCTTTACATTACATAGTGTATTATAGTTATCTAATAAATAACTTTTTTTAAAGTAAAATTATAAAGAATGGAAAATTTAAGTAAAAATTGTGCTTGCTGGAGTCCCTCAGTGAAGACATGCTTATGCTCGTTCTCACTAAGTTTTTCACATTTGTGTGGGATTAATGGATAACAGTAAAAGGCTAGCTAAATTTTCTATATATCTTTTGGGTCAAGTTTTTTCTTTTTTAACAAGATAATTACATGTTATTATATATTAGAAGGAATGATCCCGAATTCTCTCGTACTTCCAATTTACATGATTAGGGAGTTTCCAATTAGCCTCTCCATTTTAGTTTTTTTTGGCAGTAATGTATTCAATTTTGCTTTAATGGAGTTTATGGTGAAGATTCAGAAAATATTTATAATTATGTGATATTTCATCATATTTCTAATTCTATTTTCAATAATGCCTATTAGCTACTATTTCCCACGAGTGAGGGAGGGAAGTAAATTGTCACGTCATTATCAAAGGTGGAGGTTTGGAATTCTGAATATATTTTTAAAAAAGAAACTAATAATTATGAATAATGTTGTGAATAATTTTGGAAAAGGAAACTAGTCCACATTCCTACAATTCGTGCAAACTATATTGGTACGGAATAGCATTTTCAAAATGGAATCTTGATTATTACAAAAAAAAAAAAAAACATGTATGTAAAATCCGTATGAATGTAATTTTTCCTCGGTACAAATGTGAATTATGACAAAATATTTTTTAAAAATCAAAGAGTTTTATTAAAATAAAAAAGGTTTAAAATGAGTAAAAAGTGTATAAAAGTTAAGACTCAATGTAATAGCACCAAAGAACTACTACCAAATTACATATTTGTGTTGTCACAAGTTATTTAGCACCGAAACTCGCGACCTACCAGCTTTTCGTACTAACAAATTACCATCTATATAGTTACTTACACGTGAGGTAAAAGAATAAAAAATGCATTCACGTTAGAACCATATTTCACAAATAAGTATTTTTAAATTGGTAGAGTTTATCTTGAGTTGGTTGACAAGAGTGAATTGTAATATCTATTATGTAAGAGTCATTTATGCATTAAGCATATGTTTTGTGCAAGAAGTACTAACAGAAATAATTTTATATAGTGACTTTGGAGTTTAGATATTTTTCGGTCACTATGTATCCTTTTACATTGAATTATATAATTTCGGTGATTCTATTGTTCATAACTACTTCTCTGTATGTCACAACCATACATTGTTATGACATCACGATGGCTGGATCATTTCTTAATCATCTCAGCTCACTCAAAGGTTGACATTAAATCATACCAACTCGACAAAAGTGACGTACATATAAAATGATGAAACAATGTTTCTTTCAACTTATAAATATTTTAAAAAAGTATCTTCAAGGAAATCATTCTTTATATATATCATTATTTTTGTACTTATATCTCTATTATGTTATTATTTACTTAACCATCTCATATAAACACTAACTTAAGCGTCAAATTGTCTTTTGTAGGTACATCTCTCTTAATAAGAATGACGCACTAAACACATTATAAGACTAGTTAGCCTAAGACTAACTAGCTGGACTGAATAATAATCTTTTGTCATCTTCACCTTAATTATATATTTTTTAGATTCCGATAAGAATAATTTAAAAATGATTGTTTTAATTTAGATGTTTTTATTTTAAAAGTAAGAAAATAATAGAAGTTATTATAAAAATTTTAATCCACTGTAAAGATTATTTAAGATGATTTCCGATTAAAATTAATTCTCTAATATAAAATCACACCTATAAACATTCATCTAAAATTAATTGTAAATCCATAATCAATTCTTTAACGCAAAATGAAATATGCATTTATTTTCGTAACAATAAATTCTTCACTTTTTATTTTCAAAAAACATTTTCTTAACTTTCAATTCAAAAATAATCTATAAATTTTTGATACGTGTATTAAGTAACTAAAGGGAAAGGATGAATAGAATAGTGTTAATGCTTAATGATGGAAGCTTACAAATCATGCTCGGTGGAAATGAACCTAAGGGAAGAAGAGGGACGAAGAGGGAAGGTTGTAATCAAGTTTATTTTGCTAATAAGCAGTTAACCAATTAACTCACTCATAGGATATATATATATATATGTATTTTTTTTTCTTCATATTTTATACATATATATTTCTCTCTTATCACATTTTATAATTAATTATTTTATTATCTGCGTATTCTAATTACCTATTAAATATTCATATTTTATAATTAGTTATTTTATTATCTACTTATTCTAATTATCCACTAAATTTTTTGGGTTTCATAACTCATCCAAATGCAGGGTATAACAGTGGGGTTTTTAATGCAGGGAATGTTGGGAACAAATTGCTACTAGAAAGAGACACATGCACCTTGGGAGTTGTATTCGGAACTTAGTATGTTGGCTCTTAGTCATGTTTGCTATGTTTGCTCTATTTGCTCTATCATTTTTGCATGTTTGTTACCAAGCTGTTAATATATCACACATGTATTTTCAATTTGCATTAAAAGTGACGTATCAAAATATACAATGAATTAAGTATTTTTATTAGTTTTTAACAAATGGGTCCCTTATTTGATGTCCTTTTTACTTGAACATAGTGAATTAATGCATGAAGTGTTAGCTAGCCTTTCTCATTGCATGCACGAATGTAAGCATAAAACACAATCATGACATTGCACAGGACTAAATGTTTAGTTGAAGTAGCCCAAGTCAACATTGTCATCAATTCATAGCAAGATTTTGAAATTTCTTATATTCACTTCTTTTTAATAACATTAATTACTCAAGTTATTCTAAGATGTTGGTACTGCTAACCATGGAATAATTTGTTGATCGTCCTATGAAAACAAATAAGATTCAACTATAAAGTCTAGCACGTACTAGATGTCTAAGAATGAAAGAATTTTTTATTATTTTTTTTAAGAATGAATGACAGAGAAGCGAGTCATCATTTTAGCAAACATGACACATTAACCTCAAAAACCACAATTTTTTTTCTACCCCAAATATTTCATTATCTTCGAAAACCTCAACTTCAGTTCTTATTATTGCAACAATAAATTTTGGTTGCTCTGCCCTAGTTGTGAAGAACGTGCCCAATCAGATTGCCCTCTAATCAATCTTCGACCAAGAAACAACGATAATGGATTTGAGTGTTTTTTTTTATCAGATTTGGAAATAGTGTGAATCTACACAATACAGCTACAATAGCTTAATATATTATCAATATGCTAAAATTGTTTTCATGTATCTATTTTCTAACTTTTACGAGTGCATGCATATATTTTAAAAAGGTTGAAGTTTTAAGGGTAATTATTTTTTTTTACTATTCATATTTTAGATTTTAATCTTTTTAATGATTTTTTTTTGTCAACTTTTAATTATTCATTTACTTCTTGTCTACATTTTTAGTTTTTATTATTAAAGTAAAATTGATAAAATGTTGACTTAATTATATATAAAAGAATTATATGATATTTTTATGTCAACATTTAGTCGTTTAATTTAATGTTAGATATTAAAAATATATTAAAAATTTTGAGAGCTAAAATTAATAAAAAACTTTAAAAGGTTAAAAATATAAAATTTGAAATAATTATGAGACTAAAAATTTAATTTACACAGCTGTTAATTATCAACCACCACTTGTGTAGTATCATGTACTAGAATTTATAACCAAATTATGTGTGCAATAATTTCGTTTCGTTCAAGTGTTGAAATAACGCTGGCTAATCCTTGATGAGACAAAGGAAGATATTCTGTCCACAATGAAATTCTTGTAAAGTACTCTCTAAGCAACGTTGCACTACTTTTGTTTTCTTGTCCCTTCATATTTCAAATTGTTTGTATTTTGTTTTCATCATTGGTCTATGTTATAAGACAGTGTGAAGTAGTAACAACTTCCCATGTGAATGAAAAAAGCCATGTCATCAATCTTGATGATGTTATAATACCACGTCATTTAAAATGACTGTGTCATAATGCACGTTAACAAAAATGTAACATGACAAGGTTTAGATACTTACATAGGAAATAGAAAAAGAAAAAATATTCGGTAAATTACACTGATGATAATGTTATAAAATATAAAAAGAAAAAAATATGATATAAAGTTACATTTGGTGATACAATCTTTCATATATACAATGAATAAATCATTAATATATGCATTGAAAACATAAAATTATTCAATTATATATATATATATATATATATTATACTTTTGTAAATATTTATATATGTATATACTAATGTAATTTTTTGTAAAATTAAAACATAATTGAGAAATACATAAAAAGTATAATAATATAAATATATATAAATAAATTATAAACTCAACACAGTGCGGATACAAGTTAATAACAGTAATTACTAGTGTTTGGTGAATTATAGGAACTATTAATAAACATAAAAGAATAGCTAAACGATCATAATATGTTTGAATATCTTCTAAAAAAACACTTCATATAATAAATTATTAAATTCAAATATACTTTTGGTCTTCCTGTGTCGAAATTGTTTCAATTTTCATCTATTATATTTTGATTATAAGAATTTAATCCTTTTACACATCACAATTATACAGTTTTAATTCTTCTATCAGATTTTTATTAAATATTTAACAAAATTTTACAAGCCTAAGGTTATTAGACGAGTGACATGAACAAGTGGTGTGGTGTGACAGGACACATAATAGTTAATATAAGTGTTGGCAATAGTGACAAACTCAAAGAGATAGATATAGTGTATGATGACTTTAGGTTTTTTTTTTTTTGTGTGTATTATTAAATAATAACTAAATTACTAAAATTTCTTTTAAAAAAAATAATAAAATGGAAAGAATAACTAAAATACCAAAGTCATAAGCTGCATCCATTTCCAAAACCTATATAATATCTATTATAATACTCATTATTACATCATTATTTTGTACCTTACTAAATTACACAATTATATTGTTTGGGAACATAAATCCACACACCTGAAACATAAAAATCCAAACATAAACTTGTAATATTTGGGAGATAACAAGTGCAATCACTTAATTATTTTTTTTTATGATCACTTACTAACCGGTTTAGTAGTTTACCCAAAATAGACAGTGTACCCAGCATAGCATGTGGTTATGGGTAAAGTTTCACATTTATGTAAAGTAATAACCAAACAATGGAATACTTACTATCATTTGAAACTCAGACCAACGTCTTGGATTGGTAATTAATGCAAAATATGAAATAGATTTCATGAACAAAATCCCCAATTTAGTAAGGAGTATAAGAGGGTCATTACATACAGTGATTTATTTAAATTAAGTGTGAGAAGTGTAAAAGCATAACAACTTTTTAGGTTGGATTTGTAGTGTTTTTGTGTATTCATAAAAGATTGTCTTGGTTATTGCATAACACAGGACAGGACCACACCCCTTTCCCTTCACACCCTATTATTCCATGCCTTCATCTCACGCTAAAAAGGGCTTATAAACCCCACACAACACGCTGTCTAAAGCCCCTCGCTACAGTGTTCCCTTTCACCATTCTAACATCTCACTTTTTCTCACTCTGTTTTCTCTGCTCATGGCTCTGTTTTTCTTATCTCCTAGGAATCATAGTTAGTTATCTTTTGCCAAAGTAAAAAACAACAATAATTGTAGCCAATGGAAGAGAGTAAATTTCTTTTAGAAATGAAGTTCATTATCAAGTTTTTATGCACAGAAATACTTTCTTTTCTCTCTGTTCACTATTCCCAACCTCTGTTTTCATGCATTGTCACTCTCTGTATCTTGATTCTCCTTTATTTGCCTCGTCACTTTTGCAAAATAGTTTTTTCACCAGTTCTGATTCTCTCCGGGGTTCTCTTGCTCCTCCTCCTCCGTCTCGGTGCAATTCAGAGGTCTCAAAAAGAGGAAAAGAAAAATTCGGTTGAAACTGAAGCCAAGGCCAAACATGATAACAGGGGAAACACAGAAGAGAAACAGGGGAAACCAATTAACGCGGTGGAAAACGATTCTCTCGACCATGTTTACAAATGGGTCACGAGCCAATCTGAAATTAACTTCAAATCCCAAACGGGTTTTGAATCAAGTTCGCGTTTTGACGAGTCTTTCGTGGAGTGGAACGTGAAAGCGCCGTTGGAGGTTATATACGAAGGTGAAGAAACAGAGCAAGATCAAAATGAGAAACATGACAAGAGTATTCTGAGGTACCCATCTTTATCACAATACTACCCTGAAACTGACTCCGATAGTTCGTCGGATAGTGGGTTTCCGGCGTCGGAGAAGTGGGAATCGCTGGAGAATATGTGCTTCAGGTGGGACGAAGAAGACAGAGAAGGGTTAATTGAAATAGCTCTCGATGGTTGCAAGAAAAAGGAGATGGAATTTCAGTTTGAGGAGGATAAATTGTTCGAGATTGATATTTCTCCGACGAGACACAGGGAATTTCCCGGCGAGAACAAACCTTTTTCCGGTGAGATTTTTTGCAACTAGTGTTGTTATGTTTAATGATGATTAACACGGTGGATTATTATGTGATTTGTTTTAGGGATTAGTGAAACGAAAAATTAGAGATTTGGAATTATTTCGGGTTTTGGCACAGTATGCTATGCCTGTTTTGGATGTGGTCATCATTGTACTCACTAATCAAAGTTTTAAGTGCAATTAATCGCTAATCTCAAATATTTTCAAGTGTCATTAAATGATTAATATACCCCTCCCATACTCCCCTTTGTATCTCCATTAGTCAAAAAAACCATTAATGTGTGTGGTGAGATTTTCTTATACTATAGTCAAGGTTTTGAATTGTGGTTGTTGAAATGTTTAAAATTTTAATAAAATTAAGATTGTGGTAAATGTGACCTTCATTACAGTCATGACGTGATTTGAAAACTTTTTAAAACCTTAATAGTAGTAGTGTTCATAGTAGTTGTAGTTGGGAATTTGCAATTTAAAAAAATCTTTATTATACTAATGATAAAATATTCTTACTACATTAGAGAGGTGTTTCTGATTATAAATAACATATACTAAAAAACCTAAAAAAAAAATAATTTCATAAAAAAATACTTTGTTTATAATTAAAACAGGTCAAAGTATATACATGTATTTTATTTTTTATTTCAAAAATAAAGTTAGTTTAAATAATACAATTCCATTTTAATGATCACTTGTCAATATCTTGTTATAATTATTATTTTCAGAGAATTAAATATTAATTTGAAATTTTTTAATTAAATAATCAATTGAAGAAAATGAATTAATATAATTTGATATATGCTTAAATGCTTTTTATGTCACACAATTTCAATGTTTTAGTGAATTATGTCACTTAACTTTTATATTTATAAAACTTATCATTTAACTATCATATCACATATAGATTTTATCATCTTCTCTCTCGGTGTTAGATTCATTAACTTGTTTTTTTTTAATTATGACGAGTGAATTCATTGATGACACGTGATTTTATAAAAAAAAAATTATTTTCTAGTGAATAAATTTAAAATGATGTTGTTGTTATTTCTTTTGTACTAGGATTTTAAATAATAATAAATTTAGTGGAAAATTTATTAGTTTAATGAAATTTAAAATATTTTTTTATTATACTTATAACAAAATGGGAGAATGAAATCTCCATGAAATTAAATAATTAACTGAAATTTAACTTGTTCAAACAAACGATAAAATTTTTAACTTATGATAACTAGTGACAATTTTTATGAACATAAAAGTCTGATAAAAAAAAATCGGCCAAACATTAAAATTATACGACAAAAATTTAATTAAGCCTTTGATATATAAACTCGATGGTATAGGTTGCCAAATGATAAATTAAATACAAAACTGCATGCTTCAAAATAAGAAAATATATTTTTTAAGAACAATCATTCCAATTGATTCTATACGAATACAATTACTTTTATAAAATAGTAGTGTTATTATTATTATTTAATAAGATTTGAACGGTTGATAATTGTGAGGAGGATATTAGAATTCCTATTTAGACCATGTGATATGACATGATATGGTGATATTAATGTCTGGTCTACAATGAGTTGTTATACTTTGCAACCCAAAATGGACTTTGAAGACACCCTACCGTGTAAAGTTATACTTGTGTGTGTGTCAAATGCTGAACCCCACTCCTAAGTGGTTTGCATGTCCCTTTGTATAACAATCCAAATAATATCCTTAGAATGGTTCCATTCAATGGATTGAAGCAAGAGTAGCATTATTGTTTGATATATATTCTAAACATTGTTGGGTAAGTCTAACTCAACTCAGACTAATTCAACCTACAAAATCAATTTATGAGGTGAGGTTCGTTTCCACTTATATACATGAAACAGTCTTATTTTAAATGATGTGAGATTTTTCATCACACCCCTCTCACATTAAATATTGAACTACTAAAACGTGAAAATTATTTAAATGAGTATTTCAATATAATTCTGATATCATTTAGAAATTATGAGTTGAACTTAACTCAATCCCATAAAATTAGCTTATGAGGTGAGATTTAACCCACTTATATATATATATATATATATATATATATATATATATATATATATATAATAATAGATCTTATCTTATATGATGTGACTTTCTAATATATTTATCGATGTTTGACATTATATAAGAATTTAAAGATTATCTATTATTATTTATGTGATTCTCTCGTATAAATACACTAACTGGTTCTATTTTTAATTTCTTAATTGTCAATATCTTAAAAATTTAACATGTATCATATTTTTCATTATATTATAAAATATACATGTAAAAAGAAAATGTGTGTAAAGTATTTTTTATATATTAAAATTTCTCCTAGTACTTGCGACAATTGAAAGGGACTTTATTAAGTGTATAATGATAATATTAAACATTAAACTTAATATTTTATATATGTTATTTAAATTTTTCTATTTCAAAATCTAAGATTTCCAACATGTTATTAAATTGTTCCATTATACTAATGTTGTTTGTTATAGAGAAAAGAGAGTTTTATTATTTATAATAACTCACATGTTATTCTGTTTTAGAAATGAAAGGGACTTCGATTCTAAGAGTAAAGAACTAGATATTAATTTAGGAATTTCGTCTTCAGATCTTTTCGTTCAGGGAAGATTCTTATTACGTATTCACTGTATTTTTAACCCATGTGCTTTGAGGATTTCATAGGTATCGCACATGGTGCTACCCTATGAAAAGTATTTGTCAATGTCTACGCATCTAGGATTTATGTTCATGTCACACTATTATGCTTTAAAATTTAAAGATAAGTGAAAGAAAGTTTGAATAGTAAAAATATAAAATTTCATTATTAATGAAGTTGAATTTTTCACATGATAGAATTAAGTGAAAATCCTTTATGAGAATATATTTTCAGTGATTTAGTGAGTCGGCAAAATTTTTCCTAAGAAGCATGATAAATTAGTTTGTATATATGTGCTATAAGAAAAGAAAGTCATCTGAACCTATAGTCTGAATACAAATTAAGAAACTAACAAAATTGAAAAATAAAGAAAAATTGGACCTTTTTCCATTCACATAAATTACTCCAGCACATTACATTTTCATCGCTGATTTAAACCAAACAACAACCTTATATAAAAAATTCTAATATATGTTAAGTGTGAATAAATTATAAATAGAAACCTTTGGAGTTTGAATGACAACTAATTTCAACTGAATCCAACACATTTTATCATAAAGTATGTTAAAAAATAAAAACGTTATTATTGTGACTCAAATTCCATTAATATTCCAAACTAATCACACCAACTATAAATCACTATTGTCGGCTACATTTAACAAGTTTTTTATTGATATAATTCTCAAAGTAGATTCATTGAACTGGGAACATCTGATGAGAAAACAATCAAACACAAAATATGGCCACCATAACATGATCTCTTTCATATAAATTTAATAATGTAAATTAAGCCAATACTTATTACATTTAATAATGTAAATATATATTTGTTTAGAAGTATAAATAATTTAGTTTTTGAATTTATCGATTTTATAACAATTTTATTTATCAATTTAGTAAAAGTATTGACTTCGTGTATAAAAAATTAATTCTTAAATTTGTAAATTTAAAGACAAATTTAATTTTAAAACTTGATGAACTTCGTGATATAAATAATTTAGCATGAAAAAAATCAATTTAAAAACTAAATTATATACAGATAAACCTTCAACTAAATTAACAGAAGTTGTTTTCAACAAAAAAAAAATAAATCACAAAATACATAATTTTCAGTTATAAAACTCTCGGGCTTCACCACCACCGTTTCAAACACAAAGTAAATTACTACTTTTTATTATCAATTAAAATTTATATGTGTGTTATACTTATTAGTCAGTAATAAATTATATTAAAATGAACTAGTATTAAAAATATTTATATAACTGTGTTTATTTATTCATGTTTTTGAAACTAACTGAGACTTAATCAACTTAACTCTTTGAAAGATAAAATCAACATTTTAAAGGAAAATTAAGTTGCGTCTCATTCTTTGGAAACAACAAACCTAACAAGATAAATTTTTTAATTAATATAATTTAATCCCTTCATTTGTTTTTGTCTTTTACATAATTAATTAATATTTTAAAACTGTCTTATATTCTTAACACATAATTTTAGATTCAATCTAGTTACTTTAACTTTCCTCGACAATTGATATTTACGAAGAAATAAATTATATTAGTGATGAAAATAAACAAAACTTATGACTACAACTAATAATTAATTTATATTTTTTCATAAAAAGATTCATTTTTTTATAACTGTTTTTACCTTTTTATCCTTTCAAATTTATAAAATTATTTGTTACAATTATATATTTGAATCATTATTTTTTATTTCTATATTATTTTTAATAAATTTTAAAATGAGTTCAATTTCATATCTATTTTTATGAAATATTTTATTTTTTATAACTCAAATTATCATAAATTTCAATTTTTAAAAAAATTAAAATTATAAATTTGTAATTTTACCAACTCAATTATGTTTATTAATATAAAATTTTGTATTGTAAATTTATTTTTGTATGTTTTGATCTTTTATATTAAAGAATGTGAAGAGGTTCAAAGATGTTGGGATGATCACATTCGCGTCAAAGTTAATACGGCGGATCAGAAGGACAGGCTGCTCACCAAATCAAGAGGCCCCACCAGTACGGACGCGTCAAATACTTTTTTTTTTTTTTTTTTAAATAAAATAAAGAAAAAAATAATAAAAAAAAATAGGTCGTGTTTGGGATTTGAGCTGTTCAAACTTGGCCGCCAAGTCAAAAAAGGGCAAATCTGCCAAACCCTGCATAAACGCATGGAACCGTCGTGACAGCGTATTCAAAACCCTAAAACACATTCCCACTTTCTTGGCTTGCGTCTTCCTTTTTCATTCTCTCTCACACACTCTCTCTCTCTCTTTGTTTTCTCTTCCCGTAATTTTGGACACGTTTTTTTCGCTGCGTGAACCTCTGTAACCGGAAAAACAAAATGTCGAGTATCACTTTCTTCCACCGTTTCTCTAGAGCTTTCCATGACAACAAGTCTCATCTTAAGCTTGTACTGCTCTGCACCGCCGTAAGGTATAGTATAATACTATCATTTTAAATTCATTTTGCGCTTTTTTTTCGCTATTATTTTTTCCATTATTGTTATACGAAAAAAAAATACAATAATCATTCATTATACGTGTTTGATTTAGTTTACACCGAATTTCACTGTTCGATCCGTGCATTATAATGAATATACTATATTTATTTCGATGTTGAAATGTCAAAATTATTCTCCGTTCACATTTTCTACTTTAATCCTCTGTTTTAAGCTATTCTCTGCTTTAGTTTATCAATTTTATTGCTATTCGTTCGGATTAAAATGCAAATAAAATTTAAACGCATCACGTACGTAGATCTAGATCTACCATACATGTTGATGTATATGAATGGATGATGCAGTGGTGGTGGTCTTTTGGCGTATGGTGAGGCTCTTAAACCAGAAGAGGTTGTTACGGAGAAGAAAAAGGTGGTGGTGCTTGGAACTGGTTGGGCGGCAACGAGTTTCATGAAGAATTTGAACAATCCGAAATATGAGGTTCAAGTAGTTTCGCCGCGTAACTATTTTGCATTCACTCCTTTGTTACCCAGCGTTACGTGCGGTACCGTCGAAGCGCGCAGCATTGTTGAGCCGGTTCGCAGTATTTTTAAGAAGGTGATTCATGATATATATTTTTCATGTAGCATTTCTACCTCACTGCATGCTTATATGTTTTACTCACCATGATAAACGTTTTCAGTAAATTATAAAATAAAATAAATTTCATGTTAAAATACTGTATTATTATTTGTTTTATTTGTATGTAAATGCATATATTTTCTTATACAATAATATAGGTTATTATGAATATAATTAAATATAAACAATGCAAATATGTAAATCCTACACAATTCAATTATAAATCAAAATATATTGATATTTTAAACATTTTTTATATTACTATCTAATTATAAATTTTTATATATCAAAAAATTAATGACGTACAAATTTCAAAACTTTAAAATTTAACATAATAAATAAAATAAAAATCAACTAATAAAATAAAGCTTAATTTCTATTATTATCAATTTAATTTTTTTATATCATTAACTATTTTAAAATATGGTGAGTGTGGTCATTCGAAATATGGCAAGTATGACAGAGTATTCATAACTTTTTTAATAAAAAGTCAACAAATTTATTTATTATTTATCATGCATAGTAATTTATAATTGCATAATATTGTAATTATATTTTTTGCTACTAATATATATTAGAAACAATATAATTGATCATTAAAGAAATTTTTCTTGTCATTAATCGTCTACTTTATTTTCATTTTATTATTTTTTGTCCATTTTTTTTATCATCATGATTTTTTTTTTTTTATCTATAAAGCATGGTCGAGTTTAAATTTTAATATCTAAACACGTTAAATAATTTGATCTTTAATTTCTTTTGAAATGAAAATGTCATTGGTTTAATGTTTTTTAATAGCTTAATTATCAATACGATTTTATACATTTCATTAAGAAATATCTAGTTAGAAATCAAATTCAAATGGTAAAACATTATTGAAATAATGAGTGCGCAACGACATTTAGTATGTTACCTTTGAACTCTGAAAATTTTACATAAACAATAATAATTGCTAACAGTTAATCTTAAGCTATGGTTGGCCATCTTTTATGATTTTTAATTTTTAATCTGTCTTTGGTACAAACGACGCCGAACAGTCAAAGAATATAAAATTTTAGTACACTAAACTATTTTTCTATCACTGACAGTGTATTTCTCTTTTTTCCCCTTAAATTTTATATATTTTTCTCCTTTAACCCATATATTTTGTAGAGAAGATAAAAAATTTGTTATTTGTGACTGATTAAGACTATTTAATACTATATATATACTGTTTTATCATAACATTTTTATTTTTTTGCTTCTTTATGCATTTGTTTTTTCTTCAAATGTAACAGAGAATGGTTAAGTTAACTGCGTTTCTGTCGAAAAAAATTTTCATCATTTTTTTTAATGTTTTCTGTGATATAAACAGAGCTATGCTCTTAAATGTCATGTGACTAGCTCATGTCTGGATGCATGAATTAATTGTAAAATTTGTTTGCCTTCACTAATGTTCAGAGAATACCTTATTTCTCTGGTGATTAGGTTTCTAGTGATGTAATATGCCATGTTTTTCACTACCTTCATAAATCTGGACCCGATGGCTATAACTAAGCCATATTTCTTTTTTCCTTTGAGCAGAAAAAGGTGGGCGTACAATTCAGTGAAGCAGAATGTTTCAAGATTGATGCGGAAAATAGGAAAGTTTACTGTCGATCTAGTGTAAACAATAGTTTGAATGAGAAAGAAGAATTTGCCGTGGATTACGACTACCTAATAATCGCCGTGGGTGCCAATGTCAACACATTTAATACTCCAGGAGTGACAGAGAATTGCCATTTCTTGAAGGTAACTTCCAACACATTTAAGAAAAGCTTCGTTTATTTAAGATAAAAATAGTCGGAAGGAGTGAAGGGGTCAAATCCGTTGATGTTATCATGGATGGTGACCAAGTTGTTCGCTGGATTCTATGTTTTTTTACGTACCTTTGGATTTTAACCAGGAAGTTGAAGATGCTCAGAAGATTAGAAGAGCGGTTATTGACTGCTTCGAGAGAGCAAATTTGCCCGATATAAGTGAAGAAGAGAAGAAAAGAATTCTTCATTTTGCTATTGTTGGAGGTGGGCCTACTGGAGTGGAGTTTGCAGCCTCACTTCATGATTTTGTCAACGAGGATTTGGTCCGTTTATATCCTGGGATAAAAGATTTAGTTCAAATCACACTTTTGGAGGCCGCAGATCATATCTTGGGCATGTAAGTAACTTCCAATGGTACCATGTCTGCTCATATTATTTTTTATGTTTGTGAGTAGTCATTCTGAAGTATTTTATTCAGTCTTGAGTTTTAACTGCGGGGGTTGGATGGATTGCTTTTTTTTTTTGTGGAAAGTTATTTCCACAATTTTAACAGTTGAAAACCATTATTTCATGGTTTTTTAGATAAGGAGGAACAGGTTGAAAGTTTTAGCTGTTTGAATCGGAACAGACATCTTTACGTGTATAACCACACTAAACACAAACATTCAATAATAACTACTTTTATTGAAAGAGTATTAATGTTTGAATCTTTAGTCATTTAGTTTGTGACACATGATATGTTTGATTGCTTTCTCATAGGTTTGACAAGAGAATCACTGTTTTTGCTGAAGACAAGTTTAAAAGAGATGGGATTGATGTGAAAACAGGATCCATGGTTGTTAAGGTATCTGAGAAAGAAATTTCCACTAAAGAACTGAAAAATGGAGGAGAGATTAAGACAATTCCCTATGGAATGGCTGTTTGGTCAACTGGTATTGGCACTCGTCCATTTATTAAAGATTTT
The DNA here is from genome assembly GCA_026586105.1 of Hylodesmum podocarpum. NCBI lineage: Eukaryota > Viridiplantae > Streptophyta > Magnoliopsida > Fabales > Fabaceae > Hylodesmum > Hylodesmum podocarpum. The sequence continues at coordinate 2,277,668 of JALJEV010000424.1, read as the reverse complement.
ATGACACAAATCGGTCAGGTGAGTTATTGAGAAATTAGACATTGCATCTGCCTAATTCCTAATTCCTTATCAATGTATCATGTTTTTCTTCTCGTCTCAAGATAACATTCTCTCTTCTGAACAGGCTAGCAGGCGTGCTCTAGCTACAGACGAGTGGTTGAGAGTTGAAGGGTGCAACAATGTGTATGCGCTCGGTGATTGTGCTACTATAAACCAGCGCAAAGTCATGGTAATTAATACAATATTTCCATCATATTTAATTAACAAGCTTCCTAGCCCCTTCTACATACAAGTAACACGTGACAGTCTTATCTATCCATAGACATGTTTTTGTAGTTTCGTTGTTCTGTTTTTCTTTAAACAGATGTATTTAACTTTCATGAAATAGAAAAAATTTCACATTTGCTTAATGACACAGTCTAGAAGCTGTATTAATTAACAGTTATTCATTTCTATTCAAGTGCTAGTTGTAAATTGATTTGGCTCTTACAGGAAGATATTGCGGCGATCTTTAAGATGGCTGACAAAGACAATTCTGGAACACTTACGGTCAAAGAATTTCAAGAGGCCATTAAAGATATATGTGAAAGATACCCTCAGGTTGAGCTATATCTGAAGAATAAACAGATGCGTGACATTGCTGATCTATTGAAGGAAGCTAAGGGAAATGAAAAAAAGGAATCAATTGAACTGAATATAGAAGAACTTAAGGCAGCACTTTCCAAAGTGGATTCTCAAATGAAATTTCTTCCTGCTACAGCCCAGGTTCATGTCGTATTATTTGCTTTTGGCATTCACAACTGGTATTTATAAGATACACGCTTCTCAGTGATATGACATTGAACTTCTGAAAATTCATATCCAGGTTGCATCTCAGCAAGGCACTTACCTGGCCAAGTGTTTCAACCGGATGGAAGAGTGTGAAAATAACCCAGAGGGACCTCTCAGGTTCAGGGGAGAAGGTCGCCATCGTTTCAAACCCTTTAGGTACAATACATGATCAAACTAACTCACAGGCTTTCACATTTTCCCAATTATGTTTACATTGATAGAGGTTGCAAGTTTTTCCGTTGTTCAATGTTATTTAACTCATTAGCACATTGTTGTTTGCTCCCCAAGGTACAAGCATTTAGGTCAATTCGCTCCTTTGGGAGGAGAACAGACAGCAGCCCAGCTTCCTGGAGATTGGGTTTCAATTGGCCATAGCAGTCAGTGGCTGTGGTATTCTGTCTATGCAAGGTACTGTATTTCTTTTTGCATTTTTTATGTTCACAAAAATTGCCTGAATTTTGGGACATTATTATTTGCAAGTTATTTAGCTTGAGTCAATCCTTTTTGAACAGCAAGCAAGTAAGCTGGCGTACAAGAGCATTAGTAGTTTCAGACTGGACAAGACGTTTTATTTTTGGAAGGGACTCAAGTAGCATATGAGGGAACATAACATCTTCCACAGTCTTGCATTGGCAATGTAGCACCGCTCGTTCATCATGAATTTCATATTGGAAATTTTGTTTCGATTCCATTAATTCTTTGAATTAGTACGGAAGAGACTACCAGCCTCCCGCTTTTTGGATTAGCTGGTCTCCGAGTTTTGCTGATTTTGTTTGTTTCGGAGATACTACGTGATGTTCTTCTCGTTCTTGTTCTTTTTATAATTGATCTTTTGTTCTTTTTCCATTTTCCCAATTTGGTCGGGGAATAATTGACTGAAACGTATTTGATTTTTTTTTCCGTTGGAAAAATTATATATACATGTCATTTCTTTAAATCTTTTCCCTCGGAAATTTCTAGAACAGGGAAGACTCGGCTTCTTGTTATAGATATGGTCCATAAGTAGAACCATTTTTATTAGTGAATTTTTAAGAAGAATAAAAATGCAACCCATGCATCAGAATATGCAATTCATTAATCCGATGTATAATTATTATTTCTTTTAGAAAAAAAAAACATTTCAGTTTTTTGTCAAAATAAATCGTTAATAGTAAATGTCCAACCCCGTGGGTTGTGGTGGGTTTGACATGGATTAATCTCTTACAACATTTAGAGACAAATTTCTTTTAGAGAGATTATTCAACACCATGAAAATTGTAGCCACAAAACCATATAAACTTCTCCTACTCCTGAAATTCTAATTTTATTTAAACTTGCAGAAACTTTTAGTTCCTTCAATTGACACCAAATAATGTTAAGGAATAGTTTTTTGCTTTACATTAATGAGCGGAAGCCCATTGCAGCAACATGAAGTTTACAAAAGCCCATTTTCATCTAGTTTTTGTTTTTTTCCCAAATTGCCTTTTGTACAAGTTAACTCTGTAATGCCAGCCAGACTCCTTTCCCGATGATTTTTTTTCTTCAAAAAAAAAAAAAGAAATAGCAGAAAATTGTTTAGAAAAGCACTATTCTGGGGAAACGCAAGAGGACCATGACTTGTCGAAGCTAAGGAAACAAATGAGAGAAACTTGTTTATGTCAACCGTAAAAGTAAAGCTTTTTATTGGTCAGCACAAAAGAAAAATCTGAAACGCATAAGCCTTATGGTTATGATGACATGATCCATTGATCAACCCACGAAAGTTCAATATTGCCACCACATCATGTTATCAGAATTTGGTTATACTAACTTGCAGAAGATCAATCCATTGGAATTTGATATTTTTTTAATCATATAATTTTGAATAAGAGTCACAAGTTAATTCATTTTTTTATATGTATGTTATATCTGTTTTTATTCCAACTGAAAATTGCCAACTTATTTCAACTTTAAGAATATGTCAAAATAGAAATAAATATTTAAAATACTTTTTACAAGAATAAAATTATAACACTTTTTGTTAGTTAAATATATTAAAAATGATACAGAAGACTTTGGTGGATAGTGTGCCTGAAAATACAATATTGGCCTTCGAAGGGGAGCAAATAAAATCTTGACCGACATTTACAGAACACTGACTAGCGTGTAGAGACCATAATGAAAGATGTATGATAGGCCCAGTTCTCAAACATAGTTTATTAGGGATTTAGGCGTCATAATAGTAGATAATTGTGTCAATTTTTGGTCATATTCAATTTAAATATACTATGTGCATTATTCCCCTACTCAAGGTTTTAATCAACTACTTTCATATTATAATTTCTTGAAATTGGTACCATTATCATTTTTCAGCTCAAATCACAAATTATAATAATATTATTAACTTGATTGTAGGTTCAAATTAAAAATGATTGTTATTAGACAAATACGTGTTTCGTATTTGAAAATGCAGCAGTTAGTTATCTATAAACAAAATAATTGGCGTTGATAACCACATCATAAATTCATAATTATAAATTGAGATAATGAATAGTGATTGGAATTTGATACATATTAGTGATATTTAATGGTTGATGCGAAAGTTACAAGATTACATAAGTAATACCTGACCAATGATACTTTGCAGGGTCGGTTTCATATCCAACCTTTTTTTGTTTCTTAGGTTTCGCCAATTGATGCGTCTAAAAGATTTAAATCTTGATTGCTACTTAACTCCTTTAACTATTGTGTGTATAACTTGTACGTCATATTGTTTGTATAACTATTAATTATCAATCTATGTGGATCATGTTCAATGTTTAGCATTTTCTTAATTCATGTGATAGTTGATTGCTTGAAGTCGAAAACAAATTCATTGTGACAATAATTGACCAATTTAATTTTATATAAACACCTTTGATGATATCATAGTTGATTGATGGCGTAACATATTATTCTTATTTTATGAATTAACACTATATGCATATTGCAATGCCAAACAATCTCCATGGTTTATAGCCCAAGTTGTTACATTGGTTAGGAGCATCTTGTCCCTCCATTGAGTTGACAAACACAACATATTGTTTTATATCTATATTTCTCTTGAAAGCTAAGGTATTTTCATACTTTTTTTGCTGTATTGAATTTCACTTCCTTCATACTCAAAGGTAGCATTACATTGCTTTTGCATATGAATTAATGACATTCTTCACCTAACATAAACGGGGACAAAATGCACACGTTTCTTCTTGAACAACATGGAGAAGGGTTAGGCAGTAATTAATTCTGTTTTGTTTTGGTTCAACAATGATGAGTTTGAAAATTGAATGATGATCGGTGATCATTACTAGTACTAGTTAATCTTTCAAAACATAATCTATTGACAAGTGGAAGAAAGCCTTGAGCAGCTAAAATTGAAGTATAAGCTAGATTCATTTAGCATTTATATAAAGTAACTTAGGCCAAGTAGAGCTGAAATGAATGAAAATATGAAATTAGAGCAAAGGGTCCCATTTTGCTTCCAAGATAGAGTGACATATATGCAAGATACGTGGTTCCTGGCCCCCGAATTGAAGCATGTGCTTATGTGCAGAACTGAGATTGCAATTATGTTGTATGGGTATCAATAACATGTATTTTCCAATGAATTGTTTTTCCCCCACTCATCTAGCAGGACCCTACCACCAAAATTTACTCACCTTTAAATTTCTCACATGTATTTTTCTTGGAAGATAATTTTATTCGAAGTATAATCAGCCAGATATAGATATTCTAAATAAATATTTAAATTATAATTTCTAAGATAAATCCAAATTAATTTTACTTCAAAACCAACTACAATATATAATCGACCAGCTAATTTATTCACATAACATATATATATATATATATATATATATATATATATTTCTCCTTGTGTTGCAGTCATATAACTTGTTAATAAGTAGATGTAGACTACACCATACCACATGTTTTATTATACAGTTGCATTACGTTACATCAGATAACAACTTTGTCCTTTTAACAATGTTGAAACTTTAAACCAAGTCACATCATAGATGATTCAATTTTCATTTTTTTTAATCTAGTACTTGTATTTCATTTGTCACGTACTAATGTTTCCTTACCTCTACATTATTCTACAGTAGACAGTCATAAATTCTGCAAAAGATGATCTTGTAAGTGGGGAATGGTTGGTCAATATTTTGATGCTTTTTTGGGGATTGTCATGACATGGGCAGCTTTACCCTTTTGCTTTGAGCCTGTGTGGCCTTTGGCTAGTACCATTTGGACCTTCCTCTGTCTCTTTGAAAACATGCACACTTTTTATGCATAATCTGATTTGATTGAGCATTTGACGGTTGAGATTACATTGCTAAATGTTCTATATTGGGGGATGCTTGTATAGTAGTGATTCCCCTTTGGCTTTCCTTGAACACTTGTTTGGTATCTGTTTGCAAGCAACAGAAAGGGTAGGAAAAGAGAGTTACTTTTTCTTAATTATTTATGAGAGTGCACTTCCACTTTGAATGCAAAAAGTCAGTGATGGCTGAAGACTAATGCAAAGGGATTGATTCACATGGTGGGGTGTGTGCAATATGGTCGTGTCATTCCAATTCCAAGGCCATTGAAAGCTGCATGCCCTCTTTGCCTTTTCTTTCCTAATCAAAACTCTGTCCTTATTATGGTGTGGTCCACCTGCATTTCCATCTATTCTGTCTATATATTAATTCACAGTCTCTGCTATGCTCTTACATTACATTGCTCTCAACTAATATTCAAACCGTCATCTGATTGCATTCTTTCGGGTCATCGTTCCTTCTAGTGGCCTCGCATTGATTTGTAGTTGGTCTGTTGCTTGCATTAAAAACACAAGATATTTCAATACTATTTTCTCATGTTTTGTCATCAAATTTTTGAAAACAATGTCACCTAGGATGTTAAAAACTCTAATAGTAGAACCCACTTTGAGTTCTTAAATACCTTTTGTGGGTCCACTCTTGATTACTTTTCCCACTAAAAGCTGTTGATCTAAGTTCTTAATTTTTTATATAATAAGAAGGTTAGGTTCTTATACCCACGAGAACTCCTATTGACCTGTAGCAGTGGTTATTGTAGTAGTAGTTGTTGTTGTAAGAATGGTTATTGAGATTAAAGAACTGTATAAAAAATGGTGAATAAAGATGCTCTGAAATTTTATTCAGATAAGAAATAAAACATAAAGTTTCTGCTATATAGGGACATAAACAGAAAATATGGAAAAGTGTAGGAACTGTTAGCCATTGATTTACACACTGAATTTGTTAGCCATTGCTATACAAACTGAATTTGTTGAATTCTAATTATTTGACTTTTGACTGTGTATTCTAGAACTGAAAAGGGTTTATGTGCCAAAATATAAAAATTTTCTTGCTTTAATGCATATTAAGAAATGCTTCAAAATACAAATTCGTGATCTAATTTTATAACCTGTTCATCTTTGAGTTCACCTAATAGGAATCATAGAATCACTCTTAACATTACCCTCTATTCCTGTTCAAAGACTCAAGTTTCCTAAATTATATGAAAAAAAATTGATTGAAAACTGCTGCTGTGAGAGTAAACTGCAATATGTCCTGTTATGGTATTTACAGAAAAGTAGTAGTTACCTGATAACTTGTGTTCTTACTTAAATAACCGTTAACTAATAACTTCCACAAGTGTACTGAAAAAACAGTAAAAAAGTGCACTTTGCAATCCACACCTTGCTGTCTAGATGATTATGTAAACCTCCTTTGTCTTTTGTTGATTGATAATTTCCCTGCATATCCAAAATTTTCATTTCAATTTGCCACTAACTAGAAGCAGTATAGACAAATTCACCTTTGCAGAAGCACCAATAGGAAATCCCTCTCTTACAAAGCATAAAGACATGACCTTACTCTGAACCCTCTCTTTCTCTCTGGGACCTCTTTTGTCTCCCTTCTCCCCATACAAAACACCCAACGGATTGAGTTGCCCTATTCCCATCACAATGACAGAACTACCCATGCTCTATACATTTTTCCATTTCCAACATCAATCCATTATACACCAATCTAGCTTGTTAGTGTATCAATTTTCACATTTCACATATAAGTTTTAAAAATTAATAACTATAACTTATCCATCTTAAATGTAATTCCACCATTATCAACAAGCTTCTAAACATGCAACTTATCATAAACACATTTTTATTCTTCCAACTAAGCACACTGCAATTTCCAACTAGGCCCAAAAGGGTATTTTGGTAAACAAATACAAAAGAGTCCAACTTTTTATCAACTGCAATCTAAGGATAAGTATAGATCTCAAACCACATTGCATTCTCTCTCTCTCTCTCTCACTCTCACTTAAGAAGGAAAAATGAGTTTTTTATGAGTTTTTTGCTTTTGCACTGAGACCCAAGATGGGTGACCAACAACCGTCGACCACCGCCATCTCCGGTCTCCGGCGAGCCGCCGCGTTCATCTCTTCCTTAATCTCCCTCTCCCTCTCGATCAGAGTCTTCGCCGGAAAGTGGCAACTCATTCGGACCAGGCTCGAGGACCTCCACTCGGCCCTCTCCGCCGGCGACTCCACCTCACTCTCCGGCGAGCTTCCGGCGATAACGATCTCCGCCGAGGAGTGCCACGAGCTTGCGCGGCGGTGCTTGGATCTGTCATATAGCGGGAAGCTTCTGATGCAGAGTGATTTGGACGTAACATTGGGGAAGTTGGAATCGCACGTGAAGAAGCTGAATGAGATATTCAAGAAGCGCGTTTCGATGCATGGCTGCGCTGTTGTGGTTTCAAGACCCGGTTTTGGAGCTTCCAAAGATGACATGAGGTTTTACTTGAGGGACTTACTGACTAGGATGAAGGTTGGCGATTTGGGTATGAAGAAACAAGCTTTGATGAACTTGCATGAGGTTGTTGTGGAGGATGATAAGTATGTTAAGTTGGTTGTTGAGGTTTCTGAATTTGTTCACGTGTTGGTGGATTTTCTAGGTTGTAGTGAGGTTGAGGTTGTTGAGGAAGCTGCTAAGGTTGTTTCTGTTGTTGCTGGGTTTGATTCTTATAAAGGGGTTTTGATTAGTGCTGGGGTTATTGCCCCTTTGATTCGGGTTTTGGAATGTGGGAGTGAGACAGGGAAGGTTGGTGCTGCCAAGTGTTTGCAAAATTTGACAGAGAATTCGGATAATGCGTGGTGTGTTTCAGCTCATGGTGGTGTTACTGCATTGTTGAGGATTTGTGAGAGTGTGGATGAGTGTAAAGGGGAATTGATTGGTCCTGCTTGTGGAGTGTTGAGGAATCTTTGTGGTGTTGAGGAAATCAAGAGGTTTATGGTGGAAGAAGGTGTTGTTTCAACTTTTGTGAAGCTTGTGAAATCTAAGGATGAAGTAGTTCAGGTGAGTTCTATAGAGTTGATTCAAAACATTGCCTCTGGTGATGAGTTGGTTAGGCAGATGGTGGTTAGAGAAGGAGGTGTTCGTGTTTTGTCCCGGGTTTTGGATCCTAAATGGACTTGTTCTTCTAAATTAAGAGAGGTTGTGATGAGGGCTATTGAAAATTTGTGTTTTTCATCACCTAGTTGTGTTACTGTTTTGTTGAGTTATGGCTTTGTGGATCAGTTAATGTATTATGTTCGAAGTGGGGAGATTTCGGTTCAGGAGTTGGCACTGAAGGTAGCTTTTAGATTGTGTGAATCATCAGAGGAGGCTAAGAAGGCCTTTGGTGATGCTGGTTTCATGGCAGAGCTTGTCAAGTTTCTTAATGCGAAATCGTTTGAAGTTCGCGAAATGGCAGCTGAGGCACTCTCTGGCATGGTTATGGTGCCAAAAAATAGGAAGAGGTTTGTGCAGGATGATCAAAATATTGCTCTGCTTCTGCAATTGCTTGATCCAGGGGAGGGCAATTCAGGTAATAAGAAGTTGTTGATCTCTATCTTGATGTCACTAACAAGTTGTAACAGTGGGAGGAAAAAAATTGTGAGTTCTGGTTATGCTAAAAACATTGAGAGGCTTGCAGAAGCTGAAGTTTCTTCTGATGCCAAGAGGCTGGTGAGGAAGCTATCCACAAACCGGTTCCGTAGTATGTTGAGTGGAATATGGCACTCTTGAATTGATGTAATTCTTTTTCTTTTTCACCTTTTAACTGTATATTTTTACATAATTGTCTTCCAAGTTTTTCTAATTTGATTTCTTCATCTCAATTTGTTTGTAGTTTTATTTCATTTGCCTTGCTCAAGACAAAGAGTAGCTCAGCATTTTTATTGAGATTGTAGCCAGAAATGGTGATAACATGAAAGCTTGTTGTAGATTTTCTTGGAGATATACTATGGCATTGTTTTTAGCCTTTTAGCTCTGGCAGTTCAACTGTGAAGAAGAATTGAACTATATTATTATATTAACATAAAAGAATGTAATTAACCACTAGTGATAGTTATACTTCAATACTTTGTTTGTGTTCTAAAAATATTATATTGTGTATAAATATGTGAATGTGTGTGGATCACATGGGGAAGACATCTATCCTTCAGAGACATGTGATTAGTGGCTATCTTGTCTTTTCTCTATTTAGCATTATTTGCAAAAGAGATAGTGATTGATGAAGTTTCTATCTGTATTACTTTGTCTCTTAGTTAGTTTGTCTTATTCTACTGTAGCAGCTTTCTTATTGTTAATTGAGAAAGTACAACACGCCAATTCTTTGCATGCTTGTTGCCTGCAATCTTTCATATAAGACAATGAAATGAACCTCATAATCGTTCTCTTTTTTGTTTATGCTTCTTTCAATCCCTATTACCATCTAGAGTGATAAAAATAACATTGTGAAAGTGCAAGTTTCTAAACATGGTGAAGATTTAGAGTTATAAAAACCGAGGAACTTGGATTCTATGAAGAAAGGAAAAAAAAACTAGTTGCTCGTGTGGAAAAGTCAGAGGTCTTGGGCGGCAATTATTATATACCACGAATATGCAACCAATTCAAGAGGACTAATGAACGGGAAACATGTGAAAATGTGGATCAAGTAGGGTGATGTTGAATTGAGGAATTCATAGGAAACCCATGTTTCTTCCAATTTCCAAGATCTCATCCCAATTGAATGATACCATTCATTGTGTTTATAGTTTATTGAAGAAAAATATTTCGTCGACAACTGAAATATGCCAACAATCGTATAACTAATTATAAAATATAGAAAAAATATGTATATATTTTATGAGTGAATTAATTTATTGTTACAATTAGTTGTAAAATAAAATTATTTATTGAAGGTATAAAACATTTTTTTTGAGTGAATTAACTTATTATTACAGTTAATTACAAAATAAAATTGTTTTATTGAAGGCATGAAATATTCTCTTTCACACAGAGTTTAGCTATAATATATCTAAAAGAATTTGATGATAAACAAAGTAACTAATGGTTGAAGAACTAAGCATTGTGGTAGGTGTAACCCACTTAATAACATAAAAATTTGGCATGAGTTTGGTGCCTATATTTATGTTAAATTTTCTATTATATAGTGTTGGCTTGTTCCAAACGCTACTATGAAAATAAGATCAATCAACGGTGAAGTCATTTTCAATAAAAACGGTTGGAATATAAATGATTGCCAACCGTTGTCTTTGCCTCCACTTTTGGGCACTGTTGAATTTATTGCACAGGCTTGTTTTTTATAAGACACCCTTTAAGATTTTTTTTTTTTTTTAAAGTCCTCCAAGCATATGATTTTTTTCCATTAAAATCGCTATATTTAACATGCATGATTACTTTTTTTATTTTTAAATATAAAATATAGGAACAAAGTGAGAAAAGTTGATTTTTTTTAAGTCTTTGATGGACTTTGAATTTAAGGTTGCATATTTTTCATAGTGTAAAATCCAACCCAGTATCACGTGGATGGAAACCCACGGATTTAGTTTGGGCTGAATGACCATAAACTTTTCTGGGCTGCCTTATTTTACATCTTGGACCTGATTTTAGTTTTGAGAAATTATAAGTACACTCTCGTTTTTGACTTATACACACCGTCTTTAATTACGTTATTTAGATGTGAATTGATGTTTTATATTCATTGATATTTTTTCTCATGTGAATTGATGTAATTAAGAAAAAGAACACATAATTTATTTAAAGTGGGGAACTAATAAATTATCAGAAAAGGAAAGAATTAACATGAAAAACTAATATATTTAATAACATTAATAGAGTCTAACTCTCAGCGTAACATTCGTTCATTTTTTTTATCACAATTCCAAAAGGACCATTAATCAAGTCTTAAAAATAATTTATTATTTTTTTTTATGATTTGAAATTAGAAAAAAAAAACATGAATGGTGAATACAAAAGAAAAATACAATTTATTTAAGAGAAAATTTAGAAATAATTAAGAAAAAAAGAGAATAAAAAAAATATAACAAATTTAACAACGTCAATCGAGTTTAACATTCAACCTTATGTTTATTAATTTTTGGTCACAATCTTAAAAAGAAAAATTAATCAGGTCTTAAACCTAACATAATAATTTTTTTATAGTTTGAAATTTAAAAACATCAACAATAAATAAATAAAAATGATGAACTTGAAACAATAAAAATATCATGAAAGAAATAAAAAATAAAATTTACATAAAATTATACAAATTTTGTAATATCTACACCCACCCTAATCCGATATCATCTCTAATATTACTTAATAATTTCTTATAAAATTAAATATAACTATCACATACATCATATTATCTTAATGGTCATGCAAATTAAATTTAAGATAACCATTCTCAGATATATAATCTTGTTGTCAATAGTATTGACTCATGTGTCACGTGATTCTTAAACGGTATATAACTTTTCTTGTTAAGATTTTAATCTCACCATAAGCCATTTGTTTAAAGAAATTCTCAACAATTAATGTTTGACATGTAATATTATCAACCATAATACAAAAACTACCATCTATATCAACAATTGCCCAATCATAATATTTTAATAATAATCTGTATTCAATGAAAAAAATAGAATTTACAAAAATTATATAACATGGATCTGAAGTGTACTAACTGTTGAAATCCTCATTTCTACAAAGGACCCTTCACACTTGGCAGTCATCTAAATTTTCTGTAAACCAAACGTTGTGATTAAACATATTTGTTATATAGAGTCCATAACCATTTCACTCTGTTGCTTTGCCAGGTATCTTTCCCTCCTCTCTCTCTGAGAAAACAAAATCATAGTTATAGATGAAAGCATGGAGCACATTAGTCAAAAAAGAAGAAATTATTTAATATCTAGATTATAAGTGAGTTAAGAAAAAATTGAATAACTTCCCTAATAAAACCTCTTTTCCATTACAGTTATTAAAGGACACCGATTAATATTACTTAGAAAAACTTTTCCTGTAAACTAAGCAAGAAAAAGTGCATTACTCACCCATTCATTTATCACAAGTCCTTCCCCATTAATCTTATGACCTGCTTTTTTTGGGACTTTCTTACGTGTCTCAGCCGCAGCAGCAGCTTCTGCCAGTTGAAGCCTCAATTTTTGCAAAGCCTTCATAACACAATTACAAAGTAGGCAACTATTTAATGCACATTATACGTGACAAGCTTATAAACATGTACATCAAAGAAAGAAAATTACTTTCTGTCAAAGAAATGTAATCAATGTCTCAAGAATAGTATGTTTGTTAAGCAACAAATACTTGAGTAAATTCGTTTGAAACAGTTTATTTACATTTTGATTGAACTTATAAGTACCAATGTATGTAGTAAATATGAGAAAAGATGAGGACAAGCAATAAATTAACAATTAACATGCACGAATTTTGCCGTTAAGTATAAATGAAATCTTAAAAATTCAGCACTTACAGGACTATTACTCTCTGGATCCAGAAAAACAACTTGCAAAATCTGCTCCTCTGTTACTTGATCCTTTAGCTCATCAAACTGTTTAGAGGAAGAACAAACACCCGTGATTCAAATCAAGGCTATATAGACTCTACAAGGTAAACAGTACTTCACATAAAAGCAGAAAATTGGGATGGTGAAAAATGTTTGATAGATAACTTTAATAATCACACAATATGAAAAGAAAAAAAATGTGATAATCAATTTTAAGATATAAAAAGAAAAAAATATATGACAATTAATTTTAAGATATAAAAAAAAAAATACGTGACAATCAATAATAAAATTTTTTAAAAAAAAAATGTATATAAATACGCCTTGTGAGTGAATTTATTAAATTAGGATTTAAAGTAAAGATGATAAAGTGGTTGGTTGAAGACAAAGAACAAGGAATTCATATTTTATGTAAGAGAGAGACAGGGGAGAGGGACTTAGGAGAGAGAAAGAACCAACCCAAAAGGAATTGAGACAACTGTAAAAGCTTGTAATTTGTATTGATGATGAAATAACTAACCATTTCAGGGGCATAATCAATTGATCCTTTGACCTTCAAGCTCATTATTTTAAATTTGAGTCTAGTTTTTTCTGGCTTTTCATTATTCTGTGGATGCTCTACAAACTTAAACACTAGAAAACCAAACACAAAGTAGTGAGATAACTTCACATTATAAACAATCTTATGCTCCACACAAAGGAACATGAAGAAATGAAACACTGATTTGATTATTACCAGTTGCAATTATACTCTCTCCAGGCGCAAGAATGCCCCCAGGAGGACGCATGAAACAGCTTTTGGGTGCATTTGTTTGAAACTAAATATACACAATAAGACAAAGAACAACAAACAAATATTATTAGAATAGACAGTTGAATTTAGTACTTGTCCAAAATCAGAGACAAACTGAAAAACCTTTCATTTACACAGATAAACTACTATTTAGCAAAAACTGTAACAAAGTAATGTCCACATAACATAATAGACAACTGATTTCAAAACTCAGTGAAAGTGTTTAACAAAGACATAGATAAAAAGGTGATATATAGTATATATTTGAGTATACCTTAAAAGCTACATTGGATTTGCTAGTGTTTTGAATCCTGATAGCACTCTTTGTCTGTTTACCTGGTTCATCTAGCATAACACAAGGACGAGTCTATCAAGCAATCTTATGGATTCATAGAACATGATACTTTCTTGGCAAATGTTAACAAGTGACATAAGGATACTAATTAAAGAATTAAGAAGCATAACTAATAATTTAAATATTAAGTATTTTATTTTTTAGTTTATTAACTAATACTCTAATGACACAGTGAAAAAAATATTTAATAGATAATTGTAATATGTATAATTAGTTATAAAATATGTAATAAAATAAAAAAAAATTAATAGAAAAAATATTTATATATATATATTTATAAAAAAATTGATTTATTGACTACGTATTAGAATTGAATACAGAATAAAATTGAGTAATATTGTCTAAATTTTACTTTTGTTTGATGAATATAATAATTGAGTATGACGAGGGAGATTACAAATTTAGTAAAAAAAGTGATTATCATTATAAAAACAAAAGTCAAATTTTGGAATGGTGAATTTAAGCATCTCAAAAAATGGGAAATGAAAAATGAAGCAAAGAAAAACATAGGACATTGAATAAAAAAAATTAGAAGAAGAAGAGGCATATATGCATACAAGAGAAGTAGAGGTTTTTGGAAGGGTCGAGCTTGAGACGACGTCGTGTGGGGAGGAGCGATCTGGCAATGGAAGAAACTGAATTCCAGACGTAGTTTTTGGATTGTGGCTTCCCTTGTTCACCAAACGACATGTCTTTGAAATATTTTCTTCAAACTCAAAGCAAAAAAACATTCACAGATGATCACGGAATTGAAATGCAACAATATTATATAGTAAACGTGGTTCAGTGGTTGCAAAGACCAAAACAAAAAGGTTTTGATTTGTTAAAGGTTGTTAAGTTTGAGAGTGTCGGGTTACAGTTGCAACTCCATGGGTGGTTTGAAGGGTCCCACAATTCGGGTGTTCATGGTGGGAAAGGTAAACTAGTTCTAACACAAGTCCACCATTTTAGTCTTATTCATTGCTTTTCTCATTCTCATGTCTTTTTGTTAAGTTCACACACTTTTCTTCTTTTTTTTTTTTCTTTTTCTTTTTTGGTTGATCAAAAATAAGTTTCTTTCTACCATATGGAAATTTATGTATGTGAAACAAATAGTAATTTATATATAATAATAATATTATCTTAATCAAATGCTTCCTTAAATATTAATTATGTCTTGTATATATTTTGATTCAAATTTAGAGTAAATTCAAATTAGAATTTTTGTATGATCCAATTACATATATTTTTAAATATCAATAATGTCTTTTTTGTTGGATAGCGCATTGATTATAATATGAAAAATTTCTTGTTAATGCTTAACTCAATTAGTTAAATATGAAGCGTAAATGGTGATAAATATTTGATTTTTTTTATTCTGATAAAAAAAATATATGAAAGTTTCCTTATGTTTGTTTAAAGAAATTGAAGTTGACAGAAAAAAGTTTCCTTATGTTTATGTTTCAGGATATGTTATTGGTGGGTGTGAGTGTGAGGCATAGAAATGGTATCTTTAGTGATGTGGCAAAAAAATTTTTTTTCCCTGATGATATAGTTTACATTTGGTAGTTGACTCTGGCTTCAGCTTCTAGGGGTGGAAAATGAGATAAGAGTAGTTAGATTTGGCTTTTAAAATGAAAAAAAAAATTATTTCATTTTAAAACGAATTAAAATCATGTCATTTTTTTATTTATATTGATAATAAATATATCTGACTTTAAACGTGTATTTAAATTTAAGTTGTGCTTTACTTTCCAAGACTCGAAGAGACATCAATAATAAAGATCGAAATAGAGAATATAAAATATTGTTAATTTTAATTTTATTAATTTATAACAATGAAACTAAAGTAAAAATAAAGTTTTATTTTATCTACGCGGCAAACGTGTTGTGTTAACTTAATACTAAATTTGCTTAGTCAGTTGAATTCAATTCATTGAATTTGAATTGTTCATGAGTTAATAATGAATAACACCATGAAGGGTCCTTCAATTTATAGGGTTTGTAGCAATTGAATGACTACATAAAAAAAATAAAAAATGGAACTTGAGTAGCATCAACATTCCAAAGCATTTACCATAAGAATTTTAGAATCGAATAGCCAAAAAAAGAGTGATACCCCTTTCTCAATTAACATAATCATAGCAAACTCGAGGAAAAAAAATTGTAGTAAATAATTAAAGTTGGAACTCAGAATCATCCCATTGAAGAACCGCAGAGCCTAAGTTCTGTTCTCTTTTGAGCTTGTCTTTGAGGAACCAATCACATACCTTGGCAGCATTTAGCTCCTCAATTGGACACCCTTCTTGCTCAGATATCACTCTTAGTAAGTTCAGGGACGATATCTACACCACAAATAAATACATCACATTCACATCTTTTCAGATTTTATAAGCATCATACGTATAATCACAAGTTACAACATATATAATAAATTTGTTTATTTATCTTAAAAGTTATAGTGACGGTTAATTTTTAGTACTTGAACATGCAAAATTTGCGACAGTTGGTGCATAGTAATTAAAGTGAAGTGAGAAACAATAATAAGTGTGTTGAGGGAGAAAGATGAGAAGAGAAGAGTGGTACCGTTAAACGGCATAGAAAGCGTTCGTGTGTGCTCAACCCTGATATCTCAACCAAACCAGCTTCTTCGAGTGTCAAAAAAGTTCGCCTCTCACCTTTGTTTTCTCCATCACTGCATTTCACTTCTACTCTACGTGTTGCCTTCTTCCTTTGGCCTATTTGCAACCATGTTTTTTGTATTTGTCTATAGTTTATAACCTTTGAAGGGTTGAACACAAACGTTGTTTCAAGACATGTGTTGTAGGGTGTTAGTGAAATCATTAGTTTGGGTTTTTCTTTTCTTTGGCTACTTCACTTTCCTTGCTTAGAGCATTAAGATTAAGAGTGCCCTGAGAGAAGAGTGTTTCAGTTTTCAGTGTCTTAAATTTGGATGGGGCATTTGGGGCTCAAACATTATAACCTGCCAGGCTTATCCGTTCTTCTTTTTTCTTTGTATTTTTTTTTATCTAATATGTTATTTTTATTATTTGTTTCTTTTATCTATTGTTTTTAAGAAAATATTTTGGATAGATTTTTTAAAATAAAAATACAAAAATATAAAATGTATTTTTTAATTAATTTATAGAATATCTTACTTCTTCAGGAAAGTTAAAAAAAAAATATCTTTTATAAATTAGTCAGTGAAAAATTAAATTACTTTTTTTTTCTGAAAATTATTTTGATAATTTTTCACAAACATGCCCTTATTCTTATACTTTCTAAACATGTATCGGCAGAAACCTTAAGAAATATGATTAGTATTTTTTATTCAAATTGTTATCTAATTTTTTATCATACATTTTTTGTCTAGCTTTTATTTTGGTTCTCAATTATTTATTATTAAAATTTTTATTTTAGCTTTGATTTATGATAAAAATATAAATAAAATGGATACCGTTATTACCTTAAATTTTAAATTGGTAAATAAATAGTATTTTATTTAAGAAATGTGATAAAGAAACTGGAGGAAGGACGACGGAAGTTTCAAACATTGGCCCATTTATACTTGGAGTAAGTCCAACCCAAACAGGTCCATACAATATGGGCTTTTAGCATAATCAAAGTAGCCCATGATTGAGATTGCCCAAATTTTACAAGTGACAATCTTCTCCCTCTCATTTTAAATTTTTATGGAAATTTTTTCATACATTTAAACAAGTGAAATCCAAGCAAGCAACGATAGATAAATTATATCCAATTCACTCGCAAGTTATTAAATTTTTTGATAAGAAAAAAAAATGGTAAATTTGATGCCCAAAACTCTCCAATATTAGAAGAGACCATAAAATTCAAAGAACACTTATGAAACATGAATTAATTACTTATTAACCGAAGCAACTTTTGTTGATGTTCATTTACATGACATGAATAGAAAAATTATTTATAGATACTTCAACCCTATTTAACATTGAGAAATAGAAAGGGAGAGAAGAGAGAATTATATGTACATTACATACATGATGAGAGGTCACTAAATTATAATAATATATGACGATATCCACGAGTCATCACTGGAATAAATAAATATAGGTTCAACATCATCGTTTCTTTTTCCTCTCTATCACCCTAAATCGCCAAATAGAAATTCTTCCTCCTTAGCTGGACCAAACATAGGTTCTGCCCATATAAATCAATCAGATAATTTCCATGAACCAGGGACAGAAAAAAAGTATTAGTTATCATATTTATATATATTCACTGTCTTGTTAAAATGATGAGTTAATATTAACTGCAGCCACATCGTTGGTTGTCTAAACAAACTAAACATCGTTTATATTGGTTAGTTTTTGCAACATTTTTTAACTTCCTTAAATATATAGTTACCTTGTACAATAACAATATCCAATGAATATGGTACGATTAAAAATAGTTTAAAAAATATATATCAATCTTTATATAATAAAGGGAAAATTCAATACATTTAACTATTTTGTAATTAGATAAAATGATATATTTATATGAATGATTGCAGAGGTATGATCATTAGCTAATGCTCTAACAAACTAAGTTACAGAAATTGACGACAGTATATATATATACACACACTTTAATTATATAGATTTACTCATCATTTGTAAAAAGTAGAAACATTCATACATACATATTATATGTATATAATACTAACAAAGGAAGAAAAGAAAAAATTAACCGATCCCATAGGCATAGATAGGTATTATAAAACAGTGTATGATAAGCATGATGCATGCGTGTGTCTTCAATTGGGACCCCAGCAACTCAAGTACATGACAGTTCTGAGAGACTCTTCAGCTTGTTTTAGCTTCTCATTGTTGGGACCTTTGAAGGCAGGTGAATTTGTGTAGAACCGAGCCTGCTTTGTTGAAGCAGAATCCCTCAGAGACTTTATTGTTGAGTCACACTTTGAACCTTGATCCTTCATTCCTTGAACCGTTCTCATCCCACTTTGGTATAACACCCTGCTCATGTACCTTAAGCTCATCCCCAACAATATATCACTCCTTTTTATCCTCCTCACACAAAATTTTTTGCTTTCAGAATTATTAAAATATGATGTTTTGAGGGTTTAAATTAGATTGAAGATTGTTACAAAAATGGCCAGCAATCAAAGCTTTGGCAGAAAATGGGCAAGTTCAAAGGATATTCATAAAATAAACGATGTGGGACAACAAAAACATGGGCTAACCGGGGGAGAAGGTTGAAACAACCGGCTACGAATGTGATCGTTTTGCGGGTACAAACTATGGGCATATTTAACTCTGTGGGCGGTGGACACGTGTCGGTGTATCTAGAAAGGTTGTAACAAATTAACAAGTCCACGTTGGATATTAGAAATTATAGTTATCGCAATTAGTTTTAGGATTAAGAAGATATTTTGGAGGATGCCCTAGGGTTGAGACACGTGGATTTTTAACGTAGATTTGCATTAAAAACGGAATGGTCAAAGTGTGAGTGCTAATTAGTTGGAAGAAATAAGATAAGAATGGAATATATCTGAAAAATTATCGCTGTAAGAAAAACTGTTTCGTTCTGGCTTTCAGTTTTCACCGTGCTTAATTATCGCTTCAACTCTATGACTCTGTCATCTCATCTCATCTCATACTATTTTGTTCATTGTTTTTATCCAATTGCTGACCAGGACCATTCTGGATAATAATCATAATACTAAGATTAATGATAAAAATAGTAATATAATACTAATGTATGAATCTAATTCTTGCCCTTTATTAGTTTAAATATTTCACAAATTATACGCTGTATATATGCAATAGGCTGCAAAAGTTATATCCTACTTGTGTTGACGAATTATCAAATATTAAAGGGAAATAAATGAAATAAAATGAATCATCTAAATAAGCCATCAACATTAATCAAATGAGGAAATAAACAATCCGCAATATTTTCTTTCCATTCAATATGCATAACAAACAAAAATGGATTACAATCCTTTCTTGCTATGTAAATTATATCAAATTTCACTTGTGATTCAACAAATGTGTAAAACTTAGATTTTAAATCATACGTCATTTCCAATTTTTCATAACCATTATTTTAAAGTAGTATAAATGTCATTTAAGAGACTTATATTTATTTGGAAACTACTATCAAAGCTCCCTCCACGTGCTTTTAACAAATAGTCCCAAAATATGATTTTATGTCATAATAATAATAATAGTAAATAACAATAATAAAATGATTTCCGGACATAAAAATCGTCATATATTAAAAAGGATTATTTGGATGTAATTTGTGTTAGATGTTACTAATCCAAAAAATAAATCTACAGTGTGTATTTTAATCTTTGTGTACGATCTTAACTTAAAATCAATTGACCCTGAATAAAGGGTTGAACAGTTATATAAATCATGGTCGGAAAATTCTTGACACACAATTATTGATAAATTAATTTCAGTAAAAATAATTATACATTATAATTGTTCATGAAATAATTTATATTGCGTATTCTAATTGCCAATATAAATTAAATGACATGAAAATGTATACGAGGTCACATGCAAGTAAGGAAAAAGAAGGAACATTTTGATTTTGTCAAATAGGATAAAATTCCTTGTGTTATTGTTCCAGAGATTCACATGTGGATCTTTATTATTTAAGATTATTTTACTTTTTATATACTTTTTTCTTATTTACAAAATTTCACGCATATTGATTTTACTCGAATCATAATAATGGACTTGATATATTGTTGATTATCAACATTGTCAAAAACTCTTGTTATATCCGAAGAGATGACATTAAAAACAAAAGTCTATATTACTCAAAAAATACTAACCAACCAAAGTAATTAATTGTAATCAAAATTATCACGAAGAAACACATGAATTAATAACGGGTGAATTCAATTATGTCTTATGGTATAACTATTTTAGGTTATTTTATATTTATATTTATTTTCTACCAAGGAATACAATTTTGTTTTTTTAAAAAAAGAAAAACAAATTTACGTAATTTATTTTCATATATATTTTTTTCATTACCCTTATTACCATTGGAGCATTTTCGGGACGGAGCAGTGCCACTCAGTGTTTTGTTCCTCTCCTGAACTGAACGCGATGGATATCCTGCGTCCACGCATCTCCACCGTCCGATTTTATCACGGTGGCGCCACTCGTAGTCGTAGCCGTAGCACCTTGCGCTTCAACGTAAGGTCTCATGACTCATCCATTAATTTTTCTTCAAACGAATCTCTTTCATTTCCTCTCACATTCTGAATTTTCTCTCATCTCGATTTGCAAATCCATTAGGGCGACGCTTCCATTTCCGCAGCAAAACGCCAAGTACTTCAAAGAGCTCGAAGCTGCCGTTGACGTAGTCCATAGGGCTTGCCATCTATGTCTCAATGTAATATTCTTTCTTTCGTCGTTTTCCCCAATTATTGTGTTTGTAATTGTTGAATCACTAGAACCAGTTCTGTCGAATTTGGCTTTACGTGCACTGTGATTTTTTAACCGTTTAGGCTTTGAAGAATGTTGTGACTTTTTTTATGAATTGTCTGCACTCTTCAGGTGAAATCATCTTTGTTCTCAACTGATGGGAAAGTTCTTGAGAAAAATGACCAGACTCCTGTGACTGTAGCAGATTTTGGCGTTCAGGCTCTTATAAGTTTG
Organism: Hylodesmum podocarpum; assembly: GCA_026586105.1. NCBI lineage: Eukaryota > Viridiplantae > Streptophyta > Magnoliopsida > Fabales > Fabaceae > Hylodesmum > Hylodesmum podocarpum. Next base: position 2,256,182 of record JALJEV010000424.1, on the reverse strand, counting down.
GGTATTAACTTTTAACTTTATGTCATGTCAAATATAAAAGTAGCTTAACAGTTAACATGTTTTTGAATTGTGATACAAGTATGAATGAAACCAATGTGTTGTAATGGATTTTAATTAAGAAAATATTCATTAGACAACTGTAATATATATTGCGGAGAACCAAATAACTAGTTATAAAATGTGAAGAAAGAGAAATACGTATATGTATATGTTCTGTGAGTGAGTTGACTGTGCATTGGAGTTGGCTGCGAAGTAAAGTTGTTTAATTAATGCGGTCTATTACAGTTTCACACGGGTTACTTTTCTATCTGGTGACATAATGACGATGTGATGAACATTATTTTAAAGGACTCAGTGAAACTTGCAAAATGGCAATGGAATCATCTAGCCAATGTGATTCATTGAAAGTGTAAATACTAGTTTTTTGCAGTATAGTTTCCTTGCATTAATGTGATTGACGTAGTATTATGATTAAATGATTTATCGTAAGTTATTATTCTTTTCATGGGATTGAAAATTTTGGTTTTACATTATGTGGTTATCAAAACAGAGTTAAATAAGCTCTTCCCTTCTATACCTTTGGTGGCTGAGGAGGACTCTGCTTTCTTGCGATCAAGAAACTTGGCGGATACTGTGCTTAATGCAGTAACTGCTACAGCTAGCTCCATTTGTAAACCATTGACACAAGATGATGTACTCGAAGCAATTGATAGAGGGGGCAAGGATGCTTTTGTATTTGGATCAAAGCCAGCCACATATTGGGTGGGCATATCTAAGTAGTGCAATTAAATGCTATAAAGTGATGCAGTATAACTTCTTAAAATTTGAAAGTTTGATTTCTGGCTTCATTTTCTGTGTTATGAGATGTTTGTTCAAATTTTTACTTGATGACTTCTCTTAGTCATTGGTAATTTATCGATTTTAAGGTTAATGTTGGATATTTATGGATTTTCTTCTCATGTTTGTTTTTTCCCATTATAACTAATGGTAAGTCCATTGAAAAAATGCAGGTGCTTGACCCAATTGATGGCACACGTGGTTTTCTAAAAGCTAGCAAAGCCTTATACGTGGTAAGTCATAATGTAGGTTGATTCAAATTTATATAGATGCCCTCTCAAATTCTTTTCATATAATTGTTTATAACAAATTTTTTCTAAAGGTTCCATCTGGAATAGCTCTTTTTTGTAGAGTAAACCTTTACTTGTGACAGTGCCTGAGTAACGATGCACTTTCCTCTCAAGGAACAGGTGTAAACAAGCTGTGTGTGTATACCTTGAGATAAGGAATACTTGCAATGAATGTTTTTTTATTCACTGTGCATCATATATGTATCTGACTATGTCTTTATTATCATAATCTTTGTCTAAGGGTTTTCTGAAAATACAGGTTGGTTTGGCGCTTGTGGTTGAAGGAGAGATTGTAGTTGGTGTTATGGGCTGCCCTAACTGGGACGAAGATTTAGCTGAGAAATCCTGTGCTGAAATTGAGGAGGGTCAGGATTCTCTTCGTGGATCAGGAACTGTAATGATTGCTCATAAAGGCTATGGAACATGGATGAAAAGCTTGAATAGCCAACTCAAATCACCTGATGTGTGGACCAGATGTTTTGTTGATGGGTCTGACATAATACATAAAGCACGCTTTTGTATTCCAGAGAGTCAAACATGGGAATCACTGCCACTGTCTTCTTTATTTAATGCAACAAGCAATGCTGATAACGTAGGGAACAACCAAATTCTTCTTTTGGGGGCATGTTGTGGAAGGTCTCAAAACTATTATCTGTATATTTTTTTAATTTATTACATCCGATCAAAACTTTTTTGATGATTGATGTTCTATGAAGTGATGTCTGGAGTAGCTGGCAAAGTCTAAAGCAATCATTTTTTTGATATTTCTTACTCTATTTTTATTGCTTACATTGTGGCGTGTCAAATTACGGTGTGCTCTTTGAAAGGAAATCTTTTAATGTCTTGTATGATTATATCTGAATTTTATACAGCAAAGTAGTTGCTGTAATTACTGATTCATTTAACTGTGATTACTAATTTGCAATTCTTTGATAGATTCAACACACGGTGTTAAAATTGCTGATACCTTTTTTACCTTCATTAATTTTTCATCTTTTCTTTCTTTCATTTGCTCATCTCTTGACATTCTTATGGATCAATGCAGTTTATGCAAGTATTTGATGGTTGCCTCCGGAAGAGCATCTATTTTCATTCAACGAGCAAAAGAGAAGACTATTATAAAGGTATCCCCTCAATTTTTAAGTTTATAATTGGACGGATAAGTTATGATGTGATACATTTTTTATTTGGTCTTGTGTAGGCCTGGGACCATGCTGTTGGCATGATATGCGTTCATGAAGCAGGGGGAAAGGTTATTATTTTTTTTCCCAATCATTTTTGTGTTAATGTGGTGTGGTGGATTTTGCACAGCGGTTGAAACCTTTTACTTTGTCTTTTTACCTTGTCCAGTCTTTGATTTATGAAATGCCTTTGAAGTTATTTTAGCAGATTCATAATTCATGGACACTCGTTACTGTATAAGTGAACTCTTTTATGTTGACATTTTCTCTTTTCATTGCTTCATTTGATGACAATTTCCAATTTGATCAGGTATCAGACTGGAAAGGCAGTGAAATAGATCTTGCAGCCGATCATGTTGGCCGGCGCATTATATTTCCCTCTGGTGGTGTCCTTGTTAGCAATGGCAATTTACATGATCAGATTTTGCAGATTATCTATCAAACTTCATGAGATTGATGTTCGGGGAATTGTTCATCGCAATTATTTTGTTAATTGATTTATATTGTTTGATTATTTTTGTCTAACCTTTGTTGCATACAATCATAAATATTCATTTGACATATAATTGATATCCTTAATTTTTTATCAACATCCAACCAACCCTACGGCCTAGTTTTTCCTGTTTATTTATGAAATAAAAAAATGTTAGTTTAACTCTTTTTTCTTATTCTTTTGTTTAAGATGGAAGGATGAACTTTGGGTTTCAGCCTGCGGCCCAGTTGAAAGTTACCAACTTTTGCTGCCGCATGCACTCTCTCTATTCCTCCATAATGCGCTAGCTCGCTGTAAGCCCATAATGTACTTTTTTTCTTGATTTACCTATCTCAAATCATGATTTAAACCTGTGCACAAGTGATTAGAGACGACCAATGAAATGTGGAGTATTATTTAAGAAATACTTTAACAAGAGAATTTCATGGACATCACTCAGAATAACAAATATATTTTTCATTCTAGCTTTAATCTATAACCAGGCTTTTGACCTTTATCATTTCCACCACTTCGTTGGTGCACAGTAAGAGACTCAACAGTTTTGGTTCCTTTGTATCCATGTTGAGTATTGACCACATTGTGTGAAACCTTATAAGCTTCTAAAACCCCTTGTGGTTTCTCCTTGTTTCAATCAATATGACCAGAAAAGTCCTTTACCTAAACTTGGGAAAGTGGTCCATGTACCTAACTAAGAATAGCACTTTTGCCAAATAGTATATGAAACATTATAGGGGGAAAGAAAAAAACAAGCATTCTATTGATTCCGTGTTGCATCTTTATATAAAACACACAAGTTGGACTCGCTGGTTTGAGATACCTATTCTAAATAAATTGAATTTTGAGTGAATTCTATAACTTTTATAAAACCCTAATTCATGGAGGAAAGTTCTCGAGCTCCATCAAGGGCCAGGTGTGCTTTATAAATTCCATAGCTTTGTCTATGTTTATCATAATCAATTATTTAAACTGGAATATTGTTCTTACCAATAGCAGTAGCTAGCAGAATACGATGACGACCGAAATCTTAAAAAAATGTGCCTAATTACCTTAAAGTAGTAGTGCTAGGCTCTTTATTCGCGCAAGCATTGGATCTCGTATCTGCAAATATTTCCTAAATCAAACAAAATCATTTTCAAAGTTTGTTGTAACTATTGAACAGTCATAACAAATATTAACAAATGCTAATCAACAATCGACCAAATTTGCGTACACGAATGCCTTTTTACTACACGTGGACACCTTCTTGTGGATCGTCACGAGTTAAACAAAATAAGTCTATGTCCGGGAGAAATAATTGCTTTAGGCATAATTAAGGGAAGTCAAAAAAATAATAATTTTAGAGACCAAAAAAAAAGTTGATGCATTCACGTTATGAAATATTTTATCTAATCAGTTAATCATAATCTCTGTTTATAGTTTATTGATTTTAATAACAATGACATAAAATATAATTTATTACTGGATAATTATGTAAAACTATTTAGTAATTTCTAAACTCATTCACTAACCTGCTAAATCAAATGTATGATGATTTCGTTACATGACATGACAGCCTCTCATGCACGAAAACTTGATCAGCATATCATAATCTTATATAGAAAAGTTGGGTTTGAATTAATAAACATACATAATTTAACAATGGTACCCACACTATTAAATATTTAAGAAATTTTTAATATAAGAACTTTAACATTTTCTATAGGGAGGTAAACTATAGCGACCTAGCCGAAAAGAGTAGAGTTATGTTTAAATAAATGGTAGCTATCTGATAGAGAAATGTTAAAGAAAACATAAAAGGGAAACAAATCATAGGAGGAAATCTCAGTACTTGATAAAATTAACGTTTGACTATGTACCTTGTGTGCATTAGGCAGGGTTGGGTGAGACCCTTTTAAGACAATGTATCTGCTGCAACCAATCGTAATTTCACACCTTGCCATCATTTCAATTCATGAATCTTGAAAATTTTGACAAAAAACAAAAGTATCAATTTCCAAATGAAAGCACTTGACCATCATTATTATTTTAGCAAAAATGTACGAACGAAGATTATCAATCAGATATTTATATATAATATGTATTAGGTGAAAAATGAGATTGTGAAAAGAGTGAATATTAGTGATATAATTGAAATAATCTTAATTTATTTCTCATTTTTCATATCTTCACTGGATTATGATTATCATCATGTGATGACAGATTATCTAAGTAAAAGTATGTTCTGAAATGAACGACAAACTAAAAAGAAAAAAGAAAAAAATATGATATATAGCACCCAGTGAGATAAAGAGGTGTGTCCCAAAGAGACGCATTAAATCTAGAATAAGGCATCATGATCAGGATCTTTTTGCTTCAAATTTTGCTTCAGCTCTTGCTAAATTTTCCATGTCAGACCTTATGGACTCACATGGCGTCTCTATCGCTTTCATTTTATGTAAAACTCATTTATATCAACTATATGTGAGAAGTATAAGCATACATTGGACTCGTAATTTGTTTTTTATTGCCTATAATTAAATAAAGACTAAATTAAATTAATCAAGAGATAATAATTAAGATGTGTGTCACTAAATAAAGAATTATTATTACGATGTAATCATGATCAATAATTATTACGTGATAGAAGATTAATAAATCATGTTAAATTATCTAAATTTTTATTGAATCATTTTAGAAGAGATTTTATTGAGTCCTTGATCATGACACCTTATTTTATCTTAACAAACTATGTATTATAGTTATGAATTTTACTTTTATATATACATGAAGGATGAGGGTTTTACTAAATTTGGTTTTATGAAATGATATAAATAGTAGATGGTTTAAAATTAATTGTTAAATATAACGATAATAATAATAAGTCAAATTCAGAGACGGATAATGGATTATAAAGGCTGATAAGAGGTGTAACATATAATAGAAAATAACGAAAACACACTTTCTGAGAATAATTTAAATAAATAGATCTTATCCCATATCATGCAATAAATGTTCGTACAAGAGTGTATGCTTTATTTTTCGGCAAACACCGAACTCTATTATTGCCACGGTGTTATATTAAATGCCCATCCTCAATCTTCTTTGCATTTATTATGTACACACATTTATGATGCTGACTAATACAGTACTACTACTTATATTTGCTCAAATGTCTTTCTCACATCTATGTTCACTTAATAATATAAAGCCCAACATTAACCTAATTATAAGTTAATTTTTATATACTTGTTATTCATATGAGCTTATCCTTAGCCCGTTTAATTTATTTGAAATATATTTATGTTTAGTAAATTTTTATAAGAAATATTCATTTTTGCCTAGTGATCTTAGTGGTTCTTTAAAGAAATATTACTAAAGTTGTTTTAAATTTAATTTGTCATTCATTATTGTTTTAAATTATTCATTAAATGTATATATAACACAAAGGTTAATTATTTTGAAAATGAGAATGAGTACTGAAATATAAAATCCACAAATATTATATTGAATTTCTAACCCACGTAGAAAACAGATAAATTATAATTTTTCATATATAAGGAAAAAAATAAAAATTAGGTATTTACAAAGATATATACTAAATATATAATTTAATTACCCAATCATAAATTACCATTCACGAAGGTCTTACAAGACAGGTAATAGAGATAAAGTAATAAATATAGAAGAAACAGAAACATCAATATTATAGATTAAATAACTTTATTTTATAATTAATTATAGTCAATCAGTCACATTTTATCATTACAGACTCTTTCTGTAGTATAATTATCTGTTAAATATTTATTTCGATTAAGCGTATAAACTAGCTAGGGTTGAACATAAAAGGCTTGCTTTAACCTAAAGGAAGAAAAGAAAAGGCACGTCCATGCATAAAGAAAGAAAGTGAACGCCGTGTAAACCCTGTAATAGAAATTATAAGAGGGGGGTACGTGGCGTTTGATTTTGATTACAGCTAATATGAATCCAGAAAGTTAGGGGTCACACTCCCGGAAAATGATGCCTTCACAATTCACTCCATGATAATCTTAATGAATTCTTTTATCTAAATCATCTATGAGAAATAATTTTTAACCAAATCCAATTTAATGTTAGCATGTTATAGTAACAGATTTATTTTGACTTCAAAAAACCAATTGATTAATACTAATTAAACAAGTGTATATATATATCGACATCAAACATACGTAAAAAATCAATGAGCATAATGATGTAAGTGAAAGATTTTTTCCACAATAACATTAACAATAATTTAATAAGAAGCTAATTAAAGATGTGCATGCTTAGCTACATGGAGAAAATTTGCATAGATCTGAGAAGACACGTAGCGAATGCCCACAGAGATAACAAGAGGACGGCACCGAATCCATTTGACTTGAATTGTTTCTTAACCTTCATTTTCTTCCTATTTATAGCACAACCAAGTACCACGTCCCACTACGGACCCTACTATCTTAACTTTCATTTTTTCTCCTTTCTTCTTCTTCTTCTCTTTCTTTACCTATTCTCTCACGTCTCAAAAATTTTCTCATCTTTCTCGTCAGCTTCAAGTAAATTAAACTCGTTCAGCAAGCTAGTGTAGCTTATAAAGTTAGCTCAACTAGGTGAACATTTTAGCTTATATTATCTTATCAAACTGAACTACGTACCTAGTATAGTGCTATGACGAGAGCACCTTGTTGTGACAAAAATGGCCTCAAGAAAGGACCATGGACAACCGAAGAAGACCAGAAACTCGTTGATTACATTCAGAAACATGGGTATGGTAATTGGAGGACACTCCCAAAGAATGCTGGTATGTCACCTAACTCAAACAAATTTAAAAATGTTGTGTATTCTTTTTTGTTAGTTACTTATGTATATAATTTTTCAACTAGTTAATTTTTTTGGTTCATCATATTGAATAGGGTTGCAAAGATGTGGCAAGAGTTGCCGTCTTCGCTGGACCAACTATCTTCGACCAGATATAAAGCGTGGTCGGTTTTCATTTGAAGAGGAAGAGACCATCATTCAGCTACATAGCATTCTTGGCAACAAGTAAGTTATACTTAATTTCTTCTTTTTTTCTCTTTATATAGTCTTTACAACAACAACAACTTGAGTACTCAGATAAGTTTATATTCATATCAAATCCAATTTGGTTGATTAATTAAACAAAATATATTGGTTGTTATAAATCTTTTAACATTTGTGTTTGATTGTTACGTATAAAAATAAGTTTATATATTGATACACTGTTTAAAAAAATTAGTATTATAGTTTATATATTAATATGTAGTTATGTGTTTATTAATGGAATAATTGTGTAGGTGGTCAGCTATTGCATCTCGATTACCAGGAAGGACAGACAATGAAATAAAGAACTATTGGAATACACACATTAGGAAAAGGCTTCTGAGGATGGGAATTGACCCTGTTACACACAGTCCTAGACTTGATCTATTGGACATATCTTCCATTCTAAACGCATCCTTCTATGGTTCATCACAATTCAACATCCAAAGGCTCCTTGACATGCAGCAGTATATGGTGAACCCTGAGCTTTTAAAATTGGCTTCTTCACTCTTCTCCTACTCACACCAACACAAAGTACAAGACCTCGACCATGACATGGGTGCTCAAAAGGGTCAACAAAACAACCAGATTTGTGATCCCCAAATTCATGATCAGAACCATGTTCCACACTTTGTCCAATTTCAAGATCAAGTTCAAGAAGTGCCTCCATGCAGCAACATGTTCAACACCCCTTGTGCTTCATTGTCTCTAACTCAACCACAGTTTGTTGAGCCAAAAAATGTTGATCCATATCCATCTTCAAATTTCAATGACTTGAGTTACCAACAACATTCTCATGAGATTGGTTTAAGAACCTTAGCAGATGACTATATCCCTCAATTATCAAGCTATAGTTATTGTACTTCTGATAGCCAAAATCTCATGTATCTTCCTCCATTGTCCGAACCTTCAACTTTTCAATATTCCAATAACAGCAACCAGAACTTCAGCTTCGCTTCAGTTCTATCCACACCTTCTTCAAGTCCCACACCGTTGAATTCCAACTCTACGTTAATCAATGGGAGCAACACAGAAGATGAGAGAGATCAAAGCTATGACAGTAGCAACATGTTGAAATTTGAAATCCCAGAAATATTAGATGTGAATGAGTTCATGTAAAGTGGTCATAGATCATCATCATAAACAATTCATGAATCAACCTAAACGTTGATTGATTATGGATCCACGGTGTTGATACCTGTAACATTAATTTCCTTATTTTTATAATTTATTGATAGTTTAAATTTCTTAATTAATGAGATTTGGCTTTATTAGGAAGTACCTACTTCCCTTATCTATTCCTTAAGTCATTCAAAGTTTCCATTATTGCTAGTGCGTGGTTTGCATGTCTACTTTCTCTCCATATTAGATATGTTACTTTAAGAAAAAGTGCTGAATAAAAAACACTTGTGTTTACCCGAATAGAAATCATCAATTAACAATATATTATTCAGGTAGCATGTATAAAGATAACCAGAAAAGTCAAAATTAACGATGTACATAGCTGTTGTTTTACAACTTATTCAACTTTAACTTTATAAGTCAATTCTCTCACAACACTATATATATATATATATATATATATATATATATATATATATATATATATTTCTCTCTTCATATTTTATAATTAATTATTTAATTATTTATTAATTAATTATCTAATTATCTAATTTTCTGTTTATGGCCGTAGTGAACCAACAATTTTCGTTTGTTTTATTCCATGTAAACAACATATAGAAAAAGCGGAAAAGCAATGGTATTATTATTATTTAAATTCTTAAAATGTTTGGTTGTCAGATGCATGTTTCACAGGATGCGTTACATAATATTCAATATTCTCTGGGTAGAGCAACTACTTGTTGTCTCCTTACAATATTTATATGTTAATATTTCCTTTCCAATCTTATGCTTAATGTTTATAATAGTTTGATGGGTCTTTCTCCATTTAGAAACTATTACACAAAAATAGAAAGAAAAAAAAATTAAAGTGAAGTGATGATAGAGTGAGAGAGGAAATCTTTGGGAAAAAAACAATGATGAGGAAGCCAAAATTAGGTTTGGGATATCCCGACAGTGAATCCAAGATTCTGGCGAGGTGACCAGAGAAAGCACGCCGGAGAAGGTGTGGTTGACACGTGTCCCGGACACCTGTAATGAATAAAGTAATATGATTTGCATGGAGATTATGGGTATATAATGGGACCTGAACATAGATTTGACTTAAACACATAGGAACACGTGTCGATACGTCGGTGACACCTCATTTTGTGGGGCCCATTATGTTGCTTTTTGTTTGTAATCACAAGCCGTGCTTCATGTGCTATTATTTATTTATTTTTATTTAATGTGAGAGCGTTACAATTAATTATAATTGGTTAACCATTAGTACTATTAATTGCGTCAGCATTTGAGACACGTGGGTTCAATAATGAAGGAGTGACACCGGTTCATGTTCTGTTAAACCCGGTTCAACCGGGAACGGCGTTACTTTGTTGAAAAAATCGACGTTGTTTTGATACCTTTTGGGGTTGCGTGCAATAATAATTTGTGTCCATGATTGAGTTGACAAGGTACGCTGTTGTAGACTTGCATGGCAACAAGCAATTTAACTTCATTTGAGGAGATTTTTTTAAAATAATAAAGAGTTGAAAACAAGTAATTTTTTTTAATTAATAAAAAATATAAAAGAAAGAAAACCACAAAATATAAATTTAAAAAATTTAAATATTAATTATTAGATAAATTGAAATAATTTAGTTGAATTATTAACTTTTAGATGCAAAATCTAGTTAAGTTAATATGTATTATGAGATATTTTAATTTAAATGTTAAGTAGGATGATTAGATTCAATGTTTCATATATGACTTACTTTTGTCGAGAGTGACTCATTAATAAATTCACATTCTAATTTTAATTAAATATTGCTTTCATGTTATACGTTTTGTTTACTGAAGTATACAAGTAATTAACCAATTATAATATTGCCATATATTTATATGTATATTTGTCAAGTATAAAACTAAGAACTGATTAAGGATTGAACTACTCAAGATTAAACTAACCCAGTATTTTGTCTTAATTAATGAATGAAGAATGTCTGAATATGAAGCCGTACTGAGAAATTTGAATCATACAACTTACTATTGCATGATTGGGAATCGAGCTCCACAATAACGTTATTTTCTAATTAGGGTTAGGAAAAATTGTAACTGTACGGAATTGATAATGAAAGAAAGTGAGTCCAATTCCTTTTATTTAAAATCATAACAACTCCGCAACTACTTTTACTCTTAATTTTATTTTGAATAATAATAGTAATAATAATAGTTATGATAATACTTTACACATAATGCAAAACTCAATACCTTGGTTTAAGAAAATATTTATTTTATTACTTAAATAATTTTTCGATTCTGTTTTAAAAGTTACTGCCAGAAATAATAAAAAAAAGTAAAAAAAAGATATATTTTTATTATATTCATACAAACTATTAATAATTAAAAATGATAATAAAAAATCATTTTCTTGAACAAAGAATATCATAAAGGACGCTAAGAAAATAAAATTTTAGAGAAAATAGACGAACCAAAAGAAGATGCAAAAGCAAATTAATTGAATCTTTGGCTTTTGCAGTATACTTGATCTAATCCTATATATATTAATTTGCTTCAACTGATTCACAATCAATTTTAATTATTTCATGCACGGGATAAAAGATAATAAATCATTTGATATTTTCTCTGGAGTATACGAAACACAAATATTACCTAGCTATATTCCAGTGAACAATATATAAGCATTATTCTACGTACCAATTAATATTCAGTTTTAAAAAGGAAAAAAAAAAAAAAACTACCCGTTAGATATATGATTAACTAACTGATCACTTTTCTTTTAGAGTATAATCTAAATAAATACAAATTTAGAGCAATTAATTTTTTTCATATACAAATAAAACTCATGTCAGCAACTATCTACACTACCACATGAAGTAGGTAGGGATGATGGCCTTTCCAAATTATATATATATTAAAAATAAATTTTAATTTCTCTCAACTTATTTTTTTTTTTATATTTCTAGCCTAAAGAAAAATTATCTGACCAATAGATTTACGTCCAACCTTCTTACCCTAAAAAAAATAAAAATTAAAATAAAATTAAAATAAAGAAAAGAAAAGTAAATGAAATTGAAATAAAAAAAGAAAAATCGTCCCTCCCACCCTTAATATTTAGCTCTATCCATAAAATACCCATGATTATATATTTAAATCAAATTATATTAAAAATCTTTTGAAAAATTCAGAAATGAAGTCTGCTTAACATGGAATGATTACTAATGTTTGTTGATCCAGAATTGAGGCAAATGAGATCTACAAGTGTTATGTACATGACTTCTCTTTCTCATGTGACGCACAAATTTCTGAATTACGTGTAAGCGTGTGCTTATCGTGTTTTTCTAGAGGGTACGTTCCATCTATGATTTTGCTTGTGTCCCTTTTCTATCGAAGCAAATACAACTAACTACTCAGAAGCAAACAAAGAAGCTAGATCCTACTCCTTTTGTCTTCATCTTTTGAATTGTACTTCATTATGAACACGTCTACTATGTATATAACTGGAAATTCACTGTACATGGTTTCTGACACATGCTCTAAATCCATGGTCATCCTTATCAACAACTTTATGACATCTATTCATGTTTTTTGATTAAAAAAAATAATATTTAATTATATTTCCATGTGAAAATTAATGGAAACGACCGTGTATTTTAGGTTTATCTTATAATTTTTTGACCAGCAATTCCTAGCTAGCTAGCTTCCTTTCTATCTTTTGAATCTGGCATTTTGCTTAAAAACACAAACCTAAATTAGCTAGCTAGTTAGTTCCTATGCACCTTTTTCATTTTATTTTGTTGAATTCAGTTTTCATTTGTTTGTGCTTTATCCTTGGTAGCTAAACCTCCACTGCAGGGTTGTGGTAGAGTTTATTTAGGAATGACCTTTCCTGCTAAAAAGACAATGGGGTTTGACTTATATATATATATATAAATATATGATTACCTAACAGGGCAAGGTACAAACTAACTCACCACAACGAAATAAAAATAAACCAGGACTATATACCAAAATAGAAACTGAGAAAGAATATAATAATTATTATTGGAACACCGCGAGTGATTACATGATACATTAGTAGGGTCTCACCAATTAGTTTTTGGTTATTATCTTAAAAAAAATTATTTCAATATATATATATATATATATATACGTTTCATTGATGTGAAAATTTGACTGTATTCCAATAAATATTTTAAAAGTTATATTTTAAAAGATTTTAATTAATTAGTTTGATAGTGTAAAAATACATAAAATGCCGGAATACACTGTCAATTTTTTCACTTCATAACTTTTTTTAGCAGACAATAAATTTAGGATCTAATTAATTCTCCGAAGTAAGAAATAGAGTTAAAGGGTTTTTATTTAATTACTTAAAATATAAATCTTTAGCAAGAAATGTTAATTTATTTAATAAGCCTTAGTTATTCCTTTATGGTTTAAGAGTTGAAATTATTTTGATACTACAACTGTGAAACAACTCATTCAATCATTTAAGTGTACTAGAACCACCAATCATATATCATTTTATATACATAGTATAGATGCGTTATTATTCATCACATCACGGTACCTCTCATGACAATCCATGCAGGAAAATTGGACAATTTTTGGTCAACCCTAATCTTTCGACCACATACTACCTTCCAAGCATAGTTTTGCATTAAATAGCCATGGTAAGCTTCTAAGTCACCATCTTAGTTTAGTTTCTCTTGGCTTTTTCCTAGTTCACGTTAATTTTGGATTACTGATTGCATTGGTGAAGCCTTGCTCTTGTCTCTAGAACCTATGCATGTAAGCTATTCGTCATCTTTACGTCAAGAAAAAAAAATGATTAACGACTTTGGAGACACGAGATGGTGTGTGTGTGTGGAAGAAGTCGTATTTGTCGTTACGCAAAGGGTTCAGAATGTGTCCAATAACTGGGACATGTGTATATATTCATTCCCATCTGTATGTTATTATTAAGGAAAATGATATGAAAAATGAGTGTATATATATATCAAGTCTTTGACCCTCGCTTTCTGTCTCGACCGACCAAAGAAAAACTGTTTCGAACTTCAAAGTTTTTGAATAAGTAAACACACTAAAGTGGATCCATGTCTTATCTCTAGTTTTTGTCAATGTTCTCTTTGTTTTGAGATGACAGGACTCCATGTATAGACACATCCTAAAGACTAATTAAGATGAAAAAATGGGCAATACACCCAAAGAAGGGAGTGGAGAAAAAGATAGGGTTCGTGGGCCATTTTTATGTTGTTTCATTAGGCTATTTATTGACTAATGGTGTTATAATTTTGTATATTTGGCCTACTTACTCATCAAATTGTGTAGCTAGATAGATTAACTTTCTAATGCGAGATTCCTGAGAAAATTAAAATTAATGATAGATTGATTACATTTCAAAATAATAATTCTCACTAAATATTACTTTGATGAATATATGAAAGATTTGACTTGCTTTAAAATATATATATATTATTATTTTATAGTCAATCAACTAACTCACAAAATATAACATATATATATATTATATACATATTTCTCTCTCTTTACATATTTATAACTAATTATCTAATTTGTTATGTATTAAATTTAACTAAGTCTTAATTTATTGGTATATATACGAACTAACTGAGAAGTGTGTATAACTGTGTTATGTGATGCATAGTAAATTATTCTTTTTTAACAATAATAATCTTAATTAGTTTTCAGGAAAATTAAAATTTTTTAATTAAAAAAAATATTTGATAAATATCCATAATATATACAGATAATCAATTATAAAAAAATATAAATATATTTATACATTTATATTTTATGACTGAATTACCTGATTTAATATATATTACCTTTCACTATAAAGTAAAACTCTTATAAGATATATTTAACGTGACGAACGTACATCATATCATACTTTAACGTTAGTAATGTTCATGAAATAATATTAGATATTTAGTACCATATCTTAAAAAACATTTACCTTTATGAAAGTCTTTTCTTTAATTTCTTAATTTCATACTTATTTGTAAGACTTATTTTTAAATAGAACAAACTTTAAAAATATAGACCAGCTAAAAAGTGCCTAGCGTGAATAAGTAGATATTTAATATGAAGTATGTTAGTAGTTCCTGAAAATATAGCCTCTTTGTGTTCTCATGTATATTTAAATTTATTTTCAGTCTCTACGTTAATGACAACAATATTTTCAATATCTACAGATTTTCACTGGAAGATTCGCATGTTTTTAATTTTCAAAAATTAAAAAAATAATAAAAACTAAAACTAAACAAATTATTTAAACCTTTAATTAACATAAAATTGCAGCTTCCAACCGACAATGGAAAATGTCCAGTCCCACCAATGTGCATTTCCACGAAATATTCAACATATTTTAGACATTTTCTTTGAACTCTCCACGTTCCAAATACAACGATTATAGAACATTTAACCAAACACCTCATTGAAAATTGTTTGAAATAGATTTAAATGCCCACATTGTCGTCAAATGTTTCCATATAAATAAATAGTGCTCCTAATTTCCATTCTTCAACGCGTTTCCTATGGATAATGCCTCTCTTTCTCAGATTTCTTATTAATTGCATCAAGAAAATTTTCCTTCCATAATGGCACTCTACAAGAGATTGCACCTTGAACAAATTATTCTCCTTGATACGTTTAATTTACTTTAAATTATTTTTTAATTCACTGAAATTAAACACAAAATATATTTTTATCTATTCACATAACATATATAAGTTAATTTAATTTTTAATATTTAAATTTCTATAAATTATGATGAAAAAAAACTTGTTTCTTCTTTAGTACTGGCCTCTAGTAACTCAAGGGTTCTCCCTTTTTTTTCTCTAGGAAAAATGTGGAACTCATCTAATGAAATAATAAAATAATTTCCATATATAACATTCAAATACCAAATAGTGGGACCTACAATTTTATTTTATTTATTATAAACTTTTCCTTCCTTTCTCTCCTATTCATGGTATCAAACAAGGTATTATAGTGATTAGATATTCTTTTTGTTATATATAATTTTCAAAATGAAGGTGTATTATAGAAGGTTCGCCTTGGGCCATAGATTGGTGTATGAACCCATAGAGCAGACTTGATGGATGAAAATGTGGGCTCAAGAAAATTAGCCCGTCTATGAACGGCCCAAAGTGATACTGGATGAAATGAATAGTTATTTCAAAAAATAAGAAATATTTTCTATCATGCATTGATTTGAAATTAAATATTTATTTAAAATAAATAATTAATAGAGATAAAACTTAAAAAAATATTTATAACATTTTTTCATGATAACTCAGAAACTGAACCAAATCTACTGGATTTTAACTAGATTGATTTGGTTTGATCACGCATGTACATACAAATTATGAGGTTGGACTAATAATATAAGACAGAGAATAGTGCCAAAGAATGAAAAGAAATTATGGGAGGTTCAATCACTAATTAATGTTTAACATGATGTAAATGAACGTGTTTAGTGCAATGCCATGAAAAACGATCCATCATTAATATTAAACACATGTATACGTCTTAGTTTATTCATGCACTAAAAAATGACACGTTCATTTATAGAACAACACACATGTAGCTTTCATACAAAGGTGCTACACTGTGGCTACCAATTGTTTTGGTTTGCACTCATTAACAGAATAGCAGTTGTCAAATTAAAGTGAATATTAGTTTTTAAAAATCATCCATTTCACCTTATATTCGAATAAAGAAGATATATGTTTCTTTTCTTTTACACTTTATACAAGTTTATATTTATCTCTTCATATTTTATAATTAATTATTAATATCTATATTTTAATTTTTATTAAATATTTTTCTTTTATTAAAGTTTTATGAAATTATATAAATATTATTATTTTTATCTTATAATAAACCATTTAATTCCATAAAGAAAATATCATACCGACTTGTATACTATACTATTTTTCTTATAATTTTAAAAATATTATATTGTAACTTCTACACGAGAGATTACTATAAAGGCTAAAAAGATAAAACAAGTTTATACATCTTACAAATTAATGTAATAAATTAACAGAAAATACTTTACCAAATCAAAACAATTTTTTTTAAAAATGACAAAACTGAAATAAAAAAAAATAATAAAATGACAAAAGTGTATTTTAACATAAAGGTTATAAGTGAGAAGTTTCAGGTGAAAGAGACTTTCCAGTCTTGCATATTTTAATTTATTTTATGAAATTATTTGTAAAAAATTGGTTTCCATTTTGGGAGAGAGAATTGAATTTCTTGGGCCTTAGGGTTTGTTTGTTGTAAGGGTTATGAAGACCGCCTAACAGACTTGTTCTCACAATCGCACAAAACTGAGGCTCACCTCCTTATTCGCATCTTCCATTCCATTTCTTCACTTTCATCAATCCTTACCATCTTCTCAGGTCCCTTTTCTCTCATTTCTCACTTCTTCTTTTCTTTTCTCTCAAATTTGCTTTACCTCCGCTTTTGGGGAATCATTTTTTATTTATTTTAAATTTTCTGTCCGTAGTTGATTTTATGGCTATTGCATAGATGCTGGTGTGTTTGTCTGATTCAAAGAAAAAAAACTTTAGCGTTTTTTTTTTTCTGGGGTTGAATTTTAGTCCAGGGATCTTTGATGTAGGAAATGCATCTTGTTGAGCTAGATTATGAACTATGAACCCTTGATCCTTTTGGATTCTGTGGTGCCCAAAAACGTAGTATATGTCTCATTTTTTATTCTTCAGCAATTTGGGGATTCTAATGTTGTGAACATCTTCATTTTGAGCTGGGTTTGGTGCTCGTAGTAATGAAAATTTTATCTCTGACCTGTTTCTATTGGAGTGGCTTTACTACCTTGGAGAGGTAGAGATCTATTCTACCAAAATAAATGTATAGAAATACCAATTCTTACTTTCTAATTGAAACATCTAACAACATTAAGTTACTCGTGTATTCCATTTTGGAGTGTAACATAATGTGTTATAAGTTTTTTAATTTTTAAGCATGTTTTCTTTTTTAATATGTATAGCAGGCTGTAACTGAGTGCAATTGGGAGGTAATACTGGCAAAATGGGAATGAATCGGGAATCCAAAAAATGAGGAACAAATAATGGGACATATTATACACTGAATCGTCCGAGTTTTCATCCTGTTGATGCCTCTTGGAGGAATGGACGTTGTGTTCACTCGTGTAAAATTTAACGTTCATCTACATGTATACCTATTATGGTCATGAGTGAAGAGAAGCCACTGTAGGTAGCATTTCCAAAGTAATGGTTTACTCAAGTACAGTATTTATTGGATATAGATGCAAAAATAGTTGAATGCTGTGATTAAAATATTGTTGTAGTTGACATAGTTAGTGGTTTGCTCTTTGCAGATATTTGATGCTTAGAAATATAAGGAGAGTTGCTCAATCTGTTCGTAAAATCAATAGTAGGTACCAGGAAGTGAGTAAAAATGGGCCAATTGTCACAGTTGGACCGAATATCCACCACTGCCGGCTGTACATGCTATATAAGTTTCCTAGTGAAGCACACAGTTCATTCTTGTGGAATGGAACAAGGGAAGGATTTCGCAGATGCTGTTCTTTCAGGAACTTTTCTGTGACCTCAGCAAGTAATACAGTCACACATCATTCCCAGATTGCTTGGAAAAGGATGTACAGAAAGTATTGCGGCAGTGGCGATGGCACATTTTCGCCAACCGTAAATATGATTGCTCAGGCAGTGAGCTTGGCTTTGGCTCGTTCTTATTTGATAGTTCCTGGTATTTTGGCATTTACATGTGGAGAGGTTGCATTAGCTCAGAGAAATTGGGCAGATGTGGAACGTTACCCATCACAGAATGCTTTGTATATGCGTGCACAAGATGGGTACAATTACATGTTTACAATTACGTTCTTGATAGTTGAAGGTCTTGTCTTATTAGTGAGGGCTCTCTATCTAGCAATTCTGTTCTCTCCTAGCATTGTGATGGCACCATTTGCAGATTCTTTTGGACCAAAGTTCAGGAAACTGTGGCTCCATGTTGTTCATCGCACACTAGAAAAATCAGGTCCGGCATTCATTAAATGGGGTCAGTGGGCAGCTACACGGCCTGATCTTTTTCCTCGAGATCTATGCACTAAGCTTGCAGAGCTTCATACCAAAGCTCCTGAACATAGTTTCAGCTACACAAAGAAAACTATAGAAAGAGCATTTGGTCGAAAAATTTCTGAAATTTTTGACAATTTTGAGGAACTTCCGGTTGCATCTGGGAGCATTGCTCAAGTGCATCGTGCTTCATTGAAATTTCGTTATCCTGGTCAACAAGCAAAGCCACTAGTGGTTGCAGTAAAGGTTAGACATCCTGGTGTGGGAGAGTCAATCAGACGGGATTTTGCTATTATTAATTTGGTGGCAAAAATGTCAAAGTTCATTCCTGCTCTTAATTGGTTAAGATTAGATGAGAGTGTACAACAATTTGCAGTTTTCATGATGTCTCAAGTTGACCTTGCCAGGGAAGCTGCCCATTTGAGTCGCTTTATTTATAATTTCCGTAGATGGAGGGATGTTTCTTTCCCTAAGCCCGTCTATCCACTTGTGCACCCTGCTGTTTTGGTGGAAACATATGAAAAGGGTGAAAGTGTCTCTTATTACGTTGATGATCTTCAAGGACATGAGCGGATTAAATCTGCTCTTGCTCACATTGGGACTCATGCACTTTTGAAGATGCTCCTGGTAAAATATATCTCTCATTTGCAGTTTTTTTGTGGTTAGGGATAGCAGCATTTCCTTTGCTTTTATTTTGGGCATTCTTGATTTACTATGCATCATAAAGTGTAAATTATCATGGTTGATGAGTGATGACCTCAATTCTCACATATTCGTGATTTGTTTTGATGCTTGTTTCTAGTTTTTAAAATCCCTTACCATTTATTTTTAATAATTATAGAGTCTTTCGAGAAACTGCCTTTACTATGGGGGTGAACTTGTTTTTTCAGCTCATTACAGTCTATTTAGATTTGGCAGGGTAACCTTGTTAGGTATTCATAAATATGGAGAGCTTTACTTAGTTATCTGGACTTGGTTGTTTAGATCTGCTAATGTTATTTATTTAGCGGGTTTTCCTTAGTCTTGGTTATAGTGAAATTTCTGTTATCCAAAATAATAGTTTGTTTTTTGTATGAACATCTTTGATCTATTACTGATGATCATATTATGTCCCAATCCTTAGTATGAACTAAAGAATCATGGGGTACCATAGTTTTAAACTTGAACATCATAAAGTTTTAGCTTCCAAGACATTGCAATTCTTCTTTCAGGTGGACAACTTCATTCACGCAGATATGCATCCTGGAAATATCCTTGTTCGAGTGTCTCAGGGCAAGTCTCAAAAACGGCTCTTCAAATCAAAGCCTCATGTAGTTTTCCTTGATGTAGGCATGACTGCTGAACTCTCTGGTAGTGATAGAGTAAATTTACTGGAATTTTTCAAAGCTGTTGCCCGCCGGGATGGCCGGACTGCTGCAGAATGTGCCCTCAACTTGTCAAAGCAACAGAACTGTCCAAATCCGAAGGCTTTCATTGAGGTGTTTTTTTCTTCAACTTACTTTTGTTAGTTATTCAATCTACAAATGTTAATTAATTAATTCCCTTTGAAGACTTGGGTCTTATTTGAAATGATTCTCATTTTTCTTCTTAAACATATTTTCAATCCAGTTTTTTTAAATTTTTTTAGTAGTTTTTTTAAAACAAAAAAAAAAAACAGAACTGTTTGTTAAAAAGTGTCAAAAATAGTTTTTCGAATAACTAAATTCAAAGTATCAAACATGACTTCATTATTATGGTTTTGTTTTGTGATATCTCTGTTAAAACTTATATGCAAAAGTGTATTATACCTGGACTAATAATGTATGCCGACTTTTCTAGTCAATATTTTATTCTATGACATTTTGCAAGTAGCCATCTGACACTGGTTTTTGACTGCTTAATTTTCTTAAGATAAATGTATTTTATTTTCTCTATATGCCATCTTGTTTGGAACTCCTTGGATATGATCTCGAACTATATCATAACATTGTCTCCTGTTTGTTTTCTAACAGGAGGTGGAAGAGGCGTTTTCTTTTTGGGGTACCCCGGAAGGTGATCTGGTTCATCCTGCAGAGTGCATGGAGCAATTACTTGAGAAAGTTAGGCGTCATAGAGTTAATATTGATGGCAATGTTTGTACTGTCATGGTGACGACCTTGGTTCTTGAGGTAACTATTTGTCTTCATTTTATCATGGTCACTAAACACGTGACCGTACATACATACCACTAGAGTTGGCCTAGTAGTAGGTGTTGTTGTAGAAATGAAGAGTCCTAAGTTCGAACCTTGTTACTGTTATTGTACACTTAGAAAAGAAAAATATTTGAGAGAATTGCAATATGCAAACAACCAGACAACTAGTTATAAAATGTGAACAGAGAGAAATACATATATGTATACATATATGTTTGGTATTGATTCAAGGGGTTCTCACAAAGAACAAACATATTCTATTTTAATTCAAATTCTTTTTTGTTAATTAATACATAAATTAACATAATACAATATATATATATATATATGTTCTGTCGGTGAGTTGGCTGGTTGACTGCGTATTACAGTTGGCTGCGAAGTAAAGTTGCTTAAAAAAAATGTAAACATATATACAAAGAATAGCTTATTACTTGACTAACATGCATGTAAAACATGTATCTTTTGCTGATATGATTCACCTAATATTGGTAATTGTTTAATTTGTAGGGTTGGCAGCGAAAGCTTGATCCTGGGTACAATGTGATGCAGACGTTGCAGACATTGCTACTTAGAGCTGATTGGGCAAAGTCTCTTTCTTACACAATTGACGGACTCATGGCCCCTTAGGAGGAAAGTTCCTTTCTTTGTTGAGGCTCTTGAGAAACAATTTTGACTAACAAAAAACCCAAAACAAAACATCTGTCCTAAGGGCTCTTCCACATTTGTTATTTGTTTTTTTATTTTATTTTTTGAAAGATTTATCCCTGTATTTATTATCTTGGTTATTTTCCAAGTTATTTTTGTGAGCATCATAGTTTACAAGAAAAATGCAAGTATAAAGAATAAAACGGCGAATATATCTCCTGTCTCTCTCCTTTACCAGTTGTACCCGCAGATATATTTTGAATTTGCAATCACAAGTAACGGTATATTTTAGACCCTACTGTTTCTCAATTGTCACCATGTTTTAACATGAGAATGTGTTTCATGTTTCTGCATATGTCTTAGTTAAAGTGAAATTAAGAAAAATCTAGCCTTATATTGATGTTAATTTTTAAATAAGAATTTTATATTTTTTACCTTGGTTATTATGTGCAAATTTTTAAATAAACATATTAAGGATATAGTTGATATACTGTTTGTGATTTTTTTATACTATTTATCAGTTATAAAACATTACATCTTTAAAAAGTTTAATTTTTATCTAGATATCTAATTATTTTAAAAGTTATATATATCATTAAAAAAAAAAAGTTGTTCACATCATGAGTTACGGTTAGTTGATTATATAACTTTTTGACCACTAAAACTGATTTTTTATTTTCTGGAGAAGATGTAAACACGATTTCGGTTGTTCTTGTAGCTGTAGCTATAATTACATCAAATATGCATATCAAAGTTCACGGAAGGTGGAAAATATTATACACCATTGCGGTATTTAAATGATTGAAAAACCTTGCAACATTTTGCTTCAGTATATTTTTTCCAATAACTTTCAAGACTTATTTGAAAAATCAAGCGTAAATAACTTATATATTGACTGTAAAGAAGATTTAAGCTATCATCTAATTGTAAACTATTGCATATAATAAGTTTCTTGTTATTACAATAATTATTAAAAGTCATATCAACAAATATTTTTGATTGGTTGCAATAGTAATTTTTTTTATACCAACAGTACATAGCCATTAAACTAAAAAAAAAAATCTAGAATATAATGAAAACCTACAAATTTGAACAATCTCAAACAGATTTTATCCAATTTGTTACATCATTTTCATAAACATAAATCTACTATCGTGCCATTAAAACTAGTGCCTACAATTTAAGAAAACAGAGCAAGTTTAAAGACAAGGGAAGCAAATAGATGGTAATGATGAGACTGATTTTTTCCCCTTCTCACTATCTAGATTTCGCTTTAAAAGTAAACAATTAAAGAAATATATACAAATCATGTAATTTTTATTTCAGATTTAAGTAAAGCTATAAATGTTACAACAATGTAACAAACTAAGAAGAATGAAAACCGGAAGTAACCAATTTATGTACTTTACTAATCTATACCAAAAATAATGCTTGGTATGGAGGCTGAGAGCCTGAGACAAGAGAGGTTCAAAGGCATCTTAAAACTATACTTTAGCTTTGCAATCATGTTTTGCATGTAAGCTCATTTATTTCTTTTATCGCTGTACTCATACTATAAAGGGCTATTCTTTTCACCTGGTTTCATGAATCCAAAAAGAAACAAAAGTTTGTCAATTCAGGCGTACATCTAACAGAAGAAAACATAAATTGGTAAATAGGATTATTGTTGTGAATTCTACCTCCAGCTTTTCTACTTTTGCTATATGGTCTTTTGGAAGCAACTGGACCTCATCAATCAATTGGATACACTCAGTAACATTCTCGGGGGACACAAATTCCAATTCCACATGAACACAACACTGCAGATCAATAATCAAATAATTTCACACACTCAAACACTGAACTCAAAAGGAGATAGATGAGGTAAGAAATTTTCTAGACAAATGCAACAGAGACCTTAGGATTCCTAATCTGGTATGGACATCCAGAAGGAATGATGACAGCTTCTCCAATACGTTGCTCAAAAGTCCATGGTTCAATTTCTGGAAACAGTGATGGGTGAGTCAAATTTAGTTATGCAAGATTATAATATCTATATATGATATCACACGGGTATACTTACTAAACTCTTCCTTAAGTCTCATCTTGTGAGTACTGTCAAGAAAAATGCTCTGATCTAAAATTGGATGAACCATCTGCATACGAGATAAAATTATCACCAACTAAGACAAGATCAAGCTTAGGAAATGTCTTCTTCTAAACTTACCTTCTCATGATGTTCACCAACATAAGAAAATTCATCAGAGTGTCTTTTAAGGTATTCCAAGAGCTTTGGCACATCCTGTCTGCGAAAGACATCCCACTGGGCACCAGAATTCTCAGTCACCTTCTCCCTTCTATCACTGTTTGAGTTTTCAAAGGGATTTCTAAGATTATGATTTGGAGACATTTCAGTGCTTAGAACTGTCCTGGGGAAAGGTCCCTTTAGTTCCTTTTCAGTTTCAGAATTGGAATCACTTTCTTCATCACCTCTAATATTGATGTCTGAGTTCTTATTAGGAATCATTTTAGGTTCAGTAGAGATGCAAGACGTTCTATTGACTCTCCTTAAAAAGTCAGTTCCTTCTCTTACCATACTATGCATTTCATTTTGTTCCCTGTCTTCTGCATCCTCAGGAGTAACCTTTTGACATAGAGCTTTGTGTTTTTTCAACAACTTACTTATTTTAGCAAGCTGATCTGAAGAGAGAGGAATGTCCAAAGTATGAGCCATAATATTAACCTGGAAATACAAATCAGACATAGTGAATGGCACTTATTATCTACAAAAATTTCTTTTAGCAAGTGCAGTGGAGCACTGCTCTTTGACAAGAAGATTTTGTTATGATTCAACCACTGAAACATATGTCAGTCTAAAAGTTAGAGAGAGTAGGTATCAGATACACTTTCTAGGCAGGAGCCATCACATACAGCCTTGGAAATTAATTTAGGGGTCTATTTTGAAAAAAACCTTTCATGTCATTTAATACTTTGATTTGCAAGTTAAAAAGATGCCTAAAAGGAAGAAGTCATTGTGGCATATGTTATAGTGCATGCAATTGAAAAACAGTAGAACACAGTCAGATTTTTAAATCCTTGTTATAAAGCTATATAATTTCTAAATAATCAGTTTGTTTTGTTGGGCTAAGGGATCAATTCCTAATAAAACAGATTGTCCATTGAGTAAGGATTTGGTTATGTTTTGGTGGTAATATTTACTTTTGAAATAGTTGAGTAATCTATTCACTATAACTACGAACACCATAGCTAATAAACTCAAAAACAAAACCAAAAGTAAAATTTAAATAATTATAAGTATATAAATAGGGAACATACCATGTCATATGACTCATAACAGAGATTTGTCACGGAATCAGCTTCTTCGTCAACACAGCCATATGAGATATAAACATATGGTCCTATGTCATGTTTAGTACTCCCCTGTGGCAAATTTGCAGCTAAATTCAGAAGACCAGACATGGGGTTCATGTATTCTTGAATTGGAAGAGCATCAATTACTTCAGAAAAATGAGCTGGAAACTGTTCTTTGAATACTTCAGAAGATAACCACCCTCTAAGTTTCAG
Source organism: Hylodesmum podocarpum (assembly GCA_026586105.1). Taxonomy (NCBI): domain Eukaryota; kingdom Viridiplantae; phylum Streptophyta; class Magnoliopsida; order Fabales; family Fabaceae; genus Hylodesmum; species Hylodesmum podocarpum. The sequence goes on along the minus strand of JALJEV010000424.1, from coordinate 2,230,718 downwards.
CATCTCATGCCAAGTATTTTTCTGAGGCTGACATTTAAGAGACCCAGTAAAATACTGCCTAACGTTAATCTCCACCTGCAAGAGTGAGAGTTCCAAAATCAATATTATTTTTCTAACAAAGGTCTTTCGGTTCAAGCAAGAACTATGGACCAATGCATGCCAGTTACAACTAAGTGAACAGTAAAGTGTAGTTTATATTACCAAGCACATTAATTGCAATAAATAGTTTTCTAAGATGGTGCTGACCCTTTTGTCCCAACCCACATGTATAGTACCAATTTAGAACTATTTTAACACATGTTGATAAACTGACCTCAAAACAATCCAAACAAACTTCAAGTAAGTCCTTATTATTCTTATATCTCGTCATGCTCCTCTCAAGATAAGTGCAGAACATGGACAGTGGATCCCAACTAAGTTTTGGCGTACTTTGGAGCACATCTTGCACTACTACAGGATGGCCTTTCCCCCAGTGTTTCTGAAAGTGTTCAAGATGATTGCCACTGGTGTCCAAAACTGAAGGATAAAATAAGTAATTATCATTTGAATCTTCTCTTTGAGCCACTTCCTGTAATTCCTTGTATCTGCGAGCTTTATGATCTTTGTCAACACACAGTGAGCAGCTTGAAATTTTATCCAAAGTTTCAGGCAAGTCATAGCTGCAAACTATTTCTTCTGCCTGTACTTCCATTTCTTCGATCCAACTTAAGGGAAAAACATATTTCAAATCAAGGTGGCTATCACCACAATCATCAAGCTTTGTAGATGGGCATGACACAATGTCAGCACCATTACAACTTGTCCTCTCAAGTAATGTTGAGGTATCAGTTAAATTGCCATTAGAAATGGCCATATCATCCAAAAGGTGACTTTCGCTAGATATGCAAGCATTTATTTTGTCAGGTAGCTTGGATATACAAGAGTTAATTTCTTCAGAGGTGCTTCCTTGACTTAGTGCCTGAGAACAACTTAAGCAAAGACTGTAGGAACAACTAAGGCAACTTCTATGAAGATCCAAAATGGACGTTTTGCAGTAATTGCTGCGGCAAGTGTTACACAGGTACTTACATTTGTTAGCAACCAACACTAGAGAATCATTTGAATTTTTTCAATAACATCAACAGAAGAGAACTTACCAGTAATTTTTCTCATTGCAGCCAAAATTGACTGGCTTGATAAGGATATCAGAAGTTATTTTCCCTGTCATGCATATAACCATCTAAGATAACCAGAATGTAATAAACAAAACTAATTCAGAAACCATCATATCAGAAGAAGTAACTACCTTCAGTTTTCATTTTTGTTTCTATGTCCACATGGTGGTCTTCTTTTATTTGTTTTAGTACAGGAAGGAGCATACATATCAAATAATGAAAATGCAATATCTTATCAACTCTGTTTTTACCAGCCAAATATTCCTGAAAAAATATGGCATAAAATCAAACTGTCAGCAAGTGCTGCTAAAGAAAAACTCTTGTAGCAGCAAAGAATCCATCTTTGATGTCAGACCTTACTTTCACTGTCTCTGTATTGACTTGCCAAGCAATCTTTACAGGTGCAAGTTCCTCGACAAACTGGACATGCCATCTTAACCTCATTTTGAGTGTCAAAATACCTAAAGATTTTCCAACAAATAAATTGGAAAATGTCTCATATTTTGATCACAAAGCATAAAAAGTGTAGGCAAGAGGCAACAGAAGTTACATTAACACTAAATAGTCTACTTCAGGTCATTATATTGCTCGGTGTGATATAACTATTTCCAGAAGAACACTGCTAAATCGTAAGAATATATTATGTATGAACTATGCATAAAAGGACATGTGTGCATTCTATTGGATAAATTAAAACAAAAAAAATGAAAAACAAAAGTGAATGTGGTGCAAAGGATGCAGTATGTTATCACCCCATATGCTACCACTTTCATGTTTTCATCATACTAGTGCAGTATTTATTGGCAGGATGAAGCATTTTCCTTTTCAAAAGTCGTACAAAAGAACAGGGACAAGAAAGCAGTATGATAATGGATGTACAAAAACATGAAATTTCAGTTCACATTGATGACTACTCCACACATCTCTACGAACTACTTCAATGCAGGTATCTATTCCTTTCACGTAAGAACTACTTCTAGAGCTGCATCACGAATGAACAAAACTAGTTACAAGTTCTAACCGTTGTTTAATGCAATCCATGCAGAAAAACTCTCTCTGGCAGCTTGAACACCTTATCAGACTCCAAGAATCACTTCTCTGACACCAATGACACTTCTTCCTCTTCCCCTTCTTCAAGTTCCATCCATTCTGCACAAGCTTAAAGAAATCAAACATACATACACACACAACAATCACTACTACTACAACTACAAAAATAAAACAAAATCAGAACCAGTAATGAAAAACCCAAAAAGTCAAAGTCAAACTCACCTGCAACGTAGCAACAGAGCCTCTATCAACATTCTTGGACCTGAAGTAACGCGGTGTCACATTGGAAGCAGAAGCAATAGCCATAACCCCATTCGGCAATTCCTTCCTCATTTCATGATCGTAATGCAAATGCAAATTCAAATTCAAATTCAATTGTGATTCATTCAGCTTCTTATTTTTCTTTTTCTCAACCTCTCTCTGCAGAACCATTCTTATGAGCTCCAATTGCTTCCTCCTATTCTCCAACGCCTCTGCGGATTTCCGCTTCTTCTTCTTCTTCTTCTTCACCCCAATTTGAACCTTAACGGCGTCGTTTTGCCTCTTCCTCTGAAGCTTCAGCGATTCTGGAACCTTCTCCTTATGCTGCCGATGCCGACCTTGCAGATAGTGAATCTCGCAAAGTTTTAGGTTTTTCATCACTCGCCGCCGGCACCGCCATTGCCGCCCATCCGTCCGACTACACCGCAGATTCTCCGGTACAGCTTCTTCTCCCTCCCTCAGACTCGATTTTTTCCCCATAAAAAAATTAAATTTGATTTATTTTATTTTGATTATTTTTTTCTGGAAAAATTGGGAATTTTTCTGGGGAAAGTGGAAGAGAGAACAGAGGAAGAGAATATAAGAAAGAAACAAGGTTAAAAGAGTAGTGGATTTATTGAGGAAGAGAAGAAAATAATGTTAACGACATAGCGTGGCAATGGTGGCATATTCGCGTAATTATTGCAAACTAGAGCGTCCCATTTAGTCTCGTAATTCTCAATGTGGGATTCTGATTTGATCGCTATTCTTCAAAAATCAAAATCCTTCTTATCTTTTAGTTACTCAATTGTTACACTGCAAGCTCTTCTGTTCAAAAGTTTACTCAGAATTTTCATTTCTCTTCCTGTCTTTTTATTTTTTCTGTTGTTTTTTTTTTTTACCTATTCTGTTGCTTACTGTGGAATTGTCTGGCAGATTTTCTACTCTTGGTAGTGTTGGGATGAAATCAATGCAATGTTATAAATTAGTGTTTTGTATTTTGATTAAGAAATTGAGATTGAGATTTTTCATATGCATTTAATGTTCTTGAAGAAGTTAATTATTATATTTCATGAATACTTTGTATTAATACCGGGGTAAACAAAAGAAAGAAGAGATTGAGATAGCATTGATGAAACAAAAAACAGGATTGGCCAATGCAGGGGCCAATGTGGTTTAATTTGTTAAAATTTGATAGTTATTTTTGATGTCTATGGTATAATTAGTGTATTTTTTTGTTCTTTATGTGTTAGATCAAAGAATGTTTTTGATATATTGATTCTGTGCACGAAACTGATGTTTGATTGCAACCGTATGCCACATATTTGTGTTACAACACGTATTATTCTCTGTGAAAATTATTGTTTGAAATTTTTTTTGTGAAAATTATTTGTTTGAAAGTGATAAAATTAAAAATCTTTCAAGAATCAATTTGTGGGACGTTGGATTTTGCTGTTAATTTCTAGTTTTAGATAACAAAAATTTACTAATAGAAGAATTGAAGATAATCTTGCTCTGCCTGCAGTCTGATTAAAGTGGAGATTAGTTTATGTTTTTTCTGTCAGTTGTGAATTGTGTAAATTAGAGTAACAAATGTAGTTCATTATGGGCCGATAAATATATTTAATGCAGAGACAGAACAGTTAGCTGCATACGATTGACGAAAAGGCTCATACACTAACAATAAAACTGTTTTGTTTTGTTAAAACTTGAGCAATTGAAAAAAAAAAAAAAAACTTATGTTTCTCATATTTGATTAGTGTTCAAAGTTGAAATTACTATACTTGTTTGTCTATAGGCATACCGCATATGTCAAATGGACTTCATAGAAAATCTTGAACAAATATATCATGTGTACAAGAACAAAATTACTTGTTTTAAACGTTTAATGAGTTATATATAGCATGTGTTTGGGGTAAGTTGGTACCTCAAAATGGATGCACATGAATGCAACAAAGATAACTTCAATTAGCAATAGACAAAAGACATTCAGAGATGCTGAAGTTAAAGTCTAGAATAAGTGAGAAATAAAGTCTAAAATGTACTTGAAGGCATTTGACATCTTATACAATGGTTTAGTATTGAAAAGGTAGTTGGATTGTTAGAGTATAAGTAGCTTGCATGACAAGGCAACTAATATACTAGACGGAAGGTGGAGAACTGGAGGTTGGTCCAGAATAGCATGAATATGAATTTTTAAAGTCTTTTTTGTTTGGTAAATAATGTCTTATCTTTGTCTCCGAAGCTGCATGTTAGTTCTTGCCAGTTTCACTCTGATAAATTTAAAGATGAGCACATTTAATTTATCTTTTGCTTTGAGTAATTAGTACAGATAGTATACAACAAGACTCTTCCTAGTAGCTGTAATTTTATCTAATTTTATCTAAGCCTTGAGTTCAAATGGCTTGGTTTCACTTTAAATTTGGCGTCCAACAAGATAGCCTATACACCAGGTAATTTTGTTATGATTCTCAAATTGATGTTACCAAGTGAAAAAAAGAAGTTTAACTAAAGAAGGTGCATGCATACAAATTCCTAAGAGAGTGTGTACCAAAGAGAAAATCCACTTTTACATAACCATATTTACATTTGTTTTTCTTGAGGGGCTAAATTAAAGTATACAGAAGAAGTATTTCTGATTTTCTTTGGCAACCAAGGACCTAATAGCCATTTCTTTTTCCAAAGCTGGAATGCTGGATCATGACATATATATATATATATATATATTCAATAACATGGGTTGTATCTTTGACTTCAAATTTCTCCAAAAAAACTCCATCCGATACATGCTGAAGAGAAACAGAGAAATTAAAAAATGAATTGTATTGCTAGTATATATGATCTAAACAACAATTAATTCAATCAAACATACTTATTCATTGGATACAAGTCTCCAACTAAAGTACCACTAATTTTTTTTTCACCTCCTTTGAGAAGAACACAAAAACTACTGTTTATATATTGTGTTGAAAACTTGTTTGAGAAGGAAAGCATTACTAAGTTTTTGGGATGTAGGAACTATGAATATTACTAGTGAATATCACATCCAGATTGTGAAACCAAACATACTATAAATATAATTTCTGCTGGGCTTAGAAAACGTGTTACCAACCACGCAGTTAGTATTTCACTGTCATAATGCAATATTCTTAAATTTCCCCAATTACAATAGTTGAAAATTGTAGAATTATTGAATTTCTAGGAAAAAAAAAAGACAAAATACAAGATTTCATGTCCTAAACATTTCACAAAGTGAACTGTGAAAAGGGTAGAAAACATAGATAAGTACGTTAAAATGCATGGTTGCTTAAACATAACCACCATGAGAGTAACCATATAATAAGGAGATTAAAACTATCAATTAAACAAAAATATACAAGTTATTGTGAATTATCTAACACTAAAACAACGAGCATACCACATAATGAAAAAAATGATTGAATGCAGCGTCGATGAAATCATTTACCATGAACTTGAAGATCACAGGGTAATAACAGGGTATCATCAACGCTGCACTCAATGATGTTTCTCCAATGTGGGAGTTTAGAGTGCTTCATGAGATCCATACTTCTGCCTAATGCATCCTTTAGATAAATATATATAACATGATGTTACGTACATAACGAGCTTAGACAAAGCACTATGCATTATGCCAACCTCCATTCATTTGTACTACCTTTTCAGTACTTTAATAGTTGGCAGCCGTTACTACTCTTTTTTCATGACTGTACTGATCAGCGGTACTGGGATGGAATGTTGTACTGCTGTTTCATCGATTTTACCTTAGGTCTAGATATTATATTATTCATCTAAACATTTTAGAACCTAATCTAATAGCAAATTATCATGTATTACAAGATTGTTAAATTTTTATAAGTTTTATTAGAATTTAAATAATATGTGATTCATTGATAATGGAAATCTGTTTCATACTAATTATACATCACAGTTAAACTCATTGTAATTCTTTTTTCTTTCTCCATTTGCCTTTCTCTGTTGTTATATAATTAAAGGCAATTTAAAAGACAATTTTGATTAGCTATTTTTTTTTTTGTGTGTGTGAAATGGAAATTGACACTTTCAGATATGAATAGTAAAAGTACACTACTTAATTTCCAATTAACTATTATTTGTGGCATGTGCAATTGCAACTTGCAAGTTACAAACTTCAAACATGGAAAAAGCAACTCTGATAGCGATTTCTGAATGTGGCCTGTGGGCTTGAATATTAGCCTCCTTTGCCTGTGGATAATGTGATCCACTGACCAAAAAGGGAAAATTGGCCCATTTTGTTTGTGTGCCGCAAAACTTCCAAAAATAAAAAACACAGGAAACATAAAATTGTAGTAAAAATATTTTATTGAATGTGTATGGTTGCATGTTCCCATTCAATGTCAATTTTAAGCAAAAGAAACCAGTACCTCGTTTAGAGTAATATCTTAAAAGAGAGAGACTCCTTGTGTCAACCAGTGAAAATATAAGATAGTTGCTTTCAGCTTTACGTACATTGCGCAAAATAGAAGCTTCAAATGATGAAAATTAATACAGTGTAAAATCAATTAAAGAAAGAAATAATCAATCGTATCATTATTTCCAGCACAAGTCACTTTCATTTGACTCATTATAAAGTGAATAGATAAGTTCATTTATACTTTATGCAATCTCATGCACCCATTAAGAGGTGATGCAATCCCATGGCGCCACAATTCTAATTTAAGGATTCGAATTTAATTTGTGATTTCCATTGCTATGACACCACTAACTAATATAAATATTTAGGTTTTTGAATTGTAAACACTTTTGACAAAATTTAAATGAAATATTATCTTCTTGAGAGTATTTGATGCGCAGGCTGGTGGTGTAGTGAGTTCACCGCTATTCACCTTGGCTATGATAAGTATACCACAATTGTCAAATAAGTATTTATAGATCAGGTTGTCGATCCCACAAGGATAAGCAATCAGGTCTAATTCTTATTATTTAGAGAAGGTTGTTGTGAAAACAGTTATATATTAAGAAAAAGAATTTAATAATAAAGAAAATGATTTTGATATGAATTTCACCATTAATTCCCCTTGATATTCTCTATGTTATTCAAATTATAATCTATGGTTGTATTGGATTCCTACCATCATAATCGTCCCTCTCAGAATCACATACGCCACCTAGATTAACACGATTAATTAATCTCTTAAATTAAACTAAGTTAATTAGGGTTTTAGATCTACGAATCCAATAATAACTGTTACGTTATGTCCACACTATCTACTTCTATCTTTAGGACTCTAACCCAGTAATAATTTATTTCTCCAGTACCACTTAAGTTTCTTTTCTCAAAGTTCCCATAGGTTTACTATCAATTCATTAGTGATCGGTTAACGAATAATATTAAACATAGAGGAAACAAACACCCAAACATATACTTGAGTAACATCAAGAATTATATTACGGAATAAATTAAATTAGGGTTACATCGTGCTTGAAAGGAAAACAACACAAAAGTAAATTCAAAGAGAATACATAGGTAATCGATTCATAAGGAAGTATGATGATCTTTGTGTCTCCCTCGCTTTGGCTTGAGGTTGAGATCTCGATCTTGCGTAAACCGACACTAGGTCAAAGAATGACTACCGAATTAAGTCAAAAAGTCATCGACTCCAAAAGTCTCTGCTTGTAAAATACAAAACACGAAAAGGGAGGGTGAATTATGTTAATTTAGTATTATTTTCAGACGATGCGAGTTTGCATATGTATTTTTAAAGCTAGGTCAGACACAAATGGTTTTCTCTATAAAAAATGATTTTAATAAAGCCTTAGTTAAAATTTTTATCCCTTGCTAGTCAGTAAAAATAACATATAAGACGCTAATGTTTTTATACTAATTCGTCTGGAAAGAATACGTCTACTTACTTAACAACTTATTGTTTGAACCCAGTCACTTCTGGCTATACAAATATTCTTTGAATCTAACCTTCTCAGGCTAAACCAAAGTATTCTTTAGAACGCAACCTCTCAGGTTAAACAAGGTATTCTTTGAACACACAACCTCTTAAGGCTAAAGCACCAAAACAATAGATTTTATAGGGGTTTGAAAGAAAGGATAATCATTTTCGCAAAGAGGGGTATGCAATAAGGTTCAGAGTGAAATCTAAGTAGATAGTTTGATAGCGTAATTTTGCCAACTTGAAATCGTAGGAGTGAAGTATAAAAGCTTCTCGAAATAGTCGTTAGACAGATGCATTTGAACGCTGTCCTTTTTCTTGTGTACTTTAGAGATGACAGAGTGAGCAATTTCAACATTTAATGTTTCAATAGTGGATGTCAGCTTGAGATCTGCCTTTGACTGATATGATCAGAGATTTCACGAAATCTCTGTTCACTTTTCGTGTTGTAGAGGTTTAGTACAAATCTCTTTCTACCTTTAGAAGTAACGACTTAAATTAAGAGATGCATGTGTTACTCAACATCTGATAGGACTCACTAAAACTTCAATAGACGAATGAACTTAACTTAGTTCATATTCTATCATTTGTAGATCTTCTTCATCTTCAATCTTCACAACTTCAGACTGAAGCTTGCATTTGATCTTTGTATCTTTGAAGTTGAGTCTGACCATTGAAACTTCGTCTTGATACTTTATGAAGGTTCTTTGTCTGGATCTTAATCATTCCGTCTTATATTCATTTCGTCTGTTTTGTAATTATCAAAACTTAATATGCTAAATCACCTTGACTTAACACTACTGATAGTGATTTGATGTGTATTTATAGCCTTCATGTAGTGAATTTGGGTTTTTCGCAAGCCTACTTGGTGAAATGTGAGTTAGGGTGAACTTGCCTTGTATCCTCTTGATGCGACTGTAAGAACAGACACAGACACAGTGAGATAGCCATTGGTGAGTCCCAAGAAGGAGGTGAGAAATATCATCCACCCTTGGTCACCATATTTGGCTGTAAAGTAGAATGCTGGGACCAGCAAGAAGGGTTGCAATTAGTAGACCCTTACTGGATTCCAACTTCAGCCATGGTACAAGGGGAATATATCTTGATATGAAATCCACTACATTATACATAGCAATCAAAACAACGGGGTACCCGCAAAATTACTTGCTTTGAAAGTTTAATGAGTTATATATAGCATATGTTTGGGGTAAGTTGGTACTTCAATGGATGGATATGAATGCAACAAAGATAACTTCAATTAGCAATACACAAAAGACATTCATTGAAGTTAAAGTTTAGAATAAGTGAGAAATAAATCTAAAATGTACTTGAAGGCATTTGACATCTTATACAATGATTTAGTGTTGAGAAAGGTAGTTGGATTGTTAGAGCATAAGTATCTTGCATGACAAGGCAGTTAATATACTAGACGAAAGGTGGAGAACCGGAGGTTGGTACAGAATAGCATGAATATGAATTTTTGAAGTCTTTTTTGTTTGGTAAATAATGTCTTAACTTTATCTTTGAAGTTGCATGTTAGCTCTTGCCAGTTTGCCACTGATAAATTTAAAGATGAGAACATTTAGTTTATCTTTTGCTTTGAGTAATTAGTACAGATAAGATACTACAAGACTCTTCCCAGTACCTGTAATTTTATCTAATTTTTTTATGGTTAGTTCCTCTAAGCCTAGTAGTTGAGTTCAAATGGCTTGGTTTCACTTTAAATTTGGTTGAATAAGATAGCCTATATACTGGCTAATTTTGTTATGATTCTCAAATTGATGATACCAAGTGAAATAAAGGAGAAATTTAACTAAAGAAATTGCATGCATACAAATTCCAAGAGAGAGTGTGTACTAAAGAGAAAACTTCATTTACATTACCACATTTACATTTATTTTTCTGAGGGCTAAACTAAAGTATACAGAGGAAGAATGTCTGATTTTCTTTGGCAACCAAGGACCTAAGAGACATCATGTGTTTCTTTTTCCAAAGCTGGAATGCTGGATCATGACATATATATATATATATATATATATATATATATATATATATATATATATATTCAATAACATGGGTTGTATCTTTGACTTCAAATTTCTCAAAAAAAGCTCCATCCGATACATGCTGAAGAGAAACCGAGAAATTAAAAAATGAATTGTATTACTAGTATATATGATCAAAACAAATCAAACATACTTATTCATTAGATACACTTCTCCAACTAAAGTCCCACTAATATTTTTTCACCTCATTTGAGAAGAACACAAAAACTACTCTTTATATATTGTGTTCTTTATATACTGTGTTGAAAACTTGTTTGAGAAGGAAAGCATTACTTGGTTTTTGGGATATAGCAACTATGACTATTACTTGTGAATATCACATCCAGATTATGAAACTAAACATGCTATAAATACAATTTCTGCCGGGCTTAGAAAACGTGTCACCAAACACGCAGTTACAGTATTTCACTGTCATGATGCAATATTCTTTAATTTCCCCAATCACAATAGTTGAAAATTGTAGAATTATTGAATTTCTAGGCAAACAAAAAGACAAAATGCAAAATTTCATGTTCTAGATATTTAACAAAGTGAACTGTGAAAGGGTAGAAAACATTACGTTAAAATACATGGGTGCTTAACATAATCACCACGAAAGTACCATATAATAAGGAGATTAAAACTATCAATTAAACAAAAATATACAAGTTATTGTGAATTGTCTAATACTAAAATTCCACTCTCCTCTCTTTAAGTGAAAAAAAAAATGAACATACCACATAATGAAAAAACATGATTAAATGCAGCATCGATGAAACCATTAGCATGAACTTAAAGAACACAAGGTAATAACAGGATTTCATCAATGCTGCACTCAATGATGTTTATCCAATGTGGGAGTTTAGAGTGCTCCATGAGATCCATACTTCTGCCTAATGCATCCTTTAGATAAATATATATAACATGATGTTACGTACAATACGAGCTTAGATAAAGCACTATGCATTATGCCAACATCCATTCATTTGTACTACCTTTTCAGTACTTGAATATTTGGCAGCCGTTATTACTCTTATTTCATGACTGTACTAGTCAGTGGTACTGGAATGGAATCTTGTACTGCTATTTCATCGATTTTAACTTAGGTCTAGATATTATATTATTCATCTAATCATTTTAGAACCTAATCTAATAGCAAATTATCATGTATTACAAGATTGTTAAATTTTTATAAGTTTTATTAGAATTTAAATAATATGTGATTCATTGATAATAGAAATCTGTTTTATACTAATTATACATCACCATTAAACTCATTGTAATTTTTTTCCTCTAATTAATATTCTTTTTCTAGTAATCAAACACTGACTGGGATTATTATTGGAATATTATCCCTCTAATTTGTAGAGGATTCAAAAGAATAATCCGTGATGCAAAAAACTACAAAAGATATATCTTGGTTTCTTATGATAATGACAAGAAAATAGTTTTGCACCACAAAGCAATGGTCAATATATGGTAGAAGAAACTCATTGCAATTGGAAATTAACTAATTTAACATTGGAGGGAAAACTTCAATTAATATATTGTTGGAAATCTTTATTCCTTTGTTTTTCTCTCTTAACGAATTTTTTTCCACTAAAGCAAAAATGAAAAAAGAAGGGTAAATACGTACCAACTTTGAGACTAAATTTTGAAAAATCAACAACATGGATTATGTAAAAGATAGGAATGTCTAGAGAAGAATGTGTAATTTTATTAATGTTTGCCTTTGAAATTATGTTTATGTACCCAGATAAACTACACTAGGAAATATTTATCTTGATGATGAAAAGTTCATGATGCATTAGAATTATTATTCTCTAAAAAGTTACATTATTCACTGTAAATATATAACCTTGCATTGTGTGGACGAAGCAAAAGAAGTCAAAAATTTAAATAAAACTGAAGAATTATTCATTCCTAATATCTTCTTCTTATTCTACTTTCTTTGTTTTTTACCTCTAAAATAACTAACACAATTCAAAAATCCATGTAAAATAATTTATCTATACTCCTAGATATCAATCCATATTCTATCATTGCAAATAATTACTTTTTGTGATAAATTCACCATTATTTTAACCTTTCAACATAATTTTCAAAAGCTAATCCAAATATGCTAGCTATTAATTTTATAATAGCTAATCTTGAAATTATATTTAAGATGATTTTTAATTATTTAAACTAAATTCAGATGGTAATGTTTTACTATCCCATATAATTTGTAATTTAACAAAAAGGCAAGAATGGGTTGAGGAGGAATAGAGGTGGAATTTCAAGAGAAAGAAGAAACTTTAATTTAAATAAGAAAGTTCGGGTTGTTAATCTTATAAAGGATAATTATTATAATAGGAAATATTATTTTTAAATGAGAATATTTTTTAATGGAATGTGTAGTTTTTTTTAATGGAGAAAAAAGAGTGAGAAAAAGAAAATAGGAATAATGGTTTCAATCCATGGATATTTAACATTATATTTTGGAGTATACTAGTGTATCTTACTTCTATTAGATGTTTAAGATACGAAACTATCTTGTAATAATCTAGAACGGTTTCGTAGCTCACGTTTACAATAATTACTTCCACAACTTTAAAATCAGACATTTTTAAGAAATAAAAAAACGAGCTTATATGTATAAATAATCCAATATGGGAATGATGCTAGCTCGTGTTATGAATAATTATCCATCTCTTTCCTTTCCATTCTGTATTTATACTTGTGTTTATTTTGTTCTTTAATGATCTTTATGATTCATAAATATTAAATCGTTATAATTAATTCTTTTAATTGTATTTTGTACCTATAAATAGAATACAATAGTATATAGAAATTTTTTATTTTAATTTACTCGTTTTCTATCATTTTAATTTTATTTCTAAATTATCTTTTTTATTCTGCATGATATTTTTTTTTAAAATATTCATCATTTGGTATTTTAGATATGTTTTCTATATACCTTATACCTTCTTTGATTAAGTAAAATTTTTATAAATATCTAACACTTCATTGAATGACAATTCAAATGTAGGGTATTTATTATATTCTTTTAATGACAGTCGATTAGGATATTTGTTTTTTTATAGTGGTACAACTATTTCATTCGTTTGGTTTCCTTGACAAGGTTTTTAACGAGACAAATAATAAATATCATTAAATGATGTATTTTTTTTTTCCTTCGGTAGGTTTTCATCCCATGTAGTTTTTCTTAATAAAATTTTAATGAGACACATTATTAAAATAATAGACATCTAAGAGGAATGTCATGAATAATGATCAATGATAAATATCTATTTTCTTTTTGTTTATGTATTAATTTATGTTTAGTTTACTATTGATAAATATTGAACCATAACATGTCACTCTTTTATTGTATTTTAAGCCTATAAATATATCACTTCATCGTGACAAGAATACACTGTTTTCTGTCTTTTAATTCTCCTCTAAGTTATCTTTTATTCTTTCGTAACACATTGAAACTTTCCCTCCTCTAAATAGAAAATGTGTCACTCCTTCCGCTTGTGAATTTTTTCTTATTTTTTATTTTACAAAGGAAGAAATAACTATAAATTTCACCGGTTTTAGGAATGAGAATATACTATATTATAAGAGAAGCAAAGATAAAATTTCCATTACTAAACATCAAATGAAATTGTCAAAACACGTGAACAAACCAGAACCCTAGACACTTAATTAAAATAAGCTAATACAAAAAAAAGTTTAAATTGATCATTGTTATTTGATCAATTATTTGATGCAAATCTTGCATCATATAATCAAACCTTTTACACATTGAAATGACAAAAAAGCTTGATAAGTTTCTCCAATAACAATGAATATACATTAGGTATATCTTTAAAATGTTCCTTTACCTATGATCCACAACCAATCAAGAACAGCACCAGCACATAAGCCGCTTAAAAGACACAGGACAAGCAAATTACCCAAAGCATTCTGCTCAGGACCCTGCAACACCACAAACTCCATACTCACTTATTTGATGACAATTATCCTTAAAATCATAATAAGTCTAATTTATAATTAGTTGACAGTGTAAAACTGTTTCGTATGGTTCGTGTATCACCATTAAACTCAAATTAATATTATAAAAAATGTTAAGCTAATAGTAATATTGATTTTTTATAAATATTTTCCATTCCCATTAGTTTGACATTTGTGATATGTGAGTTGGGGTGAACTTGCCTTGTATCCTCTTGGTGCGACTGTAAGAACACACACAGTGAGATAGCCATTGGTGAGTCCAAGAAGGAGGTGAGAAATATCATCCACCCCTGGTCACCATATTTGGCTGTAAAGTAGAATGTTGGCACCAGCAAGAATCTTGAAAGGGTTACAATTAGTAGACCCTTTCTGGATTCCAACTTCAGCCATGGTATAAGGGGAATATATCTTGATATGAAATCCACTACATTATACATAGCAATCAAAACAACGGGGTACCTGCAAAATTACTTGCTTTGAAAGTTTAATGAGTTATATATAGCATGTGTTTGGGGTAAGTTGGTACCTCAATGGATGGATATGAATGCAACAAAGATAATTTCAATTAGCAATAGACAAAAGACATTCAGATGCTGAAGTTAAAGTCTAGAATAAGTGAGAAATAAAGTCTAAAATGTACTTGAAGGCATTTGACATCTTATACAATGATTTAGTGTTGAGAAAGGTAGTTGGATTGTTAGAGCATAAGTATCTTGCATGACAAGGCAGCTAATATACTAGACGAAAGATGGAGAACCGGAGGTTGGTACAGAATAGCATGAATATGAATTTTTGAAGTCTTTTTTGTTTGGTAAATAATGTCTTAACTTTATCTCTGCAGCTGCATGTTAGCTCTTGCCAGTTTGCCACTCTGATAAATTTAAAGATGAACACATTTAGTTTATCTTTTGCTTTGAGTAATTAGTACAGATAGGATACTACAAGACTCTTCCCAGTACCTACAATTTTATCTAATTCTTTTATGGTTAGTTCCTCTAAGGCTAGTAGTTGAGTTCAAATGGCTTGGTTTCACTTTAAATTTGGCGTTGAATAAGATAGCCTATATACTGTCTAATTTTGTTATGATTTTCAAATTGATGATACCAAGTGAAATAAAGGAGAAATTTTAACTAAAGAAGGTGCATGCATACAAATTCCAAGAGAGAATGTGTACTAAAGAGAAAACTTCATTTACATTACCACATTTACATTTATTTTTCTGAGGGCTAAACTAAAGTATACAGAGTAAGAATTTCTGATTTTCTTTGGCAACCAAGGACCTAATAGCCATCATGTGTTTCTTGTTCCAAAGCTGGAATGCTGGATCATGACATAATATTCAACAACATGGGTTGTATCTTTGACTTAAATTTCTCGAAAAAAGCTCCATCCGATACATGTGGAAGAGAAACAGAGAAATTAAAAAATAAATTGTATTGCTAGTATTTATGATCAAAACAAATATTAATTCAATCAAGCAGAGACATTCATTGGATACATATCTCCAACTAAAGTCCCACTAATTTATTTCACCTGCTCTGAGAAGAACACAGAAACTACTCTTTATATATTGTGCTGAAAACTTGTTTGAGAAGGAAAGCATTACTAAGTTTTTGGGATGTAGAAACTATGACTACTAGTGAATCTCTCATCCAAATTCTGAAACTAAACATACTACAAATATAATTTCTGCTGGGCTTAGAAAACATGTTACTAAACACGCAGTTACAGTATTTCACTGTCAAGAATCATGATACAATATTCTTAAATTTCCCCAATTACAATAGTTGAAAATTGTAGAATTATTGAATTTCTAGGCAAACAAAAAGACAAAATACAAAATTTCATGTCCTAAACATTTCACAAAGTGAACTGTGAAAAAATACATGGGTGCTTACCATAACCACCATGAGAGTAACCATATAATAAGGAGATTAAAACTATCAATTAAACAAAAATATACAAGTTATTGTGAATTATCTAATACTAAAACAACGAGCATACCACATAATGAAAAAACATGATTGAATGCAGCGTCGATGAAACCATTTACCATGAACTTGAAGATCACAGGGTAATAACAGGGTATCATCAACGCTGCACTCAATGATGTTTCTCTAATGTGGGAGTTTAAGGTACTCCATGAGATCCATGTTTGTGCCTAATGCATCCTTTATATAAATATATATCACATGATGTTACGCACATAACGAGGTTAGACAAAGCATTATGCATTATACCAACCTCCATTGGTTTGTAGTACCTTTTTCAGTACTTGAATAGTTGGAGCTGTTACTACTCTTTTTTCATAACTGTACTGGTCAGTTGTACTGGAATGGAATCTTGTACTGCTATTTCATCTGTTTTACCTTAGGTTTAGATATTATATTATTCATCTAAATATTTTAGAGCCTAATCTAATGGCAAATTATCATGTATTATAAGATTGTTAAATTTTATAAATTTTATAAATTTTATAAATTTTATTAGAATTTAAATAATATGTGATTCAATGATAATAGAAATCTGTTTATACTAATTATACATCACTGTTAAACTCTGAGTAAATTTTTTTCTTTCTCTGTTGTTATATAATTAAAGGCAATTTAAAAGACAACTTTGATTAGCCTTTTTTTTCTTTTGTTGTGTGTGTGTGTGAAATTGGAATTGACCTTTTCAGATATGAATAGTAAAAGTACACTACTTAGTTTACAATTAACTATTATTTGTGGCATGTGCAATTGCAACTTGCAAGTTACAAACTTCAAACATGGAAAAAGCAACTCTGATAGAGATTTCTGAATGTGGCCTGTGGGCTTGAATATTAGCCTCCTTTGCATGTGGATAATGTGATCCACTGACCAAAAAGGGAAAATTGGCCCATTTTGTTTGTGTGCCACAAAACTTAAAAAATTAAAAACACAGAAAACATAGTTTTGTAGTAAAAATATTTTTATTGAATGCGTATGGTTGCATGTTCTCATTCAATGTCAATTTTAAGCAAAAGAAAGCAGCACCTCGTTTAGAGTAATATCCTAAAAGAGAGAGACTCCTTGTGTCAACAAGTGAAAATATAAGATAGTTGCTTTCAGCTTTACACACATTGTGCAAAATAGAAGCTTCACAATGATGAAAATTAATTCAGTGTAAAATCAATAAAAGAAAGAAATAATCCAACTTTACTTCGCAGCCATTTGCAATACTCAACTAATCAGTCAAGTCACTCACATAATATATATGTATTTCTCTCTCTTCACATTTTATAATTGATTATCTGCGTATCATTACTTCCAGCACAAGTCACTTTTATTTGACTCATTATAAAGTGAATAGACAGGATAAGTTCATTTATATTTTATGCAATCTCATGCACCCATTTACTTTAAGTTATTTAATCTGCATATTTTTTAAGAAAGGTTATTTGTCCACATACAGTAATCACAATCAAGAAAAGTCATGCATAAAATAAAATGCAAGTGTATGCAATTTGAACTTCAAACATTGTTTATTGCTCCCATCTTAATTAACTGGTTATTTACATGTATAATTACATATGTACAATTCTATTTCTACATACTATCCGTGCAAGGATAGATTTATATTACATACATATATACATTGTCTTGCTCTTGCCTTAAAATGAATTTCATTTACCTATGTACAAATTATTAACATCTAAAAAATAATATATACACTGTGATTTATAATCCTTTTCTTCTAAGAACAATTTTGCCTTGAGCATCTTCAAGCAATTGAGCCAAGACTTCATCAGGAGGAATGTCTCTCCAAATTCTAGGTTGTTCCAAGTTATGACCCATTTGAGCAAATTTATCAGCTGCTCTGTTCCCTTCCCTATATATATGACTCACAAAGCAGTTGTTAAACTCTGGTAGAATTGACTTTATGTGACTAATTTGTCTATTTACTTCAATGCATCTAACCTGTCTCCCTTTCACTATAAGTTCAACCAATGTTTTGGCATCTCCTTCAAGCCAAATATCATTGTTCTTCCAACCATTTTCAAGGACTATTTCAAGGCCTCTCTGAAGTGCAGTAAGTTCAGCAATAGTGCTATTGGCTTGTCCAATGGACTCAGCATATCCAAGCAAAAATTCTGCATTATGGTTTCTGACAACCCCTCCAATGCTAGCTTTTCCAGTTAAACCTTTGCAAGAACCATCAAAATTTAATTTGGTCCATCCAATTCTTGGTTTCTTCCATGCCACAGGAATTGGTTCCCTATGGAAATACCTAATCAACTGACAAACTGGACTTTGTACTAGTTTTTGGCACCTAACAATATTTATTAGCTCTAACATCACATCTCTTATTAATATTCTTTTTCTAGTAATCAAACAGTGACTGGGATTATTGGAATACTATCCCTCTAATCTTTAGATGATTCAAAAGAATAATTCGTGATGCAAAAAACTACAAAAGATATATCTTGGTTTCTTATGATAATCAATGGTCAATATATGGTAGAAGAAATGGTTTTGCAAAAAACTACAAAATAGTTTTGCACCACAAAGCAATGGTCAATATATGGTAGAAGAAACTCAATGCAATTGAAAATGAACTAATTTAACATTGGAGGGAGAACTTCAATTAATATATTGTTGGAAATATTTATTCCTTTGTTGTTCTCTCTAACGAATTTTTTCCACTAAAGCAAAAATGAAAAAAGAAGGGTAAATACGTACCAACTTTGAGACTAAATTTTGAAAAATGAACAATATGGATTATGTAAAAGATAGGAATGTGTAGAGAAGAAACACAGAAACCTTAAAAGTTGAAAGACAAAAATGTTATGGAAGAAGGGTGGATGAAGAGGCATGATACTTATTATGAAAGTAATGAAACTTGCTTCACGGAAGTTCACATGAATGAAGTTGGAGTGAGAAAGAAGGAAAGAAGATTCAAAGTTTTGCACACTACATCAGGGACATTGGAATATAATTGAAAATGGGCAGAGAGGTTTCTTCAGGAACTCTCAACTTAAGCATATTCTCTAATGGTTTACTAAAAGAACATTGCGTGCATGAAATACCATATTAAGGTTGCACAACACAAAACTGCACATTCTTTCTCTAACGTTAACCATTGAAATATCATAATAATTAGTAACAACTAAAACATGTTCTTCTCCAAATATGGATAACTCAATTACGGCTATATTTGTCTGCGCCTCTAACAACCATACAACAACGTGCGTATATTATTCAAAATTGACGTGTAATTTTATTAATGTTTGCCTTAGAAATTATGTTTATGTGCCCAGATAACTACACTAGGAAATATTTACCTTTGATAATGAAAAGTTCATGCACTGGAATTTATTGATGCAGCTGAAATTTCTTACTTATATTTTGTGATGTGACAATTTTCATTTTATTTTATGCTTTGGTGTATTTTCTAATCAAAGTGTAATAGCCATGCCTTTTGGAGTGTGTTCAGAAATGTAATGATGTTTGGGTAGAGAATCCATGCATATTAGGTAGCAGATTCTAACTTTAGTTTCTTTCTCAATATATGTATCAGATTACCTTAAGACATGAAAGGTATGAATGAAGCATTTTCTATTTTTCTATTCTGATTCAAATCCTCTTGTGCCTACAGAATTAATGTTCTTTACAAAATTTTATTGTTCACTGTAAATATATAAACTCGCATTGTGTGGATGAAGCAAAAGAAGCTAAAAATCTAAATAAAACTAAAGAATTATTCATTCGTAAAAGATCTTCTTATTCTACTTTCTCTGTTTTTTACCTCTAAAATAACACCAATAAAATTCAAAAATCCATGTAAAATCATTTATCTATACTCCTACATATCAATCCATATTCTATCATTGCAAATAATTATTTTTTGTGATAAATTCACCATTATTTTAACCTTTCAACATAATTTTCAAAAGTTAATCCAAATATGCTAGCTATAAATTTTATAATAATTAATCTTAAAATTATATTTAAGATGATTTTTAATTATTTTAAACTAAATTCAGATGGTAATGTTTGAGTACCCTATATAATTTGTAATTTAACCAAACGGGAGAATAGGATCAGGAGAATAGAGGTGGAGTTTTAAGAGGAAGAGGAGACTTTAATTTGAATAGGAAGGAAATATGCTCCTATTTACTATGGCCTATAGGACATGATTACACTATAGTTGATTTGATTTTTAACGTTTCAAACGATACTAAGTAAAAAATGGAAAGAAAAGGAGAGAAATTTAACTGGTCATGTAATTTTCAGTAACATGAATCATTTAGAAAATAGAGAACAAAAGAACTTTTTTGAAGAGACAAAAGCAATTAAGAAAAAAATTAAAGAAAATATTATATATACATCGTAGTGATGGCTCAAGACAACAAGTAAAGAATTTGAATAGATGAGACCTACTCATTATCTCACATATCTTGTACCAATATTACCTTAAAAGAAAAAAAAAAAAAACTTGAGTGGCTGATTCGGTGAAATAGATAATAGAATAATCATCATTCATATGACAAAATATGAATGTGATAAATATTGAGGCATTGTCAGAATTTTATTTTGTTTTGGTCTTCGTCTTGATTTGGTAAACGGCAAAAATGCAGTGGGCTTACCTAAAACGAAGTGTATTGGGCTCTTGTAAGAGGTGACGTCGACAAATGGATCAACAGTGTCGTGCCGTCCAATATTTCGTGTTCCATCCTAATTACCACTGCTTCAACCATTCTCAATCTCTCATTCGCCCACAACCAAAATAAATAAATAAATTTTAAATTAAAATATAAAATAAATAATATATATATATATAATTTATTTTAATTTACTTGTTTTCTATTTTTTTTATTTTTTTATTTTGCATGATATTTTTTTTAAAAAAATATTCATCATTAGTTACTTTAGGTATGTTTTCTATATACCTTATACCTCCTATTGAGTAAAACTTTGGACGGCAGTGATTTTACATATGCGTAATACATTTGAATGACAATTTGAATGTAGGGTACTTATGTTATTGACAATTTTACAGGATATTTGTTTGCTTATAATAGAACAGCTATTTTATGGTCATATATACAACAAACTACAATATCATATATTTTAATCCTGCAAAATTTTAGAATGGTAGGAGACAAGTCATGAATGTATTTAGTTAAAATATGTAGTTTAATATGTAAAAGAAAAACATGTGACTTGTTTTTATGAAAATTGGGATTGATGATTATATATGAGGATAATGTTGTATATGTTGTTCAGTTAAAAGTAAAAAAGTACATGAAAAGAGATAGAATGAAACATTTATTATTAAAATTCTTTTTTACTTGTGACCTTTAAACGAACAGTAATAATTATTGAAAAGAGTCTTTAAGAAATTAGTTCATGATAGTAGACTTCGACCAAAAATTCTCAAAAAGAGTCTTTAAGAAATTAATTCATGATAATAGACTTCGACGAATAATTATCAAAAAGAGTCTTTAAGAAATTAGTTCATGATAATAGACTTCGAATAAATATACTCTAAGTTCTTTTTTTTCTTGATCTTGATTTCCTTAACAAATTTTTAACTAGACAAATAATAATGTTAAATAATGTTCTCCTTTTCTTTTATTATATTTTTATACTACGTTTTTTCCTCGTAATAAAGTTTTAATTACACATCATTAAAGTAATGGACATATAAAGAGAGTATTATAAATAATCATCAATGGTGAATTCGTTTTGTATTAATTTATATTTAATTTACTCTTTAATGGTCTTTCCCTTCCTTTTCTACAAAGAAAATGTCACTCCTTTCGCACGTGAATTTATTTTATTTTTTATTTTACAAAGTAAGACCGGTTTTATGTATATACTATATTATAAGAGAAGCAAAGACAAAATTTCCATTACTATACATCAAATGAAATTGATCATTGAAACTGTCAAAACACGTGAACAAACCAGAACCCTAGACACTTAATTAAAATAAGCTAATACAAAAAAAAACTTTAAATTGATCATTGTTATTTGATCAATTGTTTGATGCAAATCTTGCATCATATAATCAAATCTTTTACACATTGAAATGACAAAAAAGCTTGATAAGTTTCTTCAATAACAATGAATATACATTTGGTATATCTTCAAAATGTTCCTTTACCTATGATCCACAACCAATCAAGAACAGCACCAGCACATAAGCCACTTAAAAGACACAGGACAAGCAAATTACCCAAAGCATTCTGCTCAGGACCCTGCAACACCACAAACTCCATACTCACTTATTTGATGACAATTATCCTAAAAATCTTAATAAGTCTAATTTATAATTAGTTGACAGTGTAAAACTGTTTTGTATGGTTCGTGTGTCATCATTAAACTCAAATTAATATTATAAAAAATGTTAAGCAAATAGTACTAGTGATTTTTTTATAAATATTTTCTATTCCCATTAGTTTGACATTTGTGAATTGTGAGTTGGGGTGAACTTGCCTTGTATCCTCTTGGTGCGACTGTAAGAACACACACAGTGAGATAGCCATTGGTGAGTCCCAAGAAGGAGGTGAGAAATATCATCCACCCTTGGTCACCATATTTGGCTGTAAAGTAGAATGCTGGCACCAGCAAGAATCTTGAAAGGGTTGCAATTAGTAGACCCTTTCTGGATTCCAACTTCAGCCATGGTATAAGGGGAATATATCTTGATATGAAATCCACTGAATTATACATAGCAATCAAAACAACGGGGTACCTGCAAAGATTATCAGTGCCAAAATAAACATCCTTACTAGCATCTATATATCATGTCATCTCAAAAGGCAATTGCATTAATGAAGCCTAAGCACACACAAGCACTTACCATGTGCCTAATTGATGTGTTCCAGTATTTTCATACAAAAATCCAGGAAAGATTGACAGTGTTAACACATATATAAGAAATAAGTCAGCTGCATAATCAATGTTCTGAAGAAATAATTGTTTGTTGCTCAATCGCTCTGGTTGTTTATCATATCCAGCCTACAAAATTAAGCTCCGAATCTCTTAGGAGATAAGTAAAAATTATTTCCAGGTGAGTAAAGTATTCTAGTATAATTATATTACTTGATCATTAGTCTTTGTTTGAATGCCAGCAGCAGCAAGGTCAGCTGCTACAGTTTTTGATCCCTCTAATGCTGCTTTTGAACGGTAATATTTCACTATGGGCAATTTGGTGAAGCAGATTGCATAAAGGATGATACAGACTAACTCAATGAATGTGGAGATTGCCAAGAATAGTACTGCAAAAATAAGAAACCAACTCCTTTATTCAAAGAAAGTAACTTGCACTGCAATATGGACCATCACACTGATTGAGAATTGACAGAATCTTTATACAAGACAAAATAGTACTGCAAAAATAAGAAGTCAACTCCTTTATTTTAAAGAAAGCAACCTGCACTGCAATAGGGATCCATCACACTGATTGAGAACTGACAGAATCTTTATACAAGACAAAATAATACTCTGACAGAATTAATTAACCATGACAAATACAAGATACCAATGTAAATGAACATTGTAAAATAAGAACAAAAGCATACTTGCTCCCTTGCGAAGTCCATTACTAGATTTCTCAAAAGCTAACTTGGTCAGCATTCTCAGAATAGAAATTAGAGCCCCAGATGCTGCCAAACCAGCAAGGTATGACTGCATAACAATGTGTTATTTAAGCATAAAAAGATAGCACAAGACCTCAAACTTGACCTCAACCTGCAAGTTTGAAAACCCTTGCCTCCAAGATATGAAAATTACAACTGAAGAAGGTTAAATTTAAAACTGAAAGATATTGAATAAATTATATGGAAGACAAACCTGGATAAACTCAGGGCACATAAAACAAAGATCTCCTACCATCCCACCTTCAACCTGAGCATCTGCTATTCCAAAACAAGCAGCCAGTACACATATACCAATATAAGCTCCAATTCCACCTTTCCCTGATGTTGCTAGATCCAACTGTCAACAGATTGTTGAAGCTTTATGAGCCAAGGAAAATAGGTCACTACGGAATTACAAAAACCAGATGCTACAAACTATGAAATTGGAAATGGTGTACTTACAACAAGAACAAGCAAAGTACTAGCAAAGAAGAGAGTGAATCCAGCCAAATTCCGCATTCTAGTATTGATCTTCGACTCATAGTATGCGAGTATTAACATTGTTCCAATTGCAAATGGTTGATAGACCAGGGTAAGTACCCTTGCAGGATGATATTCCTTAAGAGTGGAAACAAAGCTTCATTAGAATGTCTTATTCAACCCATATTTCATTAAGTCTCAGTCAATCACAAATAGAATTTGTTCTTGAGAGAAAATAGAACCTAGTACAATGATGTAAAGGACTATCAGAAACTGAAAGCACCATGAAAAACTTACCGGAAACAGTATGTAATAGTAATCTCCTATTGTCAACATGCTGTTCCAAGAAACAAGTGACCCAATTCCAAGAATGAAACAAATGAACATTGCTTTGTATTTTCCCTGGTTGCAATAATCAATTGAAAACAAACCGCCAAGTTAACTCAAGTTTCATTCTTGAGAAATATTACCATTATCCGTGTTAGCAATAAGTTCTCAAATGGAAAATAAGATTACCTCAGGTTTTTTAAGTGCTCCACTGTTATCATTGACATCCATGACTACTCCTCTTAAAAAAAAAGTTGAGGAAAATCAATATTTAGCAGCAATATCTATTCGTCCACAGAAATTTCAGTCCTTGAATAGAATGTGTTGATTAAATATTCTGTGAATAAATTAGAGAGATAGTGAAGAAATATAGAAGAACAAAACTAATGGCGTAGTTTAAATCTCCAAGCTAGCATGAAGAACTTAAATTGCATGCTTGCTCCTATGAAATTTTAATTCCTCTGCACCTGCTATTTATTACTTTTGAAGGTAGGATTGAATAACTGATGCCGACAGCAAAAATATCAGCACAAACAATGTGAATAAGCAGGAAAAAAAGGATTAACTTGTGTAACTAACCTATTTCATGTCATAGCAGAAATGACAGCGATGTATTAGAAAAGTACTAGAATTCAAATATGATGTCATGCACTCTCTCACCGAACAACATCGTAACATGGTTAAGCTCGGGCCATATTTTATAAACAAGTGTCCTTAATCATTGGGTCAATGGATTCACATTTCTATAAGATTCACAGTTCTACAAGATTCACAGTTCTATTAATACAATATTTGTAACACTATGACCCGCGTATGAATCGGATGGCTCAATCATTTATGATGAAACCGACAAAGTTGAATATTTTATGATAAAATTATTTTAACTTTTCAAATGAGACACGAGGATAATGCATTTGGCTCATCCTACATTCAATAATTGATCTTATTTAGTGAAACTAGGTTTTAGTGAATATGTCTGAAAGTATAAGGTTAAAAAAATTAAAATTTATAAAAATACTGAATATTTTCAAAATTATCATTGAATATGATTTTACTTGTTTATTTTTTGAAAATCTTGTCGGAATTTTTTAAGTAAAACGATCGGAAGCAAATGAACCTGTATTTACAGGACTAAAAAACAAATAAACCCATAATAAAAGATAAATTATTCGCAATGTGTTTCATGCTGATTTGGACAAAAATATTATAAATGATAACTTTGTCAAATGAAGTTTATAAAATTAAACATTACAGTGACTAGAAACAAATTATTTTTGTGAGATTAGGGACTAAAATGAATTTAACCCAAACAATTAACTTAAAATGATTTCAAGAATAAAAATTATACATAATAATATAAACTAAAGGGATAAAAGAATTTGAGAGATATGATAGTATTGAAACACTTATTTTCTAACATAGTTTTTCTATTAGGTGAAATTCATGTGAGTTCTACAAAATTCATGGATCTTATTCCCAAACTAGTATGAGTCTATAAAAATTCACACACACACAGAGAATTTCATTACAAAAACATGTTTAAAGTCATATAGTCAAAAACGTTAATTATTAAAATAAAGAATGGCTTTCTTGCACATCACTAAAGTCATCTATAATTGAATCTATATTATTATTTTTTTCAGCAATTTTTTTAAAATGTATTCTAATAAATAATTAACCAATAATTCATCTTTTAAAGTAGAGCTGTGGGACACGCAAGACAGAGCTGTCTGTTACGTTTATTTCATTAGATAGTTAAAATTTGGTGAGGGATGATACTTCTAAGTTGTGTTGCGTAGTGAATTTTATAAGTCATAAACAAATTATTCTAGAAAAAGAAAGATTAGAGGAAAAAAATAATAAAAGATATAATATTTCATATATCTTTTAAAATCCCTAAATATATATATAATAAAAAATTGGGAAAACATATTATAGTAAAAAAATAGAAAACATAATATTTTATTTATTGCGTTGTATTAGAGTGATTTGATGTTCTTGTTATATCATATTTAAGTATTTTAATTTTAATAAGATATAAAATTGATTTATGTTAACTTTATATTATCTCGCAAGAACTAAGAACTAACCCATTTAAAATTGAGACACTAATCTTTCTATATTATCATTACTCGTTAAGTTGATTTAATAAACATACACATACCACACTTAATCAGAGTTAAAGATATTAATTAACTTAGTGTAAATCACATGAATAACTATATATTAAACCTGCTAACTACATCAATACCTCCTTATGTCTATATTCACTCTCAAATATATTTTCTGACTTTCCTCGTGTACTACCCTCACCGATGAAGACTAAATACAAGTCCTTGAGGACCACACCTCATCATAAACTAGATGAGCATCATACTCCAATTCTCATTTATCATCCAAAATCTCTAAATACACGAAACAGAAGATAAAAAAAGATAAATTACATTAAAAAATAAAAAATAAAAATAAGATAGTAGATTTTATCATTTAATATCCTATCAAAACACCACAATAAAATATATTTACCATAGAAAATATATAATAACAATAATAATAATAAATAAATAAATAAGTCAAGGAGACCGGCAAAATCCTGAATGTGCCCCCCAGACAACTTCTACAGTGTAAAGAGAAAGGATGATTCAAAAGTCGTTGACCAACCTTTTATCCTTTTACACATCAAATTAAAACCCATTTTCAGGAGAAAAATATTTGGTACAACCAATTATAAGATTATAAGATGTGAAGAGAGAAGACACAGGTAAAGTTGTTTCCAAAAAATTTAATAAAACATCAACAAATTTTATCATTAAAAGAAAAAAAAAAAAAAACTCACAAGAAGGTTTCGTCCCAAACACTGGAATTATCAGAAAAGGTACATTACACGTAAACAACAGAGGAAAATAGTTGAGATACTCAATTTTGAAAGGCACAAATTTCCATTACAGAGTGAATAGAAAAGAGGGAAAAGAGAGGAGTTTAAGCGTTTTACCAGAACCAGAATTGTAGCGTGAAGAGCAACGTAAGGGGAAGAAGACAACAAAATCCCCTTTGTTGCTGCACGTGTGCTCTCTCGCTCTTCTTTTCCTCGTCACATGCCCTATGTTGTTCCTCGTGCCGTGTCCGTACTTCATAGACCTCACCAATGTTTAAACTTTAGTTATTGACTTATTGTATACATCATCTTCATCCTTCATGATTTTTTTCCATAGTGCTAATATTTTTTTCCATAGTCAAATTAGTATTTATTATTTCTTTAAATGTTCATTAATTTTTAATTTTAACAAAATATTCGTTTGTTTTATTTTCTTTTAAAGACTTCACCTCATTCAAATTATTAATTGTTATATCTCTTCCTTACATAAAAATATTTTTAGATACGAGTATTTTTTAGGAGCTTTTTTTTATATCATAAAAATATGTTTATGTGTTATTTTTTCACTCTGGTCGATCATGTGTCTTAATCTTATATGTTAAACATTTAATTTCATTTTTTATTTTTAAGTAAATTTTTAATTTTAGTTTTGAATTTAATTTGATTTAATAACTATTTCAAAATAAAAAATCTCAACTATCTCAAACACAATCTTGTTATCTCCCTCTATGTACTTGCTTATCTTAATTTTTTATCTTTTTTATCCATCATTTTCCATCTTTATTTCTAAATTAAATTTCAGTATTAAAAAAATTGTCAATATTAAAATATTTATTTACATTTTTTACCATCAAAGTCAGTCCATCTTGCGTTTGCCTCCAAATTTTTTCTTCTTTTTATTTTGTGAATTTTCTACCATAATTTACCAAATGTTGAAAATTTTTGTCTAGACATATTTAATCTCTTACAATTATCATAATTTTGCTGTGATTTTTCTTTAAATTTCTACAAACAATGTGATTTTTCTTTAAATTTCTACAAACAAAATGACGTTGTAATATTTTTCTTTAAATTACTACAATTATGGTCATTTTTCTTTTAAATTATTACAATTAAGACAATTGGTGACACTTTGTATAATTAAAGCCGAAATCTGCAATTAATTAAAAACAAATCAATTCAATACAATGTATCATTATTTATCATTGAAATTAAATTTAAGAATTCAAGCATTTTTTTTAAAACCATGACTCTCCCAACCAAATTTTTTCCATACACACAACTAGTAAGTACAGCTGATCATTATCAACATGTTTACAGAGCACAACCATGAACTTAACTAAGTTCCATTTAGTTGATACAGAAGATAACATTTTTTTGATGTAACTAAAATGAACAGTAAATCAATATTTTTGAATCTATTATTTTATAATTAAAGTTCAATTATTTTTTCTTCCCTATCGAAAAAAAAAAATGTCTCAAATGTAGAAACACCCTTGAACAAAGATAGAAAGCCTGAAGTTTTAGTCTTCACATATAGTGTTCCATTTTAGAATTCTGAATTTCCAATGAGCCACAACCAATCAAGAGCAACGCCAGATGATATACCGATCAAAAGGAACAGCACGAGCAAATTACCCAATGCATTCTGTTCAGGGCCCTACAAAACCATGAAGCCATTATCAGAGCAACTTTATTTTACACAATTATCTCACTAACTCACTCATACTCTTAAAATATATACACGCGCACATATATATATATATATATATATATATATTTCTCTATTTATATCTAGTTATACAATTGTCGCTTGTTATAGTTATCAACTAAATATTTTTCTTATCATATACATAATTATCAATTTATGTATGGCATAATAATTTATAAAGCTTGAGGTTCAAAATAATATTTACCGTGTAACCTTTAGGTGCTGTGGTAAGTACACAAACAGTGAGATAACCATGGGTTAGTCCCAAGAAAGACACAAGAAAGAAAGACACAAGAAAGATCATCCATCCTTGATCACCATATTTTGCTGTGAAGTAAAATGCTGGGATCAGCAAGAATCTAGAAAGAATTGCAATGAGTAAGCCCTTTCTGGATTCTAACTTGAGGCATTTGATGATGGGAATATATCTGAATATATCTGGATATTAGATCCAGAGTGTTGTACATTGCAATCAAAACAAGAGGGTACCTAAAACAACCCCATAAATATGATGAGTTATGTGAAAACACACTTGGATGACTAGTGCATAATTGGAATATAGTTGAAAATGTTGTGCGCGTTGCATATTAAATCTAACAGACAAAAGTAAAATGAATTCAAAAGTAGGGATCCTGATCTATTGGTAAAAGTAGTTTTGCCTCAAATGTATTTTTTGCAACAGTATCTCTAACATACACCAAAAGATGAGGAAAATAAGCGTTTACCATGCTCCTAATCCATGTGATCCAGTGTTTTCGTACAAGAAACCAGGGAAAATTGACAGAGTTAGCACATTTATCAGCAACAAATCAGCTGCATAATCAATGTTCTTGCGAAGTAGTTCTTTATTGCTCAGTCGTTGTTGTTCAGCATCATGGCTAGCCTGAAATGGTTCAAAATCTTTCAGGTGATTGAAATATACTTTTTGGAGCATAGTGTTTAAATTAATTTAACAGAAGTTACATTACTTGCAGACTGGTCTCATTATGAATGCCAGCAGCGGCAAGATCTGCTGATACAGTTTTCGATCCCTCTAAAGCTGCCTTAGAACGGTAGTACTTTACTATGGACAACTTAGGGAAGTACATTGCGTAGAGAATTGTGCACAAGAACTCAATAAGTGTAGAGAGTGCAAAGAATAGAACTGCAAGGAAGTACATTGCGTAGAGAATTGTGCACAAGAACTCAATAAGTGTAGAGAGTGCAAAGAATAGAACTGCAACATGAGGAAGTAACTAAACTTGTATCAAAGAAAAGTAACTTTTAAGGCTAGTGTTTCACAAGTTTAACATGATTTATAAAATTGCCTAACGTGTGTAGGTAAAACTGATATCTGTAAAGTGTTAGTTGTGAATAATTGTAACATACTAGTCCCTTTTCGAAGACCATTATGAGATTTATCAAAACCAGCTTTGGTGAGAAGTCTCAAACCAGAAGCCAGTGCTCCTGAGGCAGCCATACCAGCTAAGAAAGACTGCAAAAAAGAATTAGATAGGTATGATTAAGCCAACAGATTAGATTCTATCATATATTCATACGCAACATTGTACATGTTAAGTTCTGCTATTACACTGTCAAAATAAGGAATTATTATATTCTCTTAATAAATAAATTATGAAGCAGACCAACCTGGAGGAACTCAGGACACATAAGAGACAAGTCTCCAACCATGCCACCTAAGGCAAGAGAGTCTGCAACTCCAAAACAAGCAGAAAGTACACATACACCAATGTAATATCCAACTCCCCCTTTCCCCGATGTTGCTAGATCTAACTGTTACACAAAATATCCTGAAGCTATTATACACAAAGCAGATCACATGAAATTAACAATAACATAAATTAGATGCAGCAAAGTTCAGTTTATATATATTGAGAGATATAGGATTTATCTTTTCTAAACATTTTTAACAAAAGTGAATTATGGAGAAGTTGTACTTACAACAAGAACTAGCAAAGTAGAAATGGAGAAAAGAGTGTAACCAATTAAATTCCGCCTCCTAGTGTTGATCTTCGACTCATAATAAGCCAGTATTATCATAGATACCAGTGCAGATGGTTGATAAATGATGGCGAGTACACGTGAAGGATGGTATTTCTATATATAAAAAACTTGTTAGATATGCCAATAATCTCTATTTTTTCACAATCATTTTCATGTACACTAAACATTGAAAAATAAATCATTTTTGGTTGGTGAGATACTTACAGGGAACAGAACGTAGTAATAATCTCCTACAGTCAGCATACTGTTCCATGCAATAAGGGACCCCAATCCAAGAATGAAACACACTACCATGGCTTGGAATTTCCCCTGCTTGTAATAAAATAATCCAATTATTGAATGCAAGCAGAGAAATAGTGGTGATGAAAAGCATAACAAAATAAGTTAATAACAATAACATACCTCCAATCTTCTTGATGCTTCATCTTCAGTAGAGATAGGCATTACTACTACACTGTAAGAAGCAACTTATCATAACACTTGATTGGCAATCTATATATATATATATATATATATATACACACACACTTACAAATTGACTAGATTTCATATTTAATATTATTAGACGATCAATTTTATTTTATAGTATACAATCTTTGATTCAATGCATACCATAACTTTAGATTTGCCAATCTATTCATATACCTACTAATTGACTACGGATAATATTTTGTTACACATTCAATTTTATTTATAATATACAATCTTTGTTTAAATGTATAAAAAATAAATTAGTATATATTTTTTTCTTGGTTACAAGAAACATTGACAAATTTGTAAGTGAGAAATAAAGATAAAAATGGGTAGTCCGAAATGATTGAAAAAGATATTTCCTAAAACAAAGATTGCTAAGAATCTCCTCAATTAGAAAGAAGAGAATGAGAATTTCACTTTTCAGGATACAGATTCAAATTTTTTGTGAAGTCATTCAATGATTTTAGATACATGTTTTACCAAAGAGAAGCTGCCTAAAGTTTTAGTCTTTACATATGTACAGTTCCTTTTAGAATCCTTCTGATTTTCCTATGGACCACAAACAATCAAGAGCAACAGCAGCAAATAAGCCGATTAAAAGAAACACTACAAGTAAATTACCCAATGCATTCAGTTCAGGGCCCTACAAAACCATGAAGCCATGATAAGCAATATCACCAATTGATATACAAAGTTCATCTTGTAACCTTTAGGTGCTAAGGTAAATACACAAACAGTGAGATAACCATTGGTTAGTCCCAAGAAAGACACAAACATGACCATCCATCCCTGGCCACCATATTTTGCTTTGAAGTAAAATGATGGTATCAACATGAATCTAGAAAGCACCGTGATGAGTAAGCCCTTTCTGGATTCCAACTTGAGGCATTTGATGAGGGGAATCTTGATATTAGATCAAACATGTTGTACATTGCAATCAAAACATTCGGGTACCTTAAAAGAACGCCACATGGCAAGTTATGTGAAAAAGCACTTGGGTGACCAAAAGATTGGCAATTAATAAGTCCTTACTATGTTCCTAACTGGTGTGATCCAGTATTTTCATACAAGAATCCCAGGAAAATTGAGAGAGTTAATACATATATGAGAAACAAAATAGCTGCATAATCAATGTTCTGAAGAAGTAGTTGCTTGTTGTTTAGCATCAAATTCAACCTGAAATAGTTCCAAATTCTTTCAGGCTACTCACATATACTTGCTAGGTAATTAGTTTAACACAAGTTACATTACTTGAAGGTTGGTCTTATTATGAATGCCCGCAGCTGCAAAATCAGGTGTTCCAATTTTTTATCCTTCTAAAGCTGCCTTTGAGCGGTAATACTTTACTGTGGACAACTTAGGGAAGTACATTGTGTATAGAATTATGCACAGAAACTCGAAAAATGCAGAGATTCCAAAGAATAGTACTGAAAAAAATAGGAAATAAACAATCTTGTATTAAAAATTAGCAACTTTTGAAGTTAATTGGTGATCACAAAGTCTACCATGCTATATTAAACTGCCATAATGGAAACAAATGTGATCAAAACTGATGTATTATTGGTGTCCATTGGTGAATAAGAGTAACATATTTTGAAGACCATGATCAGATTTGTCAAAACCCACTTTGGTGAGAAGTCTATCTTATAATATCTCTTTTTGAAAAAAAAATGATTAAATTTGATTCTACCATTGTCCTGTTAGCCTATCCATCACCCATGATAAAGATGTTTCATTAGTGCATAAGAATTTCCCAAAATATAGAATATAGAAGCAATAAGAAATTATGAGGAAGACCAATGTAATGTCCAATTACCCCTTTCCCTGATGTTACTAAATCTATCTGTTACATGAAACATTCTGAGACTATTTTACAAAAAGCTGATTAGATGAAATTAGCAATCACTTAAACTAAATGCAGCAAAGTTCAAGTAGTATAGAGAACAAAGGTTTCAATAGTTATGTCACTAAATTTATATAAAAAATAAATATAGAAATTAAATGCATATAAGTCTTTTGAATGTAAAATTTTCATAGTATGGATCAATTAAAAATAACTAAGAATATAAAAATTAACAAAATTATTATATATGTTGTTTGTACTTAAAATATATTTTAAAATTATTATACTAAACGACCTATTTCTTCATAATTTATATCTATATTACATTTACTAGAAGGTTTCTCGAAAACTATTTTACATGAGTCATGATTTTTTTTTCTAGAGTTAACATTGAATGTTGCCTTTTTATCTAAGATTATAGAAAAATTATTAAATGATTCAAAATTGTTATTTGAGTTATTATTTTAATCATGGCATGTACTAAAATTTTAAATTATAAAAAATTCAATAATATTTAAATTTATATTACATAAAACTTAATTAAGAGTTAAGGCAGAGTAATTTCAAGATTAATTGTTTTTAAAGTGAATCCAAAACTACCTTAAGAGAATAATTTTTTCATTCAATGAGTGAAATTCATTTGACAACACATACTAAGTAGAAGATCGTATTTCACATAATATGCTTTTGGAAAATGATAAAGAGCCTTAAATATAATTAAATCCAAGTTAGGAAATTACAATATTGTTAACAAGGATCTATGACATATTATAAATCGTTTATGATAAATATGTTAGCTTTATCATAAATTCTTATAAATTATATAAATTTTAACCATATAAAACGAAATATTTAAAAATATATGTCACAAAAGATTTGTAGAGATTTTGATATTAAAATTAATAAATTTTAATCAATAGCAATAAATGGTAAACAAATTTATAATAAATGACAATAAATGGTGAATTACAAATAATTGAATTTTTAGCCGAGTGTAATATAAACTTCAATGTAAACGTTGAAAGTAATCTTTATGTTTTGATCCCAAGTTATTAATTTCTTTTTTTTAATCCTTCCAGGAAATTACATTGAGACAAAACTGCATATGTACAACATTAATTTGTTACAAATAATCACCAATGCATGCTCTCTAACTGTGCCCCTGAGTAACTAAACAAAGCTGCAAAACTTTGTTTCAAGAGTTTTGTAGAGTTTGTTGAATTAGAGTTATAATCATTGGAACTTTGTTAGGTACTGAAAGGTGTGTGAGTGAAAGGTCTTAATGCCTTTAATTCTTAATTTTAGTATGAATGATACTTTGATGTTATTGATGAGGTGATCGTCAATGAAACTTTGAATTAAACTTTTAATCTTATAAAGATTAAAACCAAATTTCATAAATTTATTGGGGGATTAAAATCATACTTTAAAAATTTTATAGGGATAAAAAGAATACGTGACATATAGCAACCCAAAATTTGTGTTCAATGCTAACGTATAATTCTATAGACACGAGAACACATTTTATATGTTGAGGAATCAAAACTAACTACACGTAAATTTTGGGAAAACAAGAAACTGAATGTGAATAATTTTAGGACGAAGAAAACATTTTTTTTAGTAAAAACTATATTATATTTAAGATTCATAATAAGAAAAACTTTTTTAAACATGTCAATTAATAATTTAAATTGTGACATAAATTTTTTTAATTGAAATAATTGAAAAAACTAAGTATGCTAATAAAGGTGAAAGGGTTGTTTGAAATGATTAAAAAGATATTTCCTGACTAATTGTAAAGATAGTTTGTGAAAAAAGGAAAAGATTTGGAGAAAGAAGAGGAAGATAGTTTTTACTTTTATAAGTCAGATATTCTAATTTGTTGTCTAGTCTACAGTATAGGAATAAGTAATAAAATAAAGAATACTTTATATGCCTAGAAGCATAACATATATTGATATATACAATTATTTTGTCCCCTATAAAATTCAAAACAAGTGTGGCACAAGCACAAAATAGAAACAAGCCTGAATCTGTAGCCTTTACATATACTGTTTTATTTTAGAATCCTGATTTTCCTATGAGCCATAACCAATCAAGAGCAACGCCAGAGAATATGCCCATTAAGAGAAACAGAACAAGCAAATTACCCAATGCATTCTGTTCAGGGCCCTACAAAACCATTAAGTCATTATCAAAACACAATTACCAATTCATATTTGGCATAGTAATTTATAGAGTTTGAGGTTGAAAATAATATTTACCTTGTAACCTTTAGGTGCTATGGTAAATACACAAACAGTGAGATAACCATTGGTTAGTCCCAAGAAAGACACAAGCAGGATCATCCATCCTTGATCACCATATTTTGCTGTGAAGTAAAATGCTGGGATCAGCAGGAATCTTGAAACAATTGCAATGAACAAGCTCTTTCTGGATTCCAACTTGAGGCATTTGATGAGAGGAATATATCTGGATATTAAATCCAAAATGTTGTACATTGCAATCAAAACAAGAGGGTACCTAAAAACAACACCATATGATGAGTTATGTGAAAACATACTTGGATGGCCAAATAATCAAGAAAATAAATGCTAACCATGTTCCTAGCTTGTGTGATCCAGTGTTTTCATACAAGAAACCAGGGAAAATTGAGAGTGTTAAAACATATATCAGAAGCAAATCAGCTGCATAATCAATGTTCTGAAGAAGTAGTTGTTTGTTACTCAGCCGTTCATGTTGTTTAGCATCAACTCCAACCTGCAATAGCTCAAAGTCTTTCAGGTTATTAAAATATATTTCCTGGAGCTTAGTGTGCAAATCAGTTTAACACAAGTTACATTACTTGCAGGTCGGTCTCGTTATGAATTCCAGCGGCTGCAAGATCAGCTGATACAGTTTTTGATCCTTCTAAAGCTGCCTTTTTACGGTAATACTTTACTATGGACAACTTAGGGAAGTACGTTGCATAGAGAATTATACACAAAAACTCAAAAAGTGTAGAGAGTGCAAAGAATAGAACTGCAAAATGGGGAAGTAACCAAACTTGTATTAAAGAATAGAAAGTCTTAATGATAATTGGTGACTAACAAGTCTACCATGCTGTATAAAACTGCCATAATGTAAAAAGAGTGTATGAGTAAAACAGATATAGGAATTGGTGTCCATTAAGAGTAACATACTAGTCCCTTTTCGAAGACCATTATCAGATTTCTCAAAACCCAATTTGGTGAGAAGTCTCAAACCAGAGGCAAGTGCTCCTGAGGCAGCCAAACCAGCAAAAAAGGACTGCAAAAAATTAGATAGTATGATTAGGCCAACAAGATTACTGTTTCAAGACAGTGGTTGCGGTTTTTCTATCATATGCAACATTTTACATCTTAAGTCTGCTACTACAGTAGTTAAAATAATTACTTTTTTTATCTTTTCTTAATAACGAAAATTGTTTTATTACGAAATGAATCCCCAAGTCACCATCTTCTACTCACCAATTTCATATGAATTTCTCAAAATGTAGAACAAAGGAGTAATATAATAAAGAAATCATGAGGAAGACCTACCTGGACAAACTCAGGACACATAAGAGATAAATCTCCAACCATGCCACCTTGCACATGTGCATCTGCAACTCCAAAACAAGCAGAAAGTGCACATATACCAATGTAAGGTCCAATTCCTCCTTTCCCAGATGTTGCTATATCTAACTGTTCACAGAAAATTCTGAAGCTATCATACACAAACCAGATCTAACAATTACGTATATTAGATGCAGCAAAACTCTAGCAATATACATATCATATATGTTTTATCAGTTCTAACCAAAAAGGAAAAAGAAAAAAAAACCAGTGAATTGGAGAAACTGTACTTACAACAAGAACTAGCAAAGTAGCAACAGAGAAAAGGGAGTAGCCAACTAAATTCCGCTTCCTAGTGTTGATCTTGGACTCATTATAAGCCAGTATCAGCATAGTTACAAGTGCAAATGGTTGATAAACGAGGGTGAGTACACGCGAAGGATGGTATTTCTACAGCAAAATCTTGTTAGATATACCAATAACCCCTCATAATTTTTTCACAATCAATTTCAAATACACAACACTGAAAGAAAAATAAATCATTTTTGGTTGGTGAATGATGAGATACTCACAGGGAAAAGTTTGTAGTAATAATCTCCTACAGTCAACATACTGTTCCATGCAACAAGGGACCCCAATCCAAGAATGAAACACACTACCATTGCTTGGAATTTCCCCTGCTTGTAATACACAAATCAACATTAATATTCCAATTATTGCAGGTAAGTAGTGCATCAATGGTGAATGAAAGCATAACAAAATGAGTAAATAACAGTAACATACCTCCAACTTTCTTGGTTCTTCATTTTTATCAGAAATAGTTGTCATAATTTTTCTGCTGCAACAAACAATTCATCATAGTACACTATACAATTCATTTATATTGTTCTTTCATGAAACATTTTCAAGGAGATGATTCAATGACCATTTGAAATTGAAAAAACAAATAAATCAAGAAAAGACAAGAAGCATACACGATTGAGAAAACCAGAGTTTGACTCTTGAACCGAGTTTGAACCTTCTCTGTTGTATAATTTTGTAACAATAATTTCTGGTGTAGGCTTGGCGTATATATAGCATGTTCTGTTTCAACAATTTTATTAAAAAATGTCTTTAAATTGTAATATATTTAATCTTAAAAAAATATTAAAGTTGTAACTAATTCTTTTTTAAAACGATTTTTTTCCTTCTCTGTTATAAAAAATTCACATCATAAAATAATATTCTTATTCTAATCCATCCTATTCAATCCATTATATTATAATTCATTTTATGTCATTTTCTAAGATAAATTTAAACATAGTCTAAAAGAGTAATTCAATCCATCAGTTCATATAATAATAATAATACTAAATAATAAATATTCTTCATCCATTTGTAATTTATATAGTGTAATATAGATTTCTATTATAATAATAAATATAACCAATAATAATACATGCACGGTGGCGTAGGTCAGTTTGCAATTTTTATAATTTCTAAAATCAATAGAAACAATAGATTTATTAATTTTAATTATTTAAATAAATAAATAAATCATAATAAATTAAATTTATATTATTTTTTTAGGGCAGTAGATAAAAATAATAACAATTATATAAAACAAATAAATTTATAAACTTAAAAAGATAAAATTATCCATTAAAAATAGAGAGTAAAAATAGCTATAAATAAGAGATCCTCCTTTCTTAATAATTATGAAATTAATAATTTCATATCATTTTAATAATTAATTAATAATCTTATAGACTTTAGAAAAAAACTGAGGTACCATGTGGTTCTCTGATAGTGGCTTTTAAAAATGCAAATGCTGTCACAATCATTGTGTGAATTTATATTCTGTGACATCAAACTTAGAACAAATTATTAATTTGAAGAACATAGCAAGTTAGTGGTCAAATTATATAAGAAACAAATAAGACATCAAATCGTCAAATAGTTTGTCCACTAGTCTTTGTCAAAATGAGTATGTATGTCTATACTCACATTTGGATTTCCTCAATGTCTTTTACCAACCAGATAAGGACATGATAAAGCATCAAAATATCTAAACTAATATTAAAATAAATTTATAATTATCGATGAATAATATAGAATTATAATAAGTATGTATGAATGAGATTTTAGAAATAATTTTCTTGACAGGGAAATTTTGGAAATAATTTAGACTTTTAAACGGTCAATCCATGAATTGAAATCAATTTAAGTATAATAATAAGTAAAAAGGGTAACAAATCATAAAATAATTCTAATTAAATGAAGATCATTTTTAAAGATATGGAATCTAAGAAATAATTCATGGTAAATAAGGAAACAAATCATAAAATATTTGAAAATAAAGGAAAATTAGGAAATGGTACTAATTAAATGAAGAAATAAGTTACAAAAATAGTTTAAGTCACTTAATTTCCTCTCTCTTATTGAAATAACATGTATCGTCAAACGATTTGAAATCGAATTTCAGGCTGTCATATGAATTTGGTTTTATATAACATTAAAACATCAATTTAATCTTTCAATCATCGCATAACTTTATCTATATAAATTTAATTTTTTTAATCTTTAAAACACTAAATTAACTAGACAAGAAAAATGAAGGCAAATAAACATTTAATTTTAAGAAATTAAGTAAAGATATGCTTATTTTTATTTATTTTCAATTATCATATTTAAAACAAGGATTCAAAGTGTAAAATGTAGTGAATAATGTGATACAATATTTTAATCCAAATTCTTATTTCATAAATTACAGGTATCATATTATAATTTTAATCTGAAATAAACAAGTAAGAGGAAATTATGTTTCCACGGTAAGTTTTAACTTATTTTATATTTATATTATTTAATTTGACAATAATTATATTATTTAAATTTAAATTTTATGTTGTGAATACTTTTTAAATTTTATTAGATTTAAATTTATAAAATTTTCCTTTTATATTTTTAGAGCTTGTTAGGAATGTATGATCTAAAAAGACAAAGACTGAGACAGAGAAGAAAGAGAAGAAAAATCACTCGTTACAAGAACTGGAGACGGAGATAAAAATAAAAAATCATTACTTAATATCCTTAATTTATAATTTTTTTACGGGACATTTTCAATTTAATAATTATTATAGATATTAAATATATAAATTCCTTTTAGACTATATATATATATATATATATATATATATATATATATATTAACGAGATCGATAAACTATTCTTAAAACTTAAACCTAAACAATGACTTGTTTTGAAAAGTCTTAATCGAAACTTTATAATAAATAAACAAAAAGCATACTAGATTTTATATAAATCAGATTAGAGAATCTAACAAGTAACATGTCTCATTCCACTCTCTTAAATTTAACTAACTCCAAATATTTTTTAAAAGACACTAAGAACCTATTTCACACGTAGAACTTTAATCCTCTTATACTAACCAATTTTAGTGTTCATTATTTTTTTTTTATTTGAAACTATAAAATTAGTTAAACTTACTAAATATGAAGTTAGATATAAAAAAATTTATAACTTAGTGTGACAAGATGACTAGTGATTAGGAGATGGGATTAAAAATAACGCAGTTAATTATAATATATAATTAACCAGTTAATTAGTTAGAGAATAATAATTTTTTTTTATATTTTATAATTAGTTGTCAGGTTTTATTGTAGTCATTTATTAGATATTTTTAGATTAAAAAGTGAAAGAAAATAAAAGAAGGACAGTTACTGAGTTTAAATATTTTATTGATAAAAAATTAATAATTATTAACAATTAATAATAATATTTATAATTAAGTATTTAAGTGTTATTAATTTCTTAATAGATTAAAAAAAATGAAGTATGTAGTATTATGTAAAAATGGGTTAGAATCATAGATCATCATAATTCTGAACTACCTAGTCATTTCTCATTAAACTAGTAATGCTCTTTTGGAGAGATTTATATTTACACGTACATATTCACCCTTATGTTTTGTTGTACTTTTCTTTTTGTCTCTTGTGATTACGAGTGCGTGACTACAAAACCACAAATAGAGAAACATTATGGGAAAGAGTGGCCAGGCGATGAATATCTTGGCATGTGTTGTTGCAT
Organism: Hylodesmum podocarpum; assembly: GCA_026586105.1. Lineage (NCBI taxonomy): Eukaryota > Viridiplantae > Streptophyta > Magnoliopsida > Fabales > Fabaceae > Hylodesmum > Hylodesmum podocarpum. Next base: position 2,189,300 of record JALJEV010000424.1, on the reverse strand, counting down.
CATGTGTTGTTGATCTTCACTTGTATGCCATGGTTTTTCAGTAACAAAAACTTCCTCTCCATCTGGCCCTTGTCCAACATGTTGATGCATCACCAAAACTGAAGCTGTTGTTTCAAAGTCTGAAGAAGCTAACAAATCTCCAATGGCTCCTAACTCAGGACACTCACTCCAATCTGTTAAGCCATCTGTTAGTGGTGACATTGTTCCTTGACCCCTTCCAACTATGAACAAGTCATTAACATGGTTCATTGATCTTATTGCTGCCACTGTTTCCTCTCCATTGTTAACATACTTGTCCATGTAAACAACTGAATCATCATTTTCGATCACCTTCTTGAAGTCGTTTATATAATCCTCATCTAGCTTGGTATCCTTGTTACCCTTTGCACTAGTGAAACTTTGATCAATCTTAGTCCATAACAAGTCTTGTGGAACTTGAGGTACATCTTTGCTTGGAATGAAATGCATGACAGTGAGGCGAACCCTTGGATGCCTTGACATTCTCCATCCATAAGCCAATGCTTCTCTATCATCTGGTCCTCCAAAGTATAACACAATAACTTCATGAGATGCTTGGTTTCCAAATAAGCGGTTTGATCCGTTAAGGCCTCTGTCTACAAGTATTCCAATGGAGCAAGGTGAATTTTGCAATAAATTGTGGTTCACCATTCTGAATTGTGGAATTGTGTCTAGCATTTCTCCATCAACTGTTTGTTGCTTGTGGAAAGGAATGATGATCGTGGACACCCTTTTGTCCTCAGCCAAGTTGCATATGTCTTCATGCATGGTAGAGTAAGGGGAAATAGCTGTTAAGGGATGAACTGAGGCATGACCAATGTTTTCCTCAAAGTTTTGAAATGCAGTGATGATGTTGTTAGTTTGTGCTTGTGTTCTGTTAAGGGCAGGGCCTCCTGATTCTCTATTAGCATGGACAATGAGCATGGCAGAAGCTCTACCTGTGAGTTCAACTAGGTGGAGCACAAAAGCACTTATGGGAGAACTTTTGTTAGGGTGTGTTGCTTCAAGGAGATTAATTAATGTAGGGACGTTTCTAGGGGAGTGAATACAAACTAGCACCCTTAACTCTGAATCAAGTCTTGAATTCTGCATTGTTCTTCTTTTATAAGGTACAAGCCTCTTTCTTGGCTTATAAATTAATGTTACAATAGGGGAAACGATTGCCGCCATTACGAGTATTACAACGATCATCATTGAGAATATTTTATCACCCAAGACCTGCATATGGTAAAGTTAATTTTTCATATTCTTATATTGATCATCCATCAAGGAGGTATAATTAGATTACCGAAGAAAATGAGTGGTCTACTACCTTTTGTTCCCTTCCAACATTGAGCACAATCATTTCAACAACACCTTTAGTATTCATAAGTAAACCAAGAACAATCCCATCACGGTATGGTATGTCGAAAGCCTGTGAGATAAGTAGAGTCCCAAAAATCTTTCCTAAACAAGTGAGAGGAATCACCACAGCAAAAAATGTCCATGTAGTAGATCCACTGAGTAATCTGACATCAGTCTTAAGACCACTAATGGCATAAAAGAGAGGAAGCAAAAGGCCAGAAACAAAGTCTTCTAGCCTTTCTATTATAGCAGCTCCAAGAGGGCCATTTGGAATTACTAAGCCAAACACAAAAGCTCCAAAAACAGCATGTGTTCCAAGCATATCAGTGATGAAGGCTGAGATCATAAGACCAATGAGCACAATTCCGATTTGGGACTCAGTAAAGGGTTTTCCTTCTGGGGTCCTCTCAATCAACCATGTCATGGTTGGTCTAACAACAACAAAGCAGAAAGCAACAAAAACAAGGTTCGATAGCACAACCAAAACAGTGGCCCAATTGTTTGTACCTTGTTCTGATAAGGCAATAGCTAGAGCTAACAACATCCAAGCACACACATCATTGATTATAGAAGCTGAGAGAGCGAGCTTTCCTAACTCTGTGTTGATGAGTTTGAGCTCAGCAAGCATCCGTGCAAGCACCGGAAATGCAGTGACAGATAAAACAATTCCAACATAGAGAATATAACTAACTTCATTCAAGTTTTGGCCATTATCAATTACTATTAAAGCTGAGACACAAACACCAACCAAAAATGGCAATATCATAACAGCAAGAGCTATGGATACTGCCTTTTTTCCAGCACGTTTGATGATTGAAATGTCCATTTCTAATCCAACAAGGAATAGGAAGTATATCAGACCCATGTTTGCCATTGTCTCTATCACCATCACACTTCTCAAAGGAAATACAGCTTTGGCAAATTTTTCATTTCTACCAAACACTGATGGTCCCAATAACAATCCACCCTATAAATATTATCAAATGTTTCCAACCAGTTATTAAATATTTGAAAGCAACAAAATCAGTGGCTTGCAAAATTCAACATGCAATATTATAAGGTTCCATTAGCATCTGTACATTCATAGAATATGATCGTTACAACCATAATTTAATGCTTATAATTTCTTAATCTTATCAAAGGTCGTGTAACAACTTCTTGATAGTTGATGATAACAATAAAATAAACTATAATTTATAACTAAGAATTTATATATGCATATATGTATATATTAGAATTGTATACTGATTACATTATGCATTATGCCGAAGAATTAATGAGATCGTTTTATGATTGTTTTCTTCATGTCTTTTGTCTAATTGGAATAAGAAAACAAAAGTTGGAAGAGAAAAAAAAAAAGTTACCAAGATTTCAGCAATTACACGGGGTTGGTTAAAGGGCCTAAGGATGAAAACAAAGACCCGTGTTGCACAAACAACCAACGTTAATTGCAAGATAAAAAGAGGAAGAGAGAAATCTAAAGGGTTATCTCCCTGCCATAAACCACCTGTTGTTGTCATAGTTGGTGTATAGCAAACGACAGATTTATCTGTCATATTAAATGGTGTCATTGTTGTGTTGCTCATTTCTTCCATTTTTCAAAATGAACAACACAACCAACAAAGACAAGTTGATTGTTATGATCAAAGCACAACACAAGTGTTTCCTTCCCTTTACAAATATGTTAGATTGAAAAATATTGGTAGTTACAAAGGAAAGGAGGAGACACCCCTTAGTTGTGTGTTTATGAAAAGATAAACACAATAAAAGGGAGAATGTGATTACTGGTTTGCATTGGTGCAAACCTGACTTGGAAGCACCAATGGAAGAAATCATCCAAGGTCATGCATGGAATGTATTCATCTATTTTTGACAACTTACTATGCCTCGTGACCTCTGATTATTTTTTTTTCCTCTCTTATTTTGAATTAAATGATGAAATTTCGGTGTACAAAAATATGATGTGAAAAAATCTAAACCTAATTCTAAACCCAATTTTTAAACAACTTCTCATAATTTTACATTCTAACATTATTATCTTCAAATACATGTGTAAAGCAATGAACCATTGACACATCTTAATAATTTTTGTAATAAATTAAATTAAAATAATTTAATCATTCAATATAATGTTATTATCAATGAAATTTTATATAATTTTAAAATTGAATCTTATTGACAAGACTTATACTTCATGCTTTATTCTAACACTTCTTAATTTAAAAAAAAAAAATTCATCAAAAGCCAAGGTGATAAAAGTAATGTTAAAAAGTAGAAAGGTATTCAATGTAATTTCGTAAAATCTCAAAGAATATTTGTGTAGTTTATTTTATATAATAATACAATAATTGTAATATTATTTTTTCAAAAAATTAATATATTAAATATTTGTGAATATCTAATAGTAATAAAATACTTATACTCACTCGTTTTCATAATTTGTGGGGGTCAATATCTTGATCTAAATCCATTCATGAGTATTTTTTTTAATGTAATCACTTATAATTTGTTTGGATGGAGGAAAATAGAGAAGAGAAAAAGGAAATAAACCATTATTTTAATGTAGATCCCACACCTATTTTATTTTATTTTAAATATTTAAATTAAATTCATGAAACTTTATAAGATTTGACATTTAAACGGTACTAAGTTAGATGTTTGTACAACACAGGTCACATGTAATGAGACATCTTTTGTTGATAAAGACAATAGAATGTACAAACGACCCCAATAGCCAAAACGTTACAGATAATTCCCAACCTAGTTGATGTTCAATTCTATCTTGACGTTTCTGACACACTCCTCGTCTTGATCATCATCATTATCATGTGAGCAACTCTGCATTAATGTCTCCAACACAAATGCCGAATAGTATTACATCATGAGCCATGGCAACAACTGTTTAATAATATTCTGTGGAATATGACAAACATGATAACATTATTAACTTCATTATCACAATGGTGTGTGGCACGGATAAAAAATATATATAAAAGATTTGTTGATGCAGCTGAAATTTCTTAATTGTATTTTGTGATGTGACAGTTTTTATTTTATTTTATGCTTTAAGTAAGAGTTGGTGTATTTTCTGATAAAAGTGTAATAGCCCATGCCTTTTGGAGTGTGTTCAGAAATGTAATGATGCTTGGGCAGAGAACCCATGCATGTTTCTGATTCAAATCCTCTTGTGCCAACAATTGGTATCTAGAGCTTTAGAGATCTTGAGGGACTGTGAGAAAACTTTGAGTGAGATCTTGAGGGATTGGGAGAAAAACTTGAGTGTTGAGAGAAAACAGAAACAGAAACAGAGTTAGAGTGAACCCAACCTGTTTTCAGAATACCCAACCTTCTAAATGGCCTCCAACAATGTTCCATCACAAAGACCTCCCGTATTCACAGAATGAATTATGAAATCTGGCCGTGAAGATGAGAGCTCGCTTAAAAGCATATGATCTCTCGGGAAGCAATTGAAACAAATTAACCACCAAATTTTGGAGGAGAATCCCACCGTTGCTCAAATGAGATTTCACAAAGGAGCAAGTTGCAAAAAGAGCAAAGGCTCTTACCATCTTGCACTCGCTATGGATGATGATGTTTTTATGAGAATCTCAACTGACACAAAAAAGGAAATTTGGGAGAAGATTCAAGAAGAGTTTTTGGGAATGAGAGGACTAAGCAAATGCAGGGTTCTCAATCTCAAAAGAGAGTTTGAAGCTTTAAAGATGAATGAAGCTGAAAACATAAAAGATTTAATGACCGATTGATGAAGGTTGTGAATCAAATCGATTGTTGGGAGAAAAATTTCCAGAGAGCAGAATAGTTGAGAAAGTTTTGGTAATCTTACCCGAAAGGTTTGAATCTAAGATTTCTTCACTTGAAGAGTCTAAGGATCTTTCAAAGATAAGTTTGACAGAGCTTGTAAATGCTCTTCAAGCTCAAGAGCAAAGGAGACTTCTTAGACAAGAAGAGTCAATAGAGACAAATTTACAAGTAAAGCACAAAGGGAAAGGTCCAATGGTGAAAGGAGAGAAGAAGTTTGTTGGAATGCATTCTGAAAAGACTCAAAGAAAAGAGAAAACTTTCCAAAGTGTAGGATTTGTAAAAGAACCAATCACAAAGAAGATGATTGTGGTACAAGGGGAAGACACCTCCCCCAATACAATGTAGATACTCGCAACAAATATGGTCATATAGAGAGGTTTTGTAGGTGAAACAAAGACCAAAAATCGAGTCCTCAAAAAGCAAATGTCACCAAATTGAGGAGGATGAAGAATTATTGTTCATGGCCAAAAATACCAGAAATTCGAGGGTGAAGACACTTGGTTTATTGATAGTGGCTGCACTCAACACATGACAAGCAAACCAGATTTTTTCTTAGAGCCGAAACCAAGAGAGAGATCGGTGAGGATTGGAAATGGAGATAAACTTGCTATCACGGTAAAGGAGTTGTTGAGATCCAAACTGCAGCAGTATGAAACATATTTCGATGTTTTTTTAGTGCCCGAACTGGATCAAAATCATTGAGTGTGGGACAAATGATGCAAAATGGTTATACCTTGTTGTTTAAAGAAAAAAGTTGTGTGGTTACCGATGCTTTGAAGGTCATGAATTATTTGAAGTAGAGATGAGTAAAAGAAGTTTTCCGTTAATTGAATTTAATTTCGAACATGAATGCAAAGTTAGCAAGACCGAACATGATTCTAAGTTATGGCACAAGAGGTTTGGTCATTATAATTTTAGATCTATTCAGGTTTGCTCAAAAGAATAATTTTGTCAAAGATTTGCCAATTATTCAAGTTGTTTCTCAAGTCTCAGAAGGTTGCCAACTTGGTAAACAACATAGATTGTCTTTTCCAAGTTCAAATACATGGAGAGCAAGCAAGAAGCTTGAGTTAGTGCACTCGATGTTTGTGGACCTATGAAAACTGCTTTCACTCAATGGCAAGAAGTATTTCATTTTGTTCATAGATGATTTGACAAGGATGACTTGGGTTTATTTTCTTAAACAAAATCAAGTTTTTTCTCGTTTTTAAGAAATTTAAAGCTCTTGTTGAAATTGAAGGAGATTGTCGTTTAAAGAAACTCAGAACTGATAATGGGAAGGAGTATACCTCTGCTGAATTTAATGAATTTTGTGAAGATTTGGGAGTTGAGCACCAACTCACAGTGAGTTATTCACCCCAACAAAATGGAATTGCAGAGAGAAAAAACAGATCGGTCCTTGAAATGGCTAGATGCATGATTTTTGAGAAAAAATTGCCAAAGACTTTTTGGGCAGAAGCTGTCAACACATCTGTCTATCTCCAAAATAGACTTCCTACAAGAGTCGTAGAAGGAATGACACCCATTGAAGCTTGGGAGGAGTTAAACCATCCATTAGACATCCGAAAGTGTTTGGTTCACCTTGCTACGCTTATGTTCCAACCGTGAAAAGAAGTAAGTTGGATGAGAAGGCCAAAGAGGGATTCTAATAGGCTATAGCTCAAAATCTAAGGGCTATAAAGTCTATGGAATTGATTCAGGCAAAGTCTTTATCAGCAGAGATGTAAAGGTGGATGAAGATGCATATTGGAATTGGGAGACTTCTCAAATGGAAAAGAATTCATTTTTGCCTTCTTTAGACAACACCATTGAAGATGAAGAAGAAGAGGTTGATGAAGACTTCCCTGTGAGAGGAACTAGACCTCTTTCTGATATTTATCATAGATGTAATGTTGTCAAATTGAACCCACCAGCTTTGAAGAAGCTAGTAAGGTTGAAGAATGGAACCATGCTATGAAGGAGGAGATAACTACTATTGAAGAGAACAAGACATGGCAAATGAAGTTGAAAAATCAAGGCAAAAATGTTATTGAGTTAAATGGATTTATAAAGCAAAGTTGAATCCTAATGGATCCATCAACAAATACAAAGCCAGGCTTGTTGTGAAAGGCTATGCTCAACAACCAGGAATTGATTATGTAGAAACATTTGCTCCATTGCAAGAATGGATACCATTCGAATTCTCATAGCTTTATCACCAAATGAAATTGAAAATTTGGCATTTAGATGTCAAATCTGCATTCTTAAATGGGAATTTGATCAAGAAATTTATGTTGCTCAACCTCGAAGGCTTTGTTGTGAAAGGAAGCGAAGACAAGGTATATAAGCTTCATAAAGCTTTGTATGAGCTAAAACAAGCTCCTAGAGCTTGGTATAGCAAAATTGATGCTTATTTCTGCAGTCAAGGTTTCAGGAGGAGTGAAAATGATGCAACTCTTTATGTGAAAAGACTGTTGGATGGTGGCTCTCTAATAGTTTCTTTGTATGTTGATGATTTGTTAGTAACTAGCAAGAATCAACATGAAGTGCAACAATGATGGAGGAAATGCAAAATCAGTTTCAGATGTCTAGCTTAGAGAAATGAACTATTTTCTAGGCCTGGAAGTTCATCAAACTCAAGAAGGAATTTTTCTGAATCAAAAGAAATTTGCACAAGAAGTCTTGAAGAAGTTCAGAATGGAGTCTTGCAAAGTCTGTTCCTACTCCTTTGGTGCAGAATTTGAAGCTTTCCAAAGAAGATGGGGCTGGAAAAATTGATGCTTCTCTTTATAGAAGCTTTATTGGAAGTCTACTCTATCTTACTTCTTCTAGACCTGATCTTATGTTTGCAGCAAGCTTACTCTCAAGATTTATGCAAAGTCCTAGTGAGATACATTTTGCTGCAGCAAAAAGAGTGCTTAGGTACTTGAAAGGCACTAGTGAATTTGGAATATGGTACAAGCCAAGTAAAAATGGAAGTTTGATGGGCTATGTTGATAGTGATTGGGCAGGAAATATTGATGACATGAAGAGCACTACTGGTTATGGTTTTTCCTTAGGTTCTGGCATGTTCTCTTGGAACTCAAGGAAGCAAGAAATTGTAGCCCAATCTACTGCTGAAGCAGAGTATGTGGCAGCAGCTGCAGCAACAAACCAAGCTGTTTGGTTGAGGAAAATTCTACTTGATTTGGGAGTACCACAATTGGAAGCTACTGATATTCTTTGTGACAGCAAATCAGCAATTGCTATTGCTAAAAATCCTGTTCAACATGGAAAGACAAAGCACATTCAAATAAAATTTCATGTTGTTCGTGAAGCTATCAAAAATTGTGAGATTGAGCTGATTCATTGTTGTTCTGATCTTCAAGTTGCTGATATATTGACTAAAGCTCTTCCAAAAGCAAGATTTGAAAGACTAAGAGAAATGCTTGGAGTGTCCATAAGAAATTTCAAGGAGGAGTGTTGATGCAGCTGAAATTTCTTAATTGTATTTTGTGATGTGACAGTTTTTATTTTATTTTATGCTTTAAGTAAGAGTTGGTGTATTTTCTGATAAAAGTGTAATAGCCCATGCCTTTTGGAGTGTGTTCAGAAATGTAATGATGCTTGGGCAGAGAACCCATGCATGTTAGGTAGCAGGACTTTAGTTTCTTTTTCAATATATGTATCAGATTATCAACCTTAAGAAAAACTGGTAATGAATGAAGCATTTTCTGTTTTTCTATTCTGATTCAAATCCTCTTGTGCCAACAAGATTCATAGTGAGTCTAACCATTATAGTAAAGAATATCAAAAATGAGTCAAAGTTATTATTATTGAGGATGTCATAGTAAAAGAGGATTCCTTTTTGTTCTGATTGGGATTCAGATACTGAATGAGTCAAAGGAATAAGGTAAAGACTTCATAGCTATCATTGAAGAGAATATATAGTTTTCATGCCTTTTCCCTTTATTTTTCCAGGCAAAAGTGGTGTGAGTGACTCATCAATTATCAAAAGCCATATGACATAATTAGAATACCATGAAACGTTGTTTAGCTGTTAATAAGCTCAATTTGTTCCTCATAAACACAAAAAGAGGTACTCATCATGTTTACATTACAAACTGCAGAGGGTGTGGCAACAAGTTCCAATTGGACAAGTTGGTGCTAATAGCGTGTACTTAGTGATGGATTTAACAGAATGTTTCAATGTTTAGCAGCACTTTTCTCGGTCAAGTGGGTGAATGCGTACCACAACTTTCTCTACCATTATCTGATTAACAGATCAAGCAGAGGACAACTAAAATTTAATGCTGATATTAATATTAGTCATGTTTTTCATGTAACATTTGAATATTCTTTAGTCTTGTGCTACGCAAACGAATTAAATATATAACTACATTGTACAATAGCATGTAACCCATTTTAAAAGTAAGGTTCATTAGAGGTTTTAAACTTATTAAGTCTCACTAAACATAATGTAGAAATCTTCTAAGTGAACTATTAGAACACAATATGCAATTACACCGTATAATTTTGCCTATAATATGTAAGCTCAACTGGTAGAAATTTAGAATTTTTGAAATGCCATGATATCAGTGGGACATGGTGATTTAACCATTTGTGTGTGGATGAAAGTAACTGACACTTCTAATGCTAACCAAAACATTGTCACTTCCATCTCTTAGATAAAACGCACATGCTACATTATTATGTTCTATACAAAATTTTCAAACCTGTAGAGTTTTTCTAACCTTGTGGTAGAAAACGTAATCCTAATATTTAGTCCAATACTTTTTGAACTCTTTAGGCCCTGCTTCTCTCAAGTCTCTAATACTTTTTCTGATTTCTGTATCTATAAATGAGGAAGAGTGAGGAGCAAAGAATCCAAATTCCATAGCATGTATGTATCAATACCACTACTGCCAATAAAGAAAGCCAAGATAATCACTTTATCAACACAGAAAGCGAAGCTTCTCTATTTTTAACATCAATACAGTTACCATCTTGAGACTTTTTGTCTCTTTGTCTTTCTCATGCCTTGAAGTCCTCACTAACAATACACAGAATGTAGAACACCTCTAAGTGATCAAGAAAGGGAAGATGGAGTTTCATCTTGAAGAAGAGCAAACCTTTACTATATCAGAACTCTTTGCCTCAGAATCTGATCACATGCCCTCACCAAACTGTTTAAGTTCAACACATTGTCATGTTTTCTGCTGTGAAGCCATATCTCTCATACTTCAGGTGAAAGTTATGCCAATGTAATATGTTCAGATCCCCCTCTGTCATGTCACATTTGCTACATTTTTATGTTTCTTCAGGTTCAGATTTCTAGCAATTTGGATCCATTTGTAGCTTACCTTGCTATAAATTACTTGCACCGTTTCATGTCAAGACAAGAAATTCCGGTAAGCAGATATATAGTGATTCCCTTTTTAAGGCTATCTTCATTTCATAGAAAAGTAAAGAAACCTTGGAATAACTCTACCTTAATAGTATTCTATAAAATCCATTTTTTTTTCCTTTGTGACACTAGTCCTCTGAGTTTGCAGCAGGGGAAGCCGTGGTTTCTAAGGCTTGTTGTTCTATCATGTCTTTCTCTTGCTTCTAAGATGAAGAACATAACTCTATCATTTTTAAGTAAGGTAAATCTTCAAATTCACGTGATGACAATCATTTTAATAGAAAGACAACCTGTAACCACGCTATAGTAAGTTTAACATAACATGTGTTTTGTTTACAATCAATGAAACAGAAAGAAGGTTTCAATTTTGAGGCTCAAAGCATTCAGAAAATGGAGCTTCTTATTCTTGGGGCTCTGAAATGGCGTATGAGGTCAATTACACCTTTTTCTTTCCTTCATTTCTTTATCTCTTTAGCAGAAATTAAAGGCCAATCACTGAAGCAAGCACTTAAAGAGCGAGCTTCAGATATAATCTTTAATGCTCAAAATGGTAAGTGTACTTCTTTATATTCATACATGTAACTTGATTTTAATCTTCAATTTTTCAATTTCAACCAGCACGAACTCTGAATTAATTTTCATACCTCTTATGGTTGCAGAGATTAAGCTTTTAGTGTATAAACCTTCAATTATTGCAGCAAGTGCCCTTATATTTGCATCTCATGAACTATCCCTGGAGCAATATTCTATTCTGAGAATTTCAGCCTGTGAGTACCTAGATAAGGTAAGTTTACATTCAAATCACCACCCTTTAAAGAAAATGTTATGATTCTTTGTTGGCACTAGAATCAAGATACTGATGGTGGTTGTTTCAGGAGACATTGTCCAAATGCTTTGATTTGATGCAAGAGATGATAAGACTGGAAGCTAAGGAGTCAACAATAGATACAAGCTTTTTAAGCACTGAAACTCCAATGAGTGTGTTGGAGAGAAACACCAAACGACAAAGAATTTGATGGTCTATGTTGCAGAAACAAATTCCAGTTTTGTTAAACTCAAGAAGGAGGAAGCTGAGGGAAAACAATTAGTTTTGGTCCACATGTTTTCTGTGTCATTGTTTCCACTTAATTCAAAACAAGAGAGAATGCAAGGCCTTGATTTGGAATATGAGTTGAAATATCCACACACTCCGGAGTGTCGCTCACCAAATGAAATTACAGTAATCTATTGCATAAATGAAATTCAGAAATTATTAAATCAAATGGAAGTTGTAAAGCACCAATGCAATCAAATAAAATGATTAATCTAATTCTGATTAGAGAATAGTATTAGAAAACACATGTAAAAATTAATCTAAGTTTTGTAATATTGATATAGGCGTAACATCTTGTATTCCTGTGTTAGCGAGCTGAGAAGAAAAGGAATAACTTTACTTCACAGTCAACTGTAAAAATGTACCCAATCAGCCAACTCACTAATATACATATATGCATTTCTCTTTCTTTATGTTTTATAATTAATTATCTGACTGATTGTCGATGTATTACAATTGTCTATTAAATATTTTTTATAAGGAAATGGTCTAAAATTTTAATCCGGGGCTAGTAAATGATGCCTTCAATCTCACAAGAAAGTTATTAAAAACTGGCTCAGTGAGTTTTACTGTGACTGAATACATGTCATTGAATATGTTCCCCTACGTTGCATTATTACATGAAAGATAGGGAAGCCAAAGCATTGTTTGATTTGTAGATGGATGATGGTGTCCATTGCTTTATCAAAGGAAAACATTATCATGCATGTCTCTTACCTTTTCTAATACTAATAATGTTTTCTCTGGTCAAAAGCACCATGGTATATTGGCATATATCAATGTTCCAGCAGCTTCTTTACATAACCAATGTCATTTATTAAAAAAGCATTGTTCAGCTTTCTGAAACCAAGGACATTAATGAGGTATAAACTCTTTGAAATTAATTCCTTAAATCATTTCCTCACTGTATAAGTGAGTTAATCAAATTAGCTCCTAAATTATCTCTTAAAATAATTTTTAAAATATTAAAAATCATGCTATATAATCTCAAAGGCATAGAAAAAAAAATTAAGACTGAATTAGTGAACTTTCAATACTTTAAAAGTGACTTATACAATTTCAATAGTTTATGGACTAAATTGATTTATTTCTTAGTAAACTGATGAAAGGAAAATTGAAGAGTGAAAGTTAGCAATTGTAATTAACTTTGAATGCATATAATAATGGATAAAAATCATTACAATTTTGAATTAATGATTTTAAAATTTAAATTATAATAATATCAATATAAAACTATCTTTTTTTTAATAAAAAAACAGTTAAAGAGTCAAACTAAAAAAAATAATCAAATAACATATAACTGGTATTTTTTAATTTTTCGGCTATATTTTTTCATTGATTTTAATCGTTGTAATTCGTAGATATTTTGATTTTGCACTCATTAAACCAAAAAGGGAACAACACCAACATGTCCTTTAACTTTTGGACAGTTTTACAAAATTATACTCAATATATTTTAAAAATAGGTTGAAATAGTATTTGAGTTCATCCAACCGGATGCAATATTCTAGATCATTAAGTCTAATATTTTTAAGCAACACATGTTTATAATAAAAATTATTCAATAGGTAACATTTTTTTATGACATGATATTGCATTTGTGATGATTTTATTTATTGTTAAAACATACCATATTTTAAATTTTGTATTTCTGTTCTACTATTTGACCATACACAATATTAAAACTGATAATTACAATAATAAGTCCGGTTTACCCGAATTTTTTAGCTAAACTCATCTCACATGTTCACTCCTATCTCATAATATGGTTCACTGTATAATACACAATTGCAATGGAATTTTCCCAACACTAAAATCAAACTACTATATTACAGGGGTTTAGTAAAAAATTATACCCCATTAGTTGAGGATGACATACCCTACATGCACATTTGTAAATTAACATCTTTCCCCAACGAATGAGTTTTAAAACAACATAGTTCTCCATCCAAAAATTAACCATTCCTAGAGGCCAGAGGGAATCATCATCATAAAGCAGTTTGTGCCCAAGTGATTATCACTTTGTCCTAGTATGAGCCTGTTTTGTAGCTGCAATGGCATTCATATCTTGGCCAAGAAATTTGATGCAAAGTTGGAATGAAATACTCACTGCAGACACTAAGGATAGAATTCAGTTAAAGAACCCTTGTTTCAAAACTTCCTCACTACCTTGACTTAAGATTCATAGCTAACATCTATATTCTGTTCACTGCAATTTTCATCACTAGGCTTGATGGACACAATAGGAGGAGGATGTAACTCAAAGACAGGTTTACTTTCGTCTCTAAAGCCACCTATACATAATGTGTCACCCCGACCATGCCACGTGCCGTTTTGAACATTATTCATCTCCAATGTTCTTGACTCCTGCAACATACATTACAAAGACACAAATAATGAATATAATAAATAAGAAACAGGTTCATGTTACAACAATGAAAAACATTTTACATAGTCAACCAATCACAACTCATCATATATGTTGGGTTCGTTAACTTCGAAAACAACATTCCTACAAACCATTTTACTATCAATGTATAGCCTTAAACTCATAATAAATGACTCCAATCATAAATATGTCCACATTTATTTTGATTATGATCACCACACTAGTATGAAAGATATTCAATCATCAACAGCTTTATCTCAGAAGAAAGAATACAGTTAACTTGATCAACATAACCCAAGTTAACAAAGGGAAAGAATTTGAAATCACCTGACATAATGTGCAACAAGGACAGACAAAATGGAACACGCAATCGTCCAACGAACTATCACTACCCTGAAAAATCACCAATCAATAGTGTGTAAGATATACAAATGCAGTTGAAATTTTGTCAAAGTTAGTCAACATTGGTAAACAGACAAACAAAGCACATGACAGAAAAATAAAGTCAACATGCATTGAAGTCCACGAATCAGAAAGTCAATCACTCAAAGTATGAATTTTAAACATTAATATTTTAACACGTGTGCATGCAGGCAAAATGCCAAAGAAATTTTCGACAGGAATCTAAATGAAATATACTATAAATGGATGGAGGAGACAATATAATGGTTATGTCATTTGGTTGCACATTAGAAAGCTCACAAAATCAAACTAAATGCGCAGCAAACCGACAAATAAATAAACAATCCATCCAGTTCAAAATGCTTTCAGAGCATGCAGAGCCTTTTGACATCATACAATGTCTTTCATGTCAGAAGTCTGTATGCAATGTGATAAAAATATAAATAATTTTATTAGATTTGCAGGAACACAGTTATGCCACTAGTTTGTTATCCTAAAACAAACAAATTAAAACCACACATATGCACACCAGAGTCCACATTAGAGCACCACTATTACTATTTTTGCTACAAATATTTGAAGAATATGTATAATGCATCAATATCTTTAAAAAAAGATGGAAAAGGCTCTTATAAAGTGAGATTGTCTCTAGAGCAGGCAAGTGAAGTTAATCCACCATTAAATTTCAGATGGTTAAGACCAAAATAAAATCAAGGGTGGATACATATCCTTACTGCAGAAGAGCCTAGTCCAAACAAGACAAAATGTATGATTCAGAGAGAAGAAAACACGTAAATAACTCTTCCAAAACCTACCTATGAACAATTAGTGGTAAATGGTACTGATAAATAATTACAGTATAGGAAGATAACAACTCACCTTGATGTTGAATTTCTTTCGTATACGAGTTCGGTAGAATCCTAAATAAGCTCCAATAGCAATGGTGAATGCAACTGCTAGGTATAGGAAGTAGTGAGTCCTTGTGATTGTATAGGCAATGGAACTACCAAATGCACCGGTGGTAAGGAGAAAATAAACTATAGACTGCAATATAAAATGTGGAAATTCAAACTTCAGAGAGCTATATTACCAAAATCTAAAAGAAAAATTGATACAGAAATTGCCTATTCTAAATAGTATCAAAATGAGCACTTTAAACAACAAATGCTCTTTTTGAATTTCCAAGAAATCTAAATATACCTGAACATAGCAAGAACCAAAGCCAGCTAGCTTCATGTTCTTCCCAAATCGGTAGCAAGGACAACTGCAACACAAAATGAGCAACTATTTACAAACATAATATATCACATAAAGTCCAAGCAAATAACCCGAAACCCTCAGCACATCATTAGTGGTTGTGTGTAATTTTGCATTTTGGCCTTTCATTGGCTGGAAAGGCATTAACATAAACACATGTCTAAATGAGTAGGCAAGGTACCTAAACATATAATTGAGCAAACAAATTAAACTGATTTAGCTTAATCTGTCAAAATCAAAACCCAACCAAATATATCAGTAATTAAAAATTACAAATATATCGAACTCCCTTCTTCTGTTCTATCATTTAAAATCATGAAACCACAAATCTATGAACGGAAATACACACAAAAAAATGCTACCTACACTGAAACCCGCTTACAAGGCACATAATTCACATTTCTTACATAGTTTTAATCTCATATGGATTCCTCTACCGGAAAAGAAAATGAATGATGAATAATTACAACCTAAGTATCCTCCTTCATTTCTATCAAATTAGCCAAACTTCAGCAACAACTAACACTATCCTCATCCAAAACAAATTTTTTATTTTTTGAACACAACTTCACATCAAATAGAATAATATCAAAAAACATTCCAAAAAAACAATTTTTTTTTTCAAATGAAAAGGACATAACACAAAACCTCACCACGCAGATTCAAAAGCGATGCGGCGATCATCAAAGCAATCAAGAAGTTCACCCTCCCACATCCTTAAAACCCCACCTTGTTGTTCTTCATCTCCACCCCCAAGCTTCCCCCAACTTCCATGAGCACTTTGCAACGCCACAGAGGAACAAAGCATGTCAAAATCCAAAACCGCCATACCCTCCAAAAGCCTCTCCTTTTCTTCTTCTCCATCTTCTCCCCTTAACCCCTCTTCCACCCTCTCCTGCTTCTCCAAATCCCCCATTGCCCCCAAATCAAAAAACTCACACTTTTCCTTTTTCCCTTCTCTTTCCCTCAAAGATCCCTACTTTCCAATGGAATCCTCCTCTTCCAAAACACCCCTTCAAGATTTTTCTTTATGGGGTCTCAGGAAAAGGAAGAGAGAGAGAAAAAAAAAAAAAAAAAAACTTTCTTTTCCACAAAACAAAGACAGTGAGATTTGAGAATTAAGGATTCCTCTGTTGTTGGTGTTGTTGGTTGTGCAATTTTATGAAAGAAAGCAAGTGGTATGATGTTTGTTTCGGCGATAATATAAACAATAATTAACAATTAAGTATTTAATTAGAACATTAACAGTGATAATGGTTGGCGGGTAATAATGGCGTGTGGGACCCACAACTATAAAGTGTCTCAATTTGAATGGTACTGCATCTACCACATGGTCATGGAATATAGCTAAGATTTTATTTCCTATGCTAATTTAATGGTCTACTAATTTTGATTTTGGTTTTTTTAATTAGGGTAATTTAATTTACTAATAATAAACGTGATCAATTACTCATTCTTAATAAAGTAGGGATAGGATAGGAGAATGAATCTTTAAAGATGTCAAATGGGCATGCCAAAAATGATAAGTACACTTTTCTACAACTTGATTTTTTGCCAAGAGGATATGAGTCAAAGGTTGAAAATTGAGAAAAAGGACAACAACTTGGTCTATTTGGATTGTAAAATTATAATAATACAATTTGATGGTTTGAAAGGGTTAAATGTGAAGGTCAAATTTACTGTCCAAGTAACAAGCTGTTATTTTGTAACATGTGGCTTTTACTGGTTTTGATTGGTTATTGGAATTTGGAATATATTAATAATGAAGATCTTTACAATCAAATTAGAAAATAACAGAGATTTCAAAGAGTTGAATTCTTGCTACATTGGAAGAGTTGAATTCATGCTATATTATATTGTATATTTAAACTACAATTGTAGTGCATGTCTTTTTAACTAGCATTTTCTATGACTAGTAAGCCATATATTTAAGTATTTGATCTTTATATAAGTATTATTATAGAACGAATGACATTTATTTAAGTATATTTTAAGTGATTTTTCTAATGACTCCCTTTTTTAGAATTTACTATAATTTAAGTGCAGCTCACTTATGCTATTGTGAAAGTAGAAGAAAATATTTGGATCAACACTTTCATTTTCTGCATAAAGTCAAATACATGACATGAAATACATTTTAATTAAAACCTGTCATTTATTTTAGAAATTTAAAGGTTACAGCACAGACAAAAAAAATTTAGTCTCTAAATGTTGATTCCCTAACATATAAACATTTCTCTTTAAGTTGAAAAAAGGTGAAACAAAATAAAGATGGTCAGTCACATAAATAATTTTAAATATATTAATTTAGATACTGTGTTTCTAGTCAATTATTTGCATATTTGTATTTAATGTTGTTTTTTTAGGGAGATTAATTATTTTACAAATTATAATGAGATTACAGATTTTGAAAAGCTTAATCAAAGTAAATGAGATTAATAGTAAAACATGTAAAGTTAAATAGGATTTTTTGTGTTGACCAAATTTAAACAACTTACTTAAATTTAAATGAATTAGTATGCCCAATTAACTGTTTGTATAAATTATAATAACAAATTAGGTAAACAGCATCAGCTAAATATTTGAATCGCTCTCATCGGTAACGATTAGCAAAGTAAGAAGTTGAAGTAACAAAGTAGAGACGTTAGAAACAAAGATATTTTTGCTTGTTTACAAATATCTTACGCTTCCACAATATTTTTTCAATCAAAAAAAATAAGAAAGAAATGGAAAAAACCATTGTGCAAGTTTGTTAGGTTAAGCTAAAACGTAAAAGGTAGGAAACTTGCCTTCAAAAAAGTGGTAGGGACAAAATATAAAAAGAAATTAAAAAAACATAGACGAATATAACTAGAATAAGATAAGTGATTAATTGTAGATGTGGATAAAGAACAACGTGTTGTCATGTGCCATTACCACCCAACCCAAGTCAGCTTCAGCTATATTTTGTGCCTTACAAATACAATGTTTTCCAAAAATTAGTGCGAATGTAAAAATTTTAAATTGTTTATGTAACAATTTATTATAATTTAAACTGCTTAAAGTAATATAGTTTTTTTTTTTTTGGTTGAATATTTCATGTTCTATTATATTGTAATGACTGTATACTTTTTTTACTGCAAAAATTGAAGTATAACCGATCCAATCTCATGCAAAATGATGGGTATAGTTGACAATTAGTAGAATGTAAGACTTTCCTTGAGAATGAAAATGAAAGGTATACAATGTTTTTCTTTCTGCTTTTACTTTTTGAAGTGGTTGTCTCTATCGTTATAACAACAGAGCAACATTATCTGCATGTTTTCCCTCAAGCAGCCCACGTGCATCCATATATACAGATAAGATTTGGCTAGAAAAACACCTCATCTTGTTACTCAACCATTAGTGTATGGTAGCCGTTTACAAAATCATATTTCACAAGAGCATAAGCTAATAATTATTAGGAACAAATGGTATTTTCCATCCCTCAAAATATTTTCAAATACTAATCTTAATTTATGTATTAATAATATACGTTATTAATCCTTAATTTTAACATAAGAATATATTTGTAGTCTGACAGAAAACTAAAATGACACCACCTTTTAAATGTAAAAACTGAACATAATTTTTTTCATAAAAATTAAAACAAACATGTTGAACATATTTTAACCAAAATAAATAATGATAAAACAAAGCTGTCTTTTGATGACTTTTTCAAACCCCATCACATGGTAGATGATTTCTCGCTCACCAACCTACAGTCATGATAACCAATATCCTTTCACAACATAAGAATGCATCCATTTACAATTAACATTGCTAGGGGCTAAGTAGAACATCATATATATATAAGACAGATAATGATGTGTGCCACTGTAATAAGGTAACTTCATAAGTGTAGTTAAAGCACAATTTTCTCCTGCTGAATGGAATATCATACACCCAACAAGCTAAATCAATAAAACGTCAAGTTTTCATTGCAGGTCTAACCAGCCCTAAACCAGAACCACTTCCCAAATGCTTGAAGTCTGTGGCTTCAAGATGATCATCATGGGCAGCAAATCCTGTCCCTCCCTTCTTCAAATTCACTAAATGTCTCTCTTTACATGCCTTGTTGCAAACAAGACAAACTTTATCAACAGCCATAAATCTGTCAGCACATTTCTTGCAAAATACATGTCCACACGAACTAAGGGCCACAAGCGACATAGTGTTGGTGAGAGTAACTTTGCAGCTAGGGCAAATGTAGGTCCTGTCAAGATCCTTGGGTTTTTTCTGCTCACTAGTATCCTCAGTAAACTGGACAGGGAAAAGTGTCTTTAACTTCAGGTTCTCCTTGCCTTCTGGACAAGTAGTACTCAAAGAAGGTGCTTCTAATTTGACAGAAGCTTCCGGCGTAGCAGATGGCAGCCAAAATGCCTTCATTGTTCGAAGGGCTTCTTCCTCATAGGAAGTGACCTTCACACTGTTCGCCCCGTGGAAACCATTCTTATCACGGCTATAATTTCTGTCACTGTATTGGGGTACAGCTCCATGATTTTGTTGATCAAATGCATCAAGCTCTTTAGCCTTTTGCAACATCAACCTCTCCTCTTCCTCCTCTTTTTCTTGTTTCTGCTGAGCAGCATGGGCTGCAAGCTTCCTGTTTCATTGTAAATAACTAAATATCAACATCACAAAGACATTGTTAAGGTTCACAACAGATCATTCATCGTATCCACACCAAGGAAAAAATACATAAACAAAGACAATATGGATCTAAAATTTCTAAGCAGTAAATGAAAGTTATTCTGCATAAGAACTCAAACTAGCAATCTCGGTAAAATCATTTTCTTTATTATAAGAAAAATTACAAATGTTCTTCAATTGTTCATAGAATACACAATGTTACAAGATAACCCGATGCAATATCCAAAACAAATTAGAGATCTTAAGGGACATCGCAAGTGAATAATTACATAGCGACGAACACAAATCAATTCACAATAGCGTATTCCCAAATTCTACAACGATAATCGGCACGAATTTCAATAATAGGGTTAAACGGAATTTGAAAGTGAATTAACAAAATGAATACCTTTGAATGTCTTTCTTCTGAGACAAGAGGCACTCGAGAATGCATTCTTTGCAAAAGAGATGGCCCTTTTGGCAGCTCATAGGGTCGATTAGGGATTTGAGGCAGAGACAGCATGCATCGAAGGGTTTAATGGAGTCCTTGCCGAGCCTCTCCTTCTGAGTCCCATACCCTAATTTCCGTTTCTCATCATACGTGAAGAACGCGAGATCGTTGTTGTTCTTCGAGTGTCTCTGAGGCATCTTCTTTTCCCTCAATCAAAAATCTCAACTTTCACACCACCGATCCTCTTTCTCTACGATTCGAACACACAGATACAGATAATTAGGGCTCAAGATCTTCAACTTCAATTTCGTTCTGATTTTTATGAGTAACGAATTCAAAAGAAACAACAACAAATCATACGGGCCTTTTATTGGGCTGGACCTATCAATTTTAATGGGCTTTTAAATTTGTCAGGATTTTTCTAATTTTAATTCGAACAAGTTATTATAATATATATTATTTAAGTTTAGCAAAATATATGTATAAAATTAAAAAATTACTGGATAGATTAAATCAAAATTTATATTTTTTTAAATGATTTTATACTTAATCAAACATGTTTTATTTCGGTATTATGCATTTTTCTTATAATATAAGTGGAATGATAAATATAAACGTTTTATTTATTTATAATTTAGCGTATAAAATCATTAAGATAATATTAAAATATTCAATGATTGTATTATTAAAATTGTGTGTAATAGGTGGAGTTACAAACAGGTGGTGGTGAGTGAAAGTTTTTAGCTCAAAACTAAAATTTGTTAAGCTAATTCATTGAGTTATGAATATTTGGTAAAGTTATTTATTTAAGTAAGTATTTCTTAATTAATTATAATCTTAGTATTTTTAGAAAATTATAAATTCTTATATATTTTTTATTTAAATAGTCATAATTTTAATTACTTCTTTTTTAGTTTCAACTTGTTGTACTCTAAATATACCTCTTAAAACACATTTTTTTTAAATCTTTCTCATTTGTCAGTTAGAAGCAAACTAAAAAATGTTTGCCTAACATTTCTTTATAAATAAAAAAATCTTTATTATTTTGGAATAAAAATAAAGAAAAGATAATTAAAGAAGATAAAAATGAAAGCTTAATGAAAATGTAGATTATGTAATGGGAGGCACGTGAAGGTGTTGGATTTGCTTGGTCCCACTTTTCTTATTCTTAGGTTCAAGACATAATAAGCCTATTTTAATGTCAGAGATCATCGATACACTCATTTATAAGCATAGCAAAGATTCTATGCAATATCATGGATTGGGTAATTCTTCAGTTAGGGAAAATCACTGTTCAAAACTAAATTTTTCTCACATTTCGTGATGGAAGGGGAGTGTCATATTATCACATCAAACACAAGTTGAATGCCTGAAATGTAATTTAAACTACTGTAATTAAAATCAAAAACCATAGAAAACACTAACATGTTGTGGAGTTCTCAAATCTCACAACTCAAAAATCTTGGATACAACAAACGTGTCATGGAAATGTGTTTTTTGGTATTTAAAATGTGCTTTTTAAAAATAGAATTTAGTTATGTCATGGAAAATTTCGAGATAAGATAACTTTTAAAAAGTAGTATATATTCAAAATAGAAATAAATTGTTAGAATTTTAAAAAATGGATAGTTTGTGAAAATAAGGACGTTATTTTTTTTTTTCTAAAAGAAGTGTTTGAAAAGAAAAAAAGGGACAACTTTAAAATTTTAACTGTTTTAAAAATATTAGTATATATCTAACATCAAAAAGAGGTTATTTTTTTTAAACAAATATGTTCAGCGTAAAAACTAAATTAATTAAATAAATATAAGGAGTTAGAGTTTGTGTTTTTTTTAAAAAGATTAAGAAGAATTAGACATTAAAAAAAACCTTTGGTTTAAAAATTTTGAGAGGTTTGATTAAAAAAAATTCTTAGCTAAAATAAAATTCAGAATAAAAAAATTGAAATTTGGGTAAAAGAAATGAAAAAAAAAAATAAGAAAAGAAAGAAGGAGATGAAGAGAAACAAAGAATTTGAAGGAGAAGAATGAAAGATTATTATTTTTTTTTCTATTCGCTCCTCTTATTGCTATGGTGTGTGTGTATATATATATATATATATATATATATATATATATATATATATATATATATATATATATATATATATATATAATGCAAAAAAAAATCTTGGGTTTCCAAATATAATATAGAAGATGAAAAATTGAAAATGGTTAAAAATAGTGACATAGGATATAATATATTTCATGAGTTAGAGACTTTTGGAGTTATTTGTTAGGTAAGTGCATTTTGTGGTTAAAAGAAAAGGAAAGTTATTTGTCTATAATTGCTATGAAATGTTGTGGTGAAAGAGATATCTGAGAAACTTGATAAAAGAGGAAACTGAAATCATAATGGGCAATAAAACAATTGTAAGTACTTTATATTTAAAACTGAAATTTTTGAAAAAAAAAGATAAATTAATAATAAAATTAAAATCAAGTAAATATCCAAAAAATTAAAGTATTGAAAATTAAATATAAAAAAATAAACTAATCAAATAAAGATACAAAGACCTTAATTATGAATTGAAGAAAGGAGACAAAATATGAGAATCCACATGCATAATAAAAAACAAATAAACATAATAAAAAATGATTTAAGAAAATATATATAAAAAAAAGAAGATTAAAGACTATAAATATCTTTCTAGTTAATTAAACTGTCAGTGGCGTGCAGTATAAAACGCTTAAGCCGATGCGTTTCGCATATCTCAGCGAAGAATTAGAAATTTTGGGAATTTAGGGATTTGCTTTTACTGATCTCAGTCTTCACTCCAGTAATCTTCTTCTCATCTGCGTACCGATTCTGTGTTTTCTCTTCTCATCGTAACGCCCGCAGGTTCCGTCAAATCTTTCTCATTTCTTGTTTATTTTTTCATTTCTCAATGTGAATTGAACGAGCCTTCACCGTGATTTCTTTCATGAAATTGCCGGTTACCTTATATTCAATTTTTGTACTTTGCATGTTATTGTTGTCGCCTGCGTCAATATTCGATTGCAAGATTTACACCAAGAAATAAAAAAGAAAAAGAAATTGCAAGATTTTGATTGATATTCATTTTTTATTTTTTTTTAGTGTTGTTGCTGTATAGTTTATGATTGCAATATGGTTACCACGTGCGTATGAGTTTCTTTCTCTCGGAAATTGAATTTCGTCTGTGAAAATATTAACATCAACGATTGTTATTTTTGGCAGGGTTGTTCAGTCCGTGAATAGTGAGTAGATTGGTGCTTGTTCTTAAAATTAGTGGATAGTGTAAAGTACCGAATTGCTTGAAGAGAAAAAATGCAGAATAAAGAAGAAGTCTTGGAATATGGGGAAATAGGGTCTGACCATTTTGATGAGTGGACCAATTTTGGGGATGATGATATAATGCAGCAGCAATATTCAATTCAGTCTGACGAAGCTAAGAAAGTTCCATTTGTGGGTGACAAGGCAAGGCTAAGTGCATATGTTAAACTGCTAATGACATTCAAATTGCATTGCTTTCTGCCATTTATTATCATTATTTATATTCTTTGGGACTTCTTTTTTGGATGGAGGGGTGGGAATATGATTTTAGTGATGAGTGTGAGGATAATGATTTCATGTGACAAATTTGCAGGAACCTCTGAGTAGCCTAGCTGCTGAATACCAATCAGGCAGTCCTATTTTGTTGGAGAAAATAAAGGTCTGCTAACCTTTTATCTCTGTTTAGTTTTGTGCTTTATCTTCTCCTTTTATCTTATCATGTTTGTTGAGTTCTTTTCTTTTTACCCTTGATGCAGGTTCTTGATGAGCAGTATGCTGCCATTCGTCGTACTAGGGGAGATGGAAACTGCTTCTTCCGTGGCTTTATGTTTTCATATCTTGTATGTCTTAGTGTATCTAGCTTAAAAGCATATCTTTTACTTAACAGTGGATTGCTATTTTGGGGCCTATCGATCATGGAATTAAATATTCCAAGAATTAAACTGTCATCAACTTTTTTTTCTCAGGAGCATATTATGGAATGTCAAGACCAAGCAGAAATTGATCGCATCAAAGCCAATGTTGAACAAAGTAGAAAAGAACTGCAGAGCTTGGGATATGCGGACTTGACTTTTGAAGATTTTTTTGCGGTAACTTATCTACTGCATACTTCATTTCTTATCTTTGTGAGATACATATGTCTGATTTATTTTTTTTGTATTAACATCTAAATAATCTGTTGGAAAAATTTCCTACACCCAACTAACATTTGAAAAATGTTCCAAAATTTTGATTGCTATTTATGGAATTAGGTATATTTTAAATCTCCAATACATTTTAAATCTACAAATTAAGCTCTTAAATTGTGGTAGATGTTTGAGTAGATCTTCTTTCTATCTAGTTTTAATTCCTAAACTGTCTTGTTAGTCTTGTGGGAATCAGGTGATTTCTTTCATTCATGCATTCTTCAAAATTAACCACATTTTATAATCCTTGTGAAACTGAATTTATTAATGTAGAAATAAATTTGAACTCATTTTTTCTTTTAAATTTTTCCCAAAATTTAAATAAAATGAAGTACACTGCCATAATTATCAAGTGTTTTCTAGTTACCATCGTCAATATCATCTCTTCCTTTACTGTATTCTTCTCTCTTTCCCTTTCAAATCACTTTGATGTTGATATCTTCTGAAATCATAGACCGAAAACCAACTTCTATAAAAGCCACAAAGTCTGGGCCCCAAGGTGCTACCCTTATGGACCTAACAAAGTGTTTCACCACAAACTGGAGCTATGGTCTGGGTTGTTTTTTGCACTGGAAGCTATTCAGAACTTCTTGCTTATATTTTAACTTAATTTTTCCAATGAAAATTGACTAAAGAGGGACATATAAACTTCTGGTTGTTGAAATAAATAGGAAACCATGCAATAGACCAAATATAGGTTGTGTTCAATCTAGAAAATTTACGACTGAGGGGAAGAATTTGGTAAAGCTTTTGCATATTGTTGTTTTATTTGCCTTTCTAAAAGTATAAGCAATGCCAGAAATACATGTTTGATACTTTTAAGAAAATGGTTTGAACTGGAGTTATGGACCCTAGGATGTTATACTAATTCTAAATCTGTAGATGCACTTCCTGAGGTTATAAATCTCATAATACAATTATTTTAATGTACAATTGTTGTAAAATTTTCAGTTATTCCTTGAGCAGCTGGAATCTGTTATTCAAGGGAAACCGACTTCCATAAGGTGTTTATTTTTTCCTTCGCCATGAACTTGCCTTGACAATGATGAACCTGAAGCATGATACGATGCAATGACATTTAATCATCGGAATTTGCTGTTTCTCTACTTTTCTTATTCTTTTTCTATCTGCCCTGAGGTTATGTTTGAATGAACTTTATATTATGATCACAGTCACGAGGAGCTTGTGCTTAGATGCCGAGATCAGTCTATCTCTGATTATGGTGAGTGACTTAAAACCCTCCCCAAATGCCTTGATCTTGTTTCTTTCACATGTCTTGACAAGTTGTTTTTTGCCAGTTGTTATGTTCTTCAGATTTGTTACCTCTGCTGCTATACAAAAGCGCACAGAATTTTTTGAACCTTTCATAATGGGCTTATCTAACACAACAGTGGAGCAGGTGTTTTTCAATTTTGAGAATTTATAATCCTTCCAAAACTTGCTTGTAAAGTTAATATGTGGCAAAAATGAAGCGATACAATCATTAGTTCTATTGTTGATAAATTGTCCATGGTTTCTGTCTTTGGATTTTAACATATAATTCTCCATTTCGTGTTTTTTGTTGTGCTTTAGTTTTGCAAATCATCTGTTGAACCAATGGGTGAAGAGAGCGACCATGTGCACATTACTGCCCTTTCAGATGCATTAGGCATTCCAATCCGTGTTGTGTACCTCGACCGCAGCTCATGTGACACCGGTGGTGTCAGTGTAAATCATCATGATTTCATACCAGTGGCCGGTGATGATCTTCCAACTGCTAGTTGTGACTCTGAAAAGAACATTCCTTTCATCACACTGTTATATCGCCCAGGGCACTATGACATTCTCTATCGAAAGTGATGACCTTTT
Source organism: Hylodesmum podocarpum (assembly GCA_026586105.1). NCBI lineage: Eukaryota > Viridiplantae > Streptophyta > Magnoliopsida > Fabales > Fabaceae > Hylodesmum > Hylodesmum podocarpum. The sequence continues at coordinate 2,162,423 of JALJEV010000424.1, read as the reverse complement.
AGAGGAAGACCCTTTGTTTGTTACTTTTTTGGTGGTGTGGAGCAACAACAGCTCTGCACCCATCTTGGTTGCTATAGGACATGCGTGGTCTGTACCCTGTTAATGTTGGACGGTCAATTTTCTTGAATTTTACCCGTGGATCAACAAAGTACATCAGCATTAACGCACTAACAATCAAAACTCAGCTTTATGCTTGGTGCTTTACACGTTAACCTTGATTTCATTCTTCCCAATATCCATGCATCGTGGGTTAGTGACTAGGGTTATGACTAACTCTTTTCATATTCCCATCTTTCACGTGATGTGCATCCGTGGACTCTAATCATTTTTCTAGTTCACGTGTTTGGTAACAGTATGATAGTGTGGCCACAAGGAAAAATGGACTTGGCAGTTGTCTTCTATTTTTCTTTCTTTTTTTTCCTTTTTGAGTATAACGGAGTTGAGTTGGTTTTGAGAACCCTAAATGTTAGATATAGGAAAGAGTTTGAAACACCGTCACTATCAGATCAAAGGCTTAAACTAAGTGCATGCTTGCCCAAATGGAGTTTTGATCATCATTCATTATATAGATTACTTGTCGGGTTGCGTTCATTCAGTTTCTCAAATTTCTTTGCACCCTAAACTTGATTTGGAGTGAAGCGTACTAATGATGCTTCTGCGTTCGACTGTGACATTTATGGCGACGACGAAGTGAGTTATCTTACGCTTATTGCCAAGTCTTATTCTTGTCTTTAATGTTTTTGTTCGTACATAATTATATCGCCGAAAGAAAACGATGCCATGACAACATTTAAGTCATTTTTTTTAAGGAAAAAAAAACCTTTTTGTCTATTAAAAACAGAATGCTATAAAAAGGTTTATAATTAAGAATATATTCAACCTGCATGAATAATACAGTAGTTATGGCAAACAGTAAAAACAAACAGTATGCAACCAAAACTTTATTGGTTGGGAAATAACTAGTGAAATGGAAATTCTCTTCGTTTATATAATTCCCTTCTGTTGACAATTGACATGCTCTGTTTTAAGCTACTTTCCTTGTAATGCGCCTGGATTAGCTCCTTGTAAATCGATATTCCTACATGTTTAATTGATTGAAAATTACTATCGAGTCTTTGGAAAGTTATAAAATCCAATTAAAAATTTGGATTACTTTTGGTTCCGGTCTGCAATTGTCTATGTTTTCCAGCACATAAGTTACAGTGTTTATTGTTTTTTTCTTTTGTAACATAACTTAAATAAAAATAAAGAGCGATAGTAACATAATAAGTGGTGGCATTGTTGAATAAGATTTCATTGAACTAACCACAAACCCGCAATTACACACTACAGAACAGCTCCATATAAAAAAGAAAAAAGAAAAAAAAATGAAAAAAGAAAAGCACCTTAGAACAGAAGGAGGAGCTGAGTGAGAGTGAAAAGAGGAGACTGAAAAGAAGTTATTAAAGAGAAGTGAAAATGGCTTCCTCCAAAAGTTCCTTTGAATTGTTCATCAAAGCAGGACTCAACCTGAACATTAGTGTGCAAAACTCCATTTCATCAAGTGCACCATCACCATCAAGATCACCTTCTGTTAGCATGCACCTTATCTCATCATCACTCATACCCTCCAAACCAAGCAACGCTGAGTTATTCTTCAAGCTCTCAAACGTTATAACCTTCCTCTCTCTGTCCATCAACAACTGAAAACCGTTTGTCAGTTCCTTCATAAACCCGTCTGTGCCCAGTTTCTCCATCATTGCAGGGAAGTAGTCCTCAAAAACAACCGTGTTCTTCTTTGATGCCATTGCTGATATATGGTCACTCTCAATTTCTCAATGCAACAACACTGCACTAGCTAGTAACTAAAAAAGAAAGAAAGAAAGAAAAAGATGGGGCTTTGTGTTATTTGGTGAGAACTGAGAACTATCAGGAAAACTTTTGTTGTGGGGAAGTCGTTGATCTGGGTTTGTGCATTTATATAGTCAGATAAGAATAAAAACAAGTATTGGAGGAAAGTGTGATGGGGGTGTTGATCACAAGTTGACAATTCAGGTACAGATAAGAGAGTTCTGTGTAAAGGAAAAATGTTAGACGTAAACTTCATCTTTTGGATAATAAAAGAAAACAATGAAGAAAAAAAGTTTATGAGTAAAAGTAAAAAAGGGATAGAAAGTAAAAAAGAACAAAAAAAAAAAAACTAATATCGAGGAGAGGTATAAGAAGAAAAATTAATTCAAATAAAACGAAAGAAATTAGGAACAAAAATATTACGCAGATAATATATATATATGAGAGAAATAATTGATTGACTTCGTTTAATTTTATTATATGAAAAATTATACATAAAAATTAATTAGGTTAATGACAGGACTATATTACAGACCGAAAAACAAAGTACAAAATTGTTTTAATTTAATCAATTATTTTGAATATAAAATCTTATTTTGAAAACTTTATTGTGAGTAAGAGATGGTGGGGAGTTGTTGCAAGGCACAAATTTTGGTTGCACAAATTCGAGGCCGTTATCTTGTCTAAAGGGAATACTCTTTCGTGGAAGGTGCGTGGGAACCTCTATTGTGTGACTAAAGAAGGTACTAAATGGTCATAATAGTGACTCATGAAGTTAGCATTTTCCTCTCTTTCAAGAGACATAATTTTTTGGTACTTTCTTTGGTCTTGCCATGCCCTCCCTCCCTCGCTAATCCAAACACGAAAAAAGGTAACAAACAACGAAACCAAGAAGATGCCGTGATGCATCTATGTAGTCCAAAGAGTTGACCCACACCCACATAATTTAAATCATGCCCAACTTGTATTAGCCATTTAACAATCATCCTTGTACTCTAATTTGGATCTTTTAAATTTTTAGATATTTTGAATTGGGCTGCTACTTTTTATAGTACATGTTTCCGAGGAATTATAATACCCTATACATACATAAATACACACGTAATTATTACATTCTTTTTTGTCTTGCAAGGACATAGTCTGTTATATTACATGTTTATAATGTTAAAAATATTAAGTAAATAATTGTAATATACAAATAATTAGATAATTAATTATAAAATATAAAAAAATATGTATATATATAAAATATAAAAAAAATATTTATATATTTTAAGTAAATTAACTAATTAATTAAATAAATTAATTAATTGATCATGTATTATAGTCTTTGCAGAAAGAAAATTGTTATGACAATGTTAAGAGTTGATCGTTTTTCCTTGTATAGGTTGAAGTGGTAGATGCCATGATGGATGATGGATTAGAAAAACACTAGTGAGTGATGCCCTGATGGAATCATGGATGATGGATTACTTTGTTAGTTTGGTTCTGACAAGTTCTCTTCTTTTGAGGGCAAAATAAGGCAGAAAAGTACCTAGGGAAGCTGCCGAATTCATATAAAGAGAAGAAACAAAGGAGTCAAATCATAGAAATTTCATGTAATTTTCGAAAGTTTGGACTTACCTTTGTGTTTGGGCAGATTCTGTCTTAACGGGTCTGGATTTCTACAGTTACGTGGCTTCTCTGAAACATGGTTTGTGCAGAAGTAGTCACTCTGTACGGCTTCTATGTCACACCACTTGGACCTACACTAGTACCTTCTCTATAATACTAAACTTTTCCATCATTATAAAAAATAAAAGTAGTGTCTCCAATATTACTATAAATCAAAATCATCATCATTGACCCTAAATATTTGGAAAATTTTTTTGTTCATGACAATAAAATTAATTTCTCCTTTTAACTTTTTTTAGTACTAGGCTATTTTATTATCTCTTTATTGCATAGATAAAAATAAATAAAATCATAAAAATAAATGTTTTTTTTTTCGTTTTATTTCATCTGAATTGTTATATAACTATTTAAATCGGGTAAAATTAATAAAACTATTTAGATTGAATTGAGTTAAATATATATTTAATTTTTGTTTCTATAAATTAATAAAAATATAAAACATTGATGTAAATGATATTTTTAATGTCATAGCTAAAATAATTTTTATCATGTTAGACATTGAATAACTAATACATGCTCTATAAAAAAAAAGCCTAAAAAATAAAGATCTTTGAATATCAGTATTATTGAGGGAACATTTGTTCACAAAATTGAGGTGAAGGAAAATAGAACAACCATCAAGTTCGTACTTATATTTTCAAGGGAACATTTGTTCACAAACTTGAAACACAATGCAAAATTTGAGAGTATTTGTTTCCTATTAAATCATTTAGCAGTACTTAGAATACGCGCACAATGTCTTTTAGGAATTATATTTTTATAATACATTTAGTAATTTTATATACACTAAATTACAATATTGTAGCCTCAGCTAAATTGATTTAGAGTTTACACAATCATCCTGTTAAAATTCATGATTAACATGATTTTTATGATATGTATATAAAATTTAATAAATGAATTATAAATAATAATTTATAATTGAAAGATTATGGAAAATAACATTATGCTGCATACCCACTAAATCCATTTTAATTTAACGATGTCTGTTTTTTTTTGTTGATTCAAAGTAAATGTAAATGAGTTAGACAGAATAAAATATTGAAAAATATTTGATAAACAACTGAAATATGTAAATATCCAAACAATTAATTATAAATGTGAAGAAAGATAAATACATATACATATAAAATACATATAAAATACGAAGAAAGAGAAATACACAAATATTTTATGAATAAATTAGCTGTAATTGACTGCAGTAAAATTATAAAATATTATAATTCATGGATTAATTATTTTAAAACAAAGCTACCAGGTCTGAATATTTGTCACCTCAATAAAGCCCAATACTTTTCATAACCCGAAATCTTCTTTAATAGAAGAATGTCATTTCTTCCTTAAACACTTTTTTTAATATTTTTTTTATTATTGGTTAAAATTAATCATAAAATTCTTCAATATGTATGAAGTTGGTGTTAATGACGAAAAAACTGACTAACGAAATGTCATTGCACTAGACAAAAGATGAAATTCGAAAGAAAAATTAAGAGGTAAATTTACATGATAACAAATACCATTTCCTAAATTTATTAGGTATAGAGGGCAGGTTAGAAAAAAGTGATTAATATTTAGGGAGTTGGTGTTAATGACGAAAACACTGACTAACAAAATGTAATTGCACTAGAGAAAAGACGAAATTCGAAAGAAAAATTAAGAGGTAAATTTACATAAAATTTACATTATAACAAATACAGTTTCCTAAATTTATTAGGCATGAAAATTATTACAGGGGTGAGTAAAGGTCTTAAGTGATTGGACTAGAGGTTAAGTGTGTTTAATGCTAATAAGCAATTGCGCTTTCGTCCTGTTTGGCCATGTAGAAAATTAAGTGGGTCGCACTGGATCACTAGTATCTGTAGTATGATAAACTTTACATTTTATTCAAGGAGATTGAAAGTTAATAAAGAAGTTAAAAGCAGAGTTAAAGTGAGATGGAGAGATAATGGAAGTTAAAGGACACTGAAATTGAAAGTGGGAGTGAGAAAGAATGAAACTTTAAATAGAGAGTGAACGAGTGAGCGGATGTAAGAAAGGAAAAACACTCGTAAGTGACCATGAAAAAGAGGAGTTTAAAAAAAAAAAATTGTAACGGGAAATGAGTCGGCTTGATTGATTATATCAAATGTCTGTTAAAGAATAAGAAAATGTAATTTAATTTTAGTCAATATCTAATAAATGATAAAATTGATTATTTTTATATTTTTATATAAATAATTTTTTGTAAATTTCTTGTATATGTACTGTACACAATAAAATGTGATATATAATATATAAATAATTTTTTATAAATCTCTTAGGTGTATACTGTGCACAATAAAATGTAATATAATGTGTATTGTGTACAATAAAATATAATATAATATATGTTTGTGGATATAGAAAATTTGTCGAACCATGTTAATCATTGAGTTAGCCTCTTCTTCATTTTCTTCTTTTATTTTTAACAATATATTGTGAGGGAACATTCTACCTAATTATGTCACGTGTTACTATCAAATTAAATATCATTATTGTGAGACACGTTCGAGTCACGTAGTTAAAGACAGTTCAAATAGACCTAGGATTATAAATACTAGTTATTATACCTGTTGAATAAAAAGGTTAGGAAGATTACCTATTTGCGTACATTTATCCAAAATTAAATGGAAGGCACGAGTGGTGACCAGTTACATGTCACCAATACATAAAAGGCCATAAGAGATGATGGCTATGTGATCATCAAAGTTTGTGGGTTGAACATTAAGCTGACAAGAGTACGAAGAAAAGCTCTCAAACCTTTGACATTAAGCCTAATTTAACATCTGCCTATGAGTAAAGTTTACACACATGCTTTAACACAGAGAATGGCAGCAAGAGCTGATCAAAGAGAACCAAAAGCCTAATTTATTGGAAATGGGAGACAATAAACGTTCCCAATAGCTACACTCTTTTCTTAATTATTAAACGTACCTCCTCTTTTATGTTTTTTTTTTTAATTGTGTTCTAATTACATATTTTTATCCATAAGAATCTACCACAGGGATGAGAGATTTACGACAATTTAGACACTTTACTCAATTAACTAAAAATTTCTTAGATAACTAAGACACTGGTCAACCAGTTGAATTAGACCTTTAGTTGACAGGCCAGAGGGGTTCACTAATTCATGTTAGAAGATTCATTGAGAAGAGAACTTTTGTTGAGATGGTTGACCCCGTTTTTCAGAACTGGTCATTTCCATTGACTTGCAGTGTACTGAAATGAGGAGCTATAAGCATTTATCAAAACTATCTACCTCTAAATGACTATTCTCACATTCTAGGCGAATTAATAGTGCTCTCATGTCACAACTCTATTGCAATAACCATAAAGTGGTTAGCTGTCAGAAAAAACATTAATGACTTTATGGCAACTTTTAATAGTCAAAATCGTTCGTAATTAATAGTCAATGACTTCAATTTTTAACTACGAACGATTTTGGCATTTGAATTTTGCATTAGTTATGGCAACCAACTTCTAGCTATCAAGTTGATTAATTGTCAACTTACAATATCTTTCTCTATTGAAATTTGCATTACTATTCAAGGACGTATAAGCCTATATATTTCATGTAGTAATAAGTGAAAAAATATAGTATGTCTCAACAACAAAAAGTATTATCTAACCATTCACCATTGTTCAATAGAAAACAAAATGGAATTCACAATTCTGATACTTGATCTGATCATAGTTTGTTGTTATTTTCAGTGCTTGAGTTCTGCCAAAGATACCCTTTCACCAGGCCATTTTATCAGAGACCATCAAACTCTTATCTCAGCTAACGGTGGGTTCAAGTTAGGATTCTTCAGCCCTCAAAATTCATCAAACCGCTACGTGGGAATCTGGTATGGCTCCGAGTTCGATGTCCTGTGGATAGCTAACAGAAACCAGCCATTGACAAAAAACTCTTCAGGGGTTGTTCAAATTTCTACAGATGGAAATCTTGTGGTTTTAGATGGCAACAAAAGGGTTATTATCTGGTCATCAAATGTGACAGATATTAATGCAACCAATTCAACAGCCAAACTTTTAGACACTGGGAATTTGGTGCTGCTAGATGGTGCTACGGGAGAAATTGCTATATGGGAGAGTTTCAAACATCCTAGTCATGCTTGGGTGCCAAAGATGAAATTTAGTAATAACCAAAAAACAGGTGAGAAAGTAGGCATGACATCGTGGAGAAGTCCTTCTGATCCTTCTCTTGGTTATTATTCTGCAACTCTTGAACGCCCTGACATCCCTGAAATGTTTATATGGATTAATGAAACTCGCCCATACTATCGGTCTGGTCCATGGAATGGTGAGATTTTTACGGGGATAGCTGAGATGTCATCTGGTTATCAATATGGATGGAAAATAAGGAATGATGATGATGGAACTGTTTATCTTATTTATGATTCGCAAAGTGAGTCAAATTTCTTTGCAATGATGATCTTAGATCCACGGGGTGTTTTAAGATTCGTAGGGTGGTACCACCAAAAAGTAATCTGGAGGACTCAGTTGGCAAGAACTTCTTGTGATCTTTATGGCTATTGTGGGGCCTTTGGAATCTGTAATTGGGAGAATTCTCCAATATGTAGTTGTTTGAGTGGATATAAACCCAAGATTGTCGAGGAGTGGAATAGAAAAAATTGGACTAGTGGGTGTGTACGGATCGAGCCACCCCAATGTGGGGGACACTTAAATGGAAGTGAAGTTAGAAAAGATGGGTTTTTGAGGCTTGAGAATATAAAAGTGCCAGACTTTGTACAAAGGATAGGTTCTGGGCTGGAAAATGCATGCAGAGTAGCATGTTTGGAGGATTGTTCTTGCCTGGCCTATGCATATGACAGAGCTGGAGTTGGATGCATGGTTTGGGGTGGAGATTTGATTGATATACAAAAGTTCTCAAGTGGAGGTGTTGATCTTTACATTCGAGTGCCACTTTCTGAACTCGGTACGTTATTTTTTGTTTTTCTTGTAATGTATTGCGTGTACTGTGATTGTGAACAAGTTGTCTTGACTTGTGTTTTTCTGCAGAAAGAAGATCCAAGAAATATATAATTCCAGTTGGAGTAACTATAGGAGTGATTACCTTGGCTGGCTGTGTTTATCTCTCGTGGAAATGGACTACTGCTAAACCAACAGGTATCTTTTTTCTTTTATTTACTGTAACAAATATCTGGTCAGTTATAAAATGTTCGATAGAGTAATCATATTTAAAACCTCCTCTTTTTTTCTTTTTTTTTTTTCAAACACTTATCAATATTTATCATTTTTCTATATCTCATATATATAAAATAAAAAACTCCAATACTCATATAATCAATTATAAAATATAAAAAAAACATATATATATATATATATATATATATATATATATATATATATATATATATATATATATTCTCTGATTGGCTGCAAAAAGTTGATAACTAAAGCCCCCTTTTTTTCATTTTTTTTTTCAAACACTTTATCAATGTTCATCCTTTTTTCTATATTTCTTTTCGTTATTATATCACTTCTATTTCTGTGATGGAATGAGATTGAATCTGTCATGGATAATTATCACACTTACAGAAATATATTCAAATAAAATAAGAGTTGTGTTTTCAAAGAAATTATCACACATACACCTGCTATAAGAATAAGAAATGAAATGCATGAATACAGGTATTCAGTTGTTTTTTTAGGAAATAAAAGATATTCGGGAATATTTACACAGTACCTAACAAATACAAAAGTAGATATTCCTACTGTTACATTCCCTGAAATAAAAAGAGATACGACCTGTGCAAAATATAATTACTATATCTATATTTTTTTTTTCTTTCCATTTCTTACCAAGCTCAAGCTTGTGCTAAATTTTGAGGTATTTAAATATAATTTTGCATCTATATATTTTTGAAAAGAGAAGGGAGTTTAGACTTCTTAAAAAACCTCATACCACAGGAAATAGTTGTCCAAATTATATAAATATTCAATTTTTAGTTGCTTAAAATTTCTAATATAAGTTAACCATCAAATATATTTTTTTGTTAATTATATACATACATATGTATAATCTCTAAAAACTTGATTATATTCTTATAACTCTAAATTTGATTAGTTTTCAACTATTTTTTTTAAGACACCAAACTTATACATGTTTTAGCCGGTTAATAATAGAATTAGATGGTGATGGAAAAGTTCAGTTAATTTGACATGATAACAGAAAATATTATCACTTATGACAGGAGAAATATATTCACAAAGGCAGATAATGAACAAAGATGGGGAACAAGCCATATTGCATGATCAGTTACCGCTTTTTAGTTTCAAAGAACTTGTAAATGCTACCAACAATTTTCACTCAGCCAACGAACTAGGAAAAGGAGGTTTTGGTTCAGTATATAAGGTAGGTTTTGTTTTTTGTACACCTCAATTTTCGACTAGTTTCATTTCATGCAATTAAAAGTATCTAAAATCCATTTTCTTTTCTGTTGTTCATCAGGGACAGTTGAAAAATGGACAGGAAATAGCAGTGAAAAGACTTTCAGAAACCTCTGGACAAGGGTTAGAAGAATGTATGAATGAGGTGTTAGTGATTTCAAAGCTTCAACATCGCAATCTTGTTAGACTTCTTGGATGCTGTATTGAGCAGGAGGAAAATATGTTGGTATACGAATACATGCCTAACAAGAGTTTGGATATAATATTATTTGGTTAGTTCCAGTTTCTATCTTAAACAATTGAGTCCATCAATTCAAGAACCTTGCTTATTCAGCTGAATTTAGGATTGTTTCATCAGTATTTTTTTTTACTTCATTTTCATTTTCTTCTACAGATCCTGTCGAAAAGAAGGAATTAGATTGGCCAAAACGCTTTAATATAATTGAAGGAATCTCAAGAGGTTTGCTTTATCTTCACAGAGATTCTAGACTTAAAATTATACATAGAGATTTGAAGGTTAGTAACATCTTGTTGGATGAAGAGCTGAATCCAAAAATATCAGATTTTGGTATGGCCAGAATGTTTGGAGGAGGTGATACACCGGCCAATACTAAAAGGGTTGTTGGAACATTGTAAGAAATCTATATGAATAAATATATTATACACTACTATGACATGATGAGAAGTGACTTAAGTTGTTTATATATGGCTTAAATGCAGTGGTTATATGCCTCCAGAGTATGCATTCCGAGGATTGGTTTCTGAGAAATTAGATGTCTTTAGCTTTGGAGTTTTGTTGTTAGAGATTATTAGCGGCAAAAAAATCAGTAGCTATTACGATCATGACCAATCATTGAGTCTACTAGGATTTGTAAGTATTTGAATATTATTTATTAATTTGTCTTGATTGAAAAGGACACAATCAATTCATTCAATCGTTGACTATAATTAAGAAAATGTCTTGTTGTTTCGACTATTATTAATTGAATATTGTTTTGGTTCTAGGCTTGGAAATTATGGAATGAAAAGGATATTCAATCCCTGATAGACCCAGAAGTATCTAATCCAAGTAATGTGAATGAGATTGTGAGATGCATACACATTGGACTACTTTGTTTGCAAGAACTTGCAAAGAAGAGGCCAATTATGGCTACAGTAGTTTCAATGCTTAACAGTGAGATTGTGAATCTTCCTCCCCCGTCACATCCTCCATTCATTCTATCATGTGCAGAGTCATCTCAGCAGGGCTACAAAACATACTCCACCAACCATGTTACTATCACAGACATGCAAGGTAGATAGCAAATGATGAAAAAATTATGGTTGAATGAACAAGTGTAGATCTTCAACTCATAAAAACTGTAAATGATCCAGATTATGCACTAGTTTTTGTCTTCAGAAAATGTTGACTTAATTTTCGATTTTATCATAATAAGAGTTATTTATGTTGAAACTCGTACTAAATATATTTATGGTGTTTTACTTGTCCCAATAATAAACTAAAGTTTGCTAAATGTAGGTTAAATGCTTGAAAGGAATTATTCATTGATTTTTAAAGATACGAAGTGCACAATATTTAATTCGTCTAGGATTGTATTGATATTTGTCTCCATGAAAGACAAAAGCTTTTCCATTGAGCAGAAATAAATCACTCAACATATTCTTCAATATGCATTAGACAATCCCACCTTATAGCATAGGAGACTCGATCATTTTACGTTTAGAAATAATGGTGAGAAGGAAAATATAAGTGATGGTCCTGATATTCCAATAAAAGGAACAACAATCTTAAGAGATGTTTATGCCAGATACTTCCTAACTACACATGAGTCAGCAACCTAAGTTAGAGTTGTTGAAGAAAGCTTGTCATCTTGTGACTAAAGATACGTGAGGAGGAAATGAAGAAAATTAAAAAAAAAAAAAACAATAGTTGGTAAGTTGTGAACAAACTACTCAATCAAAAGGTAATTGATGTTAAATGTGTTTATATAATTCAATTTAACTCTAATGGTTCGGTAAAAAGATGAAATGCAAGACTGGTGGATAAAGGCTACTTTCAAAATTAAAGATAGATGAAACATACAAATGTTAAACAAGAAAAAAAGAAGTAAGGTATGTCAACACAAGTGAACAAGTGTGCCCAGAAATAAGTTTGAAACTTTGAGATGTGTTAGAAGTTGACATTTTTTCTTAAGATTAGACTGAAGCTTATGTTGCTTGTAAGACTATCTTTTGAATTGTTTGTATCAAATTTCAAGATGACTAGCGTGTATTTTGTCCGAGAGTGAGAAATACTTTCACGCGGCTTAGGTAAGTATATCACAAGTAATAAGTATGAAAAAACATGAGTTATTGTTTCTACGAGGACAAGTAAATCAAATTGTTTCAACGATGGATTATGAATGATTTTTTAGAAAGTAATTGTGACTATGGAGTAACTGAATTGTAAAAATTAGGTTTTAATTCAATTTAATAAAAATGATTGTGATTCCAATTTCAACATTGAATGAATTAGACTCCTATCTTTGTAATCGTCCTCATAGGATCTCACAATTATATAACTGAACAACATTGAGAATTTTTAGTAGGATAGATTACGGTTACATCATTCAATCAGGATTTAGTTCATGATAGCCAGAATCATGGTTCAAGAATAAAGAAAGACGATCAACTGCTGCGAAGGGGATGAATAATCTGTCTTCTACTTCTCTCTATCCTATGTCTTGTGTCGTTAATTGGGTTTCAACTTCTATTTCCAAATTGTTTTTTCATGTAAGTTAAGTTTCCCATTTATAATAAATGTGCTGGCCTTGGGTTGCACACTTAACTTGTGCTAGCTGGGATGCAGCTCATGTGAGTTGATGTTACAGAAAGGGATGTGGCGTGCCTGAATGAGCAACTTGTGTGAGGTATACCTCAACTCGTGCTATACTGGCATAGAGTAATTCAATGGTTCTGGAGCCTCATCTCGTGCAAGATGAGATGCTTCATCTGCATCAATCTCTTCGAGTTGTAGCTTCAAGGTATATTTTTACCACCTTTATGTTGTAGAAGTAAGGTAGAGATGAGGTTTGCTTTTTATTGTAAGAAGAGCACTACGATAAAATTGAAATAATTTTGTATAGCAAAATAAATAATGAAATGATATAACTTGAAAACGAGAATCACTCGAATTTGCTACTACAATTTCTTATCAACTACAAATATTATATAATTGAAAAAATTGTGGCAGCTGTTGAAAAAAACTCAGCAAACAATGGCTACTGCTGCACAAATTAATGAGTTTAAAATACACTTATTGATTCAACAAACAGAGTAAGGCACGAAGCTTGCACGTGTAATGGCCGAATGAGGAAAGACATCGAGAAAAGAAGAGTGGTTAACTCTGTTTTGTGGAGAGGAACGAAGAACAAGTCAAGATATGAAGAGGAGACCACAACAATTACCTGTTTTAAAGACACAATTACCTGTTGATAATTAAGAAAATGACAATAACTGTTGTTCATTTATTCTTGTTTTGATTTTGCTAGAGATAAATTTTATTATTTTAATTTTGAGAAACACAGAACTTCTATACTTTAGTTAAAATCATTTAATTTATTTTTCTAGTTTTCCCAAAGTAATTTCCATTTTCCAAGAGGAACAAATAAAAAGTTTTTTTTTTTATATATATAGTAAATAAAAATTTTAATTTTTTTTAAAAAAAATAGAAATTAGTCAATTCTTACTCGTTTTCACTCATGTAGTTTGCTAGTAGCGATGTTAACATTCAATCATGCACAGTGTTGTCTAACACCAGTGACTCAGTCAACAACTTCGGCTTCTTAAATATGATCAACGCGTTTTTGTTTTTGTTAAAAATGGTACACATATTCTAGATTTATAACTTTTGCTTATTGTAGTGCGTCTCCACCAATGTGGTAGGGAACTTCCTCTGGACATAATAATTAAGAAAGTCAAAGATAGTGAACTAGTAAATTATGAAAAAGATTTGTAAATAACAATCTTATCAACTTATGTGTTTATTTAGTGAATAAAAACTCAGGTTAGTCCTTATTTATGACTATTCAATGCCGCAAATGTAGTAAGGAAACAAATTAATTGACTTGACTCATTTGATAAATTAGAGTGAAGTTAACTTAATGATTCACTTTCAAGATATGGACAACGTAGCTAGCCGTCTAGAAGATGAATAAACTATGCAACTACCCTTTCATCAGCTGAATGGAAACACTGTCACTCTGCTACATGCTCCACTATCACAAAACACGTTCGCAAAAGAGAAATCTCGGAATAATTATAACAATTTTACTTCACGTTTAATTGTAATATACAGTTAATTTACTCATAAATTTTATTTGTATATTATACATATTTCTCTACATTTACGTTTTAGAATTAATTATCTGATTATCTATATATTACAATTGTCTATTAAATATTTTTCTGATTATAATGTTTGTGAATCATAAGTAAATCTACTTAAAAACTCAAAATATATTAATGTAATAAAAATACAACAAAATACTTGCTAGCATATTGAGATTTTGATTGACTGTGATCTGGGGTAATAAATCAATGGGGTTCACTTCTAATCCAATGGCAGGTATTTGTCAAACAAGAAATTTCATTTTTATGTTAATACAAAGTAAAAAATAAAATGGCTTGAATTGATAGATTCTGATCTAAAACTATTATTGATTTCATGATAGATTGTTCTAGCTAAACAATTTAACAAAATTGTGGAGTTCTAGTTCAAGATTTGCAGCAGTGTTAAATAATAAAAATTAATATCTAACTGGAATAGGATTATAATTAAAATGTATGTTCAAAACTTTTGGGATCCAAATTCCAAGTCAAGATGGTAATAATTATAATAATAGAATATATGATTACCTAACTAATTGAGTCCACTGTTGAAAAGACAGCTCACATGTCACAAGAATGCATAGTCTAACAGGAATTTTTAATGAATCACGGGACAGACATAAACCTCGTTAATGGACAATAGTAGCATGTAAAACATGAAACTCAACAAATACTAAAATTCACAGTTCTGCAAACAAAGTGTTAAGTGTTGAGCAGTAAAATTATGGGATATTTCCGAAGTCACACATGTTTGCTAAATGCTTTGTTCATACTTTGCATCATTTTCCTGGGTTTGACCTCAGCCAGGGACACCCTTACATCTTCCCAATCCATCACAGACTCTGAGACAGTAACCTCAAACGATGGTGTCTTCAAACTCGGTTTCTTCAGCCCGGATAATTCAACAAACCGTTATGTAGGAATCTGGTACCTCTCTGACTCCAACGTTATATGGATAGCCAACAGAGACCAACCACTCCTTGATTCTTCTGGTGTTTTCAAAATCTCCAAAGATGGTAATCTTGTAATTGTTGATGGAAAAAACCGTGTTTTTTGGTCATCAAATGTGTCAAACACTGCAACAATAAGTTCAACTGTTCAACTTCAACGTTCTGGGAATCTAGTTCTGAAAGATGACTCGACGGGACAGACACTATGGGAGAGTTTCAAGCATCCTTGTGATGCAGCAGTGCCAACTATGAGGATCAGTGCTAACAGAATCACCGGTGAGAAAACACGGTTTGTGTCGAGGAAAAGTGCTTCTGATCCTTCTAGTGGCTACTTCTCTGCTTCTCTTGAACGTTTGGATGCTCCTGAGGTGTTTTTATGGGTTAATGAAACTCGCCCTTATTGGAGGACTGGTCCATGGAATGGTAGGATCTTCATTGGAACACCACTTATGTCAACAGGGTATTTGTATGGATGGAATGTTGGATATGAAGGGAATGAAACTGTTTATTTGACTTATAGTTTTGCTGATTCATCTAAGTTTGGGATCCTTTCTTTGACTCCACAAGGAAAGATTAAACTGGTAAGGTATTATAATAGAAAGCAAGGGTTGACTTTGAATTTGGGAATTTCTGGTTGTGATGTCTATGGCACTTGTGGAGCATTTGGAAGCTGCAATGCGCAGAATTCACCAATATGTAGTTGTTTGAGTGGATATGAGCCCAGGAATGCAGAGGAGTGGAGTAGGCAAAATTGGACTAGTGGGTGTGTGAGAAAGGTCACACTCAAGTGTGAGAGGTTGAAAAATGGGAGTGAAGGAGTTGAGGAAGAAGATGAATTTTTGAAACTTGAAAAAATGAAAGTTCCGGACTTTGCAGTGAGGTTGGATGTTGATGAAAGCCAATGTGGAAAACAGTGCTTGCAGAATTGCTCTTGTTTGGCTTATGCATTTGATGCTGGAATTGGATGCTTGTATTGGGCTGGAGACTTAATTGACTTACAAAAATTCTCAAGTACAGGAGTTGATCTTTATGTCCGTCTTGCCCATTCAGAATTTCAATCCAGTATGAGGTTTTTTCATTGTTCTTTGTTTGTGTTTAATTTAATCTTCACAAGTCAGAATCTATTCTTTCAATTTATGTTTATGTTAGCCTGATACTGGACCACTTGTGTTTAAAATTTTTGTAGGTAATGCACAAGAGCATACTAATAAAAGAAGAGGCAAGAGATTAATCATTGGAATTACAGTGACAGCAGCTGGAACAATTATCTTGGTCATCTGTTTATATCTTGCCATTCGTAGATTTCATTCGCAGAACGGAACTGCTAAACATTCTGGTAATCAAGCCTTAATGGAATTTGGAAAATTTATATTTAAGAAGTATAAGTGCTTATTTTTGTCACATGTGCTTCTTCTAACTTTGGTTCATATAAATTAGAGATGTGAAGAACAGTTTTTATTTTATTCTTTCCAAAAAAAAAACTAATTCATTTGAAATATATTCAGAAAATCAGAGTCAAAGAGTGATTGAGGTCCAGAAACCAGCTAAATTGGATGAGCTACCGCTATTTGATTTTGAAGTTGTTGCAAATGCTACTAACAACTTTCACTTGGGTAATACGCTTGGAAAGGGGGGTTTTGGTCAAGTGTACAAGGTATTATTTTGCCTAGTGAGATTTATATCATATATTTCTAAAGAACTTCCAATTTAATTTTGTTCAATTTCTCTTATAGGGATTATTTCCAGATGGTCAAGAAATTGCAGTGAAAAGACTCTCTAGAGCATCTGGACAAGGTCTAGAGGAATTTATGAATGAAGTGGTAGTGATTTCTAAGCTTCAACATCGCAATCTTGTAAGACTTCTTGGATGCTGTGTTGAAGGAGATGAAAAGATGCTCATCTATGAGTTCCTGCCAAACAAAAGCTTGGATGCATTCATCTTTGGTTAGTTTATACATCTATATATTTCACCTGCTAAACATTCAGGTCACTCAACATTATTAGAATGAAATAAGAACAATTTGTTTTGATTCCAATTTATTTAGTTCATGTAACCATGCTATTTTGGCTAAATTTCTTTTGCTTTTAATTTTTTTTATAGATCCATTACGGCAGAAACTTCTGAACTGGACAAAACGATTTAATATAATTGAAGGAGTTGCTCGGGGTTTACTCTATCTTCATAGAGATTCTAGATTAAAAATTATACATAGAGATTTGAAGGCTAGCAATATCTTGCTAGATGCAGAGATGAATCCAAAAATATCAGACTTTGGTTTAGCTAGAATATACAAAGGCGAGGATGAAGTTAATACCAAGAGGGTTGTTGGCACATAGTAAGTATACCTTATACTATATGTACTTTATATTATTAGCATATTGTTTGCTTTGAGAATTAACTGTTATGTGATCCAAATAAATAAATACAGTGGCTACATGTCTCCTGAATATGCAATGGAAGGATTGTTTTCTGAGAAATCAGATGTCTATAGCTTTGGAGTTTTGCTACTAGAGATTATTAGTGGAAAAAGAAACACTAGCTTTCGTAATGATGACCAATCTCTCAGCCTTATAGGATATGTGAGTCTTTTTTCCTACCTCAGAAGCTTCTTATTTACCTAGCCTTTGCTTGCTTGCTAATATTTCTGTTATTTTTAACACATTTTCTGTGGTTCTTTAACTCAGGCGTGGAATCTATGGAATGATGACAATATTAGGTGTTTGATTGATCCAGAGATATCAGCTTCAGGATCTGAGAATCATATTTTGAGGTGTATCCACATAGCATTTCTATGTGTGCAAGAAGTTGCAAAAACTAGACCAACTATGACTACTGTACTCTCTATGCTTAATAGTGAGATTTCCCATCTCCCTCCTCCTAGGCAAGTTGCATTTGTTCAAAAGCATAATTCATCAAGTTTAGAGTCATCTTCTCAGGAAAATCAGTTTAAATCCAACAATCATGTAACTCTCACTGAGATCCAAAGCAGATAACAGCATGGAATTATTTTCACAGTAAAAATTTCTGCCTTTCTATATGCTGAAGATATTAAATAGATGCTCATTCAAGTATATTTATTGACTAGAAGTCCTGTTTTGGAATAGCTAGATTCATTTATTACTAAATACTCCTATGCTGTTACCTTGTTCTTAAAACAAAAATTCTTGATTACACATTAACTTTTTTATTATAAGATATACATTTTTTGGGGTCATTAAAATGGACATGTAAAGACAATACTATAATTGAGATTGAACATGTATATGCAGTGTGATTATTTTATGTTTCGGTGCTTAGCACAGGGTAAACAAAGGAAAGCAGAGTAAACAAGGAAAGCATCATCTATCTATATCGTGCTGGCTAAGCCATACGAAACCTTTCCAACTAACATAGTCTCTAAAGAATAAAGACCTCAATTAGAGTCATAGGATACTCTCCCATAGTACCATATTCCATTTTGTTTAAGGTTTATATACTAAAAGATATGTTTTAATACAGAGAAATAAATTCTGGACTATCAGTATAGAATAATATTACATTATCATTTAATTACAATTTAATATATAATTAAATTTTGTTAACTTTTATAATAATTATAAACAAATATATTTAATTGATTGAAAGTGTCACAATATATAACCTTTTAACTCTTGCGCATGATTATTATCTAAGTTTATATAGAATATTATTATGACATTTTTTATTGCTTTCAATTTCAGAAGTTAAAAATAATAAGTTTTAAAAATTAAGGATAAACTATTCTAAAAGTAAATATAAAAATCTTAATATTCATTCTATTTTCTTTTTTATGTTCTCTTGATTCACGAGTTATAAGAGGATAATTCATCTTTTACTGTTAGATTAAGAAAAAATTAATGAATAGGATAAACAGTAAATATCTTAAAATTTATTCTTGAAATAAGTTTTTCCTTATATATATATATATAATCCGAAAGAATTTGGATTCTGAAATTTAAATATATAAAATTACGTGGGGTGTTCAAATTTAAATGCCTAGCATTATTTGCATTACGTTAGAGTGGTAAAAAAGGCCTAAGTAAAATTGGCCCAGTACTATTTGGGCACGTGGCATGGTTAATGGACCAACCATTCTAATCCGTTTGTTAGGACAAGGCCTATGTTAATTTCAAGGCCTTGTATATTAAAATTTGATATGTGGAACACTTTATGCCGACAGCTATATTACTTGTGATTGTATGTTACTACATGTAACATGACACTTGAATCTCAAGAAAGGAACAACATCGTTGGGCAAAGAATCTCATAGATGTCTTGAGTTTCATGCACGAAATTCTGAAAGCGATAAAAGTGCCAAATAAAAAATAAAAGCAAAAAAGTTTGAAAGGTAGGTCCAATGTTACCCTACATACACTAGTTCACAACAATATATAAACACATGAGTTGATTTAGTTGTTGAATGAAACACAAGTTTGAAGTTACCCTCATAGAAGTGATTATTAGAGCCCTTTTGAAATGGCAGATACTAATCCTACACAGAGTAGAGTAGTGAACCCAAAACGTTCAAACTTTCTCCGTTGCATTGCAATGGTAATACTAGGCTTGATCATCCTAGTGGGTATAGCTGTGCTCATACTTTGGCTTGTTTTGAAGCCCAAAAGGTTGGAGTATCGTGTGGAGAATGGTGCAATCCACCACTTCAACTTAACGGATGCAAATCATGTCTATGCCAATTTTGATTTCACCTTAAGAGCTTATAATCCAAATTCTAGAGTCTCAATATACTATGACAGTGTGGAGGTGTCAGTGCGTTATGAGGACCAAACTCTAGCCACTAATGCGGTTCAGCCATTTTTTCAGTCACATAAAAATGTGACTAGGCTTCATGTGGGCCTCACGGCACAAAGTGTGGCCCTGTATGACTCTGTTCCTAAGGACCTTAAACTTGAAAGGTCTTCAGGGGATATTGAGTTGGATTTGTTTGTGAGAGCAAGGATTCGGTTCAAGGTTGGAGCATGGAAATCAAAGCATAGAGTTTTGAGGATACTTTGTTCTCCTGTTTTGGTTCACTTTTCTAAAGCCAAGGATTTCCAAACCTCACCTTGTGATGTAGAACTCTAAACAATCACATAACATGTTTCTACCCCTTCTCAATCTATTTCTTAATTATTACTATTTGTTTCTCTAATTTGTTTGTGATTCCTCAGTTTGTCTTTGTTAATTGATGTTGAGATTATTTTGTCCACGTTATTGTAATTTATCACTTGGTTTGTTGGTTTTGGTTTTGAAGCCTTTTTGCATGTGTCATGGTCGTAAAGACCTAAGTAAAACTACCAATTATTCGCACTATTCTTTTTACTCTTTGCAGAGGTCGAAATGTTTTTTTGTATATTTTTTATATATAAATACCTTTGACGACCTAAAGTTGGGATATTATATTAGATACACAATTAAAATTTGGATATTCAAACCTTCATTGTCCAAGGTTAATTTCCAATTTTGATTATCAAAAATACACCACGAATTTTGTGGAAATTAATTATTGGTACGTTTGATGGGTAATATGGGAATGAAGGGGCTCTCCTAGATGAAAGCAAAAAAATATTTCTTAAAATAGTAAAATTATATAAATAATTTTTAAAATATTAAAAAAACACTCTATTAATTGAAATTTATTAAAAACAATAATTATTTTTATCATACATGTTATTTAATAATTTTTTCTCATAGAAATGGTTGGTTACCAACTCCTCATATTTGATATAAGCAAACAGTACAACTTTATATATACGTATTTATCTTTCCTCACATGTCACATTTTATACATATACATATTTCTCTCTTCAGTGGCTAGTTGTCATATTTATCTACCAAATATTTTTCAACACTTTATACCTACTACAGTGATATTATTTGCAATTACATGCTAGTATGCTAACATATGTGACGTGACACTTGAATACAACGTATGTGTTGAGTTCAATGTAATAAATTCATCAAAGTTAAGAAAGTGCCAAGTAAAAGAGGAAGAAGGTCCAAGTCCAATGTTATTCTCCCGAGTAGAACCGCTACTTTACTTTGTGGTGGAAAATAATTCAAAGTCAATTGTTTGATTATTATTTAATGATGAACGTCAAAATGATGCATATGTTTGAAAATAAGGCAGTGTAATGCACCCAATCAGTTTCTGTGATAATCAAGAATGTTAGTATAATAAAGTATCATGAAACTTTGCACACAAATCTCTATCAGGATTGGCGAGTCAAGGAAGCAATATGGTAAAATGTTAAGTCCCGCAGCCATTAAACGCAAGCAGTTATTTTCAGAGTCGCGGGAGGACTTGCATTGTTGATATATTCCAAGTTCAATGTTCAAACATATTTTTCTTTCAATCAATTTTGCTGATATAAAATTTCAGACTGTGCTTTAACTCTTGATATAAAATTTCACAAACGGTGATTTAACTCTGGATGTTTAGAGTTCAACATACTCTAGTTCATGTCATGGAATTCAGTATGTGTAGAAACTTGTTAATAGTTTTTCTCATTCTGTCAAACTTTTACATAAATTTTGGCACTGCCTTGGACACTATAACATCTTCTCAATTTGTGAAAGATCCTGAAACTGTGAGCTCTAGAGATGGTGCATTCAAGCTAGGATTTTTCAGCCCTGGAAACACATCAAATCGCTATGTAGGAATCTGGTATCTCTCTGAATCTGATGTCATATGGGTGGCCAACAGAGACCAACCGCTACGGGATTCTTCAGGGACTGTCACCATATCTGATGACAGAAACCTTGTAGTACTAAATGGAGAAAAACAAGTTGTTTGGTCATCAAATGTCTCAAACATTGAATCCAATTCTACTTTCCAACTTTTAAATACTGGAAACCTTGTCTTGCTTGATAACATTACAGGCAAGACGATATGGGAGAGTTTCGAACACCCCTCTGATGCATTCCTTCCAAATATGATATTTAGTACAAACGAAGTGACAGGGAAGAAAGTAGAAGCTACTTCGTGGAAAACTCTTTCTGATCCATCCATTGGAAATTTCCATGGTAGCCTTGAGCGTCTGAATGTTCCTGAATTTTTTATTTGGAATCAAACACAACCATACTGGCGCTCCGGTCCATGGAACGGTCATGTTTTTATTGGTTTGGCAATGATGTTTACTTCTGTGTATTTGAATGGATTCCGCATAGAAAGAGAAGATGATGGAACTGTTGATATAACTTACAATCTTCCGAACAATTCTTTCTTTGGAACCATTGTGTTGAGTCCAGAAGGAAAGCTGATCTACACTACTTGGATCAACAGACAACTGGCTGGAAAACGTGTGATTCAGAGTAGTAACTGTGATATCTATGGCTTCTGTGGCCCTTACGGAAGCTGTGATTCTAGGAATTCGCCAATATGCAGATGTTTGAGAGGTTTCGAGCCGAGAAACCGCGAAGAATGGAATAGGCAAAACTGGACTAGTGGATGTGTGAGAAGGGAAGTGCTGAATTGTGAGAGTGAAGCCGGCAAAGGAGATGGATTTGAGAAACTGCAGATGTCTAAAGTGCCAGATTTTGCACAGCAATCATCTGTTTCTTTTGACACATGCAGAACTCAGTGCTTGAATAATTGCTCCTGTGCAGCATATGCATATGATGATGCAATTGGCTGTATGTATTGGTCTGGAGACTTAATTGACATAGTAAGGTTCTCAACTGGAGGAATTGATCTTTACATCCGCCAACCTCATTCAGAACTCTGTAAGTACAAGTTTTGTTTCTCTAATGTATTCAATATGTAGCTTCTGATGTGAATCTGTTAATTGCTATACAATAACAGATGGAAGGAAAAACATGACATTAATCATCACAGTTACAGTGATAGTAGGAGCTTTGATTGTTTCTATTAGTGCATATTTCTTATGGAGGTGGCGCTCTGGTATGTTTGCTTCTCCTTCTGAAGCTTTAAATATCTTTGTTTTATACTTGATTAACTATCTTGTTCTTTATTTTTAATCACAAACTTAGTCTAGTTAGGTTCCCTTTTTTTCTTCTGTAAATTCATTTTTTTCTGTGCCCTGTTGGCTTTATGTGAGTCTTGATTTTGGTTCATGTCCATGCAATCAGCACAAATGGAAAGACAATCATTGTTGTTTCGGGAAACACCTCCAAATAAACGATGTGCAGATCTTAATGGAGAGCTGGAACAAGTTCAAATCAAGGACGTGCTTGTATTTAATTTTGAAAACATTGAAATTGCAA
The DNA here is from genome assembly GCA_026586105.1 of Hylodesmum podocarpum. Lineage (NCBI taxonomy): Eukaryota > Viridiplantae > Streptophyta > Magnoliopsida > Fabales > Fabaceae > Hylodesmum > Hylodesmum podocarpum. Next base: position 2,138,927 of record JALJEV010000424.1, on the reverse strand, counting down.
CAAATTACTTCAACTTAGCTAACAAGCTTGGACAGGGTGGTTTTGGTACAGTGTTTAAGGTACCATAGTAATGTCAGGTGAAGTTTGATTCTATCAATACTCTGTGCAATTTGAAATTTTTATTAAAATTTTCTTCTAGGGAAAATTGCAAGATGGGCAAGAAGTAGCAGTGAAAAGACTTTCAAAAGTATCTACACAAGGGACAGAAGAATTTATGAATGAAGTGACTGTGATTTCAAAACTTCAACACCGTAATCTTGTAAGACTCCTAGGTTGCTGTATTGAAGAAGAGGAAAAGATGTTGATCTTTGAGTACATGTCCAATAAGAGTTTGGATTTTTACCTATTTGGTTAGTCCACCTTAGTTTATTACTATGCCAAGGACAAATATGAAAATCAATTATCCTTTCACATGAATACTTGATTAAATTTTTCTTCTTATAATTTTGTTTCATGAAGATTACCTCACTTTCTACGGTTTCTACAGATCCAGCCAAAAAGGTAGTTTTAGATTGGCAAAAAAGATCTAATATAATTGAAGGAATCTCTCGAGGTTTGCTTTATCTCCATAGAGATTCTAGATTAAAGATAATACATAGAGATCTGAAGCCAAGTAATATCCTGTTGGATGGAGAATTCAATCCAAAAATTTCTGATTTTGGTATGGCCAAAATCTTTGGAGGTAGCGAAGATGCGGCCAATACTAAAAGGATTATGGGAACATAGTAAGTGTTACTTGTATTTAACCAAGATCATATTATCATGCTAAGAGCCATATAGTTAACTTCATCTTGAAATTTAAATGCAGTGGCTACATGTCCCCTGAATATGCTATGGAAGGGTTGTTTTCACAGAAATCAGATGTCTTTAGCTTTGGAGTTTTGTTGTTGGAGATAATTAGTGGTAGAAAAAACAATAGTTTTCATGATCATGAGCAATCACTGAGCCTCCTAGGATATGTAAGCCTTTTCAAATTAATTTCTTATGGAGATTCATAAATCTACTTTTTACTGCTACTTATAAATAATGATAAACTTTCAAATTTACATGCTAATATTTATTTATATTTTTGTTTAAGGCCTGGAAATTATGGAATGAAGAGAAGATTTTATCTCTGATTGATCCAGAAATATGTAATCAAGATGATGTCAATCACATAATGAGATGCATACACATTGGACTTCTATGTGTGCAAGAATTAGCAAAGGAGAGGCCTACTATGGCCACTGTTGTTTCAATGCTTAATAGTGAGATTGTTAATTTTCCTCCTCCAAGGCAACCAGCTTTCATCCAAAGAGAAACAGAGTTCAGAGGAGAGTCATCACAGCAGCTTCAAGAATCAAATTCCATCAACAATGTCACAGTCACAAACTTGCAAGCCAGATAGATAGCTTATACGTCATCATGGTTGAAATATGTTGGCACAAGAGGATTTGAATCAGAATAGAAAAACAGAAAATGCTTCATTCATTACCAGTTTTTCTTAAGGTTGATAATCTGATACATATATTGAAAAAGAAACTAAAGTCCTGCTACCTAACATGCATGGGTTCTCTGCCCAAGCATCATTACATTTCTGAACACACTCCAAAAGGCATGGGCTATTACACTTTTATCAGAAAATACACCAACTCTTACTTAAAGCATAAAATAAAATAAAAACTGTCACATCACAAAATACAATTAAGAAATTTCAGCTGCATTAACACTCCTCCTTGAAATTTCTTATGGACACTCCAAGCATTTCTCTTAGTCTTTCAAATCTTGCTTTTGGAAGAGCTTTAGTCAATATATCAGCAACTTGAAGATCAGAACAGCAATGAATCAGCTCAATCTCACAATTTTTGATAGCTTCACGAACAACATGAAATTTTATTTGAATGTGCTTTGTCTTTCCATGTTGAACAGGATTTTTAGCAATAGCAATTGCTGATTTGCTGTCACAAAGAATATCAGTAGCTTCCAATTGTGGTACTCCCAAATCAAGTAGAATTTTCCTCAACCAAACAGCTTGGTTTGTTGCTGCTGCTGCTGCCACATACTACCGCTTCAGCAGTAGATTGGGCTACAATTTCTTGCTTCCTTGAGTTCCAAGAGAACATGCCGTAAACCTAAGGAAAAAAACCATAACCAGTAGTGCTCTTCATGTCATCAATATTTCCTGCCCAATCACTATCAACATAGCCCATCAAACTTCCATTTTTACTTGGCTTGTACCATATTCCAAATTCACTAGTGCCTTTCAAGTACCTAAGCACTCTTTTTTTTGCAAGAAAAATGTATCTCACTAGGACTTTGCATAAATCTTGAGAGTAAGCTTGCTGCAAACATAAGATCAGGTCTAGAAGAAGTAAGATAGAGTAGACTTCCAATAAAGCTTCTATAAAGAGAAGCATCAATTTTTCCAGCCCCATCTTCTTTGGAAAGCTTCAAATTCTGCACCAAAGGAGTAGGAACAGCTTTGCAAGACTCCATTCTGAACTTCTTCAAGACTTCTTGTGCAAATTTCTTTTGATTCAGAAAAATTCCTTCTTCATTTGATGAACTTCCAGGCCTAGAAAATAGTTCATTTCTCCTAAGCTAGACATCCTGAAACTGATTTTGCATTTCCTCCATCAATTTGTTGCACTTCATGTTGATTACACGCTAGTTACTAACAAATCATCAACATACAAAGAAACTATTAGAGAGCCACCATCCAACAGTCTTTTCACATAAAGAGTTGCATCATTTTCACTCCTCCTGAAACCTTGACTGCAGAAATAAGCATCAATTTTGCTATACCAAGCTCTAGGAGCTTGTTTTAGCCCATACAAAGCTTTATGAAGCTTATATACCTTGTCTTCGCTTCCTTTCACAACAAAGCCTTCAGGTTGAGCAACATAAATTTCTTCAGTCAAATTCCCATTTAAGAATGCAGATTTGACATCTAAATGCCAAATTTTCAATTTCATTTGAGCTGATAAAGCTATGAGAATTCGAATGGTATCCATTCTTGCAACTGGAGCAAATGTTTCTACATAATCAATTCCTGGTTGTTGAGCATAGCCTTTCACAACAAGCCTGGCTTTGTATTTGTTGATGGATCCATTAGGATTCAACTTTGCTTTATAAATCCATTTAACTCCAATAACATTTTTGCCTTCTGATTTTTCAACTAGCTGCCATGTCTTGTTCTCTTCAATAGTAGTTATCTCCTCCTTCATAGCATGGTTCCATTCTTCAACCTTACTAGCTTCTTCAAAGCTGGTGGGTTCAATTACAGCAACATTACATCTATGATAAATATCGAAAAGAGGTCTAGTTCCTCTCACAGGAAGTCTTCATCAACCTCTTCTTCTTCATCTTCAATGGTGTTGTCTAAAGAAGGCAAAAATGAATTCTTTTCCATTTGAGAAGTCTCCCAATTCCAATATGCATCTTCATCCACCTTTACATCTCTCGTCGATAAAGACTTTGCTCAATCAATTCCATAGACTTTATAGCCCTTAGATTTTGAGCTATAGCCTATTAGAATCCCTCTTTTCAAACCTTCTCATCCAACTTACTTCTTTTCACAGTTGGAACATAACTCAGAAGCAAGGTGAACCAAACACTTTCGGATGTCTAATGGATGGTTTAACTCCTCCCAAGCTTCAATGGGTGTCATTCCTTCTACAGCTCTTGTAGGAAGTCTATTTTGGAGATAGACAGGATGTGTTGACAAATTTTCCCCAAAAAGTCTTTGGCAATTTTTTCTCAAAAATCATGCATCTAGCCATTTCAAGGATCGATCTGTTTTTTTCTCTCTCGCAATTCCATTTTGTTGGGGTGAATAACTCACTTTGTGAGTTGGTGCTCAACTCCCAAATCTTCACAAAATTCATTAAATTCAGCAGAGGTATACTCCTTCCCATTATCGGTTCGAGTTTCTTTAAACGACAATCTCCTTCAATTTCAACAAGAGCTTTAAATTTCTTAAAAACAGAAAAAACTTCAGATTTCTGTTTAAGAAAATAAACCCAAGTCATCCTTGTCAAATCATCTATGAACAAAATGAAATACTTACTGCCATTGAGTGAAACAGTTTTCATAGGTCCACAAACATCGAGTGCACTAACTCAAGCTTCTTGCTTGCTCTCCATGTAGCTGAACTTGGAAAAGACAATCTATGTTGTTTACCAAGTTGGCAACCTTCACAGACTTCAGAAACAACTTGAATAATTGGCAAATCTTTGACAAAATTATTCTTTTGAGCAAACTGAATAGATCTAAAATTATAATGACCAAACCTCTTGTGCCATAACTTAGAATCATGTTCAGTCTTGCTAACTTTGCATTCATGTTCGAAATTAAATTCCAATTAACAGAAAACTTCTTTTACTCATCTCTACTTCAAATAATTCATGACCTTCAAATCAGAACCACACAACTTTTTTTTTTTTAAACAACAAGGTATAACCATTTTGCATCATTTGTCCCACACTCAACATTTTGATCCAGATTCAGCACTAAAAAACATCGAAATATGTTTCATACCTGCCGTTAGCTTTGATCTCAACAACTCCTTTACCCGTGATAGCAAGTTTATCTCCATTTCCAATCCTCACCAATCCTCCTGCTGGTTTCAGCTCTAAGAAAAAATCTGGTTTGCTTGTCATGTGTTGAGTGCAGCCACTATCAATAAACCAAGTGTCTTCACCCTCTGAATTTCTGGTATTTTTGGCCATGAACAATAATTCTTCATCCTCCTCAGTTTCAGTGACATTTGCTTTTTGAGGACTCTGATTTTTGGTCTGCTGTTTCAGCCTACAAAACCTCTCTATATGACCATATTTGTTGCAGTATCTACATTGTATTGGGGGAGGTGTCTTCCCCTTGTACCAACAATCATCTTCTTTGTGACTGGTTCTTTTACAAATCCTACACTTTGGAAAGTTTTCTCTTTTCTTTGAGTCTTTTCCAGAATGCATTCCAACAAACTTCTTCTCTCCTTTCACCATTGGACCTTTCCCTTTGTGTTTTACTTGTAAGGCTGTCTCTGTTGACTCTTCTTGTCTAAGAAGTCTCCTTTGCTCTTGAGCTTGAAGAGCATTTACAAGCTCTGTCCAACTTATCTTTGAAAGATCCTTAGACTCTTCAAGTGAAGAAATCTTAGATTCAAACCTTTCGGGTAAGATTACCAAAACTTTCTCAACTATTCTGCTCTCTGGAAATTTTTCTCCCAACAATCTGATTTGATTCACAACCTTCATCAATCTGGTCATTAAATCTTTTATGTTTTCAGCTTCATTCATCTTTAAAGCTTCAAACTCTCTTTTGAGATTGAGAACCTGCATTTGCTTAGTCCTCTCATTCCCAAAAAACTCTTCTTGAATCTTCTCCCAAATTTCCTTTGCTGTGTCCAGATTTGAGATTCTCATAAAAACATCATCATCCATAGCAGAGTGCAAGATGGTAAGAGCCTTTGCTCTTTTTGCAACTTGCTCACTCGTGAAATCTCATTTGAGCAACAAAGTGGGATTCTCCTCCAAAGCTGGTGGTTCAGTGTTTCAATTGCTTCCCGAGAGATCATATGCTTTTAATCGAGCTCTCATCTTCACAAATTGAGATTTCATAATTCATTCCCCGTGAATACGGGGAGGTGCTTGGATGGAACATTGTTGGAGGCCATTTAGAAGGTTGGGTATTCTGAAAACAGGTTGGGTTCACTCTAACTCTGTTTCTGTTTTCTCTCAACACTCAAGTTTTTCTCCCAATCCCTCAAGATCTCACTCAAGGTTTTCTCACAGTCCCTCAAGATCTCTAAAGCTCTAGATACCAATTGTTGGCACAAGAGGATTTGAATCAGAATAGAAAAACAGAAAATGCTTCATTCATTACCAGTTTTTCTTAAGGTTGATAATCTGATACATATATTGAAAAAGAAACTAAAGTCCTGCTACCTAACATGCATGGGTTCTCTGCCCAAGCATCATTACATTTCTGAACACACTCCAAAAGGCATGGGCTATTACACTTTTATCAGAAAATACACCAACTCTTACTTAAAGCATAAAATAAAATAAAAACTGTCACATCACAAAATACAATTAAGAAATTTCAGCTGCATCAACAAAATAGCTGCACTTCTCACAAGTACACTTAGATTGACAGTGTAAAATATTTTTAAAGAATTTAATTAATGAGTATTGTTAGTATACCATATCATTATTATGTAAATTAATTACTTATTAATAATTATGTATGATTTTTTTATATTTTTAAAATTTTTAAAATTAAAAATATAACTAAAACATTATTGTGCTATTGTTAAGTAACTAACAGCACCCGAGGAAACACCCTAATCACTTAAATTAATTTTTTCTCATACAATGATGATGATGATTTTAAATATTAACCTAAAATTTCATATTTACTATTATAACTCCCACAACTAGGTTTGTTACGGTTCTTCTGCCTTAAATCACTAATAAGTAATAAGATGACTTTAAACTAAGAACTAATAATTCTATAAATAATTTAATTAAATGTAATTAATAACTATCTAATGCTTAGAATGAATAAATTTAAATTAGGAAGATAAAAGATACTTCCTTTGGATTTATATATAAAAAAGATGAATTAATTTAAAGGTATTTTAAGAATAAGAGCATTGAATAAAATTGACTGAATTAAATTGTGCTTATACTTTAGTTCAAAATTTTTATCTTTTTTTTTTTTCTTACACATGAATTCAGAGGAAATACTTTGATACTTAATCATTGTTGACATAGTCAAATTATGTAGCTAGTGTATCAAGGCAATATATTGTAGAGTAGCATAAGTTGGTTATAGTTAATCACCAAATTCAGATTTTAACTTAATTATATTTTATTTTCAATCATAAATTTATATCTACTATTATTTTTAAAATTGAAAAAAAATTATATAAGGGTGTCACTTGTTAACGTGATATATTTTTTAAGACAATTAAAGAAATTAGTATGAAAAGAAATTTGACAAAAACTTATGAACATAGTTAAACACTTTCAGTTTCTGTTTGTTAGTTAGAGTTAGTTAACTCTTTCTGTTATAGTTATTTCTGGTTTTCTTGTTACAGAAACATTTCTTCTATGGTTATAGAGCATACTAACTAGTCTTCTGCTACTATGCGAGTTCTCACTTTTTCACAGTGCAAGTGTCTTTTTGTTAACATAATTTTGCAATCTTTTTTGTCATGCATTGCCAAAACTCCAAACCCCGCCATGTTGAAGAGATCTTCGAGGACTTTAGCTGCAGAAGAAACGGTATTATTCGCGCTCTCACTCAAGGTTCTACTCTTCTCTTTCTAATATCACTCTCTCTGTCTTTTTCATCCTTTGGTTCTTCAAGTTTTTGACTTTTTTGATTTTTTATTTTCTCAGACTTTGATGAATTCTTCCGTCTCTGTGATCCAGGTAAAGGGTAATCTGTGGTCTTTTCTGATCTTTTGATAATTTTTTAGTTCTGTGGTTTTCATTTTGTTTTTGAATTCGTAATTATTTTTTCTCTGGGGTATGTTGGAGTTTCTTTGAGGATGTTAAATGATAGCATTGTGTTTGTGTGGAATTTTTATGGCACACTATGGTTAGGCATTGAGTGAGAATGAAATAGGTGTGCAGTAGTTAGAAATTCAATCATTTGTATACAAAAAAGTCATCAGTAGTCGTTTTGTTAGTGATATGAAAAAAGAAAGCAACTTTTGATTTGATTTGATGACAAGTCTTCTTCAATTATGCCGCAAAGTAGTCCAAGCTTTGATCAGGCACCGTTTCATAAATTAACATTTTTTCCTTGTCTTGCAAGTTTTGGACTTTATATAAACAAAAGAAACACATTAATTATGCCGTAAGAAATTAAGTTTTTATTACAAATAAGAATGGTATAAACCTGATTAAATTCAAATTTTAAAGAACAGAATACAAACAAAGAAGGAACAGAATACAAACAAAGAAGGGAGTGGCCTAGTAGAAGGTATAGCCAAAGGAATGCATGAGGTAGTGACAAATCAACAAATAATCTGATGTGGCGAGAAATGAGAATCGGAAAGATTCCACTCGGCAGCTTCTGAACTTGTAGCTCAGCTTTTATGTTATAAATAGATAGATTGTGTTTTTTCTTTCAGGTAAGGAAAAATTGTGCCTCTTTGGACTTCCAAATGAGAATTGGATAGTAACTGAGCCAGAGGAGTTTCTTCCACCGGATATCCCTGAGCCATTCATAGGTATCAATTCTGTGAGGGATCGTGTGGACAGCAAGCAGTGGCTTTTTAATGTTGCTCTGTATAGTGATTCATGGTTGCTTGCTGTGGCCTTTTACAATGGAGCTCTTCTTAATCGCACTCAAAGGTATGATCTAGCTTTTGATGGAGATGCATACATGTGGTCATAATTCAAGTTCATTGTGCCTCTATCAATTAAGGACATCCTTATGCACCTTATTTAATGTTTAAATTATGGGTTAAAATTTTGAAACTAGTATGAATTTGATAGTAGCCACGTAGACTCTTCATTTGTCCCAATGAATGTTTGTGCTTGTAGTCAATTATAAAATGTGATGAAGGAGGTCAAGGAGGTCTTGCTCAGCTGGTTGAGCAAGGTGTGTGAGTTGTTGTAAACCTCCTAACACCTATTCAATTCCTATGGATAACAAAAAAAATATATATATTAGCTATACTATTACTGCTGGCAAATGCTATCTTGAATACAGTAGCTACTCCATGAACTGCTGCTACATGGTTGCTTTAGTTATACTGCAGACCACAGTTATATTATTTCTGCAGACCACAGTTGTCAATTGGAAGAGATCCCAATATAAGAAACTTGTATTGGATTTCGTTATTGTAACATTTTTCTCAGCATGTCCTACGACTTGGCACATGGTTCCTTCTATTGATTGTTTTCTTGATTCATCATGGCAGGGAAAGTTTGTATAGTTTGATCAATGATCTTCCTACCATTCTTGAAATTGTGACTGGCAAAACACCAGTTAAGGATAGCGGAAGTGGAAGCCAATGTCAGGTTAAAACCAAGGTAAGTGTTTAAGTTCCTTTTCTAGTGATAGTTCTGTATTCTTTAGCTCAAAGGTTTGGTTTAGTGATGCTTGTGAATAATGAAATAAGTTTCATAAAAAAAACAATGATGAAAGTCAATATATCACTATTATACTATCAATGTATAAACTATGCTGGTTTTGTTTTGTTTCACTGTCACATTTACATTTCTAAGCACATGAGACATTTATAATGCAGAGATCTAGTGATGGGAAAGCTAAAAGTATCCCAAAGTCTGAAGAAGATGAGAATAATGAAGATGAGCTGCATAAAGTTTCACAACATGAGGAGGATGAAGATGAAATACTTTGTGGAATCTGTGGTGGAAATGACAACGGAAATGAATATTGGATCGGCTGCGACATATGTGAGGAGTGGTTCCATGGAAAATGTGTTAAGATTACCCCTGGAAAGGCTAAGAGAATAAAGAAATATAAATGTGCATCATGCAGCATAGAGTGGTGAGTCAATAGAATATGTGAAGTTCAAAAGATAATGAAATAGTTACATCGCTTGTACAAGTTCATGTAATGGGCATTGTATCAATGTCTAAAAATATCATATTTTTAATATCATCCTTTTAAATGAAAAATAAATTAACAATTATTTATAAACTACTCACATCACTATTTTTTTTTTCTTTTGACTCATTTTTCTTATTAACAAAATAAAAATATTTTCTATTATATTTTCCATTTTTTTTCATTTTTTTCGCTAGTCATATTTTCTTTTCTTTCCTTTCTATTTAACTTTACTCAACAAAGCCTAGCATATTCTATCTAGGAAACGAGTTAATTGGTACCAAATATTCAAAAAAATATGAAAATTTCACAAATAGTCCGGCTATAGTCTATTGATCAAAATTAATTTATTCCAAGAATAGTCATGATTATTTAATAAATTTCACAATTTGAAGTGAATTTAAATAGATAATATTTTCTATTAAGTTCCACGAAAATAACGACAAGTGATAAAAATACGAAATTTGAATTTTGTGTCCTTGAATTAGACATTCTTCTGCTTCATTTGAAGTCAAACGCGAGAAAAAGAGTGAGACACGTGTAAGAACATCAGTAAACACGTGCATGCCTGTCGCATTACGGAAACACCGTCCATGTAAACATATCTTTGTTAGGTCGCAGATCAAAATAAGAAAATAATAATAATAATAATAATAATAATAATAATAATAATAATAATAATAATAATAGATGGATGAAAATTTTAGAAATAAATATCTTTATACTTATTTAGATGAATGGAGGATAAAGTAAATAAAAATAAGTGAATTGTTTTTTTTTAAAATTAATTAAAAATATTTGTAACTAAAACTTTTATTTAATGTAATTTTTTGATGTTATAAAAAAATTATTTTAGAAAAATTTAAAATAGAAAAAGAAATATATTCTCCCTCATCAATATTGCTGTACTTGAACAGGGGCATAAATTGTAGTGCGTGTCTGACCTGAAAGATTCTTTTTTCATTTATTCTTCTTCTATAATTGTTAAATAAAATATTTTCTTTTCCTCAATTTTCACATGTTCATAGAAATGCTAAATGTTTGGCCATCAAACTGATGAAACTTATTTTAGAACGAAAAGAAAATGTCAGAGATGGCAACCCTTTTGTCATAAATAGATGAGTTTATTTCTTTTTAAACTCTTGGGATTGGATTGATTAAGGCTTATATAAGTTAACTTTGGATTAAAGTTTGACTTAATTATTTAAAACAATTGGACTCAATTCTTAATTTATTTATTTTTTTGGTAGTTACTGATGGAAGTAGAAAGATGATTTAACAAAATGTGAGATAATGTTCGAATTACACAGCTGAGGAAAAGGCTTAAGTTGTTTGCCTTAGAAGTCAAATAGAGAAAAAAAGAAGTAAAAAAGATAAAATTAAAATAAATAAATAACATGGAAATATTTTTATATTTGTTAAAATTATTTTTAAAGTAAAAGATCATAGCAATTAGTGTATTATTACTCTGAGCTGAGGATTACTGTGATAAAGTAGTTGCTCAGTGGATTAACGTATATCAGCTGGAAAATGTAACCTTGCTACAGTGTGGCCGCAGTGGAATCCAATTAAGTCAATGATTAGTCATTAATAATCCAAATTAACGCCTTTATCTCTTTTCTTTATTATTCATTCTTCTCAAACAAAAGCAAATATAAAACCAAGTTAACTATGACTATGACTTTGATCATAAAGTTGTGTTCCATTTTCAACTCTTTCTCCAATCATCTCACCGTGTCTTCATTAACCACAATTCAAACCTTTCTTCTCAGTCTCACGATCAAATAAATACGTTCCTTCTCTCCCTTTTCTCATTCCTAAATTCACCCACCATCACATCACAGTCACACCCACTATCTCTCCCTCCAAAACTAAAAAATAAAAACAAAAATCTCTCCTTTTTATGGTTTCACCATTGCCACTCTCACCCCAATAGATCATAAAACTATGGTGGAATTAACAATCTCGTTTTACGTGTTTCTCTTCTATGTTCTATGTTTCCACACCCTGTTTTCTTGTGCAAAGAGTTCCACAATAAGGATAACGAAGGGTGACATGATCAGGGACAAGGATGGTGAAACATTGGTCTCAGATGGTCTCAACTTCGTGATGGGTTTCTTCAATTTAGATGAATCATCTTCCCGCTACGTTGGTATTTGGTACTACAACATTCCGGGACCAGCACTCATATGGGTTGCAAACAGAGACAAACCCATCAACGACACTAACGGAGCCATCACTATTGCAAATGATGGAAACTTAGTAGTCCTCGATGGAGCCATGAACCGTGTCTGGTCCACCAACGTTTCCATTGACAACAAAGACACCTCAGCAGTGCTTCATGACGATGGTAACCTCATTCTCTCAACCCAAAAGAGGGAGCTTTGGAAAAGTTTTGAAAACCCAACTGATACATATGTTCCCGGAATGAAAGTTCCGGTGGGTAGTGCTTCAACTGATGACAAGAGTGTTAACTATGTCTTCACGTCGTGGAAATCACCAACAGATCCTTCAAAGGGAAACTACACTATGGGGGCTGATCCTGAAGGGTTACTTCAGATAGTGGTTTGGGAAGGAGAAAAGAGAAGGTGGAGAAGTGGGTATTGGGATGGTAGATTATTTCAAGGGGTGTTAATGGCAGGAAGTTATCTTCATGGTTTTGCGCTTAATTGGGATGATAAAGGTGGTAGGTTCTTTATTTATAACCCCTTAAATGGCACTGATAAGGTGCGATTTCAAATGGGGTGGGATGGGTACGAGAGAGAGTTCAGGTGGAATGAAGATGAGAAACGTTGGAGTGAGGTACAAAAGGGGCCTTTTCATGAGTGTGAGGTTTATAATAAGTGTGGAAGTTTTGCAGCTTGTGATGTGTCATCTTCAGGGGAACCTATTTGTAGTTGTATACGAGGTTTTGTACCCAAGGATTGGGGTGAGTGGCTTAAGGGGAATTGGTCGGGTGGGTGTAAGAGGGTGACACTACTTGAGGCTGAGAGGAATGTTACTTCTTCTGGGGCAATGGTTAGTGCTGGAAAAGATGGGTTTTTGGATCGTGGATCTATGAAGTTGCCTGACTTCGCACGTGTGCTTGCGGTTGGCAAGGATGATTGTGAGAGAGAGTGTTTGAGTAATAATTCTTGTACAGCATATACCTATGTTCTTGGAATAGGGTGTATGGTTTGGAATGGGGACTTGGTTGATATGCAACATTTTCCAAGTGGAGGGAACACATTGCACATCCGTCTTGCTCATTCTGATTTAGGTAAGGTAAATAGTTGGAGTCCTGTTGTTTTTTCTTTTTCGTTTAAATAACGTTTCCAATTTTATTTTACATTTATCAGTATAAATTTCCATCTGTGAATTATGATTCTTGACAGTTGAGATACTACTTAACTGGTCTCACATGAGGAAAGCTTGTGCTTAATTGTCTTTTGTCATCCATTGATATCTTGTTTCTAACTTGTATATGAGTATATCAATGTATCATAAAAGAAATAACATATGGAATGACAAATGTGATAAAATGCGTGGAAATGTACCTTTACTTGCTATGGTTGAACTTATATTTCAGCTAACTTGCCTTTACAAGCTTCTATGATGGTCAGTTAGAATAACATATGACATTTTGTGTCTTCAAATTATACAGATGATGGAGGGAAAACGAACAGGATTGCAATAATATCAGGTGTTGTGGCAGGGTTAGTCTTCCTTGGAATCCTTGTATGGATGGTGTGGAGATTCAAGGGAAAACTTAAAGGTGAAATATTCATCTCCCTAGACCTCAAACTTTTTCTCATCTCGGATAAATGACACCAAAGGTTGACTTGTGTGTGTTTATCATTTTCTTTCTAGTTCTTCCTACAGTTTCCTCAGCTTCTTGTTGCAAGAGTAGTGATGTACTACCAGTCTATGATGCAAGCAAGAGCCGAGACATGTCAGCAGAATTTTCAGGATCAGCTGACCTTAGTTTGGAGGGGAACCAAGAGTTTCCACTTTTCAATTTTAGTTGCATTTCAATAGCCACAAACAATTTCTCAGAAGAAAATAAGCTTGGACAAGGGGGCTTTGGCCCTGTCTACAAGGTAATAATGTTTCTAATAAGCCCATCTTTTAGTAATAAATAAGAAGACTAGCTAAAATGTAATGAAAATTATTTGCTCTATTTACCAGGGAAAGCTTCCAAGCGAAGAACAAATAGCTGTTAAGAGGCTTTCAAGACAGTCTGGCCAAGGTTTAGAAGAGTTCAAGAATGAAATGATGCTGATAGCCAAACTACAACACAGAAATTTAGTTAGACTAATGGGTTGTTCTATTCAAGGAGAAGAGAAGTTGCTGGTATATGAATACATGCCAAACAAAAGCTTGGATCGCTTTTTATTTGGTATGATTCTTCACATTAATCTTGTCTATTTTTCTTTATGCATTTTAAATCAACATGAAAAGAAATTATTGGTGCATTTTCTTAACAATTTTGCACTTTCTGGTTAACATCATGACAGATCCAGTCAAACAAACACAACTAGATTGGACAAGACGCTTTGAAATCATTGAAGGCATTGCAAGAGGATTACTCTATTTGCACCGGGATTCAAGACTTAGAATAATTCACCGAGATCTAAAAGCAAGTAACATTTTGTTAGATGAAAACATGAATCCAAAAATATCAGACTTTGGTTTGGCCAGGATATTTGGTGGGAACCAGAATGAAGCCAATACAAACAGAGTAGTCGGTACATAGTAAGTACTATGCTTGTTGTATATTGTATCTTGAGTCATCCACTTGTTAATTCTTACTTGACCGTGCTAATCTAAGTATATAACTCTGCTGCAGTGGTTATATGGCCCCTGAATATGCAATGGAAGGTCTGTTTTCAGTCAAATCGGATGTATATAGTTTTGGAGTATTACTACTAGAAATTTTGAGTGGCCACAGAAACACTAGCTTTCGTCACACAGATGACTCAAGTCTCATAGGATATGTGAGTATCTCCTATTGCACATTTATTTTTTGTAACCAATTCAACTTACTTAAATGTGTTTTTGCTGAAACCATTTACTAACATAAGATCATATTAGTAATTTGCGGTATTTCCTAGAAATATGTCAATTAGTTTTGCTGAAATATGTAACATGTTTAGAAAAACTAGTTCGAAAAAAGTGAGTTGCAACATTTTTAATACTAAGTTTGTTGAAATGGGTGTAGGCATGGCATCTATGGAATGAACACAGGGCAATGGAGCTTGTTGATCCATGCATTCGCAATTCTAGTCCTAAAAACAAAGCTTTGAGATGCATACACATAGGGATGTTATGTGTGCAAGATTCAGCAGCTCATAGACCAAACATGTCTGCTGTGGTGTTGATGCTGGAAAGTGAAGCAACAACTCTTCCCATGCCCACGCAACCTTTGATTACTTCCATGAGGAGATCTGGTGACAGAGAATTTTACATGGATCGTCTTGATGTTTCAAATGATTTGACTGTCACAATGGTGGTAGGGAGATAGATAGAATAGAAACATTCCCCTTGTGTCACTTTTGTTTGCACTACTGAAATTAAACTCTACTATAGCCTTAAAATTGAAATTAAACTATACTATAGCCTTAAAATTGAATACGTTGTATATATTAATTTGTATTTTTGAGACTTCAGAAATGTGATCTATTATCCAAGTATGCATAAAATAGAAAAACTAGTTTCAGTTCACATCATAGAATAGAATTTTTCAATTTGGACTTTTGAACCTCTAGTGTAGGCAATTTTGTCTTCAGAAATTATTGGGAAGATCCAAACACCATTCATGATTATTGTGCATTTTCACATGCACAGAAGAAATCAGGAGCTTCTGTCTGGTACATCTAAAGTCAACAAACTAGCTTTTTCTTTAACGTCAGATTTGTCAATTATTTTCTATTCTAGGAGTTACTTTAGTAGGTAAATAAAGTTCCAACAATTAACTTTTATAGCCCTCTTATTTTTTAAGGGTTTGTTTCTGTAGGTAAATGAATTATAGACACATATATTTTATATAACTAATAACATTTTGTATCTCTTAATGAAGTGATTTAAAAACTGGATTTAGAGTGGATATGTGAATGATTTGAGTATGAAATAAGTTACAGTGAAAAAAGAAGTAATTATTTGTGTATGTTTACCATCCCTACACTTTCTCATGCTAAATTTACTTGTTACATTTGATTGATAATGATATTTTTATAACAATACCATAATTATATAAGTTTAGGAAAGTCAAAGTAATATAAAAAAATATTGGATATAATATGTCATTAAAAATGTAAGTGGAATTCACCCGCCATAGATGTTCTGAATTAAATACATGTAAAAAATCATCATTTCAGTTTCTATCAAAATTAAAATACTTAGAAAAGGACAGAAACATATAATTCACTCTTCAAAGTTCTGTCATTATCCTCCTTTTCTCCATTTCCTTGTTAAGACATGCCAACTATGTTAAGACATTTAAAAGACATGTGAATTTTTTTATTTTGTTCTCTCCATCAAACATTAATGAACTTCCTTTCACTTTCTTTGTAGAAGCTTCCTTTGATACGTCATATTTCTGAGTTGAATTGAACAAATTCCATGGTTTTAAATTTTCCTAACTTCTACCCGACACGATCAAGTTTCAACCACTTTTCGTCATAAGGATCTAGAAACAAAGATATTCTTTTAATGAATTTAAATTAGTAAACATCAAAATGCAAAATATTTTGTCCACGCATGTAAATTATCTTGTGAATTGGAATTACGTAAAGATAACAACTGGTCATAAATAAATCATAACATTGTTGACAGACTTCAGTCAAATTAAACCTAAGTATAACTTGCCGGCTGTAACCACTAACTAAATAAGATTATGATCTCATTAATAACTATCTTAAAAGGACTCAAATAATAAAACGTTTATATTAGAATTCATGTTAGTAAAATATCAACAAATTTCTTAATATCATTTTAATAAAAAAAATCTTTTTCTTCTTCTGCAAAACCATACATTAGGATCTGGGGCTTCAATTACTTTCCACTGAAAAGGGTGCACAAGATCTGCAATAGGTTAAAAAATTCATCTTTGTTTGTGTTGAACATGTATCACTGATTTATTTTTATTTTTTTATTAGTTTATTTTGACTAAGTCTTTAGTAACTACTGTAGTCATGGGTATTTGGTTTGTTAGTGGCTTAAGTTAGTGGCTTAAGTTTAGGAAGATATTTATTATTTTTCAGCTTCAGAATTTCTATTTAAGAGCAGATTATCATTCAATAAAATTATTCAATTCCTTCACCCTGAGTGTTCTTTACGTTTTAACACCAACAAATTGGTATCAAAGCTTTCTTCTTAGAGGGACCTGTGAGAGTAACTAAAAAAAAAAAAAAAAAAAAAAAAAAAAAAAAAAAAAAAAAAAAAAAAAAACCCACCATAATAGCCTAGACACCTTGCTTCAATTCATCAAGCAGATGGATTCTGAAACTCCCTACACAGCTCTAGCACCACCTGTGTTTGATGGTGATAATTATCACATCCAAGGCGGCAAGAATGGAGGCACACCTAGAGGCAAATGATCTTTGGGAAGCGGTTGAGGAGGACTACGAAGTTCTTCCCTTACCGACCAATCCAACCATGGCGCAGATTAAAAATCACAAGGAGAGGAAAGCAAGAAAGTCAAAGGCAAAAGCTACTTTGTTTGCTGCTGTCTCACAAGATATTTTCACTAGAATCATGTCAATCAAATCAGCATTTGAAATCTGGAAGTTTCTCAAGGATGAATATGAAGGAGATGAAAGGATCAAGGGAATGCAAGCACTGAATCTGGTTAGAGAATTTGAGATGCAAAAAATGAAGGAGTCTGAAACAATTAAGGAGTATGCTAACAGATTGCTCAGCATCGCGAACAAGGTGAGATTGCTGGGTACTGAGTTTTCTGATTCAAGAATAGTTCGAAAATATTAGTAACCGTCCTCAAAAAATTTGAGGCGTCGATTACTTCATTGGAAAATACGAAAGATCTCTCAAGGATCACCTTGGCAGAACTTGTAAGTGCTATGCAAGCCCAGGAGCAAAGGAGCAAAATGAGAAATGAAGTTTATGTGGAAGGAGCATTGCAAGCTAAATTGCAAATCAGCCAAATAGAGAAGAACAAAGGGAAGAATTATAAGAAGAACTTCAACACTCAAGAAGCAGCTGCAAACACTAGCAAAAGAAATGAGAGAGGAAATAAAGAGTTTCCTCCTTGCAAGCATTGCGGGAAAATGGGTCACCCTCCTTTCAAATGTTGGAGAAGACCTGATGTCAAGTGCGAAAAGTGTAACAAGCTTGGACATCATGTAAGAATCTGCAAAAGCAATTTCAAACAGAGGAATGAGGCTCAAGTTGCTGATCAACAGGAGGAGAAGGAAGAACAATTGTTTGTAGCAACATGTTTTACAAGCAGTAGCTCAACTGAATGCTGGCTAGTAGACAGTGGTTGTACCAATCACATGACCCATGATCAAGAACTTTTCAGTGAGTTAGATAGATCAAAGGTATCAAAAGTCAGAATCGGTAACGGTGCTTTCATTACTGTTGAAGGAAAGGGGACCGTAGCCATTGAAAGCTGTAGAGGTACAAAATTAATTTCTGATGTGTTGTATGTGCCTGAGATTGACCACAACTTGCTAAGTGTGGGACAATTACTTGAGAAGGGATTTAAACTCAACTTTGAAAATAAACACTGTTTTATTAAAGATGTCAATGACAAGGACATGTTCAGCATCAAAATGAGAGGAAGAAGTTTCACCCTCGATCCAATGGAGGAGGAGCAAGCTGCATATCCAGTCTTTGAAAACAGTACAGAGATTTGGCACAAAAGGTTGGGTCACTTTCATCATGCAGCTGTGCTGAATATGCAACGAAAGGAGTTAGTTCATGGCCTACCTCCTTTAGATTCTGAATTACCAAGTTGTGAAGCATGTCAATATGGGAAGCAAACAAGATTACCCTTCAAACAAGCAAATTGGAGAGCAACTAGGAAGCTGCAATTAATTCACACTGACTTGGCTGGACCTCAAAGGACTGCTTCACTCAAGGAGAGTAAATATTACATCATCTTCATAGATGATTTTTCCAGAATGTGCTGGATTTACTTTCTCAAATTTAAGTCAGAAGTTGCGGTGTATTTTGGAGATTTAAGCGATTGGATTGAAAAGCAAAGTGGTTGCATGATTCAAGCTCGAGGTCCGATAACGGCAAGGAGTACACTTGAACAATTCAACTTGTATTGTGAAGAAGCGTGCATTGAGCATCGCTTAACAACTCCCTATACCCCTCAGCAAAATGGAGTTAGTGAAAGAAAGAATCGGACGATAATGGAGATGGTCAGATGTATGCTTCATGAGAAAGGATTACCTAAAGAATATTGGGCGGAGGCTGCAAACACTGCTGTATTCCTACTAAACAGACTACCCACTAAAGTCAGATGGGAAGACTCCTTTTGAGGTTTGGTATGGCTATAAACCCCTTTTGAAAAATTTTAAAGTATTTGGATGCTTGTGTTTCACTCATGTACCGCAGATTAAGAGAGACAAGCTTGCCAAAAAAGCTGAACCAAGTATATTTGTGGGATATAGCTCGGTTTCTAAAGCTTATAGAGTTTTCCAACCTCAGGCAAAGAAAATTCTAATAAGTAGAGATGTGCACTTCATGGAGACTGAGAAATGGAGCTGGACTGATGCAGAAAAAATTTCAGCTGCTGGCCCTTTGAAAAATCAAGATGAGTTAGTTGATCATGTTCCTGTAAGAGGCACCAGATTAGTCTCTGATATTTACCAGAGATGCAATGTTGCAGTCCTTGAACCTGCTGGATATTGGGATGCAAAAGAAGATCCCAAATGGATGGTTGCAATGCAGGAGGAGCTAGCCATGATTGAAAAAAATCAAACTTGGGAACTCGTTGAAAAGCTCTCGAACACGTAAAAATCATCGGTTTGAAGTGGGTGTTTAAGACAAAGCTGAATCTTGCGATGGCTCAATCAACAAGCATAAAGCCAGATTAGTAGTAAAGGGGTATGCTCAAATTTTTGGTGTAGATTTCTTTGATACATTTTCTCCAGTTGCTAGACAGATACCATTAGATGCTCTAGCAACATGCAAATTCATAATGGATGGAAAATCTACCAAATTGATGTCAAGTCAGCATTCCTAAATGGATTTCTAGAGGAAGAAATCTATGTTGAGCAACCTGAAGGCTTTCCTGTGAAAGGACATGAAGACAAAGTCTATTTATTAAAGAAAGCTTTGTATGGTCTGAAACAAGCCCCGAGAGCTTGGTACAGCAGAATTGATGAATACTTATTGAAATTAAACTTTGTTAAAAGTCCTAATGAATCCACTTTGTATACCAAAGGTGATCCAGCTAACTTTATTGTGATCTCTTTATATGTTGATGATCTCTTGGTCACAGGCAGTAATGTTGAACTTATTCAACATTTCAAGGAAGATATGATGCAAGCATTCGAGATGACAGACTTGGGAGAGATGTCTTATTTCCTGGGTATGGAAGTTGAGCGAAAAAATGGTGATATCTTCATTTGTCGAGAAAAGTATGCGAAAGAGATCCTAAAGAAATACAACTTGGAGGATTGTAAAAGCATGAATACTCCTATGTGTCAAAAGGAGAAGCTATCCAAGGATGATGGAACAGTAACAAGTGGATGAAACACTCTGACAAGTTTAATTGGTCGCTTAATGTATCTCACAACAACTAGACCAGATATCCTATATCTTTAAATGTATTATCAAGATTCATGAATCAGCAAAAGAACCTCATTTCAAAGCAGAAAAAGAGTGCTAAGGTATGTTAAGGGGACCTTAAATTATGGTGTTAAATTCATCAATCACAAAACTTCAAACCGCAAGGTTACTCGATAGTGATTGGGCGGATCTCTAGATGACATGAAGAGTACTTCAGGCTATTGTTTTGGCTTTGGGTCCGGATCTTCTCCTGGTGTTCCAAGAAGCAAGAAATTGTAGACGGTCAATCACAACGAGAACTTTATAGCTGCCACAAAGAACTGTTAATCAAGCCTTATGGTTGAGAAAAATACTAATTGACTTGCATTTGGAGCAAACAACAACTACAGAAGTAATGGTGGATAATCAGGCAGCTATTGCTATCTCAAAAAATCCAGTCTTTCATGGAAAGACAAAACACTTCAGCATCAAACTATTTTTCCTTAGAGATGTGCAAAGAGAAGGTGCCGTTTGCTTGAAATACTGCAAAACTGAAGACCAGCTGTCAGATATCTTCACCAAAGCTCTTTCAAGAAGCAGGTTTGAGTTGCTAAGAGAGAAGCTTGGAGTTGTCAATCACTGATACAAGGAGGAGTGTTGAACATGTATCACTGATTTATTTTTATTTTTTTATTAGTTTATTTTGACTAAGTCTTTAGTAACTACTGTAGTCATGGGTATTTGGTTTGTTAGTGGCTTAAGTTAGTGGCTTAAGTTTAGGAAGATATTTATTATTTTTCAGCTTCAGAATTTCTATTTAAGAGCAGATTATCATTCAATAAAATTATTCAATTCCTTCACCCTGAGTGTTCTTTACGTTTTAACACCAACAGTTTGCAATACACAGCCTACCAGCCAACTCATTCGTAGAATATATATGTATTTCTCTCTCTTCTAATTTTATATATATATATATATATATATATATATATTTCTCTCTTCATATTTTATAACTGGTTTTCTGCATATTACAGTTCCCTGTCAAATATTTTTCTAACAGATTAAGCAAAACATTTTTTTTTATCAAGCAACAGTTAAATAAGCATGGCTGATACTTAGGACAACCAAAGTTGTCAAACTGAGGGTCAATCATTGTGAGCAAAACTTCATAATCAAGGGATAATTTTTCCACGGATCAAAGGTCAATATGACTTATGGGTTGCTAGCACAAAATGGTTTACATTTTAAATTTCAGTGTCATCATTATATTATTATATAAATTTTTAATTAAATATGATTATTTTATCGTATGATTTTCATTGATAAAATTTGATGACAATAGAATTTTTTATCAAATATTACTTTACATGGAGATGTCGTGCAAATTTGGAATGAATTTTCCAACGCAGATCACTGGATCAATATTAATTGTAACTTGTAATGAACGTGGATCTAACAGCAAAGATATAGTATATAGAAGATCAAACTCTGAAACAGGATCAAAGAATATTAATAGCTGATCTTGTCTTATCTTTTTAATATTAGTTTGTTTCAGTTTGCTGTCTGCAGTATATGGTGTCAAAAAGGTATGATTACATGCATCCAGATTCGCTCACCTAATTTGGCTACCACTCTGTTCAAACTTGAAAAAAGACTAGTCATTAGACATTTCCAAACCAAAACTAAAGCATATTTAGCTAGCTACTTGACTTGCATGATTACTTTGATCAATAAACCAAAACTTATAAAGTGAATATGAATAATTTATGAAAAACAAGGTTCTCATTTGATAAATCAAACATGGTGTTAAAATATGAAGAAAGTAAATGGTAGAATAATGATCTTTTTATGTTAAGAATATAAATGGTGGAATAATGATGATGTAAATAATGAAATAATAATCCAATTATATTATCAAGAATTACTAAATATGTATAGTTATAAAAATAATCTTTTTATTTTAAATTTTTCCATTTTACATATCTGTATAATAATTAATTCTGAAAAAGGGTATATTAAATCAATAATTATGAAAAAGTTAGCTTAATACATGGAAAAGAAATCAAAATAAATAATTATCTTTTGCAAGTTTAGTTATATGGGAAATCAAATAAATTTTGTCGAGATTGTGGTGATTCATGAACAAGAGGAAAAGGAAATACGTGTGGAAGAAGCACAAATAAGTGATTTGGATGGAAACCATATTCACACGGTAGACAGAGTCATTCATTGGCGTAGGACAAGGAGGACTTGTTTTCTCATATTCAAATTTGGGAAAGCAAAGAAGCCTTATTCAAAGGAGAAAAAAGTTAGACTAAGGTGGTGGTAGGAATTAATGAATGCCAATGTCTGAGTCAATTTTCCCTTCTTAATTTCCACAACACCTAAACTATGAAACCAAAGCCAAACCATTATTTCACTTCCTCACCAAACACTTGATCAACCCTTCTCTCTCTCTCTTTTTCTCTCTGCAAATATGCCAGGTTTCTTATTCCTCATCCTTTGGTTCCTGGCATCATACACCACAATTTCACTCTCCACAAACACATTAACCTCAACACAAATTCTCTTAACAAACCAAACCTTAGTGTCACCAAGCAAAGTCTTCGCTTTAGGCTTCTTCAAGGAGACAAATTCTGAATGGTTCTTAGGCGTATGGTACAACAACATCAACAACCCAACAGTTGTTTGGGTTGCCAACAGAGACAACCCTTTAGAAAACTCCACAGGTTTTCTCAAAATCGGAGACAACCAAAATCTAGTCCTCACATATCCATCATCACACAACAAGCCCGTTTGGTCCTCAAATGAAACCAAAGCTCAAAACCCAATAGTTGAGCTTTTAGACACAGGAAATCTAGTTCTCAGAGAAGAAAATACAACCGACCCCACAAAGTATCTATGGCAAAGCTTCGATTTTCCAACAGATACACTCTTACCCGGAATGAAGATGGGTTGGAACCTAGACACTGGTGTAGAGAAACACTTAACATCGTGGAAAACCACAGGGAGTGACCCTTCAAGTGGGGATTACACTTTCAAGATAGACACTCATGGAATACCTGAAATTTTCTTAAGAGATGATCAAAACATAACATATAGAAGTGGACCTTGGAATGGTAAAAGATTCAGCGGGGTGCCAGAGATGGAACCTGACACAGATTCTATATACTTTAATTTTTCATATGATCAACACGCTGTGTACTATTCTTTCTCCATTGGAAACAGTTCTATTTTGTCAAGGCTAGTTGTGACTTCATATGGTGAACTTCAGCGTCTAACGTGGGTACCAAGTCGAAACATTTGGACAAAATTTTGGTACGCGCGTAAGGATCAATGTGATAATTATCTTGCGTGTGGTCCTTATGGTGTGTGTGATTCTAATGCTTCACCAGTTTGCACGTGTATGAGAGGGTTTAGTCCAAGGAATGAACAAGCCTGGAATTTGAGAGATGGATCTGATGGGTGTGTGAGGAACACAGAGTTAGAGTGTGGGAGTGATGGGTTTTTGCTAGTGCCGAACGTGAAGTTGCCAGAGACAAGTAATGTGTTTTCAAATAGGAGCATGAACCTAAAGGAGTGTGAGGTTTTGTGTCGTAGGGATTGTAATTGCAGTGCCTATGCTAACATTGAGGTAACAAATGGAGGCACAGGTTGTGTCACTTGGACAGGTCAACTTTTAGATATGAGGAAGTATCCTCAAGGTGGACAAGATCTTTATGTTAGATTAGCAGCTTCTGATCTTGGTATGTTAATTATCTCATTCTCTCATTCTCTCTCCCATGTTGGTTTTCTTTTTGTGTTTTTGTTCTGTTTGTTCTCTGTTTCTTACTTGTGTGGTTGTGTTGTTAGAGATTACAATAGGCTTAGGGTGTTGGTTGCATTTGCATTAAATTTGAAAGGAATTAGAATTAAGATAGTAAAACAATGTCATTAAGGTTTTAGAATTTATATAGTGGAATTGACATTACTAGCTAGAGTCCTAGAGTAGATTAGTCTAGTGTTGAGATTACGAAAATGATAGTAATTACATTTGTGTGTGATAGAAATGTTGGTGTGGCTGCGAGACAGAGTCTCCACCAAATACCTGCACGCCAAGTCTCATTTGTCTAGTTCAAATTTAGAATTTGTGTAGGATATTTATGTCACCTAATAAAAGAAAAATTTACTGCTATTTTATTTTATTAATAGATAAAAGGTAGTTTTAATTAAAAAATAAATAGGTTTAAAGTATTTTAGGTAGTTATAGTACTTTTTTTTTTATAATAGTATTGAATAGAAGTATAAAACCTTTCCTTTCAATAAATTTTTGTTATTTAATCAAATATCAAGTTTTTAATCACATAGAAGTGAATCTCTCAATTGATATTACAAGTACATAGTTGAAAATTAATTCTTTTTTTCAATTTCTTGGTGCCGCCCTAAACTTGTTTTCACATATGATGTGGGCATGTGGCATATAACAAAGAAAAGAAAAGGAAAAAAGAAAAAACAGAGAGAGATGTGTCTGCAGGTGGTTGTTTCTGACTTTGGAAAATAAATATGAACGCAATTGCATTTATTCACTGATTAATTGCAATGTTTTTCATTCCCTTGGTTGGGTGAGCTAACGTAAGAAATAAAAAAATGCTTGATTTTTTTCGTAATAAATAAAAATGCTTAATATTTTGTCTTTTTCAAGAAAATGCTTATTTCTATTTTGCACGTCACTAGATTAAAGAACCTTTTTTCTAGAAAGGCTGGGCCCAACTCACTTTTTGGTATGGGCCCCACGGAAATGGTGTTGTGGGCCGAACTTTTTGACTTGTTAGGTTTTCTTTTTTGGGCCGCACTAGAGCTACATTCTTTTCTCAATCATGATGGCTATATTCACGTTTACATAAATTATTTTTCCAACAAAAACAAAACATTTACACTGATTTTTGCATTTATATCGTTATTGTGTAGAAAATTTAGTATAAGATGAACAAAGAGAAACAATGATGTTGATTTAACTATAGAGTCATTATAATTACATATAATTTTCAAGCATTGATAAGTCTTAGTTTAACAAGGAAATGTCATTGACCCAATTGTTGAGTTTATTTCATAGCTAGCTTAGCTAAATGTGACTACTTGTTGATATTTGATTAGGATTTGGAAAAAAGTTTGTGTTTGATGAAAGTGGAAAAAGGACTCAGTTAGTGTCATGGACCACGCTAAGTTCTTAGAGGTTGGTAGGATTTTGGTGGGTATGCACTGTTACAGTTGAAAAAGGTTAAGGACTAACAAAAGCTTCAATTTTTTTTTTTTTTCACATTTTGGTGGAACTAGACATCATTCCAAAGTTGCATGTCTATATCAAACGAAATAGTCTAACAAATTCAAAAGAAAAAAGTTTCTCAAATTTTTTCTTTACCTTTTTGTGAATGTGATTTTCTTTAATAAGAAAAACAATGATTAAAATGTAATCTTGTAATGGAAACTAAGCTAATTTGATTGGTTTCCTTTTCATGGTCCTTGAAAGAAGTGAATTTCTATAGCCAATTTGGCAAGTTATCTTTTCTGCATAAATTTAGTGCAAGCATAGCACATTGAATGTTCCCCTGTACTTAGTAAACAATGGTTGCACACTTTTTATTGTAAGCTTGTAGGTTCCTTCCACGTTGGTTATTGAAAGTGTGACATAGTTTTCTGTCTTTACTTTTTTACTTATGATGAGTCCTCATTTAGTTTGTGATTGCTTGCATTAACACTAGAAAACCTATCTTCAACATGTGATCTGCAGGTGGCTCTCACAAAAGAAACCATATAGGTGAGATTGTAGGAATTACAATTTCTGCAGCTGTTGTAATTTTGGGATTGGGTGTGATTTTCTGGAAGAAGAGAAATGTGATAAGTTCATCAAATGTGAAGACAAGCCCCAGAGGTAGTGTAGTGTCCCTCCAGATAATGTTAAGTATATACTATATGGTATAATAAATGCAGTTGTGCTAGATGGTAAAATCTCTTGTCTTGGTTCATGCCACAAAACCAGGTTCTTTTCAAAGAAGTAGGGATTTACCAATGAGTGAAGGTTTGTTTTCAACTAATAGAGAAAATACAGGAGAAAGGAACATGGATGACATAGACTTGCCACTGTTTGATTTTAATACCATAACAATGGCCACGGACAACTTCTCTGAAGCAAATAAACTAGGACAAGGAGGCTTTGGCATTGTTTAAAGGGTAGGTTTATTTTTATAGCCCCCATCAAAACTCAAAATCACAATGCATCTATACAACAACCATACTAATAGGAGTTTTTTATGTGTATACCAGGGCAGATTGATGGAAGGCCAAGATATTGCTGTCAAAAGGTTATCAGAAACCTCCGGACAAGGAATTGAAGAATTTAAGAATGAGGTCAAGTTAATTGTCAGGCTTCAACATCGAAATCTTGTTCGGCTCTTCGGTTGCTGCGTTGAGATGGATGAGAAGTTGCTAGTGTATGAGTACATGGAAAATAGAAGCCTTGATTCCATTTTGTTTGGTAAGTTTAGATTTTTTGTTTTTTAAGTGCGGACATGTTTTGCTCAATTTAGTTTTATTTTGATATTCATATACTTCATAACAAATAATGTCCCAGACAAAGCCAGAAAACCCATATTGGACTGGAAAAAACGCTTCAACATTATATGTGGCATAGCTAGAGGACTACTTTATCTGCACCATGATTCAAGATTCAGGATAATCCATAGGGATCTCAAGGCAAGCAACATTCTACTTGACAGTGAAATGAACCCAAAGATATCTGACTTTGGAATGGCTAGACTTTTTGGCTCAAATCAGACAGAAGCAAACACATTAAGAGTTGTTGGAACATAGTGAGTACCACAGCATTGAAACATAGTACCCTCTAAAAGACCAATTATGCTTATTATATTCATATATATTTTTTTAAAATGTGCAGTGGTTATATGTCTCCTGAATATGCTATGGATGGGACCTTCTCAGTGAAGTCTGATGTTTTTAGCTTTGGAGTTCTAGTGCTGGAAATTATAACTGGAAAGAAAAATAGAGGATTCTATTACTCAAATGATGATATGAATCTTCTAGGGAATGTAAGTGAGACTGCTTCTTTAATTAGAGTGCTACTTAGTTGATAATATCGTTTATTAATAAACAGCTGATGTTGTTTTCTTGTTGTAGGCTTGGAGGCTGTGGAGAGAAGGAAATGCATTGGAACTCATTGATTCATCAATTGGTGATTCAGATTCATCATCTGAAGTTCTTAGATGTATACACGTAGGGCTCTTGTGTGTCCAAGAACGTGCAGAAGATAGGCCAACAATGTCTTCAGTGATGTTGATGCTGAGCAGTGAATCTGCATTAATGCCACAACCCAGAAATCCCGGGTTTTCAATAGGGAGGAATCCTCCAGAGACTGATTCTTCTTCAAGTAAGCAAGATGAATCATGGAGTGTGAACCAAGTCACGGTCACATTGCTAGATGCTAGGTAGGCAAAGAAGCATAACATCACTTACATATTTGTATATTCCTTAAAAGTTCAAAAATATATTTTGTACATCTTCCTTCCTCTCATAGTTGCGGCGTCTTTGAGATCTACTTTGATCTTGTTCTCGTGTAATATGTAAGAGATACCTTCAGTGGAAAATACTGCTGAGTTTAAGGCTTGAAATTACTTTTTGCCGATGATATCTAGAGTCATTATTTGCCCACTGATCCATGTAGTTGTCTCTATGCCTAGCAGTTGCAGACTTAGACATTGTCTTAAACTAAGCCAAGCTTAAAATCTAATTTGATTTAGGGTCAGTTTGGATGAGATTCTCTAGAAGGACTTCTGGGACAAGAAAATAAGAAGAAAAAAAAAATGAAATTTACTTCTCTAGAAGGTAAAATTAGTTTTTTATTAACTAATTTGTGGAAGTTTATTATTCTTTTAACTTTTTTAAAAGAGTAGGACTTCATGCATATTAGTTAATGAGAAGTTAATTTTAACTTTTGAAGAAATGAATTTCATTTTTTTTCTTATTTTTCCTCTTATTAGTCCATTTAGAGGAAAAACATCCAAACTGGTCCGTAATGTTGAGTTTAATTTTGATATGGCTTACATTTTTCTATACACTCACCCAATATTTGTTGATTCCTCCTTTAATGTTGGACATATTAATAACTATCATGTTAGTGTGTAACACATTCAATGATGCGGCAACACATATTGGAAAGTGTAAAACCGTTGTAGTAGTTTGGAGAATTAAGATTCTTTTTCTTTTTTATATTTAGCAGGTGTATAACCCGTGTGAAGAGAGAAAGGGTTTTCTCTTGATTAATAAATAACGGTAACCTTCTTCAGTTCTTGGGGGATTCCTCCCATGATCATGAAGAGAAACTAATATCTGTTTCATTAGAGATTGGACAAATATCTTTTGATAAGAATATAAATTATATAATGAAACTTTACAGCCGAAAGGCTCAGAATTTGAGAATGTTTTCCAACAACTAAGAAAGGAAAGTTATTCTGTAGGGCCTTCATGTGATGCACCTACAATGCTCTTTCTTTCTGGTTCTATTTCACAAAATATTACCAAACGGCCTATCAGCAATTGCAATGGAACCTATAAGCTAGCAACTAATTTCGAGCTTCTAATAGAGTGATAGTTACAGAATTGTTACTAAAACTCTCTTGGTCGCTGTAACCCTGAAATTCTGACCCTTCAATAAATCCAGGCTTCTTTGGTTGGGCAAGTGTAATGCTTTCATTGCTCAACATGAAAACCACAGATGACATAGTTGGTCTGTCTCTAGGAACCTTTTGAACACACAAGAGACCAACTTGCAGGCACCTTAGTAATTCTGATGGAATAGTTGTGAGGTCCAAATTGACATCCATGAAGTCCATCACTCGTCCCTCTTTCCATAATCTCCATGCCTAGATAGTTTAAGAAAAGGTTAATACTGGTAAAGGTAATGATATTACAAAGAAAGATCAGAAACTGGATTTTATAGTGAAGTCAATATAGCACAGCATGGGTTTTAGTTACCTGCCCCAACAGATTATTTCCATGATCTGGATGGTTGAAAGTATTATTTCTGATGCCACTTAATATCTCTAACACTATAACTCCGAAGCTAAATACATCAGACTTGAGGGAAAGAAGTCCATTTACTGCATACTCAGGGGACATATAACCACTACACACACAAACAATAAACAACATGAATTTTATTTTTTCAGAAGAAATTATACTATCAAAATTTATATTATCCTAAGTAAATCTTAGAAATTCATCATATAGCTTACACTGTCCCAACAATTTTTTTTGTTTGTAATGTAGAATTTTCTCCTTCAAAGATGTGGACCAGACCAAAATCAGAAATTTTGGGGATCAATTTGTTGTCTAGTAGAATGTTACTAGTTTTTAGATCCCTGTGAATGATGGTTAGTTTTGAATCTTGATGGAGATAAAGTAGTCCTCGAGCAATACCCACAACAATTTCATATCGCTTCCTCCACTTCAAAAGTTTTCCCTGTATAGGATCTGAGGAAGAACAGAAAGAACTCACTTAGCCATTACAAAAATGGTTATCAGAAACAAAAGAGTAGAACAGCATAATGAATGATATGCAAGCAGAGTTTTACCAATGATTAGTGTCAATTATACTTGTTTTATATCACTAATTTTCATAAGCTTATCTCCTTCTATTGAACTATAGCTTTGCTTACATAGTAAATATAGTCCATAAGTATAAGTAAGTATAGATACTCTATAAAATTTGAATTCAAAGAGTTATATCTAATTTTTGTTCCCTTTTTACCTTTAGGAATTAAAGATAAGGTGATAGAGACAAATTTTGTAGCCAAAGAGAAGTTCAACTAGCTGAGGAAATACACTAGAAGTGGAGGAGACAAATTCACCTCTGCACTGAGCATCACTTTGTCTCTATGCTCAACATGAAGATCCAAAGAGGTCCCGTATGTGTGGCAAAGACCACGCCAAGTGCCATTATGGCTAATGCTTTATGTGAAGCTCAGTGCAATACTGTTGGTACAAGAGGATTTGAATCAGAATAGAAAAACAGAAAATGCTTCATTCATTACCAGTTTTTCTTAAGGTTGATAATCTGATACATATATTGAAAAAGAAACTAAAGTCCTGCTACCTAACATGCATGGGTTCTCTGCCCAAGCATCATTACATTTCTGAACACACTCCAAAAGGCATGGGCTATTACACTTTTATCAGAAAATACATTAACTCTTACTTAAAGCATAAAATAAAATAAAAACTGTCACATCACAAAATACAATTAAGAAATTTCAGCTGCATCAACACTCCTCCTTGAAATTTCTTATGGACACTCCAAGCATTTCTCTTAGTCTTTCAAATCTTGCTTTTGGAAGAGCTTTAGTCAATATATCAGCAACTTGAAGATCAGAACAGCAATGAATCAGCTCAATCTCACAAATTTTGATAGCTTCACGAACAACATGAAATTTTATTTGAATGTGCTTTGTCTTTCCATGTTGAACAGGATTTTTAGCAATAGCAATTGCTGATTTGCTGTCACAAAGAATATCAGTAGCTTCCAATTGTGGTACTCCCAAATCAAGTAGAATTTTCCTCAACCAAACAGCTTGGTTTGTTGCTGCAGCTGCTGCCACATACTCTGCTTCAGCAGTAGATTGGGCTACAATTTCTTGCTTCCTTGAGTTCCAAGAGAACATGCCAGAACCTAAGGAAAAACCATAACCAGTAGTGCTCTTCATGTCATCAATATTTCCTGCCCAATCACTATCAACATAGCCCATCAAACTTCCATTTTTACTTGGCTTGTACCATATTCCAAATTCACTAGTGCCTTTCAAGTACCTAAGCACTCTTTTTGCTGCAGCAAAATGTATCTCACTAGGACTTTGCATAAATCTTGAGAGTAAGCTTGCTGCAAACATAAGATCAGGTCTAGAAGAAGTAAGATAGAGTAGACTTCCAATAAAGCTTCTATAAAGAGAAGCATCAATTTTTCCAGCCCCATCTTCTTTGGAAAGCTTCAAATTCTGCACCAAAGGAGTAGGAACAGCTTTGCAAGACTCCATTCTGAACTTCTTCAAGACTTCTTGTGCAAATTTCTTTTGATTCAGAAAAATTCCTTCTTCAGTTTGATGAACTTCCAGGCCTAGAAAATAGTTCATTTCTCCTAAGCTAGACATCTGAAACTGATTTTGCATTTCCTCCATCAGCTGTTGCACTTCATGTTGATTACTGCTAGTTACTAACAAATCATCAACATACAAAGAAACTATTAGAGAGCCACCATCCAACAGTCTTTTCACATAAAGAGTTGCATCATTTTCACTCCTCCTGAAACCTTGACTGCAGAAATAAGCATCAATTTTGCTATACCAAGCTCTAGGAGCTTGTTTTAGCCCATACAAAGCTTTATGAAGCTTATATACCTTGTCTTCGCTTCCTTTCACAACAAAGCCTTCAGGTTGAGCAACATAAATTTCTTCAGTCAAATTCCCATTTAAGAATGCAGATTTGACATCTAAATGCCAAATTTTCAATTTCATTTGAGCTGATAAAGCTATGAGAATTCGAATGGTATCCATTCTTGCAACTGGAGCAAATGTTTCTACATAATCAATTCCTGGTTGTTGAGCATAGCCTTTCACAACAAGCCTGGCTTTGTATTTGTTGATGGATCCATTAGATTTAACTTTGCTTTATAAATCCATTTAACTCCAATAACATTTTTGCCTTGATTTTTCAACTAGGCCCATGTCTTGTTCTCTTCAATAGTAGTTATCTCCTCCTTCATAGCATGGTTCCATTCTTCAACCTTACTAGCTTTTTCAAAGCTGGTGGGTTCAATTACAACAACATTACATCTATGATAAATATCGAAAAAAGAGGTCTAGTTCCTCTCACGAGGAAGTCTTCATCAACCTCTTCTTCTTCATCTTCAATGGTGTTGTCTAAAGAAGGCAAAAATGAATTCTTTTCCATTTGAGAAGTCTCCCAATTCCAATATGCATCTTCATTCACCTTTACATCTCTGCTGATAAAGACTTTGCCTGAATCAATTCCATAGACTTTATAGCCCTTAGATTTTGAGCTATAGCCTATTAGAATCCCTCTTTCAGCCTTCTCATCCAACTTACTTCTTTTCACAGTTGGAACATAACTGTAGCAAGGTGAACCAAACACTTTCAGATGTCTAATGGATGGTTTAACTCCTCCCCCAGCTTCAATGGGTGTCATTCCTTCTACAGCTCTTGTAGGAAGTCTATTTTGGAGATAGACAGATGTGTTGACAGCTTCTGCCCAAAAAGTCTTTGGCAATTTTTTCTCAAAAATCATGCATCTAGCCATTTCAAGGACTGATCTGTT
Organism: Hylodesmum podocarpum; assembly: GCA_026586105.1. Classification (NCBI taxonomy): domain Eukaryota; kingdom Viridiplantae; phylum Streptophyta; class Magnoliopsida; order Fabales; family Fabaceae; genus Hylodesmum; species Hylodesmum podocarpum. Next base: position 2,106,257 of record JALJEV010000424.1, on the reverse strand, counting down.
TTTTCTCTCTGCAATTCCATTTTGTTGGGGTGAATAACTCCTTGTGAGTTGGTGCTCAACTCCCAAATCTTCACAAAATTCATTAAATTCAAAGAGAGTATACTCCTTCCCATTATCGGTTCGAGTTTCTTTAAACGACAATCTCCTTCAATTTCAACAAGAGCTTTAAATTTCTTAAAAACAGAAAAAAACTTGATTTACTGTTTAAAAAATAAACCCAAGTCATCCTTGTCAAATCATCTATGAACAAAATGAAATACTTCTGCCATTGAGTGAAACGGTTTTCATAGGTCCACAAACATCGAGTGCACTAACTCAAGCTTCTTGCTTGCTCTCCATGTAGTGAACTTGGAAAAGACAATCTATGTTGTTTACCAAGTTGGCAACCTTCACAGACTTCAAAACAACTTGAATAATTGGCAAATCTTTGACAAAATTATTCTTTTGAGCAAACCAATAGATCTAAAATTATAATGACCAAACCTCTTGTGCCATAACTTAGAATCATGTTGATCTTGCTAACTTTGCATTCATGTTCAGAAAATTAAATTCCAATTAACGGAAAACTTCTTTTACTCATCTCTACTTCAAATAATTCATGACCTTCAAGATCGCAACCACACAACTTTTTTCTTTAAACAACAAGGTATAACCATTTTGCATCATTTGTCCCACACTCAACGAGATTTTGATCCGGTTCGAGCACTAAAAAACATCGTAAATATGTTTCATACTTCCGTCAGCTTTGGATCTCAACAACTCCTTTACCCGTGATAGCAAGTTTATCTCCATTTCCAATCCTCACCGATCCTCCCGCTGGTTTCAAATCTAAGAAAAATCTGGTTTGCTTGTCATGTGTTGAGTGCAGCCACTATCAATAAACCAAGTGTCTTCACCCTCTCAATTTCTGTATTTTTGGCCATGAACAATAATTCTTCATCCTCCTCAATTTCGTGACATTTGCTTTTTGAGGACTCGATTTTTGGTCTGCTGTTTCAGCCTACAAAACCTCTCTATATGACCATATTTGTTGCAAGTATCTACATTGTATTGGGGGAGGTGTCTTCCCCTTGTACCAGCAATCATCTTCTTTGTGACTGGTTCTTTTTACAAATCCTACACTTTGGAAAGTTTTCTCTTTTCTTTGAGTCTTTTCCAATGCATTCCAACAAACTTCTTCTCTCCTTTCACCATTGGACCTTTCCCTTTGTGCTTTACTTGTAAGGTGTCTCTGTGACTCTTCTTGTCTAAGAAGTCTCCTTTGCTCTTGAGCTTGAAGAGCATTTACAAGCTCACAAACTTATCTTTGAAAGATCCTTAGACTCTTCAAGTGAAGAAATCTTAGATTCAAACCTTTCGGGTAAGATTACCAAAACTTTCTCAACTATTCTGCTCTCTCGAAATTTTTCTCCCAACAATCGATTTGATTCACAACCTTCATCAATCTGGTCATTAAATCTTTTATGCTTTCAAACTTCATTCATCTTTAAAGCTTCAAACTCTCTTTTGAGATTGAGAACCTGCATTTGCTTAGTCCTCTCATTCCCAAAAAACTCTTCTTGAATCTTCTCCCAAATTTCCTTTCTTTGTGTCCAGATTTGAGATTCTCATAAAAACATCATCATCCATAGCGAGTGCAAGATGGTAAGAGCCTTTGCTCTTTTTGCAACTTGCTCACCTGTGAAATCTCATTTGAGCAACGGGATTCTCCTCCAAAGTGGGTTCATTCACCGTTCAATTGCTTCCCGAGAGATCATATGCTTTTAACCGAGCTCTCATCTTCACCAGTTTTCATAATTCATTCCCTGTGAATACAGGAGGTCTTGGCATGATGGAACATTGTTGAGGCCATTTAGAAGGTTGGGTATTCTGAAAACAGGTTGGGTTCACTCTAACTCTGTTTCTGTTTCTGTTTTCTCTCAACACTCAAGTTTTTCTCCCAATCCCTCAAGATCTAACTCAAGGTTTTCTCACAGTCCCTCAAGATCTCTAAAGCTCTAGATACCAATTGTTGGCACAAGAGGATTTGAATCAGAATAGAAAAACAGAAAATGCTTCATTCATTACCAGTTTTTCTTAAGGTTGATAATCTGATACATATATTGAAAAAGAAACTAAAGTCCTGCTACCTAACATGCATGGGTTCTGCCCCAAGCATCATTACATTTCTGAACACACTCCAAAAGGCATGGGCTATTACACTTTTATCAGAAAATACATTAACTCTTACTTAAAGCATAAAATAAAATAAAAACTGTCACATCACAAAATACAATTAAGAAATTTCAGCTGCATCAACAAATACTTATGAAAACCCTACCTTGAGCAATGGCGCTAACACAGAACATTCTCATGATCAGTGCCAGAAGCCACTTGACACTTGATAAAGAACACAGACAAAGGCTTTGAAGGAGGCTTACTTAAACACACATAGAGATATTGAATACTGAAGAAAATGTTGTGCTAGGACAAAAAGTTGACTCCAAGCTATACCAAGCCTCCATTTTGTTGACTTCTTCATTTCTTCTCCATTTTGTATATTTCTCATGGTTAGGAGTAGCTAGTTTCACCCTTGTTAGAATTTGATATAACTAAGTTAATTTTCATGTAACTACTCTTTGTTATTTATTCAATATTAACCTCATGTTATTTCTCTTTCTTCAATGCTTAATGCCTGTTTTGACTTAATTACCTTTAACTTGTTCTCTATCACTTGAATATTATTGGGAAAAAATGTTCGAGTTGTATGAATTGAGGAGAGAAACTAATAGACCTTATTGCTAGGATAGAGGAAGGTGTATTAGTCATCTTTTTAACCTTTATCCTTGAGGCAAGTTGCTCAGTTTAAGTAAGAAATTTATACTCCTTCATCTAAGGAATTAAGGTTAGATTATAACTAGGATTGAAGATAATTTGGTACTTGATTATTGAATAAATATGCTTTGTTATTCATGAGAAGAAGTTTAGTGAAGTCAAATCCCAAAGCTTTTCATTTTATTGCTAAAAATCAATTCAACCTACCAAGTGTGTGTGAAAATTCCTAAACCAATTTCAATAATTTATTTGAATCATTTACTTTAGTTTACTCTTGCTATTTATTTTTCCAACAAAATCACCTTGTTAGATTAATTACTAAAGATTTAAGATAGTAAAAATGGTGACAGTTAGATATTACACAAATTCCCTGAGAAAACGATATCTGGTCTTGTCGGTTGATTACTTGAACAAAATGGTACACTTGCCAATGAGATGACAACCAAATAGAAAGCAGGGAAATTAAAATGTTTTTGCATTCATGGTATTACCAAAAAGGAAGTGGTCCAAGCTACTATTTGGCATGTACTCGTAGATCAACATTCTTTCCTCTCCTTGAGTGCACCCTCCCAAAACATTGACAAGATTACGGTGTTGGAGTTTGGCTACTAATCCAACTTCATTCATAAACTCAGAGATGCCTTGCTTTGAGGTTTTTGAAAGCCTTTTCACAGCTATTTCTTGTCCATGAGCCAATTTACCCTGATTTTGAAGGAAATAGCTTAACTGGTAAGGAAAAATAAAAGCGTACTTCTTAATGAAAAAATAAAAATAGAAGAGAATTTACCTTGTATACTGGGCCAAAACCACCTTCTCCAATCTTGTTCTTAAAAGAAAAATGGTTTGTAGCAGCCAGAATAGTATCAACATCAAAAAGAGGAGATGTTTGATCTTCATTATAATTTCTATGTCCTGCGACTTGAAGAAACAATTTCCACATGGTTTGAGCTTATCAGAGACAAACTTTTTTCTTGTGTAACTTAAAATACTAGATAAACTTACTCAACCATTGCATGCATATATGATATACTACCAGTGGTCCTTTTTATAAGATACAAGTTATACTGTAACTTACACCAACTTTTTTCTAATGAAAAGAGTTGGAGGTAGTACTATTTAGCCAGATAATAATTTGGTTGTGCCACCCTAGTTAAACTTTGAAAAACCAAAGTTGAGAACAATTCCCAATATAAAGAAACAAATTGAATTGCTTAAGAATCTTACCCATATCATCGGTGATCCTCTGATTTATATACTTCTTACAAAGGTACAAAATAGTACACAAAAGAAGCGGTGCCACCAAAGACGCCAAAATAATCCATGCTATCTTTCTCCTTTTACTAGCATTAGCAGTGGACTCTTCACAAGAACCAAGAAGATGCTAATGTTTTCAAACAGATTTCTTCAGGAGAATGAAGATGTGAACATAGAAGAAAACATAATCAAGAATGCATTTTATTTAAATGCAAATGAATAAATATTTTGTATCTTCATTATTATGTTAGAAAAAAGACATGTCAAAACAAATAGTACAGATTTAGTTCTTGGCATTAGGAAGAAAAAAGAAATGGTCAGAAAGGGAGCACAGACATGAATTCAATCTTCCTCTTTAATACTAAGGTATGGGCAAGTTATGAAGGAAAACACTACATGCCATGTTAAAGCAGAACGGTGCAAACCTGTTTCTGAAGAGGCTAATCTTACATAAAGATCAAGTTGTCCAGCTTCTTCATTTATAAGCCGCCTAATGTCAATCAAGTCCCCAAACCAAAGCAAGCAACCATGAGGCCCATCATTCATGGCAGAATTAGCAAAAGCAGTGCAAGAACAGTTCTTCAAGCACTCTACCCTACACTCTTCAAGAGTCATGCTATTATTAGTCCAAAATTGCAACAACATGGGTAATTTTACCCAGCTTAATTTCTGAAACTGATCATCTTGTGTGCAGTTTAACGGTTTTCTCCTGATGCACCCACCAGAAGGATTAAATGAATCCCATTCTTCCTGTGATTTGGGTTTGAAGCCTTCCAAGCAATCACAGTAAAGAGGAACATCCCTAATATTGCAAATACTATTCACCCCACAAGCTCCATAATAATCACAAAAGTCTTTTCTTGCCTCATACAACTCAGTCCACTTAAGATTTTCGTTGTCCCAATATATATCTTTCAAGCATTCCATCATCCCTCATCACAAACCTTGACAATCTATCTCCAGGATCATCCCAATACACCATCTCATTGCTTGTTACTGACAGGCGTGGCCTGAAGGCTGTAATTCCTTTAAATATCCAATTATCTGAATTAAAACGTGTTCCATCCCAAATCCCACTTCTGAATGTGATGTCCATTTCTTGGCGGATTTCAAACTCGGGAAATTCATTATGGTCAAGCCTGCAAGTATAGTTTCCAGCAGAGGGGTCATTAGCACTCTTCCAAGAAGTCAAATATCTGTTGAGACCCAAGTTCTTATCCCAACCCAACTTCAAGCCAGGTAACAATGTATCTGTTGGATGATCAAAGCTTTGCCATATGTAACTATCAGAATCACTGTTCTTTCCATCCATCAAAACTAAGTTTCCTGAATCCAACAGCTTTGCAATTGGTTCCTGGATTGATCTTGTTAAACTTGTAGACCATATTCTGTTACCTGCTCCATCAAAAAGTACAATATTCCCACCAGCAACGATGGTTAACTTTCCGCTTGAGTCATTAAGTGGTTTATCTCTGTTTGCCACCCAAACTACGGTTTGAGGCACAATATTCTTGTACCATATCCCTATATAGTAGCTTTTGGAGGTTCCTGGAGTGAAGAAACCAAGAGAAAAATTTTGTCCAGAAGAATTGAGTTGTTGACCATCTGTAAGGGAAGATGTTGGTGTCAAGACATCAAATGCACATGAAATTTCCTGAAGGATTGATAGACAAGAAAAGGCAGAAACAATAACAAGTTTGATCATCCTCACTCCCTCTTCATCAAATTTGACAGTCAAATTCAATTACAGACACAAAGTTGCACTTGAATTTTACATACTATTATAGAGAGAAGGGTTTTGACTTTTTAATTCATAAAGAAATGGTTTCTAGTCATACAAGCAATTTCAGTTAATATCTCCTACTATAAAATCCACTATGTGAGACCAGGGATGAATTGAAGTAACGCAATTCAAAGTTCAAACACCATGACAGGTTTGTTGGGAGATTTTAATATTGGCAAGGTGATTTAACAGTTATAAAAGGATGTGACTGGTTAATAGATTTGTATATTCAAAAGTAAAAGCGTTCTCCTCGGAAATTTCTTGAGGAATAAATTAATGTTTGCAAACTTGAAACTTTGAAGTCTTACATGTTAGGATTGACTACAGGCTAAAGTGTGTAATCTTTTTATATACTTATGTTAAAAAAGAAACAAAGATACACTTGTATTGCTCAAAATAATTAAGTATCAATTTTTTATATGTAGGAATTGAACACGAGTGTGAGAGGCTTTAATACAACTCACTCATTCTACTTGACCAACTAAACTAGACCCCTTGAGTAATGAGAATTTAGAATTTTTGTTCTTTATATATTTAGCAGGTGAGTAAACTATGTAAAGAGAGGATGGATTTCCTTTGATTAATTAGTAGTGGTAACTTTCTTGGGGTCTTTCTTGCATCATCATCAAGAGAAATTAATCTGTTTCATTGGAGATTAGACTAATCACAAATATCCTTTAATAAGAATACAAAGAAACAGCAGAAAATATAAAGTTATTCAGTAGAGCTTTATGTAATGCACCTACAGTACTCTTTCTTTCATTCAACTCTTGTTCACTTTACAAAATATTACCAAACTGTCTACAAGCTTCTCTAACCAACTATGTTGAGAGAAAAATTGTAATGGTTTATAAATGAGCAACTAAGTTCGAGCTTCTAATAGAGTAATAGTCATAGCATTGTTACTAGTACTAGAACTCTCTTTGTCACTGTAACCGTGATACAGTAACTTTTCTTCGAAGAAACCAGGCTTCTTTGGTTGCTCGAGTGCAATGCCTTCATTGCTCAACATAAAAACCGCAGAAGACATAGTTGGTCTGTCTTCAGGTAACGTTTGAACACACAAGAGACCAACTTGCAGGCACCTTTGTAATTCTGATGGAACAGTTTTAAGGTCTAAACTAGCATCCATGAATTCCACTGCTCGTCCCTCTTTCCATAATGTCCATGCCTAGATATTTTTAGAGAAGGTTAATACTTGTAAACATATTACAAAGAAAGATTAGGAAGTGACTTTTTAATAGTAAATGCAATATTACATTGCAAGTGGTTTATTTTGGTTACCTGCTCCAACAGATTATGGTCATGCCTTGCATGTTTGACTTTGAATTTACTACTTTTGATTCCACTTAATATCTCTAACACTATAACTCCAAAGCTATATACATCAGACTTGAGGGAAAGAATTCCATTTACTACATACTCAGGGGACATATAGCCACTGCACACATTATCAACAAACAATAATCAGCATGAATTTAATTTTTTTAGAATAATTTGTAATGTAAGAAAATTATATTATTCTACGTACATCTCAGTAATTCATCATATAACTTACACTGTTCCAACAATTTTATTTGTTGTTACTGCAGAATGATCTCCTTCAACAATGTGCGAAATACCAAAATCAGAAATCTTGGGGTTCAATTCACTGTCTAGTAGAATATTACTAGTTTTTAGATCCCTATGAATGATGGTTAGATTTGAATCTTGATGGAGGTAAAGTAGTCCTCGAGCAATCCCCACAATAATTTCATATCGTTTCCTCCAGTTCAAAAATTTTCCTTGCATAGGATCTGAGGAAGATCAAAGAGAGCTTAGTAAGTCATCATAGAACAGATTATCTGAAGCAAAAGAGTAAAATAGCATAATAGGTGATATGCTAGCATATCTTTTCCAAGTTGGTTACAGATATTACCAAAAATGAAGTTGTCCAAGCTACTATTTGGCATGTATTCATAGACCAACATTCTTTCCTCTCCTTGAGTGCACCCTCCCAAAACACTCACAAGATTACGATGTTGGAGTTTGGCTACCAATCCAACTTCATTCATAAATTCTGGAATGCCTTGTTTTGAGGTTTTTGATAACCTTTTCACAGCTATTTCTTGTCCATGAGTCAATTTACCCTGCTTTTAAAGGAAAAAGTTAAGTTGATGAGGGTAAACAAAAAACACACTTCTTAATGGACAAAAGAGGATTCACCCTGTATACTGGGCCAAAACCCCCTTCCCCAATCTTGTTCTCAACAGAAAAATTGTTTGTAGCAGCCAGAATAGTATCTATGTCAAAAAGAGGAGACGCTTGATCTTCATTATGATTTCTCTGACCTGCAACTGGAAGAACAATTTTCATATGGCTTTAAGCTATAACAGCCAAACAGGGGTGTGCCAAAAAACTGTTGGAACCAAACCGATCCAAACCGCATTCTAAAAGCCGTTTACTTAACCGGGTTTTAATAAAATGGATTAGTTTGATGCGATGCAGTTCTTTGAAAAACCGATCAATATATACATAAATTGTGGTTGAACTATGTTTAGAAAATATATGATATACTACTTAGTTAGAAAATAGTTTGGTTCTACTGCTCTTGTTAAACTTCAAAACAACAAAAAGATAATGAAAAGCATCACTAAGCTTACTTGATCTGTCTATCAGCTGAGTTCTTGGTTGAATTTATGAATGTGAATTTTAGAATGAATGCGTAAAACTATAGCTATTATGCATGTCCTAGTCCAACAAAAAACTCTTGGATGGAAGAATCAAAATTGAGAAGAATTCATAATATAACTGAACAAGTTGAATTGCTTAAGAATGAAACTTACCCAAATCAGTAGTGGTCCTCCGTTTCATATACTTCTTAGAAAGGTAGAAAACAACACAAAAAAGCAGCAATGCCACCAAAGGTGCCGAAATAATCAGTGCTATCTTTCCCCTTTTACTGTCATTAGAAGTGGACTCTTCACAAGAATCAAGCAGATGCTAAAGTTTTAGTACACATTTCTTCAAGAGAATGCTAACGTAAGCATAGAAGAAAACCTAATCAAGAATATATTTTATTATAATGCAAATGAATGAAGAATTTGCCTATTCACTATATGTTATTGCTGGTTGCCAAAAATGAAGCTTGTCAAAACAAATAGTTTAGCTTAAGTTCATGAAATTTGGACGAAGAAAATTATCAGAAAGATGCCTAAAAGGGAGCACAGACTTCTCAATTTTATCTTCCTCTTCCATACCAAAATAGAGACTTATTAGGAAACTAAACACTAAATGTCATATTAAAGCAGGGCTCATGCATACCTATTTCTGAAGCAGCTAACCTTACATAAAGATCAAGTTGTCCACCCTCTTCATTTATAAGCCTCCTAATGTCAATCAAGTCCCCAAACCAAAGCAAGCAACCATGAGGCCCATCATTCATGGCAGAATTTGCATAAGCTGTGCAGGAACAGTTCTTCAAGCACTCCACCTTGCATTCTTCAAGACTCATGCTATTATTAGTCCAAAATTGCAACAACATGGGTAATTTTACCCGGCTTAATTTCTGAAACATATCACCTTGTGTGCAGTTTAAAGGTGTTCTTCTCATGCACCCACCTGACCAATTGAAAGAATCCCATTCTTCCTTTGAATTTGGTATGAAGCCTTTCAAGCAATCACAGTAAAGAGGCACATCCTTAATATTGCAAACACCATTCACCCCACATGCTCCATAGCCATCACAAAAGTCTTTTCTTGCCTCATACATCTCAGTCCACTTAAGATATTTATTGTCCCATATATATCTTTCAAGCATTCCATCATACCTCATCATAAACCTTGTTAATCTATCTCCTGGTTCATCCCAATACGCTGCCTCATTTCTAGTTACTGAAAGTTGTGGCTTGAAAGCAGTAATTCCATTAAATGACAACCAATCATCTGAATTGAAACGGATGCCATTCCAAAGTCCACTTCTGAAGGTGATGTTCATTCCTTGCCGGATTACTAACTCAGGAAACTCGTTATCATCAAATCTATAGGTAAAGTTTCCAGCAGAAGGGTCATTAGCACTCTTCCAAGAAGTCAAATATCTGTTGAGACCTAAGGTTTTATCCCAACCCAACTTCAAGCCAGGCAACATAGTATCTGTTGGATGATCAAAGCTTTGCCATATGTAACTATCAGAATCACTGTTCTTTCCATCCATCAACACTAAGTTTCCTGAATCCAACAGCTTTGCAATTGGTTCCTGGATTGATCTTGTTAAACTTGTAGACCATATTATGCTACCTGCTCCATCAAAAAGTACAATATTTCCACCAGCAACGATGGTTAACACTCCACTCGAGTCATTGAGCGGTTTATCTCTGTTTGCCACCCAAACTATTGTTTGAGGCATAACATTCTTGTACCATATCCCTACGTAGCGGCTTTTGGAGGTTCCTGGAGTGAAGAATCCAAGAGAAAAATTTTGTCCAGCAGAATTGAGTTCTTGACCATCTCTAATGGAAGATGTTTGAGTCAGGACATCAGCTGCATGTGACGTTTTCTGAAGGATTAGTAGACAAGCAAAAGCAAAAACAATGATAACAATTTTTTTCATTCTGACTCTCATTAAATTTGACAATCAATTTCAATTATAGACATGAAGCTGTAGTTGTATACTTGTATTTTACATCCTAACATATTATAATGAAAAGAGGTTTGACTTTTCTATGAATAAAAGGTTGTTGCTAGCTAGTCATATAAGCAATTCCATTTAATATATCTTATTATAAGAAACACTGTGCAGGGAAGACTAGCAATGACACGGTTCAAACCCCACGAGTAGTTTAGTTGTTAGTGGAAGATTTTATTATTGAGAGCCTTTGAATGGTGATATGCTAACCTTTGAATGGTGAAGACCCTTGTAAATTTTAAATATGAAAACCTTTTTTTTAGAAATTTCTTGAGGAATAAATTAATATTTGCAAGTTGAAACTTTAAAGACTAAAATTTTAATGCTAACCGCTCTACCAAAATCAAAAGTCATTTCATGATTTTCATTTTCATTTGATTACGGGTATAATTGAGGAAGTGTTAATATTTTATCTAGCATCTAATATTCTAGACTCTCTCCTTTGTTTTTAATTTTTCTTTTAAAGTTCTAGTTGTTTTTTTTTATTTCTAGAAATTTGTATTTGTTGATTTAGTTCTTTTCAATGTGTTACAGTCCTTTTTTATTGTGTTTAGGTAAGAGATTTGGTAAGTTCTAGTTATTGAAATGTTCAATTTCAACAAGTTTTACAAATTCGTACCATTAACAGTAATGGCTTATATGTCATAAGCTAATGTTATGCAATTCATATTCACCCTCTCTCTGTTAAGCGGGTAATCACTTTTTCTTTGTGATTTATGCAACCAGAATCGCTCTCTTTAGTAGTTGGCCTCTACCATGGATCATAATTTAAGTGGTCCACCTCTATGAACCATTAGATATACTAATAAAAAAAAAAATTGATGATTAAAATTGTCAACCTTATACATATAAATAATTTAATAATACGCGTTGTAGTGTAATCCTCATATTAAACTTGATGATTCAGGTAACATAGACACTACGTGTAAAAGAAACGCTGAGTGGACTTGAATGAGGTTTCTGAAACAAAAAATGACAAAAATCTCCAACGTTAGACCGATCCCATTTTATTATTGTTTATTGGAAATGCTCAGCTACTGACTCACTTCTCAGAGAAACATGCAGTGTAACTTGAAGATTATTATATACTCATATTTAAGACCAATGGATGGTTAAGATGAATTCACATAACCCTCTCATGTTAAACTTCAACTGAGAAGATATTCTCCTAAGTCAAGCTTATTCGAGTATTTTTGTTCAAGTAATTTTCATGTATGCTCACTGAAAATTTTATCAATCAGACACAACTTGCAATTTACATCTTATTATAGAGAGAAGGATTTGACTTTTTACTTCATAAACAAAAGGTTTCTAGTACTTGCAATCAATTTCAGTTGATATTATTGTCATAAAATAAACTTAAATTAGGAGGATTGTTTTGCTATTGTCGTTTGGTATTCCCAGATTAGTATTAATAGTTTTTTTTTTGCATGAGTTAATAAAATCAATAATAGGTGTAGTGAGACTATTTATTAGGACTCTTGATCTATCTTTGGTATTCGAAGAGACAAACTTTTTGCCTATATAAACCATGTAAGTTTGTATGGAACATATATGCACATATATACACAGAGAGAGATCGGAGAAATATTGCCTTCTTGTTGCCAACAAATTGGTATCAGAGCTATATGCAAGGTGAGCGTGAGAACTGACCTGCTGCGAGAGAGAGTGTCGTGGTGTGCGCAGACCGAGAGCTGTGTGAGTTGAGTGTAACCATTTGAGAGATATGGCAGGTCTAACTAATGGCATCCCGCTACCCAAATTAATGAAAGGTGTCAGCTACGACTCCTGGAAGGTGCAAATGAAGGCTCTTTTCGGCTCCCAAGATAACTGGGACGTGGTCGAGAATGGGTATGACGAACCGGAAAACACCGATGGGTATTCAAATACCCAGCTGAATGCATTGAAGACTGTTCGAGCAAAAGACAAGGCGGCTCTGTATTTATTATACCGAGCTGTCGACGAATCCGGATTTGAGAAGATCTCCAACGCCATATCTTCAAAGGAGGCATGGGATATCCTAGAAAAAGCAAACACGCGTGTGAAGCAAGTACGACTTCAAACCCTCAAGGGTGAGCTGGAAAATATGCAGATGAAGGAATCAGAAGGCATATCCGAGTTCATTACTCGAGTAGAGACCGTGGTAAACAAGCTAAGTCAGAATGGTGAGAGTCTCTCATCAAACCGAGTAGTTGAAAAGATCTTGAGGTCGCTGACAGATAATTTTGAGAACATTGTGTGTGCAATCGAGGAGTCAAAGGACCTGTCAATGCTCACTGTCGAAGAGCTTGTAGGGTCTTTGGAGGCGTATGAGCAGAGAAGGAAGAAAAAGAAGGGAGAGTCCCTGGAACAAGCTCTCCAGGCAAAGGCAACTACCAGAGATGAAAAGGTGTTCTATGCTCAGAACACCAGAGGGCGAGGAAGAGGCAGAGGGCAAAGAGGAAGAGGAAGAGGAATATATGGAATCGAACAACCCAACCAACAAAACTGGCGAGGGCAAGGACGAACTCAGGGAAGAGGAAGTAGGACAAATACAAACAACGATATTGAATGTTATAAGTGTGGGCATGTTGCCAAGAATTGTTATTCAATAAAATGCTACAACTGTGGAAAACTGGGTCACATTTCTAAGAATTGTAGGTCTGAGAAGAAAAAAGAGGAACCAACAAATTTCCTCGCCGACGAGGAAGATGAAGGATTACTGATGGTGACCAACATTCCAGAAACCGAGATCAAACCAAACTATTCCGATAACTCGATTTGGTACTTGGACACCGATGCAAGTAACCACATGTGTTTTTTAAAATACTTACAAATGAGGAGTCGGGATCCGTCTCTTTTGGTGATGCTTCGAAAGTAGCCGTCAAAGGCCGAGGAACGATCTGGTATCAATAGAGAAATGGGTGAGTTGGCGAAATTAGAAATGTCTACTATTTACCTGATCTTAAAAGCAACATATTGAGCATGTGACAATTAATGGAGAATGGATACTCAGTTTTGATGAAAGACCGAGAACTACTGTTGAAGGATAAACTCGGGAGGCTCATGGCCCGAGTAGAGATGAAGAAGAACCGCATGTACAAACTTGAGTTGAAGATAATTCAAGATAAATGCATGCAACTTGATGTGGAGGACGAGGCCATGAAGTGACATTTTCGTTTTGGTCATCTTCATTTTGGTGGGTTAACCAAGTTGGTAGAAAAGGGGATGGTGATTGGACTGCCTAAAATGGAGTTCGAGAAGAAGTTTTGTGAAGATTGTATAATTGGAAAGCAGGCAAGGACTTCTTTCCCAAGGTGATCCGAGTACCGAGCAAAGGAGCAACTCGGACTGATCCATACCGACCTGTGTGGACCGATAACTCCGGAATCATTCAGTGGTAAAAGATACTTCGTCTCTTTCATTGATGATTTCTCAAGGAAGACATGGGTTTATTTCCTAAAAAAGAAGTCCGAGGTTTTTGAAATATTTAAGAAGTTTAGAGTAATGGTGGAGAAGGAGACGAGCAGGGCGATCAAAGCAGTCCGATCTGACAGAGGAGGCGAGTTTACTTTTACTGAGTTTAACAAATACTGTGAGGAACATGGGGCCAGGCGATTCTTAACTGCTCCATATTCTCCGCAACAGAATGGTGTGGCGGAACGGAAGAACCGAATTGTTCTTGACATGGTTCGATCTATGCTAAAAAGGGAAGAATCACAAAAAGGTTCTCGTTCGAGAAGCGGTGCGGTGCGCGTCCCCATGTGCAAAATAGATTTCCACATGCAAAGCAAGGAGAGAAGACGCCACAAGAGATCCGAGTGGTAAGAAGCCGAGTGTCTCTCATCTCAAGGTATTCGGTAGCGTTGCTATGGGCTAGTGCTTGAGCCAAAGATGGTAACAAAGTTTGAGGATCTGAGCAGAAAAATACATCTTTGTTGGATATGATGAGAAATCCAAAGCTTACAAACTTTTCGATCCTGTTAACAATAAAGTAGTGGTGAGCCGAGATGTTCATGTGGAAGAAACAAAGGCATAGAGTTGGGACAACTTGACCGAAGAAGGAACCAGTTTGGAGGTTGTTGCACCACCAACATCGATAATCACTGAATCCTCAGATGAAGAAGCCGAGCCCCAACAACTAAGGACGAGAAGTCTACAGAGATATACGACACTACAAATGAAATTCATGTTGTATGTCTCTTGGTCGACTCAAGACATGAGTTTTGAGAAAGCTGTCCAAGATGAGAAGTGGAGAACAGCCATGGATGAGGAGATCGAAGCGATTAAACGAAACAAAACATGGAAGCTGATCGACCTTCCTGAAGGAGCTCGACCTATTGGGGTGAAATGGGTATACAAAAAGAAGATGAATGCTGAGGGAGAAGTTGAGCGTTACAAAGCTCGACTGGTGGTGAAAGGTTACAAGCGTAAGAGGGATTGACTACGATGAAGTCTTTGCACCGGTTACAAGAATGGAGTCAATCCGACTTCGATCTCAATGGCCGCCGAACCAATGGCCGATTCTCGCAGATGGATGTGAAGTCGGCTTTCTTAAATGGAGAGTCAAAGAGAGGTGTATGTCGAACTACCACTCGGGTATATGAAAAAAAGAGATGAGAAGAAAGTCTTGAGGTTGAAGAAAGCTCTTTACGGGCTAAAACAGCTCCCTCGTGCCTCGGAATGAGAGAATTGATAGGTATTTCAAGAGGAACTGAACGAGCAGTGTCCATACGAGCATGCTTTATACACAAAGAAGTCAAAAAAGGATATGATGGTAGTTGCTCTTTATGTCGACGACCTCATATTCACCGGGAGCAATGCAAGACTAATCAAGGAGTTCAAGGAGATAATGCAGAAGGAGTTCCAGATGACTGATTTGGGACTGATGAAGTATTTTCTCGGCATAGAGGTGAAGCAGTCGGAGGATGGAATCTTCATATCTCAAGAAAGATATGCTTTGGAAATCTTAAAGAAATTCAAGATGGTGGATTGCAACCCGCCTCAATTCCAATGGAACCAGGCACAAAACTTTCAAAATTTGATAATGGAGAACGAGCTGATCCCGGGAGATATCGGAGCCTAATTGGAAGTTTGAGGTATCTTACAAGTACCAGACCCGACTTAATGCTAAGTGTTGGAATTGCAAGCAGATTCATGGATGATCCGAGCTATACACACTGGAAAGCATTGAAGAGAATTTTGAGGTATATTCGAGGAACCTTATCACTTGGTCTCTTTTATACAAGGACGGATGACTACCGACTAGTGGGTTACTCGGATAGGATCCGGTGTGGGGATGTAGATGATCGGAAGAGTACGTCGGCTATGTGTTCCTACTGGAACACAAATTTTCACTTGGTTGTCAAAAAACAACCCATTGTAACTCTATCGACCTGCGAGGCCGAGTATGTGGCGAAATCTTGGAGCATGTGTCATGCGCCCGGCTTTCAAATCTGCTAAGGCATTTGGGAGTAATCAGAAAAGAAGGGACTGTGATTCAAGTTGACAACAAGTCGGCGATCGAGTTGGCAAAGAACCCGGTCAATCACGGAAGAAGTAAGCACATTGACGTCCGTTTTCATTTCATCCGAGAACAAGTCAGAGAAGGGAAAGTCAAGCTGGAGCATGTGGAAAGTCGTGCCCAAGCTGCGGACATGTTCACAAAGCCACTGCCAACCACATTGTTGGAGAATTGTAAAAAGCTGATTGGAATGAGAGATGGAAAAAGTATTTAAGTTTAAGGGGAAGATTTGTCATAAAATAAACTTAAATTAGGAGGATTGTTTTGCTATTGTCGTTTGGTATTCCCAGATTAGCATTAATAGTTTTTTTTAGCATGAGTTAATAGAATCAATAATAAGGTGTAGTGGGACTATTTATTAGGACTCTTGATCTATCTTTGGTATTCGAAGAGGCAAACTTTTTGCCTATATAAACCATGTAAGTTTGTATGGAACATATATGCACATATATACACAAAGAGAGATCGGAAAAATATTACCTTCTTGTTGCCAACAATTATAAACTCCACTATGTTTATGTGAGATCAGGGATGAATGGAAGTGGCACGGGTCAAAATTCAAACACCATGAGAAGTTTTTTCTTTGGAAGATTTAATATTGAGATGGTGTTTTGTCAGTTATTAAAGGATGTGACTGGTGAAAACACTTTAATAAAGCGTTCTCCTAATGAATTTCTTGAGGAATATATTAATGTTTGCAAAGTTGAAACTTGAAACTTAGGAAATGTTAGGATTGACTCCAGAAGTCCAAGGCTGAGTATGTAAAAAAAAAAAATAGATTTGTCTTTTAAAAAAATAACAATATATCTCTTATCACCAAATATTTAATTTTGTATCCCTCCGAAAAAATTTGGATCACAATGGTACTCCTTTTATATCTCATGTTCAAGAAAAAAAAATTGTAATGCTAAGTAGAATTAGTATTTTTATTTTTTTATATTTAGCGGGTGAATAAACTATGTGAAGAGAGGAAAAGGATTTCCTTTGATCAATGAATAGTTTTGTTAACTTCTGGATCTTTCTTATATCATGAACAGAAATTAATCTGTGTCACTAGAGACTAACAAATCACAGATATTCTTTAACAAGAATATAAAGAAACACCAGAAAATAAAGTTATTCTGTAGAGCCTTTATGTAATGCACCAACATTCGTCTTTCTTTCATACAACTCTTGTAATAGTTAACTTTCATAAAATCTTACCTAACTGCCTATAAGCTTTTCTGACAATCTATGTTGAGAGAAAAATTGCAATGGAATCTATAAGTTGCAACTAAGTTCTAGCTTCTAATAGAGTAATAGTCATAGAATTTTTACTAATACCAAAACTCTCTTTGTCATTGTAAACATGATACTCTAACTCTTTTTCAAAGAAACCAGGCTTCTTTGGTTGGTCAAGCGCAATGCTTTCATTGCTCAACATGAAAACCACAGAAGACATAGTTGGTCTGTCTTCAGGTAAGGTTTGAACACACAAGAGACCAACTTGGAGGCACCTTTGTAATTCTGATGGAACAGTTTTAAGGTCTAAATGAACATCCATGAATTCCACGGCTCGTCCCTCTTTCCATAATGTCCATGCCTCCTAGATTTTTTTAGAGAAGAATATTAGTGGAATACATATTGCAAAGGAAGATTAGGAAGTGGCTTTTGTAGTGTAAAGTCAATATTGCATTGCATGTGGTTTGTTTTGGTTACCTGCCCCAACAGATTACTGTCACTCCTTGCATGTTTGACTTTGAAGTTACTACTTTTGATTCCACTCAATATCTCTAACACCATAACTCCGAAGCTATATACATCAGACTTGAGGGAAAGGTGTCCATTTACAACATACTCAGGGGACATATAACCACTGCACACATTATCAACAAACAATTTAATTTTTTTGAAAATAATTCATACTATCAAAAAACTATGTACTAAGTAAATCTCAGTAACTCATCATATAGCCTACACTGTCCCAACGATTTTTTTTGTTGTTACTGCAGAATGATCGCCTTCAACTATGCGAGCAATGCCAAAATCAGATATTTTGGGGTTCAATTTGCTGTCAAGTAGAATGTTACTAGTTTTTAGATCCCTATGGATAATGGTTAAGTTTGAATCTTGGTGTAGGTAAAGTAATCCTCGAGCAATCCCCACTATAATATCATATCGTTTCCTCCAGTTCAAAACTTTTCCTTGCTTAGGATCTGAGGAAGATCAGAAAGAGCTTACTTAGTCATTATAAAACAGATTATCTGAAGCAAAATAGCATAGTGGATGATATGCTAGAAGATCTTTTCCAAGTTGCAAGTAAGAGAAATAACTGTGTTTTGCATTGATGGTATTACCAAAAATGAAGTGGTCCAAACTACAATTTGGCATGTATTCATAGACCAACATTCTTTCCTCTCCATGTGTGCACCCTCCCAAAACACTCACAAGATTACGGTGTAGGAGTTTTGCTACCAAACCAACTTCATTCATAAACTCTGGGATGCCTTGTTTTGAGGTTTTTGATAGCCTTTTCACAGCTATTTCTTGTCCATGAGCCAATTTACCCTGATTTCAAAGGAAACAGCTAGTTGATGAGGGTAAACAAGAGAACACACTTTTTAATGGGAAAAGATTATTTACCCTGTATACTGGGCCAAAACCCCCTTCCCCAATCTTGTTTTCAATAGAAAAATTGTTGGTAGCAGCCAGAATAGTATCTATATCAAAAAGAGGTGACGCTTGATATTCATCATGATTCCTCTGACCTGCAACTAGAAGAACAATTTTCATGAGGCTTTAACCTATAACAACCAAACCATTTCATGCATGCACGATATAGTAGTTAGTTACAAAATAGTTTAGTTCTACTGCTCTACTTAAACTTTGAAACGCCAAAAAATAATATGAAACATCACTGAGCTTTCTTGATCCATCTGAGTTCTAGGCTGAACTTATGAACATGAATCTTGGAATGAATATGTAAAGTATAGCTATTATTGCAGTTTATTTTCTTTCTTCTTCACAAATATACATGTCCTAGTCCAAAAAAGATATGAAACTCTTGGATGGAATAATCAAAATTGAGAAGAAAAGAATCTTACCCATATCTATAGCAGTTCTCCGTTTTATATACTTCTTAGAAAAGTAGAATAAAACACACAAAAGCAGCAGTGCCACCAAAGGTGCCGAAATAACCAGTGCTATCTTTCCTCTTTTAATATCATTAGCAGTGGACTCTTCAAAAGAATCAACAAGATGCTAAAGTTTTAGAGCACATATTTCTTCAAGAGAATACAGATCTAAGCATAGAAGAAAACGTAATCAAGAATATATTTTATTATAATGCAAATGAATGATTAATTTGTCTTTTTAAAATATGTTACTGTTGTTTGCCTAGAATGAAGCATGTCAAAACAAATAGTTTAGCTTAAGTTCATGAAATTTGGACGAAGAAAATTATCAGAAATATGCCTAAAAGGGAGCACAGACTTCTCAATTTTATCTTTCTTCCATACCATAATAGAGACTTATTAGGAAACTAAACACTATACGTAATATTAAAGCAGGGCCCATGCATACCTATTTCTGAAGCAGCTAACCTTACATAAAGATCAAGTTGTCCACCCTCTTCCTTTATGAGCCTTCTAATGTCAATCAAGTCCCCAAACCAAAGCAAGCAACCATGAGGCCCATCATTCATGGCAGAATTTGCATAAGCTGTGCAGGAACAGTTCTTCAAGCACTCCACCTTGCATTCTTCAACACTCATGCTATTATTAGTCCAAAATTGCAACAACATGGGTAGTTTTACCCAGCTTAATTTCTGAAACATATCACCTTGTGTGCAGTTTAAAGGTGTTCTTCTCATGCACCCACCTGACCAATTGAAAGAATCCCATTCCTCCTTTGAATTTGGTATGAATCCTTTCAAGCAATCACAGTAAAGAGGCACATTCTTAATATTGCAAACACCATTCACCCCACATGCTCCATAGCCATCACAAAAGTCTTTTCTTGCCTCATACATCTCAGTCCACTTAAGATATTTATTGTCCCATATATATCTTTCAAGCATTCCATCATCTCTCATCACAAACCTTGACAATCTATCTCCAGGCTCATCCCAATACACCATTTCATTGCTTGTTACTGAGAGGTGTGGCCTGAAGGCTGTAATTCCTCTAAATATCCAATTATCTGAATTGAAACGGGTGCCATCCCACATTCCACTTCTGAATGTGATTTTCATTCCTTGGAGGATTACAAACTCAGGAAATTCATTATTGTCAAGCCTGTAAGTATAGTTTCCACCGGAGGGGTCATTAGAACTCTTCCAAGAAGTCAAATATCTGTTGAGACCCAAGGTCTTATCCCAACCCAACTTCAAGCCAGGTAACATTGTATCTGTTGGATGATCAAAGCTTTCCCATATGTAACTATCAGAATCACTGTTCTTTCCATCCATCAACACTAAGTTTCCTGAATCCAACAGCTTTGCAATTGGTTGCTGGATTGATCTTGATAAACTTGTAGACCATATTATGCTACCTGCGCCATCAAAAAGTACAATATTCCCACCAGGAACAATGGTTAAGTTTCCACTCGAGTCATTAAGTGGCCTATCTCTGTTTGCTACCCAAACTACCGTTTGAGGCACAATATTCTTGTACCATATCCCTATGTAGTATCTTTTGGAGGTTCCTGGAGTGAAGAATCCAAGAGAAAAACTTTGTCCATCAGAAATGAGTTCTTGACCATCAATAATGGAAGATGTTTGAGTCAAGATGTAAGCTGCATGTGACGTTTTCTGAATGATTAGTAGACAAGCAAAAGCATAAGCAAAGATTAAAAAAAATTTCATTCTGACTCCCCTCCTCATCAAATTAGACAACCAATTTCAATTACAGACACAAAGCTGTGGTTGTATACTTGTATCTTACATCCTAACATGTTATAAAGAAAAAGGGTTGACTGTTAAATGAAGAAAATGTCTACTTGCTAGTCATATAAGCAATTCAATTTACTATAAGATCCACTATGTAGGGAAGACTGGAAATGACACGGTTCTAACTTCAAACACCACGAGTAGTTCAGTTGTTGACGGTTGTTGATGGAGGATTTTAATAATAGGAAAACTTTCTTTATATAAATTTTATGAGGAACAAATTAACATTTGCAAGTTGACACTTTGAAGACTAAAAATTTAATGTTCATCGCTCAGTCAAAATCAGAAGTCATTTAATGATTTTCAGCCACTGATACTATTGAGAAAGATTCAAATTAATTTGTTGATTTAGTTTTTTCAATGTGTCAAAGTCCTTTATTATTTTGTTTACGTAAGAGATTTGGTATGTTCTAGTTTTTGAAATGTTCAATTTCAATCAACTTTACAATCTCGTGCCAATAACAGTAATGGGTTATATGTCATAGGTTCATGTTGTGCAATTCATATTCACCCTGTCTCTATTAAGTGGGTAATCACTTTCTTTCACTCGTTATTTATCCAATCACAATCACTCTTTAGTAGCTGGCCTCTACCGTGGATCATCATTTTATGTGGTCCACCTCTATGAACCATTAGATATACAAATAAAAAAAAAAATAGTGATTGAGATAGTCAAGATGATACATTTAAATAATTTAATATCACATTTTGTAGTTTAATCCTTATTAAAATATCATTTCTGAGGATCTACTTTCAACTTTACTTCACAGTCAACTTTAATCTGCAGTCAACTAGTCAATTCACAGAATATATATGTGTACATATATGTATTTCTCTCTTCACATTTTATAACTGGTCGTCTGTATATTATAATTGTTTATCAAATATTTTTCGTCTAGTTTAGTAGGTTGAACTGAGTGAGTGAATGATTGTAAGCCTAAGGTATCTGGCATTGATTCCTACCGATAAAAATAAATAAATACCATTCATCCATTTGCAAAATTCTGAACACAGAAATTTGCATGTTTATGATGCTGTAATAAATATACTCAAATTGGAACTAACCTGTGTATTTATATATAGTTCAATACAATTGGTAAAAACAATTTTTTTTTTTACTACACAATTGGTAAAAACATTCAAAATTGTTAAAAGTGTAAAATTTTATATTTGATACATGCATCTTCGAACTTCGGATTCTAAATAAGAATCAGCAAATGATGAATCTTTTAGTTCTAATGCACCCTCTTCTTTCCATAGCCTCCATGCCTATCACAACACACAATAAATTTTTCATTAGTAAAGAAAATGTTAATAAGTGGTCACCTTTTAAAAAAAGTTAGATTTTAATTTACACTTGCATGCCAAAGAAGATTTATATAACGCGAGGAATAAAACCCTCTGTTTTTCTTGGTACTAACAATCTGAAACACAATGACCCCAGAACTGAAAACATCAAATTTCACTGAAAAAGTATCCACCCATTGAGTATGGTATTCAGATGACATATTGCCACTGAATGTAAAAGAAACGATAAAGTCACAAAAATCTCAACTGTTGGACCGAACCCATTTTGTTATTGTTTGTTAGAAGAGATTTTCATCCTACACCATGTTATTTTACTTCCTGCACCATGTCATTAACATCCTAATTTTATCCTTAATATGTGTTCTTACTGAGTTTTAGAGATGTCCGAGTTCTACTCGGCCCCCTGTTTTTCAGGTGGCGGAGGGGTGGGTTCCCTCGCTGTTTAGTGTATGGTGTGTTTTATTGAGTGATCAGAATCCCCTTTAGTTGATTTAAGGCCCTCTTTTATAGGCGTTATGGGAAAATCTTATGATTACATTAGGTCCGTAAATCTCGGTGATCACACTGTCATACGCATAAATCCCAGAATATCAGGGAATGGGTACTGTTGATGGGATTGGTAGGTAATATCCATGTCAGTTGTCCCATCCTGATCGGGACTGGTAGAATGAGCCCGGCATTTGCCGGGATGAGCTCGGCGACTCACCCCAGCCCGGTACATCAGCCCCCCGAGCTCATGTTCAAGTCATTGGTCATGAGTTGTACTGGGTAGGTCGAGGTTACTGAGTAGGAATCCGGTGACGGTTAACATTCTTTAATTAACGTTTAATTTAAGTTTTATTAAATGCAACGAATGGGCCTCGCATTTGGGTAGTGGGCCGTTATAATGATGGGCCTGACCGTTACTCTTCTGGTAACGGCTCCTTTATTCTTCTTTGAGTGTTTTGCCCTTTCATTTCCTTCATTTTACCTTTCCATTTCCTTAAACTCTCTCAAGTTCCTTTTCCTCTTCTACCGCAATTACCTTTTCTTCTCAAAACTCTCTCTTCACCCTCGCCGCTCTCTCTGCTATCATTTTCGTTTTCTTCAGGCTCTTTTTTTTAGTTCTTCATCCTCGTATTTCCGCGTCCGTATCTTCTTCTTCTCACTAGGTATGTCTTCTTCTTCTCATTCTTCTTCGGCTACTCACAAGATTGAGAGAGCGCCTTCTTCCTCGTTGTTACGGGTTCAACCCGAATCAATGGAGACTTCCTCCATTGAAGTATCCACGGAGGAGACCGATCTCGGATCGGACCTCCTTCCACTACCGAGGGTCCCTCCGAGGGAGCCGAGGTACAATCCGCTCATACCGCTGAAATCTCCCCTGTTGAGATTGAAGTGAGAGAAGTCGAAGTCGCTACAGATGTAGCCGACGTGGGGAACACCCTTCCCGATGATGCCGAGGAGGGGGTAGCGAGGCCGACCAGGGGGGTCGATCTCGTTGTTCCCATTCCTGATGAAGAGCCCGACTTTTCGTGGCTCTTGCGTAAGTATCTAACCGGGCGTCTTGCCTTACCACTAGGAGAGTGTGTTAGCCATAGTGGATAAGTTTGCCATTGTAGGAGAGGATTTCGAGGATGGGGTTAATTGCCGGTGTATGTAAGCCCCATCGAGGGTTCATAGTCGGTTTCTCATAGGAGGTCGGTATGCCATCTCTCGGTATACGAGTACATGTTTAAGGAGTTTGACATAGTCTTTCCTCCTCGAATCGCCGTGAGACCGAGGTGCTCTCCTTTCTAAATGTCGCTCCCGCTCACTTCATCCGAACAAATGGGGTTTTCTTCGTGCTTTTCAAATTATATGTAAGTTGCTTGGCCTTAGGCCGAGCTCTCGCGTTTTCCTTTACTACCATCAATTGAGGTGTGGCCGCAAGGTCGGTTGGGCCTCTTTGAGAAGTGCCCGGGCTAAAGGGTTACTCACTCCTTACACTGAGTCATACAAGAATTTTAAGGAGAGGTTCTTCAAAATATCCCCAATCAATAACCATGTTGTCAAAGCCCTTTTCTTAAAGGAAGACCTATCGCCGAGGTATCCACTACATTGGTGTTTACCTCACAAATATACAAAATTTCCCGAGGAGAACCCGTCTTCTAACGTAAAATATTATACAAGTCTTAGACAAATTCCCCTTGCCTCCGAGCAAATGAGCTCGATTCACTCCTGGCTCGGCAAGATAATCCTTACCAAAGACTTCCTAGGTAATAACTTTTGACAAATCTTTGGTTTTATCATTGATTGGCATTTTTAACATGTTATCTTGTTTGTTTCGTTGCAGACTTATACGGCGATAACGCCGAATTGACTCGTCTCCTTCAAGCTCGCGCTTGCGTGCGGGTGCGAATCCGGGTGGTCCTACTCCGTCATCCGGAGCTCTCAAATTGGCTCCTCCGGCCAAAGAAATAAGCCCGCCGTTGATCCTCCTTCTCCGCACCTACCCCCGGCTAAAAGACCAAGGAGGAGGACCTTCTAAAGCCGCCAAAAAAGAGAAGAGTTGAGGAGACCGAGAATACTTCCACTCTCGCCGTCATTCCTCATATTGAGGACACATCGGTTCCTCCAACTTCAACCACCCCAAATTCCTACTTCAATCACCCCGCCTCCTATGGCCATCTCGGCCGTGGCGAGGCGAGGTCTCCCCTTCCTTCACTCGCCCGGCTCCCTCCGTGAAGACTTCTGCTAAGCTCCCTCTAGGGGCTTCATGGTGCAGCAAGGAGGGCACCGAGCCGCGTATTGAGCAGATCATGGCTGATGTCCTTCCCGGCCAATCGCTGTGGGACTCGTCCGTCCGGGGAGACCACATAAAACTTGAAGATCCCTTCCCCGCTTCATATGACACTCACTTTTAGATGCGGTGGGAATCGGGAAAGTCCGGACGGGGCCGAGGTTCTCTTAGCTCGGCTGTTGGCCATTACTCGCCATGCCAAGAAGTATGCGATTGCGCGGCTCGAGCTTCAAAGTCGGGTAGCGGAGCTGGAAAGTGCCTCCGCCGTGCGCGAATCTGAATTCGCTACCCGATTAGTTTCTTGGGGGGTGGAGGCCGACAAGCTGAGGTCGGAGAAGGAAAAGGCTGAGAAGGAAAGGGAGCAGGCCGAGCAGAATCTGGCAGCTGCCCTAGCGGCCAAAGATGAGCTCGTGCAGGAGCTCGTTGCTAGCAAGGCTATTCAGGAAGAGCTAGAAGGGAAGGTATCTTCGGCCGGGGATCGAGCTACATCTGCCGAGCTAAAGGCCATCCAGCTTCAGGAAGAAGTCGGGGTCATCTCGGGCAAGCTAGAGAAAGCTGAGAAGTCGAATGAAGACCTCAAAGCTATAGTGGAGAGAATGGAAGATGCCGTGGTGACAACCTTCAACACGGCTTTGACCGAGCTGTCCGCCAAGCATGTCTTATGGCTCCCGCTCTTGAGCCCGACTCTTTTGATGAGCTCAAGGATGTGGTTGACGGGAAGATGGTAGACTTAGCGTAAATATTTATTTTTACTACGCCTTCAAAGTCGGTCTTGAGTTGTAATGACGGTCCTCGGGCCTAATACTTTGTTATTTCTTTCAATGCAATTATTCCTTTTTGTCATTTTACCTTTTTCTTCCTGCTCGTCTTGCTTTTACTTGTGCCGCTTTATTGTATATCTATTAATATTTCCTTAGTCGACCTCCAATGAGTCTTAGGATCGCACTTAGCGAATGGTAACTGACTTCCAACGGGTCGTTACCCTTAACTTGGAAACCGGCAATGCAAGAAATAAACTAAGAGACTGGTCGTCTTCCTTAGCTCGGTAGCCGTCAAGCGTGGTTAAGAATAATAAAGGGACGCGGTCTCCTTTAACTCGGTAGCCGCCGAGTACGGTAAAGTGGTAAAGGGACGTGATGTCTCCTTTAACTCGGTAGCCGCCGAGTACGGTATAGAATGGTAAAGGGACGCGATGTCTCCTTCAACTCGGTAGCCGCCGAGTACGGCAAAGTGGTAAAGGGACGCGATGTCTCCTTCAACTCGGTAGCCGCCGAGTACGGTAAAGAACAATTAACTGAAATTTCCTTTCATTAAAGGCTAATCCGAGTACACCTAAATGAAAAACTTAACAATATACAAACCGACAATAAATTTAAGTAAAGGAAGTTAACTAAAATACGGTTTTAAGTGGCTAGCGTTCCAAGTTCTAGGAATTAGGCGTCCTCCCATCTCTTGCAATTTATAGGCTCCATTTTGATGGGCCTCAAGGATGCGGAAGGGGCCATCCCAATTGGCCGCCAACTTGCCATGAGCTCGGTCTCGTCTGGCGTCCCCGGTTTTCCTCCATACGAGGTCACCTGGAACAAATGACCGCTCTCTAACCCGGGAATTATAGCGACGGGCTGCTCTTAACTTCGTAGCCAACTCCTTTACTTTAGCTTCTCCCCGTACTTCTTCAATAAAGTCGAGTTCTTCCCTGAGGGTGGTCTCATTATCTGAGGGGTGAAAGTCAACCTCTCCATGAGGTTCACCTACCTCTACTGGGATCATGGCGTCAAACCCATAAGTAAGACGAAATGGTGATTCGTTGGTGGAAGATTGTGGAGTGCAATGGTACCCCCACAACACACTTGGTATTTCTTCTGCCCAGTCTTTCTTTATGAGGTCGAGCTTTTTCTTCAACCCACCGAGGATGACTTTATTGGCTGCCTCGGCTTGCCCATTGGTTTGGGGATGTTCTACTGACGAGGTTCGGTGTTGAATGCCGAGCTGAGATAGGAAGGTCTCGAATGTGGAATCTGTGAACTGTCTTCCATTGTCAGTAACCAATCCATAAGGTATACCATGCCGGCAAACAATTTGCCTCCACACGAACTTTTGGACTTGTCTTGCTGAGATGGTCGCTACAGGTTCGGCCTCAATCCACTTGGTGAAGTAGTCGATGGCAACAAGCAAAAACTTAATCTGTCTTTGTGCAGGTGGGAATGGTCCGAGAATGTCCATCCCCCACAGGGCAAAGGGCCAAGGTGAAGAGACGAGGTGAAGCGCGGTTGGTGGAGCTGCTGGCAAGGGAGCATGTTCTTGGCACTTTTTACAACGCTTAACATATTCCTTGGCATCTTTTTTCATGGTCGGCCAGTAGTATCCGGCTCGAATCAACCGGGCTGCCATGCTCCTAGCTCCGGAGTGCATGCTGCATATACCTATATGGAGCTCGTCCATCACATATTGAGCCTGCTCCGGAGTTAAACATTTGAGCAAAGGAGTTGAGAAGCCTCTCCGGAATAACTCTTGGTCCTCATAATGTAATAAGAGGCTTGCCGTAGCTTTGAGCCTCATTTTTATCTTCAGGTACAACATTATCTTGGAGGTAAGATATGATTGGGGTCATCCACGAGCCCGGCTCTGTACTAACCGAGTATACCTCGTCCTTATCCCAGCTCGGAGAAACAAGTATCCCTTGAATGATAGAGTGGTGTTGTCCTCCTTGACGAGAGCTAGCCAGCTTGGACAAGATGTCAGCTCTATCATTTTGTTCGCGTGGGACATGGTCAATCTCGAATTTGGCAAAATTGGAGAGCATACCTTTCACCCTGTGATAATATTGCTGCAAGAGAGGCTCGTTCACTTGGTACTCGTCCTTAACCTGAGAGGTGACCAGCTGAGAGTCACTTAGGCATTTCAAGTGCCGCACACCCATATCCGGGCTAGCCTAAGACCGGCGTGAGCGGGGCCTCG
This sequence comes from Hylodesmum podocarpum, assembly GCA_026586105.1. Lineage (NCBI taxonomy): Eukaryota > Viridiplantae > Streptophyta > Magnoliopsida > Fabales > Fabaceae > Hylodesmum > Hylodesmum podocarpum. The sequence goes on along the minus strand of JALJEV010000424.1, from coordinate 2,078,286 downwards.
TACTCGGCTTGATTATTAGAAGTCGTGAAGGAGAAGCGTATCGCTTGCTCCGCATGATATTGTCCGTCCTTCAAGAATGACTCCAGCTCCGCTCCCTTTTTTGTTAGAAGAGCCATCAACTCTCAGAGTCCAAGTGGGATCACCGTTGCCGATTTCGGGTAACTCAGTGAGGAACTCGGCCAAGAACTGAGCCTTCATGGGACCTCGGGGTTCGAACTTCAGGCCGAACTCGGACAACTCCACGGCCCAAGCCGTCATGCGACCAGCGAGATCAGGTCGTTGCAATATCTGCCGGATAGGGTAGTCCGTCCTTATGGTCACATCATGGTCGCGAAAATAATGCCTCAAACGACGAGCGGTGAAAACTAAAGCTAGCACCAGCCTCTCTACTGTTTGATATCTGGTCTCGAGGTTGGAGTGTTCGACTCACGAAGTAAACCGGGGTTTGTATCCTATCAATCTCCTTGACTAGGACTGAGCTGATGGCCACTTCCGAAACTGCCAAGTATACATATAAAGGCAACTCAGGTGAGGGACTAGTCAAAGTCGGCAGTGAGGCTATTTGAGCCTTCAGTTTGTCAAACGCAGATGCACATTCTTCATTCCATTCAAAGCGGGCAGCTCGTTTTAATAATGCGAAGAGGGGCTTGCTTTGCTCGGCAAGGTTGGGCAGAAACCGAGACAGGGCGGCAAGGCGGCCATTCAGTTTCTGCAAATCCTTCAAACACGTTGGACTCGGCATGCTAGTAATAGCCGTGCACTTGTCAGGATTGGCTTCTATTCCCCTTTGTGAGATCATGAAGCCAAGGAACTTTCCCCCTCCAACACCAAAGGCACATTTTTCCGGGTTCAATCTGATTTGATGTCGGCGTATCTCGGAGAATATTTCTTTAAGGTCGGAGGCGTGTTGAGCATGGGTTTTGGACTTCACCACCATGTCGTCCACGTAGACTTCCATGTTACGACCGATCTGAGCGTTGAAAACCTTATCCATTAATATCTGGTAAGTGGCCCCTGCATTCTTGAGACCGAAAGGCATAACCTTGTAACAATAATTAGCAGTGTCGGACATGAACGCAGTACTCGGCTCATCAGGGGGATACATTGGTATCTGATTGTACCCGGAATATGCATCTATGAAACTGAATGTCTCGTACCCGGCTGTGCTATCTACCAAGCGATCAATGCTAGGTAATGGATAAGTATCCTTGGGGCAGGCCTTATTCAGGTCGGTGTAGTCAGTGCACATCCTCCACTTGCCATTAGACTTTCTAACCATCACCACATTGGCTAACCAAGTGGTGTATATAATTTCTCGGATGAAACCCGCATCCAAGAGTTTGCTGACCTCTTTTTGAACCACTAGGCGGCGCTCCTCGCCTAGCTTTCTTTTTCGCTGTGCTACAGGTCGAGCATGAGGAAGCAAAGAAAGTTTATGACACATCAAGTTTGGATCAATACCTGGCATGTCGGCCGGCTTCCACGCGAAGAGATCGGTGTTTGCACGCAAGGTGGTTATCACATCCTGAAGAGAAGAGGTCGGCATAGAAGTACCGACCTTGGTCATCTGACCGGTCTCTTTGCCGAGTTGTATCGGTTCCAGTGGCTCGGCGAACGAGGGGCGCTCCTCTTCAAACTCGGCTCTAGGGTCCATATCCAACAGCTCATCGTTACTATGGACAGAGCAAATGTTAGAAGTCGGTCCTCTTTCTTCTTTCCTGATGGAATAAGGCGCAACCTTCAAACTGCGAGCATAGCATACTCGGGCTGTCTTCGGGTCGGCCTTGACAGTAACTATCTTACTCTTGTCGTCAGGGAACTTCATGGCCATGTGTGGGGTGGAGACAATGGCACCAAGCTGATTTAGGGTCCTCCTTCCAATGATGACGTTATAGGAGGTATCAGCGTCAATCAATATGTATCTTACCTCCAACGTTTTATAAGCATCACTTCCACCAAACGTGGTAAGGAGGTCAAAGTATCCACGGGAGTGGACTCGTTCTCCAGCAAATCCGAGCAGGGGCTCGGGGTATGGCTTGATCATGGACTCAGGAATTTCGAGCTGTTTGAACACCGACCAATACAGCACATCGGCTGAGCTTCCTTGATCTATCAACACTTTACGCACTCGCCAGTTGGCTATGGTACATGAGATGACCATGGGATCAGTCTGGTCAGGGTCATCTATGCTTTGAAGTCGGCATCAGAAAAAGTGATGGGGGGCAACATTCTCTTCTTGGGAGTCCCTATGTGATTAACGCTTCTCGCGTATCTTTTCCGGGATGATGAGATCGCTCCACCCCCTGCAAATCCTCCAGCTATTGTGTTGATGGTCCCCTTCACCTTATCCGGGTTCTGGTCGGCTTCTTTACCCCAACTTCTGTTTCTTCGCTTATTCTGGCCATCCCGGGGATCACGCTCCGAATCCCGGGGTCTTGTCTTGTAACTCGTCCCAGCATACTTTTCGGGGTGTTTCTGCTCTTCTTGAACGAACCTCCTTAACTCGCCCGATCTTACAAGGCGTTCTATCAAGTCCCGCACTTGACGACAATCTTCTGTGGTGTGCCCCGTGTTTTGGTGATAGGCACATTGCTTGGTTGGATCAGCGTTGGTGGGTGATTGAGAAGCCTTTGGGCGGTTGACCAGTTCAAGTGCACAGGCCTCCCTAAAGATTCTTTCTCGTGACGCGTTTAAAGGGGTGTATGAGGAATACGTATTGGCACGTCTTTCCTTTCTTGACTCTGGCCGACGAGAAGAAGACTCTTTTTGTTTGGGTGGGAGACCCTGCTCTCGAGCTCTGCGTTTAGCAGCCGAGTTTTCCTCTATACTCATGAAGCGGGCAGCTCGGGAACGAAGGTCGTTCATGTCAATGGGCGGTTCAGCAAAAAGAGAATCCGAGAAGGGGCCAGGGTTGAGCCCGGCTTGTATGGAATGTAGTGCTACGGCGGGGTGAAGATCAGGGATATTCCGACATGCCAAGGCGAAACGAGACATATAATCCCTGAGGGATTCCTTTTCTCCTTGCACGAGATGATGAAGGGACAATGATGTAGTTGGTGTTGGCTTGGCATCAGCAAAACGAGCCTGGAAGTGATGGTACGGGGAATCAAATGAGTCTATTGACGAGGAGGAGGGAGTGAGAAGTACCAATCCAATGCTATCCCCTTCAAGGTGAGGGAAACATCCGACAAAGTACGTAGTCGTCCTCAACCGTCATAGAAGCTTGGGTGAGGAAAGCCCGTACATGAGTTCTTGGATCTCGTGGTCCCCTCATACTTATCTTGAGATGGCCATCTCCAAGACTCGGGGACCCGGCGGACGAATTGCGGGATGAATGGATGCAAATTCCATACATTACCCCATCCCGGTGTACGAGGGGGCCTTGGTCCGTGAATGGCGAGTTATCTTCTTAGAGCTCATGCTTCCGAGCTCGACCTTGAGCACTCCCATGAGCTGGGGATGCGTTTGGCCACACTCGAATGCCAGAATCTGCATTCTGCGTTGCCGAACCTCTTTCATCTTCGGCGTTTCGGGGTTGACTGGGACTAGCGCGTGAGTTAGATCTAGACTCCTCCCTATGTCTTGGTTCCTCATTCTGACTAAGACCAAGGGGAGCTCTACCATTTGTCCCTTGATTCCTCTGTCGCAAAGTCCTTAACTCCAAAAGGTCCGCCTCTCTCTCGTTGTTGAAGAGCGGCTAGGTTCGCTGTGTGCTCGCAAAGCTCTTTCGCTCTCGATTGTGGACTCGCAAAGCCTCCATGCGAGCCTCCATTCTTTCCCCGTGCCTCGACCAAGGCGGCCTCTATGCTTGATTGTATGAGGTCGCACGGCGGGATCCACCGTGGCGTTAGAGTGATTGCGCGTATAGACCATCTTGTTCGAATGAAAAGAACTTGAGTGTGCTCTGAAGGGCTTTTAGAAACGAGAATAAGATTGTGGTGGTGGGATAAGGGATTATCTCGCCCCACGGTGGGCGCCAAATGTTCTTACTGAGTTTTAGAGATGTCCGAGTTCTACTCGGCCCCCTGTTTTTCAGGTGGCGGAGGGGTGGGTTCCCTCGCTGTTTAGTGTATGGTGTGTTTTATTGAGTGATCAGAATCCCCTTTAGTTGATTTAAGGCCCTCTTTTATAGGCGTTATGGGAAAATCTTATGATTACATTAGGTCCGTAAATCTCGGTGATCACACTGTCATACGCATAAATCCCAGAATATCAGGGAATGGGTACTGTTGATGGGATTGGTAGGTAATATCCATGTCAGTTGTCCCATCCTGATCGGGACTGGTAGAATGAGCCCGGCATTTGCCGGGATGAGCTCGGCGACTCACCCCAGCCCGGTACACTATGGATTTTTAAATTTAGAACCCTTCAGATTCGATAATATGTAGTGTAAAAAATGTATTATGAAATTTCAAATCCGTAATGCATATTTTTACTTTACATATTTGCAAATCCATCTATAAATTTCCATATTTTGAAATGCAAATACTAATGGATTATCTAAATTTGTAGTTCAAATTTTCAAAATATTTAAATTCACGTAAGTAACATTAGTCTGTTCCGAATTTGTTTTTCAATAATAATCCATAAGCTTAAAAAAGTAAGCAGGCGCAGGAAGAAATCCATAAACTTTCAGTCAGATATCCTCGTTCTTAAGCTAGAATCCATTATTTAAGTCCTTTTATTCTAATATATTAGTTAAGTGAACATACATGTTATCACTTTTTGAAGCATATTGTTTAACAAACGTACATGATTGCACAAGAGTGATTCCAAGCAACATGGGAATACAAAGAAAGTGATTGTGCAATCTAAAAATTTGAAAAATCTAAACTGAAAGTAATATCCTACTAACAAGGTAACATTGCATCACACATTCTGCTTATTTCCGATAGAGCTGTTGACAATTGAATCCAATTTTTCCCATAATTTTCGTGTCCGTAATAGTGTGAAAAGAAAGTCCGACTCCAAGTTGTTTAAGAATAGTGGCGTTGAGTTTCTCGACCCTTTGTCTTAGGATTAGTCAGTTCTATTTCTCGATGGAGGCAAGGGAAGGGATATAACTCAACGGTAGAGTGTCACCTTGACGTGGTGGAAGTTATCAGTTCGAGCCTGATTATCCCTAAACCCAATGTAAGTTTGAGTAGTGCTACGCAGTCAACTCTAATATACAGTCAATCAGTCAATTAATTATCTAACTCATAAAATGTATATTTCTTTGTATTTCTTTTATCTTTCGTCTTCATATTTTATATTTGATAAATAAGTGTATGTGTATTCATGGGTGGAGTCACATGTAACGTTAGGGGCCTCCCCCCAAAAATTTTTAATTTTTTTTTTCTTATACGTATATAATAATAAATAATAATAATTTATATATTAATAATAATTATAATATATATACAAAAAATATTTTAAATAAATAATTGTAATTATAGTTTTACAATTTTAAATGAAATTATAATTATAATATTCCTAAAATAATTATTTTAAATAATAATTATAATATATGTAAATAAAAATTAATTATATATATAAATAATAATTTATCATAATGAATAATAATACAATAATAATAAATTTTAATTCCTGACGATTTTTAATTTTTGATTTATAATTATATATCTAATTTTAAAATCATACATGTTTAAAACTTTTATTTAAATATTTTTTAATTTTAAAATTTGTAAAAGATAAAGAAAAAGGGGAGTTGAATTGTGTTAATTAAAAACGTTAGATTATGATTATCCTCAGACGAAACAACATTTATATTGAAAGATTGATTTTAATAAACAAACGTTAGATTATGATTATCCTCAGTTAGTCAACTAGATGAAACAAATAAACACAAGTATTTTTATACTGGTTCGTCTATTCAAGACTACGTCCAGTTACCCATCAACAACTGAATTTTCACTACAAACCTTGAAAAGGTTTACAAAGTATTGTTTGAACCCAGCCACTTCTGGCTATTACAAGATATTCTTTGCTCCCAGCCTTCTCAGGCTAAACAACCAAGGTATTCTTTGAACTCAGCCTCCACAGGCTAATACAAAAGGTATTCTTTGAAACACAGCCTCCTCAGGCTAAATTACCACACAAGTGGATTTGAAAAGATGTTTGAAAACAAAGATTTTCCTCTTCGCAGAGAGGGTTTTACAATAAAGTTCTTAGCACAGAATTGAGCGAATTCTCAGAAGATGGGATAAGAGAAGCGTATTCGCCAACTGATTTTGCTCGGGTTTTACAATAAAGTTCTTAGCACATAATTGAGCGAATTCTCAGAAGATGGGATAAGAGAAACGTATTCGCCAACTGATTCTTGATGCTGTGAAGTCCTTTTATAGGCATCTTCTTCAAATAGCCGTTAGACTCATTTGAATGCCGTTGAGAGTCGTTGAAAAATCTTCTTGAGAGCTTTCCAAAAAGTTTGTCAGTTGTACTTTTGATTGTTGAAGAGTCGCAGCGGATATAGCGGACTAGATTGTGCGCAGTACTTTTTCTGACTTGTACAGAGATGTGACAAAAGGTGAAGACTTTTTTGACTTTGGTGTGTAAGCTCGAATCCCTATACTGATCTTGGATGCTTCTCATGAGTACTTCTTCAGATTTGAAATCTTGGCGCGAATGACTCAACTTGACTTCACTTTTGAACAATGTATTTCTTCAGTCTTCAATTGTTGTTGTTTCGTCTCATCCTATCGTCTTAAGACTTCACTCTTTGACGACGAAGGGGCTTTAGCTTGAGTAGTCTTCTTCCGTCATGCATGTATCGCCTCGATGGTTTGGCTTTTGGGCGACGCTTGAAATTTCACCTTTGAAGGGTCATGTTTCGTCTGTGCTGGTTTCGTCTTAGCAAGTCTTGGGTAGCTTGGTTTCGTCTGTCTTGTAATTAATCAAAATCTTGAGACGTTAATCATCTTTGATCTAACAAAATTTTTAATATTCATCTTCCTATTTAAATGACTTTTAATTTCAAAATTTTTAATATTCATATCCATATTTAAATAATTTTTAGTTTCAAAATTTTTAATATTCATCTTCCTATTTAAATGACTTCTAAATTTAAAACTTTTTTATATTCATCTTTAATTTTAAACTCTCATCTAAATTATTTTTAGTTTGAATTCTTTTAATATTCATCTTTAATTTTAAATTTTCACTTTCATATTATATATTTATTTAAGAAATTATTAATCATAACAACACAATTTTTAACCATTGATAATGTATTTTTTATTATCTTACACATAAATTATAATTAAATAAACTAAAATAAATTTGACATACTTTTTAAAAGTACACTATCTCATTTTAAAGAAATTAAATAAAAAATGTAAAAAATAATAAACTAAAATGAAAAATAAAGAAAAATAAAATTAAAATAAAAATTAATAAAAAAATAAAAAAATAATTATCCTGCTCCACTCTTGTTAATTATAATTTTTAATTGGTAATGTATAACACTTAAAAGCTTATGAATATATATTAAAAATATTACTATGTTATTAATGAATTTATGTATAATAAATCTTTAAGAATATAAATAATAAAGTTAAAATAAAAAAAAAGAGAAAAAATTAAATAAAATTGAAAAAAATTTGCCTCCCTCTAACTTTGAGTCTAGCTCCGTCCCTACGTGTATTGTAGTTATTTATCGAAGATTTCTCATTTAACGCATACCAAGAAACTCATTCAATGTTCCCAAATTTCTAATGTTTTTGGCACCTCCTCCACAAGTTAATGGAAAATAATCAAAATGTAGGTTCTAGATGCAGAGAATGGGGGATCAAGGAAAAGAAAAAAGATATTGAAACTCCCAACATTCTATTATTTAGAAACAATGGATGGTTATGTGTTTTTTTATTGTTAGTTTGGTAAAAAAGTCTTTGCTGCTATCTGTTTCCAGCACTCATTGACTAAGAGTCCATGCAGTTCCTTTCACTTGACATGTCACGTTAAAATATTGTACTATTTAGTTATCATAGCATAATTAAAACTTTTGTGGTATGATATTTCAAACTTTTGCCCCATTTTCTTCCTTGTTCTCTGTGTAGCTCCAATGTTGTCTCATCAACAAAAGTTGGTGTTGTTGAGTCTGATGACCTAAAGTTGACGTTACATGAGATGTTAACATAAAATTAACTGTTCAACAAAATCAAACAATCTCGTATTAGTTGATTCACAGCACATTCCGTGGTTAAACCTCTTAGTAACTTGTTTGCTAGTAAAATTGCAAAATAATTTATGAAGACTTTAAAAGTTACACTATCAAACAATGTGATACATTGAAATAAATAAGATTACACAACATGAATTTCCAACACAGTTGCACATTGGGTTAAAAAACAAAACATTTCATGTGATCTTTCAAAAAGAAAACAGGCCCCTTAATGTATACCTACTCCCAATTGTAGAATTCTTTTGCTTAATTTAACTGGCCAATTAAATTCAGAGTAGTCAACTTAAGATTTTGGGAACGGTGAGATTAAAGAACCACAGTTTTCTTTTATAAGTAGTAACGTGAAAGGATCAAATTACTCATGGAGAAAACAGAGGTCACCCTTTTATTTCATGTTACTTGTTGCTATTTGATACTCTTGTTTCCTTTAGCTTTGGAAGCAGATGATGCAATAACTCCACCACAAGCCATCAGTGGCAACCAGACACTAGTCTCACCAGCCCAAAATTTTGAACTGGGTTTCTTCAGTCCTAGAAATTCCACTCACATCTATCTTGGAATATGGTATAAGCATATTCCAAAACAGACAGTTATTTGGGTTGCAAATAGAGACAAACCACTAGTTAACTCTGGTGGCTCCTTGACATTCAGTGATGATGGCAAGCTCATCCTTCTCAGCCACACAGGAAGTGTTGTATGGTCCTCAAACTCATCTAGACCAGCCAGAAACCCAGTGGCTCAGCTTCTAGACTCTGGAAACTTTGTCTTGAAGGACTATGGTGATGAGGGATATGTGTGGGAGAGTTTTGATTATCCATCAGACACCTTGATACCAGGAATGAAGCTTGGATTGAACTTCAAAACTGGCTTGAACCGGCATTTGACTTCTTGGAGAAGCATTTCTGATCCTTCTTCAGGAGAATTCACCTACAGTGTGGATCCGCGTGGCCTTCCTCAACTTTTTCTTCACAAGGGAAACAAGAAGGTCTTCAGAAGTGGACCATGGTATGGAGCACAATTCAAAGATGATCCGGTTCTCAGTGCAAATCCAGTTTTCAAACCGATATTTGTTTTTGATTCTGATGAAGTGTCTTACTCTTATGAGACCAAAGACACCATCATTTCAAGATTTGTGTTGAGTCAGTCTGGATTGATTCAGCATTTTTCATGGAATGATCATCATTCCAGTTGGTTCTCTGAATTCTCTGTTCAAGGGGACCGTTGTGATGATTATGACCTTTGTGGTGCTTATGGTTCTTGTAACATCAAAAGCTCCCCTATTTGCAAGTGTTTGAAGGGTCTTGAGCCTAAGCATCCACGAGAATGGGAAATGTATGAGTGGTCAGGTGGATGTGTTAGGAAGAATTCAGGGGTTTGCGGCAATGGAGATGAATTTAAGCATTTTACAGGAATGAAACTGCCAGATGCTGCTGAGTTTCATACAAACTACAGCATCAGCATCGATCACTGTGAGGCAGAATGCTCCAAGAACTGCTCTTGTGTTGCTTATGCCAAACTAGATATAAATGCAAGTGGCAAAGGCTGTATTGCTTGGTTTGGGGATTTATTTGATATAAGAGAAGTTTCTGTGAATGGACAAGATTTCTACCTGAGAGTTCCAGCTTCAGAAGTAGGTAAGAACTTTGAAGGTATATGCTGACAATCATGTCATATTCTAGTCCAATTTTAGCTGTCTTAATAAATCTGGTTTTTGAGTAAGCAAACTAATAAGATTTTAGTACAATAGTGCATTTATCATATTAGATATTCTTTGTTTCTCAATAACCAATGCAGTTTTGATTTTCCTTAAAACATGCTTAAATGTATATTGTATATTTAGTCTTTATTTTTGGTGTTAGGTTCAAATGTTGATGGAAACAGAAGGACAAAACTCATACTATTTCCTGTGACTGCATCTGTAACTTCAGCAATTATTGCATCGGCATTATGGTTGATAGTTAAGAAATGCAGAAGAAAAAGTGGTAAGTGTATCTTGTAGTTCTAGTTTGAGAAGATAAATCTCTTGTACTTTACAAACCGTAGTGTCCGTTTATTAGTATTACTGATTAATTCTTGGCTCTTTGCCTCTGTATGCAGCCAAAGAGACAAGTAGTCAGTTTAGCATTGGCAGAGCTAGGAGTGAAAGGAATGAATTTGAACTCCCATTGTTTGAGATAGCAATAATTGAAGCCGCCACAGGGAATTTCTCTAATTACAATAAGATTGGAGAAGGTGGATTTGGTCCTGTATACAAAGTAAATTACTATCTCTTTGGTTAATTATAAAGAAAATGATATTTCAAACAATGCCACATACTAGTCTCTGGGAACTCTCCTGCAGATTACACAGTAGGAAAATGCTTATTTTAACCCATTTAAACAACGAACTCTATCATTTCTTTAGTCTGTATGACTTCAACATCTTAGATTTCAATATACACTTCAAAATATTATTACGTTCTTTAAATAAAATTTAACTTTTCTGATACAACTGGTAATATCTTCTTATAGTTGATCAGGCCAAATATTCAAAGTGAAAATCAAACATTCCACGTACTAAGAAGACAAGTTTGTCAATTTCATTTTTCCGGAAGGAAAGCTATTTTCATTGTCAGTTTTACAGCAACAATGCTAATATCTTGGCTCTGTTGGATTTTGTAGGGTCAGCTTCCATCAGGACAGGAAATAGCAGTGAAGAGGCTTTCAGAGAATTCTGGACAAGGCATGCAGGAGTTCAAGAATGAGGTTATTTTGATCTCCCAACTTCAGCATCGAAATCTTGTCAAGCTTCTAGGTTGTTGCATTCATGGAGAAGATAAAATTTTAGTCTATGAATACATGCCAAACAGAAGCTTGGACTCCTTATTATTTGGTTTGTCTCTCAACTATTCCACAATCACATCTATGCATAGAAACACATAGTTTGAGCAAACATGTTTAACTTAACCATAATACACTCTATAACACAAATAATATTCTGAATCAGATGAAACCAAACGTTCTGTGCTCAGTTGGCAAATGAGGCTAGACATAATTATTGGGATTGCTAGGGGACTTCTCTACCTCCACAGAGATTCAAGACTAAGAATAATCCATAGAGACCTTAAAGCAAGCAATGTTCTTTTAGATGGTGAAATGAACCCAAAAATTTCCGATTTCGGAATGGCAAGAATGTTTGGTGGAGATCAAACTGAAGCAAAGACCAAGAGAGTAGTGGGAACTCTGTACGTACACAGAAAGACTTGTAACTTCCCACAATTTTTCTGAACTTAACTGCTAAAATCATTTTACACTTTGCAATTGTTACAGTGGATATATGCCCCCAGAGTATGCAATAGATGGACACTTCTCTTTCAAATCAGATGTTTTTAGCTTTGGAGTTTTACTCTTAGAGCTGTTGAGCGGCAAGAAAAACAAAGGATTTTTTCACCCAGATCACAAGCTGAATCTCCTAGGCCATGTGAGTATAAGGGTCAAGATTTATCTTTCATTCTTTTGTTATCTTATTCTCTTATAGTATATCTGATGCATTCATTTTGCAATATGATAGGCTACATATAATGAAAAATATTTGTCAGACAACTAGAATAGGCAGAGACAACTAGTTATAAAATTATAGAAATACATATATATATTCTATAAATAAATTAATTAATTGGCTATGTATTACAGTTACGAAATAAAGTTAAAACATAATTTGAAAGATAGTTATCATAAAAGTTAACAAGCTAGAATTTGACTATTATGTATTATTAGTATAAAACTTTTTACATAATCACTTTCCGAATATAGTTCTTTTCACCTTTCCCAAATGGTACTGCTTCATTAATGGTCACTAACGAGTATTTAATCTTACAAGATCCTTACTCCTTATTAATTCACACGGGATTATTCTAATTTCTATGTGCCCATGCTACTTGGGTCATATCAGAATTTACAGATAATATTTTCTGTGACTTTTAAGACATTTACTTAAAAGTTTAGTAACCACATAAAATTCTTTTATCCTGTCAGTTTGTACATTAAATCCAACAAACTATACCTAACAGTTGTGTAAAAATTTTATTATAAATGAATAGCTAGGAATTTATGTAACATAAAATACCTTGGAAATGTGCTAGGCATGGAAGTTATGGAATGAAGATAGGATCTTGGAGCTGATGGATCCATTACTTGAGAATCAATTTCCTACAAGTGAAGCACTAAGATGTATTGAAATTGGTCTGTCATGCGTTCAACAGCACCCAGAAGATAGGCCAACAATGGCATCAGTGGTTTTGATGTTGAACAGTGAGAATGTGTTGGTCCCTCAACCTGGTAGGCCAGGATTATATTCCGAGAGATGTTTCTCTGAGACAAATTCATCATCACGTGGTGGAATCAATTCTGGTTCCAATGACATAACTGTTACTTTAGTAGAGGGTCGTTGAATCCTTAATTAGGAACATGCCTCTACAATTTACCTGTGGAACATTATAAACATGCATGCATGCATGAAATTCTGTCTTCTGATTCAAAATTAAGCAGATACTGGAGTCATCATGCTTGAGGTCAAATTGAAAGGATCAAAATAAAAATATATATTATATATTATAAAGATTACAAATGTTAATCAACATGGTTAAGAAATTAAGGGTATTATAATATATGATTTTGCTCCTCTAATTTTGGTTATTTAGCCTTCTTAGTTTTTAGTCCTTACAATATTTTATTTTGGTCCCTCTATTTTGAAACAATTTTTTATAAAGACGAAAAATAAAAAAATAAATAAAAAGACTAAATTACTGTTTTAGTATTTTTGACTTTTTGAAGGCAGTGTCATTTTATACCCTAAAATTTTTAAAATTAACAAATTAGTCCACATAATTATTTAGATAATGTTTACTAAGTGTTATAACATGTCATTTAAACCATTTTAAAAATTAAATTAGGTAATGAAATTTTAAAATTCTATTAAGAATCATCAAATTTTACAAATTAAATATTAAAATGATGTTTCTTCTAAAATTTAAGGACTAAAATGATATTTTATAAATAAAGGATAAAAAAATAAAAGCCAGTATTTTAAAGGGTAAAAGGTTATTTAAGCCTATAGCATTTCTCTTTAAGGTTATATAAATATTTATTATAAAAAGAATTGAAATGATTACGCATAAATTAAAAATATTGTGAACTCAACGTCTTTCCTGAAGAGGGCCTGCTATTGAAACACCAGGCCCAGGCCCATGGTGGTAATTGCTAAAGACCCAACTAAATGAATATTCAAACTGTTTAATTTCTTATATGAATAATTAGAACACGGATTTATTATTTACGTTATAAGAATCATTAAATTTACTTATTCAGTGTTTCATTTACGAGAAAAATGGATATTCTTTGTGTTATATTTTCATTTAATTTAAATTATCACATGTAATGTAAGTTGTTGAGTTTGATAATGAGTGTGCTTATTAAATTTATTTTTAACAAATATTTTTTATTTTAAAAAATAATTATTAAAATTTTCTATTTTGATTTTACAAAGGAACTTGAAACTAGTTGTCTAAAGAGAAATTTTTTAAAAATTAACTTTTCAAATAAAATTTTTAGTATTTAAATAAACAACTCTAATAATTATCTTAAAAATAATATAAATTTTAATTAATTTGCTAAGTATAAAAAATTTTACAATCAGATTGCATAGATATATGAGATTGAAAATGAGGAAAAGCAAAAAAGAAAATAAAAATAAAGCGGCACGAATATAAAACACGTGTGAGGACGAAGATCATGAGGTCACAAATTTGGACTTTTTGAACCGTTGACGTTGGAGAGTGATGGACGCTGATACCTACATAACTCATATAATTGATTTATTCTTTGTATATAAAAAGAATAAATTTAAAAAACAAATGAAACTGAATTAATTATTTTTTTCAGAAATCAGAATTAAATTATAAAATGTCTAATTTTTCAAATTTTGCTATCTAACTGGATGAACCGGGTTTAGCTCATTCCTCATTTTTATTTCTATGTTTGAATGAAATTGCATCAAGAATTTCTTTGACCTGCTTATATTTTACTGCTTTGCATGCTTCTTTTGACTTGGTGAAGCCCTCAAGGTGGTTGTTCGATTCATTATGTCATCTTTAGAAATATTTTAAAAATTTTGTTTGGTCTAACTTCATTTTAGAAAGCTTAACCAAATCTTAGCATTGATTTTATTCAGGAAAAAGAAAACATTGCTTTTAGTGTTTTAGTCGGTGGTTTTTGGCAGGTAGTTAGATCACCTTCCACAATGTTTGCGAGAGGGATCCTTACTCGCTCAGACACTGATTGTTTAATGTGAATGTGTAGAGCAATATCAAGATTCAGTGCTTGCTTTACTAAGGTTGTTGCTGAGATCGTGACATTGTACACGTTTCTTGTCGTTGCTTATTTATGTTTAATTCCGGTAGAAAATTGCATTACTCTTAGTCAATCGCCATATTATCGAAATATCCTTCGATTCTGATATCACTTATTAATGATTCGTGAACTTTTGTTTAGAAGATCTCTTACACATCATCCATAAAAATAGTAAAAATATTTGGTAGATATGTATGTGTATAAAATATAAACAGAAAGAAATAGGTATATATTTTATGAGTGAGTTGACTATATATTGGAGTGTATCTATAAACTCGTCATCGATTATTCTTCTAATATTGAACATTGTTTGCATCCGAACACGTACAAACATTATTGAAGAAAATTAATATCATGCTATCACGAAAAGGCCAAGAAAATCCCAAGCACCAAAACCCATTTAAAGCATATGATGGCTGAGTAGAATGTGCAGTTGCCCTTCCACTGATTATAGAGAAATTTTGAGTAAATGAAGACTGGTGGTGTTTCCTCCCAAGCAAGCAATACTCAATTTGCTATGATGGGAAATTGGGCATGGATCATAAGCCATTAGTTACTCTTGCTAGTTTTATGCATACGTGTGTGCAATGTTTAGATAATATATATGCATATGTAGAATTGATATTGAATCAATATAATCTGATAGAATTAATTTTAAGCAAATATGAGTTTGAATAACATACTTGATAGTATAATTCCCTCAAGTAGATGAATAGTTAAATACTCTCTAAACAACGGTCTTAATCATACCACCTATTTATGTTTGATCAAAGATTATGTCCAACATCTCAGACTAATTCACTATTAATCATGTCTTCACTTACCAAATTAAAAACTTTTATATTATCTATCACAGAATGCCTTAAAAAATGTTTAACTTTTACTCTAATAAATTTAAGTCAACATATTGAAAGTTGTGATTGGTTGAATATCCATCATAGTTAAACTTTAAGAAAATAATTATGTATTTAAACAAGTATTAATATTCTATAAATATTACATGCTTGCACTAAAAATGGAATAATTTTTAATCTAGTTCATATTTTTAATACGAGATGAATTTCTTTTATTTGTATTCTTTTCATTAATTTTAATATAATTTTCAAATATTTTGTAGGTCAACAATTTTACTAGTGTGAACTTGTTGACTGATTTTATTAATAATTAATCCCCACTAAAGAACTTATCGACTATTTTTAGTGACATTTTTCTTAATAATTTTTTTCATCCACAAAAATCGAATTAAAACATCACTTAATGAATCTAACCCAATTGTGCATAGATATTGATAATAATAGTGAAATTCTCATATATATAATTTGTACAATAAATTTATATTTGAATTATATGATTTATTAATAAATTAATTATAAACAATACAATAAAATTTATCATCTAATAATTTAAATTAAATGAAAGACTTCGGAGCTTAAGGCAATGGGCCGGCATCAACCTACAAATCAGAAGTATTAGTGCTAAATAAAAAAGTGGACTGCGAATTAGGTGAAACGGATTAGATGTGTTATTAAATTTAAATGTCAGTTTATTCCATTAATTAAAACAAGAGGACTATACAAGTCAATTCTTATAAATTTTTTTACTACACAATTTGAAGTATTTAAACTTGCGAATGTCTCGTGGGATTCGTGTTCATAATTTGAAAAAAAAAAAAGTAGGAAGTTTCCTTGGAACAATTCTGGCATATTCAATAGTCAATACATAGAAGTATGTTATAATAGTGAAATGATGAGAGATTATAAGTAACAACGAATATGGACATGATTTCAACTACTACACCGTACGTATAATGTAATTAAGTTTGGGAGTATTGACCCACTAATCATGGATCATTGAATTAATCAACAGAAGGATCTCATAATAAAATAATAATTAACCAAAGACAATTATTGTTGATCAAATAAATATGTTATTATATATAATTACATCAAGTTGAAAAAGTCTTTCTTATGCTCAGGATAAGAGTTCATTTCTTGATGAACCATTTTTTCATATTTCTGTATTGAAAATTCCTTAAACTTACGCCATACCTATAATAATAATAATAATAAATTTTATCATAAAGTAGGTAGATGATGACACTATAAGAATAGGTACCTTGTCAAGGACTCATTCTAAGGGTACTCAGGTAGAGAAGACAAGGCAGTAGAAGCTACTAACAATGGTTACCAAGGTTTACGTTGTGTAAGACATTTTTGGTCTGCTTTATTTTCTTCATATATAATTAATGATTGGTGGCACGGTTTTATTTTATTTTTTTCCTTAATTTGTTGATATGTTGAGCTTATTAGTCATGGAGACCAATAACAGTAGTATATCATGTTCTGTTCCTAATCATTATATGATGTATTAATCTGATTGGAAGTTGCATTTGATGTTTAGTTATTATTCTACCTATGGACATGTTGAGAAGCTAGCTAGAGAGATAGAAAAAGGTGCTGCTTCCGTGGAGGGAGTAGAAGTAAAACTGTGGCAGGTTTGTAAACGTTTCATTTTCATTCATGCTCAGTTATTAACTCTTCCTCTTAACAATTCATGTTGTCATTAACTATGTGATGATATGAATGAAACTCTTAATTTGGTAGAATTCTAGGTACATGTGTGAAGGACTCAACAACCTTTTTCAATCTTTTTAAGATTGAGATCATGTCACAAAGTGTTCAAACATTCATAGTAACATCTTTAAAATGATTTAACTATGTCATACTCTCTATATAATTCAGAACAAATAATGAGTTTCCTTTATTTATCTGGCCTAACTATAACAGGTCATAAGGTAGCAAAATTCTTTATCTAGTGAGTTTTGACCCGCATAAAAAGACGTAAAGATGCACATTTTTATCTATACAGGTACCTGAAACATTGTCTGAAGAAGTCCTTGCAAAGTTAGGAGCACCTCCAAAGAGTGATGTTCCAATTATTACTCCCAATGAACTTCCTGAGGCAGATGGATTTTTGTTTGGTTTTCCCACAAGATTTGGGTCCATGGCTGCTCAATTTAAAGCATTTTTCGATTCAACTGGAGGCCTATGGCGTACACAGGCTCTAGCAGGAAAGCCTGCAGGCTTCTTCTATAGCACTGGTTCTCAAGGAGGTGGCCAAGAAACTACCCCGTGAGTTACTCAACTCTTCATTCTCATGTTTCCAATTTTTAATCACACTTTATTTTGTGATACACACACTCTTTACTATTAGTTCAAATTTGTTTGGAAATTATGAAATTTGGTAGGTTCACAACTTATTTAAAGAGTCTCTCTTATGATTTTGTACTTTTCAACCAATAATTATAGTCGGTTAGAAAATTTTTTAGAAAAAACTTAGATAATGTTATTTATGCTATTTCTCTAATCAGAATTGAAATTTTGTCCTAGTAATCTATATAATTATTTAATACAGCTGAAAAGTGAGTTATAAGTCTAATTTAACCCTACAAAATTAGTTTATGAAGTGTATTTTACACCCTACTTATATTCACGCAATAAATCTTATCTTTAGGTGATGTAAGACTTCTACGCATCCTCGGGATTTCTAACAAATACAACTCTTACTAAATAAATTACTAAAATAAAATTGTAACATAAGAACAGAATAAACAATACTTAAAAAAGTTGTCCCAAATATATGGCTAGCAGTTATCTTATTTTGTATCCACTTAGCATGGGATATGAAACTAACAGCAAAAGGCAGAGAAAAATTAACTAGTGATTATTTGTTTTGTGATTGTACAGGTTAACATCTATCACACAGCTTGTTCACCATGGATTGATATTTGTGCCAATTGGATACACATTTGGGGCTGGCATGTTTGAGCTGGAGAAGATTAAAGGTGGCAGCCCATATGGTGCAGGAACTTATGCTGGGGATGGTTCAAGGCAACCTAGTGAGCTAGAATTGGCTCAAGCTTTCCATCAGGGAAAGTACTTTGCTGGCATTGCAAAGAAGCTAAAGGGATCTGAATGATGTTAGAACCAAAAATAAAATGTGAAAGAATAAATCAATTCTTCATCTTCAATACAATTGTTGTCACTTGTCATAATGTATCCTGCAATTAATGTAATTCTTATTGTCAATTTCTTCAGCCAAGATTTCTAACTAAGGTGTTTTTTGGTAAATTTATTATCTAAATAATTTGGAAACAAATTCCTTTTTCATTCATTTGAATCATAAAATTGGAGGAAATAGCTCATTAGAATGTAAGAAGCAATACATTCTCCTTCTTTATTGTTCTTGTTATGATGAGACTTTTTATCTTATTCCTTGCTCATCCAGCTAGCCATTTCTAAATGCATTGACAGTGTACTAGCTAGCTAAACCTGTTACAACAATGAACCATGGTTTATAATTAATGGGGTTCAACAATAAACTATAGATCATAAAATAATGTTAAAGGTAAGAAAAAATAAACTAGGATTAATAAAGATTACTTTTAGAAAAACAAGTTTTGAATATGTGAAATAGTATTAGTATTGGTATCTAATTTTCACAAATATCTCTAAAACTATACTTCCTTAAAAAAAAATCTCTAAAACTGTAAAACGTTTTGTCTTTATAGAAATGCGTACTAATTTTTAGATTTAACTCTTTTAAATAATTTAAATTTCATTAAGATTATAAGGCTTTCTGATTCAAGTTAATGCTAAATATGTTCTTTAATTTCTAATTTTAAATATAATTTATTTTAATATATTTGTTGACTTAAAACTAAATTAATCAAAGCACAATAAGCATAAAAGAGAAAAAAGTGGAAAAGAAATCCTAACAAAATATACTAAATTTTGATTAACTTCTATTAGACATTCATGTCAAATATAACAAGCATAAAATTGAGAAAAGAGGGATTCAAATAATTAGAAAAGAGCCAACAAATGAGCTCACCATGTTGAAATTGCTTGCTTATCCGAATACGAAATCTCATTCTAACAAAATAATATATATATATATATATATATATATATATATATATATATATATGGCCAGCAATATCATAGTGATAGTGTTTGTTTGCTTGTTAGTTTTTCTAAGGAGTACTATAGGCTATTGATATTAACAATAATAATGAGAAAGTTTTGAATATATAATTGACTTTATGGGATAGGTTGATTTCATCTTTAGTACCCAAGGTGAGGTGATCATAAGAAAGAAGCAAGCAAAATTTATGTTAATAACTGGTCTCTATGTGTTTTGTAATAACTCATAATGTTTCTTCCAACTTATAACTTTTTTTTTAATCTAGACTCAACTTTATTCTCATTTCAATATATCACGGCTTTGAAATGTATTTATGATGTGATAAGCTTGAATGGGGGAAATTATTGGGTACGTGGTGGTGATTAAAAGTTTTGTAGCTATCAGATGAACTTTTACATTTCCTTTTAGCTAATAACTCATCTTTATTTCAATAATATCTTCTCATTCTATGCTGATATATACTTTTTAAATTATGTTAATGACTCATCTCTATACGTTTGGATGAAGGAGTATATTATTAAAAGGAATAGGACTCTGTTTTTTCTTTTTTTAATTGAGTCATAAAATATTTTTCTTAATGGATGCTTAGAAGTTTAGATGATCTTATCTCATTTTATTCCTTCTTTTTTAAAAACAATTTTATTTTACATTTGTTTATAATAAATTTGTTTATAATAAGCAATTAATTAATTAACTTATTTATAGAATATATATATATATATATATATATATATATATATATTTTTTTTATTCATATTTTATAATTAGTTATCTGATTGTTTGTGTATTACAGTTGTCTATTAAATTTTTTTTTTTTAAATATTTAAAATAGTATAAGTTAACTTTTTTTTTTTAACATTTTGTTTTGCTTCACAAGTCAGGCCCAACTTTATATTGGTAAACTCAGTTGGGCAACTCAAACTCAATACACCCAAGGTTACCAAACAGTACATGACAACAAAATTCAATCTTGAACAAAAAAAAAAAAACATTGCTAGAAGCCTAGAAGAGTTTATGTTTGTTATCACCTTTTATTTTTATCCCTAGAATATACCATATTCCTAATTATTCTTGTTATAATTTGGGATCAATAATGAGTGACAAGTAGAATGATGCTTAAGTCAGTATCTGTACTTATTGCACCCTAAAATCCTTTGTGTCCTTTTCAAATGAGAACAGTTCATGTAGGTCAAGCATGCTATTGAAAATACTAAACGGGGTAAATTAAAAAGTTTTCAAGAGAGATCTTGTCATCCCAACTATAAGATATGGAATTAGAATCTGGCATTGCTCTTTCAAAGAATTTTGATGTGTCAATGGATTGTAAAATCATCAAAAGAAACTAAACTTGCATTACAAGATTGAAACACTACACAAGCTTTCTTATTGATTAGCCAAAACAACAAAAGAATGTTTAGATGTGTGAGGAGTCATATATAATAATAGGCATGCTTTATTAACATTGAAATGATGCTTCTTGTCTTGTTTTTATCTTTGGTTTACTTTATGAAATTCCTTTTATGTATCTTCTTTTATGTTAAGTAACCACAGCTTTATAAAGATAAAAACCAAGATTTGATGCAATATTTATCGTTGGATCGTCAACTCATAAAGTCATCGTGAATAAAAATGATAAAGAGTGTGCCAAGAGATACTGACCATTACATTTTTAATGACTAAAGTTATGTACTTTTTCATGATTAGTCACTTCTCCTTCTCATACACCCATTCTTCACCTTTAAGCTTATTCCTCTTCTCATTATTTATTTTGCTATTTTGTCCTATCTTTGGTCCACAGTTATTATATCAAATCTGCATCTATAAGCTTTTCATAAATGGTTAATTTTTCAGAAAAAAATACGATAGACAATTACAATATACATATCCTCAGTTATAAAATATAGAAAGAAAGAATATATATATATCATAATCCTACTTCATTTGTCTTTAATTTTTTTTTATCGTATGTTTAGCTGCATAGATTGCTTAATCAAAATGAAGAAATTATTGGAAAAAAATACAAGTATACTTAAATAATTATATTTATGAGGTCTTTAAAAGTTTTTCTTTTTTGGTGAAGGTTTATATGTGGAAGCAATGAACATAATTTTAGCCACGTGTATAACTACATGAATTCTTAATAGAATTAAAATAGTATTTGTCTCAACTTTTGTTTCCTTTCTCTTTTCTCTAGAAAGAAAGCTAGACCAAATACATTCTAAAAAGCTATTAAAAATCAAACTTTATACTTTATTTTTAAAAAAATAGAAGGGAATTTTTTTTTATAATCTTAGAAAAATAGATTAAAACAATTGAATTAAAGAATCTTTAGAAAAGAATTGATTTTTTATTTATTTCAACTCGTTTAACATTACTTTATTTCAATCTCTCTCTCTTTTTTATTGAATAAAATAGCATGTATTTAATTTATTTCATGTATTGCGTCGTAAATGTGTAACACGTGTTGCATGCAACTCTTTGTTATTTATTTAATTATATTTTATATTACTTTTCTTAAATAACGATATGACACTCACGAAATTGAAGATATTTTTTATTTTTGTAATTAGTTGTATCATTCTTTTCTGTTTTTCTATTTTATCTTCATCTTTTCTTTCCGTTCATTAACCAAGTATTACAGTTTACATATATTATATATGATGATAAAAGCTTTGCATAAAATTTTATTAATATCTAAATTATATTAATAATTTTTTACTCACGTGAGATGGAAATTACATTTTAAACCAATTTAACTTTTAAATTAATTTTTTCAGTATTTATATCATAATAAGGAATAAAAGATGTTATATCAAGGCTTTTTAATTTGTCAATTATCCCGTCAAATATTTACACCACAATATTGTAGAAAATAAAGCATATTTATTTTTAAACCACGAGATAAATAATTAAAATGTAAGTGAATGAAAATTTTATATGAATAGATGTTAATAATTAACTCAGATTGTATCATAAATAAGTAAAAACTTTATATATGTAAGACTATGTAAATATCTAACTTGTAAAAGTAAATATATGTATCACAGAAAGATAAAAAAATTTACATGAAAATTACTTTTTTCTAAAAAGAGTAATTATTTGTCATGTATGAATAAAAAAGTTTACACAAATAAATATCTATTCTCAATAAGCAAAAGTTAGTGGAAATAGAAGAAATACTTTTGTCCATATGCAAGTAGCCAAACATAGAGTTTCAAATTGTTGTTGAATATTGTTCTTCATACATATTAATATCTAAATTACAGCTATATGAAAATTTTGCTTGAGATGGCATTAATATCTAAATTATGTTGTGAATATACCCATCGATTACAAGTGAATTAAAACACTGCTTAATATCCAAATTTTATAAAAAAAAATATAAGTATATATAAGTATTAATATTTATATTATATAAATAAATATCCAATTGCACATGGATAAAACCGTATAAATGTTACCAAAAAAAAATAGTATATAAATTGCATGAGAAGAATATTTCTTTAAATAAAAAATATTACTATCTGAATTGAAGAGATAATCAGCATCGTCATATATTTCCACACTATACACCAAATACTAATGTGAATATGCCATCTTCTGAACTTTAATACTAAACTGAACTTCACAATTTTGAGCACAATGTAACGTCATGTGTGTGTTTTTTTATATTGATCACAAAGTATTTCTTTACTGGAAATAATTCTAAATGTTTAAATTTGATAGAATTTTAATAAAACACTCTAAATATTTAGCATATATAATAATTTAAATTTAAAATTATTAATTAAACTGAAATATGTAAAATAAGATAATGCGTGTTTAGTGTAATAATATGTTGAGAATCTAATCTAGGCAATAAACATGAGCAATTTTTTCTAAAATTTGCAAACTTAAACTGATCTTTAATATAATATAAAAACATTTAATAAACTGAACCTAACTAAATTTTATTTTTCAATAAACTGAAATATTAGACGCATATATAAGAAACAACCAACTATGATTCTAGACAGAAACAATAATGATAAAGAAAAATACTGATTGAAAACAGCTTTTTAAATATATTTGATGTAATACGAATTTCAGAGTTATATTTGTATATAGAAAAGCATAGTGATTGGGAACTGGGAAGATAAGAATTTATAAGAATGGAGCATAATGATTCATTGGCAAAGACAATGATTTGATACGTGCTCCAAAAGGCATCGCCGCGTGCCTTTGCCTATAATTTATTTATTAACATATTATTTGGATGTGTAAACAAAAAGCAATAAAAACCCGTTTTATGTTCATTCAATTAATAAACAAATTAAAGAGTAAATTAAAAGTAATTAAACCAAAATAAATAATGAAAATGAACGATACAATATAATTAACCAGCTTTATTTTGTAAATTTCTTGTTTTTCTATAAAATGAAACATACAATAATACATCGATCAGCAGGAACAAAAGGCTTTTTTAGCTAGCTATAGCCTCATCTGCTAAATTCAGGCATATAATATTCTCTAACAACAACACCAACAAATTAAAAACTCTATAATCTAACATGTCAAATGCCACTGAATTTAACACTTGTTCCTGCCACTCATCCATGCTAATAATTAATTAATAATTAAAACACTAAAACTTTGAGACTATTAATAATCTTAAAGCACATATACATATAGCTAAACTATTATTCTCCTTGTAGAGTCACTAATCATTTGCTAGCATACATCATTCCACTTTGAAGAGTCACTTCCTTTCTTCTTCTTCTTTTTTTCTTTCTCTTTTGTTCTCTTCACCTTTAATTTTCTCTTTACCAATCGTGTCTTCTTCTCCTTTTTAGTTTAAACATATTATATTATATAGTTGTTATTATTATTATTATTATGGTGAGGAGTTATCCACTTGTGTCTACCTTCCAATGAGTGAGCCTCCAAATGTTGGTGTCCAGAAATCAACAGTGGTCTCATTAGCCACCGGAAATGTGCTTGAAATTGGTACCAAACACAGCCCTCGGCTTCTCAAATCTTGTTTTGCCCCTTCTGCAGACTCCTTCACATTATCACAATCCTTCAAACACACACATCCACATATTAATATTATTTCAAATTCCTCAACACCAGCTAATTTTTATACTAATTTAGATGCCAAGTGCAAGGGTATGCATGTCACTAAAGCCTTGTCATGTATACAACGAAAAATAGTTGATAAAACATAAAAAATCAGAAGAAAAAAATACATTTATATCCTGTGAATGAGTTGACTGATTGACTGCGTATTATAATTAGTTTAGTTAATTATGTATTATAATTAATTGTAAAATAAAGATATAATACTTAATAAAGTTGTATATACAAGTATTGCAGATATACCTGCTTCTGTTGAATGGGAGCTCCATTCTTTATATATGGAGTGCTCAACACCTGAAATTAAGAAACAAAAGTTATACTTAATTAAACTCATAAGAATAGCCTTTGTGGTTTAACTTTCCTTTCAAATAAATTTATATATTATATAACTGTTTTATAATATCTAAGAAATTATATCGAACGTAAATTCTGATTAATTGATTTAATAATGCAAATAATTAAATTCTATATATACATGTACGAGCCACTCAAAAATATATATAAAATTAGGGTTTTCTTTAGAAGAAAGCTAGAACAATGGAAACGTACACTGACTTGGTCATGAAGGAACTTGATGTACTCGATGGCTTCGTGAAGAACGGATGCTGTGTCCGTCTATTAAAATCAACAGCAATAAAATATCTGGTGAGTTTTTACTCTTAAAAGTTTCAAATGGTAAGGGTTTAAAATAAATATGCCATTTATATCATTGTCAAAGCTGCTTTGAAGGGAAAAATAAAGTGAAATTAAGAACTCTTACAAAGAAAAAAATTTTACCTTTCCGAAAGGTGAAACCAATTGCTGAAGAGCAGTGATGCGGTCCCCTAGCTTTTCTTTCCTAACCTGTCCAAATATGCATATCAACTTGATTAAACCTAAAGAGTTATTATTATGATGAAGGTTAGTTAAGAAGTCTTGCATATATTATATTATATATAGTAAAAAAAAGCTTTCATAAAAAAATAAAATATAGTACTACCTTAAAAGTTGGTAATGGGGATGGAGTCTCAATTCTTTGCCTCTTGAATGCAGGCTCAGAAGAATTTTTCTTTGCTGCTGATGCTGCATCTGGAGATTCTTCTCTCTTTAGCTGCAGTTAAACCAATATTCATCACCTTTAACCCAAAAAGAAAAACTTAACAAACAAGACAGACATGGGTTATTTATAAAGAAAACTTAGGTGAAGTTTTATAGGTATTATTTATACTATTTCTTAATAATGTTTTAGTTAGATAATCTTCATATCTAATTATACATATTATCGGAATTAAACTGTATTTTGATGGGAAAAGAGTAAAAATAATACCTAAATAACTGTATTAATTCAAAAAAAAAAATCTTATTTATAAACTTGGAAAGCATTAATTAATTAATTACCTTGTTTAATAGAGTATTGGGGCAGTTGGGTACTTTCTCTTCAAAATTTTGAGTTTGATATTGTGGTTGTGATGATGAGGCAAAAACACCTGCTCTTATGTCACTAAGTGCTTCTGCTGAAGCATTCCAGAAAGGAGTGTTGTTGGAAAAGTGCAATCCACTAAGTTGTTGCTTTGGCATTGAGGGTTTCATGAGGGAAGAGACTTTGGACCAAGTTGGTGACTGTTCATTGGAACATGTCCCATAGTTTGATGTAGATGATGAATAGGACATAGAGGGGTTGGTGAAAAGTGAGTTCGGTAGTTGTGGTTGAGTCTCAGGTTCATATAAACTCTGTATCAATGTTGAAGGGTAACCATAGGAAGCTGAAACAATCGGAAAACTATTACCAGATAATGATCCATTGCTTGTAACAACAGAATTCAGACTCTGCTGATCCATGGAAAATTCTTGGTTCATTGGTTTGAAAGCATCGACCGTTGAAACTTGGCTACCTGATGAGAAATTCTTTGGACTCCAATCCTTTTGGATTTGTGAGTTATTTTCTTCTTGAAGCACAGAATGAAAACCACTCCCTCTGCAGAGAGATAAATTCATAAAAGATTAGGACATGTTTGATAAAAAGTTCCATTTTTCATATGAAACAATAAGAAAAAGCTAAAGAAAACAACTTTTTCTTTCATAGTGGAAGCTTTGGACCGTAGTAATAACAACATCATGTATTTGTTTTGTTAGTTAGATACCCGATTCTGAAAACTTACAATAGAGATTGATTATTCCAATTGGATGAAGTTGTGCCAAAACCCATCATTTGTAAGGTGGAATCGATCAAGATGCTACCAGTTCCATTAGTTGAGTCACTCTGCTGTGGCTTCTCAGCATGGAAAAAACTCAGAGAAGCATCATGAGAAGAAACCAAGTTATCTGCACAAGATCTTGTTGTTGTTCTTCCCTTCAAATCAACGAAATCAGTTTGCCAGCAAGTGCTGTAATTTCCTGCATGATCAGCTGCTGCAACAGAACAAGTTGATGACATCAGAGGGAACACACTTCTTGTTGGATTAATATTATTCCACCAAGTTTCACCACAAATAGCAGCTTGAAACTCTTCTGCCATAGCAAAATTTGATGCTATTATATGTTTTATATATCTATGTGTGTCCTTCTGAATTTGCTGAATTTATCTGAATTTGCTGAATTTATCTGTTTTTATCTGTTGTTGTATCTTTGAGGTATCTCTTCTAATACATTCACACACTTTGAACTTAGAAGCTTATAGTTATTGGGATATAACAAAAGTTAGGGGGTTTGAGACATTTTATATATGGAACGGTTGGAAGGGTACGGCTTAGGAGATTAGGGGGACGCGGTTGACATTACAAGGGGATGATTTGACAAATCAGTGAAAGAGAATTAGACAATTTTGAATCCAATTCTAATTCTCTTTCTTCATCTATAATTAATTAATTGGTATTTGTTTTTCTCTCTGTCTTACTTTTTCTTAAAA
Organism: Hylodesmum podocarpum; assembly: GCA_026586105.1. Classification (NCBI taxonomy): domain Eukaryota; kingdom Viridiplantae; phylum Streptophyta; class Magnoliopsida; order Fabales; family Fabaceae; genus Hylodesmum; species Hylodesmum podocarpum. Next base: position 2,050,730 of record JALJEV010000424.1, on the reverse strand, counting down.
AATTATATGTAATAGTATCTGGTGAAGAGAATGATAATTAATTAATATATGACTTGTGGACAATTTCTGTTCCTTATGTGTAAAGATTTGTGGGTATGATGGTATTGACTATGATGGTGACAGTGATGGGGTTTCATCTACATGCCATGTCTTGGATGCATGTATAAAGATCGTATGGTGGAAATGATATCCTTGGTTTCTAAATTGTGGTGTAAAAAACTTAGTTTTGAACTTTTTATAAAATCAAAATATTAGCTATAAAATTGACTATAATATAATAAATAACAATTAGTTGACTATATTAATTTCAGCTATTAGAGTTTTTGACGAATAATTAATTAAATATATGCGTAATTAATTAGTTAATTCATTCATAAAATATATTTCTCTGATATTTTATATATATATATATTTTATTCTTCATATTTTATTTCGCATTTTATTTTATAATTAATTATATGATTGTTTGGATATTATAATTTTTTACTAAATATTTTTTATTAACGAAATTAATCTCCCATTTTTCTTTCACAAATTGTTGATGTGGTACACAATTAAAATAATTCAGAAAGGTGTGCTCCGTGATGAACTTGAGGACCATTTATTGGTCCAAATGTTTATCATTGAAAACATTGCATTAGCACTACAAGGGTGAATAAAATAAACCTAGTAGGTGAGGAAATGCACTAATATTTCAATTTTTAAATGAACAATGGTGGCCAAAACGCAGTAAGTAGGCGCGTGTGGATCACGCGGGTTAGTGAAACTAAAACACAACTTATTATGTAACTAATACTTGACCTAACATAACTGTAGCATAGACAAAATTCATACGTCAAAAATGGCAGTGTTCACTTAGAATTAGCTGAGATACACAATATTCCACACTGAATGAATACATAATAGTTTGGGTTTAGTAGTTAATACACATTAGTTTGGATATTTTCAACCACTGCAGAATACTTGTGTTTGATGTCAAATACTTGTTAATTGAAGTAGCTGATATCTAGGAAGAAGAAAAATGGATAAACCGCGTAATTAAATCAATGTCAACCCCTAATCTTTGGCGTTGAGCTTTTGTTCTTTGTCTTTAGGATTAGATTGCGATACATAATCTCATCATTTTGACTAAAGCAGGTCTATAATTTGGTAGTGAACTTTGTCTATAATTATATAAATTAAATAAATTGATGAGTGACATAATCAATATCTCTTTTCAAATGTTAAATGATTATGAAACACAGAAAAATGTATATAAATTTTAATCAGTATAAAATGATAATGTTTTAATTGTTAGTTGATTTGCCCATCAAAATTAGGAAGTGATTTGAGTGAGATGGTGAATTTTAGTAATAAGAATTTTATATATTCATTCTATCACATATGGTCATATATAATATATTTATTATCTTTTACTACAAATAGCTTTAAAATATGTTTATTGTAAGGATTCTTTTAAATTCTTTTGAAAATCCTAAATTGAGAATATTAAATCATGTTTGGTGTGAAAAAATTAAAAAACATTCAAATCTAAAAGGCAGTTTGGTTTAGAGATTTTTTTTTTTTTTTTGGTTAAATTTTTTTAAAACATTTTTAATAGAATATTTCTAAATTATAACCGAAAAAATATAAAAAAAAATCATTTTTAATGTTTCTTACTCAAAAGAATAAAACCGTGGTTACAAAGGTATAATTTTAGACATTTCTCAATATTTTCTCAATTTTTAAAATTTAAAAATGAAAATAGATAACTTTTTTCTGAAACTAAACAGGACTTAGTATATCCGGTAATATTTTTAATTAAAGATTTTCCAATAAAGGTGTGGAAATTTAAGATTGGTGAAGGGAAAATTTTTATTTGGAATTATGTCTCTTATTTTAGGAATTGTTAGATATACCAAGCATACTTATTATTCTAAAAATAATTAATCCAGAAAAACATGATTCCGGTGAATAAAAAAAAAGATTTTGTACATTGAATATCCCTTAAAAATATTGGTAAAATTAAAAAAAAAATTTACAACAATTTAATCTACAACAATTGATATAAGCTAAATTTTCGGAAGAATTTTTCATATAATTAATTTGACATAATGATGTACGACATTCTCTTTTGTAATTATAAAAGGCGAATAAGCTAATTGGGGGCAATTAGATATATGGGCCCTAAATTCTTCGCCTTTCCAACAAATAAACAAAATATACAGAACTGATAACATACAATAATATAACTTATCTCTAAAGCATACTAATTTTATTTGACTAATTGATAATTCAGATTTGCTATCATTAACTTGTTAATTAGAAGCAATGGCAACGAGTTCTATTCCAAATAGAGTAAAAAATTTGTATTTCGACTTTCTAGCTATATGGTTGTATCTTTTGACTTTTTTTTAAAATCTAATTTGTTAATAAGTTTCTATTTAACACTGATTATTCTTATATTAGAATAATTTTTTTCCCTAATTAATAGATTTAAGTATAAGAAAACTTATCATTATCTTATATAAGTCTTTTTACTTCTTTTCTCTTCATGATAATGTTTATCAATGTGAGACTCTAAATTAACAATACACAACAAATCTTCTCTTAATTTAAAGTTCTATATTTCTATAATAATCTTTGCATTAGAACTAGCAAAACTCTTTTAGAGTGATATTTCATTATAACAGAATTTTCTCATTGAAGCATAATCTTATTACGGATAAAATTCTTTTTTTCTTCTAAGTTTTTGTATTATTATTCTAATATAGAACTTTAATTGTATCCCAAAACACTGTGTTAGTACTATAACTAATCATTTTCATAAAATTAATGTTAATATGTTAGTAAGTGTAAACATGAAATGAATTGGAACATGCATATTGTATGAGCAATTCAATGTCCTTTCACAACATTTTCTTGGATCAATCGTATCTCTGCAACTTATAGCATACGTACCAAGTTCAAACATCGCTACGTAACAACGTAAGTCAATTGACTAACGAAACACAATGTGTATTGACTTTTGATAGGTACATAACGAGTGAAATAAGGAAAAGAAATGTACATGTCTTTCAAATAATATTTAATTAGGAAAAGAAATTTAAGTGAAATTGTTTTGACTTCAAATATAAATTAATTTAATACAAATGAAAAAAAGTTGTAAGACTAAGAAACTATCAATAAACAACAAAAAAAAAAAAATAGAGTCGGAATTGATCATTCGGGTCCAACAACAGAAGTTAGGTCAGATCCATAAATTTCTGAATCCTTTGAAATTGTGAGGAAATTGACTTATAAGAAACTTTGTGACTTTTCAAATATATGAATGAAGTTTACTTTGACATAATAAAGTATTAGTATATGCTTGTGTTTCAGATGGTCCATACTCCATAGCCTCCACCCCGTAGTGCAAGTATTCAACTTTAGAATTTTAATTTGTCAGCAACTGGCTTGTGGAATTTATTGGTTTACGTACTAATCATAATCATGCATAGTATATTCGTGTTATATTATGTTATGGACCAATGCCTAATATTGAGTATGTCTCATTTGTATTTGTAGCTTGGAAGCCTTAAACATTTTGCCAAAGTAGATCCTGGTATTTGGACACTGATTTTCTTTAAAATTGAGTTCTATATTTTTTAACTTTTATGCAGAATAGTTTGACTAGACAAAACACATTCATTATATATTATTAGTTAAAAGGGCTAATCAAGTTTTAATCTTTATTTTTGTTAGAGTTTTGTTTGTATGTACCAAAATAATTTTTTTAAGAAATTTATCATAATTTTTAATTTTTTGTGCTAACAATTTTGTTAAGTGATTAAATAAATACTATTTTGTGAAATTTTTTCGCCACTAGAAAACCATCTAAGCCATTACAAAAGGATGTTTTTTTAATTATTTAATAAAAAAAATTTATGAAAATAAAAATAAAAACAATAATGAAAATTTTTCTAAGAACTAAAAAACTATAAAAACACATTTTGAAGGACTGAAAATAAAATTTTAAACAAAAACTTAATCAATCCTAATTAAAATAATGTTATAAAAGTTTTGTATATATAATTGGGGTGTGTTTCAAAATAAAGCATTTATTAAAATAATATCATAAATGGTGACATGAAGGAATAAACAATTATATCCTTTCAGGTTCCAGAAGGAGTTTTAGCTAAGTTTTTTTATTTTTTTTGTATAGCTAGTTTGGTTTTGGTTTTCTTTTTTATTCTTTAGTTATCAAATTTGTTTGTTATTAACTATCTAACGTACCATTATAGTGCGTGCGTGCGTGTATATATAATAACTAATTAAAGAATTAAAAATATTTGTATATATTAATAACAAGATATATATAATGTTATCTATACATCTAATATGTTACTATTATTTACATACATAAATTTATTTTTTTGTCTTAAAAAACTGACAAATTTTATTACAAAATTATATTTACTGCGATGATTTAAAAAAAAATTGTTGCAAGATATTTTAATTATGAAAATTTGATGTGTAAAGATAGAAATTTGAAGATATTATAAAAAATTGTAAGAAATGAATGAGAAAAAATGGTAATTAGATGATAGGAGTAAAAAGTATAGATACGCAATTAGGGGCGAAAGTATTGTTACAAAGTATAAATGGGGATGGATGACGTCATGCTTCGTTAAGTCGGCAAGAGTCAAAAAAGGGACCCACCTAGCATGCGCGCGCGTGCAAGACACGTGGGGCCTATTGATACCACGATTCCACCATGAGTCAATACCTCAATGCATAAAGGTTTCAGTCTCTTCACACTTACCCAATTACCCCTTCATTTTTCTCTCTTTTTCTTTCTATTTTTTTTTTTTTTGTATTTACTACTTTTCAATCTCATCTAGAATCACTTCTTCTTTTTTAATTCCTAGAAATATAAATTTATTTATAAAATATGCAATACAAATTGGGTGTTTAAAATATTAAACACGCGTTTGTATTAGTGAATTAGGAATCACTTAACCAGGAGCCCACAAGAACTACTTAGATCAACACTACTCCATAAGATATTGATAAATAAATACCACACATGATATTTTACTAAAATATTATCTGGTTCTTTTAATCCTTTTAATATGGAAGAAAAGTTAATCTTGAGTTTGTGGGTTGTTCTTGTAAAATAAAATAAAAATTTGTCGGCTGTTCAAACATAAAAAAGAAAAAAAGAAAATGAGATATGATTAAAAAAATATGAAGGCAAAAGACAAAAAATGTGAAATAAAATGAGTAGTGTGGCAGGAAAAAGTTTTTTTAAAAAAAATATATTTTTCCAAAAAGTATTATAAAAAATATAAATCAAAATCACTGAATATATTTACATAATCAACTATTCCCGTTTTGTTTTTGGGTTTTAGGACCAAACTTAAATGTAATATTTTAGGTTTTTTTTATATCTCTTCATTTCGTGAATAACCAATGTCAATTAACCTTTGACATATATGTTATTAAGATATAATATTTTTATTTTAAAAAATTAACTAATGAATCCTATAATTCCATGCTTAAATAGATGATATTATATTGTTATTATATGATTTAATTAACTATTTATAAACCCGTATAATATTTTATATTTTAGAAAAAGTTAAATTTAAAAAATATAACTAAAACAATTTAAAGCATTGGGATTTCATCAAATAATAAATAGCACTTGTTTAAAATATTAAAACAATTTTTGTATGACTAAAACTTACCCTTAATTTGAGTATAAACTAACCAATATCAACCATTAAACCCTAAACCTTATTAAGAGGGGTGTAGCTATGCGGGGAGGGTTCATTCACTCAATCTTCTAATATTATTCATTCTCCTTCAGCTTCATTCTCCAAAAAACAAAGTACATACAATAACAAAAATATGTTAACAATGTCTTACATGGTCCTGCATTATCAAAGAAATTAAGATTTTTTTTATTATTTTCAAACATGAAAGAGTCTTTCTGAGAAAAAATGTTGATAGATGTAGCATCAATTTTGATTAAATTACATCCACAGTTTAGTCTAAAGACGTATTGACCCAGTTATCAACATATATATAATTGACCGTGAAGATTATAGCATCACTTTCTAATTGGTTTTGTTTATCAATGACCGTCCAAATAGCCAAACCCTTTGTTTTTTTGGAGGCTCTTTGTTGTCTTGTTTTGTTCCCAAAATGTTCCTTCCCTTTACAGAACAGAAATTGACCATTCTGGACCCATTGTTGCTCATGTCATGGCTGAGACCTGTTTAGCCTTTTATACTCAATATTAAACACATTTATTAATCATTTTTAACCCACATCATATATGATTTATTAACAGTAAAAAATTACTTTAGGTTTTACATTTAGGAAACTATAGCCTAGAGGTACAACAACCAAGTAACAAGTGTTAATGCAAAAGTTAACAACAAAGTGCAGTACTAATTAAAATATTTCTAAGTTAATTACTTGTCATGCATGTAGGGCCTAAAACTCACAATTATACTAAGTTAATTATTTTACAAGTTAAATCATTAATAATGTTAGATGGAGTTAGTGTTTTTAATGAAAAATACGTAAAAGATTAAAATAATATATTTTAAAAATATAAAAATATAAATAGAATTTTTAATTTTAAAAGATAAAAATTAAAAAATGTCTAAAACTTTTGCCAGATTGGAGGGTATACATTGATGTCATGCTTACGTAATATTGAGGTGGGCAATGTGACAAAATTTGGTCCTGGATATGCAAGGGAAATTACTAAGATACAACCCACAATAAAGAGAAATTTTTTCCCCCTTTCTCTTTAACTAAGGTGCATAAGTGCATTCATAAATCTCAGGTATGAAGAAAAATTAATTTTGAAAATTTAATAATTCATGCATCGTGAGAATGATCATGTGCTATCTGATTTCATTAAGGGGTCATGACATTAAATTTTAACTATTTTAAGTATGATTGTATGACACAAATATATTTCTCTTTACACACGTGAAAATGGTATTTTTTTTCCTATGCCACACATGCATATATAGTGAAAGAATTGTTTTACGTAAATGTTAGAGCTAAATAGTGTCCATTAGATTTTACCGTGAACTTAAAATTAAATCAAATAAACCAAGAGTTTCTATAAAATTCACATGATTTTTCACATGATCATGACGCGATTATATTTTTATTTCGATCATATGTGTATTACCTAGAAAAGAGCATCTCCAACATTAGTTCATCAAGGATTTCTTCCCTTGAGAACAAACTATACTTATTTCTAATTCTTATACATCGGTGCTTGTAAAAATAATTAATGGTTACTTGACATTTTTAAAACTCACTTAATAGGATCTAATTAAAGAAAACGTCTTATCATTCTAAAGTTTACTTGCATAATAAAAAATATGTTGAATTTATTTATATAAATTTATTATTAGATTAATATTATTAATCATTTTATGTTATCCTAATTATATTTATTTTATAAATATTATATATATATATATATATTAATTTGATTTAATATATAATTTATTAAATTTTAAGATTTCTTTTATAAAAAATCTATGATGAGTTGAGTCATTTACATGTATGATGTATAAGAAGTCCATTAAGGGGTTTCTATTCTCTTATTAAACTATGTTTATGATGTTCATTATTATTATTAATATATTTTTTAGTATCATTTTGTATCCATAAAAACTTGAGACAGATAATAATCATCCATCGCATACGGATAAAAGGATAAAGAAATGATAATGAACAATTTAGGTACGCTTGAATCATGTCATAATATCGTGTATTTAGAAACAACACTTTATCTTGTAATTTCCATGAAAATAGTAGACGATAAGAGAAGAAAAAAAGTGCAGAAGAAGAGGAAAAAAAGTGGGAGATTTGTGGCCACGAGTCTGGACATGTTGGTGAGCAATAGCATAAAGTAAGAATATATTAGTATGTGTGGTTCTATTTTGTTTGATTCAGTGTTATTTTTCACAAAGACACGTTAGTTAGACACTTGGTAAATTAAATTGAGAGAAGAATGAAGGTGGGGCTGTGTTGTTGGTAAACTTGGCGAGTCAACCCATTCTTTCTAAGAAGACCTAACCGCCCACTAATTATAATACTACACCTATCCTTTCTTTCTTCCTTTTCCCTTTCTTTATTCATACTATAACTAGCCCTCCTCATTTCTCTTGTTAGTTATTCCAGAATGCCATTATTTTCCATCTTGAACATTAGGATCAAATCATTTATATTAGTTCTTAGATAATAAAAATATTAAATTTAATAATTTGAAGACTTTATCCCTCAATATATTGTTTTAGAAATATAGTACTTGTAATTATTACTATTTTTGCATTAGGTGAACGTAACTTTCTCATTATCTTCGAAAGTATATTAGGTGTAGTTAATCACTACTATGCAATACAAAAGTATTTAGATTGAAGTTCTTTTATATGAATCATTATTGATATTTTATTTTTATTATAATATACTGAAAAAAACTCATTTAAACATCTGAGTGTTTATAGATGAATTTCTAGTAATCCAGATAAACATGCATCTGGAAGAGAAAAATCTAATTCAAGAAAATATGACAACGACGATATTCAAGGAATAAGTATCGATTAACTCTGTACTAGCAGTTACGGTAAGACAGAAGATGCAAGCGTTATCTAGAATGATTGAGCGTAAAATGTCTGCTCTTTATCCTTACGCGTATTTGACAAATCCAAAAGACATATTTGCTCATTAAGATATTTTAACTCGTTAAAATACTACAAAGCATTTAACATGCATCATTGTAATTAGATGTAACACAATTACAAAGGCAAAAAGATATCTATAAGAAGACTTTATAAATTATATATTATTAAGAATTTTTGCCATTAATGTTAATAGTTTAAAATTATAAGTGTGTTGCTTAATGAGAGAAATGATTGTACGTACGTAGCCGGATTGATAATGAAAACAAAAATAATTACGAAACAACGACACTATTAATTATTATAAACGAATTCTGGTAAAGATAGGTGATTTGAGTAATCTAATGTAAGAAATAAGAATACGTTTTGCTTGTGTTTTTGAAAGTTGTAAAATGTAAAATATAATGTAAATATAAAAATTATAATTAGGGGTTTGTTTCCACTCCCAACAATCACTATCAGAATTGACTTATGAGTCATGTGTTCACGTTTCACACGGTTATCTTGCATTTCAAAGAGTGACAAGTCTTATTGTTAATCATTGATGTGTGGACATAAAGAAATCTCACCAAATTAATCTTGGCATAGGTGGGGTTGACATGGATCATTGACCCTTCTTCATCGATGCAAACATTCCCATGTCAACATTGGGTCCCATGTTCCTATATTAAATTCTTTTATTTTTCTATAAATTTTTTTAAAAAATTATTTTTTTCAATATATCTTCAAAAAATATGTTAAATTTTGTGTTTGCCATTAACTTTGATATAAGTAACTTTTTATATAACATATTGTTATTAATATATTCAATGTAAGAATGAAATTTTTATATATCAAATATTGAAAAATTGATAAAAAGAGTTTCACTTTGATAAATTTTGTTATATTTCTAAAAATAAAGGACTAAAAATGAACAACTTAAAATTAAAGAACTAAAATTAAACTTTTAAATATTTATATGAAGAGAAACATATTTAACCACTTTTTCTAAATGCACATCCGTTAATTTACTGATTTCTTTAAATTTGATTCTTACTTAGCATGTCATCTAATTTTTTTATTCTTTTCATTTAAGCTGAAATGATGAAATTCGTTTTTTTTTCGTGAACTCGCCTAGCTGGTAGGCACAAACTACTTGTTTTTCTTTCATCAAAATATACAAACTCGTGCATTGACTTATATATAGAGAGTAAGACACCATTTTTTTCCACATTCACACCACGCCCTTCATCCATGCCCACGTTTTTTCATCAATTGACTATTTGAATGTCTATCCAATATAAACTAAAATTGGATTCACGTAGTTGTTTTTTAATGTAGCATCATTTCTTTTCAATGTATGAAAAGATTAAAATTTGCAAATTGGTAAAATGGAGTTGAGTATTACGTTGAAATAATTTACGCATTCTATTTTTATCCATTAGATTTTACTTCTCCATCAACTAGAATACGTAGTTAATTAGTCAACTCACTCATAAAACATATAAATATGCATATACATATTTATCTATCTTCACACTTTATAACTGGTTATCTGCGTATTACCATTGTCTATCAAATATTTTTCTTATCCATCTATCATTATTACTCAACAAATTAAAAATGAAGCACGCAGAACCACAACTACTTTTCTCCTCTCTAGTCGCTACTAATTCCACCTGAGTGTATATATAAATTAATAAAAAAGATAAACACAATTATATTTATTTTCTAGGTTTAATAATTTACACCACTATTTTAACCTCATATTGTGTAAGGATAATTTTATATACTGATATTTGTTTAAAAAAAACTAAAAAGGTATTATATATAAGAACCATGTTTTTCTCCCCTTACGTAGTCGTAGCAAAATTACATAGAAAATAATGTTAGTTGTCATCATTGGGCCTTCGTCGAAGTCCAATGAGGCATTATTTGTGAAATTGGGCTGAATGTGGCCCAGAAGTTTTGGCCCAATGTAATTAAGAATAACATGTCCTTACCAGAAATTTGATTTGATTTTGATTATCCACGACGACGACGTATTAAATAAAATATCTGGTAGAGCCTTATCGTTATTTACTACGCTTTCTCCGAATTGAGTTCAGTGTCTGAGTTTCAGTTTGAGTTTCGTCACCAAAATTCTACAATGGCGGTAACGTTCTCTTTCTCCGCTAAAACCCTAACCCTGAACCTACCTTATCATCCGAAAATTCCAATCTCGAATTTGACGCCGGTAACGAATCTTCGTCTCCCTCATTCGACGGTGACCCGAACCCGAAACCCTATCCGGATTCGTGCCACGCTGGATGGGGATTTCTCGGCGAAAAGAAGCAGCAACAGTAACAACAGCGAGCAGAGGGAGACGATAATGTTACCTGGCTGTGATTACAACCATTGGTTAATTGTGATGGAGTTTCCTAAGGACCCTGCACCCACTCGTGAACAAATGATTGACACTTACCTTCAAACTCTTGCCACTGTTTTAGGAAGGTACTTACTTTCCTTTTTCTTTTCTCTTTTGTAATGTTATGTTTCTAATTGGAATCAAGATAGAATTTTTACGCACCTTCTGTTATGTGTTATGTGCTTGTGTATCAGTATGGAAGAAGCAAAGAAGAATATGTATGCGTTTAGCACCACCACTTACACTGGATTTCAGTGCACTGTTGATGAAGCAACCTCCGAGAAATTCAAGGGTAATTTTACAATTCCTAATTTGTCTTTATAACCTTGATGAATCCAGGTTCTTCATCTGTTGTTTATGCTTTTAGGTTTGCCTGGGGTTCTTTGGGTATTGCCGGATTCGTATATAGATGTTAAGAACAAAGATTATGGAGGTTAGTTTTTAGTTTCTACTCTAATTAATTAATTGTGTACTTGAATCTTGATATTATAGTGGTTTGTAATGTTGTTACTGAATGCTTATTGCTGTTTGGTTTTAGGTGACAAATATGTGAATGGAGAGATTATTCCTGGAAAGTACCCTACTTACCAACCAAAACGTAGCGGCGGACCCAAGAATGAGAGTAGAAGGTATGAGAGACGAAGAGATGGCCCTCCCCCTGACCGCAGAAGGCCAAGACAAGAGGCCACTGCTTCGGATTCATCCTCTACATGAGGTAGTGCATTGCATTCTCTGTTCCACTTTTTTTTATGATTTTGTGCCTAATGTGTCTATAGTTTCATGCCTGACTCAATATCATAGATCCATGGCCCATTTTATACTTGTGCTCAATGTAGAATGAGTTTTATTAGTTTCTTTTTCTTGCTATTCATGAAATCTTATCAGGCTCTGCAATCTGCAAATACTTGATTATTCCTTTGTTGCAGTCTTCCTGGTGATTTTCAGTTTTGCTCAGAGTAATGCCCAAAGAAAGCTGCTCCGTATCACAGCTCTATCATGGTCATGGTCATGGTCATTTTATCAAATAGAAGATTGGGCTTGTGTTGGATTCTCATCAGATGCATTCAATATTTACAACCTCAAACGGGTATTTTCACGATTCATTTTTGAGGACTATGTGCTTTTGGATTATGAGTTAGACATGTAAGACAACTGCTAGGCTCGGTTTATTTGTCTGTAATTTGGAGCCTACTTATCATGTAACGAGTGTTTCTCGTGATAATTTTTTTCTGCAAATTTCATGGCAGCTGCAGTTTTAACACATAAAGTGACTGATATTATGAACTGTATAAGTTTTAATAATGTGCATATGTAGCCTTTTGATTATCTTAAGCAGTCAGTTAATGAATCCTGAGGTTAGTCATGCTAATAATCTCAGTTTTCCGGGGTTTAATCCCATCCCTTCACCATCAGTGTAGTTGACGAAGCTGAATTTGTTGGAAATTGGAAATGGGTGCATTCACAAACCATGCATGATTGCCAAATAAAATGTAGGTGTTTTTGTTGAGGGTAATTATTTTAATAACGAGTGAAATAGAGCTTATTTTGAATTCACTGCGAGAAAAATTTTGTTCAAGTGTCCATATAGTTCTAGTCAGAACAATTAGGGTGCGTGCTGTTTGATAGAGGAGAAGATAATGGGACGGAATAGAATGGAATTGAAATAAATAAAATAGAAATATTTAAAGGATCCACTTTAAATTTTAAAAATTTTCTCTCCTATTCCCTTTTATTTTTTCTACCAAACAATGCCTTATGTTTTATTTTGCTGCAGAGCAAAAATGAGAAAAGAAAATGAAAACGTGAGAAAATAAAGCGTAAATGACTCCCCCCACGTTACTATTTGTACAACAATTAGTATATTTTATATATATTTTTTGTTATATCTATCTCTTTTCTAAACATCATTTATTACTTCTCAAATGACAATGAAAAGAGATAGATACAAAAAATATCACTTTGTTTCTAGACATAAAACTCTTAGTTAAATATGAAATTTTAGTTAAGTGTGCCAGTAAAGTTACCCCTAAAAGAGAGAATGTATGTATTATATCTGCTTATGTTATCTAAGGGGTGCCATTTTCAATCATAGCCACCATACGCCGACAAAAATATGCATCGTAAATATTTTTTCCGAGTAAATACTTAATCTTACGAATTAAGTATCACACGAACACTGTAAAATAAAATAAAAATAAATTCTGTACCATATAGGCAGAGGAAAATCTTTAATAATAATTTTCAGTAGGATTTTGTCTCGGTTTAGGATTTTGTCTATCTTTCACTAAATTTATGATGAAGGTTTATGATTAAGATTTTAATATATTTTTTTCCAATTAAACATGAGATTTATAAAAATTAACATTTAAACAAAATTAAATGTAGAATTCACGGAAAATCTATGGATATTATTACAAAATCTTAAAAATAAAACTATACTAATTGAATAGGGCGAATCATAAAAAAAGATTCATCAGAAATGCTCATAACCCAAGAACTAACGGCCCTTTTAAATATTTTGGTCAATAACAAGTAACGGTTTAGAAACCACGACTTAATTGGGTCTTATTGCCCAGGCCCAGGAGAATAATTTTGTTCCAGGGTGTAATTAGTTCTGGTCACAACTAATTTTTTGTTCAGTTTAAAACTCTTTGATTATAGTTTGTTAATTAAGCCAGATCTAAACCACGTGATTTGTGCTGAAGCCTTTAGACATACGTAAGTTTACCTCATTTTTAATTGGAATTTGGATCCTTGAAACTCTTTATAATCTTCTCAAGCTTAAGCTACCCCGATGAAAAAGAAAGTACACAAGATTACAAAGGAAATATTATTTATATCATTTATTTAATTTCTTAAAAACTTTAAATTATTTAATTAGATCTATCTATGCAAGGTATCGAAATAAAACAATTTCGTGGAGTTAGCATTATCTTGGAGAAATCATTAATAATTTTTTTGATGTCACACTCGCAAACCACTTTGGCTAGTTGGGCCACCCACTAGCCAGTAGCCACCGCTGATTTCGAAAGAGTGATGTCATGTCAGCAATGGCTTTGTCATAATATTCTTAACTCAAAACTCAAAACAAAAACCAATGGCTAATTGGCTATAGATTGGTCCCTTTGCTTAGCTGGTTAGAATTGATATCTATCACGTTATTAGTCCCACAATTATTTGGTAATGATATTCGAACATTTTTTTTTCCTTTTTAACTACAAACATTGTGTTACATGTTCACGGTTTAAGTAATTAGAGGCCAGATAATTTGGGAGAATATTTTTCAGTTTTTGGCTATTAACCAAGGGATACTCAAGATTCACCTGTAAAAGATTCTTGTTTCAACAACTTTTTTGTGCTTCGTATTTAATTAGAACCATTGATTTTAGGGATTTCATTTGTAAGTAGAAAAAAAAAAGAGACACTTTATGGGATAACCAGCTAACTGTTTAGGGGTTGGTGAGTGTTGACACTTGACACATGCTACATAATGGGTTCGGCCTTGTCTTGTTGGTTAAAAGAAATGTCATTTTCACAATATTTTTTTTATAACAATTTTAAAAAGGAGACAGAAAAAAATATAAGATAAGATGAATAATGTAATATTGAAAATTATAAATATGAACTATGCATTATGGAGAACTATTTTAGAAATTGAGTAAAACAATGCATTATATCTTCCTAAAGTAAAGTTTGCTCTTTCCTTACATAATTGCATGTGGACATTTTAACTTAGATAAGACTTATGCGGTTGGTGGAAGTTATGGTGCACTAAAATACTTCTCTTTTGGGAGTACTAGTCAACTGAAATAATGTAAAGGTGAAGGAAAAAGCATTATTTTTCACCACCGAACAGATACTATAGATAGGACATAAGAGATAACTTATTATCTTATCCCTTTAGTTTCCCTAGAAACTTGATCCAGAAATCATGTCATAGTTGCTGTTGAAGTGCCCTCTTCAATTTCTGAAGAAGCATGGCCTACTACAGCTCTGATTATTCCAGTTCTGAGTATGGTGAGTACAATTTCAACTCTTATGCTCTTAATTATGATTATGCTCAAAATCCATCCTTTACTAGCTATGAGTACAATCAACCATATTATGGATATGATCCAAATTTATATTATGCTCCTAATTACCCTTACCAGAATTACCAAACCATTTCATACTCTGCCACAACTTATAGTGATCCAAAATCACTTGTGTATGATCCCAATTATGGTATGACTCAACTTGTGATATCTTATTCTAACTTGGAATTCAATGAAACTGAATTTGATGAGTATGACCCAACACCTTATGGTGGTGGCTATGACATTGATCAAACCTATGGCAAACCTCTTCCACCTTCAGATAAAATTTGCTACCCTCGTTTTGGGTCTAATCCAATTAGTGAACCCTTTTCTGGGCCTATAGTACCATTACCTACTGTAGAAGAAGGAACTAAAGATAAAGCAATCATACCCCAGAATGAAACTTTAGTCCAAAAAACTGAAGAGAAGCCTCAGTCACAAGATAGTAGCATAGATCAGCCAAAGGAAGTAGAAGAAAACAACTTTGTTGATGATCATGATAGTGATAATGATAGTGAGAGCGAGGGAAGTCAGCATGAAAATGATTACTATTCTGAGTCTGGTATTGGAAATGGTGGTGAGTATGAGAAACAAGTGGCTACACAATATCCTAGTGGATATGGTTTGGAAGCAGTGGACCTTTGTGAAAGTTTGTTTGGATATTGGCCTTGTTTGGCACGTATGAAAAGGAGAGAATGTGGTTGTGAACAAATAACTGATAGAGGAAACTATTGCCAAGACAGCATGTGGAAAGGTACTGCAGATTATCTATTTGGAAATCCTGATCCTTATGGTGGGAGAGGGGAAGATCAAAGTGGCTATGGTGGAGACATAGTGTATGGCTATCAAAGGCATTATCCAATGCAATCACAGTATAGACAGGTTGATTATACTGATGGATCATGGTGACATACCAAAACCATTTCTTCATTGTAATAAAGAATGTTTGAAATGAAAGTGTAAAGCTTGTCTCAGTTGTAATAAATGTAAATTTTGAATTTGAAGATGTATAAGAAAGAAAATTCTTGGGTTGGTTTTCTGTCAGCCTCATTGGCCATAGCCAAGCTTAGTTCATTTCATTTACATGTTGCTTTGTGGTAGTGGGTGAACCAATACTGTGATGATTAAGATTTCTACCCCAGAACTTTTGGTTTAAACAAAATAGTATTTGTAACTTTTAACTTTGCTTTCCAATCATATTTTAAGCCAAAAGTCACATGTAGATTAATATTAACAACGGTTTTTGTAATCTCATTTAGTTATTTATCCTTCATTGTATGCAAAACTATCTTGATAAAACTTCTTTTAATTGGTTAAAGAATTATCTCATAAATTATATGGATCTATTATAATTACGCAATTGTTTTGGATCGGGTTTACCTCTGCATGGGCTTTGATTCCAAAAGCCTTAAAGTATTAGTAAGGAGCTATTGCAAGCCCAGTTGAAACTTGTTAGGAAACGTGCATGTGAACCTAGGCCCATAACCCACACTAAATAATGTTTTTTTTTTTGACAACCAAAAAATTGTCTTTAATACAATAGGGACTCTAGTATTAATGATTGATGAGAAATCAAATTATTGATGACTTTAGTATATGTCATTGCCCTATTTCGATGCAAGAATTCAAGAATCGAGAGTTAATTCAACCATTTGGAGGAGATTGTGTCCATAATTTTCATTCATCTTGCTTAATTTAACTCTTTGGTCGATTGATTAAATATATATATATATATATATATATATATATATATATATATATATATATATATATGGTCCAGTTTGCCATAAGAAATTGTCAATTATTATCCTCTAAAAAAATATACCAAAACGATTTTGAAAAATATAATTAATCATAATAGATCTTAAATTTGATTTTTTTTTCTAAACTTAGTATTAGTATCATATTAAAATCACAAGGGAATTACGATTTAAATCCTTCAAAATACATCCCACCTATGATTTATTTACCTTATTTTAGGTAAATTTTTAAAAATTACCCTCTTCAATAATTTTGGAATACAACTACTCCATTCTTTGATGAAAATTCCACAATGATTAGGGGGAATAACCACATAGTCTGGGCTCTTTAGAGACTGCAATTCTTTTCAAATTATAAAATTTGACAATTATGCTTTTTTATATACTATAAACATGGTTTGTGGCTCCTTGACCCTTGCCTTTACCGTATTCAACACCTAAACTTAACCCTTATTCACACATAATCCAAGTAAGGCTACCAAAAATTTCAAATCCCTAACAACTATTAGCAAAGACAATATATATATATATATATATATATATATATATATATATATATATAAATACTCAACAAAATTTTATGCGAATAAAGTTAGTTGTCCTATGGATTATTTTGTACAATTCAGTCTCAACAAGTTCCTCAACCGATGTTTATAATTTCAATGTGAATTATCAACAATGTACGTAAGTAACTAAGTATTTGGCTTTAAAAAAATAGCAAAACAATGTTAGTAGTATAAGGTATTTTGTATTTATTAGTTGAACCTTTTTCTCTGTTAGAATTTATAGGCCGGCCTATTGGTTAAAAAATTCAAATATATGAGAATAAAGATAATGACGAATCAACTAACACGTGCTATGGAACACAATGAAAGTTTCTGTTTTCAAACATGAAGAGCGTAATTAAAAACCCTTCAAATTATTAACTTAATTAATTAACTCCACTAATAAAAGCTCAATGGACAAAAATTTCGTACCCAACATGTTGGAGTGCTAATTTTGGTCACATCAAAATTTTAGAAACCGAATTGGTGACTAAAATGGTTTTAATAAATGCGTGTGCGCGCATTCCCTCACACATGTTTAATGTATCATTTATGTGTGCATAATGGATCCACTCATCCACATCCCCCACACTTTTATTCTTTGCTTAAAGTCTTCACACCTAAATTAATATATAAAAGGAAAAAAAAAAAAAGTGGATCAAAATAATTGTTGTCTAGAACATTCGACATAGCATGACTTTGATGATACTTGAGTTGATACTATAGTAAAAAGACGAAGAAGAAAACATAATAAATGTTAGTAAAGGAGAGAAAAAAGGTATCCATGGCCCCAAACAAGCGCAGATTAAGGCCTCAGCGCCAAAGACCATATTCAAATCCATCTTATGTTTAAAACTTACGTACAAAGTTGTCATTACCTTAACAAAGCATCACAAATCGTAAAGGCAAAGTTGTTTTCAACCACAATCATCATTTATTCCTTATTATACAGTATAACAATAATATATACTATTCACATAATCAAATTATATAATAAATTTTTATACTGATTTTACTTAATAGCCAATTATAATATACAACTAACCAACTTACTTATACAACATATACATATTTATCTTTTTTGACATTTTATGTCTAATTATTTGATTCTGTTGCATATTAAATTTTCTACATGTTATATTAATTTATATGAAGTTTATATTCCACCTTTAACTCAAATTTTATAAATTCTATAAAGATTGTATAATAAATGTGAATTATTTGTTGTATGAATGTAATATTTCCAATTTTATATCCACCTTGGCAGCATGTGTACAAGCTTGGCACCTACTAATTATTACCATTAAAATAACTGATTAAAATATGGAACGTTATCTTTATTCCAATTCCAACTTTGGATCTCCTATTTTAATATGCTTCATCATCACATTTCCTAGGTCATAGATTGTAATGCAAGGGTAGTTTGTTCATTTCACACACATATAATCCATGTAATGCCAACCAAAAACCTAGAAATTCTATCACCTGTCCTATCTGGCTCCCACTTCCAATCATAGTGTTCAAAAATTATGTTTGTAGCACCTTAAAAAACCCTGTTAAAACCTCACACAAACTCAAAACTAAAGCTACTTCATTAGTTCCATCCTTCACTCTTTCTCAACATGTCTATGGCACATAGATCTTTACAAGCCACCTTTCAAGTTCTTTTTATTGTTGTTCTTCTTGTTGTTGTTCTTCCTTTGTCAGTAACTGGTTCATATTCTTCTATTCATGAACTTCTCAGAAGTCATGGCCTACCAGCAGGGTTGTTCCCTGAGAGTGTAAAGTCATATAATTTAGACCAAAGGGGTGTTTTGGAGGTGAACTTGGATGCTCCTTGCATGACAAAGTATGAAACAAGAACCTTGTTTGAAACTGTGGTTAGAGCCAACCTAAGTTTTGGTCAGCTCAAAGGGTTGGAGGGTCTGTCTCAAGAAGAGCTTTTTCTTTGGTTACCTGTGAAAGATATCATTGTGGATGATCCATCTTCAGGTCTTATTCTCATTGACATTGGTCTTGCACATAAACAGCTCTCTCTGTCTCTCTTTGAAGTTCCCCCAGTTTGTAGATCCCAAGGTACTATTGTATAGCTGTCATTTATTGATGATGACTTGTCCTTTATTCTTTGAACTTTGAACCTTTCAATTATGTGGTTTGAATAGAAATCATTGTGGAAAAGCATGTGCATGCCATTTTCATCTCAGCAATCATATTACTTTCCAGGCTGTCAAATAATGATTGAATGTGTTTTCAATTCTCATTAGTTGTCTTCTACTGTGGAGTTCTCATTTCAAAAATTTAATGTGGTGTGCAGGTCTTTCACTAAATATTGGTGGAAGGAAAAACATTGGATTTCAAGATCAGAGATGAAAGGTTGCTTGCTTATATGATGAAAAAAAGATGGTTTCTTCTTTTCTCTTTCCAATTTTGTTTTGTTTTGCCTCTTTCTTTTTTCTTTTTTTTCCTTTAAAAATAATTACATGGTGTAATGTGCATAGATCCTACAAGAGTTGTGATTAAATTAGAATTCAGTTGAGGGGGGGAAAATGAAATTGATAGCGGTGTTTATTGTAAAAAATCTTTGTGCAATTTTGTTTGCCGCTTTTTTTCTAATGTTGAAGGAAAGTTATTTGATATTAGCCTGTCATATCCTTTCATTTCATTACTTCTTTTCTTTTCCTTTTCTCTTTTACTTTACTAAAAGGGAAGTTGTTCTTTGAAAGAAAAAGGCTACTTGAATGTATATTGAAGAAATTCTGAGAATATGCTAACATTGACGGAGAATTAGATAATAATCGAAACCGAATTTGTCACTCAAATTTCACGCAGGAAAAACCTTAGTTGCTTCAAGTTTAAATTGAAGATTAAGGGGATGTTCACATGGCCATTATCTAATAAGGACCATAAATCAAAATTTCATCAATCTATTTAACATTTATATGTTCAATAAAGTTGGTCTACCGATAATTTATTTCTTATATACCTTGTCTAATTTCATTTTATGCCAAATAAATAAGAGATCAACTTGTTTGGTTAGATTCAGGTATTGGATATTAAGTTCCTCTCTTTCCTTTTCATCATCATTTCAAATCTATCTCCATTTCAAGTCTAGTTGGTATTCGTCTTAGTTTTCTTTCTAAAATAAAATGAAACAAATAAAAGAAAGCTGGGATGATTGGAAAATATTCTCTGTATTGATGATCCTAATAAGGGAAAATTGGAGGATAGGTAGGATCAGTAGTAGCAGAAATTGGAATAGCACCAGTAAGAAACCCCATTTTGTTTTTTAAGGTTAGTGCCATCAACCATGAATGATAATTGTCACAAGAGAAACGGGAAAGACAAGGAGAGGTAGGATTTTCACTTGGGTGCATGTAAAAGGGACTTAATGGATTTTAACTAGGGTCATTGAATGGAGGTGGATCAACATGGATGTGTTAGCTGGTAGGAGAATGTGGTTCTGAACTGGAAACTGACATTGCAGGGAGGTGAAGGTATCAGCAGAGCTCCAAGAGGGAGCTCTGATACCGTAAAAGAGGATGAGACAAATAAAAGAAAGTCTGAATGATTGGAAAATATTCTCTGTATTGATGATCCCAATAAGGGAGAATATATATATACAAGTGCAAGCCTATTGGATAAGAATAAGAAAGGACAACAGAAAAAAAAAAAAACAAAATGAATAAAAGAATATCTCTACAACTAATAGCCTCTAGAAACTACTGAGAGTGTTCAACCAAAATTGGAAAAAGATGCTAAGAAGATTTTGTTAAAGATGCTTTGGATTGATTATTGTTTTGGGCCAAGGAGGCATTGAGCTTCGTCTCTTTTACTCTCTTCGATTTTGGGCAACTATGTTAAACTAAGAATCTGGAACATATTCTCATGTAAATAGTTCAAGTTTTGGTTGAAGTACTACAGTGCATATTCCTGTACTTGGGTCATAAATGGACAGCATTGATTCTGTCGTTGCCTTTTCTTTTTTAAGGTTTAAGAGATCGCAGGTTCTTCTATTTCTCCCCTCCCTTTCCCAGCATCACTTTTAGTTTCAATAACACGACAAGAATTCCATTTCTTTAATCATTATTTAGCCTTTATAAACTTTGCTTGATCTTGAATCAAATTAAAGTTGAAATAATAGAGCATAGAAGGAAGTTATTGCAAACCAACGTTTTACTGGTTTAGTTTACTCATCTTTTATTAGTCTATAGTATGAAACTTTACATGGACACAGGAAGATGAACAAGTTTTATAATTCTTTATGATAAAAAGATTACTGAATGTTAGTGGCCAGGTAATAGTACGCCTGTTATATATCGTCCAATAACTTCAAGTAAAATTACTTTAACTGTCATGCCATTCTTTTTTTTTTTTTTCATCATTAAATAAACTAATCCTCTCAAAGGGCAGTAGTTCTGTGACAATAAAATAACAAAAGTCTACTTCAGTTTACTCTATAATCATTGATAATGTCTTGCAGCAAATTCTTCATTTGATGAACAGCAAGTCTTTCACCATCCTTGCCCTGAACAATAAAAAGTACATAGTTAAAAATGGTTGAAGTGAATTTTATGTTATCACATCTTTATGTTTTTGAAGTTAGCACTAAAAGTATTCATGTTATAGTAGCACATAATCATGTTATAGTACAAAGATGGATCAAAGTTCATCATCAAGTGTCTTCTTATGGGTTTAATAAAGTATGCTACTCTCCCTCTTAAGAATTCATAATTACCAGTAATAAACAAGTTTGATTCTTATTTTTCTTAAAATCACCTGTATGCAGCTTGTAATCAGAAATGCTCCCTTTATGGTTGTAAGATTGGTGTCTATGAGCTCAATTCCATAGCTATTCAGGGCCTCCATCAATTTGTTGAATCTTCCCCTCTTCTTTTCAATGATGATCTTGATCCAGAGTTTATTCCCATCTATTTGTGTCACTCTGACCTCTTCCTGCATAAATTAACAGTAACAATGCAACATTAGTCATCAACAGATGTAGAGGCTAATCATATTTTGTCAATAAAAGAGAGTATCTCATAGATAACCTGTATCCCCCAATTCTTCATATCTTGAGCAGCATCAATGTCATCTATTTTTGTCTCAGTTGTTTCATCTGATGTTACTTCAATTTGATGAAGCTCTTGGCTGAGACTCTGAACTTTGTCTTGCAGCTTCTCAATGTAGGTTATAGCATCTTCAATAATTGTTGCTTTATTCATCTAAAATCAAAATTAGAGTTTATAATTAATCAAATTATCTTCCAACAATTAATGAAAACAATTTGTTAATTAAACCATGAAACTGAGTATTGAATCAAATATCAGATTAAGAAAGTGAGGGCTTAGGTAGTTGCATTTGTAATGATAGGAACTATAGAACGCAGCATCAAAAGCCTGCTACTGAGTTTCTCCCTCCTCCTCCTTTCAGTCTCAAGGTTCTTTGATTTGAACTCTCTTGTCTCATCGTCATAGTTCCTCTTCTTACTCATCCTTTGTCTGCCACTAAACTCTTCCACAGTAGCACATAGCCAATCATCATCTTCATAGTCCATTTGTGGAAACATAACAAAAAAAACAAAAGGGTCTTTTAGAAAGGGAGAAGAAACAAGTTTTGAATAAATGTGTTTCAAGGCTTTGTGAATTGAGAATTGGTTGGTGGATATATAAGTGCTTCTCATGTTGGCATCATGTCAGAAAGACAGAAGAAGAAGAGAGAGAAAGTACAAATTGAGGGCATTTTATGTGGTCCCAAGTTAATTCAGGTGTATTTCTTATGACAGAATGAAAAATATTTGAGTTTGGCAGTTTAAGTGTGTCTTCCTTCAAGTTGGAATTGTCCTAACAGAATGTGGTTATCAATTTTGGTTATTTTATTATAAAATGCAGTTAGAAATCTCATCAAAGTTGCTCCTAACTTCTTTGACAACAGTGTAAAAGAGGGCTTTAGAAATAAATTTTATCAAAGAACCATCAAAGTTTTAACTACAAATGAGATTTGATAAAATAATCCAAATCAAAGAAATGTAATTACTTTATTTGTACTTTTGATAGAGGCAAAATGCTGTTAGTGGAAAAGAAAAGAAACAAAGAAAAATGATTTTTTCACGTAGGCTTTGGCAAAGTACAAATATACTTTCGTGTGCATTTTGGTGTGATTCGCGAGGCTTTGGCAGTTAGGCTTGTTGACTGAAACTGTAATACCACAGTTGAGTGTGGTTGTTAGAGCAGAGGCATGTATAATTATTTGTGCACTTTATTTCTTTTCTGCCTCAAATTTTATATCCTCTTTTTTTTTTTAATTCAATGAAATTTTGTATCTTTTTTGTGGCTTTTACCTTTTAAATATATCCAATGATGGTTTTCTTAAATTATTTTTATTCTTATTCAATTTTTTTTTTATATTTTTAATCCCTAAAAGCTATAAATATGTTATTTTTTTAGTATGAAAAAATGCACTATTTTATTAAATAAAAAGGATAAGTATTATAGATGAGTAAGGATTTGTTTTTTTTAAAAAAAATAATTTTTTTACACTAGAGTAAAAATATGATAAATTCTATAGTGTTATTCCTAAATAGACAGTACGGTGTTGTTTATTGGGTAAATAAATTAGATACCAATAAATATGGATAAATTGCAGATTATGTCTAAAGTACATTCCAAAGATAAATAATCCATCTTTTCTCAAACCATTGATGTTTAAAATTATGGCACATATTTTTTTATGCATTATTGCGCACATCTTAAAAGATATTTAATATTATCTTTAAATTAATATATTGCTAATATAAATACTTTCATTGAATATTTACTTCTATTATAAGATTAGTTGCTGAGTACGCCATGATTATTAATTAAATAAGAGCAAATGTGAAAAAAGTAATTAATAAGATTTAATTTTCAGAAACAAAAAACTAAAATAATTATAATTTAGGAACATACAAAGAGGAGTGAGTATATTATTTTAAACAGGGCATAAGATATGTGTAATAACAACACATTTTCCTAATTATTCGTGAAATAAAACATGACCATAGTAACTAATAACTATATGTGCCCAGCAACACCAACATTAAACAGTGACTTGACATGTTCTTTTAGACTTGAGAGGCTTGGAATGCTTCGGTAATGATACATCAAAGGTACCATTCTAGCTGCATTTATGCAGAAATTGTTAAATGATAATGGCAGTTGATTAATTGGGCTGATTATTTCTCGATTGAGACGTTTCCATTCAATTGAAATCAAGTGGACAACATAGCTTTGTGCGTCTTCAGCTGAAACCTCTTTGTGTTCATTCATGTAGCAATCAATATATGACCCATCTACTCCTTTTTGTTCCTCACTCTGCATTTATATATTCACATTATTAATTTTAACATTATATATATTTATTTATAGAATAGAATAATAAAATAGACTTTTTTGCACTTTACCTTAGCTCCTTCCAAATCATCAGAAAGACGAAGAATTTTTGCCACTGAATATATAATCTGAGGAAAGTTGTGCATGATAGCAACATTCTCCTTATTTATAGAGTGATCAAGAAGGAAGAATGCATGGACAAGCACCACGTGTACTCCTGTGCTCACAATTCCATTGTTCAAGTATTCCTCTGATCTTGGCAAATTACCAGATTTCAACCAATGTGCCTCTTCTAAGAAAGCATTCATTAATTGCACCCACTGTTTCATATAAATGTTACTTTAATATTATATCTATTTGGTTATTTCAAGAAATCAACTACTTATTTAAAAAAAATAATGTACATTTGACGTGATGAAATGCACAAAAATAGTAAACAAATTGAGTATTTACCGATCTTTTTAAGGTATCTAGAGGGTTTAATCCATGCTTTTTGTAGATCATTTCGGCGAAATCATTAGTAATGTCAAAAAGAGAACTTAAACACATTTTCATGAAGTCCGGAAGTTGCTCTGTACCAGCCAATTCCCATCTGAATCAAGACAAATCAATTCTTTGTAAGCATTATGGATTGTCAAATGAATGCACATCCTTATACCCTACCTAAAAAGTCTTTTTACTGTAACACTTTGTTTCAATAATTAAAATTAAAAAAGACAAAATCAAACATTTTTAATTAATTCAATTTAACTTCTGCACTTCAATTTTTATAAAAAAAGTTATCCAAACTTCTTAAATGGTTGAGGTGTATAAATTCATTTTAAATAGTTCAAAACGTGTGATCTAATTTTTTATTTTTATTCTTAATTTCTTCTCCTCGAATATTTATTAAGAAATTTATCAGACCCTAACTTAATAAAATTGAATCACTCATTGTGATGGATTAAGGAGAGGATTTATCCTTTCATGTATAGTGTTTTATATGTTGCAATATACCTATTAACAGCATCTGTGAATAAAATAAGCTGGTCTATTGTCCCATGAACATCGAAGATGTCATCAATAACGTAGATTAGACAAATAGGTTTGGTGAGTTGGACCCTTTGCTCTGAAAACCGTGGATCTGTAAAGCATGCCATAGGCCACATGTACCATTTAAGAGGTTGATACTTAGCAAATTTCACCTCCTTCGCCATTCCAAGCTCCTTCCACCATCTGGGTCATGTAAAAAAGTTAGTGATTACTAGTACTATTTAACTAAAAAGTTAGTGATTACTAGTACATGTGATGACTTTTAAAAGGGGTTACTAATTAGTTATGAACTGAATTACTTGTAAACTTGAATGATTTCATTCTGGTTCATGAACGTAACAATGGAGGAATTGATTTCAGCAAGTTCC
The DNA here is from genome assembly GCA_026586105.1 of Hylodesmum podocarpum. Classification (NCBI taxonomy): domain Eukaryota; kingdom Viridiplantae; phylum Streptophyta; class Magnoliopsida; order Fabales; family Fabaceae; genus Hylodesmum; species Hylodesmum podocarpum. Next base: position 2,024,515 of record JALJEV010000424.1, on the reverse strand, counting down.
TTTAAGCATGCCCATTCTTTCTTGGTCTTAAAATCACTTAGATCTATACTTGTGTCACTGAATCTTGATAAGCCATAATGAAGTGGATGTTGGAGAGTGTTAGCAACATATACAGCTTCATCATGCTCTTTATTACTTGTCAACCATGCATGAAGAATTTGGTAGCTGCGGTAACCTGCATCATCAAGACTATCTTCTCCTTCAATACTTAGCTGAGTTGCCTCATACAGCGCAATGAGACCCTTCACATCTTCACCATGTTTTTCTCTAAACTCTCTTTCGTTACTCTTCAAGCTGTCAAATACACCTGCACAACCATTGCAGTTGCTAGTTAACTTTTAGTTACTGTTCATGTTAAGAAAATAACACTAAGTTTATAAGCACACACATAATATTTTTTATTTTTTAACTCACATGTATTTAATTTGTGTCCTTGTCCAACAATTACAATTGTCCTGTGAATGTGAAGTTTACGTCTATATATAATCGTGTCATTCTGTCATTGGTCCAGCACTAACATTAAAAAATAAAATCTTTGACTGGACCCTATATAGATAAAAAAAATAATATAAAAATGCAAAGTAAGAAAAATATTCGGCAGAACAAATATATAAAAGAAAATTGTAATATATAAATAATAATTAGATAAATAGCTATAAATCGTAGTTGACTGATTATTGTGCATAGTAGTTAATGCGAAGTAAAGTTAAGAAAGTAAATATGTTAAAATAAAGAGTTCATAAAAGAGTGAAGATAATTTCAACCTGCATGAACATAATGGCCTCCCTGTCTAAGTAAACGGAAAGCAAGTGCAATTTCATAAAGTTTACTACTATTTGCAAAATCAGTGAAATGTAGCTTCTGAAGAGCTGCTTCAATTTCCTCTTGGAAGTGGTGTTCAATCCCAAGCCTTTGAATGGTGTCAATCATATATAAACTCTCCGTGGAATCCTTGGTAGTGAGTTTCTGGAATGCATGCTTAACTTCCTTCAATAACAAAGCTTGTTTCATATACATATCATCCTGAAAATGTAAATTAAAGGGTCAATTTCAGAATGAAAAGATGATCAACAGAATCAGAATTTTAGTTGTACACAAAGTACACTCCTTACCATATCTGTGTCTTTTCTTTGAGTTAAAAGTCTTAGGCTTCTACTCTATGTGCAGAAACGAGTGTCTATTTATATACCTTCCTTGTCTTATCGTTTAAGTCCTAGAAAATAAAATGTGTGGATAAAAATATTCGACACAAATGATCTCACCCTTGAATAGATTTTTTAGTTAGAGTCAAAAAATATTCTAATTGATAAAAAAATATAAATTAAATTAAATTATCTAAATATTTAATTTTACTTATTATGTTAATACATAAATAATTCATTTATAAAAAATATTTATAAACACCTAACAAGTTATAAGACATGGAGAAAGAAAATAAAATATGTATATAAATATGATAATTAACATGTTTTGATAAGCAAAGAAATATAAAAATATAATATTTATATATATCTCAAAATATCAAATACTCCAATACACTTAATATTTTTCTTTATATTTCTCTTCTTATTAAATTATATCCATCTACTATTATTTATAATATTTATTTTATTCTTAGTCCAAGTGTTTTATAGCATTTGACGAGTTTATTAATATTTTTCTAGAAAGAAATGACTTATAGATGCGATATTTTGATTTATTCAGTACAAGCACGTGTTAAACGTTCAGCACTCGATTTAAGTGTTGAAATTTCAGTCCTATTTGGCTTGCTATATGTGTGGTTTTATGGAGGGAATCCATCAAAAATCTTATTATATAATAGTCAATTTTGTTTACTAGTTATTTTGGAAGAGGAAATAAAAATTAAATGCACAATTATTTTAAAAACAAATTACGTAAGTGGATTTGTTTTGAAATAATGAACTGTCTATTTGTAATATATTGTAGGTACTATGCAGATGGTAAGGAGGTACAGTGCAGGTGATAAGGCAAGGGCAAACAATATTATACACAATTGAGACGGGCTAATCGGTTACAGTATTTTAAAATATATTTATTTTTAATTTTTAAAATAAAAAAATTAAGATACAGATTGAAAAATTAAAAATAAATATATTTTAGAATACCTTACATAATTAGTTATATTCAGAGTTGTTTGCATAGAATTATTTATTTGATAATAAATGTTGTGGTACAGTACTAACTAGCAGATTAAAAGTGTTACAGTACCTAATAAATGTCTACTAATCATTGTTGGATAGGTTTAGGGTTTAGACGTGTTACATAGTACCTAGTGTTTGTCCGTGGAAGTTTACTGAAAAGGATTTTCCTAGGACCAGAAAATTATGAAATTTATTTTTATAATAATTAAAATCATTTTTTATTTTTTAATTTATAAAAATAATTTTAATTTTTTAAGTGAAATTTTTTTATAAATTAACTAATAAAATTAATATTAACTTTAAGAAAAATAAATTTTATCATTTTCTTTTTATTTTCTTTTTCTATAAACTTTTATGAAGAAAAAATATCAAACTATGCTAAATGTGATGTGACCATTACCGCGCAACAACCTCTTTCATTTGATAAATATTTTTTCTTTTAAGAGATCGAGGTAATATTTTTTATTTTACAAAAGTGTTATATTAAATCTATTTTCTCAGCTTATTATGTGAAAGACCTAAGTATTTAAAAACATATATTTACACAATTAAAAAGTCCTTACACATAGAAAATATTGATTAGTTAGAGATATCTAGTCTGATTTATTTTATAAATGAGTCACGTATAATTTAGATTTAATTAAATTTTTTAACATGTTTCATTAAACGGACTAAGATTTATTCTAAATTTTTAATCTATTGAGTTTGATTATTAAACTTATGTATCAAAGTTTAAATTAAAAAAATATTAATCACAATAACACAAATGATAATTTATTATAAACTACAGTAAATATGAGTTAAACAAGTTTATAAATAGATTTTATAAATAAACATTAAAAACAAATTTTATTAATAGACTTTATAAACAAATCTTTATAAATAAATTTAAAGAAATAAACTAATTTATCGAGTCATATAATAAATCAGATTTTTTAAATAGATCAAATCAAATTAAAAAAATATAATCTATTATACAACACATTTCAAACTCAAATCTACATAATAAAAAATAACCCTGACTTTATAGAGAATATAGACTAACCTATTCTCAACCCTTTTATATGCTACATGCAAACATCACAGTGATATTTATTGCACTGTCACGTAGCATTAAAAATAATCTCATCCTATAAAATGTTACAAAATAACTCAATTACATAATTTTTATGTAATTTACTTTTAAAATAACCCCTTTTTTCCGTACATCTGGTAAAACGTAAACATGTTAATGTTGTTAAATTTTACAATTAATCCAAAGTATAGTATTTGAGAATGGTGCTCCGTTATTGAATCATTCAATAATATATTAAAGACTAAATAATGGATATACTATTTTTATAAATAAAATTAATAAAATAAATGTGAAATTAAAATAAAAATCTCATATTTATCTTTCGTTCTCCAATTCTTTCCAACATTTCCATGAACACAATTTTAAGCAGGTCATATTAAGTTAAACAAGAAAATTTATTATATAATTAATATTGATTATTAATATTTAGATTTTTATTTTATTTTCTTCTTCCTTAACTTATATAGAATGATAAAATTGATTCAATGATGAGAGAAAATGACTCAAGAATAAAAAGAAGGAAAGATGTAGATTCGAACTTAATATAAAACTAACCATTAATAATAACTAACATTTTATAATTCACAATTTAATAAAATATTAGAATCTATCTTAAATTTATTAAAAATCATCATATTATCACCGTACTAGATAATGTAGTATTGATATAAGAATAATCATCATTGTGTAGACTAATTTTATAAAATTAAATTAGACTTACTTTAAAATAAACAATAAATAAAAAACAAGAAAACAAAAATTTATCTTTTCTAATAAATTTTAGATTTTAAACGATAAGATACACTGACATTCTCTAAGATTTCTTGTCATTACATAAAATTTCTTATTTTTTTTATACCTGCATAAAATCATAACGGAATTACCATCATGTAAAATTTTAAGTTTATGACAATAAATAAATTATTTATAAATTTACCACAAATTTTTAATTAAGTGTGTTTTAAAAGTTGAAGATAAAAATTTTAGGAGAGAATTGAATAACAATATTCATTTCTCCAAACAAGCTATTTAATTTAATCAACCACAAATTATTATTATTATTATTATTTGAAATGTTTGGAATTAATGGAAATTAAGTATTCCTATTCTAAGGAAAATAGAGGACTGCTAATGCATCACGTCCTACCTAATAAGATGTTGACAGTGATATTAATTATCCTTAACAACCCACCTTTTGTTGGTTTATGAAATAATGACAGGAGTTTTTCCTTTCCTCATTTTATACAGATTTTAAACAGTAATGAACAATATAATTAAGTAACTTTATATGTAATACGTAATTAAATAATTAATTTATTCATAAAATATATATGTATTTTTTTTCTTTATATTTTATATATATATATATATATATTTATAACCTATTATCTAATATTGTAATTATCTATTAAATATTTTTTATAATTAAATATTTCATATTCAGTACGGCCGTGAATCACATGGCCTCGTTGATTTTATTTAGATAGAAGTGGAATGGGTGGCTGTGGTTTGCAAGAGAAATTTTGCGACCAATTATAGAAATTATTGAACAAAGAAGATGCCACAATTGTCCAAATCAATAATTGTATTAAACTTCCTGACATTGATAATTGTTTATGTCGAACCACAAGAATTTTCATGAGATTCATCAAATTTGAAGATATATAGAAGAATTCTTCTAAGTGCGTCAATAGCTGATTTTTTTTACACTACATCTTTTAAATTCCAATTATTTACATGTTTAGGTATTAATTTCCGGTTACATCTTCTTCTACTTTAATTTTTTTTTCTTTTAATTTTTAATAAAAGAAAAATATGGGAAAAAGTATTGAAATTATTATAAAATAATCTAGTTACAGAGACATTGCAATGAAGGGGTTGTTTTTATTCGAAATATTAATCGCGTTTTTAATTTAAAACTAACAAATACTGACTAATGAAAATATAGAATGAAACTTTAAAATAAGATAAACATAAGTTCTATTTATTGATTATACTTTAATATATTCTAACGAATCTACTTTTTAAAACAAACACAATGAAGTCCATTACTTATCTATTTAGATATTTATTTTCAATTACATCTTTTACTTTAATTTTCTTCTTTTTAAGTTCAATAAAAAAATAACAAAAAGTTACAGTAATAGATCATTTGGTGAAATTATTATAAAAATGAATATAGTTTACAAAGATAGCACAATGAAGGGTTATTTTTATTGAAAACATTAATAGCGATTTCAATTTAAAAACAACAAAAACATATGGGGAACATATTAACAAACAAAATTTAAAATTTAAAAATAAAATGAGTATCAATTTTGTCTAACAATTATCATAAATATATATTTTTATAATTTTGTTAAAGAAAATTTATTATTTAAAATAAATTCGAGAAAGTAAGTTCACTTATACCTTTTAATAACTTTTAAGATAAGTTAAATTTAAACAATTCGACCACTTAATTTAATGTTCTTGTTAATAAGATTATATGGAAAAAAATTTATATAATTTTAAAATTATTTAATAATTCATTAAGCCACTTTATTTTAATGTATTATATAATGTTAAAATATATATAAATATTAATTATTAAATGATATATACAAGAAAATTTAAACTGTACAAATTTTATATATTTAACTTCAGAATATTAAATTGAATGATTAGATCACTAAAATTTAATTTATTCTAAAAATGGTTAAGAGGTGTAATTGTTAAACATATTTTCTCATATATATATATATATATATATATATATATATATTGTGCTCATTGTTGGTTTATAATACAACAATAGAATTATTTCATTGATAGACATTGGCTTTGGAAAAATTAGGTAAAATTGGAAAGGAATCAGCACTTATTAAAATAATTGTCCCAAGGAATCCCTCCTTTGTCGTTTACATATTCATGGATGAGTTTTTTAATTCAATCAAATTTCAAAATATTGAGAGTCATAGAAACTCAGATATTTCATTTTGTAAATTTTGCTGAAAGACGTTTTATCTACTTTGGAAGGCCCTGTTGTACTAAGAATTAATTTGTAATGAATGGCCAAGTAGTAAATATAAGAGATAAAATATGTATTATGTTTTTATTATGAAATTATATATTAAATAATTGCAAAAATAATTATATTGTTACACCATATCATTTTTAATTATTGTCAATTATTTACAAAAATTCAAAATAAAGATGACAATTGTTTATCGCTGGAGAATAGTTGCTAAAAAAATAAATTGATACAAGAGTGATGTAAGATAGTTAGAAAAATTGAACTAATTATTAAAATCCAATTAAATGAAAAATAATATTATAAAATATAATTTATTTTTAGTGAGTATGGTTTAATTAATAATTGATATCTATATTTTGAAACTCTATTTTAATAACTTTTCTTTAAAAATTTATTATAATTAAAAGTGATATGGTGTGATAATGTAAATTACAATTACGAAATATGATATTTATATTAAAAAAGGTATTTAATGTATAATTTTATAAAATAAAAAATATTGTGTTTCATTGTTAATTTTTTTATGATTTGGAAAATTTCTTAAAAGGTTAAGAGAATTAGGATTCAATAAATTTTTTATTGCCTGCTGTAGCCTATTATTCCCCATAATTAATGAAACAAATCCATTTTTATATTTGTTTTGTAATTATATGATCCAATTTGGTCAAACTACCCTGAAAAATTAGGTAATATACCTTTAATTGAACAAAAGAAGACAGAACTGCACCAAAACGGGTCATGAATGATTGTGACAAGGTTGTAACATTTGTGTACAACTGTGCTGAATAAATTGTGTGGTTCACAGGTGAAGAGAAACATTTTATTCCTTGTAGGTGATAATTGCAGGATACGAGAAAACAATTTTAGATATTTTATTTTCTGCTGCATCTACGGTTACTTTTCTAGGTGTTGAATCCGTAAAATTTCGTCCTTAATTTAATTTGCCGGCTTGGCAGGTGGAACCCGCGACATATGTAAGGTGACTTATAATTTAAAAAATTGAAGATTGAAATTTAATTTAATTTCTTTTTGTCGTTTTTTTATTGACTTATTTAATCTTTAATCTTCTCACATTCTCTTAATTTTTTTATATACAGCTCTGTTTTTGTTGTCATTTCATCAGAATTAATCTTAATTTTAAAAGTCTGGATTTAGTAGTTATTTAAATTTTTTTAATTAAGTCCAAAAATGTGAGAACAATCCACCAAATTAGATCTGTTAATAGATTAATTTTTTACAGTTAGGCCTGAGATAGAATAAACCGATCAGCTTATCACCCCTAAAATGGTTGTATAGTGTTGTATATGAATAATTCAAAGGAATTGTTACAATATTGAAAAATATAAATGAAATTAAGGTTTTGATTGGCAGAAGAAAATAAATATTACAGTTTATTTTATTTCGATCTAGCATTTGATCACAGAATTTTGTGTATACTAAATTAGTATCAATCTCCTATTACTGTGACTCACCACTTAAGAAGAGAAATTATTATAAGAATAAAATTCACATGATCCTCACATTTGTATAACTATTTTGTTTTTTCTCCTAAATTTCAATTTTTAAGATACTGACCAAATTAATCACCGATATACATGTCGTACCAATGTTATTATGATTATAAAATAATATTTATAAAACATTAAGTCCACTGTAATTAAATTATTGTTAGTCATATTGTTTGACCAATAATATGTATATGAAGTATTAAATTGCTTACATCAAATTGTAGATATTTTATTATAGTTTTTTTTAAATGCACAAGATATCTTAACATATAGTATGTCAATAATCCAATATTAAATGGGTCTAGTGATCTGATAGGATGACCTGCAGGCTAAATTGAAAAAAAAAATTATTCATTTAAAAATTAGGCCTAAAATACACTTATTTTTCTAGTGAAATCCAAATAAAAATTAAAAAAAATAAATTAAAACAGACATATTTAACCTGTTGATCCGACCATTTGGCATAAATCAATTTGTTAATGGAGTGGGTTAAACCAAAGAAAATACAATTTGTTTGAAAATTGGATCAGACAGATTCACATCATTTTCCACCTCTTCATCGAACCAGATCAACCCATTTAATAGGTAATAGTATACATATACATGTGAGATTCATGTGAGTTTTAATAAATTTAAGTGAATCAAGAAAAAAAATATATTCAAAGAAAAATGTTAAAGAGAATGTTATCAATATTTCTCACATTTAAAATAAGAAGTGGATGTGCTCCTACGCGTATGAGAACTACTTGCCACAAATTATTCGATAACAAACTACTCTTTATTGAATATATATATATATATATATATATATATATATATATTTAATTTTATTACACTAATAACTGTAATACTTAGTTAATCAGTTAACCCATTCACAGAATAGTTCTGTATTTTTTTCTCTTTACACTTTATAATATACATATTTTTTTTCTCTTTACATTTTATAACTAGTTATTTGAGTATTGCAATTGTTTGAATATTACAGTTGTCTAACTATTGCAGTTGTCTATCAAATATTTTTTATATGTATTATATGTTGTCAGCGCCAGCGTTATTAAAACAGTGACTTGACATGTTCCTTTAGACTTGAAAGGCTTGGATTGCTACGGCAATGATACATCAAAGGTACCATTCTCGCTGCATTTATGCAGAAATTGTTAAATGATAATGGCAATTCATTAATTGGGCTGATTATTTCTCATTGAGACTTTCCATTCAATTGAAATCATGTAGGCAACATAGCTTTGTGCGTCTTCAGCTGAAACCTCTTTGTGTTCATTCATGTAGCAATCAATATGACTCATCTACTCCTTTTTGTTCCTCACTCTGCAATTTTATATTCACATTATTAATTTTAAAATTGCATGTATTTATAGAATAACATAATAAAATAGACTTTGTTGCATTTGACCTTAGCTCCTTCCAAATCATCAGAAAGACGAAGTATTTTTGCCACTGAATATATAATCTGAGGAAAGTTGTGCATGATAGCAACATTCTCCTTATTTATAGAGTGATCAAAAAGGAAGAATGCATGGATAAGCACCACGTGTACTCCTGTGCTCACAATTCCATTGTTCAAGTATTCCTCTGATCTTGGCAAGTCACCGGATTTCAACCAATGTGCCTCTTCTAAGAAAGCATTCATTAATTGCACCCACTGTTTCATATAAATGTTACTTTAATATTAGATCTATAGTACGATTTCAAGAAATCGTACTACTTATTTAAAGAAATAATTGACATTTGACATGATGAAATGCACTAAAATAGTAATTCACGTAATTAATAAAGTAAATTGGCTATTTAATTACCGATCTTTTTAGGATATCTATAGGGTTTAATCCATTCTTTTTGTAGATCATTTCCGCGAAATCATTGGTAATGCCAAAAAGAGAACTTAAACACATTTTCATGAAGTCTGGAAGTTGCTCTGTACCTGCCAATTCCCATCTGAACCGAGAAATATATATCAATTAGTTAATTGCAAGCCTTTATAGAACAAATATATAACTGGGAGTTGAAACCAAAAAAATGTAAAAAGACAATTACGAAGCAATTAAAGTTTAAATTTGAGGAGAAAAAATCTTAATATAAAAGGAAAATAAAAAAATTTGATAATTTGAGTATTTTTTATAAAATATTAAGTATATGTATTCTTATAGTTATAGTTATATTTGAGTATATACCTATTAACTGCATCTGTAAATAAGGTAAGCTGGTCTAATGTCCCATAAACATCGAAAATATCGTCAATAACGTAGATTAAAGCGATAGGTTTAGTGAGCTGAATCCTTTGGTCTGAAAAGCTTGGATCTGTAAAGCACGCCATGGGCAACATGTACCATTTAAGAGGTTGATACTTAGAGAATTTCACTTCTTTGGCCATTTCAAGGCTTTTCCACCATCTGTTCATGTAAAGAAGTTAGTCAAAATAGTGAACATATATGATTTCTAAAGATATAAATTATTAGGCATGAAACTTACTTGTAAACTTGAATGATTTCATTCTGGTTCATAAACCTAACCAAGCTTGAATTGATTTCGGCAAGTTGCTCTAAGCAGGTGATCCCTTCATTCTTGGCCTTGAAATCATCAATTGGGAATATATATGTTTCTATCCCTGAATCTTGATAAGCCATAATGAAGAGGGTCCTGAAGAGTGTTTTTAACAAACATAGCTTCATGGTGATCTTTATGTCTTGTCAGCCATGCATGTAGAAGCTGGCAGCTGAGGTACCCTACATCATCAAGACTATCTTCTTCAACACTTAACTGGCTTGCTTCATATAGGCCAATGAGTCCCTTCACGTCTTCATCATATTTCTCTATGAACATTCTTTTGTCACTCATGAGGCTATCAAATAAATCTGCACGTACACCCATTATTCTTGGAAATTAGTAACTAACTCCTTCAATTAATTAACTAATTAAGCTTAAATAAATGAGTATTTGTTCATCATATGAGTTACAAGTCCCCTTGTTCTGATAATTATAACATATGACTTTTGCATGTTGGTATTCATTATAATATACTACTACTTTTTAATTGAAAAATATTTGATAGACAACTGCAATACATAGATAATCAGACAACTAGTTATAAAATCTGAAGAGAGAGAAATATACATATGTATATATATATATATGTTCTATGAGTGAGTTAGCTGATTAGTTGCATATTGCAGTTTCCTACAAAGTAAAATTGTTATTTGAAATTTAACCTGCATCAACATTTTGACCTTCTTGTCTGAGCAAGCGGAATGTAAGTGCGATTTCATATAGTTGATGGGTATTGACAAAATGAGTGGGATGGTTGCTCAATATCAAATGTTGGTTTTGAAGAGCCATTTGAATCTCCTCTTGAAAGTGGTGTTCAATGCCAAGCCGTTGGATAATGTCAATCACATGCAAACTCTCCATTGGATTCTCACTCATAAGTTTTACGAATTTTTCCGTCAATTAAATTTGTTCTTTGAAACCATGAAGCATGTTCCCCTATTATTTTTCATGGTTTTGCAATAAAAAATCTATTTTTTTTTCCCATTCTTCTTTACTTCTTAAAATTATGTGTGTTTTTTTACTTGTTTCGTGTTGGCTCTTTTCAAAATAAAAAACTTATTGCTGAGATCATAGACGTGAACTTTATTAATAACTATAAACTTTAAGTTTTCTATATCCACCAAATCCTTAAAATATTTGATTGGGTGCTGAAACTTTGGTTCCTAGTTTGTGTAAAAGATCTCTTACAATAAAAATAAAAATTGAATATGTTTATAAACTTTCCTCCTTTATTCTGTGAAACTTTCGTTGTATCTTAGCATCAACAGTGCATCTTACTTAATTTTCTTAATACCAAATTTACGAATGAATTTGATTTTGTTTTTATACATATTTCAGGGTTATCTTCTCGGTCTTTAGAATTGATTTTTCATCTCTCAAATTTTCCAAGTCATCCTTTACCATCTTTAATTCCTCTAACCGTTCTTGTATTACTTGATTTTACTAAGACAATATGGTATTTTTATATTATATATACTAACGTGATAGTTAAACATAATATATGATATAAATAATCTTATTCTTGTCAGAAATTTAATACCAAATTAACCCTTTACATAAATCTCAATTCAAGTCTATAATCCCTGAAAAAAAAAATCTCAAGTTCATGGGAAAAAAAGGCATTTTTCTACAACAAGGTCAATGAGGTCAGAATCTTCATGAAGAATATAAATGGGGACATCTTCAGCTTCTTCTTCAGCCTCGAGATCGAAATCTGGAATTCTGGACCATTATATTCAGACTCTAATTCTTCATCAGTTATAATAAAAAATTTATGTGACACTAATTAAGTGATATTATTATCACTATATATTTATATTTATTTAAATAAATCATCTTATAAATCAACTCTAAATTTGAATTTTTTTAATTAAATAAAATTTTAAAAATATTTAATTGATTTATTTATTAGATAATATTTAATCTTAAAATTAGTATATTTATTACAAAAATAAAATAAGGGTTGAATAGTTGTTTGGTAGTGTAAGGCCCGTCACAAATGGACCTTTATTGTATAGCACTATCCCGTTGAAGTCTATTTGCTACAAGTACCACCCATGTTTCTTTTACACTCCCTTCCAATTTTCTTAATTTATTCTTCTAAATTATCCTCACTTCTAAACATATTTCTCTTCAAGAATGAAATTTCAATTTTCCCATACGATAACACAATCCAGCCATTGTTAAATGAAGATGGTATATCATATTAATTATGAGTTTAATATAGAAAATTATTATCTTGTCTCGTGGCTAGTTAAATAACTATCAAGTAGTTATATTTAAAATTTAAAATTTGAATTTCTATCAAAGGATTTCTTTATATATAGAGAAATTTTTACAATGGAGGTTGAAAAATAAAACAATTCAAGAGTTGTCATAACATACATATCAAAGAAAATAGTCTTGCAAAATTATTTCTTTTTTAAACACTAATAACACAAATGAGGAAAATCTTTATTTCTATTAGACATAAATTATTGAACATAAATTTTCATTGTGAATCTTGTTTGTATCTTAAGGACATATTTTAAGGGACAAAATATTACTTTCGCGATAGTTTGTTTCAAACCTAGAAGATTAGGTCACTAAATCTCTAATATTGGCAATTTTATCACCAAACCTTAGTAGCATGTAACATCGAAAGAGACAATTTTTCTTTTTAAAAAAAGTGAGAATAATCATTGTGACTCTTTTCTATGTCTCAAAAACAGATTTCAAGGAATAGAATATTGTTTTTAGGATAGTTTGTATTTAAACTTAGAAGATTATGTCACAAAGTCTATAATATTGTCAATCTCATCACCAAACCTTGATCACATGTAATATCTATTGGAGGGGACAATGTTATAAAAAAAAGTGAGGATAATCAATTTATTTATATATCTAAAATGAAATTATATAAATTACATCAACAACCAAGTGACAGAAAAGGAAAAAAAAATCAGAGTGCCAAGTGACAGAAAAGGAAAAAAAAATCAGAGTGTGTAATTATTTAAAGAACTTGTCTAATTTAACATGACGGTTGACAATTAGATTCTACAACATAGATTAGTCGTCAACAAAAAAAATATATATAGTTGAACTATTTCAATTCTTAAAGAGTAAAATGTAATAATGAACAAGTGGAAGTATACAACATTGGTCATAAAATGAATCCCTGACTTCTTTACATTGGCAATTTGAGTTTCACTCTGAATACCATGCAAATCTCCTCCAAGCTTTGAATAAATTGTGTTGTCCCGGGCTTGTATTTAAATTGTGTAACACCCCCTTGTGACACCCCTCTTATTTACTTACTTATTTTTAATTAGTAATTTAAAGTGGTTAATGATGTAGTAAATAAAAGAGAGATTTAGGAAATAACACTTTCATTACATAAGATTTAAAGTTCATTACAAATAGATTTCATAACTTTGTCCTTTTATTATTTTACATAACTACCTTTCTACTACCTTAGAACATCTACCCAACACTTCTACACGCAAAACATAGCAAGCACCTTCACACAAGATAATAGCAACAACCAGTGACAACTTCTTAACCCTGCAAATCTGTAAAAATAGAATTGCAAGGGTGAGCTTTCCTTAATCCTCAAATAATTTTAATTATAGTAAAACTTTTGAAAATAAGGAAAAATATTCATAAAACCAATATTCTTTAATCTATATATAATATTCTTCAATTTCTTTAAAAATAGTAATTTATTGATATAAAACCTGTGTCCAAACCATTAATTCAATTCACAAGGTAAAACCACCAATCAACCATAAAACGAATCAGTAATTTATCACAATAATCATGTATTCAATCAAAACACATAATCACTATTGCATGCTCTTATTCCTATATGATGCATGTATCCTCACGATGTACTTTCCCTATTCACTCAACATGTAATGTGGCGCCATCCACTGAAAATAGCCTGGGGCATCTGGTCCTCACATCCTCCAGACCCACCAGTGGTAGACACTCCGTAATTGTCGAGTTCCCTCAGTGTCCGACAGGACCTCCCCCGCAACATGTGATCATCATGAGCAGGGCAATTTCCCCACCAAGAGAACCCCCTCTAGTCCACGGTATTCCACTCACACGACGAATCCGTAACTTACGGACTTGGTCTACTACTATCCAAATCATCATGCAACATGCTCTAGGACCTTGAATTGTATAATGACCTTTATCACATTTTAAATCTTGACCTCTTTACTAGGTCATATTCATTTCAAAACCTTCTAAGCATTGCCTATTCACCAAGCAATCTTAGAATATTGCCTCTCCACTAGGCATTTCAAATCGGTCATTAAGCAATTCAAGTCCATCACCAATTTCATGCAACCATGCATGTCACCATTTATTCATATCCAACTCAAAATCAGACATATTTCGATATGAAATCAACACCAAGAAACACCAATAAACACCAATAAATCAAGAAACCAAGAAACAAGAAACACCAAGAATTATCAAGGAAACATCAAGAACCAATAAACAGTACCACACTTTTCCTCGTAACAAGAATAATTCCGTTCTGATGTGGAAGATCGGACAAAACCGCAACCACAGAGCATACTAAGAATTATCTTCGCACCTTAGTATCCGAAAAACTAAAGAAATATGATGAAAGTAACAACAAAACAAAGAATAGAAGAGTAAGATAAGGACAGCTCCCCTTACTAGTTTCTCTCAGCTTCCTATACTCTTCCTCTACTTACTTGCTCCTCTTTTAGAGATATTTCTTCCTAAGAGAGAGCTTGAGAGAATATAGAAATGTTCTTTGGTTTGTTTTCTCATCCAAATCCCTAGCCTCTATTTATAAATTCTCAAGATACTATTTCTTCTGAATAATATTCTACGTAATATAGAATATTCTACAGAATATTCCACAGAATATTTCACAGAATATTCCACAGAATATTCTACTACAGTAATTTTACTATTTACCTTAGTGATTTTACTATTTACCTCAGTAATTCTATTATTTACTACAGTAATTTTACTATTTACCACAGTAATTTTATTATTTATCATCACAAAAATTTACTATTTACTATAGTAATTTTACTATTTACCACAAGTAATTTTATTATTTACTACGAATTTACTATTTGTACAAGAATTTACTATTTGCACAAAGAATTTACTATTTGCACGCTTATTAATCTATTTGCACGTAATTTACTATTTACATAGTAATTTACTATTTACTACAATAATTTCAAAAATTCATAATTTTTAATTATTTTTTATATTTTCTCTCGTTATAAAAACCTCTCTTAAACTATATTTAAATTTTTGGGATGTTACAATACTCCCCTCCTTTTTAAAAAATTTCGTCTCGAAATTTCCATTCTTGTTACATATCTTATTCTTCTATTCTACTTTCCCAAAGTTTCTTTACTTTCAACTACTTCCTCTTATAATTTTACCTTATGTTTTGAAATCTAATTGTTACCCTCAACCTTGCTATCCTTATATGCGAGACTATGATTTCCTTTTTTCCTCTTATAAATCTTCCTCATTTGTTTTCATTAATATTTTTCTTTTCTTAATTCTTAAGAATAGGATCCATTTCTTGTTTCTGTCTTATTTCATTCATAAATTCATTTATTCTCAAGGCTCCTAACTTATCCTAACTCACACGCAAGGTTGAAGTTCCTAAAATGCTCTATTAAATCCATCTCTTTGACCATTAAACTTGATATGGCTATGATCTTCCTACTTAAGGTGCCAACCACTACATTTTCTTTGCACTTAAGATTGAAACCATGATCTCTTAGAAATGTTTTCCACCTTCCTTGCCTCATTTGGCTAAATAAACACTTAAAGACTATTGTGGTTACTAAATACCTCAAATCTTGTTCCAAGATAGGGTCACCATATTTTAAGCGCAAATACTACCACTAGCTAGTTCTAGGTCATGGGTTGGGTAGTTCCTTTCATGGTTTTTCAATTGTCTTGATGCATAGGCTACCACTTTTCCTCCTTGTATTAGTACTCCTCCTAAACCTAGTTTAGAGGCATCACAATAAACCTCAAATGATTTAGTTGGAGTTTGGTAAGGTCAAAACAGGAGTAGTAGTTAGTTTTTTCTTAAGGGTTTGGAAACTTTGTTCACAGTCGTTATTCCATACAAAAGCTTGGCCTTTTCTAGTTAAGGTTGTGAGAGGCAAAGCTATCTTGAAGAAATATTTTATAAATCTTCTATAATATCCAGCTAATCCTAGAAAACTCTTTATTTCTGTCACATTTTTTGGTCTTTCCCATTTTAGAACAGCGTCTACTTTATGTGGATCTACTGCAATTCCTCCTTGTGATATTACATGTCCTAGGAAACTGACTTCTTCTGGACCATTTCGCATATAACTGTTGATCTTTCAAGATTTGTAACACCACTCTAAGATGTTTAGCATGTTCCTCTTTGGTTCTTGAGTATACCAAAATGTCATCTATAAATACTACCACAAATTTATCCAAGTATTGTTGAAATATCCTATTCATGTAATCCATAAATACCGCGGGTGCATTAGTTACGCCAAAGGGCATAACCATGTACTCATAGTGTCCATATCGGGTACTAAAAGCCGTTTTAGGGATATCTTCAGCTTTTACCCTTATTTGGTGATATCCAGACCTTAGATCAATCTTACTAAATACACAAGCTCCTACTAGTTGGTCCATAAGATCATCTATCCTTGGTAAGGGGTACTTATTCTTAATGGTTACCTTATTTAGTTGTCTATAATCTACACAAAGTCTCATAGTTCCGTCTTTCTTCTTCACTAGGAGTACGGGTGCTCCCCAAGGTGATACACTAGGTCTAATAAATTGTTTCTTCAATAGTTCTTCTATTTGTTTCTTTAGCTCCACTAGTTCTAAGGTGACATCCTATAGTGCAATAGAAATTGGTCCAAATCCCAGTATCGTCTATAGAAAATTCAACTTCCTTTCGTGTGGTAGTTGATTTATCTCTTCGGAGAATACTTCAGAGAAATCCTGTACTACAGGTATATTATCGAAGGTGACCTTTTGTTCCACTTCTAGGTTAGAAAGGATCACATATACCTAATTGGGTTTCTTCATGTCCTATTTCACTTGGTTGGTAGAAATTATCTCAATATCCTTTCTTTCTCCGTTTCGAAAAAGATTAAGGTTTTATTGAAATACATTATCAGACATAGTTGGATGATAACTAGTCCATTCCAAGGATAATATTAATTTGGTTTAAAAGTAGGCAAACTAGGTTAACTATGAAGGTTTTGTTACTTAGTTTTATAGGACAATCTAAACAGATATGGGTGGTTGTACCAAACTCATGGGTAGAGGTAGTTATTATTAAATCAATGTCTAGAAAAGATAGTGGAAGTTGTAATCCTTTTAGCATAATCTATAGATATAAAGGAATGAGTGACACCAGAATCAAATATCTAGGTAAAAGAATTCCATGTATGGAGCATGTACCTTATACTAGATTATTGGTATTGGATGGCTTAACTCCATCAAGGGTGAATATTCTTCCTACAACCTTTGATTTTCCTAGTTGATATTGTTGGTGCCTCTTTAAAACTATTGGTCATGCTATACAAAACTTAGTCTTCTCAAGTCAAGGTGGTTAATCCTTTAACATTAGGTAATCTTCCTAAGCGTATCAACTTTAATTCCTCCTTGGGTTAGTACTTATTCCTCCTTTAACTAAACTCTTTCTTCCTTAAAAATACTAGTTCCTTTCTCGGATTTTGAATCCTTCTAGCTTCTCTAAGGTTTCTTTAACCATCAAAATGCATCAACCATTATTGTATCATCCTAGTATATCTTCTAAATGAATCTTAGTGTTGTCAAAAGGTTTGTATTAGGATAAGAGCTAGGTAGTTACTAATCATTTCCAATAAAGTTATCTTAAGGACTTTTAACTTTTGGTGATATTCTTAGGTTTTTCTAATCCTTAGTACGACTTCTCTTTTGAAGGGATCATTTCCTAAAATTGGCTTCCTTTAGGATTCACTTTCGATCCTCTTTATTTGATTTGCTACTTTTTAAGGAGAACTTCACATATTAATCTTAGTTCTAAAAATTTCTATCTTTTTCTCTTCTAAGGGAGTTCTCTTTTATGGAAAATACTCTTAAAAAGGTAATTTTCTCCTTAAATCTTTAGTCTTAGTTGGTAGGAACATCCTTTATAAGTTCAACAACAACTCCCTTCCCTAAATTCTTCGTTTTTTTTCTTAGCCTACACTTATCAAAACTTAGGTGAAAACTTATAGGGCTTCAACTACAATTCTATAACTTCTTTCAACAACTACTTTCTATTCCTAATAGATTAAACTACATCTAATCCTAGGCCGTGTCACTATCCCTAAAACTAATTTTTCATTGATCGAACCAAGAAGCAATCAAGTAAACACACCAAATAATCAAACAAGCACACAAAGCACACAATCATTCACACAACAAAAACATAGCAGACACATAACTCACAAGTCGAACTGGTTCGACCTGCTCTGATACCACTAATGTAACACCCCCTTGTGACACCCCTCTTATTTACTTACTTATTTTTAATTAGTAATTTAAAGTGGTTAATGATGTAGTAAATAAAAGAGAGATTTAGGAAATAACACTTTCATTACATAAGATTTAAAGTTCATTACAAATAGATTTCATAACTTTGTCCTTTTATTATTTTACATAACTACCTTTCTACTACCTTAGAACATCTACCCAACACTTCTACACGCAAAACATAGCAAGCACCTTCACACAAGATAATAGCAACAACCAGTGACAACTTCTTAACCCTGCAAATCTGTAAAAATAGAATTGCAAGGGTGAGCTTTCCTTAATCCTCAAATAATTTTAATTATAGTAAAACTTTTGAAAATAAGGAAAAATATTCATAAAACCAATATTCTTTAATCTATATATAATATTCTTCAATTTCTTTAAAAATAGTAATTTATTGATATAAAACCTGTGTCCAAACCATTAATTCAATTCACAAGGTAAAACCACCAATCAACCATAAAACGAATCAGTAATTTATCACAATAATCATGTATTCAATCAAAACACATAATCACTATTGCATGCTCTTATTCCTATATGATGCATGTATCCTCACGATGTACTTTCCCTATTCACTCAACATGTAATGTGGCGCCATCCACTGAAAATAGCCTGGGGCATCTAGTCCTCACATCCTCCAGACCCACCAGTGGTAGACACTCCGTAATTGTCGAGTTCCCTCAGTGTCCGGCAGGACCTCCCCCGCAACATGTGATCATCATGAGCAGGGCAATTTCCCCACCAAGAGAACCCCCTCTAGTCCACGGTATTCCACTCACACGCACGAATCCGTAACTTACGACTTGGTCTACTACTATCCAATCATCATGCAACATGCTCTAGACCTTGAATTGTATAATGACCTTTATCACATTTTAAATCTTGACCTCTTTACTAGGTCATATTCATTTCAAAACCTTCTAAGCATTGCCTATTCACCAAGCAATCTTAGAATATTGCCTCTCCACTAGGCATTTCAAATCGGTCATTAAGCAATTCAAGTCAATCACCAATTTCATGCAACCATGCATGTCACCACTTATTCATATCCAACTCAAAACCAGACATATTTCGATATGAAATCAACACCAAGAAACACCAATAAACACCAATAAATCAAGAAACCAAGAAACAAGAAACACCAAGAATTATCAAGGAAACATCAAGAACCAATAAACAGTACCACACTTTTCCTCGTAACAAGAATAATTCCGTTCTGATGTGGAAGATCGGACAAAACCGCAACCACAGAGCATACTAAGAATTATCTTCGCACCTTAGTATCCGAAAAACTAAAGAAATATGATGAAAGTAACAACAAAACAAAGAATAGAAGAGTAAGATAAGGACAAATTTCCCCTTACTAGTTTCTCCCCACTTTCCTATACTCTTCCTCTACTTACTTGCTCCTCTTTTAGAGATATTTCTTCCTAAGAGAGAGCTTTGAGAGAATATAGAAATGTTCTTTGGTTTGTTTTCTCATCCGAAATCCCTAGCCCTATTTATAGAATTCTCAAGTCTTATTTCTTCTGAGAATATTCTATTCTAATATATAGAATATTCTACGAATATTCCATTCTCTAATATTCCACGAATATTCCACGAATATTCCACGAAATATTCTACTACAGTAATTTTACTATTTACCTTAGTGATTTTACTATTTACCTGAGTAATTCTATTATTTACTACAGTAATTTTACTATTTACCACAGTAATTTTATTATTTATCACAGTAAATTTACTATTTACTATAGTAATTTTACTATTTACCACAGTAATTTTATTATTTACCACAGTAATTTACTATTTGTACAGTAATTTACTATTTGCACAGTAATTTACTATTTGCACGCTTATTAATCGTTTGCACATAATTTACTATTTACACAGTAATTTACTATTTACTACAGTAATTTCAAAAATTCATAATTTTTAATTATTTTTTATATTTCTCTCTGTTATAAAAACCTCTCTTAAACTATATTTAAATTTTTGGGATGTTACAAATTGTGTTAAAACTTTAATTTTATTTTATTTTTTTATTGTCTCTTGATCTCCTCGCAATCTTCTTATTTTGTTGTCGCCTTATTCTATATTTAATCTTCTCATATCTTTTTGATCTCTTTGTCTGCATTAACTTCTGTTACTGTTATTATTTCGCCTGTCAGCACCAGTTCTGCTTTTGTTGTCATTCTGTCAAAAGCAGTTTCGTTTTTGATGTCATTCCGCCAGAATCAATTTTGTTTGTACCTTTATTCTGTTAGAATCAATCTTAATATCAAACTCTAACTGCAGTAGCACTATCTCAAATCCTATAGCATTTTTTTAGCATTTTTTTAAAAGTCTAAATTTAATATTTTTTTGAATTTTTTAACAGGGTTCACAAGCGTCGGATAGGCTATCAAATTATGTGTGCTAGATATTACATGACAAAACAGACCAAACTCTTTGCGGACGAGCCTTGAGCAGAATGAACCGACACGCTTATCAATTCCTAGATGGTTGTATAGTGTTGTGCGTAAATAATTTAAAGGTATTGTTACAAACTTAAAAAAAAATGAAATGAGATTAAGATTTTGATTGGCAGAAGAAAATAAATATTACAAATTATTTCAATTAGTATTTGATCACAGAATTTTGTGTATACTAAATTACTAATGAATCTTCTATTACTTTGACTCACCACTTTTTTATTTTCCAATGACTATCACTTAAGAAGAGAGGAATTATTATAAGAATAAAATTCATATGATCCTCACATTTGTATAACTATTTTGTTTTTGTCGCCTAAATTTCAATTTTTAAGATACTGACCAAATTAATCACCGATATACATGTCGTACCAATATTATTATGATTATAAAATAATATTTATAATACATTAAGTCCACTGTAATTAAATTATTGTTAGTCATATTGTTTGAACAATAATATGTATATGAAGTATTAATTTGTTTACCATCAAATTTTATAAATTTTATTATAAAGTGTATTTAAATGCACAAGATATATTAACAAATAATTATAATTTAGGAACATATGAAGAGGAGTGAGTATATTATCTCAAACAGGGGATAAAATATGTGTAATAATAACACATTTAACTAATTATTCGTGAAATAGAACATGACCATAGTAACTAATAACTATATGCGCCCAGCAGCATCAACATTAAACAGTGACTTGACATGTTCCTTTAGACTTGAAAGGCTTGGATTGCTACGGTAATGATACATCAAAGGTACCATTCTCGCTGCATTTATGCAGAAATTGTTAAATGATAATGGCAATTCATTAATTGGGCTGATTATTTCTCGATTGAGACGTTTCCATTCAATTGAAATCAAGTGGGCAACATGATTTTGTGCGTCTTCAGCTGAAACCTCTTTGTGTTCATTCATGTAGCAATCAATATATGACCCATCTACTCCTTTTTGTTCCTCACTCTGCATTTATATATTCACATTATTAATTTTAACATTATACATATTAATTTATAGAATAAAATAAGAAAATAGACTTTGTTGCATTTAACCTTAGCTCCTTCTAAATCATCAGAAAGACGAAGAATTTTTGCCACTGAATATATAATGTGTGGAAAGTTGTCCATGATAGCAACATTCTGCTTATTTATAGAGTAATCAAAAAGGAAGAATGCATGGACAAGCACCACGTGTACTCCTGTGCTCACAATTCCATTGTTCAAGTATTCCTCTGATCTGGGCAAATCACCAGATTTCAACCAACGTGCCTCTTCTAAGAAAGCATTCATTAATTTCACCCACTGTTTCATATAAATGTTACTTTATTATTATATCTATTTGGTTATTTCAAGAAATCAACTACTTATTTAAAAAAATAATGTACATTTGACGTGATGAAATGCACAAAAATAGTAAACAAATTGAGTATTTACCGATCTTTTTAAGGTATCTAGAGGGTTTAATCCATGCTTTTTGTAGATCATTTCGGCTAAATCATTAGTAATGTCAAAAAGAGAACTTAAACACATTTTCATGAAGTCTGGAAGTTGCTCTGTACCAGCCAATTCCCATCTGAATCAAGACAAATGAATTCTTTGTAAGCATTATGGATTGTCAAATGAATCGCACATCCTTATACCCTACCTAACAAGTCTCTTTACTGTAACACTTTGTTTCAATGATTAAAATTAAAAAAGACAAAATAAATGAAACCTTTTTAATCAATTCAATTTAACTTCTGCACTTCAATTTTTATAAAAAAATTATCCAACTTCTTAAATAGTTGAGGTGTATAAATTCATTTTAAATAGTTCAAAAAGTGTGATTTAATTTTTTATTTTTATTCTTGATTTCTTCTCCTCGAATATTTATTAAGAAATTATATATGTTGCAATATACCTATTAACAGCATCTGTGAATAAAATAAGCTGGTCTATTGTCCCATGAACATCGAAGATGTCATCAATAACGTAGATTAGAGAGATAGGTTTGGTGAGTTGGACCCTTTGCTCTGAAAACCGTGGATCTGTAAAGCATGCCATAGGCCACATGTACCATTTCAGAGGTTGATACTTAGCAAATTTCACCTCCTTCGCCATTCCAAGCTCCTTCCACCATCTGGTTCATGTAAAAAAAGTCAGTGATTACTAGAACTATTTAACTAAAATGAAGAAAAATTAGGTGGAATTTTCAAGATATTATTTATGTTATTTTTCAATTAAAATTATAGATTATTAAGATAAAATTTCAATTTTGAGAACAAAAGTATTTAAAAAACATGAACATGTGATGACTTCAAAATGGGGTTATTAATTAGTTATGGACTGAATTACTTGTAAACTTGAATGATTTCATTCTGGTTCATGAACGTAAGAATGGAGGAATTGATTTCAGCAAGTTCCTTTAAGCATGCCCATTCTTTCTTGGTCTTAAAATCACTTAGGTCTATACTTGTGTCACTGAATCTTGATAAGCCATAATGAAGTGGATGTTGGAGAGTGTTAGCAACATATATAGCTTCATCATGCTCTTTATGTCTTGTCAACCATGCATGAAGAATTTGGTAGCTGCGGTAACCTGCATCATCAAGACTATCTTCTCCTTCAATACTTAGCTGAGTTGCCTCATACAGCGCAATGAGACCCTTCACATCTTCACCATGTTTTTCTCTAAACTCTCTTTTGTTACTCTTCAAGCTGTCAAATACACCTGCACAACCATTGCAGTTGCTAGTTAACTTTTAGTTACTGTTCACGTTAAGAAAATAACACTAAGTTTATAAGCACACACTTAATATTTTCTATTTTTTAACACACATGTATTTAATTTGTGTCCTTGTCCAACAATTACAATTGTCCTGTGAATGTCTGTGAAGTTTACGTCTATATATAATCGTGTCATTCTGTCATTAGCCCACCACTAACATTAAAAAATAAAATCTTTGACTGGACCCTATATAGATAAAAAAAATAATATAAAAGTGCAAAGTAAGAAAAATATTCGGCAGAACAAATATATGAAAGAAAATTGTAATATATAAATAATAATTAGATAAATAGTTATAAATCGTTGTTGACTGATTATTGTGCATAGTAGTTAATGCGAAGTAAAGTTAAGAAAGTAAATATGTTAAAATAAAGAGTTCATAAAAGAGTAAAGATAATTTCAACCTGCATGAACATAATGGCCTCCCTGTCTAAGTAAACGGAAAGCAAGTGCAATTTCATAAAGTTTACTACTATTTGCAAAATCAGTGAAATGTAGCTTCTGAAGAGCTGCTTCAATTTCCTCTTGGAAGTGGTGTTCAATCCCAAGCCTTTGAATGGTGTCAATCATATATAAACTCTCCGTGTAATCCTTGGTAGTGAGTTTCTGGAATGCATGCTTAACTTCCTTCAATAACAAAGCTTGTTTCATATACATATCATCCTGAAAATGTAAATTAAAGGGTCAATTTCAGAATGAAAAGATGATCAACAGAATCAGAATTTTAGTTGTACACAAAGTACACTCCTTACCATATCTGTGCCTTTCTTTGAGTTAAAAGTCTTAGGCTTCTACTCTATGTGCAGAAACGAGTGTCTATTTATACCCTCTTTCGGTGTTATCGTTTTTGTCCTAGGAAATGAAATGTGTGGATAAAAATATTCGACACAAATGATCTCACCCATGACTAGATTTTTTAGCTAGTTAGAGTAAAAAAATATTCTAATTGATAGAAAAATATAAAATGAAAATAATTTAATAATGAAAATTTTAAAATTAAATTAACTAATATATATTTTTACTTATTATTTCAATACATAAATAATTAATTTATAAAAAATATTTAAGTTACATGTAGAAAATAAAATACGTATATAAATATATAATTAATATGTTTTTAATAAGAAAAGAAATATAAAAACATAATAATATTTTATATACATCTCAAGCAACTTTTCTTTTAATTCCATCACAAATATATATGTAAATGTATTTCTTCTATTAATTTTTTATTTGTTTTCTTACTATTTTATAATTAATTATTTAATTACATATACATTATAATTATTTATCAAATATTTTTCATATTTCAAAATATCAAATACTCTATTACACTTAATATTTTTCTTTATATTTCTCTTCTTATTAAATTATACCATCTACTATATTTATAATTTTTATTTTATTCTTACTCCAAGTGTTTTATAGCATTTGACAAATTTATTAATATTTTTCTAGAAAGAAATGACTTATAGATGGGATATTTGATATATATGTGTGTACAACCACGTGTTACACGTTCAGCACTCGATTTAAGTGTCAAAATTTCAGTTCTATTCCGTTGAAACTTGAATTTCTCTTGCTATGTGTGTGGGGTTATGAAGGGAATATATTCATCAAAAAATTTATTATATAATTGTCAATTTTGTTTACTAGTTATTTTGGAAGTGGAAATAAAAATTAAATGCACCATTATTTTAAAAACAATATTGTAATAGATCATTTGATGAAATTATTATAAAATGAATCTATATAGTTATAGAGACATTGTAATGAATGGGTTATTTTTATTCGAAACATTAATAGCGCTTTTAATTTAAAACCAATGAAAATATAGATGAAAAAATAGATAAATATGAGTTACTTTAATATACTCTAATTAATGTACTGTTCAAAACAAATACAGTGAAGTCAATTACTTACATATTTAGATATTTATTTTCAATTACATCTTCTACTTTACTTTTCTTCTTTTTAAGTTTCAATAAAAAAAATTAGCAAAAAGTACGGTAATACATCATTTTGGTAAAATTATTATAAAAATGAATATAGTTACAGAGACATTACAATGAAGAATGAAGGGGTTATTTTTATTGAAAACATTAATCGCGATTTCAATTTAAAAATAACAAAAATATATATGGGGAATATATTAACCAGAATATAAACAAAATTTAAAAGTAAGATAACTATTGATCCTATATTAATTGTACTTTAAGAGCCTTTAATCAATATAAATATATTTTTTTATAGAGTATTATTAAACAAATTTATTGTTTAAAATAAATAGAAGAAAGTTAATATAAATTTTGATTTATACCTTTTAATAACTTTTAAGATAAATTAAATTTAAGTAATGAAATGAGCTCTTGAGGAAGATTCGTCTATTATCCATTGAGTAACTTTTATCTGTTGAGCGATTGTCTTTCCACTCGTCATCGTCGGATTATTAAGACCGATTTTCGTCCATGTTCGATGGGTGGGTCTTACAGTCAAGTTCATCTAGTCAATTTAATATTCTTGTTAATAAGATCACACATAGACATTTTTATATAATTTTAAATTTTTTTATAATTTGTTAAACCGCTTTATTTCAATGTATTATATCATATTAAAATATATATAAATATTAATTATTAAATGATATATACAAGAAAATCCAAATTGTACAATTTTTATATATTTAACCTCGCTGATAAAAATATTAAATTGAGCAATTAGATCAGTGAAATTTAATTTATTCTAAAAATTGTTAGGAGGAGTAATTGGAATCAACATATTTTCTTATTTATATATATTTATATATATATATATATATATTTATTGTGCTCATTGTTGGTCCCGTCTACACTTTGTAATACAACAATAGAATTATTTTATTGATATATTTTGGCTTTGGAAAAATTAAGAAAGATTGGAAAGGAATCAGCCCTAATTGAAAAATTGTCCTAAGGAATCCCTCCTTTGTTGTTTACATATTCATGGATGAGTTTTTTTAATTCAATCAAATTTCAAAATATTGAGAGCCATAGAAACTCAGATATTTCATTTTGTAAATCTTGCTGAAAGACATTTTATCTATTCTGGAAACCGATGTGGTACTAAGAATTAATTTGTAATGAATGGCCAAAGTTGAATAAAAGGGAAATGGATTCAGATGGGTCACAATTATAACATAAATATAAAATTGGTTTCTTTTGACGTTAATTATAATAGAGATTGAGGGATCCACTTTGTGAAAAGATGAGAAAAATTAGTAAAGAAATTAGGAAAGAGATTGAGGGATCCATTTAAGGTTTATTTTCGTTATATTTGTTTTGTATGAATGATTGTAACAGTAATACGGTTGTAACATTTGTGTACCAGAATAAATCATGAGGTTCACAAGTGAAGAGAAACATTTCCTCGTATGTGATAATTTCAGGATAGGAGAAAACAGTTTTAGATATTTTATTTTCTGCTGCATCTACCTGTTACTCTTTAGATATTCATTTTATAATTAATTTTGTAATTATGATCATCAATTTCAATCAATTTGGCTTGAACAAGAGAAGACAAAGAGAAGAAAAGACTGCTACCAAAAGGTGTCATGAATGGATTTGTAACCGGGAACGTGTGTGGGAACGTGTGTAGTAAACGGTAATACGGGTAGATATATGGGTTAAAAACCATCAGTCTCGCCTCATAAATCTCGCAATCTATGTGGGTCCAATTTTTCTTTTAAAAGATCTGGGTGTATATTTTGTAAAATTATGTCTCGTGCAAACCTACATTATTTATAAGATTGAAAATTAAAATTTTAATTTTATTTTTCAAATTTTTTCACTTGTCAGGTTCATTTTTTCTTTAATTTTTTCCTGTTTTCTCAATCTTTTCACACATTTTTTATTTTTTTGTCTGCATTAAATTCGTTTTAACTGAACCCGCAAGCTGGTTCTAAATAATTGTATAAGGTTGCACGTGAATAATTCAAAATAATTGTATAAGGTTGGACGTGAATAATTCAAAAATAATTGTCATAAACTTAAATCTAGCATTTGATCACAATTTTATGTATACTAAATTACTAATCAATCTCCTGTTACTTGACTCACCACCATTTTATTTTTTTTCAACAATGAAATTATTATAAGAATAAAATTCACATGATCCTCACATTTGTATAACTATTTTGTTTTTGTCTCCTAAATTTCCATTTTTAAGATACTGACCAAATTAATCACCGATATACATGTCGTACCAATATTATTATGAATATAAAATAATATTTTTAATACATTAAGTCCACTGTAATTAAATTATTGTTAGTAATATTGTTTGACCAATAATATGCATATGAAGTATTAAATTTTTTACATCAAATTGTAGATATTTTATTATAAAGTTTATTTAAATGCACAAGATATCTCAACGTATAGTATGTCAATAATCCAATATAAAATGGGTCTTAGTGATATGATGGGATGACCTGCAGGCTAAGTTGAAAGAAAAAAAAAATATCTATTTAAAAATTAGGTCTAAAATACACCTATTTTTCTAGTGAAATCCAAATAAAAATTAAAAAAAATTTAAAACAAACATAATTAACCTGTTGATCTGACCATTTGGCATAAGTCAATTTGTTAATGGATTAAACCAAAGATAACACAATTTGTTTGAAAATTGGATCAGACGTACTCACATCATTTTCCACCTCTTCCTCGAACCAGATCAACCTTTTTAATAGGTAATAGTAATACATATACATGTGAGATTCATGTGTTTTTGATTCATGTGAGTTTTAATAAATTTAAGTGAATCAAGACAAAAAATGTTCAAAGAAAAATGTTAAAGAGAATGTTATTAATATTTCTCTCATTTAAAATAAGAAATGGATGTACTCCTACACGTATAACTACTTGCCACAAATTATTGGGTAACAAATTACTGCTACCTATTGAAGATTTGTATTATATGTTGCCAGTGCCAGCGTTATTAAACAGTGACTTGACATTTCCTTTAGATTTGAGAGGCTTGGATGGTTTCGGTGTGATACATCAAAGGTACCATTCTAGCTGCATTTATGCAGAAATTGGTAAATGATAATGGTAATTGTTAAGTTTCATTTTAGAAGAATACTCTAAAGACAAATATATATAGAAATTGAAAAGAAAGGCTAAGAAGTTGAGAAAAAGATAATATTACACAAAGCTTTTTTTTTTTTTTTATTGATTAATCATTAAGCTTGTTCACATGAGTCAATGATTTTTTTTAATTATATCTTTTAATTTTTTTTTTAGATTCTTTTTTATCTTTCTCTTTCCGGAAATCTCCATGAACAAGTGCAAAGGATCTTCATGAACAATAGAAAAATATATACTTGATAATTATAATACACACAACCACATTAACTAGACTAATTAGTTATAAAATGTGAAGAAAGAGAAAAAAAAAAAAGAAAACGAAAATTAATAAAAAAAATATGAATATGTATTATGGATAAATTAATTAATTAATTATGTATTAAAATTACCTGTGAAATAAAATTGTAAACAATAACACCGTAATAACGTATATACATCTTATTCACTTAGGCTTAATATTTACTTTTTTTAGTTTAGTTTGTGTGTTCTCCAACTTCACTCTCTTTTATAAATTTTTCCGTGAATTAAATTTGTTCTTTGAAACCATGAAGCATGTTCCCCTATTATTTTTCATGGTTTTGCAATAAAAGATCTATTTTGTTTTTTTCAAACTTCTTTACTTGTTATAATTATGTGTGTTTTTTGGCTTGTTTCGCGTTGGCTCTTCAAAATAAAGTGAACTTATTGCTGAGATCATCCTGCTAAGGAACTTAATTAGTCTATGGTACGAAATTAAGTAAGACATTGTTTTTCAAGTTTTAACCAAAACAAGATTTGCAAGTAGCTAGGCAAACTTTGAACTTACCAAGTTTGCACATGCAATAGAATGGTTTTCTTGAAGAATGTTCCATTTATTAGCAGTTAATTGGCATAGAATCAAATTTGACAAGGTTAAATTTTCTTAGAAAGTTGTGCTTTTGTTGCAATAGTTTGAGGTTTGAAATAGTGAAAGCACGATTTATGCAATGCCATGGCAAGAAAGTGCGTCTAAACGATCAGAGATATATTGCTATTGGAACAAAAAAAAGAAATAAGGGTTGAATAGTTGTTTGGTAGTGTAAGGCCCGTCACAAATGGGCCTTTATTTTATAGCGCCATCCCGTTGAAGGGTACTTGCTACGAGTACCACCCATGTTTCTTTTACACTCCCTTTCAATTTTCAAATTATCCTCACTTCTTAACATATTTCTCTTCAAGAATGAAATTTCAGTTTTCCCATACGATAACACGATCCAGCCATCGTTAGTAGTATATCATATTAATTATGAGTTTAATGTAGAAAATCATTTTTTAATCTCTTGGGTAGTTAAATAATTACTTAGTTATGTTTTAAATTTAAAATTTGAAATTTAAATTTTATAAAGGGATTTTTCTATATATAGAGATTTTTATTATTGAGGATGAAAAAATAAAAATTCAAGAATCATTGTAACATATGTATTTTTTCTTTCATTAGAAGTAAATTATCAGGTGTAAATTTTTATTTTGAATCTTCTTTATATCTCAAAGGTAGATTTTAAGCTTTTTAAGAAAGTTTGTATTAAACCTAAAAGATTAGGTTAACAAGTCTCTAGCATTTTTAATTTTATCATTAAACTTTGGTCACGTGTAATATCCATAGAAGGGCAACAATCTTATAAAAAAGAGTGAGTATAATTAATTTATTTATATATATCTAAAATAAAATTATATAAATTACATCAACAACCCAGTGATAAAAAAGGGAAAAAAAAAACCAGAGTGTGTAATTAGTTAAAGAACTATTATAATTTAACACGACGGTCGTCAACCAAAAAAATATATATAGTTGAACTATTTCAATTTTCAAGGAGTAAAATGTAACAATGAAGAAGTGGAAGTTTTCTTTTATATAAAATCTCATGTGACATCTGTAACAGTATTTGCATAACATTAATCCTTTAATACATGAATAAACACCACATTCAGTGTCAAATCTAAAACTAAACATCATGAACAGAGTTTTGGCAAGTATACAACATTGTTCATAATATGAATCCCTGACTTCTTTACACTGGCCAATTGAGTTCCACTCTGAATTCCTTCCAAATCTCCTCCAAGCTCTTCAGCATCATCATAGCTTCTCTTTTCAACATCTTCTTTCACTTCCATGTTTTTGAAGCTTTTTCTAAACATGGACTCAAAAAAGTTTTTCAAATGATCATTTTCCTGTAGCAAGGTTTTCATTCTGCTTTGTCTAGTAACATAAGCTCTTGGTTTTGCCTCTGAAGGAAACACTAAATTTCGAGTAAGATGTCTCAAAAGTTCAGCTGAAAGCTTCTCATGGTTCAGTATACTACACATACTTATCTTTTCTTTTTCACTTAATCCTGCATGAACCTATGAATATATATACCAATGATTAAAAGAGAATTTGTAAAACACTAGAAATTGATTAAAAAAAATAGTAAGATCAATAGATAATTAGTGGATTCAAACTTCCTTTAGTGTAAAATTGTTTATAAGTATTGAAAACTTGCACAATAATAAATACCAACATTAATAAACAATTAGAATATTCAAACTTTCTATAGTGTAAAATTGGTTATAATTATTGAAGTCTTGCACAATAGTAAAATCATAGAACAATGCAAAGGGTAGTTTACCTTTAGATACATGTCCATGGCTAGGTATAATTGATCATGAGATTCCCTTGCAGTATCTGGTAGCACGGTAATCAATGCTTCAAAGTCACAAGGTTTGAGATGAGGATCTGGAGCAACTTCCACAAGGAACAAATCCATCATTTTGGCCACTCTCTTAAGTCGATCTGAAGTTAACTCAAAAGTGCCTCCAGAGAAAAATATGTGTATGAGCCTTAAGACAAAATCAACATCATATGCATGAGCCCTCCCATGTGGAGATGGAAGAAGTAAATAATCAATTGTTGTTTGATCAAGCAGAGGACCAATAAGATTTTCTATTTTGTTTATACAATTTCTGCTCATTTTCAAACTAACAGCAGTTCGATTAAGATTGAATAAATCCTTGCAAGAAATTGATCTCAAATCTAGAAGCAAAAGAAGATTTATTACAACCTTTGTAGTCTCAATCTTCTCATCATGTGCAGCAGCACCAAGACAACTTGAATTATGATAGTTGAACAAAAAACTAGAGATCACACCATGATCAAAATCATAAGATATCATTGTCCTTATGACCTTGTCCAACAAATCAATTTTCAAGAACAAAAGTTGTTCAAACCACCATGTAGAAACAGAACAGTTATTTCTCCAACTATTATTGCTGCTAGTATCACAAGAAAACTGAAAACTGGATCTGTTGGAGGAACATGTATTTGGACTTGTAATGCCTGGTGAAGCTAGCCTCTCTATCAAGTGATCAACAATTCTGTCCAGAATTGCCAAATTACCTTTGCAAGAAGATAAGCCTTGACACTGTTTCAATGCTTCAAGGAGTTCAGTCCAAGTCCAAAAACGAATCCCTTCAAGAAAATTTTCAATGTGGGGTTTCAAGTTTGGTGTTTCAGAACCATCATCACATTCCATCTCCAAGAAATTTACAGCAGAACATAGCATGGCCACGTTGGATGGAGTTATCTCCATACTGCTATTGTACTATGAAGTCAAAAGCATCTTCGAAAGTCACAAAATATAACTTTCACTCCAACATCTATGTCCAAAAGATTACCAAATAAGTTGCTAAATTTACGGGAGAAAGGTGAATGAATATTCTCAAGGAGTATAGAAAAATATAGTTTCATTTCTATACACTAAATATATCTGATAGTATATAAAATTTTATACATCAACTAATTAAAAATTATAATAGATGTGACTTTCAATATTATAAAACTTTATAAGTTTATTATATATGTAACAATTTGTAATTAGATCACATGTAAAAACTTTTTATGTTTTCAATTCATACATCTAATTAAATATCATATACATAGACACAGGTGAATAAATGTGATGATACAAGTAAGCCTGAAGCAGAAGCCACTTGAGATAATAAATGATGGTGTCATGTTTGAAAGAAGGGAAAGACATAAACCATGCATGCGTTTCGTGCAATCCATAATGACATAACATTAAGGGTACTACTGCAACCAGGTCCACATGTCTGCCATACTTTTAAGGATTAATTGAATGTTAAGTGTCTAATTCTCATGTTGTTGGGATTAAAGAACATGCGCATGCTATGCACCAACTGTTTCACTCAAAAAACTATAAGTTACTTAAAAAAGTTGAATAAAATGAAATAAAGAATTAGTGTTTGACCTTATTTACCATTTTTCTGAAATCAACCATTGCCTATTCCATCCTCTATCTTTGAACAAGTTACCAATATCTCATGCTCCTTTGTTGACTAAGCAGAAACAACACCCTTTTCCTGTTCACATCATTTCTTTTTCTTTTTCTTCTAACTGAGCAGCATTTCCTTTACATTTCTATTTATGTTCCCACGAACTTCCCTTTTCTGATTGATATTTCGTCATTCAAAGACATGCCCCACAACCTTCCTATTCCTCAAATGATTCTGTAATATAGTTATACTTCTTTTTATCAACATATAGTTATACTTATTAATGTTTGAAGCAATAGGTGACATGAAATACAAATTTGGCCATGGATTAATCAAATTAAACAAAGGAAGAGTCCTCATCATCGAGAATAATTCATGCTCATGTTATTCGGTTCCAACAAAAATTAAGTGCCGTGGTATTTATTAGACACAAGTTTATGTCTTGGACTGAGAAATTGTATTTGTATACTTTTTGGCATCATTTTTTTTTGTTTTTTACAACAAAGAGAGTCTAAGCTTGAAAAAATCTTTCAGTCTAATAGTTACTCTCAAACAAACTGTTTTCATGTTGATTAGGTTTTAAAAAAATTAAGAAAACACACATGCTGAGGTGGGTCCTTGTTATTAGGCAAAATGTATTGCAATTGATATGTATATTAACCTACTATTAACATGTCATAAAATGATTAAATGGTCTTTCCCATTTCATAATTTAAAAAACACAAAGTTCTGCTCACATTTTTATTTTTTTTTACGAATTGGAACTAAGCAAGACAAGACTTATCAATTCGCTTTACTAATATCAATCTTTATTATTTTAGCTTAAAACAAATTTTCAGTTAAGAAATATTAAATCCTTGTATTTATTGTTATATGCGAAAGCATGCATAAACTGTTTGGGAAAAATAAAATCTTTAGTGGCAATATCATCCATAACAATGCATGTGGGTTTTAAGGCAGGTGTGAGTGCAATAACGTGATGGGAAAGACAGTGGAATCAAGTATTTAAAGGCACAAGCTTGGTCAATATTTATGATGAAATTCAAATATTTTAAACATTACTTATAAAATTGACCATTAAGATAATTGTTTTATTTTTCAAAACCAGTGAACCAAGTCAATCAATTTGTCACCGATGACGGCCTCTGGCATTAGATATTTCAAGTAATGAAATTACCTATTAAAACGAAGTCTTTTTTCTTCTTTTTTTTTAGGTTAGCGCATTGATCATGATTTATTAAAGTACTTTAGTTTGACTGAATTGGCTTGGGATCCCCTTTTTCCGTTACTCATGCCACCAATTTTCGTGGTAGTAGCTTGCTTGAAAAATTAAACAAACTGTGGATTCAACTGTTTATGAATTAGAAAATCAACACAATTTGGTGTTTAGGGTCAGTTTTATAAGCATTGTTTAAAATATTTGAATTTCATCATAAATAAATACCAAACCTATGCTTCAAAATACTTGATCGCGTTATTGCACTCTCACACCTGTCACCACCATGCATATTGAGGCAGCCGTTAATAGTACTAGGACGTGAACACCAACTCACATTTTTATGGATGATCATGCTATTAAAGAATTTATTCATTCTCAACCAATTCATGCATGCTTGGCCATAATTTAATATTTCTTAACTGGAAATTCGTATTACATGTTGGTTAATACCAATTCGTCAAAATAATTAAAATGAGAGTAGAACTTTATCCGTTTTTGCAATTATGAATTGGAAAGACCATTCTGCTTCATTTTATTACATGCTGGTAGTAATTTAATGTGTTTGAACAAAACCATAGCTTCTCAAGTTTGAGACTCTGGTACTAGTTTAAAATTTTATCTGGTATTAATGATACCCCCAAAGGGATAAGTTCCAAATAGGAGTTCTTAACTCACCTACTAGTTTAAAATTTTATCTCAGGCCTAAGACAATATTCATATAAAAATCAAATCTACCTATTCCAAAATTTTAATCGTTCTTGTGTTCTTAATGTAAGTAAGAAATATTGCTCTTTGAATAATTCAATTGGTATGTTTAAAAAAATACCGTTACAGTGCAAATAATCCTCAAAGCTTTACCAGTTTAGCAATAACAGCATTTATGCATGTATTGTAGTTAAAGCAAATACAGTTGGGCGATCGTGATCATAACAATGTCAATTATTGCAAAGAATTAATCAGATTAATTCCAATCAACAATACGAAATACAATATAAATTTTCATGTACGTTCAGATTAAAAAAATCCCATGAGAGTAATCAGACAAATAACAAATATATGAGAACTCGAGCCGGCAATACATAAGCAGTCTCAAACTTCATTTAGCCAACTAGGATGGCCCAAAAATTTATGTCAATAAAGCAATCACTAAAATTAACATAATGTATCTAAGAAATTGCTTTCTACATGTATTATACATTTTGGCCCACAAATAACGAGATACGTAGTGTGTATACATATCACAGTCACAATAATATTTGGATTTCATGTCACCTATACTCGGGCAAAAGAAGAAAAAATATTTCCTTATAATTATATTTTGAAATATCAAAGAATTTTCAGTTTACCCTTGGCCACAGAATCCCTAGCAAGTTCCATATGGCATGAAGCTCTCTGCGCCCCAGTCAACCCAGAACAGGTTCCACTGGCCCCTAAAGTGACAGCAAAGTAAAGATAAACAGTACATAGGAGTGTTAGCAGAACTAGAGCAGATAAGAGGAAGCGATGCCTCTGGACAAGTGTTGACCAACTACCCAGTTCATCCTTTGTAAACTGCCTCCTGAAAGATGGAGACCTCAGGCGAGGAGAAGACAGAATGGAGTCAAGAACCATTGCTTCAATTCAAACCCCTGAAGCTGTACATCAAGCAAAACCACCAGTAAAGTTGTGACTCTATGTAAATGCTATGTAAGGCTTAAATTATGGCATATCAGTATTGCAACCCCCCACTCACCCTTCCCAATTCTTTCACTCTTTCCACACAATCATGCACACATAATAATAGCACATACTTTTGGCTTCCAGAAAATATAACATAGGGTTTTAATATCAATTAGCAGCTACTAAATGACAAGCAGAGGTGAAAATCTCCCAAAATCATGGCCAGTAAGCATCATACACATACCTCACAAAATTTACTCTCTCACGCCTAATAATCCTTCAAGAGGTGTAGGTACCATACAAAGACAGTAAGTACCTAACAAAATTAAGCCATGAGTTTGAATTCAGAAATGCCAAATGATTACTTCACAAAATAAACCCTTAAGGTTTTAAGAAACAGTCCACAATTTCCCACAATGATTAGCAGCATGTCACAACATAAAGCCTCAAGGTTTCAAGGTTTTAAAAATCAGTCTGCAATATCCCATAACGATTATTTCAGCCGTGATGTCATGGTTTCTAGACTTGCCTTTGTCCTTAACTACCCCGACAATGATGGACAGTACCTCAAAATAAAGTTTCAAGGTTTTATAAAACAGTCTAACAATTTCCCACAAACATGGACAATACCTCACAAAATCCAAGTCTCAAGGTTTTAAAAACGGTCCACAACCATATGGTTGTTGGACTTGCATTTGTCGAGAATTTCCCACATTGTCAAAAATTGCAATCACAATTTAAAACCTTGAAAACCCTCAACAAACTAACCTCACAAAAACAAGGCACATTCAGCATATCACTCTGACAACAGAGTAAATCAAAAGAGAATAAAAGCTCTCCCCTAAAACAGCAAAACCCCTAAATCCACAAGATCAAATCTATTAGTCCTATTTCAGAAGGCCATGTTTGTTTATAACTAAACAGAAACGCAGATCTTCTTTTTGTCAGACAAAATAGTAAAAATACTAAATTTCAGCACGAATAAAAAATTGATCCAATTCTCAAAATACAATAAATTTTAAGAACAACACAATTCATATCCAATCAGGCAATCAGCATCCAAGAACTCGCTGACAATTTCAAGAACTTGTCATTATAGGGTTTGACGGTGAAAAACTCATTCCCCAATCGATCCAATCTAACTCAAATTAAACAAGATTCCAAAGAACACGACATTAATAAGCCTAGAGAGAGGATGAATCCGATTAGGTTTAACTCAATCGCAGTACCAAACAAAAGACAATTTGTTGAATATTGATGTAATAAAAATGAAGAATAACACGCAATTAGAGAAACGATGACGAAAATTGGAAAGCATAGTCAGATCTAACGTTATAGTAACGGAAAGAGACAGAATAATAATAATAATAATGGTGAAACATACCCTTCTCCTTCTCCTTCTCCTTCGCCTTTGAAAGAAAGAGTCTTGAATTCGCGGAAAAAGAAAGTGAGATCAGATGACAAACACTTACCGCACAATTGCTTTGCTTTATATATAACTCCACAGCTATCAACTTTACTCAATACGCGTATACAACTCACACTCTCCCCATTACTCATTACTCATTCTAATTCTAATTTTAATCTTTTTTTTTCTTTTTCTTTTTCTTTTATTACGTCCTTTCGATTTTCAAAAGGTCGTTTAAATGATACCATGTTTTTTTCTTCAAATCACATAAATTACTATTATTACAGCATTAATAAATAAAAGTTTTAGGCGTTCCGGTCCAACTCGCCGAATGATTTGTTCGAAAACATTGACTCATGTATTAATTTGGGTCAAAAAGAAAAACATATTATTAGAAGTTAGAAAAAAACAAAGATACTGAGAGGTCCGTTTCATTTAATGAAGCAATGGGCTTGAGTGACTAACACGCTATGCTGAGCCCACTGACCCACTTCTTCTCTCTTTAGCCCGTTTTCATTTATATAGATTGTACTAGCTCCACTTGAATTAAAATTAAATCTAAAGTAGATAAAATGAAGGGACCCTTTTTGTGAGACAGAGATGGTGAAGATTTTGAGAATTTGGAAGAGAAAGAGGGATCAAGCGGAAATCTAGAGTAAATTCTGAAAAAAGATTTGAATCCTATGTTTATTATAAAGAAAAATATTAAGTTACTAGTATCTTGTCTAAGTCACCTTACCTACACATTACAAGTGTCATATTGCATATTGCATAGGAAGATGATGATTATGATACAAGTTAGAATTGGATTAGGTTCTAAATTTCTCTTACATTGAGTTTAACGGATTCAATATTTCTTTTAGGTTACAAAAAATACAATTTTAACTTTTTTCTTTTACATCTAGAAAATTTGAGGTTATATTTATCTTTTTTTATGTCATTCTTATTTGTTTTTCTTATTTAAAATTTAAAATTAAAAAAATAAAAACATGTTCTTCTTTCCTAATTTCCTTCTTCTCCATCTTTCTATCTTTATTCTGAATTCTACTCGAGGTCATGGTTTATGACAAAAGAGCAATCATAATTTTGTATTATATGATCGCAATTGTGCGTGACTAATTGGATGTGTTGAACTCAGAAATTTAATAGCAAAAGTATATTTCACAAAAATATATTTACAAGTTTTAATCTCTATTATTATTTATTGTTCAAACTCTTTTAGTGTACCAAATTATTGACTTTTATAAATTCCAAGAATGATAAGATGATCTCAAACCGTATAGAAAGCCATTAAATAACATCTTAGGTTATACTCTAACACTAAAAATACAACCTCATTTTAATAATTCATCTATAATTGAGTCGTCACATGATCATCGACATTTGGTTAAAATTATTAAAGCGCATTCTCAAAGGAAACGAGATATATAATTATTAGTTATGTATAAAAATGTAGAAATAATAAATAATCTTATTTTTAAGACTTTTTACTTTGAATAAATTTTTTTTTAAAAAAAATTCTATATTATTTTTATAAATAACTCAAATAAATCAATAACTTATCCCATGAATATACAATTGGGTCTGTTGGCCCTCTTTTGGATCATATTCTTATTATGTAATTAGGATTATTTCTTTCTTTTGCTCTAATGTATCAAATTTATTTTAATATAATTTTGAATTTAAAATCATAATTTTACAAATAATATATGAAAAAATAAAAATAAAAATCCCAAGAGGCACGTTATTAAAAGTAGGAGTTGTGACATTGGTAATCTCAAATTTGAAAATAATTAGTACAAAACATTGAAAGAAACATTATAAAGTCCCTTGGAGGTCACTTCACCATTAGGACTCACTTCCCAACCACCCATTATAACATTATATGAGTTATAACTCCTTTTACACTACAATAATGAGTTTGACTTGGCCTAATGCATGATGCATCAAAAGTTATAGCTTTAAGTTTAAGAAATAGATATGGAATACTTCATTAACTTTATTGTTTCTTGCCTGCAGCAACTAATTAAAAATACACTTAATCCAACTAGTCAGAATGTTTGGACATATTTTGAATTGATGTTTTCTCTATACATGACGAGCAAATAAAAACATACAAGCTCCATCTTAAAATTTTTAAGAATCACTACTCTGACACGTGAACCTTCTTGTTAAAAGCTACTTATCCTTAAGCTTGAGCTGAACCTTCTAGCCTTGGCTGTTTGCTGTTTGTATATTACAACAAAGCAAGGAAGCAATGCTTTGGGATTTAACAAGTAAAGTTCCTCAACATCTGAATGACCATTTATTCTTTCTGCCAATGAATCAAACTCTGAATCAACCTTTTCCTCAACAGGATTACAAATTCTCCCAGCTATTACTCTGCACACTATAACAGACTTTCTTGGAAAAGATCTCTCATGTGATGTCATTATAGAAATTGATTCAAAGGCTTTCCCACTACTGGAAGTAGTGTAAACCCCTAATGAACCTCGAAATTCCTTGTTGGTGGAGAAACCATGTCTTAGAATTTGACATACACCACAATAGTCTAAAGTGCACAAGCTATAGGAACCATTATTTATGCCAAGAGAACATGCAATTGTTGTGCCATGGAACCTTAAAAGCTCATTTCCATCAGCCATACAACGAGGGTGCTTCCTTTGTAACTTGTCAGCCTTAGCCTTCACCATTTCTCTATACTCCTCAAAGCAAGCAAAGGTTTTTGGTACGTTCAGAACCTTTAAGATGCAATCAATCTGCCCCAACACGATTTCTGAATTGACCGAGCTTGTTCCACATATTGTTTCTATAATCTGTCTAGATGAATCTTCTTCAAGTAATTCAGTGACTGCAAAACAGTAGTATATGTTTACAAACTATGTTTCTAAAATTGTTTCTTTCAATGCTTTTGCACTTCACAGAAGAATAAATGCAAAAAGTTCTGTCTTTGTTTGCTCCCTTCAAACCATAGATATGAAAGACATTTAGCTTTAGTTTGCAAAAATCACATGGACTCACACTTAAATTGCAACACAAATAAAAGAAGTAGTGGAGCCATGTCTAGTGCATACATATGCTAAATGCTACTTTATTATAAAAAACAGCAGCAATTGGTTAATGCTTGGGGAAATTATATTCAGTTAATTAAGATGAACACTTCTACCACCTCTTTCCTTTCATTCTTTTTCTTATAAAATAATATTTGATAGACATCCGTACGCAGACAACCAGTCATGAAATATGAAGAGAGAGAAATAATATTCGTATACATTTATGTTATGTGAGAGTTGACCAATCATGAAATATAAAGAGAGAGAAATAATATTAGTATACATTTATGTTCTGTGAGAGTTGACCGCAAAGTAAAGCCTTTTTCTTTATTCTCAAGTATACATATATTGAATCCCCTCTCCTCCCCAAAGGTTTTCTTTTTCATAGGGAAAGCAAGACTAAATTCATTGATCAAAAAGACATGGCAAAGACAATTTATGGCAACTAACTGAATCATAGCATAGAGAAAATAAAAGCACAAGACTTTGAAATCAGAAGCACCTTAAACAAAATGTTAGTCTGCTATTACCTGAATGCTGGGAGATATGGTGTGCTTCTACAGCATCAAGATTTTTAAATTTCTCACCACATTTATTGCATATCAATGTTGAACAACAATCAGAATCCATCTGAAGCAACATCCTTGTGTTTGAGGAGACATTTGCTTCATTGTAATCAACAGGATTGGTTAACTTTCTTGTTCTACGAGAACCTTCCAACCGTTTACTGCTGCTATTGCTTTGGGGACAAGGACAACATGGGCAAATTTCATTGTTTGAGGTATTAAGAACAATTTCATGGGTTATGGGACTAGTGATGTCAATGTCCCCTCTGAAACTTGGTAGATTTTTTGAGTG
This sequence comes from Hylodesmum podocarpum, assembly GCA_026586105.1. Lineage (NCBI taxonomy): Eukaryota > Viridiplantae > Streptophyta > Magnoliopsida > Fabales > Fabaceae > Hylodesmum > Hylodesmum podocarpum. The sequence continues at coordinate 1,982,774 of JALJEV010000424.1, read as the reverse complement.
CCTCTTGCTTCCTTGGATGAAATCTTTGATATTTAAACTCTCAAGATTACATAACTTAGTTCTCTGATTACCTTTTTTCTGTCTAATTGTCTTTGGATCATGAACTTGATTTGGTTGTGGTTTACACTGAAGTGTCTTCTTGAGAGAAAGCCAAGCCTCAAGCATTCTGTGCCTCCCTTTTCCTTATGTTCTTAAAGGATCAAACCTTCAAAATTCAAAAGGCTTTGAGAGAAGAAATGTATAGAATATTTCCACGTCCCAATAATCTTTCAAATTCTATGGCCAAGAAAAGAATTAAGGAATCAAGTTTCTTTTTTTTCACCCTCGACTATTCTGTTCCTTCATATGCAAGATGTTTTCCTTTATAATACACCATTCACAAAAGAAAAATTCCATGTGTAACATGATACGCATTATATAGATTTCATTGAGTTGCCATAATTTGATTTTGATTTTGAATCCTTATATTGATTTGAGAATCTCGATCTATAACTCATGATTCACGCAATCTCCAAGAAATTCTATATCTTTTAAGGTTATCTAATAAAAATAAAATATTATTCCGTGAAATTGATATTGAATTGATCAACAAAGAAATATAAGCAGGTGACAAAGTCATATAATAAATTAATTAATAAAATAAACAAATTTATACGGTGCTTTCAGAACTCTGAGGAATTAATTAACAATTTTTTCTCAAAAGTCAGTAATCAATTCATTAGCTACAAGCAAACAATTTGTTAATTTGGATCATTTTCTTCTTTAAATAATTATTTTGTGTAACAATGATTAGGACCAATCACCTTCTAGGTGATTGGAAAGAAAGCCTTAATTTATTTTTTTGGGTCATGAAATATTATAAATTTATACAGCAACCATAGCCCTTGGTGATGTCCACATTCTAGATTGTCTATAGTTTGAACAGTATTCAATGATTTCTAGTTATGAAAACCCAAAGTTTGATGCTTACTAATATGGTTAATTTATTATTTTACAATATTGAAATGATGAAATACAACTTTTAGGATAATCAACCCAAACCAAATACAAATTCACACGAAATGATCACTGAGTGAAGGAGAAAAAAAAGAGATACCAGAATAATACCTTGTTGTTAAAACCTGAGAGTCAAATCAATTAGTGATTCATTCAAATTATATCTGTTTGATTTTCTTAGGTAAAATCAAAGATTTAAGGGGGAATCTTTTAAAAGTTGAGAATATTTTTTGTTCAAATAAAATTATATCTAATTCAAAATCTAAAATTATATGTTGGGTTTAGTCATAATAAGATAGACGAGTCTAACATTCATCTTCTTCTATAAGATCTCTTAATTTAAATTATTTTGTATGTGATTGAATTAAGAGATTTTAATGATAAAAATTTCATGAGATTTAAATTTTTTTTTCTATCTTCTCTTCTATCTCCTCTCTTTCTATTTCCTTTTTTTCATATTCTTCGTCCAAACAATTAATTTAATAAATGAAGAAATTTAAATGCTTATATTTTAATATTCTTGTATTTTAAAATTTCTTTTTAAACACGCCGTCTAAAAATTTAATTTCTTGAGGATCATTTCCTATTAATATATCACCAAAACATATTAATATAATAATTAACGAAGTAATTGGGCAGTTTGCGAAAACATCTGAGTGTGAATATAATTTACTTAAAGAATTAATTTATGAAAAAAAAAGAAAAAGAGATAATTTTACTAATTTATGAAAAAAAGATAATATCTGAGTGTGAATATAATTTTACTAATTTACTTGTTGGCTGGCTATGCTTGAAAGTTGAAAGCACAAATGAATGTTACTTCCTTTGTTGGTGATATATCTACTTTCCGTGCGCCCCATTGAACGAATATTGGAAAGGGAAAGACAATAGAATAAAGTAAATTGTAAAGACAAATGCAGCTTTTACCCCAACATCACAGTTTCTTATATAAAATGATAATAGGAAGAAAACGTGTCCCAAACTTTATTCTTGTTCCTTGATTATGAGATTGTAGTGCATCACACTGTTAAATATGTAGTGTAGAACCATCAAAGGAGCAAAGTTCTATATATCAAATCCTCTTCTCTTGAGCTTCAACTGTGTATTAAGGGGAATCATGGCCCAAAACTATGGCTTCCTTATCTGCATACTTGTCATGGCCTTGGATATTGTTGCTGGCATACTTGGAATTGAGGCAGAGATAGCTCAAAACAAGGTATTCGATTTACAGTATTATCAATTTTATTTCGCAGTTTAACTGCAATACACAACCTTCACTGATTGTCTGATTATTTGTTTATTAAATATTTTTCTTATATAATTTCGAGAATGAAAACATTAATAAGGGGTTTAATTAATTAATTTAATTTTTTTTACGAAATAATTAATTAAACAGGAGAAGCACATGAAGGTGTGGATATTTAATTGTAGGTACCCAAGCTATGAAGCATTCAAGTTAGGACTAGCAGCTGCCACTCTCTTGGCACTTGCACATGTAATTGCTCACTTGTTTGGTGGCTGCATTTGTGTTTGGTCCAGAGAACAATACAGAAAAGCTACGGCAAATAAGCAATTAGCAGTGGCTTTTCTCATTTTCTCATGGTAACCCTTTAACCACATTATTTTTCAACACTTTTTTATAAGAATTGAATTCAGTGTCAAAAAATTCAAACACCCTAATTAACTAATTGAGATAAACTACTTGATAATGTGAAATTTATGGTTGTTTATATTTCTTTATTACATATGAAATACAAAATAGTCGGTTTGGTTCATGTTATTTATAAATATGATTTATTATGTGTATATACACATATAAAAAGAGAAGTAATCTTCTTTGCATATATAATTTATTAGTTAATTAATTTAGAGTTCTATCTTTTTTTATCAATGGTTAAATTTGTGCATATAGTAAAGATAGAGTTATAATATTCATTAAATACTGTTTTTTTTTTATAGAAGATCACAAAGATACACTTTTTTTTTCTTCTATTTCATTTCTATCATGTTTTTATCATTAATCATCACTTTTCTTTATTTTTTTCCCAACACATCAAAAACCTTACCACATATTTTGCAGGATCGTGTTCGCAGTTGGATTATCAATGCTGATCATAGGCACACTAGGCAACTCAAGATCAAGAAAATCTAATTGTGCTATGTTCAGCCATCGATTTCTATCAATAGGAGGCATTTTGTGCTTTATTCACGGATTGTTCACTATTCCCTATTACGTTTCTGCCACAGCCACAAGAAGGGAAGAACAAAAGAGACAGCATGCAAACCCCCCAGCCACCACGTAAGACGAACTTGATCATATGTTGTTTTCAAAACCAAAACATTATACAATACCTAGATTTTCGCTAATGCTAATTTGCAAGATACTAAGTGTTCATTTTTTTCCAGTGTCCTTTTATGTTTCAATTACACAATAGATTCATATATTGTAAATGAAAAGATTGTGATTGAGAAAGATATTTTGTAAAATTTGATCGATTGGGTTTTTGGCAGAGATTAATAATTGATAATATCGCACAAAATAAATAATTATATATATATATATATATATTTGCAAGATAATAAGTTTAATGCATTAGATAACATGTTTTGGATAAAATATATCAACTTACATAAAATTCACTTTGTTAATAATGTCACTTTAATAAAAACTTAAAACAAAATAAATATATATTACAGGGATTAAACATTAAAAAAAAATAGTAAGGCTAAAAGATAAAATGACATATTCGCAAGAGAAAAAAAAAATTTAGGACGTAATTTTAAAGGTTTGATTTGTATGATGAAAAGGTTTGTCCTAACTTATTTCCTGCTAAATAGTTCGAAAGATTATCAATTGATATTATTTGAAAGATTCTTAATTAATACTAAGGGTTAATTACTTATTAAAAAATTTAGCTTCTATTAAATTTCATTGTTAATTCATGTCATCAAATTGGAACAATTAAAGGGATGTTCACGTACATAATAGTAACTTAATCACACAGAAAAGATGCACGTGATACTTTATAGTCAATATTTAATATTAAGAACTAAAAATATTAACAAAAGATAAACAAAAAATATAACAGACAAATGTTACCTCAAACAATGTTAAAATATAATACACTTCTATTAGAGACATGGTTTAGTTAAATTTAACTTTAAAATGAAATAACAAAATAAAAAAGATAATGTGACCCTACCGATTTTTTTACCAAATCGTACCAGGTTTGAAACATAACCAATCAACGGGTACGTTGGACCAATTTAAGTCTCGATTTCCATATGTACCAGTCAAATCAATATCACACGCCACTGATTCTAAATTTCTATAAAAAGTACTTGCCTCAAACATGATGACATGACAATTATTTTAGATTAAACTACCAATTTTGAAACGACCCGCTATATTTTATTGTTGAAATATATTTATATTCTTCATTTATCATTATTATTAAAAATGTTTCCCTTCATTTAAATTTATTTAAATAAAATTTTAAAGATACTTTTACTTGCCAACAAAATGTCAAAAAAAAAAAAAAAACCACTTCATATAGATTATGCCATAACCATACATCAAAAGTTATTTTACAAAACGTCACATAGTTATGTAATATTGTGACTATTTTAATATACACAGTATTATTTCCAATCTTCATGCTATCTAACATTCCTTGACATCTCCCCATTTCATTACTGAATCTACCTGTCAATCTGCTCCTCCGAATAAAATTCAGGATCATCACAGGTGTCAAACCACAGACACAAACATGCAAGGGTGAGCTTTCCATTAATAGTATATAAAATATTAATATGATATATTTCAAAATCAAATAAATAATGAATTATGACTTAAATGAAATTTCTATATGATGCATGCTCCAACCTCAACTCCAAAAATATGCAATGTGGTACCATAATAGATAATACGATATAATCATCGAATAACTTTACCGACCAGTTGGGATTTCACGATGGTGCACGAATCTCATAAACAATCATGTGATCATCATGAATTAAATGAATTCTCACCATAAAAATCCCCCAAGTCCGCATCCCACCAAGACGCACTTACGCTTAAGTTTATTATCTCATCCCTCTAACCGAGGCCACCTCTTTTGAGGCATGTATGCATGAATGAAAATGTTACCTCCCTTTCTAGAATATCATTTAAAATCATTCATATTTCAAAATACCAAAAACAATCAATAACCACCAATAAAAATCAAATCAAGAAACACTCATAAACAAGATCTGAGTATCGTGAACAAGATATCGTATATCGTGAATAGTACCGTATACGTGAATAGTACCGTATACGTGAATAGTAACGTATAAGTGACCGTAGTCCGTGAATAGTACACCAGGTAAGTTCCCAGGAAAGAGTGGTGAAATCACAAATGGATTCCCTTAATAACCAGGTCTTTCCTTAGCCAGAACTTTCCTAGACATGCACTTCCACACTACCACCCTTTTTCCTAACAACAAGAATAGTTCTTTCTCGATGTGAAAGATCGGACAAAACCGCAACCACAGAGCATACTAAGAATACATGAATAGTACCATATACATGAATAGTAAATATTGTATACATGAATAATAACATATACATGAATAGTAAAATACGGCATACATGAATAGTAAAATACGGTATACATGAATAGTAAAATATTGTATACATGAATAGTAAAATAACGTATACATGAATAGTAAAATACGGCATACGTGAATAGTAAAATACGGTATACATGAATAGTAAAATACGATATACATGAATAGTAAAGTAAGATAAGGACAACTCCCCTTACCTATTTCTCCTAGCTTCTCTATTCCTTCCCCTACTTACTTGCTCTTATCTAATTTGGAGAGATTTCTAAGAGAGAGTTTAAGAGAATGTTCTTGATTTTGTGATTATAACTGAAACCCTTAGGCCCTATTTATAGAATTCCCAAGGTACTATTTGCTACAGAATATTCTACAGAATATTCCACAGAATATTCCACAGAATATTCCACAGAATATTCTACAGAATATTCCACAGAATATTCCACTACAGTAATTTTACTATTTACCTCAGTAATTTTATTATTTACCACAGTAATTTACTATTTGTACAGTAATTTACTATTTACACAGTAATTTACTATTTACACAGTAATTACTATTTGCATAGTAATTTAATCTTCTTCAAATTATATTTAAATTTCTGGAGTGTTACAATACTACCCCCATAAAAAAAAAATTTAGTCTCGAAATTTACCTCATTCAAATAAGCAGGTAGCTTTTCCGCATCTCACTTTCCAGTTCCCATGTTGCATCATCTGTTCCCCAAATAACCTTTACTAAAGGAATATCTTTCCCTCTTAAGGTTTTGATACTCCTATCCTCAATCCTTATTGGTAATGCTTCATATGTTAGATTATCCTTTATTTGTACATCATCTAACTCAATTACATGTGATGAATCATGAATGTATTTCCGAAGTTGGGAAACATGGAAGACATTATGAAGGTTAGAAAGAATTGGGGGTAAAGCAATTTGGTAAGCCACAGGACCTACTCTTTTTATTATTTGAAAGGGACCAATGAAACGCGGTGAAAGTTTTTGGATTTTAAAACTCTCCCAATACCCCAAGGATTTACCCTTAAGAATACGTGATCACCAACATCAAATTCTAAATCTTTTCTTCTTTTATCATGATAACTTTTCTCGCCTACTTTGTGCCGCTCTCATCTTTTCCCCGAATTAATTTAATCTTTTTCGAGGTTTGTTGTACAATCTCGTCCTAAAATTAAACTTTCTCCCGATTCATCCAACACAAAGGGTTCTACATTTTCTTCCATATAAGGCTTCAAAAGGTGTCATACCAATGGAAGAATGAAAACTATTATTGTAGGTAAATTCTATCAAAGGTAAAAAGTCTACCCAACTACCCTTATGTTCTAAAACACAAGCTCTCAATAAATCTTCTAAAGATTGGATTGTTCTTTCGGTTGTCCATCGGTTTGGGGATGATAGGCAGAACTGAATTTTAATTTAGTTCCTAAAGCTTTATGTAGACTCTCCCAAAATCTTGAAGTAAATCTAGGGTCTCTATCTGATACAATACTAGATGGTACACCATGTAATCTTACAATCTCACCTATGTACAAATTAGTTAATTTATCTAAAGAATACCTAATATTAATAGGAATAAAATGTGCAGACTTAGTTAAACGATCTACTATAACCCAAATTGAATCAAATCCCCTAGGGCTTCTTGGCAAAGCTACCACAAAATCCATGGATATGTTATCCCATTTCCATTGTGGTATTTCTAAAGGTTGCAATAAACCCGAGGGTTTCGATGTTCAATTTTAGCCTTTTGACAAATTAAACAAGAATACACATATTCACAAATTTCTTTCTTCATTCGAGGCCACCAAAACATGGTTTTCAAATCTTTGTACATCTTAGTGGCACCAGGATGAATACTTAATTTGCTTTTATGTGCTTCCTCCAAAATTGTCTTTCTAACTTCTGGTATATTGGGAATACAAACTCTATCTTGAAACCTCAAAATACCATCCATTCCAATCTTAAATGCACTAGTTTTTCCTTGATTTAAATTTTCCATTTGGGTTTTCAGAAAAGGATCCAATTCTTGCTTCTGTCTAATTTCTTCCAAAAATATGTTAGAAATTTGCAAAGCTCCTAATCTAATACTCGTATTAGTAGTTTCACACACTAAACTAAGATCTCGAAATTGTTCTAATAAATCCATTTCTCTAATCATCAAGAAGACATAATCAAAGACTTCCTACTTAAAGCATCTGCTACCACATTAGCCTTTCCTCCGGATGGTAATTAAGTTCAAAATCATAATCCTTTAAAAATTCCATCCATCTTCTTTGTCTCATGTTTAATTCTTTTTGACTAAGTAAATATTTAAGGCTTTTGTGATCGCTAAATACTTCAAACCTAGTTCCATACAAATAGTGTCTCCACATCTTAAGTGTGAATACTACAGCCGCTAATTCTAGATCATGGGTTGGATAATTTTTCTCATGAATCTTAAGTTGTCTAGAAGCGTATGCTACAACTTTTGAATCTTGCATCAATACTCCCCCTAAACCCATTTTGGATGCATCACAATACACTACAAAAGGTTCTTTGGGATCAGGTAGAGTTAATACTGGAGCAGTGGTCAATCTTTCCTTTAGAGTTTGAAAACTATCCTCACATTGAGTTGTCCAAATAAATGCCCGATTCTTTTTAGTCAAGGTAGTCAAAGGCAAAGCTATTTTAGAAAAATCTTTAATAAATCTCCTATAATATCCTGCTAATCCTAGAAAACTCCTAATCTCTCGTTACACTTTTTAGGTCTCTCCCATTCCAAAACAGATTGTACCTTACATGGATCTACGATATTCCTCCCGACATATCACATGACCTAAAAAATTCATTTTCTCCATCCAAAATTCACACTTAGATAATTTAGCAAAAAGTTTTCTGTCCTTTAAAGTCTGTAATACTATATTTAAGTGTTTGGCATGATCCTCCCTAGTTTTACTGTATACTAATATGTCATCAATGAATACAATTACAAAATGGTCAAGATAAGGGTGAAAAATTCGATTCATGTAATCCATAAATATCATTGGAGCATTAGTTACTCCAAAAGGCATAACTAAATACTCATAGTGCCCATAACGAGTACTAAAAGCAGTTTTTGGAATATCCTCGGATTTTACCCTAATCTGATGATATCCTGATCTTAAATCAATCTTACTAAAGATACATGCCCCTCTTAATTGATCCATAAGATCATCAATCCTAAACAGTGGATATTTATTCTTAATAGTTACTTTATTTAATTGTCTATAATCTATACACATTCTCATGGTTCCATCCTTTTTCTTAACTAACAAAACCGAGCTCCCCATGGTGACACACTAGGCCTTACTAACTGTTTGTTTAACAATTCTTCAATCTGTTTCTTGACTTCTGCTAATTCTACAGGAGACATTCTATATGGTGCTATGGAAATTGGTCCTGTTCCTGGAACTAAATCAATAGAAAACTCAACTTCTCTTTCAGAGGTAACTTATCTACTTCTTGAAATATCTCAACAAAATCTTTTACTACCTAAGACACTACTCACTTCATTTTCAGACTTAGTTTTATTAGCGTGATCAGGTATACTGGGTATTATTATCCCTTAAAGATTTTAAAACTTTATTTATGGAAATAATTTCAACATCCCTACTCACCTCCTCACCTCAGTCTCGAAAAATAATTGTTTTGTCAAAGCAATTCAACAAAACATGATTAGTGGACAACCAATCCATACCTAAAACAACGTCAATTTCTTTGAAGGGGTAAACAAATCAAATTGACACAAAGCTTTATCACAAATTTTTATTTTACAGTTTAGACAAATATCGGAGGTTAAACCTAAGTCCCAATTAGGGTATTTACTTCTAAGTTAAAGTTTAATGAAGACACAGGAAGTTTCAATTTTTGTACACAAGAATATGCCACGAAAGAATGAGTAGCACCAGAATCAAATAATACGCTTAAAGGAGTTTCACTTATGAAGCATTTACCTCGAATCAAAGGTTCAAATTTCATTCCCATTAAGAGAAAAATTCTTCCTTGAGCTTTAGGTTTTTCAGTTGCTTTCCTTGCAGGTTTCCTTTTCTTGACGATCTTTTGCTAGATGCCCCTTGATGTTGCACTTGTAACGAAGATACAGGATGAAGCATAGTGCCCGAATTCTCCACACTTAAAACACTTGACATTGACAGATTATATTCACGATTTCTCATAGGAGTTTTAGAGAAATTCCCATTAGGACGTTCCCTAAATCCTTGAGAAACTTGGTATGGTTTCCCTTTATTTTCGAACCCCATTCTTTTTATTTTTAATGGGTCCTCCACTGTTTTTATTTCTATAATATACAGCTCTAGCTCCGAGAATCCTCATCATATATTCTACACATATTTACAAGTACTGAAATTGGTGAATACCTTGATAATTTATAGCCTGTTTTATTTCAAGTAAACCATTTACAAATTTAACACATTTAGACCTTTCACCATCTTTTCCATGATAATGTGCTTGAATATCTAATTAGATCCTCAAACTTAACCGCATATTCTCGCACCGTTAAGTTCCCTTGTTTCAATTCCAAAAACTCCATCTCTTTCTTATTCCTTATATCTTCAGAAAATATTTTTCTAAAAACAATTCCTTAAATTCTTCCCATTTTATTGTTTCTCCCTCCTTTGCTACATACTGGCAGATATTTTCCCACCAATATTCTGCCTCTTCCACTAACATATGAGTTGCAAAAATTACCTTTTTATCTTCACAACATTCCATTACCCGAAAATCTTTCCAATCTCTCTCGACCATCGTTGAGCACCTTCAGATCATATCCACCTTCAAAAGTAGGTGGATTATTTTTCTCAAAACGCTCAAGACCACCGTATCCATTTTGCTCATTGTTGTTCCTATTCGATTTCCAATTGCTTGAGCAAGATTTTCAAGTGCCTCTCCTATTGCTCTATCGTCTCTTCCCGCCATCTATTACTTTAGAAAAAATTATTTCTCTTACTCTTACTACTTTATACCGAATGCACAATGAATAATCAAACAACCGCTCAAGCAAACAAACACACAACAAAAACATAGTAAGCACATAACTCACAAGTCGAACCGATTCGACCCGCTTCCGATACCAACCGAAACGACCCGCTATATTTTATTGTTGAAATATATTTATATTCTTCATTTATCATTATTATTAAAAATGTTTCCCTTCATTTAAATTTATTTAAATAAAATTTTAAAGATACTTTTACTTGCCAACAAAATGTCAAAAAAAAAAAAACCACTTCATATAGATTATGCCATAACCATACATCAAAAGTTATTTTACAAAACGTCACATAGTTATGTAATATTGTGACTATTTTAATATACACAAGATTATTTCCAATCTTCATGCTATCTAACATTCCTTGACATCTCCCCATTTCATTACTAATCTACTCAAATCTGCTCCTCCGAATAAAATTCAGGGATCATCACAGTGTCAAACCACGTTTCCTGAAAACATGCAAGGGTGAGCTTTCCATTAATAGTATATAAAATATTAATATGATATATTTCAAAATCAAATAAATAATGAATTATGACTTAAATGAAATTTCTATATGATGCATGCTCCAACCTCAACTCCAAAAATATGCAATGTGGTACCATAATAGATAATACGATATAATCATCGAATAACTTTACCGACCAGTTGGGATTTCACAGTGGTGCACAGAATCTCATAAACAATCATGTGATCATCATGAATTAAATGAATTCTCACCATAAAAATCCCCCAAGTCCGCATCCCACCAAGACGCACGGCTTAAGTTTATTATCTGTCCCTCTAACCGAGGCCACCTCTTTTGAGGCATGTATGCATGAATGAAAATGTTACCTCCCTTTCTAGAATATCATTTAAAATCATTCATATTTCAAAATACCAAAAACAATCAATAACCACCAATAAAAATCAAATCAAGAAACACTCATAAACAGTACCGTATACGTGAACGCATCGTCATATCGTGAATAGTACCGTATACGTGAATAGTACCGTATACGTGAATAATGCGTAACGTATAAGTGACCGTAGTCAAGTGAATAGTACACCGGGTAAGTTCCCGGGAAAAGAGTGGTGAAATCACAAATGGATTCCCTTAATAACCAGGTCTTTCCTTAGCCAGAACTTTCCTAGACATGCACTTCCACACTACCACCCTTTTTCCTAACAACAAGAATAGTTCTTTTCTGATGTGGAAGATCGGACAAAACCGCAACCACAGAGCATACTAAGAATACATGAATAGTACCATATACATGAATAGTAAATATTGTATACATGAATAATAACATATACATGAATAGTAAAATACGGCATACATGAATAGTAAAATACGGTATACATGAATAGTAAAATATTGTATACATGAATAGTAAAATAACGTATACATGAATAGTAAAATACGGCATACGTGAATAGTAAAATACGGTATACATGAATAGTAAAATACGATATACATGAATAGTAAAGTAAGATAAGGACAACTCCCCTTACCTATTTCTCCTAGCTTCTCTATTCCTTCCCCTACTTACTTGCTCTTATCTAATTTGGAGAGATTTCTAAGAGAGAGTTTAAGAGAATGTTCTTGATTTTGTGATTATAAGCGAAACCCTAGCCTATTTTTATAAATTAAAGTCTTATTTCTTCTGAGAATATTCTACGAATATTTCTACGAATATTCCACGAGAATATTCCACGAATATTCCGAGAATATTCCACAGAATATTCCACTACAGTAATTTTACTATTTACCTCAGAATTTTATTATTTACCACAGTAATTTACTATTTGTACAGTAATTTACTATTTACACAGTAATTTACTATTTACACAGTAATTACTATTTGCATAGTAATTTAATCTTCTTCAAATTATATTTAAATTTCTGGAGTGTTACAAATTTGATACTTGATTTTGTGGAAGGTTATTATATTAATCTTAAATATAAAAAAATAATAAATAAATCTTTATTTTTTATTATAATTTTAATTTTTTTCTATAAATTTACTATTACCATAATTTCTCATTTTTATAATTTATTATCATTTATAGTTTATATTTAGATGAAAATACTAAGAAAATTAAAATTAAAATTTAATTATTACTACTTTTTTTTAATGTAAATAACTAATATACAATGCCCCTCGAGAAGTCAAAGCTTAAATCTACGAGGGAATATTTTATCACGTCATAATTAGTTCACATGAAATTATCTCATTAACTTTTAACAAGAAAAAACGTGTTCGATATTTTTAGAAAAAAAAAAAAAGATAAAGATGAAAATTTAACAAAAAAATGAAAAACGAATATTTAATCTTAAGAAGAAAAGTGTGGATAAAGAGCAAAAACAAAAATGAGAATAGTATATTGAGCGAAAGCGAAAGAATAGAAAAAAACGAAGAGGTGGTACATAAAAAAACAGTGTCTTAGGGTGTCTTTGAGTGGTCTCATTTCGCAGAGGTTTCCTGCAACCAACCGCTCAAAGTTGTGGCTATCCGTTTTTTCTTTTATTTGCTTATTGGAATTTTCCACGCAACTCATCCATTTCCAATGCCTCTTTCTACCAACACACACTTTCCAAGTTTATTCATTTCACTATTCAGAGGCCGCACATAAACCCATTCACCAATTCCTTCCTTTATCCTTCACTCTCTCAGCAATACTCATCCAACTTCTGTAAGTGACTTTTCTTCTGGTTCTTTGGTCTCAACTTTAATTGTTGTCATATGCTTTGATCCCGTGTTAGTTACTGTACCATACAATAATTTATGTTTGTGTTAGTCCCCTGTAGATATGTACATGAGACAGTGAGGTATAAACTTTTGAGTTAGACCTATAAATTAAGTTTTTAACATTAATTAGAATCAATCTTAGTATTATTTATAAATATTTATTATTTATTGATGATCCAATATTAGACCACCCGTTTAAACAGTGTTTGAGAAGTCTAGTATTCAGCATAAGAGAGTTTGTTTGAATTCTCATATCTTCTAGAGATATGCCCTGTAGTATGTATATAAGCGCCTGTAGTATGTATATAAGCGCAGGATGCAAATTTTTTTTAGAAGACGGTTTTATAAGATTGAGTTAGATTTATAACCCATATTTTAATGGTTTGAAGTTAATTTTAATACATGAAAAAATTACTTGCAATTAGTATTGTTTGAGACGTGTATGTGGGTGCAGGTGGAGTTTGTAACATGGCTGCGCTACCAACTGCGGAGATTAGTGATGCAAATGCAACACATGTAGCAAGTGGTGATGTGAGGGTGCTGCAACCAGTGTTTCAGATTTATGGTCAATCCAGGAGTTTTGCGGGCCCCATTGTGACTGTGAAGGTGTTTGAAGACAACGTGTTGGTGAGGGAGCTTCTTGAGACCAAAGGAGAAGGAAGAGTATTGGTTGTTGATGGAGGAGGAAGCTTGAGGTGTGCCTTGTTGGGAGGGAATTTGGCACTTTTAGGACAAAACAACGGGTGGGCTGGGATTGTAGTCAATGGCTGCGTTAGAGATGTTGATGAGATCAATACTTGTGATATTGGGGTCAGAGCTTTGGCTTCTAATCCTCTTAGATCCAACAAAAAACGCATTGGTGAAAAGAATGTCTCTGTTTATGTTGGTGGAACATTTATTCGTGAGGGAGAATGGTTGTATGCAGATGCCGATGGCATCCTCATTTCAAAATTTGAGTTGTCTAACTAAAATGTTATTGTCATTTCAATGCTTTTTCATGTTTGTAGATCATGCTATTTCTGCTTTGATTTATTGTCAGTGAATAAAATTTTCAGAATTTGTTGTGTGGACATTGCTTAACATTTGTTTAAACATGTGGATACATACTAGTATTGCCCCAGCAGAAGTTTCTATCTTATTGGACTAAAAGGCACAATAAAAGTGTACTGTGAGTAAGCAATAAGTCGATAAAAGTGGTCCTTGATAATACCAACAACCAAGTGGTCCTTAAGTCGATAAAAGTCATGTTTTGATAAATTACCCAGCTGGAATATTTTATGAAGTATGCTACAAACGAAAGTGGTACGTGAAATAGGATTACCAAGAATTAAAAATGCATAACCGAAGTAATGACAGGACAAATGAAGCACAAAGAAGTAAAGGAACAGGGATACTCTATAGAGAATAATAGACTAATCGAACATTACTCTTTCTGTGGAGTTAGCCTAATAGTATGTTACAGTTTGTTTGGAGCATCTAGTGGACGTGGATTCAGATTTCAGAGAATAATAGACTTGGATTTCAGCACACAATCAAGTTTAAATGAGCTGTGGTCATAAAAGGATCCTGTTTTGTTAATTTTAAGGTACAAGCCTACAACTACAGGACAGACAATAAGGATAGAACTTTCCATCTAAATGAGATACTCTAAAGAAATATGCCAACAATCATCACTCGTTAATGTAAGCTTGACACTTGACAGCATGAGTAAATACTTAAATACTATAATTCTGATTTGCAACTGCAATCAACTTAACAAGAGCTGAGATCATAAACAGTTTCTTCTATTTCAAATCAAATTAGGATGCATACAAGGCACTGATAGAAATAGAATAACTGATAGAACTATGAATTCTTGCTTCTCTGATCCTCAAATTCACTGCGAAGCTAGAAACAATCGAATGCTAAGGAAAATGCCACAGGATCAAGTTGCCATAACAGTGTCAAAGAAATATTTAATTTAAATTTCTAAAATCATATTATAGATTTTTAACACCAATCATGTAAGGTCATCATGAAACAACCCCAATTCTGCTTCACTCACTTCGGAATTACGAATTTTGAACAGGTTTTCTGGGTTGATAATTTTTAATTTAAAAAACATTATACCTTCCCAGGAAAACAACGGAATATATATATATATATATATGGACCGACTCTTAGTGTCACTGAATTATCTTTTCCATGCCTAAATCAGATTACCTATAATTCCTTTAGTTATCTTAGAGACTTTACCTTATTCTTTAATCCATTTTTTCTTATTTCAAATTAAATTTCTATTTTTATTATCTATAATTCTCTTTATTTTCTTTTCTTATTTAATTTTTTTAATTAATATATTTTATCATCACTTTTTTAAATTGCTATTATATCACTGTTGTTGTCCCACTGTCATTATCAACAAAACTGTAAAATATTTTATTCTCGTTGATGTAATAAGTACGAGATATTATATTATATAATTTAATGGATAATAATAATGACAATAATTATAATTATATATTTTATAATTAGAGTGATGATGAAAATTAAGAAAGATATATATTGGATATAATGACAAACATAATTAATATTATAAAATAATTATATTAACTATATTTTATTATAAATTTTATTTTATATGATTAAATTAAATGAGTCCATTAAAGAAAATATATATTTTTTTTACTTGAGTATCCTCAGTCCATAATTTTCTCTGTTCACGTGTATTATTAACAGCCTTAATAAGAGTGGAAAACTTTTACCCAAGTACGCGATATAATGTAACTTCGTTGTCAATGTATTATCACAAATTCTAATCATATAAAAAACCTTAGATATTTCTCTAATTTGGTAATTAATAAGCATTTTTCATTTCAATATATTATAACTAATGTATAATGACAATATATGTATATTTCACTAATTGACTTAAAATGACATAAATTAAAAAACATTTTAAAAATTAATTATGCTTTAGATAAACTATTTGATTGGTTTGTCAAATTTATTAAATAAAAATGACAAATAAATCAATGTTTAAGAAAACGTTTATATTATAGACACTTGAGTGCCTTATCGGGAGAATTTTCCTTATAACAGGTTCAAGTTAATTTTGCCATACTTCATATTTTCTAAATTTTGAAAATTTAAAGAAGAAAATATTTTTTAAAAATAAAAATAGAAGAGTGGAACAGATCCATAGTTTTATCATTAGTGTTAATATCATGTTTTATATATAATGATTATGTTTTATTTTAGTGTTAATTAATTTTTTTTCTTTACTTTATAAGGTTTAAACTTTTAATTATTTTAGAATTTGTTGACCATAAATGATTCTCATAAACAATTCTTATTTAATTGTTTATTAGAAAAATAATTTTTTACGTTTAAATTAACCGTTAAACAATGATAAGAGTATTAAGTGAATAATTCGTGAGTACCGGTTTAAAGATTGAAATTATATTAAAAATAATAAATAACAGACTGAAAATTATAACAAAGTTTCATAGAAACTTAAAATTAAAACGAAATTTAAAACTTAATTAGTTCTTTATTAATTTCATTATGTTTTCTTTGTCTATTTATTTATTTTAAAAATTAGAAGATAAATCATTGTTGAATAGAGGGCAACTTTAAAAATATTGATATTTCTATGTTGACTACGAGACTAGACTAAATAAAATAAGTAAGAGAATGCTTAGTAAAAAAAACAAAATAATTCTTAATTTTTTCTAAAAATATTTATACATGTTATCATTTGTATTCTTAAAATATTTTCTTCAAAAGAATAAAAAATATAATTTATTCCATAGATCAACTGGATAGTTTCCAAGTTAATTATTATTATTATTATTATTATTATTATTATTGTTTAAAAATTATGATTTTCTAAACGAGGACTCAATGTCAAAGAAGACCGTTAGATTTCAAAAAATTATTAATTAATTTAAAAAATAGTGTCGTACATAGGAACCGGGTTTTAACCGAGTTTTGAATTGAGAATAAGGTGTCGAAGAAAAAGAGACCTGAGGAGCGCATTTTAGTCGAACCGCTAATTCAAATTCAAATTCCACTCTCTGACTCACTCACTCACTCAGTCACTCGCTCACGCTCTTCTCCATTTCGCAAACCCTAATATTTTTTCCTTCATTTCCAAATCCCAAATCAATCGGAGCGATCCCTTCTCCGAAGCCATCAATGGCTTCTCGCAACCAGAATAAGCCTCCTCCTCCTCGCAACCTCACCAGGCCTCCACGCAGCCCCTCCACTGTAAGCCTATCTCTGTTTTTTTTTTCTTTATTTTCTTTTTCAATCTTCGATGAGAGTTTCACACGATTCGCATCACTAAATATGTTTTCTTTCAGAAAAAGGGAACCGTTTCCGAAGAATTATTCTCCGATAAGCGTCGAAGGATCGGATCAGAGAGAATGGAGCGACAAGGTCGAGGTAGGGCACCCCTCGGTGCTCTCAACAACAAGGCTGAGGCGAATGATGCTGCCAGTGTCGTCGACGCCGCCGCCGAGACCACCACTGTTGACTTCACCAGAGAGGAAGTTGAGGCTTTACTCAACGAGAAGATCAAGTCCAATCGCTTTGATAGCAAGGTTTTTGATGTTGACTGTGATACTGTTTTGTTAATTTATTTAATTATTGGTTTTTGTTTTTGTTTTTGTTTGTGAAGCTTATTGGAGTCAGTGCTTTGAATTTTGCAGAAAAAATTGGAACAGACAGTAGATCAAAATAAACGGCTCAGACTCTGTGTGCGATGGTTTCAGAGAATCGAAGAAGGTTATGTCCAGGAGAAAGAGAAGCTTCAGAATGACCTGGAATCTGCTGAGAAGAAGTTCATTGATACTGGTCAGTGTTCTCTTATTTGTGCTTTGAAATTTTAACATTTTAGCTACTAAGCATTGTTGTACACTCAATTAATTGCTGTTAAATTGTAGCATAGATAGGGTTTCTTTAGTGTGTTCAGTGCTGTTATTGATTATTTGTTGCAGAACAAAAAAGCCTTCAACATATGACCGAATTGAAAGAATGTTTGTTCACAATAGTCCTTCATTTTTTTCTGCTAGAGCAAGAACTTGTTTTATATGAATATTTTTATTGTTTTTCACTGTGTTGTTCAAACTCGAGAGTGCTTGTTTAGTTTCCGGTTGTTATTTTAAAAATTTGTGTCAAAGGAATTGCTGTTCAATATATTCATGCATTTGTGTTGTCAGAGAATGAGATGAAGATCAAGATTGCAGAGTTGGATGAAACTATATCAAGGTTGAGGGCGGAAATTTCCTCCTTAGAAGAAAAAATTTCAAGGGAAGAGACGGAGAAAAAGGTAAGGATTTTGCTGCAATACTGCGATTGATATAGCATTTTTTTTTTTGCCTGATGATCTCAATTTTCATGATTGACAACTAGGAAGCTATGGCTTCTTATAGAAAAGAACAGGAAGCCAGAAGTGCAGCTGAGCAGATGCAAGCCTCTGTTTCAGCCGAGCTCAAGATAGTTCGGGAAGAGAAATCAGCTGCTGAGAGGAAGGTAATTCTATGTTATAGCCAGGCTCTTGGTAAATTATGGATTATGTTTATTGCATGCCGACTTTTGTTACTCATCTTGAATATGTTGAGTTTTGCAGGCCATTTCAAATGAGGACTTGTACAAACGGTCACAAGAATATAATATGAGTCTGCAACAGTACAACAGTCGCCTTCAGTCAGATCTTGACACAACCAATGAAGCAAATAAACGTCTGGAGACGGAGAAAGCAACCATTGTTGAGAACCTTAGCAATGTGAGGGGTCACAATAAGGCATTGCAGGATCAGTTGGCATCTCTTAAAGTAAGTTTCTCAGTTTGATGTTTGATTTCAAGTGAAAATGCCTTTCTTCATCTAGTGCTGCCTTGAGCATTGATAGGGAAATGTGTAACTGATTGTGGACTTGCTTTGTTGTTGTTCTATTTATTGTATTGCTAATGACATCCTTTTTCATACGTGTACTTGAAATTTGAACTTGTATAGAACCTGTTGAGTTTACATGGTATAAGTAAACTTTTTGTGAAGTACAGTGAAAATAATTTGGACTTATTTTTCCTAATATTATTACAACTGACTCCATATTGCTATTGTGAGTTGTGTTGACCGGTTCCATTGCTTTTACCTTTTTTCTCTTATCAGGCTTCACAGGATGAGGCTACAAAGCAGAAAGAAATGGTAGCAAATGAATTAAAGTGTCTTCGCGAAGAATTAAAACAAACTAGAGATGATAGAGATCGCCTACTGGTACAAGTACAAGCTTTGAATGGAGAAGTAGAAAAATACAAAGAATATACAGGGAAATCATGTGCACAGTTGGATACCTTGACCATGAAAACAAATGCTCTTGAGGTTTGTTGCATTGTTTTGTCCTATTCTTTTGGTTATTTTGATCCTTTTAGTTATTGATTATGCACTCATGTGTTCACTAGATTTATAAAAGATGTGGCTTTCTTTACAGGAGACGTGTTCTTCTCAACGGGACCAAATAAATATGTTGCAACAGCAGTTGATTTCTGAAAAGGAGAAGTCAAAGGTTAGTCAGCTGTGTGTGTTTGTTTTTCTTTTGTGATTATTTTCCTTGTAACGTGGGATAAGGCTATGGTTGTCTGTTTGTTATTAGTTTCCTTGGAAGATACTTCATTAAAATGTAATGGGGATTTGTTGATTTTTGGTAGTAGTATTATAGTAGTATATAGTTAGTGCATATTTGTTGATTCTTGCTAGTAGTATACAGGCATTAGTTAATATTTGCTTGTATTAGTTTGTAGTTTTTGCATATTTTGCTGAAACTAAACATATTATTGTCATCTTGTCAGATGGCTGATTTATCTGCTTCAGAAACAAGAACAGTGTCTGAAGATCAGAAAAGAATTATACGTGAGCTCCAGGAACGACTTGCAGAGAAAGAATTCCAAGTAATTGAAGGAGAGAAGTTAAGGAAAAAATTGCACAACACTATCCTGGTAAATTTTTTCTTTGCAGAAAATCTTACCTTAATAAATTCCCATTTATCAGTAGTTTAGCATAACTATAAGTGTATAACTATTTCTCTTTGCAGGAACTAAAAGGAAATATTCGTGTGTTCTGCCGTGTCCGACCTTTGCTACCAGATGATGGTCCTGGAACAGACATGGTTGTTTCTTATCCCACATCAACAGAAGCTCTTGGCCGGGGCATTGATTTGATACAGAGTGGTACATGCGCTAGCTTCCTTTCCCCCTTCCCCTGTTTATGTGTTCATGTAAATGTAATGATTTTATCCTTTAACAATAAACAGGGCAGAAGTACCCTTTTACATTTGACAAGGTATTTAATCACGACGCTTCTCAGCAAGATGTTTTCACCGAGATATCACAGCTGGTACAAAGTGCGCTTGATGGGTACAAGGTGATTAATAGTTTTCCTCCTTTTGGTTCATTATGCTGTGAGGCTAGTCCTTAGAAAATAGGCAAAAATAAATCATGGGAACTTTATGATGTTGTAGGACAGATTTTTCTTTTTTTTTTTTTATTTTTTATATTGGCTATGGAGACATTGTTAATAGAATGTAATACCCCATAATAGACAATTGCTACCATTTTCCCCCCTTTCTATTTATGTTCTTTTACTTCTATTTTGGTTGTTTTGACTATACAAATTAAATTATGCCTGGCCTGACTAATGGTTTATGGTTTGTTGTGGCAGGTCTGTATCTTTGCTTATGGACAGACAGGTTCAGGCAAAACCTATACAATGATGGGTAGGCCTGATGCCCCCAATCTGAAGGGGTTGATACCACGTTCTCTAGAACAGATATTCCAGATCAGTCAGTCTTTGAAAGATCAGGGGTGGAAGTACAAAATGCAGGTTAGCATACTTATCTCCAGGAGATTACATAATATTAAATTGATGAGTGGAAACAGTGATAATTTTTGTAAAATATCTGTAGGCTTCAATATTAGAAATATATAATGAGACCATAAGGGATTTGTTATCAACAAATCGGTCAAGTGGTTTTGACTCAACACGAACAGAAAATGGTGTTCTAGTTCCTGGGAAGCAGCCCTACACTATTAAACACGATGCCAATGGAAACACACATGTTTCAGACCTCACTATTGTGGATGTTGGTAGTGCAGAGGAGATTTCATCCCTTCTGCAACAGGCAGCACAAAGCAGGTGAAGTCATCCTCAAACCTGGCAAATGCTGTTAGTTTTCCAAATGAATTTTTGATAGCCAATATTATTCCCTTTTCAACTAAATAAATCAGAATAAATTTCATTTTATTTGATTTCATCGGAGAATGTGACTTTAATATATAAGATACAATTTGTGCCTCGTATTCCAGGTCTGTAGGAAGAACACAGATGAATGAACAGTCATCACGAAGTCACTTTGTCTTTACTTTGCGCATATGTGGGATTAATGAGGTACTAGCTTTTTGATAAATTTGTATATTTACTGTTCTTTTATCATTTCACCATTTCCTGATGTACTTTATTGTCATTCCTAGAACACTGAACAACAAGTCCAAGGTGTGTTAAACTTGATTGATCTGGCTGGAAGTGAAAGGCTATCAAGGAGTGGGGCAACCGGGGACCGATTGAAGGAAACTCAGGTGTCTGTTTGATTCATTTTATTAACTCGAGCTCTTTGTCAATATATTTCAACTAATAAACAAGTTAAAAATTATTTGCTATGTATATGTATGTCAGGCTATCAACAAAAGTCTCTCCTCTTTGAGTGATGTCATATTTGCTCTGGCAAAGAAAGAGGAGCATGTACCCTTCAGGAATTCAAAGTTGACATACCTTCTCCAGGTATGCTAAGCTAAGAAAATTTCCATTAATCATTGTTGTTTTATTTCCGTTAACCATTAGTTAGGAAATTATATAACATTTCTATATGTTGTATGCATGACAGCCATGTCTTGGTGGGGATTCCAAAACTTTGATGTTTGTGAACATTTCACCTGATCCATCTTCAACTGGAGAGTCACTTTGCTCACTTCGTTTTGCTGCTAGAGTCAATGCCTGCGAGATTGGTATTCCACGGCGTCAGACATCTACACGGTCCTTTGATTCTCGTTTGAGCTACGGCTAAAGGAGAGGCCACATTCATAATCCATAATAACCAAAATAACTGTTATTTGTAATGCTGCTTTTGATGAGATAAAAAATAGTGTTGTTGTTGTTCTTTGACCAGTGTAACTTTTAGCTTTTAGAGAATTGAGCTTGTGTAAATTGGTTGTAGAGGCTAGGCTTTAGCCTCAGTGGTGCAACTTATGAATTTTATTATCATTTAAGCTGTGGCATGATAATATTCAATTTATTTGAGCTTGTATGTTCATTGTAATTTCTATGTAAAACTTGACCATGTGATTATTCTTGCTAGTTGTCGCATTATTTTCTGGTTCTCAACAGCACCCTTTGGACACGGTTGTGGTTCATAAATGTTATTGATTTAATCATACTAACAATAAATGCATTACGATATTTGTAACCAAAATGAGAACTACCAGTACCAAATTGTGTATCAAAATATAAATGAAACGAAACAAATGGTGCATATTTAACTTTTTAAAGTAAGTTTTTTTATTCAAATATTGCGTGTAAAAAGGTTTTTATTAAACGAACCAGCTCTATGCGTTTTCTGGATAACGTAGAATCTATTTTCACGGGAGATATTCGTTCTAAAAATATATGATTATTTTA
Source organism: Hylodesmum podocarpum (assembly GCA_026586105.1). Lineage (NCBI taxonomy): Eukaryota > Viridiplantae > Streptophyta > Magnoliopsida > Fabales > Fabaceae > Hylodesmum > Hylodesmum podocarpum. Next base: position 1,959,691 of record JALJEV010000424.1, on the reverse strand, counting down.
TTTCTGTATTATTCTATCACCTTTTTTTTTTTTTTTTTTTGAAAAAAGGATAAGAATAATCTTTTCTTGTCCTTTTAAGGTTGTTGGAGAAGCTTCTCGAGTAACAGTGGGCGTTTCTTCAACCCACGGTTTGATGAATGGTGGTCAACGAATTATTAATTTAATCCTTTACAATAATACAGATTCCCCTAATCTTTTTCTTTAATGTGTTTGATTACTTTCCACTAACCACACTTCATTAATTATCATTATCATTTTTTATCCTCTACATTTTGCTTTAATTCCCTGCAAATTCAGTTATTTAATTACAGTAAAAAATAGAAAATACATCGCGATAAGGACAAACCCGATATTTTATTGTTTTAATTTATTAAAAGTATTAAGAGCATATTTAGTACAGAATTTGGATTAAATTTTTATTTAATAAGATTTTATTAAATATAGATCTATACAATAAATTTGAATATAAAGTTTATCAGAATAAAATAAAAGAATTCATTTAACAATATATACATATTTAATTTTGAGTTTGAATTTTTCATGTATATATTTTTTTGAAGTTACTATCACTCTGCTGTATCTAATCGAGTAAGATTTACTTTTGGTAAAGAATACATATATGTTAAATAAAAAAAAATTGAACTTCTTTACTCGTTTGGTGTAACAAAGTATTTTATAAAATTAATTAATTATAATTTATTATATAAATTTTTATAAATTATATAAGATTTAATTTGTGATTAATGGTTATTTAAAATTATTTTATAATTTTAATGTATAATTTTTTTAAAAAGTTTATATACCGTAATACAAATTTTAGTTTGGATTATTTTTTTTTTTGTTACAAATTTTAATTTTATTATTACATTGTTTTGTAGCAGAGGAAGATCATTGGCTTGTTAATCAAGTTGTGGGAAAGTGTATCAAGTACATGTTGGGTCTTCCAAATCCATTGAAGATAAATTATTTAAGTTTGCCAGCTCTTATCTAAACCACTCTTGTTTATCCATTCTAGATTAAGACACTCTTCAGTTGAACATAAGAACCTGCAAAGTTCCCTCCTTTGAGGCAGAGTCAATTCATCAATTTGGAGTTGGATCAGAAAATGGAAGGCACAGAGCAGAACAAATCAAAGGTGGTGGTCATTGATTCTCTGCAATCATGGGAATTTCATGTCAACCAAGCCTCTAATCAGAACTCTCTTGTAAGACACCAATTTTATACTAAAGTTTGGATCTTTTAAATTTTTTTACCCTTCTCTGAGATCAGTATGCAAAAGGGGTGTTTAGGCTTCAAGTTATTTGCAAAATACCATTTTGATACTTGATTTTTGGTTTTCTATGTTTGTTTTGATTTGGGTTGCTTGCTGGTTCTCTTAGGTTGTTGTTCACTTCAGTGCTTCATGGTGTATGCCATCGGTGGCTATGACTCCTGTTTTTGAAGAACTGGCTTCAAGCTATGCAGATGTTCTGTTTCTCACTGTTGATGTTGATGAAGTCAAGGTAATTCCATTTCCGCCACTTGTGTGATTCGGTGTTCCTTCTTAAATGTTTCTAGATGCATATTTTGGTGAATGCATATACTCCTCTTGATTATGTATTTTTTAAGCATGAATTGTTGTATTTATGAGCATTCCTCTCTATAACCACATCCAAGCCTTTTCTTCACTAGTAGGGTCAGTTTCTGAGTTTCATTTCATAGATCAAATGATGCCATAATGTTTGATCAGAAATTTTGTCTACAGACATCTTACTGATATTTACTTCATTCTTAATGACCAAACTCAAAAGTTGCAAACTGCCATAAAAACATTTATGGTCTTTGTTTATGCCAAAACCTTTATATGGACGAACCTTAAAAAATAGCTCTAGAGCAGTGGAACACCCTCAGTGCATTCGGAAAATTACTAAATATTCCAAAGAAAATAGCCAAATTATGTGCAAGCATAAGTGGTGTATTGTCTCAGAGCTAGATCTTCGCATAATCAATTGACCCATTAAATTGTCACATGTTTCTAACTTACTGGTGCAAAAAGTAGACAAGTGCATACTGGTGTCAGTATCTGGTGATAAGCATTGACAAGGCATTCCTCGTTTTTCTCTTGTTGGGGATTCTTCTTTCACCTCTTATATTTTAAATGGACAACCATTGATTGGAAAAGGATAGTAAAGGAAGGTGTTCTAGGTTAGTAAGAACTAGTGAAAATGCACTGTCTTGTGACTCATGTTAAAAAGTTTATTGAATCCTGTAACTATGTGATATGCTGAGCAATATAAATTTTAGATTCATGTACACATGATCAGACAGTAGGGCAACTTATATGTTCTATTTATATTTGTAATCCCCTAAGATAATAGCAACTTGCATCCCATGATTATCAACATGGATGTGAAGCAGAGTTTCTAGAAAGAACTATATAGAAATATAGAAATTTTGTTCATCATGTTAAATCTGTTTCTCATATTCATAATTAACTTATTACATGGCATGTTTTTCCTGAATACTATATTGATGCTTGGAGCACTGAAACAAAAAGTCAATTCTCGCATGATTTTCTCTAATGTTTTGTTATCATCTGATGATGACAATCAGGAGGTAGCCGCCAGAATGGATGTAAAGGCAATGCCAACATTTTTGCTTCTGAAGAACGGTGCTGTGGAGGAGAAGTTGGTTGGTGCCAATCCTGAAGAGTTAAAGAAAAGGATAGATGTGCTTGTTGAGTCCATTGGCGTCTCACTGGCATAGTCAAGCATCCGTATGATGTTTTAACTCTTGCAAGTTGTAAAACTTTTGTGATGTTGTATGTTCAATATCAGTTCAAGTGTAATTTCCAAATTTCATTACCTCAGTGCTTTGGTTAATGGTCAATATCAGCATATTTTGTATCAGCCAAAATTTTACAATTTGTAGTTTTGGTGGTTGTGGATTTATGGAAGTTGTGAATTCAAAGATCTGTTCCTGCTGTCTTCGTATTTTTCTTTTTTTGCTGATGAAATATACGATGTACATTTTCAAGATATCCATTGTATGAAATTGTGAAGTAATCAAATGTGAGTAGGATTATCTTGCAAAGTTGACTTGCTATATTGATGTTATTGTTTAACAGGAGGAAAATAAGCATGCTGTCATTGATTCCCTTAAATTCACAAAATAAATTAATAAAATATTAAACATACTATTTGGAGTATTTAATTAAATCAATTTTATTTCGCAGTTAACTAGGCAATTCACTCACTGAACATATACATATACACGTATGTATATACGTGATTTTTTCTCTTCATATTTTATAATTAGTTGTCTGTGTATTACAGTTATCTATCAAATATTTTTCTAATTAAATTGTGTTACAATTACTATATTAAACTAATTAAATTAATTTATAACTTAAAATTTCTTCATTTCTTCTTCTTTTATTTGCCTTCAAATTTTATGTTTAGAAATGGAGTTTAATTTATTGAGAGTTTATAAAGATGTTTATGGGATGTGATTGGGCCTATGGGAAGGGAAAGACATAATACATGAAGGCCCAATACACATATTGGTTGAGAATATACCTTCCAAAATATTAATATTTAGAGACAAAAACAAAATAAGAGAATTAGAGTTTGTGGTGAGGAGTGATAGTTGGATGGGTATTGATGTCCCACTGTGAGTCTCTAGTATCAAACACCACTCTCTCACTTTGTTCCATACATTTTTATTTTTCTACATACACAAAATAATTCATCATATCTTTCTTCTCAACTCTGTTTGGAAATGAGTAATAGTAATTGGGTGTTAGATTATGATTATCTAGACAACATCATTGATCCACCCAATTTCACTTGGTCTTCCTCCTCTCCTCCCACACTAAGGTTACTTCACATTTCAAACAATTATGTTTCTCTTTTTCTATAAACTAATTTTTTATTTTTTTATTTTTTTTTCCAATCTGCATTTGCCTTGTACCTTAACACCATTAGCTACATTATAATTATAAAACTGTTTTGGTAAGAAACAACCTTGTACTTATGTTTCTACTCATTTAAGATAAATGTGCTTCTCATAATTCACATTGTCTCTTGTTTTTAAATGGTAATTTTTGCAGTGTGGAGCTAGATGACACATTTAGAAATTCAGATACTTTCAAGGAAAGTGGGTCAAGAAAACGGTAAGATATTCAGTTATGTTTAACGATAATTGCATAGTCTTCTTTAGATTGAATAATAATTTGGTGCAATGGTATAGTTAGTTATCATAAGAGTTTTTAGATACTTTAGTTTTAAGTCATTCTTAATTGCCTTTGCTCTGATATCGTCTTATCATTTGAAAATTTTGTTCGATTCCATTAAGTTTCGATGGCTGGCTTATTTTCATGTTATACCTTTTTCTTGTGTTGGTTGTTGCATGCTACATTTGTTCTTTGGTTTTTGTTTTATGCTATACCCTATTATGTGCCATTTGGGCATGTTCATAACATTGCATTAAGTTATAACCTAAGTTTTAGTCAAAACATTGTTTTTGAAACTCAAACGTAATTGACATGTATAATCACTTTTACTTTTATTTGACGGGTAAAAATAAATCCCAGAGTTTAAAATGGGAAATTTAATTTAACAAATGACTAGGATGCATAATCGGACAAAGAAATCTATGGTATTAAAATTTCCTCATTCAAATCTTACATTATTACTTATTAAGCTCATATAAAAAAATATTAAGATTTAGTTATTTTTTATTTTGAAAACTTATAGTTTTTTTTTTCTTATTTAATTCTAAAATTACTAGCTGGTTTTTCATGTATTATTATATTAATATTTTCAAAATTAAAAAAAATACAAATAAAAAGGAAAAATATCATCATTAGTATCATAAATTATACTTTTATTTAATCTATGTTTACATCTATCATCTGTGCATGAGAGACTCCTCTTTGTTTCTTGTATCAGCTGAGTTTGTTTATGAAATGCTGTTACAGTTTGAGGTCATCTGGTTCCAAAGCATGCAGAGAGAAAATGCGTAGGGATCGATTGAATGACAGGTACATGTGTATTTCTTTTCTGTGTTTTTGGTCTAATCTGTCTCACATGACATGTTCTCAACATTGTTTTAAAGGTTTATGGAACTGGGGTCTGTCTTGGACCCTGGGAGACCTTTCAAAATGGACAAGGCTGTTATATTAACAGACGCAGTTCGAGTGGTGTCTCAGTTACGAGTGGAAGCTCAGAACCTCAGAGACTCCACTCAGAATCTACAAGAGAAAATCAATGAATTGAAGGTGTGTAAATGTAACTGTATAATATGCTACTTGACATGCACATTTGATTAGTTGAGAAATGCTAGTATCAGACTCTTTACATCCTTTTTAGCACACACTTCAGGGTAATTTGCAATATATTGATGAAAATCACAAAATTTGTATGTCACGTTTTTTATTTAATGAATTTTGCTCATAGTTTATAGTTTTTGACAAGAGTTGAAAGGTTTTGCGCATGCATGTTAGTATAAAATGTTGTGCAATACCAATCAATCAAATATTATAGATTGTATGACTTTTGAGAAATACGCAGAAAGATATTTGGTAGACAATTGCATTACGCAGACAACTAGTCATAAACTGTGAATGCAATACACATACAACTAGTATATGTATATATTTTATGAGTGAGTTGACTGACAAAGTAAAGTTGATTATTGTAAAAGTTAACAAACTTTAAATAGATAGATTGTGATTTATGATTAGATGACCGTTTCTCTATTGATCAAATTTAACTAAATGTAGAGAGTGTGGTAGAAAAAATATGCAAGAAAGTGTATATTAGTGCTTGTTTAGTTATACACATGATGCAGAGCCATACCTATGATCTTAATATTTTGTTGTTTGTATAGGCTGAGAAAAATGAGCTCCGTGATGAGAAGCAGCGACTAAAAGCAGAGAAAGATAATCTTGAGCAGAAGCTTAAAACCTTGAGTTCACAACCTAGCTTTGTTCCTGCATTTCCTGCAGCAGGACAAGTTCTTGGCAGCAAAATGGTGCCTTTCATGGGCTACCCAGGCGTTGCCATGTGGCAGTTTTTACCACCTGCTGCTGTTGATACCTCACAGGACCATGTACTCAGGCCTCCAGTTGCTTAACTTAGTTAAGCCTCTGCCTTTGATCTAATGGAGAAAGATTTTATCTTCGTTTTTTTTCTTTTGGTGCTGTTGCTTTTGCTTTTATCAAATGTAGAGGGAAAAAAATCCTCATTGATCGTAGCGGCAAGTTTTTCTAACTCAACTTTCTGAAATGGCAATTGTATGTACTTATAAGAGAGGGAAAAAAAATAAAAAGATGAAATAACTTAATTTTTTAAAGTTAAAATTAATTTATGTACTTCAACTTTTATAGAATCTCTCTTATCTAACTTTTCTAAAATTTGAAGTGCATTAGTAATTTTAACAGAGAGAAGTCCAATTCATTATATGTTTGTTTTGTATTACAAGAGCTTATGAATAAGTTTATGCAAACAAGGTTTATATTGAGTTTATTTTTGGGAATTCTTGGAAGAAATGTCTTAGCAAATACTTTGGATGTCAGTTTCTTCAGTTTGCTTATCAGTTCTTGAGGAAAGAATTTACTCGTGTATTTTTTGTCAGAAGCAAGATGCAACCAAATTTGCATTTTCTATTCATATGATTTTTAGGATGTTTAGCTTTTAATCTGTTCTTGCATGTAACACATTAATGCGGATATCATAAAGTTGAAGCATGTTCTCAATTTTAACAATAGTTTTACTTTTAAACGCTAGGAACTAGGATACATTCCCTTGTAATACGTTTGTAGTCGTAGTGTCATACAAAATAAGGATTTGGATCCTCTCCACTTTGTTACACAGTCAAGTAGGACATGTGTCTCTCTCACTCTTGAAGTAGGTCCAAGTCCAAGGTTGTGTACTCTTAGACTCAATTAACTACCTACGATATTGATGACATGAAAGACACTAATATGCAGAAACTAATCTAACAAAACTGTTTCTAACAGGGTAGTTTGAAGCCCATATATTCCCCTGATTCATAGTCATTCCAAATCTTTATGGCTCCAAAGCTAGTCATTAGAACATTACTTACACACATCACTATACTAACGGAGAAAACTATTATAGAAGCTCTTCCATACTTCCGAATTGCTCTCTGTACCACTAATAACCCAACAAGTGATGCAACGAAACACATTATGGCCAAGGTGAGGCCAGCTTGTACATGTTCCATTCCCAACAACAGATATTGCAATGCTGACATGGTAGAAGAAAACAGAACCATGAAAGAACATGTTGCTGCTGTTACCTATACACGCAAAGAAAAAAAAAGTTGCTAGGTAAATACAAGTAACTATGTAATCAACAATATGATAGATTGCACTAAAGCTAGTGTATGCATCATTTTTTTTAACCAATTTACTTCACAGTCAACTACAATACACAGTTAATCAGTCAACTCACTCACAGAACGTATACGTGTATATATGTATTTCTTTTTCTTCACATTTTATAACTAGTTGTCTGTTTGTCTGTGTATTGCAATTGTCTACCAAATATTACCAAGGTTAGGAAAGGTTTGAAGGCTTAAACAGCATCTTTACATAAAGAGTACATACCTCATAAGAAATTTAATAAAGGCTACGATAGCAGAACTTACCTCAGGAGTTATTCCAACTTGAAGAAGAAGTGGACTTATAAGCATTCCACCTCCAATTCCAAAGACACCACCCAAAACCCCTGCTAGTAGTGCCATTAATGGAAAAACAAACACATTTGATGGTTTGTTTTTTGAGAGACCCGGCACCTTCATATTATTTCTCTGTAAGCAGATAGAAAAAGTGTTTGTGTTAGTGAATATTAGTAAAGAAAATAACTACTTTTGAGTCTATGGTGTTCAAGAACCTCTGGAATAAGATTTCGGTCTCTAAGGCTTTCTTTTCTAAATACAATCCAAGCAGTGAAAACCACAGCAAGAGGTACTTGAACCGATGACAGAATCCAGTATCCCTCACCACATGGCTCCATTGGAACGATTCCCTGCATAAATGGATAGTCCATCATATGTATGCTGAACATATTAACAGAAGTGGCTACCACATAACCAACTCAAGGAATTAATCACCCTTAATATCCAGTTTATCAAAGTTTGTGGATTGAGTTTAGTACTATTGATGTTTTTCATCTGTTTGTCTAAGAAAAGAAGCCTATTTTTTTTTTTTCTCCTTATTTGTGAATTGTGATGCCAAAACAACAATGAAAGGAACTTAAAAAAAAATTAAAAGAAAGGGAAAAAAGACAAAAGAAGTCCCTGCTCCATATTGTTGATATTAGTACGACTTCAATTCCAATCTCAATTTGCCAATTAAATCATGCATATCAAGATTAATAGATAAATTGATTATTGCATAAAAGATTACAATACAAACAAGCATAGCCTCACTGTTTTTGTTCCTTTACATGCATAACAAATTATAAATTGGTTGAAATTATAACTTTATAAAAAAAAAATAATGATTGATATTACATGCATAACAAATTATAAATTGGTTGAAATTTTCAACTATTTTTTCCCAAGAAAGACACTTTACCTGTCCATATTTGTTGCCACGAAGAAGATAAACAGAGAAGAAAGAGAACCAGATCAAAAGTAAAACCATCAACTTCAACCAAGGGACACTGACTTTGCTACTTTCTTGATGAACAAGAAGAGGCACCTCAATACTTTTCTCACCATTTTCTTTGTACACATGCGCCAACACTTTCCTTTCTTCAACAGTCTCATCACTTGCTAGCAGCCCTTTTTCAAGTTCCTCTAGTCCATTATTTTTCCTCATCATCCCTTCTGATTCAGCCTTCCAAAACATCAAGCCACTTTTGCATGTTTTTGAGGAACACCAAGCAAGAAAGATGGCAAACAAAACTGTAATCAACCATTCTGGGAATACAAGGTTACAAATAACTCCAAGACTCACTCCCAACAACATACATGGTTCTGATGAAAGAGCTATGTCATAGTCAATCAGTGACTTGCCACCACTGAATTTAGGACTTGTGATGAACATATTGCACATAACATTTGCAATTGAACCTCCTGTGACCATGAAAGCTGAAAGACTTGAAGAAGTTTTAAGGTCTAAGCCAGCCACAATAGATAATATAGGTATAAAAAGTCCACCACCACCTATTCCACCAGCACTAGATATAGCAGAAGCTATGAAACATAGGACTCCTGCTAGCACTAGAGGGCCTGAAACATGTATCTGGGATTGTGCTTCATCTCTCCATTCATAAATTTTGTTTAGGAAATGATCAATATTGAGAATATGTGATCTTGGTTGTGTTTGTTTTGCATTTGAAAGGTTGAAAGCAATGAAGGTGAGAAGTAGAAATGTTAGAGTTTTAGTATTCATTTGCTTCAGAGTTTCAGCTGTGGTGAGAAGATGTGTATATGTGTGCCAAATTGAATGCCATTAATTGTGCCTTTATACACCATTTCTTCTCTGTCTAGTGTAATTATCATATCATGTTTACCTGTTTCTTTTATACAATTTTGTGTATAGGAGGAAAAAAAAAAAGACATCTTTATGAATTTATTATTTGAAAGACATTTTTTTTTTATTATTTGAAAAAATAACATGAAAGGAATATAATAAAAATGGTATATAGTTATAAAAAACCTTTTTGAAGAGTGCAATATCTTTATGAATTTATTATAGAAAATACTCAAGATTTTTTTCATTAATTAAAGAATAAATGTGATCATTCTTAGTACACAATTCCAATAACTAGTTTTAAGCACACAAATTAATATTAGGAAGGACAATGTTAATATAATATAGTGCTAATGCAAGAAATTTACACTTGTAACCCAAAAAGAAAAATTAGGTATTGTCCACTTGAAATATATATAGTACAATGAGTGTTTGAGTGAGTATATGTTAAATTAATTTCGAATGAATTTGATTTTACATCCGAGTATTTGGGAAAAAAAATTAAAATACAGTTTTTTACATACACAATAAAAGAAAGAAGAGAAAGCAACAATTAGTTGTTTAGTTAATTAGTGATTTTTCATGTGTGACGTGAATTAAGAATTATATTGATTCTGATCAAAAGTAATTATTTTAAAAATGAGAAAACTCAGTATTAAAATTCTAAATTCAATACGAATATTATCTAAAATATTTTGAATCCATAATTAATTTATCATGAAAAAAAAAATGTACACATTTATTTAAAACTAGTGGGCGCACCAAAGACAGACACTGAAGAGTTACGAGTGAGTTTAATAGGACGATAACTCTGTGCATGGTTCATATATGGATTATGAAGTTACAAACTATGATTTGAACCAAGATATAATTGTTTATAACTTTTATTCAAATTATAAATTTCATATGGGATTATTCAAAAAATTAATTTATAATTCAAATTATTCAAAAAAAATATTTCAACTATCACGTAATGATATTTATAAATCATTGATCACTTACTAGAAAAAGTTAATGGAAAAAACTAATAATGAGGGAAAAATTTTCAAGAACTAAAACTAAGAAAATAATTTTGAGATTAGAAAGAGAATTTTAAAAAATTAAGAAGAAAAACTTGATTAACCCGATGGGGCAATGATTAAACCCCACAAAAATGAACAAATATAAATTAGTAGAGCCATATAACAAAGATGGAAGAATCAGAAAAATGTGAAGTTGGTCACGGGAAATACACTGAGATTCGAGAGATCAAAAGAAAATTTGTAGTATAGTATTCTTTTGTCTATTATTATGTCACTTTCACTACTATTATTAAATCATTCTATGCCAATTTTGTATTCTTCTATATTCTGCTGCTATGGCTCCTCTTTACAATTTCAGATGCAGCTCTCATGTTTTTCTGACTTGTTTTGTAGTGCTTATTTCATTTTTAATGTGGGTTTTATCGTTCCCTACGTATACCCATCAATTTTATAATATAAATATACTTATTTTTAATTATTATTTATGTAATTATTTTAATATAAAAGTTATAGCTAAAATCAACAAGGATAAGATGGATTCAAGTCATATTCTGTGTATTTCAGAAATATGAGGTGAAAATATTTATTCATGTATGTTAGATGGTAATAAATTTATATTTTGAGGTTTTTTTTTTATTAATGTAAGATTTTTTTTAATTTATTAGGAATCTAAAAATATTTCCTGAAATAATCGCTCATGATAATATTAGGACTAAGACTAACCGGTTGATAACGATAACTAATGTGATAATAATAATAGTGTTGATTGTGATTGTATAGTTTATAAAGATAGATAAATGTCAGTTAATGTTCTTAATGATGATAATGGATTAGGAGATCGCGATATTGATAATGATATAACGATAATATATATATATATATATATATATATATATATATATATATATATAAAAGGAAATTAAACACTGAATAGAGAGAAAATTGGGAAGGAAAAGATAATTTATTTTATTTTAGAAATTGAAAAGGGTAAAGGAAAATTTTTATTTTTAACACAAACTAATAAAATAAGAGTAATAATCATTCATCGTATGCTTGAGTGCAGATAATAAAAAACACCTTAAAAATATATTTTTTAATTCTTAAAGTAATTAAGAGAATATTTAAAACCTTATTTAAATTAATTTAAAGATTAAAAGTGGCATATATCTAAAATAAAAAGGTCAAATTAGTATTTTTTTAGAGAATTAAAATTATAAACTTGAAAATTTATATAGTACAAAAAATATTTTCTTTAATTTTTTTACAGACTATATGTATTGATCACACAGAACGTCCCTCTAATCTTGTACATCCATAATTCAAATTTAAAATAATTAAATAAGTTAGAATAATCATGTTTCTGATCTACATATTCAATTATATATGTATAACCTTGACAATGAGTCTATACGAATAAATTAAAGAAGTTTCGTTTGATAAATTTGAGCATAAAATTGATCTTTTAAAGAAAAACATATAAAGAGACAGCGCCATAGTTTTTGAAGATTGAAATAATTTCTTTCAAATGTGCCTATTATCCTCTGAGAAATATTATTTAAATCATCTTAAGACTAAATTTAATAATAAGTATAAAAGAACTTATTTAATATTTTGAAATATCAGAAATTAAAATTACTACCATCTCTAAAAAAGAAATTAAACTTTGCTCGTAAAGAATATGTAAAATTCAGGTTCAAGTTTTCAAACGTGTTTTTCTTTTTATTATTGTTGAAGTTTGTACACTTGTTCTAGCATTTGCTTGTCTTACATAGTATGATTAAACTCGAAAGTTGAAAGGGACATTATCGTCATAGTAGGTGGCCAGGTGTGGCTTACTTATTAACTGTACATGCTAGGTAGGGTAGGTATGCCCTTAATTTGGTGGGTTAAAGTTCACACATTCCATACAAGTTAGGATGTTCTAGAGTAATATCTGTCCTCCAAAGATATACCTATATGTCTATAGAAATCTATTTGTATAAATAAGGCATAATGGACTATGGAATATTACTGTTGTATTTAATTTTAAGGGTAATTTGTCCTTTTTTTTTAATGAAAAGTATAATTGTAATACGTAAATAATTAAATAATTAATTATAAAAAATAATAATATATTTATGTTTAATTTTAGAATAATTGTCATTTTTATGAAAAATATAATTATAATACATTGATAATTTAATAATTAATTATAAAATATAATAAAAAAAATAATTTTTTATGAGTAAATTAACTGATTCATTAGGACATATTAAAATTTGACTATAAAGTTATTTTTAATATAACATCTATAGTTTTCAGAGAAAAATAAATTGTATGACATAAAATCTTATCTTAAAGTGATTGAGTGGGGACTAAACCATTTAGCAGAGGAAAAAAAGTTACACGCTAGCTTCTCATTGGAATGAGTTCACTTAAGTGACCTGAGTAGTGAGAAAAGTACCAAAGATAATATATAATACTATCAATAAATTTGTCCATATACAACACTAAAACAGTGACATAATAAAGTGGAATTTTTTAATTATCTTTAAAATTTCCAATGGATTGATTAGATGCAAAAAGAGTTTTAAAAACTAAGTCATATAATGACATTTTAATTTTTAATGTACCAAGTTGATAACAAAGTTATTAGAAAAATTAACACAACAAAGTATATTGTTTGAACCATCAAATTGATTATATAGTATTGAGAAAGTAGACCATGACAATGTAGTATAATGTTAATCCATGTTCAATCATAATTCATTATATATTACATTTGATAGTTAAACATCATATAAATAATAACATTTTATTGACCGTGCAAGACCTTTTACTATGAAAGTGCATAATCTTTTAATTTTTTAAGGATACTGTTAACCAATGTCTTAAAAATAATGATTAAAAACTAAAAGCTAAAAAATAAAAATATTTAATGTCAAAATCATGAATAAACCAAAAAAACCATATGGCATAATTTTATATATTTTAATAGAAAGTTTTCTTCTTTTGCCATTCTTTAATCTTTACATCCCTCTGTATAAAAATAAAAGTAAATTTTTATTTTAATGTATAAAGAAAACGATACTTGTTAAAGATAAGGATAAGAATTAGGTACAGTCTACAGCATATGTAATAATTAAACTTTATAAGTTACTTTCTACATCTAATTGTAATAGTTTTATCATCTGCATCTTAGAACAAGGAAAAAAAATAATGAACCTTTATAGACTTAGAGAATTAAACTTAACACTGATTTGTATACAAATCATAATTAAAATCATAATTAGTGCGCAGGTTATGATCGACCATATCTCCAAAGTGGGGTAGTTCTCCATTCATCTCACTCTCCATAGTTTTGTTGTTGTTTGACATTTGTCTTATAGCTAGTGTCATTTTCATCCACAATTAAAAGAGAAAATTCACTAATAAATTTGTTTGAGTGAAATAAATTTTGGATCTATTTATTTAAATACATGATTAAATTTTTAATATTGATTTTATATACATTAAAAAACTTAATGAAAAAATCAGTCTATTTATAAGTGTTATTAGTTTTTTTTTATAAAAAATATTAAAAGTTTTAGTTATCTATCAAAATATTCATTTAAATTCATATACATAAAAAATAATTTTTTTTTGTATTATTAGTTCATTAAAAATGATTATTTATATTAAATTTGATGTTTATAACAATTATTTCAACACGTTGTTTAGTTTAGGTGAAAAGGAGTAAACGGAAGTAAAATGAATAGAAAATATCAAAAAGATGCTTTCTTTGCATGTTTGATATTTATTTTTTAAAACATGGAAGGAAGAGAAACTATTTTATGCGGGCCTCGTGAATTTAGCTTTCTCTCAATATTGAAAAGAAAATGAGAAGTTCTTGATTTATTGGAAATAAAATACTATTATATATTTCTGTATTAGAGAAGAATATAAATTCTGTTATATATATTCCTTAAAAAAAAATGTTGTTATATATATATATATATATATATATATATACATATTGTTTAACTTTTATACAATCGAATAAAAAGAATTACTTATTTTTAATACCAAACAACCTACCAAATTTTATTTCTTTTCTTTTCTTTTATTTACACTCTCTTTCTTCTGTAAACAAAACAAAGCATAAAACTCATGTTAAATATGTTTGGATGATAATATCAATTGAAATCGAGACACAATGAGATGAATTAAAAATAACAAAAATATCAAATGAATAAATAATTAAAATGCTAATATCCTAAGAAAACAAAGTGACTGTCCGATAACAAATAAAATTATTTTAAGACCCTAAGATAAATCAGACATAAAATAAAATTTTATTATTAATTAACATATTGATAAGCCAAGAAGAATATGAATACCTATAAATAATATTTATGCCCTAAATTTTAATATAAACTTCAAAAAATATATATAATATAAGATCAAGAACCTAGGTTGATTATAACATGTTGTGCTTTTAAGTGATTAAAATTTTTATTTAATGTTGAAGATGCCCATAGTTAATTTATCAAAGATTGACCTAATATTTCCTTTACAGAGATCAAGTCTATCTACAATAGTGTCTTTAACGTCCATATATTTGATATTAACATATAGTGATAGATAAAAGTTGGTGATAGGTATTTGTTTTTACTACTACGTGCTTTCATTATTTAAAATGAAAATGAGCAATAATGTGTTAAAATATTGGTAGCAGTTAGTGCAAAACTTCATCATGCAGATAATGACAATTCATTAAATTCTTTAACATATTAACTTTTTTTTTTTAAAAAAAATAATCTTGAATTCTCTTATAACATATCTTCAGAATTTTTCGATAAAGGAATTATCCCAGTCTTTTTTTCTCAATATATTAAATTATTTTTCATCCACTATTTTCTTAATCGAGAGAATTGTTGAGAAAATGTTACAGAAAGGTATAGCATAGTTCACGTTTTATTGTCAACTGTAACACCTTGTTGGGCTTTTCAAAAAACGAAGAGTAGCCCAACCCATAAAAACTAGAGAAGTAAAGAAATTACACATGTCCAATTATTAGCGATGTGGGACAATACAATAGCCCAACATGATCACACTTGGTTCTTCTTTTCCAAAAACTGTTACGAAAATTTGACAAAATAAAACATAGTTAAATTTGTAAACAAAATCCATTTACTAAATGCTTATTTTCGAAGTAAAAACACTTTTTTTAGTTTTTCCAACTCATTTAATATTATACACGCATGAGATTCGGAACAAGTATTCATAGTAATTCTGTAAAAAAAAAGAAAACAAATATTTATAATTTGATAAATATTTACTAGGTTCTCCAAACATTTAACACTACGACTACTGACTCTATAATTAAATGAATATTTGCAAAGTAAAGAGTTTAAAAATTAATACAACAATTTATATAATAGTTTTTAGAATAAATTACTGATACATATGAGCTTTCACAAATAACATTTATATTTGGTAAACACCAAAATGGATTAAACAGTTGGCAATGTTGAATGTAGCTTCAATAATTTGTCATGTCATGAGTGGGTAACTTTTCATTCATTCTTTCTGTCAATTCAAAAATAAAAAATAATTAAGGAGCGTGCCGTTTGCACATCTTTCCATTATATGATGTTTTAGGAAAGAAATCTCAATGTGACCTTATTGGGTTAGAAATCTGAACTATTGTTCATAGTAGTCATCAATAACATCATTTCTAGCCTAAGTGGAGAACTCCTTTTGCTAGTGTTTATCTTAATGCTAATCTTTGTTACATGTCCAAAATTTCGTATATTTAAACAAATTATTAGCTTATTTTCCCACACAGAATTAATGTATGAAAACTTTATGCAAAAAAAAAATAAAAATTGGTGCAATATGTTAAGGTTATTTCCACTAGTTGTTTTTAACAACTAATTTTGGAACTTATGCAAAAGTTATTCACCCCACTAAATTCTACACCAGTGAAGAGATGGTTCAAGATAAACTAGAGATGGTGCAGCATATTCTTCTGACTTATTTTGTGGTTTAATCTTTTGATCATATAATAATATCATCTGAATGCTTATCCACCACAGTTCAACTAGTTAACGTTTAGTTTGTGTTTCCTAGGTTCTAAGATATGGATAAATTAATCATTAAGCAAAGGTTTAAAAAAAAATTATTTTGATTTGTATGATACATAATCTAAAAAATTGTAGTGTACAACTTTATACATGATCATTTGCTCGTCACTCAAGAGTTGACTTCGCACACTTGCACATAAAAAAAAACTGTTAATTAAAGGTCAATATTATACAAATTGATAAAAGTTGAATACATTGCAAGGTAGCTGTCACACTCATTGCTTCTGATCATCCTCTTCTGCTAGTGAGAAGAGATTACAAAGAGATGATGCAGACTTTGTACTTTGTTGTGCCGTGTGTTATCAGCTTTTTTCTTTTGATCTTTTCAAATGGCTTTTCCCTTGCTGATACTAACTTGAAAACAGGTTCTCAATGTGCCGAAGCTGATTATTCTGTCAATGAAGACAAAACATTTCAGTCCAATCTGAGAAGTTTGTTGGATTCTCTTGCATCTAATGTTGTGGAAAACCATGGATTTTACCAAACCATTGTAGGAAAAAAGGCCAACAAGGTTTATGGTACAGTATTGTGTAGAGGGGACATATCTGCCAGCAATTGTTCTGATTGCACCCTTAATGCTACCAAAGTAATCTCAAGTGATTGTCCTATAAGCAAAGATGTTTCAATTTGGTTTAGATGGTGTTTTTTGAGGTATTCAAATGAGAGCTTCTTTGGAAATATGCAACAAACAGCTGTGGCAATCACAAATGACACTGATTTTGATGACCCTTCTGTGGTTCCTGAAGGGCTTCCCTTCATGAGTGGATTAGCATCTGTGGCTCCAGAAAAGTCATTCATGTTCCATACAGCAGTCCTTAATACAAGTCAAAGTGGGAAGAAGAGGTATGGCATGGCTCAATGCACTAGAGATATCAGCAGGGTGGACTGCAGAAGCTGCCTGGATTCTCAATTGGACAATTTCAGAACTGTTATTGGAAACAAAAGAAGATGGGAAATTTATGGATCTAATTGCTTCATGTGGTACAATGACTATCAGTTTTATTCCAATGACTCTACTCTTCTAAGTGGTGAGTCCTTTCATACTTGGTTAATTCTTTTTCAATTGAAGTTGATGCAAAATTGATTTTGGTAAATATTGCAAAATTGATTTTGAAGTCACATGAATTATATTTAGACCATTTTATTTAAAAGTAAGTTTCTCAATTAATTTAATCCAGAATCACTGTTTTAATATAGCTGCTTTGTGTGGTACAGCTGCTGGGAGGCCATGTGCTTACTCAACATTAATAATTGGCATGATTCTTGCTGTCTTGGTAGCCCTTTTCATATTTTTTTAACTTTGTCTACCATTTTATAATCTCTGTTAGAATGTTCAAGAATGTGTAAGCTCATTATTTAATTCAATTTTCATTGTGTAGATGTTTTAGAAGTGGAGATGTATTTGTGCTGATAAACTTTTCAATTATACTTGTTATTTATTTATTTGTTTCTTGATTTGAGGCTTCTGTGATTAACATTGGGATCTACACATATCTCATTAAGAAAAAAAATCCACATATTAAATCCATAGAGGTGTGATAATTAATAGGAAGATTTATATGTAAGATATTTAGATTTGGGAGAAATAGAAACATAACAAGTCTATATAGCAGGAGAAAGTAATTAACTTGCTAACCGTAATTAATTAAACTATATTCTGTTTGATGACTGAATATTGAGCTGAGATCTTAAGATCCAAATAGATATTAGCCATTAATCAGACCAATGAGTGCAGAAAGATGCATATATTTAGCTGTAGGTATCAATCCGCAGTGCAAAGATGTAATTTGTTCAAACAAAATTAAGAAAGCGTCTCAGGATAGTATATATAGTAGATGATTGAACATTCTTAATAAAGAAAAAAAGTAGGAGAAGAGTTGATAAAATTGATTTTATAAAATTAATTTTGGTTAAAATTAATCTTTAAAGTGAAATAATTTATATTTGGATGTTTTTATTATAAAAATAAGTTTGTAGAAAAATACACAAATTATTCAATTTAAAAGTAATTTTAGACCTAGAATCAATTATAGATGTTTTCCAACATAAAATTAAATATTTTAAAAAATTTTTACAAAAGAACTTATTAAAATTTTTAAAATATTTAAGCAAACCGTTTTTGTAAAAAAAATTCATTTTTCCTGCTTTATTTAAAAAGTTAAATTAAAACTGTTTCTCTAAAAAAATTAATTTAAATGTTTTTCTCTAATATTTTTATAAACACTTTTTAAATATTTATACAAATGGGTATAGTAACATAGAAGCCCAATCTATATAAGCAAAGAAACTCATTCTTTTAAGTAAAGAAGCCCAGTCTACTATACAACAGAAAATCATGGCATTTTCTTTCTATAGTCCACAACAATTACCATATAATGTATGCGAACTTTAAATAAATGATGTCAAGAGGAGATTTTGTGAATATGAAAAGAAAATCCAACATCATTTACTTTTGGACACAAAAATAATACATACTCAAATATTTTTCAATCTACTTTTTGAATCCAAAAAGGTTTTGATGCAACATATTTTTCAAAACTATTATTAAGTTATAAAAGCAAAAGTTTAAAAATGAAAAACGAAAAACAATAAGTACATTTAGAGTCATTACTCTCCTTAAGTATAGTCCACTCTAATCTAAAACAATAATTGGAAGTTGTTAAAAGGCCGAAGCCCATTAGTGGATTTCATTCAAGGGTTTTTTCTTTTCCCCTAATGATCTTCTTAAAAAAAAAAGTGATGTAATACAAGTAACTAAGTAAATGTAACGTAAAGGCACAGATTGAAAAAGTTATAGAGGTATGGATGTAGTGCAATGAGGCACAAATAAATACTACTAGCACAATAAAACTAAACAATATTTGAGTAATTTACATAAAACATTGCATTCAAATATCATTGTTGTGATTTTTTTTTATATATAAAAGGTTTCACAAAATTAATTATATATATGATATTTACATGATCATACCCCTCTGATTAATTAAAGACAGCACCGTAGACATTAAAATAAAGGTTATTTAATTTTTATCAAGTTGATCAAATTGTAAGTTTTAAAAAGAGAGATATACATTTCGTCTATTTAGCAATAATGACTTTTTCTAAGTCATTGATCTATTGAGATTAAGATTTAAGATGGAGGCCTATCTAGTATCACAAATTGATGTTGTTAATATATTAACTGTCAATTCCAAAACTAACAATTAAAATTCAAACAAAAAATTCCAATTTCATTGTCCACTATGGTTAATTAGATAAGATATTTAGAGTGATAAAATTGATATACCTAGTCGACAGAAAATGGAGACTTAAGGATAAATAGAAGAGGGGAATGGAAAACTCTTGTTCCACTAAAAAAAATTGTAATCATTAATTGTTAATATTTATTGATAAAAAAAGAAAAAAAAATAGGGTGTTATTATCTTTTCTTTTCATTAACTAGTTGGAACAATTTGATTTTATTTTTTATATGTTCCTCCACTCAATACCAATACATCTCTCGTCTTTTAAAAGAATACATTTTATTAAAAGCATATACGAAGTCATCATTGTTTTAAAAAATTAATGTGACTCTGATTATTATCGCTTTCACCTTTTATTATAATTATATTAAAGTTCAATACCACTGAGATCAATAATTTATTAGTAAACAGTTCATCTTAAGTTTTCACCTTTTGAGATTGAAATTTAAAAGGTCAAACAAGTAACTAGTAGACTAGATCTAAATTGAGGCCTTGAATGTGTCATAGTACTTTTCGTTTTTCATTACTATATAACATATTGGATAAAGACGCATATCAATTTTGTAAAAGCTGAATTTGAATTTTTCACACATACCGCTATAATTAAGCATATTACAATTTCATATAATAAAATTATTGGAATATAATGTGGTAATGTTCAATGTGTTTATTAATATTTTAATATTCATTTGATTGTGTTTTAAAAAATTAAAATAAAATAATAGTGTAATAAAAAACAACTTTTTATATTCTCATCCAAATGCTAGATTCTCATTCTTTCATCCTAGAAATAAGAAGTACATAACCATGTGAGTGTCTATATATATATATATATATATATATATATATATATAATAAAAGATATTTGAAAATTGGAAATAAGAAATTGACCGGAGATTAAATATGGAAGTAGAAAGAAGTTCCTAAATTATTAATAATTGCTGCTTGTAAATAATAAAACAAAAACTCTTTTGTAAGAAGAAACACCAAACAAAGCATTAATGATAGTTACTTGTAAATTAATAGAGAATATATTATTTTCCTCGAATAGGATACATACACATTAGTTTTCGTACAAGATCATGTCAAATGATTTTATTAGTGGTTTTCCGTACCATTCCATAGAACTCAAAATCCCTATAAATACAACACAAGAGCTTCAACCTCATTCATCAAACACTAGTTCCCTCTAATTTCTATATATCAAAAGAAATATAATACCATCCATAATAACGGGACTGTGCAAAATTTCATTTTCTGTGTTGTGTGTGTTAAGTTTGTTCATTGTGTTTGTGAGTGATGTAGCCTACGCTCAGGACTCAGCACAAGACTACGTTAACGCACACAACGCTGCAAGATCACAGGTCCATGTTCCGAACATAGTTTGGGATAAAACAGTTGCTGACTATGCATTGAGCTATGCGAACAAACGTAAAGGAGACTGCAAACTGGTCCACTCTGATGGTGATGGTGGCAAATACGGTGAGAATCTGGCCGGAAGCACCGGTAACCTAAGTGGAAAAGATGCAGTGAAACTGTGGGTGGATGAGAAATCAAAGTATAACTATAATTCAAACTCATGTGTTGGTGGAGAGTGCAGACACTACACTCAGGTTGTTTGGAAGAATTCAGTGCGTCTTGGATGTGCCAAAGTTAGATGTAATAATGGTGGCACTTTCATCACTTGCAACTATGCTCCCCCTGGCAACTATAATGGACAAAGACCTTACTAAGTTTCTTCCATTGTAGCAGATACGTTACTGCTGCATACGTACTGCTTCTATGTAAAGAAAATAAATTATAATAATACATGCATGCATGAATGCATATAAATAATATCATGAATTTGGGTTACCGTCCAATTCATGTAGTAATATATACTTTGATCACTGTAAAATTTATCAATAATGAAAAGTAAAAAGTATGTATATGTTTGTATATCGTGTGTTATTGGATGACTTCTCGTAACTTGCTTAAGTCAAGTATATAGTTGTTCATAATTTATATTCATGGTAACTTATTTTAAGTATAAATGAAATTAAATAATTTATTTAATGATAATTTATCTATTTATCTTATATACTTTAATGTGATAGATCATATTTATTTGTTGTACCATCATCTAAATAATTTTTTTTATGATAAAAATATATTACTTGAATATTTTTTACATATTTAAATATTTACCTATAAAACAACTACAAATCATACATTATGATCTATCACATTAAATATACTTTAATTAATGTGATAGATCATAATTATTATAAATTATTAATGTAAAACAGCTACAAATCATACATGATTTATAACTTTAAAAGTGGTTAGAAAAGTGTCAGATTTTTCTGGAAGTTGCAGGATTTTATGAGTGATTAAGTGTAACAAATACTTACGGTATACCGATTATTAAAACTTTATAAGATTAGTAAGAAAAAAAAAACACGATAAAGTCTAGGGCTATGTACTTAGAAAATCTAACTTTCTTAATCAAACTTTCTATGTTAATTAAGTTGTATTTGGGCATATAACACGAATTATAACTAATATCAAATCATAAAAATTAATTATTTTAAAAATATTGCCTAATAATATTAATGATATCTAGAATCCTAATCCTGGATCACTTCATACCCAATTTTATAAAGAGCATAATATAGGTCAAATGCTAGTATTTATCAAATCAATTTTACTACGCTAATAACTGTAATACGTAGCAAACCAGTCACCCCACTCCCAAAATATCTGCGTATTTCTCTTTCTTCATACTTTACACGTATATGTATTTCTCTCTCTTCACATTTTATAACTGGTTGTCTGGTTGTCTGCGTATTGCAGTTGTCTACTAAACATTTTTCTTATATCCCTTTTATTTGGCTTCAAGTATTTCCACGTAGATATAGTCAATATAGGACAATTTTCATTTTAATTTTATATGATTAAGTCACAATCTTTCAAATAATATCAAGTTTATATATATTTATATTTATGAGTCTAATGTGCTAACAGCTGTCTAAGATGTGAAATTCTCAGCCGCCTAGGATATGACCTACTGTTTAGTGGTGGGACTTGGGAGACCTTAACCCGTGTCTATAAGATGATATGCTTATATTGGTATTATACCATTCTTTCTACTTTCTCTTTTTGTAATCGGTATATCGTAAAATATTGCTTGGTACAACTGCTTTTGGATGACCTCTTATTGTACTCGGTCAGACAAGCTTGTGCTGAAAATCATTTAACTTAACAACAAAACACACTTTTGAGCATAACTGATACATATATGTATACAAACGTATACAGAAAATGTCACCGACACATTTATTTAATGTAATTTATTTTAACAAAGCTAGGTAGCTGAGCATCATATTCTTATCACTTAATTATCATCTAGACCATTACTGAAGCTCAATGGTACTTGGAAAGGATCAATATCATAGGGCCTCTGACCAATATAGTTCCCTGGTGGATCATAGTTGCAGCTAATAATGGTGCTACGACCATCATTGCAACGAACCTTAGCACATCCCAAACGCACTGAGTTGCGCCAAACCACTTGTGTATAGTGTCTGCACTCTTTGCCACCAACGCAATTGTTAGAGTTGTAGTCATAGTAAGGCTTCTCATCCACCCACAACTTCACAGCTGCTGTGGCTGTAATGTCACCACTGCTCCATGCAAGGTTCTCCCCATATGGACCCCCAGAGTGCACCATCTTGCAACTACCTCTCAGTTTGTTAACATAGTTTTGTGCATACGAGGCAACGTTTGTGTCCCATGTTATGGCTCCTACCCCAACTTGGGAACGGGCTCTGTTGTGAGCGTTTAAGTAGTCTTGGGGAGAGTTTTGTGCGTTAGAGATTTGTGTTGATGTGACTAAGATGATGGCTATGAGAGGAAGCAATACTGATGAGATCACAGGCAAATAACCCATGTTAGGATTTTGAAAAAGGTTCTTTTTAGACAAGTAGTGATGATGATTAGTTATAAATACAAGAGTATTTATAACATGTTTTGGGGTTGGATAAACTTGGAGTAGTTAGCACTTCGTAGGTGAGGAGAGTGACATGATGCAAATGGATATTTACCTAATGGTGGCTCAAGTACAGAGCCATCAGCTGCAAAGTATCTTATTGTGGAAATAACAAGAATCAGTTGTTTGTGGGACAGAGGCGGCTACTGCTGTCAGCTTTCACGAAACAGTTTTGTCATTAATTACTTTTTATTAAAAGATTTGGCTAACTTACTCGTTGAAAAAATGGTTAAACAATTAAAAATGATTGATATTTTGTGTATACTAATCCAATAAACTTAACATTGACTAATGACTTTTCTAAGTCAATAGGGATTAAGAAGGGAGAGTTTATCAAGCACGTTATCACAAATTCATATGGCCATGTGTATGATTTGAATACTTCTCGCCTATTCAGGATAGACTCGATGGGTTAACGGATTAATTCACTACAGAACTTAGATTAATTTGCAATATTATAATCTACCGTTGTGTATATAATATATTTGCAATATAATTAACAAAAGATAATGTAACATAGTGGCATAAATGTTTTTACTAAGCCTCACGACGAGAATTTTTCCACGGACGAACTGATATAATAAAAAATATTTAGTAAATAATTATAATACGTAGATAATTAGTTATAAAATATGTGAAGAGAAATACGTATATTGTGTATGTGTGAGTGAGTTAAAGTTACATGCGTATTTTAGCCGAGAAGTAAAGTAATTGTGAAATATTTAAGTATTAATGTATTACATATAAAAATTAATACTATTATTATAAATAATTAGCCGAAGTTGTCTCTGTGCTGAAATTGAATCATATATAACTTGAGATTTATATACTGAAAGTACATTCATTTTCCTAAACTGTGTTATAAGTGGAAATTTGATTCATTCTTCAAAGCGTGCCATTTACATTTTACATTTCAATATATACATTCTATTTCACTGGTATATGTTATCTGATCAGAACAACCCATAGACAGCTTCAAACTTTCAGAATCAAACCATGGTTTATAGCCTTCCCACATGGCTCGTATTCTTTTGTGAATATCAATCATCTTAGGCCTTTTCTTTGAAGAAAGCTTAACACAATCACATGCAACTTCGAGGAGACGAAATATTTTATCATCAAAACCATTCCCAATAATAGATTTGTCAATAGCATCATAAAAATCATCAGGATCAGTGAACAAGTTGTTACTGATATAGTTCATCAAATGGCCATTAACACTGTCACAAGAATCAGTAGTTCGACTTAATCTTTTCCCTGTTATTAGTTCAAAAAGGACTATTCCAAAGTCATAGACATCCTTTTCAATAGAAACCTTCACATGATCTTCAACAGTTTGGTTCAGGAATTTTGCCATGCCGAAATTGGAAATCTTTGGCTCAAAATTCTTGTCCAGCAACACACACTCTGAGTCTAAATTGAGATGGACTATGTTGCAACTTTTATGGAGCCAAGATAAACCACTTGCAAGACCAAGGGCAATGTGAATCCTCTCTGGCCATTCTAATTTTATTGTTTGATGTCCCTCATCAGAATGTAACCGATCACTGAGCCTTCCATTTGAAATGTACTTATACACCAAAATCCTTTCCTTTTTCTCTATGCAGAATCCAATCAATGGAGCTATGTTTCTGTGCCTGTATCTGCCCGGAATCATTGTTTCAAGTAAGAATTCCCTCTTGTACATTTCAGCATCATATAGCCTCTTAACTGCCAGGGAACAGTTATTTGTTACTTTTGCCTTATACATAATTCCTGTTCTTCCAACCCCCAACACGTTATCTGTGCTAAAGTAATCAGTTGCCTTGCATAATTCCACGAAGCACATTCTAGGAACCAATCTCTCCAACATTCTTGATACCTGTGAATGGAATGTCACACCACATGTTAGCCCCTATCATGAACAGTAAAATTTTGGGCTAAACATATAATTTAGTCCATTATCATGTCACAGATTCTCAATTTAATTTACTCCTATACATAAAAACTTACTCAATCGGTCCTGTACTTGTAACTGTTACTGGTTTGGTCTTTGCAGTCATGATATTGTCTCTATCAGTTTAATCATTCTTAATTTGATCTCCATACATATATCACATTCCTAAGTTGATCCATATACATGTACTGGATTCTTAATTTGGTCTTTATATGTATTGCAAACTGGTAACGTATACATGTATACATGTTTTTGTTAGTTTTTATGCATAAGAACCAAATTGAGAATTGGCAACACCTATGGGATTAAATTATACATTTAAACAAAAATTTTGAAAGCAAATGTGTAACGATGAGTAATATGAAAACTGAGATTCGAGTAGATTATCCTACTTTGAAAAGTGATGTGACATATGTTCTGTGTTGATTAATGCTTCCCAAAAATTTCACACAGCTAAATAAAGTAATAACAAATGATATGACATCAGTGTTTGAGCTCGAATATTGCAAGCTCACTACTGAAAAGAGAGAGAGAGAGAGAGAGAAAGGGAGAACCTCTTTGCATCCTTGCTCTTGCAAGGCCAGTGATAGCAATTCAACTTCTTGTCTAGTGTTTTTGTGATGGTTGTGCTTGTTTCCTAAGGGATGTATAGCGTTACTCCTCCTCTTTTTGAATTCTGTCCAAGGTGCATAACAGTACATGAAAGCTACTAGTACAGAAGTTACTGAAGAAACAAAACCAATAGTAAAACTATGCCAAAAGGATCTATCAAACAAGCTCTCATCACAGCTTCCTAGTACTCCCCCACAGAGTCCACTATTATTGACATAGCTCAAACTTACATTAACATTGCTGACAAAAACAGGCACCGGCCCTGCCAACAAGTTATTAGCAACACTAAAATCTCTCAGCTTTGGAAGCAACCCAAGTTCTTGTGGGATTTGGCCTCTTAACTCGTTGCCATCAAGTCTAAGGGTTTTTAAGTAAGACAAATTGGCAATACCCTTTGGAATTTCACCATTGAAATTATTATCTGAGAGATCAAGTGAGATCAGATATTGCAGCTTAGTTGATATATCAGATGGGATATATCCATAAAGCTCGTTGTGTGAGAGGTTCAGAGTCATCAACCATCCGAAATTTTCAATACAATGAGGAAACTGGCCCTTCAGCCCTATATTAGAAAGCAGAAGACTGGTTACTGGACCTTCCTCATCCCAGCATTCAACGCCACTAAATCTACATATGTCAACTTCAGTGTTGCTCATGAAATCCCAGCCAGATAAATGATTAAACTGGTCCAATTTCTTGATGGTTTGCAAGCAATAGATGTTACTTTCAGCACCACAACCCACCACCATAAAGAGACAGAACAATAACCACAAGAAAACAAGGAGAACATTCAAATTCCTTATGGTAGGCTTCATTTTTGTAGACATATACAGGTACAAGTACAACAAAGCAAGTGAAAATGGTCAAATTGAAACTTAGTTCATTCTCAAAGATCAAAAAATTATTGGGTATACAGGGAAGGTAAGAATCATAGGCAAGGTTATAAATATCAATTAAGTTATGCAAGATGCAAAGAAATTTCTTCGAAGTTCAATTTGAATTTTCACACAAGCACTGTATGACAAGAAACATTAACTACTGCTATATTTTGGTATTGGTGACTACTGACAGGAATAATATATTAAGAAGATATTGAATCGGAGCCAAAATTCTTCCATGATAATTATTGAAGTCTTTGTTTCAGCTTGATAATCATTTTATTAGTGGTTTTTCTTACTACTATGTCTTGTAAGACTACGTAACTAAGCGTAACCCATCAAACAAGTTTTCTACAACTCATTCCTACAGAAATAACATTGATAATATACGAAACATTTTAGTATCTAATTTCTATTCTTTAAAAATTTAAACTGTTGACTGGAACCAGTCATTATTCATTGATCACGTAATATTTAAAACAAGAGTTGGAATATAGGGTTAAGAAATTATTTTTTAAAAAAATTAAGGATAAATTGCAAAGAACTCCCTAAACTATTTAGAAATTTTCAAATAGGTCTCTAAACTATTTTTTATTGGGTCCTTGATATTTTTTTTTAATTAAGTCCTAAGGATTTTTAAAAACATCACAAACTTAAATATTGATTTATGCACATGAAAACAAATCTTATTGAGAAGACAGCCTACCCATTAGTGTCATCTGATTTTCTGGAGGATCTCAAAAATCGACGTACGTTATTCTTCTATAATCGTATGTGAGCACAACAAACTATATTTGTCTAACTTGTGAATTATGATATTCAATGTGAAAGATAAGGACAATCGATTAAAATTGTATGATTATTTTGGTATGTACAATGATGTTTTTGGATCGATATTTGCAGATCAATTTCTTTCTAAATGCGCGATATTGAAATTTGGTATGAATATTCAAATTTGAGAAAGAAAATAACATCAAATAATAAAGTAAAAAAGATACTAGTTCAAATTTTATACTCAGCTTTTAGGATTGATCATCTACGTCTTGATTCTGTGAATTCAAGAGAAAACACTATAGCCAAAGGGGAGACATAGTCTTTGGTGTCGTTTACGTGCCTTAAGATTTTTTGTAGCTCCGCAAAGGTGATAATAAGTAGGAGAATTTATGAACCTAAATAATAAACCAGGGTCAACATTAAATCTGATCTTGATGTAGGAAGATATAAAAGACTTCTAGTAATGCTTCCACAGACACACATCAATTTTGTTTCCATCTTCACTCTTAGATGACTTCTCGTTCATCACCAAAAGAGTTGTAACATGCTTGCATCTTTTCACGTGTGATTTTTTCAAAAACTCACAACATAATTCTTTTGATTAGTGAACATTCTGCCCCAAAATCTCCATTCTTATAAAATACTTCATTGCTCTTAAATCAAACATTTCAAATTTCGTTTTCACGTTTATTTTAAATTGATTTAGAGAGTCAGTCTACTTAGTTAAGGTATTTATGTATTTACAGACTATCCTTGAGTTTATGAATTTTTAGATTTATGAATTTATTTTGTATTTATGAATTTTTTTCAGTGATGATTTGCATATAAGATTGATACTAATATATTAATTTGAATATGAATAATTCTTACAATGAAATATTATGATTTTAATGAAAAACAACCATTTAAAATGAACTTACCGATGATATTTACAATTTTAAAATTAAAAAATAAAATAATACACAGGTATAATAATAAAACCAATCAAACGCTCCTTAAGGATCAAGAGGGGAATGGAAAACTCTGTGTTCCACTTAAAAAAAATTGTAATCATTAATTATTAATAGTTATCAAATAAAAAGGAAAAAAATAGGGTGTTATTATCTTTTCTTTTTATTAACCAGTTTTTTACATGTTTGAATTTTAATTGTTAGTTATGTAATTGCTACAGTTAATATATTAACAACATCAATTTGTGATACTTAATGGGCCTCTTTTTAAATCTTAATCTAAAGTCAAAGATACACATTCAAATTTTATACTCAAATTTAAATAAGAGTACTAAAATTTTATGTTGTAACACATGGAAAAACTTTTCAACAAACGAAATCTGAAATATTTAAAGTATGTGACGAGATGAGATATGAAGTATTCCAACAAACACTTCTTAATTTAATATTATTTCAATACAATGATTCAACACAGCATGAATTTTAAGTCATCACCAAAATTCATGATGTTATGATCTTATTCATTAATATGGTTCATTCTTAATATATAAGCAGCCTGAAGTAGTAGTAGTAGCTGCTATAACATTATTGGAAGAAATTAATTAACTTATTAGTAGGGTCTTTGCCCTATATAGTTGCCAGGGGGAGCATAGTTGCAAGTGATGAAAGTGCCACCATTATTACATCTAACTTTGGCACATCCAAGACGCACTGAATTCTTCCAAACAACCTGAGTGTAGTGTCTGCACTCTCCACCAACACATGAGTTTGAATTATAGTTATATTTTGGTTTCTCATCCACCCACAGTTTCACTGCATCTTTTCCACTTAGGTTACCGGTGCTTCCGGCCAGATTCTCACCGTATTTGCCACCATCACCATCAGAGTGGACCAGTTTGCAGTCTCCTTTACGTTTGTTCGCATAGCTCAATGCATAGTCAGCAACTGTTTTATCCCAAACTATGTTCGGAACATGGACCTGTGATCTTGCAGC
The DNA here is from genome assembly GCA_026586105.1 of Hylodesmum podocarpum. Lineage (NCBI taxonomy): Eukaryota > Viridiplantae > Streptophyta > Magnoliopsida > Fabales > Fabaceae > Hylodesmum > Hylodesmum podocarpum. The sequence goes on along the minus strand of JALJEV010000424.1, from coordinate 1,929,656 downwards.
GTTGTGTGCGTTAACGTAGTCTTGTGCTGAGTCCTGAGCGTAGGCTACATCACTCTCAAACACAATGAACAAACTTAACACACACAACACAGAAAATGAAATTTTGCACAGTCCCATTATTATGGATAGTATTATATTTCTGTTGATATATAGAAATTAATACTCAAGAGGGAACTAGTGTTTGATGAATGAGGTTGAGTTTGGAGCTCTTGTGTTGTATTTATAGGGATTTTATAACGTGGAAATTTTTGGTTAGGAAGGTTCAGTAAGCAAGAGGAGTAGACTTTTCAGAATGATGATGCGTGGATAACTGGGAAACTAGCTAGATACTGAGGTTGTGGTCTACTTGCTTGTACGTGATTATTAATGGATTAAACTATGGAGAAATTCTTTTGACACTTTAACACCCTTTTAAGGTATATAGTTCGTTGAGAACCAGAAATTAAGATTAGAAGAAAAAGAAATTGATGGAAAGGTAAATTAGTACCGATGAGCCCTAGCCACACGCTTGATTTCTAACATGATTCTTCATACAAATTCTGTTTTTTATTTTATTTTTAATTTTTTTTGACAATGACACTATTAAGTTAAGATAATTAATTACCTAAGAATTTTGATGATCACACGAAAGACGGACGAAGGATAATTAGAGCAAATCTAAGACGAAAAGACGAAAATACTGAGAAGAAAATCTCTCGTACAGACATACAAGTCTCAGAATAACAAGAAGAAGAGAAGCGAAAAGCTAAGATGATTGCAAATACAAACTTTGAGCCATACAAAGATTTCAGATGAAATAATGAACTCAAGAACGAAGATTGAAGAACAAACTCAAGTTCAAGCTAAAAGAACAAATGCAAGCTTCAGTTCTAGAGATAAAGCTGAGATGCAAAATTCAATTCAAGTTGAAGAAAGATAGAACATATGATGTTATTAGAGAATATCTGAAGTATCAAGAAAAAGGACAACATTCAAATCTTGTCAATCTCAACATTTTAGAGTTAGCGAAACTTACGTTATTCAAACTATCTACTCAAGTTTTGCCCAACAATTTGAAAGCATTCTATTCTTCATCTGTAAATCCCTCTCTGCGAAGAGGATAATCCTTATTCTTTCAAAACCCCTTTAAAATCTATTGTTGTGGAGGTTGTGCTCAAAGAATACATTTATATTAGCCTGAGGAGGCTGAGTACAAATAATATTTTTTGTCTAGGTAGAAGTGATTGAGTACAAAGAATAACTTAACAGTTTGTTAAGAAACTGGACTGAGTATTTAAGACGAACCAGTATAAAAATCTTTAAAATATTTTGTCTTATCTATTTTGTTTTCTGACTAACTCGGAATAATGATATCAAGTAATCAATTTCTAAAATCAATCTTTCGACTGAAAATATTTGGCGTCTGTCTTTGTTTGAAAACATCATACTCAAATATGTATTATTTGTTTGGAATTTTTTTTAATTGACACAATTCATCTCCTTCCTGGGTTTTATTTTTATAGCCACATTCTGTCATTTATTAAAATTTATAAAATTGTGAAAAAGTTTTATTATATAAAATGTGAGACTTATAAAATCACGTAGTTTTTAATATATTTTTAAAAAACATGTTAAAAGAATATTAAACAAGTAGGAGGGAAGGAAGAAAGAAATATTTCACATGAACAAAGTATTCAATTCAATTAATGAGTGAGTAGGGTCGAATTTGGTGCGACTTTTTTATTTTTGGTTCTTAAATGTAATTTTTAAAATATATAAATAAGGTAAAAATAAAGTTGAAATAATTTTTAATTTATTTTAAAATTATTTTTTACACTTGTTTACATAATACTTTTACATTATTTTTAAAATCAAGAAAAAAGGATTTATGACTTTTGCTTATATTAAAATAAATAAAAAAAAACTCAACTCTATACATTTTAATAATGACCCATTTTGCTACCACGAATACAGCCACTGCTACTATTGATAACAAACCAACTCTTTACACTTTGGGTGTTTATAGTATATAGAAAATTTTACTTCTAGGAAATGTGAAAGTAAAATATTGTTTTCCAATAACTATTTTTAGCCTATAACATTTTTATGGATGGCCGAGAATCTAACTAAATTTTCCAAATTAATTTTCTTAAAATATAAAAAAATATATATCATGATATTTTTTAGTCATTTAATATGGTCAATAATTAAAATTACGAGAAAAGATTTAGTTTAAATCTCAAGAAAATTTTATGAGTTATCAAATATATTTTACACGTTTTAAAGAAAAAACATGATTAAAAGTATTTGTAATTCAAAAAATATGATTCAATTCATATTTGAAACAAATTAATTTCCACGTAATAAACCCCCCTTAATGTCAATTAATCGTAGCTTGCGTGTGCTCGTGTGTTTGAGTATAACACGTTCCTAACAGATATTAAAGTCAGCTAACTATAAAAATGTTTAATTAGTGCCTATTATAGTGGTGCTTAGTCTATTAAACTTCCACAATATATTAAAAATTTTGTTAGGACACGAAGCTTGTGTGTTTTGCTGGTTTAGTTTTCCTAGTTTTATACAGATGATGTTTATATATTCGGGTTTCAATGGGATTTTGTTGTAGTTATGCAGTTATTTGGCTAATATTTTATGAATTTTAGGTTAAAACTCTTGTATTCTATTCAATAAATTTTGTTTACAAAATAAATAAAGAAACAAATAAAGATGAGCTTGTTCATCATTGTTCGAGAGACTGACATAAATTTTATCAAGTCTATCATAATTAGCTATAGGTTAATTTACTCGTTATAAAATAAAAATGTGTTTTCCCCCTTATTCAAGAACAAGAGACATGGTTTAATTTTTGAAGTATTTGTTGCCCATTCATATTTTTCCATGGTTGAATGGTTCAACATTTTTAGTCCAATTAAATAAATTTGGGACTGCATATGTGTTAGGAGATTATAGATAGTGAGAACATTATCCAATAAACTAATTAAAATTAGTTTATTTCATATTAGGGTAAAAGTCCTGTGGAGGGTGAACAAGAAAACAAATTCAGTTAATAGGGTTAGTTAATAAACTATTTTTTTGGGAGGGGTTGTTCACGAAGAAGACAAACAAATCTTTTCAATTTCACGTAATGTTGGTAAGTGGCGATTTTGTAATTTGTGAGGAAGTCGAAGAATGTTGGCAAGTGGTGATTTGTGAGGAAGTCGAAGAAGTGGTGATTTGTGAGAAAGTCGAAGAAATTTGTTAGACTTCACTATAGGCTTGACACGTGGCGCTTTCTGAATAGTCCAAGGGAAGTTGAAAAAATTAAATACAAAAAAAATTAAATATAAAAAATTTGTGAGGAAGTCAAAAGAATAACGAACTTGGCATGTAGTGTTCTCTGAATGATCTAGGGGAATTGAAAAAATTAAATATAAAATATTAATGACTAACTAACAATTTAAATTAAACTAAAATAAATAACTACTTAATATAAAAATTTAAATCAAATATAACTAGGTGCAATAAACATTAAATATTAAAAATTAGTTAAAAGTTTTGTAAAATATTTAATTTTTAATGTTTGTTGCGTTTAATTTGGTGACAAATATTTAACTTTTAATGTTTTTTGCGTTTAATTTGGTGACAAACTAACAAAGTTTTTAAGATTAAATATCCAATGTTGGTTGCGTTTAATTATATTTAATTTTTAATTTGGTGATAGACTAACAAAAATTTTAACTAATTTTTAATATTTAATGTTTGTTATGTTTAGTTATATTTTTTATATTTAATTTTTATTTATTTAATATTTTCAACTCCCTTAGACCATTCAGAGAACACTACATGTGAAGTCTTCAGCAAACATGATAAAATTCTTTCAACTTCCTCACAAATCTTTTTTTATATTTAATTTTTTTAACTTTTCTTGGACCATTCAGAAAGCGCCACGTGTCAAGCCCACAGCGAAGTCGAAAAAATTTCTTCGACCTCCTCACAAATCGCCAAGTGTCAGTATCATGTGAAGTCAAAAATATTTGTTCATTTTCTTTTTAAATGAAAGTCTAAATCAAAGTTTCGTCTTAAAAAACAACCCTCTCAAGAAAATAGTTTCTAACTGTTAAGGAATTTATTTTCTAACTCACCCTTTATTATAAATGTAGTTTATGAATCTAAACGTGGGAGACACAATTTTCTCGACATTTGTCATTTCTTCCGGCATACATTGGGTTTGAATTTGATCGAATGACATAATTTAGATTATGATGTGTGATGGTGGCAAGACTTCATCACCATTGCCCTAACCCTTAGGATCATAGCGCCGTGTGGAAAAAGGTGTATAAGAAGAAAATTAAAGTTAGAGGAATTCAAAGATGCAAATATCCAATCTAGTTTTTTAAAGGTGCATGCATGAACTTAGGCGATAAAATGAATGAATTGGACGAATATTTTGACTTTATTTATTGAACATTTAAGCAGAGAAATGATTCATCTAGATTTATTTGATAAAATTTATTTAATTTATTTATTAACAATTTTTTAAAGAAGAATGTTCATTTGTCTATCAAAATATTAATTATTTTTTAGTTTTAAAATAGTTTATTTCTTTATCATCTTTCTCTTTTATGTTAATAAATTAATAAATGTTTATATTTATTAATATATTATACTTTTTTAGTAAATATAATATATAATATAAATATATAGTCTATAATAACATCATTTTTAAATCTTGACTTTATTATTAAAGAAAATTTTGAAAAATCCTAATATTTTAAATAAACAAAGTTAGACTAAGTCAGATTGTGAGCTCATGATTTGACCTATTTTTACCTTCAATCATTACCATTAAAATTTTGATTTAATGAATTTTAAAATAATTAAATATAAAAAATATATTGTATAGATTTTTATCCAATAAATACTCACTGGGTGATTTGTTGGATTTTGAAGATGAATGGATTGGATCAATCCACTAATTTATTATATTTTTTATATTAGATGAATTTTATAATTTCCTTGTAAATGGATATAGATAAATAAATTGTTTTAAGATGCATATACTCATTCCAGTTTTTTAATTGGTGAATGTGTATGGATGCACAAAGTATATAACTACACATTAATATTTATGAAAGTTTATAGGTTTATAGATTTTTCATACATTAATAATTTCTATGATGATGAGCAAATGTTACATAGACCTTGTGAAATGAAATGAACTAGTCTTCGTTTGTGACTAGCTTCAATCAAGCCGGGTCATGTGTTTTCATGAATTGACCAGGAAAGAAAATTAACAAAGTGCATTCTCGAATATTGCAAGCTCACTGCTGAAGAAAGAGAGAGAGAGAGAGGGAGAACCTCTTTGCATCCTTGCTCTTGCAAGGCCAGTGATAGCAATTCAACTTCTTGTCTAGTGTTTTTGTGATGGTTTTGCTTGTTTCCTATGAGATGTATAGCGTTACTCCTCCTCTTTTTGAATTCTGTCCAAGGTGCATAACAGTACATGAAAGCTACTAGTATAGAAGTTACTGAAGAAACAAAACCAATAGTAAAACTATGCCAAAAGGATCTATCAAACAAGCTCTCATCACAGCTTCCTAGTACTCCCCCACAGAGTCCACTATTATTGACATAGCTCAAACTTACATTAACATTTCTGACAAAAACAGGCACTGGCCCTGCCAACAAGTTATTAGCAACACTAAAATCTCTCAGCCTTGGAAGCAACCCAAGTTCTTGAGGGATTTGGCCACTTAACTCTTTGCCATCAAGTCTAAGGGTTTTTAAGTATGACAAATTGGCAATACCCTTTGAAATTTCACCATTGAAATTATTATCTGAGAGATCAAGATCAGATATTGCAGCTTAGTTGATATATCAGATGGGATAAATCCATAAAGCTCGTTGTGTGAGAGGTTCAGAGTCATCAACCATCCGAAATTCTCAATACAATGAGGAAACTGGCCCTTCAGCCCTATATTAGGAAGCAGAAGACTGGTTACTTGACCTTCCTCGTGATCCCAGCATTCAACACCACTAAATCTACATATGTCAACTTCAGTGTTGCTCATGAAATCCCAGCCAGATAAATGATTAAACTGGTCCAATTTCTTGATGGTTTGCAAGCAATAGATGTTACTTTCAGCAATAGATGTTATTGGGTATACAGGGAAGGTAAGAATCATAGGCAAGGTTATAAATATCAATTAAGTTATGCAAGATGTAAAGAAATTTCTTCGAAGTTCAATTTGAATTTTCACACAAGTACTGTATGACTAGTAACATTAACTACTGCTATATTTTGGTATTGGTGACTACTGGCAGGGATAATGTATTAAGAAGATATTGAATCGTAGCCAAAATTCTTTCATGAAAATTATTGATGTCTTTGTTTCTGCTTGATAATCATTTTATTAGTGGTTTTTCTTACTACTACAGAGAACTGTCTTGTAAGACTACGTAAGCGTAACCCATCAAACAAGCTTTCTACAACTCATTCCTACATGAATAACATTGATAATATACGAAACATTTTAGTATCTAATTTATATTCTTTAAAAATTTAAACTGTTGACTGAACCAGTCATTATTCATTGATCACGTAATATTTAAAACAAGAGTTGGAATATAGAGTTAAGAAATTATTTTTAAAAAAATTAAGGATAAATTACAAAGAACTCCCTAGACTATTTAGAAATTTTCAAATAGGTTTCTAAACTATTTTTAATTGGGTCCTTGATATTTTTTTTAATTAAGTCCTAAGGATGTTTAAAAACATCACAAACTTAAATACTGATTCGTGCACATGAAAACAAATCTTATTGCAGGAGACAGCCTACCCATTAGTGTCATCTGATTTCCGGGAGGATCGCAAAAATCGACCTGGTTATTCTTCTATATGTGAGCACAAAAACCTATATTTGTCTAACTTGTGAATTGTCACAGGTGCAAATTGAATCTTTTATAGCTAATCTTTCACAGCGGGTAAAGAAACACCCGCTATTGTTACATTTTTAGCGGTAGTTAACATCATAATTGTCATCAAAAATCATTTTTTTCAAAAATCACTTTTTATTACTGCGGATGCTTAAATTCTCATAGTAAAAAATGATTTTTAACGGTAGTTGTGCTATTAATCGCTGTTAAAAATGTAACTTATGTGTTGATGAGGGTCTTCGTTTTTATTTTCTGATTCTCTCGTGATTTCTTCTCACTCTATTCCTCTTCATTCTGCCTTGCAAAACTCTCTCTTCACTCCCTCTCTATGCTCTTCACTCCCTACGCCCGCCGTGAACAGCCCAAATCGCTGTCATCCTCCATTGTCATTGCCTTCATGTTTCAATTTTTGGTGGGTTTGGTGCCTTTGTGGTTCGTGGTGAACCTCCAAGCGCTATTTGTGGGTTTGGGTTTCCTTAGCTAACCCTTGAAGGTATGAACATGTTGTTTTTTCTAAATTTTTTTTATTACGAGCATAATATTAATCTTTGATTTAGAGTAAGCAGTAACAATCTTACTTAAATTCTTTGTCATATATGACATTCACATACTAGGAGTTAATGGTACTCCTTGAATATATATGCTATGCTTTCATGTAATTTATGAATAATGTTTATTATGTACACTTACGAGGGGAACGATTGAACAATATTGTTGATAATTTTGACTATATGTTCCATTTTCTGGTGATAATTGATATTTTATATTATTTGATTTTAATTTATTGAAGAGTCATACAATGAGAAAATAATGTCCTTAATTTTTATTATATAAATTTATAATTTCTGTTGAAAATATGAAATTATTTCGTATGAAATGCATATTATACATATTATAATAATAAAATAAAGGAATAAATAAAATGAATTTTTAAAAAAAAAACTTCTATTTTTAACTGCGATTCACCGCCGTTAAAAATGACCATATATATATATATAAAATGAGGATATACAACGGCCAACGACAATGGAAAATGATTTTTAACGACTGTCAAACACAATCGCTGTTGAAAATTACTTATTTTAAACATCTCCCATATATTACACGGTTTCAGAACCGTCATGAAAAATATGTTTTTGAACTGCCGTTAAAGACACTTTTTACCGTGTGAAATTCAATGTGAAAGATAAGGACAAGCAATTAAAATTGTATGATTATTTTGGTATGTACAATGATGTTTTTGGATCGATATTTGCAGATCAATTTCTTTCTAAATGCGCGATATTGAAATTGGTACGAATATTCAAATTTGAGAAAGAAAATAACATCAAATTTGTTTGAATAATAAAGTAAAAAAGATACGAGTTCAAATTTTATTTTCAGTTAAGAAGATTGGTCCAGCTTGTGTGAATTCCAAGAGAAAACACTACTTGTAAAGAAGAGGACATAGCCTAAGGTGTTTTATTTTTGCATGATTCACACCCTATGCCCGATCAATGTTTGAATATCTATGAGGCTTTTCACTTTCATTTTTTTAAAAAATAAAGATGGTGTCCTTGATGTGCCTCGGGACTTTTTTTTTTAGTTTGTCAAAGGTGATTATGACGAGGAGAATTCACGAATCTAGATAATAAATTAGTAGAAAATATTTTGTAGAAAGATATAAAAGACTTCCAATAATATTTCAGTAGATAGATGTATCAATTTTGTCTTCTTCTTCACTCTTGGACGGTTTCTCATTCATCACCAAAAGAGTTGCAAATAGGCTTACATGTCTCCATGCGGAATTTCTTCAAAAACTCCAAAACATATTTGTTTTGATTTATGAAAATTCCAGCACTTTGGATTCAATCTCCTTCTTAAACGATACTTCATTGCTCCTAAATCAATCATTTAAAAAAAAAAATTCATGTTCATTTTAAATTAATTTAGGGAATCAGACCGGCATTCTATAGTCAGGGATTGCTTATAGTCAGGGATTGCTTAATCAGGGTATTTATGAATTTATTGACTTTTCTTGAGTTTATGAGGTTTTGGATCTATGAATTTACGTATTTAATTTTCATTTATGTTTTGCATATAAGATTGATATTAATATATTATTTTAAATATGAATAATTTGTATGAATTTTATAAAAATGATATAATTTTAATGAAAAATAAGTATTTAAGATGGATTTTTAATTTTAAAATTAGGAGTAATTTTAAAAAATAAAATAATATTTTTAAAAATATTATGAATCAAAAACACAAGAATTATAATGAATTCCAAATTTACTGTACAATTAGAGCTGCATTCCCAAACAACCCGAGAAAGTATTTCCAATCTCCTAACCAAACCCTCCTTGAGAAACGGAAAACTCGTGTTCCACTAAAAAAAATTGTAATCATAAATTATTAATATTTATCAAATAAAAAGGAAGAAAAATAGGGTGTTATTATTTTTTTTTTATTAACCAGTTGGACCAATTTGATTTGATTTTTTACATGTTTTAATTTTAATTGTTAGATATGGAATTGCAACAGTTAATATAATAACATCAGTTTGTGATACTTAATGCGCCTCTTCTTACATCTTAATCTAAAGTCAAAGATACGAATTCAAATTTTATACTCAAATTTAAATAAGAGTACTAAAATTTTATGTTGTAACACATGGAAAAACTTTTCAACAAACGAAATCTGAAATATTTAAAGTATGAGACGAGATTAGATATGAAGTATTCTAACAAACACTTCTTAATTTAATATTACTTCAATACAATGATTCAACACAGCATGAATTTTAAGCATCACCAAAATTCATGATGTTATGATCTTATTTATTAATATGGTTTGTTCTTAATATATAAGCAGCCTGAAGTAGTAGTAGCAGTAGTAGCTGCTATAACATTATTGGAAGAAATTAATTAACTTAGTAGGGTTTTTGGCCTACATAGTTGCCAGGGGGATCATAGTTGCAAGTGATGAAAGTGCCACCATTATTACATCTAACTTTGGCACATCCAAGACGCACTGAATTCTTCCAAACAACCTGAGTGTAGTGTCTGCACTCTCCACCAACACATGAGTTTGAATTATAGTTATACTTTGATTTCTCATCCACCCACAGTTTCACTGCATCTTTTCCACTTAGGTTACCGGTGCTTCCGGCCAGATTCTCACCGTATTTGCCACCACCACCAGAGTGCACCAGATTACAGTCTCCTTTACGTTGGTTCGCGTAGTTACTTGCAAATTGGGCAACTGTGTTATCCCAAACTATGTTCGGAACACTAACCTGTGATCTTGCAGCGTTGTGTGCGTCAACGTAGTCTTGTGCTGAGTCCTGAGCGTAGACTACATCACCCACAAACACAATCAACAAACCCAACACACACAACACAGAAAATGAAATTTTGCACAATCCCATCATTATGGATAGTATTATATTTCTTTTGATATATAGAAATTAATACTCAAGAGGGAACTAGTGTTTGATGAATGAGGTTGAGGTTGGAGCTCTTGTGTTGTATTTATAGGGATTTCATAACGTGGAAATTTTTGGTTAGGAAGGTTCGGTAAGCAAGAGGAGTAGAATTTTTCAGAATGATGAGGCGTGGATAACTAGGAAACTAGATAGTGAGGTTGTGGTCTACTTTCTTGTACGTGATTATTAATGGATTAAACTATGGAGAATTTTTTTAAACATTTTAACACCCTTTTAATGTATGTACATCGTTGAAGACCAGAAATTAAGATAGGAAGAAAAAGAAATTGATGGAAGAGGTAAATTAGTACGAGCCCTAGCTACATGCTTGATTCCTAACATGATTCTTTATACAAATTCTGTTTTTATTTTATTTTTTAATTTTTTGTTTCTGTCATTTATTAAAATTTATAAAATTGTGAGAAAGTTTTATTACATAAAATGTGAGACTTAAAAAATCATGTAATTTTTAATATATTTTAAAAAAATATGTTAAAATAGTATGTTTTGTAGCTAGCTTTTCTCGTTAAAAAGACATTAAATAAGTACGAGGGAAGAAAGAAAGAAATATTTCACATGAACTAAGTATTCAATTCAATTAATGGGTGGGTAGGGTCGAATTTGGTGCGAGTTTTTTATTTTTGGTTCTTAAATGTAATTTTTAAAATATATAAACAAGGTAAAAATAAAGTTGAAATAATTTTTAATTTATTTTAAATATATTTTTTACACTTGTTTACATAATACTTTTACGTTATTTTTAAAATCAAGAAAAAAAAGATTTATGACTTTGGCTTATATTTTTTTAAAATAATCAAGTCTTTACATTTTAATAATGACTCATTTTGCTATCAAGAATACCGCTACTATTGATAACAAACTAACTTTTACACTTTGGGTGTTTAGTATATAGAAAATTTTATTTCCAGGAAATGTCAAGTTGAGAATGTTGGTTTGTTATCTTTGGTTTCTATCTTAAAAACAACACTTCAAGTAAAATATTGTTTTGCAGTAATTTATTTTAGCCTATTTTCTTGTGAAATTTTTTTTATGGATGGCCGAGAATCTAACTTAATTTTCCAAATTAATTTTCTTAAAATATAAAAAATATCATGATATTTTTTAGTCATTTAATATGGTCAATAATTAAAATTTCGAGAAAATATTTAGTTTAAATCCCAAGAAAATTTTATGACGTATCAATTATATTTTACACTTTTTAAAGATAAAACATGATTAAAAGTATTTGTAATTCAAAAAACATGATACAATTCATATGTGAAACAAATTAATTTCCACGTAATAAACCCCCCTTAATGTCAATTAATCGAGCTTGCGTGTGCTAGTGTGTTTGAGAGTGTAACACGTTCCTAACAGATATTAAGTCAGATATATATATATATATATATATATATATATATATATATATATATATATATATATATATATATATATATATATATATATATATATATATATATATATATATATATATATGTTTAATTAGTGCCTACAATACATTAAAAATTTGGTTAGGACACGAAGCTTGTGTGTTTTGCTGGTTTAGTTTTCCTAGTTTTATACAGATGATGTTTATATATTCGGGTTTCAATGGGATTTTGTTGTAATTATGCAGTTATTTGGCTAATATTTTATGATTTTTAGGTTAAAACTCTTGTATTCTATTCAATAAATTTTGTTTACAAAATAAATAAAGAAACAAATAAAGATGAGCTTGTTCATCATTGTTTGAGAGACTGACATAAATTTTATCAAGTCTATCATAATTAGCTATAGGTTAATTTACTCGTTATAAAATAAAAATGTGTTTTCCCCCTTATTCAAGAACAAGAGACATGGTTTAATTTTTGAAGTATTTGTTGCCCATTCATATTTTTCCATGGTTGAATGGTTCAACATTTTTAGTCCAATTAAATAAATTTTGGACTGCATGTGTTAGGAGATTATAGATAGTGAGAACATTATCCAAGAAACTAATTAAAATTAGTTTATTTCATATTAACATAGAATGGTCCCCGAACCTTTTAATAAATGTAGTTTATGAATCTAAACCATATGGGAGTTACAATTTTCTCGACATTAAGGTTTGAATTTGATCGAATGACGTAAATTAATTTTAGAATATGATGTGTGATGGTGAGAAGACTTCATCACCATTGCCCTTGCCCTTAGGATACTAGCGCCGTGTGGAAAAGGGTGTATAGGAAGAAAATTAAAGTTAGAGGAATTCTAAGATGTATATGTATATCCAATCTAGTTTTTTAATTGGTGCATGCATGAATGTAGAGATAAAATGCATGAATTTGACCAATATTTCGACTTTTCTTATTGAAAATTTAAGCAGAGAAATGATTCATTTAGATTTATTTAATTTATTTATCAACAATTTTTTAAAGAAGAATGTTCTTTTGTCTACCAAAATAATTTTTTTTAAAAAAATATTAATTATTTTTTAGTTTTAAAATATTTTATTTCTTTATCTTATCTTTTTTTAATAAATATAATATATAATGTAGATATATAGTCTATAATAACATCATTTTTAAATCTTGACTTTATTATTAAAGAAAATTTTGAGAAAACCTAATATTTTAAATAAACAAAGTTAGACTAAGTCAGATTATAAGCTCACGACTTAACCTATTTTTACCTTCCATCATTACTATGAAAATTTTAATTTAATGAATTTTAAAAAAAATTAAACATAAAATATATATTAAATAAATTTTTATCCAACAAGTACTCATGGATTTTGAAAAGAAAATAATGAATGGATCGAATTAATCCACTAGTTTATTATTTTTTGATATGGACAAATAAATTGTTTTAAGATGCAAGATGTATATATCCATTCTAGTTTTTTAATTGGTGCATGTGTATGGATGCACCAAAGTATATACCTACACATTAATATTTATGTAAGTTTATAGGTTTATAGATTTTTCATACATTAATAATTTCTATGATGATGAGCAAATGTTACATAGACCTTGTGAAATGAAATGAGCTAGTCTTCGTTTGTGACAACCTTCAATCAAGCCGGGTCATGTGTTTCCATGATTTGACTAGGAAAGAAAATTAACAAAGTGCATGTCACACAACCTTTGTGGTTTCTTTAATTTCTTGGTCAATGGATGCACATACAAGGTCTATTTGCCTACATGTTTTTTCTTTTACTCCACTACAAATATCAGGATACATTTAAATAAAAACAAAACACAAGAAACGGATATACTATAGAATATCTGTTTACGGATTTTTAAATTCAATAATTGAAATAAATTATTTTTACCAATAAATTAGTGTATGATACGTACTTTATTTACTGATCATTACAATATTATATATACTTTTTAATAAATAAAAGATAGATTGAAAGAGGATAAAGGGTAAACGGATATTGAACTCTTACAAATAACTAAATATTTAATTAATTTCAAGAAAAATTATAATTAAATGCTTAACATGTTATCTGCACTTAAATAAATTTACCATAAGATACATATACATAAAAATTCTCATGATCTCTTGTAAAACATGGCAGAAAACTTAATTATTAGAGTATTTTTTTTTACTGTAAACTAGCCATTTAAAATAACTTAATTTTGATGTTATTTGTTTGTTATAATATTTTAAAAAAATATTTATATCTTCATATACGCATAAACCATTATACTTATATTAACATATTAGAAATTTTTTAAAAGAATTAAAAAATCAAATATATATATATATATATATATATATATATATATATATAATTTGTAATATAACATCGATGGAAAGATTTGAAATATTGATAATTAACTTCATTTTGTAGTTTATTTCTTTTTTTATTTTTAACATGTAATTTTGGTCTACCTATATATGTTTTTTTAATTCCACTATTCTAATTTCTTAATCTTTTAAAAAAATCAAAATCTGATCTTTATATTTAAATTTTATGACATTAGCATGGCCGTCTTTAGGAGTTTTGTAACCTTTGGTGAATTCTATTTTTAAGTCTAATGTACTCTAATATAATTTATGAGTTTATATCATTTTATTCTTTTAATTTTTTGAATAATAAAATCATTAGTTAAAATTTAACAATCAAACCGTTTCAGCATCTCATTCTATGATCTTTCGTTTGATTTTTATGCTAAAACTTAATTTTAAGAAAATAACAACAAAATAATTCCAAATATTATATTAAAAAAAATTTATAAACGTTACACCCACTTAAAAGTAATCATTTGTTATATAGTTTGATACTTCTAATGAGATATTATTTTCTTTTAAACTAGTAATAAAACTTTTTAAAAATAATTATTGATAATATCTATATACAGAGTCTTTTCTAAATTAAATAATTTTACTATCAAACTCGTTATTAAAACTTATCATTTAATAATCTAAATTAAAATGTTTTTTTAAAATATACATAAAAAATAAGATTGTTAAGAGTCTAAGATTACCCCAAAATGGCCTTGCGGACAGCCAAGTCTTCACGTATTAGAATTGGTTGCGTAGGGACTAACAAAAATTATTTAAATATTTTAAAAAATATATATGTATGTGTCATAATTGACTTTATTATATTAAGAGTCAACATATACAATATTTAATATTTAATGATGAAACTAAAATTGCGTAATATAAAAAATGGAGGATTAAAACTGTGAAATTAAAATACAAAGTGTTAGAAATTGAAGAACTGAAATCATAACTGATGTTACTTATGAAAATGGTTCAGCATCTAATTCTAAATAGTTAGAGCAAGAAATAAATTATATTAGTAGAAAATATTCATGTTATATACACTCAAAGGTTTATGATTAAGTTAGTATTACTATAGTTGATATACACCTCACCACTATTAAAAATAAAGAAATAAAATTACATATTCAATATTTTGTATAAGAGGACAAAATTAACACATAGAAAACAGAAAATATAAAATTATCAGATTAAAAATTATAAGAAAATCCGTATAACTTAGCCCATTCATATTTTGTGATCAGTGATTTAATTCTAGTTATGATTTAACTATATGCAGTGATAAATTTGATCTTACATGATCAAAATTGATGGATCAAGCTTTCTCACATATATGATCAGGTTACATTTGTATTTATTAAATAAATATCATCAAAATATTGCGACAAAAGAGGAAAAAAATAATTTTGTATTATGAGATTACCTCTTATTCTTTTTGATTGATATTTAAATACCTTTAAATACTAAATCCCTTATTAACATTTATTATTAATTTTTTATCAAATCATATCACTTAGTTCTTTCTCTATCTTTTTTTATCTCTTTCTAGATGTATGATAAAATTACAAATGTCTAACAATATTTTTCTTTCTTTTTTGATTATATTTCTAGATTGAAAAAAAGAAGATACACGAACTTGAACGGAAAACCTACTTTACGTACCCCACTTGGTGCAAATCCGCAATCAAATTAATTTTCAACTATATATTTTTATTCTTTCTTAATCTGTACGTTGTTCCAAAATGTTACCAGTGTACGCCATTAACTAACATAAGAAACACAACAACGGTTTCAAGAGCATCAATCACCATTACAACTTGTGTGAGTTATGCACTCACACGTAGTCCAATATATTGAAAAACATCATAACATATGAATTTATAGTGCTATCCCTAGCTATAATAAATTCATGATCTTATTATTTATTAATATTATATAATATAAGGAGTATGATAACTGATAAGTGCATGGTACGTAGTTGGTATATGAAAGAACTTAGTAGGGTCTTTCTCCAACATAGTTACCAGGGGGAGCATAGTTGCAACCAATGAAAGTACCACCATTATCACATCTAACTTTGGCACATCCAAGACGCACAGAGTTCTTCCAAACAACTTGAGTGTAGTGAAGGCACTCACCACCAACACAAGAGTTAGAACCATAGTCATAGTTTGCTTTCTCATCCACCCACATTTTAACAGCATCGGTGCCACTAAGATCACCAGTGCTCATTGCAAGATTCTCACCGTATTGGCCACCACCACCAGAATGGACAAGTTGGCAATCACCTTTACGTTGATCAGCATAGTTTTTTGCGAAATCAGCAACTGTGTTGTCCCAAACTATGTTTGGAACACCCACCTCTGACCTTGCTGCGTTGTGTGCGTTCACATAGTCATCTTGTGAGTCTTGAGCGTTACCCACAACAATCACCATACCCAATATGCACAATACACTAAATATTGAAACCTTGCACAACCCCATTTTGGTTTTTCTAAAGCTATAAAGAAATTAATAATACTCAAAGGTAGTGTTTTTGATGAATAAAGTTGGAGCTCTTATAAGGTATTTATAGGGATTTCTACGTCGAAATTTCGTTGGTACAAGATTCTTGGCCAAGAATATTAACTAGTAGAATTTTCAAATTCAATTATGAGTGGATCACTGTTAAAAAAAAATATTTGATAGAAAATTAGAATATTCAGAAAATTAATTATAAAATATGAAATGAGAAATATAAAGAAAATATATATATATGTGAGAGAGTTCACTTAACTGTTTATCATATTTTACTGTAAAGAATAAAATATTAATTAATTAATTCCTAGTGTGGCGTGACATATGTAGTATACGCAATTAATTTATTGGGTGATGGCGTCATGCACATGTTGTAAAAGAAAATTACAAATATCACATTGTTAATTTTTTTTTTTTTTTCTAGTGGGCGATGAACTATTGCATAATAGTATGGACTCTCGATCACAAAATACTCATAAGATTGGTGTAGTGATATATAAGACTCAACAATATTTATATGTGGAAAAAAATGATTTATTTAATATAAGAATTTATATTCAATTTCTTCTTTACATAAAATTTTATTAGGGTAATAACAGTCACGCGTTAGGAATTAAATTAATTTTTCTAACCTACGAAATCAAAAGATATACAAACCGAGATGCATAAAATAAGTGTTTAGGGAGATGAGATCAAAGTGACAGTCCAACTAAAAAATCGATGAATCCATCGAAAGTAAAATCAGTTTTAATTTAGTTTTATCAAAAAATAATTTTTATATATTTAAAAATAAAAATATATATTTAATTGAAATTATAAATTGATTTAAATTATTTTAACAATAACTATTAATTTTTATTTTATAAAATATATAACATGATTATTTATATCAATTTAGATTTTTATATACATCATTTAATATTATTTAAATTTTTTAATAATTTAAAAATAATATTATTTTATATATTATATAATTATTATCATTATTTAATTCATACGAATTCGAGCCCTATCGAATCACGTTCACTGAATAGGTTCGGGGAAGGGACCACACCTTAAAAATATTGCTATATGAAGAATAGTTTATAATAAAAATTAAACAGACAAGGAAAAAGAGTATCTAAATACTCTAAACTTTAATGTTTTCTCGATATGTATCTTTAGATTTAATTTTATCACGATTAATTTAAATTTTCTCTCATTTACAAGTAGATATATTAAATTTTAATTTTATTTCAATTGATTCTTAAATTTTAACTATTTTTGTGAACAAATACCCTAAACTTTAATGATTTGTATAATTTATTCTCAAAATTTATATCTTTCACATATAATTTTTCCATCAAATTAAAACTACTCATTTATCTTTTTTACATCATTAAAAAAATTACTCACTTAAAATATTTCCCTTAATTGAAAAAACAGAATATCTCCTGCATTAATTATATTTTGTTTATAAAAATAATCCCAATTAAAGTTATTTTTGTTACTGCCATTAACAACTCAATCACCTAATTTCCTTAATCTCGTTAAGTATTTCTCATATCTTGGTAACAAAAATCTATTTTTCTTTCTTAAATAAAGCAAATTTTGATAACTTTTATTCTATTTAATACTAATATACCTCTCAATTAATTATAATTTTATTTCTCAACAACTCTCTGTTTCATTCACAATGAATAAGAATGAAAATGACGATTCAGAAAAGAGTAATTTTCTAATGTTACAACTATGGCTGACGAAATATTTAATACCGGCGGCTAGCCCCTACAGTCATAGCCGTGTAAGAAAAGGAAGGATGGAAGAAAACTTACTTTCACAGAAATGTATATACATACATGTATTTTTGTTATTTTCTTTATTTTCTTTATTTTTTATTATATTTTATGAATTAATTGATTTATTGACTCATGTTATAGTTGATAAATGCAGTGTATTTCTCTCTTAACACGTGCGAGACAATGTTGCTTCACCTCGATTCATCAACTTGTTAAAGCCTTCAATCAAGGTGTCACGTGTTTTGTAACATCCCAAAAATTTAAATATAGTTTAAGAGAGATTTTTATAACAGAGAGAAATATAAAAATAATTAAAAATTCTGAATTTTTGAAATTACTATAGTAAATAGTAAATTACTATAGTAAATAGTAAATTACTGTGTAAATAGTAATTTACTGTGTAAATAGTAATTTACTGTGTAAATAATAATTTACTGTACAAATAGTAAACTATTTTGCAAATAGTAAAATACTGTGCAAATAGTAAAATACTGTTCAAATAGTAAATTACTGTGCAAATAGTAACTTTTGAAATTCTATAAATAGGGCCTAGAATTTCAATTATAATCACAAATTCAAGAACATTCTTTCATTCTCTCAAAATCTCTTAGGAAGAAATCTCTTCAATCAAGAGAGAAGTAAGTAGGTAGAGGAAGATAGGAAGCTAGGAGGAATTGGTAAGGGGAGCTATCCTTATCTTATTATTCTTTGTTGTTATTATCTTTATTTTATCTGATACTAAGGTGTTAAGAAAATTCTTAGTATGCTCTGTGGTTGCGGTTTTGTCCGATCTTCCACATCAGAACAGAATTATTCTTGTTGTTAGGAAAAGGGTGGTAGTGTGGAAGTGCATGTCTAGGAAAGTTCTGGCTAAGGAAAGACTTGGTACTTAAGTGTGTCCATTAGTGACCCACCTCTCTTTCCTGGGAACTTACCTGGTGTACTATTCACGGACTACGGTCACTTATACGTTACTGTTCACGTATACGGTACTGTTCACGTATACATTACTGTTCACGTATACGGTGCTGTTCACATTCACGTATACGGTACTGTTCACGTATACGTTACTTTTGATGGGTGTTTTCTTGGTGTTTCTTGATTTCCTGGTTTCATAATGTTTATTAGTATTCTTGGTATTTAATGATTATAAATGATATTCTAGAAAGGGAGGTAAAATATTCATTCATGCATACATGCCTCAAAAGAGGTGGCCTCGGTTAGAGGGACAGATAATAAACTTAAAACGTGCGTAAGTGACCCGATGGACAGTGGGCTCACAAAGCGGATAATCGTATTATCTATTATGGTACCACATTGCATATTTTTGGAGTTGAGGTTGGAGCATGCATCATATAGAAATTTCATTTAAGTCATAATTCATCCTTTATTGATTTGATTATGACGTGTATCATATTGATATTTTTATATGATATGTATTTTTATTAAGATATTGGAACTTACCCTTGCGTGTTTGTGTATGTGGTTTGACACCTGTGATGATCTCGGATAATGTCCGGGGGAGCAGATTGACAGGATTGAAAAGATTGTCACTGTTTGCTCTGGTTGTTACTACTATCTGGTTGTGAAGATGCTTGCTATGTAGAAGGGTTGGGTAAATGTTTTAAGGTAGTAGAAAGGTATTTATGTAAAATAATAATATGACATAGTTATGCAATCAAGTTGTAATGAAACTTTAAATTTTATGAAATAAAAGTATTGTTTCCTAAATTTCTCTTTTATTTACTACAAATTACTAATTAAAATACAAGTAACATAATAATTATAACGGGGCGTTACATGTTTCATGTATAAACTATAAAAACTGTCAACAACAAATTAACTTGTTTATTTCTGTTTTCTTGCTCAATATGTGTTACATGATCTATTTGGCTAATTGTTTACTATTCCACCATAATATTTATTATTATTATATTAATATTTTCATAATATTTTAAAATTATATGTTCATGAATCAAACAACATATATTTACTACAGCAAAATAAACAAATCTGTATATGTTATTAGTGTTAATGATATTACTATTAATTTAATAACATGACTAATACATATATATTTATATACATATAGTATACATACATATGAATTTAAGGTATGAAAATCCAATGAGTATAGTTTAGATCATAACAATATATATGAATTTATGAGGAAAAACTTGTATTCAACTACTGTGAAATATATTATCAAAAGATGCGAGAAATTTTAGCTGTGAGTGTGACTAAGAATAATTATCATGATAAGTGTTTAAGGTGAGAAATTCTAATCTTATCTTTAATATCTTCTTTAATTTATTTCTTACTGTTACATGTCACATTATCAAGACATATTATGCTTATAATAAGATCAAATTGCACAATAATAATACTTAACGACCTAATTTATTTAATTTAAGTTTATTATTTAAAGATAAAAAAATAACCATTATAATATTTGTAAAAGTGGAAAATACATCTAAGTGAATAATTTAATATTGACTAGTTTATAATGATATTAATCAAGTGATGTTAAATAAAAATAAAACATCCAGTACCAATAGATGTTAGACTTCTATAAAACGTAAACAATAAAAGAATATTGAATTTGTAAATTAATATTCCTTAATTATTCACCTGTAAAGTCTAGAAAGTGAAAAGTAAAGTAACATAATGGACTATTGAACATGTGCATTAGTAAGCTGAATTTACCCGACAAATAGAGACCTTTCAAAAGGCTGTTAAAGTATGGGCCCAAAAATCAAATACACGATCTACCCCTTTACTTTATGTCATTAAGTAAGTCATGCCACCCAGCACAAATTAAGCAGTAAATTCTGCATATTAACGTGAGTGGACCCCACCGCTCCCACGTAAACAGTAAAAAAATATTAAAAACAATCTAAATATAATTTAAAGATAATTAAAATTTTATGTTTTTATCTTGCATTGGCCATTAACAACGTAAGAATAGACTTATCAAATTAGATTTATTTGTTAGTGTGAAACAAGATGAACCAAACTCTTTGTGAACGGAGGGAGTAGATAAATCTATTTATCTTATATATATTTTATTAGATAATAAGTTAGTTAATATGTTTTATGAAATAATTGACTGATGATTAAGATATTAGTTATAAAATAAAATAAAATAAAATAAAATAACGGTGTTATTATTTCATTGTATTGTGTTGACGTATTTATTGTTTATATGTAAAAAACAATAGTATAAGTTATAATAGGTGATATGTTTGTATTGGAATGTGATCAGTGATGGGTTTGGTTTGAAAAGTAGAGAACCAATTAAAATGTTGGGAGTCGCCGGCAAAGAAAGCGAAAGGGAACATGTGTTGTTTGCCATTAAAGTCATCCGTGAACACATTTTGGCATCGCTCTAACTTCCATCTTAGAATTGTTTAACAACTTCTAATTATCTATTTATTTTTCTTCTAACATTAATCTTTCCATTTTAGAGATATGTTTCTTTCCCTTCACTGCATACTAGTCTGAATACGTCATTTCCCTTCATTAGCCAGTTTTCTAAATATTCATAAATTCTGAACCTCTATAGTTAGTTTAATGATGGAATTAAAATAATTTTCACGAGATGGGTTGTATTATCATTGTCACTGTGATATTAAAAATACATATACAAAAGATCCAACTATATCCCTGATGATAAACTCTTACCAATATATGCCCACTAAATAAATTCAAGGAAAATTATTTTCTTTTAAAGGTACGAGATCGACTTTATTTTAGGCATTTAATATACTTATGTATTAATTTTAAATTCCAATTTAAAACCTTTGATCAAGTTAAAATAATATTGTGTTAGATGATTTATGTGCTTGATGAGCAGAAAAATATAATATAATTAATTACATTTAAGAATAACATTTTGAAATTTCCTAAAACGAAATCATGTCCTATCATAATATATTATTAATTTGAAGTAAATAACATGAGAATTTTCATCGTCTTTTTTTTTTTTTTTTTATGAGATAACATGATAGCCTTATAAAAGAATTGAGAAAGTTTGTATCTCACTATCGTCATTGTAAAAGAAAAATTAAATGACATGAGATGTATTAATTTTTAAATTCTATTAATGAATACAAGACATTGGCAAAAATATTTAATATATTTTTTATACAATAAATATTTTGATTATTTAAAAATAAGATTTAAATATTTTAATTACTTAAAAATTAGATTGACATATTTCCATTAAATTCTATTTATCCTTATTCTATGGCATTCATTAACATTAATTTGTCTTATTTATAGTCTAATTTAACTTGTTCAGCAGGTTTGCATGACTTATTGTAAAATTTTTAACATCTTTATTCAATTTGTAAGGAGAAAAAATTCATCTGTCATATTTTATTTATTAATTTTTTTGATTGATCCGAATAGGTGTTTCTACTTAACTAACCATAATTTTGACTCATATGCGCATTTGGCCAAGCAACAAACAACTAAGTTTAAAGTTAGAGATTAACTATATTTGAATAATTATTGATTCAAATGTATTCGGCTTGCAATAATGTGTGTTGTCGTTTCTGCTACTATAGTCGTTTGAGTTTATTGTCATTTATCAATGAATGTGCTATGCACATTCAATGTTAACATTTATTATTCGTATTAATTAGATACATCAATGTTTTAATTATTTATATTTCCTTTGGCAATAAATACTTTATTTATTATGCTAAAATCATAATCCATCCATCACACTATTGTTTAGAAAGCAATATTAGCATATAATTTACTCCGTTTATATATATATATATATATATATATATATATATATATATATATATATATATATATTCTAAATCCGGATATAGTTATTAATTTCATTTATCATATAACAAGTATTTCTTGACCTATTTATAAAAATTATATACTCATGGTTATACAATCAATTAATTATAAATTAAATTTTATAAATTTTTTTAATATGTTACTATTAAAATTAACAAACTTGTCATAAATAATGTGTTGCGTTTGATTAACGTACTGTACAAAATATTTTATATTAATATTTTTATTTTTTTAATAGTAAAAATTAATTAAAATTATAAAACTATTTGTGGACTTAACATCCTATTTGATGAATTTCTCGAGTTTATAGTTTTAAAATAAATTTTAACAAGTGTTTGAAAAAACATGTTAACACTTTCAATTATATATATACATATATATAACTTTTTGGGTAACACCATCCAAGAGAAGTTCTTTATTAAAAATAATTGAATTTTCACTTTAAATATTTAATAAAATTTGATGAAGACTCTAAGTCAATTTATAAACTAACTTAATAAGCTCACAGAAAGAAATTTCATCATATATTAAAATCTAGATATCATAATATATATCAATATTACACACTGTGATTTCAATACACACTACCAGGTATAATACTTCATATATATTTTTTTAACATTAACATCAATACAGAAGAGAAAATCAATAAGGTCGTTCTCCTTCAATGTTGCCTGGTGGAGAATAACTGCAAATTACAAACACCCAACCATTGTTACACTTTGATCTAGCACACCCAAGATGAACAGAATCACGCCACACAATTTGAGTATAATGCAAGCACTCATCATGGACACAAGCGTTGGAGTAATAGTTATAGAAAGGCTTTTCAGTGAGCCAAAACTTCACAGCATCTGATCCTTTCATTTCACCGTACCCTTCTGCGATGTTCTCACCAAAGGGTCCCATTGAGTGCTCGAGTTCGCAGTCGGGTATTCTCTTGTTGGCATATCTTTGTGCATAAGCCTCAAGGGTATAGTTCCATGAGAGAGGACCGACTCCGACCTCGGCACGAGCCTGATTGTGTACTTTAAGAAAGTCTTGACGAGTGTTTTGGGCTAGGGACAGTGGTGTTGTACTCACCAAGAAAAATGTGCCTAGGATCACATGCCAAAGGGACCTCATTTTCTCTTTTTCTCTAATGTTTTGTTGTTTCTGTTTGGAGAATGGATGAGAGTGAAGGACATATAGTTTAAGGTACATATTTATAGGGAGTGGAGCACTTGTAACCATAGAAACTGAAGAAATAATTTCTTTTAATCATTTGGCTGGTGGGACTAGGAGGGCCTCTCATCCCGTCCTTCTGTTTTTCTAATGAAAAAAAGTATTAAAAAAAATTTAAGTAAAAAAATCATTTAACAACAAAATATATTTGATAAATAACTATATGAATAATCGGACACTGGATATAAAATATAAAAAAAAAATTAATAAAAAGATATGTATATATTTTATGGGTGAGTTAACTGAATGTCTATATATTAAAATTGGCTATAAAATAAGGAACAAAAATTTAGAAAACATACATGTATTCTTATTTTTCTCTTAATTTAAATGTTAATATTTATGTAAAAGATTTATATATGATATTTTAAATTAATATTATCTATTAATGGAAAAGAAATTATCATTTGCATTGAATTATTATTATTTACTAGCTAATTTATTTATATTTATTCTAAATTTTAAATTCATATAATACATGATAATATTATAAATTATGTAAAGATAATAAATGTTAAATAAGATATTTTAATAAATATTATATTATTTTAATTTAACATATTTGAATATAATGGAATATTGTCACTTAACTATTTATATTTATTTTATGTTATTTTTTTTATCATGTTTAGTATAACAATTTTTTTTAGATCAAAATATTCAAACATTAGAAAGTTTTTATGCTAGGATTGAAAAAATTGACGAAATATCTTGAGATAATCTTTTACTTTGTTGTTTCAAAAGTGATGTAAATCTTGTATTAGAAAAATGGTAAATGTCACGGAAGATAAGAAAAATAAATCAACTGAAAAAAGTAGGTATAAAGGTAAAAGGAGAAATTAGACCCAGGAAACAAACAAAAGACGCATGTGATTCAGTATGGCCATGAGTTAAAGTCTAATTAAATACATTATATTTTATTCATCACTCATCACTCATCACTCATACACTATAGTTTTGTCTCTTGTCTCGATTCTGTTCCACCTAGCTCCTTCTTTTTACTAATCAATAATTATTTTACATATGTATCACATTATAAATTTTGTTTATAGGGGAAAGCAAATGAATTATAAATTATCCTCATTAATTTATTTTTATAATAATTTTGTTTATTACAATTTGCTGAAGGGCTTAAATGTATTTGTTGTCATATTTGTGTTCATATAATATTTACTGTGTTTACGTTTTTCTTAGTTATTGAAGAAAACGTTAACAGTAACTTCACGTGACTAAGAACTCTCTTGATACTATTGAAAATATGATTTACACATATCACTGTCGCGTATCACACTACATGTAATTGATATGTAACATGTTATATGAATCTTGAAATATGATGAGGTGAGAGGGACCCAAGATTTCACATGCTAACTTATCCATCAATTCTGGCCATAAATTTCGGAATGCTAAGATCATTTCTAAAGACGTGAAAATTAATTTTGCTGCCTATGGTCACAAGATCGTCTGAAATTTCTGGTTCTCCTTTAGACTTTGAGCTTCCATTTATTATATTAAAATGTTGTACGAATTTTCATTCATGAATATATTTTCAATGGATAGGAAAATATATAGATTATCAATCATTGTTCCCTTACACTTTGTTCTTGAATGTTTTCTGACTGTTTTTCTTAAATTTCTTAGAATAGTATAAGTTCTGTTTATCAACTAACTAAAGATATAGATATCACGCTCAGATTACATTATCATATATTTTAGTTGCCATATCACATATTCACGTATTTAACTTCATATAGTATATAATAGGAATATAAAGCGTACAAGTTTTCACAAATCGATTTTTTCTATTTTTACAATAATAGGCCTTTTTTAAAGACTTAGATAATGCTTTCCTTTACTTCCCAATGCAATGCAAGTGTGAAAAAAAAAAAAAAAAAAAAAAAAACACTCAAAATATCAAACTTGAATTAATTGAGGTTGATTTACATGGGTTGGTAATATAAAGATTTCTACACCATTAATCAATTAAAATTATTCTAGATATAAATTTTAAAATAATGATATGTTTGACACACTGTAGGATTGCCAATAAAATACATAATAAATTAACAATTGAATCTATAATATGTCGTCACCATGGAACTATAGTTTCAACAGAATGTGTGGAACTTTACCCTTCGGGTGCTCAAGATGCCTATACCATCAGCATGGCTTCTAACCATTAAGTCAAGTATACAAATAACATAAAAATTTCAAGGGTATGATTTGAGGTGAAAAACTTGGCATTCTGGCTTGTATGCCTTCTTGGCTGAAGCCTGTTCAAACTTCTTTCCAGCAGTTTCATTTTCTTCTAATCTAGTCTGAACGAAAAACCGTATCCACCAAGATGAGCTGCGCAATTTGGCCTTCATGAAAGAGAGGAGCTGAATTAATGACATTATTTTTGTGTAATACATAACTCTAGTCAATAACTTTCCATTATTACCAACACATGTGCAATTGCTTAGTTCTTTGTCAATGTTTTTGAAAAAAACAAACTAACCAATATTTTTGTTTTCCAAGTTTAGGCTACACTCATTATTATTTATGAGTCTTTCTAACAGCATAAGTGCATGTAGCCTTAATGCCTATGTTGTCAAAAGAGCATCGAATTCAACTAGAAAAGTCACTTACTGGACGACCAAATTTAGTCACTTCTCCACCTCTAACTCTCTGTTGACCTGGATAACCTATCCATGAAAATGAGAAATCACAAGTGAATTAATACTTAAATTATATCACATTCAACATGAGTTAAGGTCTTGTGGATGATAAAAGTAGAAGAGAATGATTTCCAGACTATCAAAAACTGCTAGGATGATCAGTCATCAGCTCTTGAGTGGAATTGCCAAGGTCTTGGTGAATATATGCCAAATACAGTATTGAACCAAGTTCCAATGTGCAAAATCATAAACTGATAGAATAGAAGCTTCAATCTACCTGCGAAGATAACAACACCATCAGCAGATACCCTCACCAACTCTGGTACGGTTTTATTCAGGTATCTTGGAGATAAGTAATCCAATGCATCTGACACAATGACAAGAGAAAATGACTTTGCGCGATAGGGTAGAGGAAACTTTAGATCAGCCACCCGTACAATGCCTTTGTGAACAAGACTTTTACACTTTGCACCAACATCATCTAACTCGTACGGTTCTATTCCCCAAGCCTCAGAATCCTCTTCATACAAACTAGATACCACAGAACAAGAGTCAGGCCCAACATGCAAAACCTTATGCATGCTGTCTCCATATGCTTTCTTCAAAAAGGGCAATGCGTTTAGGATTTCCAATGAGCATGATGCACCACCTGCATTTGCACTAGAGCTGTTTGAATGGCTAAGAATTGTTTAAAATTTGAAATCAACCGTTCTAAAATAAAATGCATAATCCTATCCATACATGTATGTCAATTGTCAATAATGATACCAAAACAACAAACAACTTTCTAGCTATAGATCACACCATCCATCCTCAAGAGTTAATATATTCATGGTGGTGGGAGATACGCCAATGAATTAAAAAATAGGAGACACATAAAACATTAACCAAGTTTAAAAGAATTGAGACAATTCAATGATTGTTTACCATAGTTTCATATTACCCTCTTAAGCTGTCTTACATGGAAAATGTTCTGTAAACAAGAGACTTTTAAATAACAAAAAAGATAGTTTTATTTACCTTCAAGTTTAGTTACATCCTTAACATCACCATTAGCTCCACCTGCCACTCGTGACCAAACAAATCAGAGTCCATATTGGTATCAATGGAATTTTATAGCAAATGCAAGTTCAGGAAACAAAATATCTCCATTG
The DNA here is from genome assembly GCA_026586105.1 of Hylodesmum podocarpum. Taxonomy (NCBI): domain Eukaryota; kingdom Viridiplantae; phylum Streptophyta; class Magnoliopsida; order Fabales; family Fabaceae; genus Hylodesmum; species Hylodesmum podocarpum. The sequence goes on along the minus strand of JALJEV010000424.1, from coordinate 1,901,335 downwards.
TTTGTTTATGCAGTGATGTCTGTCACTTCTTTTTCTGTATATTACAAAAATATTTTCTTGCTAAAGTTGACAAATTGAGAATGACAGGATGACTAGGATCCATGAGGCCAGTGCAATATGTATCAAAATGCCGATGACTAGTATTTGTTTGGTTTCCTCTGAAGACAACTTACATTAGAGATCTTTACTGCATTTACATGCTGGTAGAGGAATTAACACAGTTACCTGAATAAGTCTAGCTAATTCACCAAATCTGGTTGATATAAGTTCAAAAAGAAATTAGGCAAGCTCTAAAGGGGATTTATGTTCACTATTCTAAATTGGACTACTGTACTCCTTGCTTATGGCCAGGAGCAGTGTGTAGTTAAACAGTCCAAGGGCTCTACCCACCTCCAAGTTCTTTCAAAGTATGGAAGTTTACAAACTTTTAATTTTCCTTTTAAAGTACCGCCTAGGCAAAACTCTACAATTTTTCCCCTCTTGCTCTGCTATTTCCTATGAGATGTTATTTTTATCACTCTTCCTGTATAGCTCGAGGCCACCGTTACTATAAATATATTCATTTATCTTCTTCATTTTTCTTCAGTTACAATATTACAGTGACTGGATTCATTAAGGTACTCCACTGTACTGTTCAGCTGTTCCTTGACCGTAGCATTCTCTTAATGAACAAAACTTATTGAACCCAACTACCCAAGGAAGTTGTAGTATGTTCAGGTCTAAAAGACTTTATATCCAAACTCAAAAGTTCACTCTGGTATTTAAAACACAATTTAGAGGGTCACAAGTTCAAAACCCTTAACCCACTAATTGGCAGGTTGGGCTGGGAGATTTCAAGCCCAACCCAGTCATAAATGGGGGCCTACATTTTTGGCTCACATCTCTTGAGAGAACCATGCCACCCTGACCCACTGATGATGGGCTAATGGCAAAGGCACGGGGCGAACCGGCCCACTTTGCCACCCATAGGCTCCAGACATAAAGATTAACAGATTAGTAACAAACCTGAGCCAGTGTAAAAATAACCAATCAGGAAGATTGCACCCTGAAAATTAGTAAATATCCATCTATTAAATACATGTGCTGACAGCAAGCAGTGACAAAATATGCTGGATAAAGTAAATTGAGAAAACTACATATTGGGTTAAAAACAGGAGGGAAGAACAAGTAGCAAATGTCACAAATGCAGGATCTGTTTGATGCACGCATTGTACACCAAACAAACACATAGAAATACTGCACATTAAATCAAATGATATCAGACTATTTTGACATTTAGATATATATTTCAAAGAAAACATACCACAATAACAAGCCCAATAGACAGTAGGGGAGAGTTTTGAGATTTAGACTGGATAGATGCCACAAATGGTATACTGCCACCATCAGCTAACCGACGTGAAGGATTTACCGGCCTCCTTGACATGATAATGGCAATGACCCTTCAGACCTATCACAAGTTTTTGCAGCAAGCTCAGTTGTAGTGTTTCAAATAAATAAGTTTCTGATGCCAAGTTGTAACTAGTACAACTATAAGTGTCTGCTGCCTTAGTTGTTTTCAAAAGATAAATTTTTCTTAAGCTGAACAAGGAAAATTTAATATTAGTTGAGAAGTAAATCATAAGAACAGTACTACAATAAATGCTAAAAAAAATGCACATAGCATAGTCAGTTACTAATACAAGAGAGTGTATCTTTAAACTAGAATCTTGCGCTAATTCTAAGGAAATTCAAATGAAGTCAAAAACAGTTTTCTTGACAGTTTCCAACAGACCCAATGCAGTTAGCATAAGAAAACATAATACTCCGTGGTTCCAACACAGCAAAATTCGCCTAACAGTTCCCTCATATTCTTCATAGAAACCTTTATTTTGTTTTTTTAAGTTTTCACATCACTTTCAATAGAACACATAACATGGGAGGTTGTTATGCAATTTAACGAAGCAACCACTCATTTATTCCAAAAAAAGGTTAAATATTACTATTATTTTTATTATTAAAAAAAAAAAACTATGTTACTGAGAAAAGAACACTCTAAGCTTAAGCACAAAAACACAATATCTATTTGAGAACTCAAACCATCAAAGATCAACAATCAAAAGCAAATCGATCCAGAGGAACTAAACCCATGAAAAAGGGTTAAGCTATAACCAAGTACAAATACGAAAGAGATCGAATTGGGTAACTGATATACCTTTGAAGGAAGTAATAAACAAAAATGATAGAACTTGAGAATAAAAGTGTAATCTTTAGTACATAGAGTGCATGAAAAGCAAGTGGGTAAGCAAATGATGAAGAAAAAGGAAGAATAGATTGAAGTAACTAAGAAAAAGTAGAAAGAGATGTTACCTAAGAGTGTCAGTGATGAGAAATGAAAGGAGGTAGATCCCCTCACTCACTACTCAGATCTGTGCACTGTGTTCTTACTCTCAGCTGTGACTCAGAGAAACCACTGAATTTCCATTTCCATTTCCATTTAAGCATTAATATATTTTATTTTATTTTATTTTATTTTTGTATTTATTATTTATATGTCACTGTTGGGTTTGTTACTTATGCACTCACTAGCTTTACAAAATTTCAATTTATATTTTTAGTATAAGATTATGCTCTAGCTTACTTAGTTGGATCCTGTGGATAGGTTTAGATTAAGTGAATTGGATTATCTTGGATATAATTTAATATTTGGTTTCATGATTGATTTTCAGTTTAATTTATAAACTAGATGGGTTAAATTTGAGTTAAAAAATTAAATTTATTAAATAAATAAATGTAATTTATGTTATATTTAGTTCAACTTAATTAATTGATAAATCAATCTGATTATATCAAATAATATATTTATACTATTAAATTTAGGTAATTAATTTTATTGTATATAAAGTAAATAAGTAAATAAAAATACATAAAATTAATATTAATTAAAATCTGCTAACAAATTAAACTCAGCTATTAATAAATTCGAATCTAGTCTAGTTTAACTACTAACAGAAAGGAAAGATTCCTATTCAATCTAAATTGAATTGTGAATTAAATGTAAATCAAGTTAGAACGAAATTTCACTCGACACAGTTCAACTCATTTACGATATTAGAATTGGGTCATGCTATGCAAGTTGTAAAGGGGTTGGTTGACTCTACTGGTGCACGTTAGTCTAACTGGTATATTCAGCTATCATGCACAGCTGTAAATACTAGTTTTTTTTTTTTTTTTTAACACCATATTATTACAAGATATTTACCTAAAAACAGTGACTACTGTAGCCTGTAAACACCATTTTATTTCATGCCAAACTAATTTAAATTCAATTCATAGATTATTTAATAAATCCATATAAACTTTATGTTACGATAAAAAGTATATGCTACAAAATTGTATGATAGAGCATATTGTTAATATTTTCTATTTAGAAACATAGAGACACTAATAACCACGCATAGAACAATTGGCTTGCCGACAATGCAATTTGAATATGCTCATTAGGATGAAATTGAAAAATGGTTATTTGTACAATTGTACGTATATATTAAGTGAGATACGTATTGTATTTGAAAGTATATACACACACAACTTTCCTTAAATAGAATGACTTTAGTCCTTATCAATATTTATTACCATGACTCATGCCTCTTGACAATGTAGCATAGAACGATAATTTGGTTATTTATATTGAATTAATTTTTTTATTTGGATTGGTTTAATAGTTTTTTAAATTTATTGAATTTATTTTTATATGAATATTATAAGTAGAAAAACTCTTGTTTTATGCAATTACATACTAAGATTCTACAGATTGAAAAACACTAAAAAACTAAAATTCAAATTCAATATTACTATGGTACAATTTCATATGAATTAATCAACTCTTGCACCATGAAACATTTTAGTTTAAACATGTTTTTCAATAGAAAGAAACTTCTTTCTTAGGAAAAGGAAAACACTTAGAAAAGAAAGCAACACTTGGCCCTGTTTAGAAATTGCAATGTCCTGTTCATGATTCTCTTAGTGTTATCCGGAACAAGTAGTAGTGCGAATAACAGTTATTTACCAAAAGGGAACAGAAACAGAATAAGAATAAGAATCAGAGTGAAGAACAATTCTGATAAATGTGTTTGCATGAGTAGTAAAGGGCATTATCCAATGCGAAAACACATGGCATCATCTTCACTAAAGTGCCAAGTTTTGGTGGGTCCCTTGCATTTTAAGGTACAACTATTGATGATCATGATCTCGCACCGACCTAAGCAAATAGTGTTAGAAACTCAGAACAATACTAGCATAGATTTAGCAACACTGTCTTCATCCTAGAACAAACCGAAAACGCAATCTATTTATTATTTAACAAGAAAAAAAACCATTTTTTCAACGTAATTCAAACACCCTTTATAGCAATGGAGGTGTTGGACCTCTGCCACCTAGCTATTCTCTCTCTGACTATAGGATAGAAAAACAGGAACAACCATCAACAAGAAGGAGTAGAAAAAGAGGGTGTGTGTGGAGTGGTTTCAATTAATTTTCAATGGCGGTGGAGTATCACTGTTGTGGAACTCAGTTTATCATGCGCTTATTGATCATTGTGTTCCTTGTGTTATTTGCTGGATTGATGTCAGGGCTCACTTTAGGACTCATGTCCTTGAGTCTTGTTGATCTTGAGGTTCTTGCTAAGTCTGGCACTCCTCAAGATCGCAAGCATGCTGGTAAATTTCTCATCGGAATCAAAACATTGAGTTCCTGAGATTTCTGTTTTTGTTTAAAAAGTTTAAACCATCATCTACTATGGTTAGAGTTGAAAGGATTCTTCTTCAGCTTTTACCTTAATTGCTTTTTTATTTGGGAAAACATGTTAATTTGCTATAGCTGTGTAGCTTGTTGGTATTTGATGAATTCTAAAACTGAAATAAGGTTGCTTTGATCAACATGAATTTCTTGGATACATGTGCTATAAACTTTTTAACCATAGTTTTAGTCTTTCCATTCGCAAGCAAGCTAGCTACTCTCACACTGTGAATTACTTACTGAATTTCGAGTTGTTTGAACATTGATTTTGTCATCGCAGCGAAGATATTGCCTGTTGTGAAAAATCAACATTTGTTGCTTTGTACCCTTCTAATTTGCAATGCTGCAGCCATGGAGGTACAACTAAAATTCTGTTTTATGTTTTTAATCACATGGTTACATCAAAAGATTCAGCTAATATTACATATTGATATTGTTTTGGTCAGACACTTCCTATCTTTCTTGATAGTCTTGTTGTTGCGTGGGGTGCTATCCTGATTTCAGTAACTCTAATTCTTCTGTTTGGTGAGGTGAGAAAGTTAATTTTTTCCTCTTAAATAAAATACACACATATCAAGATTGAAAACTGAGGACTTTGGTTACTCTGAAAAATTTTCTGACATTTGTTTACTATTTTTGTGAAGATTATACCCCAATCAATTTGTTCTCGGTATGGTTTAGCAATTGGTGCATCAGTGGCTCCAGTTGTCCGTGTTCTTGTATGGATATGTTTTCCTGTGGCTTATCCAATTAGCAAGGTGACATACCATGATTATTAATTAGTATTTTTGAAGTTTTATTTGAGTGATCATGGATCTAATTTAATTCGTTAATTCTTGATTTTCTTTTCCTTACTGTCTTTTTTGCATTTATTTGGTGTTTCAGGTGTTGGACTATTTGCTTGGGCATAGACATGAAGCACTTTTCCGCAGAGCTGAGTTGAAAACGCTTTTAAATCTGCATGGCAACGAGGTTTGTATAAAAGAAACTATTTAGACGACTTAATATGGAAATAATTAGACACTCAATTAATATATACATGAATATGTTTTTGTAAAAGAGTTGGTTATATATTGTGAAAGAGAGTTAGATGATTAATTATATATTGAAAGAGAAGTGATTGATTAGTTATATATTGAAAGAGAATGGACTGAATTTAATTATATAGTGGAATTTGTTGCTTAATAAAGTTGATGAATAAAAGTTAGATCATATACTGAGTACATGCATTACACTTGATAAATATTTTTAACTTACTCATGAACACTCATTATGTTGATGCTGTTCCATGATGAATTGTGTGATATTAGGCTGGAAAAGGTGGAGAACTGACACATGATGAAACAACAATCATTGCTGGAGCACTTGAACTCTCTCACAAGACAGCCAGTGATGCAATGACTCCTATCACTGAAATATTTTCTATCGATATTAATTCAAAGCTTGACAAGTAATTAAGGATGCAATGCCACTCAAAATTCCATGATGCAAACTAGCTTTTGTATTTTATATTTTTATACAACATTTTTTCATCAATTTGAATGATTGTCATTAATCAGGGATTTGATGAATTTAATATTGGAGAAAGGGCATAGCAGAGTCCCTGTCTATTATGAGCAGCCTACAAATATTATTGGACTTATCTTGGTATGTGAATGATTTGTTATTTTTCTTTTAATCCATCAACATTGAAAAATCATTTTTTTTCTGTGAAAACTTGTAAAAACCACAAACATTTTTACATCAATTTCTATGAGCTTCAATCTGTCAATCTTCTTTCCAAGAGATTATTACAAAATTCTTATTATTGTACATTACATTTGCTTTAACTTTACTCATGCAAACTTCTTACTTTCAGGTCAAGAATTTATTGACAATTGACCCGGAAGAAGAAGAAGTACATGTGAAAAGTGTAACCATACGCAGAATTCCTAGGTATTTTGTTTATATATTTGCAGGTTTTATGGTTGATATATATATAAAAATTCTACTGAAATTGATGGCATTATGTTACCATAAATTCTTATCTAATAATGATGTATTAACAGTGTTCCAGAAACAATGCCACTATATGATATATTGAATGAGTTTCAAAAGGGCCATAGCCACATGGCTGTTGTTGTCAGACATTCTGACAAGACAGGGCAACAGTCTTTCAACAATAATGCTGATGGTAAGCATAATCCCAAATCAAGTTAAATTAAAAATAGTTTTAAAATAAGTGTTATTTTAAATTTTAATGGAATATTAATTATTATTTATATTCTTAATAATATTATTATGTTCTAACGTTCTCTATAAAGAAAATTATAAAATTAATTTTTGTAAAGTTAGTATTTCCTTTCATCTATTTATCACTGTAATTTTTATATAACATCCTTAATAACTTAAAAGTAAATGTCTAGCATAGCAAAAACTTTTAATATAAATTTGCTATATATATAATTTATTTATTTTTTTACTTTTGATCCATGTCTCTACAATGCCTTTGAAATAGACTCAGCAAGGTTTGTGAAGGTGGATATTGATGGTGAGAAGAATCCTCAAGAGAATAAGTTGAAAAGCAAGAGGTCAATCCAAAAGTTGAAAAGCTTTCCAAATACAAATAATTTGAATAAGGGTGGTTCCCGGGGTAGAAAATGGTCAAAAAATATTTACTCTGATATTTTGGAAATAGATGGAAATTCTCTTCCAAAACTGCTTGAAAAGGAAGAAGCTGTTGGGATAATTACCATGGAAGATGTCATTGAAGAACTTCTACAGGTACTAAATTAATTAATTACACACTCAACAATTTTATTTGCTCTTGAAATCTTGTTTTGACATCATATCAATATTTCTATGTAGGAGGAGATATTTGATGAGACTGATCATCATTTTGAACACTCTTGACAATGATCTTTGTGTATATGACTAGCTACATTAGTCCTTCTCATACTTGTTACCAATGGATAATTAGATTAGATAATAAAAATGTGATAAGGTGTTGTCACAGGGAGAACAGATAAATGTTCCATCAACAACAATTCATGTCGATTATTTCTTCTTAAATGTATATGTATATATATTAATATTTTTTTTTTTACATTTTGTGACATTTCTCGAAAAAAAAAATATTTATTAATGTGTATACATCAAATTTCTTTTTCTGTTATTTGTAGCGACATGAGTGTTTATTGCAAGGCAGTGGAGCATGCCAACAATGCAATTTGCTACCTACATAGGCTGCTTGTATTGATTTCATATGAGATATAATGTAGTCACATCCTCCATAATAATCTTACAGAAACTTTAGGAATATAATTTTTTAAACACATTTTTATATTTAAATTAATTGAAAAATATATAATTAGAAGTCATATTAGATAAATTGGGACAATCATAAAAAAACGGTTAATTTTAATAAATCGTAGTCAGAATATAATAAAGTGTGTTTTAAAAAAAATGTTAAAATATGTGTTTGTAACAATTTTTAATAATTGAAATAGAATGAATTATTGTCCAGCTTAAAATGCGCATTTTATAATAATTGAAAGAGTATGAATTATTGTCATCTAAACACTATTCATTGAGCATATATCCACTTAATGTTTGTGGCTGATCACGTATTTACCTATGATAATTTTATTGAATGGATTATAATTATATTATTTGATTAGAAATAATATTATGTATTAAAAAGATATTATGAAAAGTTAAAAAGAATTATATAAATTCTATATTTTAACTTCTATAATATTTATTTTAGAAAATCAATTTAATGAGATAAAAAATTAATTGAATAGTAAAATTAAAATAAAAAATAAAATTCTTCAAAAAAAAAATAAAAGGTATTTTCTCTTAAAAAAATTTAATCTGATATATTTATAATTAATTTTAAAGAAAATTAAGTAAAATAAATGAGATAAATATTAAAGAAGATTAAAAAAGAAAAGGAAAGATAAAAAAATTATCGAAGATAAATACAAATTTTAAAATCAACTATTTCACCGAGTTATTAACTATTTTTCCTTTAAAAAAATTTTATTAACTATTATTAGACAGTTTAATAATTTTATAATTTATGTGAACTACTTATGCGATAAAATTAATTATATTTATATGTATAAATAAGCACGTGTAATAATTGATAATCTTACGAAGATATATGGAACAATTTAAAAATTAAAAGTTGAATGCAACATAATTCAAACATTTCTCATGGATAAAAAGTGTGATTCATTCAAAAATAAAGATATGATTTATAACTTATAAGAAGTTACCACGTTTAATTTAACATAAGAAGCCCACAATAGCACATGGACAACATAGGCCAAGAATGAACAAAACACGTACAAAAATAAAAAATAAAACATTGTAGTGATCTTCGAAAAACACGTAGTAGCGTCTTTGGAAATCGGAATGTCTTAACTCTTGTTTGAACTCGTAGTGTTGCGCGCGAGTAACATTCATATATTTAACCGATGGGAAACAGAATCAGAATCATGAAATACCATTCCAAAGAACAATTCTTGTACTTGGACGGAAATCTTCAACACAGCTTTGGTGGGTCCCTCGTCTTCCAAGTTACATTATCGATGAACATAACCCAAACATTTAACATTTGACAACAAAAACAAAGAGGTGTGTGTGTGTGGTTTGTTTGAATGGCAGTGAAGTATAATTGCTGTGATGTGGAGTTTTCAAAACGCATATTGATAACAGTGATGCTTGTGATGTTTGCTGGATTGATGTCAGGACTCACTTTAGGACTCATGTCCTTGAGTCTTGTTGATCTTGAGGTTCTAGCTAAGTCTGGAACACCTCAGGATCGCAACAATGCCGGTAATTTCATCTCCTTGTATTATATAATTTGATTTTAGTTTCATGTCGTCTACACGATTGACAAAAAATTGTTTTAATTTGTCTATATGTAAGTAGCTCATTGTAAAACTTGTAAATACACAAAAAGACAATATATATTACCTCTGCATGTAAGCTTATGCAATTTATCGAACTAAATTATATCTTGAATTTCCTTTTTGTCTGTCTTCACCGTATTCTTCTTTTATTATTGTTCTTAACATAAACAACCTCAATAAGAATTCCTTCCTCTCTAAATTGTTTAAAAGAAGAGGTCCATTTAAGTAAATTTCTCTGAAAAATACTTTTATATAAAAAAAAATTTTAAAAAAAATCCAACTCTAATCAACTTTGAAATTAGTTTCTCGTTAGTTGATATGTGAAGAAATTTTCAGTTTAACTTTTTAGGTGAATAAATTTCATTTTTTCTTTAAGGAAAAACACTTAAACATATTCTAAATCATGTATTGAGCAGATTTAGATTGTTGAAACAATTATAGGCTCTTGCTCTTAGGATAAACTTCTCTATAAATACTTACAAAGGAAAGAGACAAGAGAGTAAAATGAATTAAGTTTCTTGTATTGGCTATAAGCTAAAATCAACTTATGCAGTTCAGCTTTTTGTGATTACAGCAAAGATATTTCCTGTTTGTAGAAATGGGAATTAGTCCCACATTGGCTATGCAATGGGAATTAGTCCCACATTGCTTAGATTAGAAGATTGGGAAGGGTCCTTAGCCTATAAAAGGAACCCTTCCCCCTTAGTTTCAAATCATTCCAAAGTTTGCATATTTCTCTCATAGTGAAATATTTGTAGTGGAGTCCGAGGATGTAGGTAAAATTGGCCGAACCTCGTTAAATACTTTGTAGTCTCTTTCTTGGTTTATTTTCAATTTGTTCTTTATTATTATCAGCCATTGTTGAATTTGTTATTTAGTTCTATTTGCGCAACAATTGGTATCAGAGCTTTGGTTGCGATTTCTCTTGAAATTTAAGTATGCTCTGTGGTTGCGGTTTTAACTGATCTTCCACATCAGAAAAAATTTCTTGAGATTTTTTTTGTTGGTGACAAAATTGCTAGTAGTATATTGTCTAAATTAAGTGCATAGGAAAGTTCTGTCTAAGGAGACTGGGTATTAAGTGGGACCGTTTGTGACCCCTCCGGCCTTTCCTGGGAATATTCCTGGTGCATTTTTTGAGGGATAAATTACTAGTAATTTTTTCACTGTAGAGCTAAAATGGCTGATAATAATGAGGAGACTCGGAAATCCACATTTTCCACTACATCAACTTCGGCAGCTTCTTCGTCGTCAATTTTGACGAGATTTGCTGCGCCAAATGCAAGATTTGCGGTGGAGATTTTTGACGGTACGGGTCATTTCGGAATGTGGCAAGGTGAAGTTCTAGACGCGCTTTTCCAGCAAGGTCTAGATATTGCCATCGAAGAGGAGAAACCAGAAGAAATTGAAGAAAAAGAATGGAAGACTATCAACCGGTTGGCATGTGGCACTATTCGATCATGTCTTTCTAGAGAGCAGAAATATTCATTCTCAAAGGAAACTTCTGCAAGCAAGCTGTGGAAGGCATTGGAGGATAAATTCCTGAAGAAGAGTGGCCAGAATAAGCTTCTGATGAAGAAAAGATTGTTCCGGTTCGATTATCAACCAGGAACTACTATGAATGAACATATCACAATGTTCAATCAGTTAGTAGCAGACCTGTTGAACCTCGATGTAAAATTTGATGACGAGGATTTGGCTTTGATGTTGCTATCATCTCTTCCTGATGAATTTGAACATTTGGAGACTACATTACTTCACGGGAAGGAAAATGTGTCGTTAGAAGCTGTTTGTTCTGCTTTATATAGTCATGAACTGAGAAAGCAGGATAAGATGAAAACCAAATCTGCGACTGCAGAGGAGGCACTGATGGCAAGAGGACGTCAACAAAGTCAATCAAAGGGAAGGAGAGGAAGATCAAAGTCAAAAAGTAGAGTTGCAAAAGATGAGTGTGCTTTCTGTCATGAGAAAGGACACTGGAAGAAAGACTGCCCAAAGTTGAAGAAGAAAGGTAGTACTCCGCAAAATGCAAATGTTGCTGAAGGTAGAAGTGATGTTGAATCAGATATTTCTCTGGTGGTTTTACCTTCAACGTCGCATCCAGATGAGTGGATTCTGGATTCAGGTTGTACCTATCACATGTGTCCCATCCTGAGTGGTTCTTCGAATTTCAAGAACTTGATGGCGGGGTTGTATACATGGACAATAATAACTCATGTAAAACAACGGGATAGGTTCAATCAAATTGATGAACCATGATGGATCCACCGAATATTGAGAAACGTCGTTCGTGCCAAAGTTGAAGAAGAATCTCATCTCATTGGGGGCCTTAGAATCTAATGGCCTAGTTATAACAATGCGAGATGGAATGCTTAAAGCAACTTCAGGAGCACTAGTGATGTTGAAAGGCGTGAGGAAGAATAATTTGTATTACTATCAAGGTAATACGGTAATAGGGGAGAGTAAACCGCAACTTCAAGTACCAAGAAGGATGCGAGAGGCAACGAAAAACGTGGCACATGCGATTGGGACATGCGGGTGAAAAATCCTTGCAATTACTCGCCAAACAAGGATTATTGAAAGGAACAAAAGCTTGCAAGTTGGAATTTTGTGAGCATTGTGTCATGGGAAAACAACGAAAGGTGAAATTTGGCACCGCTATCCACAATACTAAAGGTATTTTGGATTATGTACACTCGATGTATGGGGACCGACCCAAGACTCCGTCACTTGGAGGTAGGCATTATTTTGTCACTTTCGTTGATGATTTTTCTAGAAGAGTGTGGGTGTATACCATGAAGACCAAGGATGAAGTGTTTGGCATTTTTCTTAAGTGGAAAGTCAAAGTTGAAAATCGGACGGGGAAGGAAGATTAAAATTCTCCGAACGACAATGGTGGAGAATATAAGAGTGATCCATTCCTGGAGGTTTGCCAAAAATCGGCATTGTGCGACACTTCACGGAAGACATACACCACAACAAACGGGGTGGCGAACGCATGAACAGGACACTTGTTGAGAAAGTTCGTTGTATCTTGTCTAATCTTGAGCTAGGCGAGAAAATTTTGAAATTTGAGGCTGTGACATACGCTCAACATCTCGTCAATCGTTTGCCATCATCTGCTCTAAATGGAAAAACTCCTTTGGAGGTATGGTCAGGAAAACCTATTACAGACTATGATACTTTGCGCATCTTTGGTTCTACTGCATATTATCATGTGAATGAATCAAAATTGGATCCACGAGCAAAGAAGGCCTTATTTATGGGGTTCAATGCTGGGGTTAAAGGATACCGTTTGTGGTGTCTAGAAGCAAAGAAAACAATTGTCAGTAGAGATGTTACCTTTGATGAATCTGCTTTATTGAAGAAAGTAGATCTAAAAGGGACAGATGACACTCTACAACATGAGAAGAATACTCCGAAGCAGGTGGAGTTTGAGCAGACAGTGGTGTTTCCTGAAAATAACACAAGTGAAGACTCTCTAATAGAAGAAGAAGAGTCTGATGAAGGAGAGGTTTCTACCCAAGAACCTCCACAGCAATCAGAGCCAATTGCCATTCGAAGGGAAAGAAGAGAGATACAAAAACCTGCTCGTTTCAAAGACATGGTAGCATATGCACTTCCAGTTGTTGATGATGTTCCAACCACCTACACAGAAGCCATCCATAGCACAGAAAGTGATAGATGGGCAAGTGCGTTGGAAGAAGAAATGCAATCTCTCGAGAAGAACAAGACGTGGAAGTTGACACAATTACCAAAGGGTAAGAAGGCAATTGGATGCAAATGGGTATTTGCAAAGAAAGAAAGATCTCCTGACAAGAAAAACATTCGTTACAAGGCAAGGTTGGTAGCTAAAGGCTATGCTCAGATGGAAGGAATAGACTACAACGAAGTTTTCTCTCCAGTAGTGAAACATTCATCCATCAGAATCTTGTTGGCCTTGGTAACTCAGCTGGATTTGGAACTAGTTCAACTTGATGTAAAAACTGCATTTTTACATGGAGATTTGGAGGAGGAGATTTACATGACTCGACGGAAGGGTTCAAGGTTGCTTTGAAAAGAAAATATGGTATGTAAACTTGAAAAATCATTGTACGGATTGAAGCAATCTCCAAGACAGTGGTACAAGCGATTTGACAAGTTTATGTTGGGGCAAAAGTACACAAGAAGTAAATACGATCATTGTGTGTATTTACGCAAGCTACAAGATGGATCTTTTATCTATCTTCTTCTTTATGTTGATGATATGCTGATAGCTGCGAAAAACTCTGAAGAGATTAACAAATTGAAAACTCAACTGAAGCAAGAATTTGAGATGAAAGACTTAGGGGAAGCTAAGAAGATTCTCGGCATGGAGATAAATAGAGACAGACGATTGGGGCAACTTAGTCTAACTCAGAAACAATATCTGAGAAAAGTGCTACAACGTTTTGGCATGAATGACAAGTCAAAACCTGTAAGTACTCCGCTTGCTCCTCATATGAAACTTAGTGCTAATTTATCTCCCAAGAATGATGCTGAACGAGAATATATGAAAAAGGTTCCTTATGCAAATGTTGTTGGTAGCTTGATGTATGCTATGGTGTGTACGAGACCCGACATTTCACAAGCGATTGGGGTTGTGAGCGGTATATGCATGATCCTGGTAAAGGACATTGGCAAGCTGTCAAATGGATTCTACGGTATATTCAGAACACCGTGGATGTTGGGTTGTTATTTAAGCAGGATAAAAGGATAGGTTTACATGTAGTTGGATATTGTGATTCCGACTATGCTGGAGATATGGACAAACGAAGATCAACTACCGGTTATGTGTTTACACTTGCAAAGGCACCTGAGTTGGAAGTCTACTTTGCGCATCAACGATCGCTTTGTCGACTACGAAGCGAAATATATGGTCATACGAGAGGCTAGGTTAAAAGAGGCTATTTGGCTTCAAAGATTACTTGGAAGACTTGGGAGTTAGTCGAGACATGTCAAAGTGCATTGTGACGATCGAGTGCTATTTGTTTAGCAAAGAACCAAGTCTATCACTCTCGCACGAAGCATATAGATGTCCGATATCATTTCGTAAGGGAAATTCTGGAAGAAGGTGAAATACTACTTCAGAAGATCCAAACAGCTGAAAATCCTGCAGATATGATGACCAAGATAGTTACATCGATCAAATTTCAACATTGTATGAATTTGATCAATATTGTGAAGATTGCAGATGGATAGTACCATAGGTACATTTGAAGACAATACTAGAGATAGTATTATTATGAGAGAAAAATTTGTAACTTCTGGGACTTAATTCCCAAGGTGGAGATTTGTAGAAATGGGAATTAGTCCCACATTGGCTATGCAATGGGAATTAGTCCCACATTGCTTAGATTAGAAGATTGGGAAGGGTCCTTAGCCTATAAAAGGAACCCTTCCCCCTTAGTTTCAAATCATTCCAAAGTTTGCATATTTCTCTCATAGTGAAATATTTGTAGTGGAGTCCGAGGATGTAGGTAAAATTGGCCGAACCTCGTTAAATACTTTGTAGTCTCTTTCTTGGTTTATTTTCAATTTGTTCTTTATTATTATCAGCCATTGTTGAATTTGTTATTTAGTTCTATTTGCGCAACACTGTTGTCAGGAATCAACATTTATTGCTTTGCACCCTCCTAATTTGCAATGCAATAGCGATGGAGGTACAACTAAATCATATGTTAGTGTGTACTTAATCCATGGATATACTCAAAGATTGATCTGGGCATTATTGGATAATGGTGTTGCTTTTGTCAGGCACTTCCAGTTTTTCTGGAGAGTCTTGTTGTTTGGTGGGGTGCTATTCTGATTTCAGTGACATTAATTCTTCTGTTTGGTGAGGTCAGAAAATTACTCTTTTCTCACACATACGTTAAATCAAATGCATCCATGTCACAGGTTAAAAACTGAGACACTACATATCTCTTTTGAAACAAAGTGATTGGGAAAGTCAGATACGTCTTCAACAATGATTCTTTCAGAAATCTCGAAGTTGTGTTGAAATCCCAAGTCGGGTTAGAGAAAAGATATAAGTGGAATATAAATCTCATTTTATAAATCAATTTGTAAAGTTAAATTAGGTACATAACACACGTTTATAACATAATATAAAGTCTATTACAAGGTTAATGAAAATGTTGGGTCACCCGTTGTTGGTTCGATATTGGACTATCAGTAGTTTGTAAAACAAAATTATTAATTGCTAGTTTTTGTTTCCAATCTTTAATGATATCTGTTTATTATTTTTGTGAAGATTATACCTCAATCAATTTGTTCTCGGTATGGTTTAGCAATTGGTGCAACAGTGGCTCCAGTTGTCCGTCTTCTTATATGGATTTGTTTCCCTGTGGCTTATCCAATAAGCAAGGTGACATACACTGAACAGAAATTTTGTTAATAAGTATTTTTCCGGTTTTATTTGAGTAAATATGGACCCAATTTAATACGTTAATTGTTGATTTCCTTTTTCATTTGTTTGGTGGTCCAGTTGTTGGACTTTTTGCTGGGGCACCGAGACAGATCCCTTTATCGCAGAGCTGAGTTGAAAACACTTGTAAATCTGCATTGCAATGAGGTGTGTATGAGAGTTACATATTGTATTATTGGATTAAAACAATGTGAATAATGTATTATTCAATGGTCTTCATTTATTTCATTAGAATGCTACAATACACAATGTATTATTTAGTGGTCTTCATTTATTTCATTAGAATGCTACAATACATTACCTGTGATTGCAATTTTACTTCAGAGACAACTGCAATATGCAGTTAAATAACCAACTCTCTCATAAAATATATACGTATTTCTCATCGAATATTTTTCCTACTCTTTGTTTTTCAATGTGAATAATGTCACTGAGAGTTATCACCTTCTCTTCAAGTTTTTTAGACTCCATTTGAAAACTTATATTTCCTTAGACACTCATGATGATTTGTATTAGGCTGGAAAAGGTGGGGAATTGACACATCATGAAACAACAATCATTGCTGGAGCACTTGAACTTGCTGAGAAGAAAGCCAGTGATGCCATGACTCCCATAACCGATATATTTTGTATTGATATTAATTCAAAGCTTGACAGGTAAGGAGATTGCTTTTGTACTTTTTACAATTTCCCTATAATTTTGATTTTTAACTGAGTCAAATGTCATCGTGTAATCTGTTACCGACCTCATCATCAAGGGTTATTATTAAGCAGGTATTTGATGAATCTGATTTTGGAAAGTGGTCATAGCAGAATCCCTGTCTATTATGAGCAGCCTACAAATATAATTGGACTTATCCTGGTATGTATATGGTCTGTTATTTTTCTTTAATCCTTCAATCCTGGTATGTTAATTGTGTTTATCTGTTTGACAAAACCTATCTCACTAGAACTTCACATGCCCTCAGGCACCATTTTCATGACACGCCAAAACAGACGAGTTTCCTCCTAAAAATCATTCCAATCTGATCCCAAAACACGAGTCCCCATTTAAAAATTTAAACTTTTGGGATATTTAGCTTTTGATACCTCATAAGAGAGTTTCAGGAAATTGATCAACCTAGTACAGAACTTAAGTTGATTGTACATTACACTTGCTTTAACATGTAAGGATGAAATAATCTTCTTACTTTCAGATCAAGAATTTATTGACTATTGACCCAGAAGAGGAAGCACCTGTGAAAAGTGTGACTTTACGCAGAATTCCTAGGTATTTTTTTATGTTTTGCATGTTAATGATGATATATTGTAACCATGAAACTAATGGCATTGTATTACTAAAGATTCATATCTAAAAAAATACATAAATTACCAGGGTTCTAGAAATAATGCCACTGTATGATATATTGAATGAGTTTCAAAAAGGTCATAGCCACATGGCTGTTGTTGTCAGACATTCTGATAAGACAGGGCAACAATCTTCCAACAATAATGCCTATGGTAAGCACATGCTGTAATCAAGTTAAAGTATTTATCTTTAGCCAACATTTTATCTAGTTTCTCTTCAAAACTAAAAACTTCTTTAAAATAATGTCTGTGAGATAGACTCAACAAGAGATGTGAAGGTGGATATAGATGTTGAGAAACCTCCCCGAGAGAAAATTTTGAAAACCAAGAAGCCATTCCATAAATGGAAAGCTTTTACGAACTCAAATAATTCCAAGAGGGGTGGTCCTCAGAGCAGAAAATGGTCAGAGAAAATGTACTCAGATATTTTGGAAATAGAAGGAAATTTACTTCCAAAGCTACCCGAAAAAGAAGCTGTTGGAATAATTACAATGGAAGATGTCATCGAAGAACTGCTACAGGTACTAAATTAAAGACATTCTGATCAATTCTATTTGCTCTTGAAATATTGTATTGACATCAATATTGCTGTGTAGGAGGAGATCTTTGATGAGACAGATCATGATTTTGAAGACTCGTGGCAATGATCTTTCCTTAAGACTAACCAGCTGTGTTTCATATACTTATATAGATATATTGGTGTTTAGATTCCTACATAGATTAGATTAGATGATCAGGATAGCTGATTGGGATGGTGAAAGCTATGGTTATTACGTTCACATCAAACTTCAAAGTACATAACTAAAGGATTTGGCTCCTCTTAACAGTAGATTTTACAAGTGTAAAATTGTAATTATTAATTGAAAATTAAGAATTAAGATATTAATAACTTATAATTTATAAAACATATGCATGTATTTTGTCAGTTTCAATGATTGAGTTTCTATCTGTTAACCATAGCTTCAAATTTTGAGGTACATGATGTGCTTTTCATTACTTTTTTGTCTTCTTTTTCTCATCCAATGAGGCATGCCAGCAACAAAATGTGAGGGCAGAGTTTGGTTCTGTATCTAAAGGTCCAAGTTAATGTAAATTCACGTTAAATTTCATAGGCAATGCAAATGCACAAGTAGCTATTAGTTGCTTCAAGATGACTAACGCACATCAAAAGTTGTGTTGCCAATCCAAAAACACAGTTAATTGCCCAAAACAAGCTAATGAAGGTGAAAGGTCGCGACAAGCAACTGGTGTTGAAGGATTAGGAAACCTGACCGACCGCAAGAGATACTACACCCCTAGTTGAAGTTTATTATGAGTAAATTTTTACGTGAGTAAATAACTAGCTTAAACTTTAGAGTTGGTCACTAGGGCAAATATTTTGATCTGGGACTTCTAGTCTTCTATTGACATAAAGATATTCTCCCAACAAGACAAGTCAATTGACTATCAATAATTACTTTTGCATCCAAACACCAAACTAGCTGTATTTGCATTTGATGTTACAGAAAATTATCTTTACAAAGTACAGACATGAGTTTCATCCAAATTGCCTGTATCCGCTAGTTATAACCTTCATACGAGAAAATCAGGTTAAAGAAGAGCCTTAGTGATGATGTTTACTTCTTTTCTCCTCCCTCTTCTTTTTCTTATGCTTAGATTTATCTTTGGAGGACTTGCGCTTCTTAGAATGCTCCTTGTCAGAGCTCCTAGAGTGAGATTTTTTAGTTTTTTTCCGCCTTTCTTCATGAAGCTCCTCCTCCTCAGTAGATTCGTATGATCTCAATGACAAAGGCTTCTCTGGGCCGTAAACAATGCGACGTTTCCTTACATCGGGACTAGTACTAGGTTCCCCATCTGAATGAGGAAGGTAAGGTCCAGTCTCATCCATCCTTGGACCAACAGCACCTCTGCCTCGCTTGGTCCTGCACCAAAATAGAACTTCTTCAGATTTAAAATAATGAAGGAGAATGTGAGATATTACAACTTACAAGAAAACATGCATGCGCATAAAACAATAGAGGGCATAAAAGAGACATAATACCTAGAATGCAGAAACTCCTCAAGCTCTTCATCCTTTAAACCTTCCACACCATGCTCATATTCTCTTTCACTTGAGCATGAAGTATAGGCACTAGTGCTTTTATCCACTACAGCATGTCTTCCTGGGCTTCTTGACAAGTTGCTATCCCTGTGGCTTCTGTCACCATTGATTTTATCTTTTGATGTGTCTTTAACCTGTTTATCCAGCTCATATTCTCTTTTACTTGAGCATGATGCAGAGGTTTTAGTATCAATACCAGCATGTCTTCCAGTGCCTCTTGATGAGTAATCATCCCTATGGCTTCTGTCTCTACTGCTTTTGTCAATTGATTTTTCTTTAACCCGTTTATCCAGCTCCACTTCTTTTTGCCGCAATCGCCACATCTCATTCACCTCTACAGCTCGATTTGCTGGTATAAAACACCAAAAGAAATTCAATATAATTAATAATAAACCATTAGCTCAACATACAAACATCATATTTAGTGTACAACATTGACAAACAGAGGAAGATGGTCATTTGCCAGTCACAGACACTAAAGAAATGAAGTTAAATCTCAATATTTGACTTGGGTGAATAAGTCATGAGTGTCATTCAGTAACAATTGTGTTTAGCATGTAACCACTTGCACTTGAGTCATATGGGTTCATTATATTCCAAAAGTAACATCATGATAAATGTCAGTCAACAGAAGCTGACAGAGAACACATAGACAGCTACCATACGGTAATTACTTAATTACACCACACCATAAGAATGACTGCAGGAGAATTTGAATCTGCAGACTTAAAAGCTAGCATTCAATACCAATTATCAACTCCAAAATTTCCCAACTAAGACACTAGGCAAACATGAAATTTGCATTCACAACGACTCAACAGGGAGACACAAGACCAGACCACTATACTATGCTCATAAAAGTGTTTGCCATATTCCTCTTTCTCCAATTGTATTTCTCAGTGACCAAACAGCCTCTAGCATATTCAATGTTCTCCACATAACCTAACACTAGCCTCTCAAGTTTGTGGTAATCTATCATTCTAATTTCTTTCATCTTCTAAAAATAGCATATTAAAGAATATTTATTAGGAATAAAAAATTTATACCCCCCCTCTCTACCTTTCCTTCCAAAAATACCCTAAATGTCTCTAATACATCTGTGTCTCCAATTCCCAGACAAGACATAGGTACCCAATAGCAACAGTAAATTGTTTCAAACTCATAGGTATAGCCAGCATTCACAAAAAAGATCAATTAAAAGACAGGACTATTAATACAATCATCCAACAGTGAAACCGTAATATAAATATTAATTCCTAATTCCAACACAAATGACAAAACTTTCGCCTGAGCACAGCCATAAGACAATATCAAGCAACAGTAATGAAGCTCTATATAATAAGTGACTGAAAACAAACTAACCTTGTTGTACTCCACGTACAGTAGCAGTGAGGAAACGTGAATTTGGCCGAGTCCGTATATTAGGCTTACGAAGATAAGCCAGAACACCTTCCTTCTCAGACTGCCGTCGTAATTCTGCTGCTTCCCTCATAAGCATAGCAGCTAATCGGTTTTCAGTCTCCAAATCCATTTGAGTGACTGACCATATTAACCAAATGCAAAAGAACAAAAGGAATGAGATTTTAATTGAATGAATAGCATAAACAAAAGTAATGACACAACAAAACTCCAGGATGCTATGCTGTGTTTTGTAACGGGAAGGAGAAAAGGGCCAAAAGAGCAGAAAAAAGCCAGAAACAACTATAATGTAACATATTACTGAGATTGTTAAGTTCCCAACGCCCTCTCAATACAAAATATTAATCATAGAACCTAGAATCTTCTGGTTAGTACCTCAAACACAATTAACTCTTTTTTACTCAGCTGTTTGTTCTTGTTTAATCAAAAAAACCCTGCAAAATCTTTCTCCATTTCAAATTGAATCCCAAATTCTCAATGACATTGGATCCCTCAAATTCAAAAAAGTGTTGTCTATCTCATCTCACCAAAGCAAAGCTATCTACATGATGGTTTTCAATATAATGAGGTTCCAACTATTTTGATCATCCAAACACAATGGGGTTCAAATCAAATAACAAAAAGGAATAAACCTGGATATACTCGCTACCATCCCCACATAACAGCAATTAATTGGATATCATAATTTTTATAAACCCTAGAATTCCACAATCTCATGAACTGGTTCCAAGCTATGAATAAAGGGTGGAAATTTCAACCAAAGACATGTAAAACTATAATAAAATTTTAAAAAAAAATTGCAGAAAAAAAGAATCAGAGAGCAAATAGAGTACCAAAGTCGAAAGCTTCACAAACTCAAATAGTTGGAGCGCAAATATGAAACGCGAATTGGGGAAAAAAATCGGCAGAAAAACGGTGGATATATATGTAGTTCAAGTTGGAATATGAAACGCACGCGTTTTTGAAGGAGAGGATCTTCTGTTCTCCTTGTCCAGCATAGAAACAATGGAAGGGAAAGGGAATTTCTTTTCTTCAAGGATATCCAACGGTTCAAATCGTTCCAGCAAAGAGAGCCGTTAGATTCACTAAATGGGTCTAATTAAAACCAAAGCCCACCACCTTAATGGGTTCGGTTCCAGCCCGTTAAAGGAAAGATTTAAGGATATCATCTACAAGACTACAACTCAAAAAAAAAAAAAAAATTGAATATTATTACACTAGTTGCATTAAAAACGTAGTTTATGATGAAGAGTTTTAATCAAACACTTCAATATAATCTTACCTTTGATATATTTTATTTTTAAGTATAATTTCACTACAAAATTGTCATTTTGTGTTATAGACTTAAGTGATAAATACACTTATAATACTAAAAATATTGTCTGCAATAAATGGTTTAGAGTAAATTATTTATTCATAAAAAAATATTTCTAAACTTAGCTTTTCTATATATTTTTTATATTTAAATAATCATTCATTATAAGTAATAATTAGTATATTACACTTTCATAAATCTTCACGTCTTTAAAGGAATCTAATGGCGGGTAAGTGGGTAATATAAGTTCATGTTTGGCGACATTGAGATCAAATTAAAATGAATTGTAAAATAAATTATTTTATTTTATTTTATTTTGTGAAAATAAATTGATTTTGGGCCTTTTTATAAATTAAATTTTTATATATACACTGGTTTTTATTTATGAAAAATTTAATGATAAAAATATTAATTCATTTTGTTTTATTTTTTTTCTGTAAAATTTACTATAAGTTAATTTTAATTTATTTTATTTTTTAAAGTTTTATTCATAAATATTTATTAACAAGTTTATCTATACACAAGTCAAAGTTGAGTGTTACTTACCCATGATTTATTGTCCCCATACATTTTCTCCACTTAAAGTCAAAGTCTTCCATTTCCTAAAGAGTCCAATTATTTCTTTTCTAAGTTACTCAACAGTCAATACGCATATTTGTAGTCTCTACATTTTTTGTGGCCATTATGACCAATGCTTCATTCATTTATCACATACACAATGACATTCTTTTACATCATAGTATTATTTGACCGTTTTAAGTGATAAATCATAGTCAATGAGATATAGTAACAGTCAAAAAGCACTGACTTGTTACTAAAGACACAAGCATAACATTTACAAAATATATTATTGCACACGCACAAAACATGGAGCATTCTGCACCAAAAATTCACCTCTAGGTTCTTTTATTCCTTTTGGTTGGACTAATCACAGTTACAAAGAATGAGTGCACAGCTAGTTTCCTTCCAAGATATGTATATTTTAACTATGCAAATTGGCAGGAGGTGTTCTGTAATATGCTGGCACAGTAGCTGGGAAGAACATTTGTCTAATTCCTTCAGCCTTGATAATTGGGAAAATGATAGCAGAGGCACCCTGAAATGTCAAGAACGAAATTATTCAATTAAATCACTGTCAACTAATATTTTGGGAATAGTTCTTGTGTTGACCACAATTTACCGTTTCAATTAAATAAAAAGTCAAGAAATAATAAATTAAGAACAAATAATGTATATTGTACTGCCGGACCCACACAACGTAATGACTTATCATGGCAGATCTTGTCACACCTATCAGGTGATCACTCGAGACAGGACATATAACTACGAGATCATGCCTCATTATCACTCGAGACAGGACATATAACTACGAGATCATGCCTCATTATCACTCGAGACAGGACATATAACTACGAGACCATGCCTCATTATGCATATATCCTACCACGAGACATGACATGTAATTACGAGGTCATGCTTCATTATGCATATATCTTACCACTACTTCAACACGACCAGCTTGAAGGTAAAGTCAATTTATAGCTTAATGCTGATAGTTGGTTTCATGTCTCATTATGCATATATCCTACCACTACTTCAACACGACTAGCTTGAAGGTAAAGTTTGTTTATCAGCTTAATGCTGATAGTTGGTTACATCTACTCTGTTTAAATTAGGAAAACATGATATTATCATCTCTATCAGTCTGTATATCCTCAAGAAATATCTTTAACTTAAATTTGAACTATCTTTCTCCTCTATATAATATTACTGTCTAAGTCATCGAATATACACTAACTTGAGCGTTAGAGTGTCTCATGTACACTCCCCGTCTTGGAGAGGTTAACTAGTCAAGCATATCGTAACACTTTCCATACAGAATCAAGCCAACGTTCCTAAGTGACGACAAACAATGTTCTTGCCAGACGCCAGTAATTAAGAACACATACAATTTTTTATCATGTAATCAAATTATTTATTACAAGGGTAAAAGATCAATTCTAATTGGTTTACACTAATGATCTATTAAACTTCTTTTTAACTATTCTAACATTATCAGCTTTTGTGGTGTTTCAAACCATTCTAATACTCATGCAAGTATTGTTCACGACTTGTTGTGAAGTTTCAACAAAGATTATGATTGATATATGAAACATTATGTGTGTAAATAAATGCAAAAAGTACTCACGGAAATTAATCTAGCTCCAATCCACATGCGTCTTGGAGAAGGGAATGGTATGAGTAAGCGACCAACACCATATATAGCCACAGCAAAGAAATGAAGAACCAAACTCAATGGACGAGGATTTAGACCAGAGAGTAGAGCTATTGGTCCATCTGAGAAAACACCTCCAAGGCTCAAATAATCAAAACATGCTTGGCGCATTTCCTTACTAGCTGGGTCACTAGATGCACAAAATACCTTGTATAATGCCCCCGCTAATGTGTTTATTGTAGATGCCACTGGCTGCAACACACAATCATGGACCACCTATTAAATTTCCTCAAACATATACTAATGATACTAATAAAACATAGACAGTTTATTAGATTAAAATTAAAGGTAAATTTATCATTTTGATTCTTGGAAATGTAAGAATCTAACAATGTAGTCCCTGAAAGATTAAAAAGTAGTAAAATAATCTCATTGAGTTATATGTGTATTAAGTTATTAACCTTGCGTAGGGTGTAGAATGATTCAAGATATTTGCAAAGAGCAGAAGCATCATGCAGATCATGCAGAGGTCTAAGAAGGTTTCTTAGCAAAACAATGTCAGACATAGCCACAGTCATTCCTCCTCCAGTTAAAGGGTGACGCATATTGAAGGCATCTCCCATTAGAAGAGCACCAGGTGTAGGATAAGGAGATGCAGGCATGCTTCTGTTTGGCATGCTTCTTATGTTTCCTTTATCAACTGCAGCTATAAAAGAAGCACGCAACTCCTGAGGAACCTGAAACACACAATTTTTTTGTCATTTATTGAACAACATGTTCGTTCCTTGTTTTCAAAGACCAAGTGTTATGCAACTAGCTTTTATTCTACTACTTTACTTCGTAGCTAACTGAAATACGGAGTCAATCAATCAACTCACTCGTATAATATATATAATATATATATACGTATTTCTCTCTTTTCACATTTTATAACTAGTTATCTAGTTGTTTGCGTATTGCAGATGTCTACCAAATATTTTTCTTTATTCTACAGTCACAAGAATTGTCTCAGTTTGATTTCCTTGGAAAATAAGAATATTCTGTTTCAACAATAAACCAAACACACCCATTTGTACCTGAGGAGCTACAACTGTTTTCAAATAATGGGCCATGTCACCATTGCCAAGGGAAGGTAACTTTTGGCCAGGAACATCAACCAAACACCGAATTTCAGTGCTACTTATGGGATAGAACAAAATGGGAGAAGGATCACCCAAGATAACGTGTCCGTGGTTTGCATGTGGAAGATTGCAATTCTCTAAGACCAGACCAACAAAATGAGATGGTACATCAACCTGCATGCATAAATAGACCCATTAAAATGAACAACTTGAGATGATTATAAGACAAATAGAAAAAGGTTAAATGTCAGAATTTTCTCAAAATTAATTTTAGTCCTTATATTTTAAAATGTATCAAATCTTGACCAGTACTAGAGAGAAAAGTAGCATCTTTACCTGTGGGTTGCAAAGAGAACGTCTCAAATTGGAAAAACAGCCATCACATACTATGGTGAGTGGAGCCTTAGCTGTGAGCTCTTGTCCACTCTTGGTTTTGTAGTGTACCCCTTTGATGGTTCCATTTTCTTCTAGTAGAGATATCACAGTTCCTTGTTCTAATTTCACACTGCACAAAATTTGGAACAATATAAGAGAATGTAAAGGAAAGAAAGGATTTAACAAAAAAAATTCCTTTTCAATTGAACTTCATATAATAATTTAAAAAAAAATCCTTTTCAGAAACTTCTTTTCATTTTTGGGTGAAAGCTAGTACTTTGGAAGAGATGAAGCCTTTTCTCTCATTCTCTGTATGAAACGGCCATTATGGAAGCTTCTTCCAGACACATCAGAGGCAAATTTTTCCAAGGGATAAGAAAGCTTGGTATTTTTCCCATCCTTGTAAAGAGCATAGCCAAAGACTTTTTGAGCATCAATTTCATCCACACAATCTGCAACAACTCAAAACATCATCTATTAAGACCCTTAAATTTTGATCACCAGAGGCAGAGGAGTTAACACCTAAGAATCAATACTTGAATTCTCACACAATCTTCTATGTATCTACTTAGTCATATGTGACACATTAATTACTTTCTTGCTTACCTTCGAGACCTAATTCAATTAACTTGAGATAACCCCCAGGTTGTAGCAATTCCCCCACAATCCTGTCTGGTTCCTTCAAGTCCCTTTCAATAACATGCACTCTCCTTCCATCCTGAAACAATAATCATAGAGCAACATCATTGATCATTTTAGAACAATAAACATGTGATTCATTCTGTAAAAATCTTTTAGAACATCCCAAAAATTACTTACAGCTTATATATAACTCAAAATCTGAATCTAGTTGGTCCAAGAACAGATCATGGAAAGGAAGAAATACTAGACCTTACACAACCTTTTAACTTTTTTATGTTTTTGTCTGATTGCAACAGAAATATGTCACCAAAATAAAAATATGGGAAATGTCTTTAGAATCAATGTTCTATGTTCGACATGTTTATAAAAATTGAAGTTATATAATTTTATTCAGAATAACACTAAAATAGTACTATTCTTTCTTCCAACCTCTTGAAACTTTCTTGCAATCAAACATCATTGTTATAAGTTTTTGATTAACTACTTGGTGTAATTGCATACATCTATGAATCAAAACTTATTTGAAGATTCAAACTAAAGAAAACCATGGCACAAATGTATTAGATTTCACAAACTCTCCACCTTTTATCATCCAACAAAAAAATTGTTTTTTTTCTAATTTCTACCTTGCCAAGTGTGTGGGCAAGGGCTGCGCCAGCAACACCAGCACCAACAATGATGATGTCAGTAGTTGCTGAGATTTGTTGATGTTGTTTTCCATTTTCTGATGTCCTTACAATATCACTATCACTTTCTGCATGTACTGAACGTTTGGCCTTCTTCTTTGATACAGAACTGTGTAAAACAAACACAAGGAACAAACTAGAAGCTACAAGACCTCCTAGAATACATTCATAACCCATCTCCATAGATTGCTGGTGGAACTAAATTTGAAAAGTAAAGGAAAAAGTGAATCAGAATGATGGTGATGAATGAGTATTTCACTAACCCATCTCCTTATATTGATCAATTAAATTTTATTAAGAATCTTAAATATATATAAAATAAGTATTTCTTTTAAAATAGGAAACTATCACTTTATTTCATTTTCACTTGTTTTTTCAAGTCCATGTAGTTGGATTTAATAGCGATAGTTATTATTATTAATTAATTATTAACTCTATCCATATAACTGAAAAAAAAAATCATAACTTTTAAATATATAATTCTTCAACCATATAAAAAGATACATGTTGTGGAAATCTAAGTCTTGGAAAATTTTAATATTTTAAAAAATCAAATTTTCAGTTTCAACCTAAAAATATTATGATTTTTTTCAATATATATGGCAATGATCGAGCCACGCTATTTGTTTCTTTTTAGGCATAATATCTCATAAATGTTGATAGAGATTCTGGTTGTTAGTAGCTACAGCATTTATTCAAACTCTTGCCCTCTAAATATTAATGACCTTGGGCAAATACTCACGCATCATAGAGTTCAGATTTTGGGTACATGTACTATAGAGACTTTGAAATATTATGTTGGCAGTTTTCACTCCTTTTCCTTATTAAATAATATGATTCTATGAAAACAATGTTTGCATTATAATAGTTTATATCAACTTTATACTTTTAAGTTTATCTATATATTTGAGTAATATTGCTTCAAATTCTTGTATCAATTTGTATGTTTCTAGTATAAAGAAATGATTATATAAGAGGTTTGTTAGATATAAAATTTATTAACAGACATGTACATACAGATATTAAGAGAAAATAAGAAGAGAAATGAAGGAATTTACGTCATTTCATTATGTATGAATGATGAGATTTCATTGATATAAAATTGCTTGTTTTTTCTCTGATGAATGAGAGAAAATAGATTTTTTTATTAACTGACTTCAAGGGACTAATCGTGTAAAAATTTATTGAGTATCGATAAAAAAAAATATGAGAATTTAATTTTCAAAATATAAATTTATACAAATACCTCACTAATATCTTAATTTTCGTTATTTCCCTTCTCATCACACTACATATTCATCGCATCAATTGCATATTTCTCTTCTTTTCTTATTTTGTAAGAACAAGTATTTTCTAAGATGTTCATGCTTACGTGTTTACGAGACCTTATCTACTTCGTTACTTTTTGAACCGATGTAAAATTTCTTGCAGATACATCACCATCCACATGATGGTAAATGCAACGCCACTGATTTTGCACATCTCATTTATTGATCATTAATGCATCACAATGGAAAGTACAATCTAAAAGGCTAAAACCACAAATATTTGTGGCTGGCATTGTTATTTTTTGTTAGTTAAATGAAGCAACTACAACATTAATTTTTATTTTATATCGAAAGAAGATTATATAGATGGAATTGATAGAAGATTACCAAACCTATTTATAAAAGAAAAATATTTAATAGACAATTGATAAATAATTAGTTATAATTGTGAAGAAAGAGAAATATACAAAATGTGAAGAAAAAAAAAATACATATATATTTTATTAATAAATTAGCTAATTAATTACGTATTATAATTGATTTAGTTGCAAAGTATAGTTGTTTAAAATCTGACCAAACGCCCCATGGGTTACAAAATATTCAAATACTACTTTTACTTGAAGATAAATAACCTATGGTGAATTGCTAAAAAATCATATTTTTTAAAAAAATAAATTATATGACATTTTATACTATCACAATTTTGAATATTTTACGCAAGTAATAATTGTCCAACAGCACAACTCTTAATATACTGATTAGTATTGTGTAACAGTATTTATTGCATAGTTATTGCTATAATATTAAAAATAAGTTTCTGGTGCAAAATATTTTAAAATAGATCCAATTACATAATTTATTTCCTTTTAGAAAAAACTTTTTCTTGCATTTTACCTACCCAACGCCGTGGTCCCGGTTAGGCCACAAGGCGGAAGGAAGTAGTTGGCAATTAACAACCGAATTATGGTTTCAGACAAATAGAATGTTATTTTTTAAAAAAAAAATTAAAATTATCTTTTTATTAATTAATTTATAAAAGTTTCATGTTTTTAGAAAAGTTAAAAGAATTTTTTAAAAAAATTAACTAATAAAAAATTAATTTTAACTTTTAAAAATATATTTTATTTTTTACCTAATTTATTTTACTATATTTTACAAATTTATCCAAACAAACTTTAAATCATGATTGTGCTATGGGAATTAATTTACGAAAAGATTATTTTGCTCATTTTATGTTAGCATCATTATCACTTTATTATGTCTTGGTTGTAAATTATTGCTATTTTACAAGAATATTTTTTTTTTAACTTTAACATTATATCTTTAGTTGTGGCCAAGTTTATTCCCCGCCCCAATTAATTATAGTAATTCAAATTCAAGAATAAAATTTTCTTTTTATTTGCGTTGAATCAAGCTACATAACCCAAAAACTCAAATTGAAGCAAGGATTCAAATCTAAAATAATGTTCTTAGTTTTCATTTTGTGATACTCAAAATAACAAAATGCCCCCAAGTGGATAAGAAAGTTTACCCCTTTTTTTCATGATTTACATATAACCCACAACTAAAATAATTTGAATCGTAGGCATTCAAATTAGTGAGGAAAAGTTTCTATTTTTGCATTCTATGTATCCTATCTTTAATAAGTAAACCTCATTTTTGAGAGGTTGGATGAGGGAAAAAAAGAGGAGAGATAAACAAAATGAAAAGGCAGAAAAAGAAAATAATTGATATGATAAATAATGTAAAAAAAATAATAAAAAATACAGTAAAAGTGAGTCAGAAGAAAGAGTAAATACGTATTAAGTATTTTTCTTATCTTTAGTTTTGCAAAACCATACCTTAAACACAACCACCATCCTATAATTTCCTCGGTTGACCTCTGTAAATTGTTTGAGTTTTAATCTTTGTTATCAATTGGTATAGTTCAATTGATTAAAACAAAAACCATACATTTATCATAAATTCTCTAATATTTAGTATTCATTTCTTATAAATAAAAAATATTAATCTATCGATACAATTTATTATGTATCAAATAACATTGAAGGCACCATCTATAGCATAAATCAACTGTCACAAAATTATTCTAGTTTAATTAATAATGCTAGGTCCTATCTTAACATTGAAGGTTCAGAAGAGCAGCAATGGGAACAATATACAAATGGGTTAGAATAGGATTGGGCTTGACTAGTGGACTTGGGTCATAGGGACTCCGGATCCAATCCAACTTCCAAAAGAAAAATAAAAAACCGAAATGACGAAAGGACCCCTTGCATGCCGTTTCTTTCTTACCAGGTTGTCGGAATCATAACGGCTAGTTACCGACGATTTTATTTAAAAATGTCTGCTGCCAATTTAAAATCTTCATCTTTATTACAATAGAATACAAACTTAACTTGCTTTTGCGACCAAAACAAAAACAAAAGCAAAAGCAAAACGCTCCGAAGAGGGTTATGGCGGAAACTCAGTGTTTGGCAATGATCGAAGAAGAAGAAATAGAAGTAGACGATGACTTCTACGAGAACATTGAAGCACCCAAGTTCGTGGACCTCACCGCACCTGATTCTCGCCGCTCCGGCGATGACCGCCACTGGTTTTGCTTCCGCTTTGGTAATTTCTACTTGACAATAACACTTTTCACATCTTCGCTCATTTTTCACTGAATTATGCAACTTTTTGCAATAGGGTGTGACCAAAAGCATGAGCAGGAGTTGGACTCTGAAGCAATTTACAAGAATTTTGTTCTTCGGGTTCACATTACTTTCTTCTTCAACTTGGTTTCACTCACTTTCTTTCTTCCCTTATGGAAATGAATAATTGATATTGGATTTTCAGGTTATGGCCGCTAGAAGTCCCAATGTACGCCTTAGAAAAGCTTTGAATAGAAGAGAAGCAAGGTATCCATCACCTAACTAATAAACTAGTATGCATACACTCAATTAGATTAATGTAAGTTTAATACATTCAATTAGTTTAGTGAAGTTTTTTTTAGTTGTGAAACTAAATAAGACATTTTTAAGGCAAGAATTGATGTTTCTAAATTACCATGTCACTAATATTGTGGGGAATTATGGACAAATGTGGTCGATTCAGCTATAATTGTGATCACCAGTGACTCAAAAACCTTGATGGTGTGCTCATAATTACATTAGTTGATGTTTTCAAAACGTTGTTGAGCTGCTTTAAGTTCATGTCTTAACTTATGGAGGTTTGATTGATGTACTTATGTTATTTTGTGCAATTTTGTTGTTTCTCAGCGCAAATTTGAAGTGTCCCCTTACGGCTCCTGCTAAGTCAAGAGTGTCAAGGATGGGCTATATTTCCTCGGTGTCACAGAAGATGACAGACAACAGTGTCAAAGTTAAACCAATTTCCAAGGTTGCAGCAACCCCGAAAACTAAGGTGAAGCAATCACCTTCGGTGGCCAAGGCCTTGACTACTCCGAGGAATCATCAGAAGAAGGTTTCCAACGTGGAACAATTTAGAAGTGTTCAGAGCAAGAAACCCTTGACTGTTGTTGAGCCTAAGAGCAGAGTGGTGGCTAAGGCTCTTGTTTTTCACTCACCTAAGAAGGTGCTAAAGATTAAGAGTTCTATAGAATTGAAAACGCCAATGAGAGCACTGTGTTCAGCAATGAAGAAGCTTGAACTTAATGGAGTGAAGAAGAATGGAGAAGGAGGTAACAACTCATTGTCAGTTGCTGCCTCCAGAAAGCAATTGAGGGGAAGAGAGGTTAAAAGCCGTGTGTTTGATTCCTTGTATTCTAGTAACCGTAAGGAACAGCAAGCTAACAATGTGACAAGTTTGAAGGAGAAGAAAGTTAAAAAAGGTATGCAGAAACTCCAGGTTGCTGTGCATCATGAAAATGACTCTAGTGATATGGAGATAGATGAAAAATCAAGGTGTGACTCTCTAGATAGATGCCATGAATCAGGTACTTCAGGGGGTGGTGGTGAACTGTCTCTTGGAGATGAAAAATCCAAAGAACCAACAAGAGAAGAGAACTCGGTTCCAGTTTTAAAAGAATCTTCTAGAGGTGACATTTCCTCACTGTCTAATTCCAACAATGAAGAGAACAGGAGTAAAGAAAAGAGTGAAAGTGAAGAGATAAAGAACTCAGTTTCTGATAAGGGAAAACTTTCTGAAGGCATAAAGAGAAAGGATGAAGAAAATTCATTGGCTTCTGATGACAACGAAACTTCTGAAACTTCTAGAGGTGGCATTATCTCATTGTCTAGTTCCAACAATGAAGAGAACACGACCACAGAAAGGAGTGAAAATGAAGAGAGAAGGAACCCAGTTTCTGATAAGGGAAAAACTTCCGAACCCAGAAAGAGAAAGGCTGAAGAAAATTCATTGGCTTCTTCTGATGACAAAGAAAATGAGACGCAACTCACTGAGAATGATGACAAGGAAAATGCTTCAATCCCTCATGAGAACATGTAAGGAATTTGATTTCTCTCAAGATGTTTGTCTCTCCTATGTTCCTTAATAAAACTTTATGAAATCAATGAATTCTTGGTGGCTGCAGAGTGACGAGTACAAATAATTACAAGCCGAAAAAGGCTATATTTGGGAGCAAGCATGAGGATTCGAGGATGACACAAAAGGTTTGGTCTAGTTTAGATAGATGTTACTTTCAGTCCCACTTGCTTCAATGATTTGACTTTCATCTTGATGGTTTTGTACTTGAAACAGAAATCTGCATCGACCTCAACTGTTTCTCAAGTTGTGAAATACAGAAAATTAAAGCCCACAAATCCTAAGCCCTTTAAGCTGAGAACTGATGTAAGATATTCTGTTTTTAGTTGGTTTATTTGTTTATAAATAAGTTATTTTTAATCAAGTTCATGAGTCATGTTATTCATTATGCTGCAGGAAAGAAGAATTCTTAAAGAAGCTAATCTGGATAGAAAAATTCCATCTCCATTAAAAGAAACCACAGTTAAAGGTAGTGGCAAGGCGATGAGGAAACATCATGATGTAAACCGAGTGAGTTCAGTTCCATTGAGAACCTCAATCTGTACCTGTTATCATTAGCATTGAATATCTAACACTTTTGCTATTTTTTTTTTTCTTTCAGAAAAGCGAAACTTATTCCACAAAAAGTGAACAAGACACTGATTATTATAGCAGCTGTGATGAGAAATCAAATCGATCTGTAAGTTCATGCACAGAACAATACACTATCACCTAAACATTTCTGCTAAAATACTTTTTAAGAGATAGTAGTGGCTGAAATTTCCTACATGTTATGTAGGGGTGCATTAAAAGTGACAACTCCAACTGCAAGGTACAACGTAAATTATCTTCGACAACACCTCATAGAAATCCTCTTGGTCCTAAACTACAGAAACCCATTGATCTGAGCGACAATTTCAAAACAAAATCTCAAATGACACAGCGCAAAATTGTGAGGCCTCGAAGGTAAGTAGTAAATCATATAGTCACACACATTGAGTTTACATTGAGTATCTTTGATTATAATGGAAGTGCCTATTGCAGTGCTTTGCAAAGGAAGAAAGAAAAAGTTGTCATTGCAACAAAACTTAGTGTTATTATGGAAAAGCTATCAGATATTGTGAAGCCAAAGGAAGCAGCAAAGGCAAGTAAAAATGATGCAGCTTTTTCCTCGCCTACAATTAAAAGTATAGGTTCCACTCATAGGCCTTGTTCCCGGGGAAGGAGGGCTTTAACCGTTCCAAAGGAACCAAAGTTTCAGAGTCTACATGTGCCAAAGGACTGCACCACCAGAAAACCAACTTAGGAGCTTGTTTTTTGGAGGTGGGGGGAAGATTGTTCAATATCATCATTGAATTTTAGCGGCTTTTGGAAATGAATATAATGATGTAAAAGGTGTGTTGTTGTAACCTATGAGTTTGTCTACACTGTAACGGCTTTCAGTTTTAATTTGATGATTTAATTTGTAAATGTGCAAACATGAAATTTGGGTTTCATTTTGATTCTATATAATTTGTAAATGTGCATTGGTTATCGTGGCGCATTTGCTATGTCAAAGCAGAGAACATTTTGATGTCAGCAAACCTTTTGCCTGTTTGGAAGCTCATTAAGAAGTAAACAATCACATTCACGTTATCACCTCTTAAAATCACATTTGCAGAATCAAACACACACTATATGTCAATTATGAAGAGAACTTTTAGAGTTTACCTACTAGTGTTCTGAAATGCAGTCACTTAAATATTAAAAGGTGTTTGTTGTTTAGGAGAATAGGTGTACTAAACTCCATCGCTTCAGTTTTGAATTGTGTTACGTGATTTTTTTGTGCTATTTGGTGTACAACACTGGTACTAAACTTTTCCGTAAAAAATTTGTACCTGCACCTTAAATTGGATAATTATGCAAGGAAATTAAAAAAAAAAATAGAGAAACTGGGTAAAATCATCCCATGTCATTCTCACGAAAACAAGATCATTTCCCTTTTATCATGACAATGAAGAAGACAACCTTTGAGTTTACATGGGATGCTAGAGTTTTGAAAAACATGGCCATTTGTAATATTTTGGTTGTAGACAAATAGATGTTCCGAATTTTTATTAGTCTCTCGACTGCACAGCCTTTTTTGCTTCTTTGCTTGTCCACTCACTTCAGTTCCCTTTGTTCTTGATTATGTTCTTTAATTTCTCATTTGCAGCCACAAGTTCAGCAGTGATGCCTGGTTCATTGGCTGAATGTCCTGCATCTGGAACCACCTGTTTCATTGTAGAATTCAGTAACATGATCATAATCTAGAAACCACAAGATTATATGGAAAACCTTTTTGTTCGTGACTGCTAGTAAAAGTTTATAAATGTTACTTTATCTCTATCTTGCGACTTCATAGACAATTATCAAAGCATGCAGAAAAACCAACGCAGTAAGCAAGACAAATGACCAAAAACAGCATTCTAGTCTCACCCTAAAATCTGCCTCTGGCCAAGCTTTATGAAGATCCCAGGCTGACATCATAGGACAGCAAACATCATATCTTCCCTACAAAATTAAGAATGAAAAACATTAGAGTCTCATATTTTAAAGGATGCAGTATAAAAGTTATTTACCTGCACGATTGTGGTGTTGATATGCCTTATTTTATCAATATTATCCAACAGGTATGAGTCAGAAGAGAAGAATCCCTTGTTCACAAAATAGTGGTTTTCAATCCTTGCAAATGCCTGATAGTAAAGATAAGTACTTGTTACCACTTATCAGTACAAGTTAAAGAATCTCAGCTACAAACAACAAAAAAACACAATCATAAATCTATCCTAAATTAAGAAGGGAAAAGATTGAGGACTTCTTCATTTATGAAATTTTTTTAATATAAAAGTAACATTTTACTTGAGATTGTCTCACTTTACATTTTTCATCGTAAGATAAATCAAGTTCAAAGTGTCTATAGAATGAAGGGAGCTTAATAATCAAGTATCAAGATACACAAGCACAGTGCTCAGGGTACAAAACACCCCGTTTGTCCATTTCTATCCCTCATTTCAGAGATAAAAGATTATTTATTTATTCCTCTATAATGGAGAAAAGGTTTTCCACAAACTAATAGCAGAATTCAAGAAAACCCAAAATAACAATACCAACATCTATATGCTAACATAGATTTGTAAAGTTTGCACTTCAAATTTTAGAAAAAACAAATATCCATATAATTCTTATATATCATTTAATAAGAATTACATTTGAATTGCAAAGTTTTACACAAGCGATGCCATATCATTTTCAACCATACATACAGCAAAAAATGATAGATTTTGGTAAGAACACACTACGAACTATGGAAGTTACACAAGATATTGGGATAGAATCTGGAGAACAATTATCAAACATTTTCTGGCCAAAATCCATGTTACTCTTCACTTGAACTTACCAGTGAAAAGTGATCATCATCCCCTTTTTTGATATTCTCTTCATTTGGCAGAAGACGAGCAGTCATCATTTCCCATTTGGTCCATGCTCTAGCAGCTGCGTACTAAGAACGAAGACATAGGTAAGCAAACAACAAAAATTCTTGAATCCATTCGTAAATCATATCCAAAGAAGTGCTCTTCTAGAATGGGGTTGATCTCTTCTGGCGGGAGTTAGATAAGGGAAATGGAAAGAGACTTCCCCAAGTCCTTAACCCCCACAGTTAAATAGAAAACCCCGCATATAAAATGACACTCAACTTCTCAATATACACGAGAAAAATACTCTAGATAATCCAATCAGGTAACAAACTCATATAAGCTCATTATTATTCATTTCAGATATGAGGATCTGTTGGCATTGTTAAGGATACACTTCTAAACTAGTTCAACTATCTTCAACTCTGTACTAAATTCAAAGAGTTTAAAAAGTGATGTGGCTCTGAAGTCTGAAACAAAACTAATATTTAATTTAAAGAAGTCTTTGTATGGTTATGGGAGGAAAAGGTAGAAGGAAAACTGAGAAAACCAGACAGGCACTAACCTGAGTTTTGATATCATCAGAGTTTAATCTCTTCTTATAGGCATCAACGAAGCATCCTCTCTCGCTTTCTGGAATAAGATCTCTAAATGGCTCCCAAGCTGTCATGAGACAAAATGCAAAAGTATCAACCATAAAGTCGAGATTTTAATGAGAAGAAAGCCCAAAATCACAATCAAATAAAATATGAGGCCATGCAAAGCTACAATAGAAAATATCAGATTAATAAAAGAGTATAGAATAACCTAAAGCTGCAACAGAATTTCATTTATCAAATAAGTCAAAACCTCTTCAAATAATTAAAAGGAAACCTTATTATTCATGGCAAATATTAAAACTTAATTCACCAGAAAAACAGATGAAAAGAGATTTTATACCATCAGGGAATATAGCAGCAGCACCACCCTCGTAAAACCAATCAATTTCTTTTTTCCTTAAAAGGAAAATTCCCCTGAGGACAAGACCAGTAACCTTGTAACAAAATGATAAGATATTTTAGAAAGTGAACAACATAGCAAGGAATAAAAACTACTTAATTGTAGACTAAACAATCTTCAGCAGTACTGAAAAAATAGTAGTAAAAAGAAAGACATTATTTTGGCATCATAAAAACAAAACCAATCATAATAAAAAACAAAGTTATGCACCTTGTCTGGGTGAGATTGGCTGTATGCAAGGCCAAGTGTGCTTCCCCATGATCCACCAAATACCTGCATATTATGTGGAGCAGAAGAACATAACTCATTATATAAGAATCACAAAATTATAATGGTAAACAACCAGGGGTGAAAAATAACCTGCCATTCTGGAATATCCAAGTGTTCTCTTAACTTTTCAATGTCATCAATGAGGTCCCATGTGGTGTTTTGCTCTAAGCAAGCATGGGGTGTACTTTTCCCTGCACCACGCTGATAAACAGGATAATTGTAATTGTAGAAAAGCTGGGGAAACAATTATTACACACCACAGTACAGAAACTAACCTGATCAAATAGAACGATTCGGTAAAAGTCAGGATCAAAAAATGTCCTATTGCTTGGGGATGTTCCCCCTCCAGGACCTCCATGAATGAAGACAACCGGCTGCAGAAAAATACTTGGAAAATAATGAATTGATTTTTCTTTTTTATATTTTTTCCCTCTTAACAGAGTTAAATAAATCTAGAATAACCAGAGAGTCAATGCATAGAATCTAGTTTTTTTGCAAAGGGAGAAAAATGCTTAAATCCAACTACACATGCACGTTCAGAGATAGGTTTTAGCAGCCATAGAAACATTTTTTTTTCTTTTTCCTTCCCAAATAGAAACTATTATCAGAAGGATCAATTGCAAGTGGAAGCCAAACCAGTGTAACTATCAACGGGCAAAACCTACTGACAGACCAAATGACTTACAATTTTCTGACTCCTCTTTTTAGCTTTCTATTCTGTTGTGGATGGTAATGTAATAAGATGTATTTAAACAAGCCATTACGATTAAGGAATCTACAAATGCCCCATAAATTCTCAATAACATGTAAAAGTTATTGTGAACATGAACTAGAGAGAGTAAGAATTTCCAATGGCTCCAATAAAATTGAGGACTTTCCCCAACATACTAAGATACACAACAGAAGAACTGAATACAACCATTTAGATAACATGATTTGGGAATTGAATTCTTTCTAATTCTACATGAGGCTCAATGACACAATTTACACAGTTCATTCAATTGCATCAGTAACAATCCATGTAGAACCACTAAAATAGTTCATTCCATTGCCCCCCATTACAGTCTTGACCAAGTAACAAACATATAAGCTTACTGCATATCTAAAAACATAGAAAAGTCAAAATTCAAAAACCACATAGTCAAGCCACTGTGGGGAGCAATTGCTACTCACATGGCCATTGGGGTTTCCTGATTGCTCCCAATAGATTGTGTGAAGATCCGAAACCTTCAAAAAACCTGTACTGTAGGGTTCTATATGCGGGTAAAGATCTCTTTTCAGTTCTGGGAATTCGTTTTCTGAAGCCATCAAATAACTAGGTGTTGATTCAATTCTGTGGTCAACGTTTTGCACACGAAAAATCAAACTCTTTCTTCCTGCACATCACACCAAAAAGTCAAAAACTCAACTTTTAACATACCCTCATGAAGGTATAAACTTGTTCAATATAATAACGCAGACAAAAGTTCAACAGAAAAGGAAACATGAGGTAACAACAATGCTAGGTAAATTAAAATTAAAAACAATAGAGACATCCTTAAAAAACACACAAACATTTGACTTTGATGAAAGTAGTACACCACATAACTCTATCAGTGTATCAAGTAATTCATAAACTAACTAAAGAATTGGAGAGAGAGAGAGAGTACCTGAAGAAATGGTTTGAGGCAGAGAAAATGGTAGTTTGGGATGTTTGAAAATTAGGGAAGGAAAACAGAGGGTGTTTGGAACAGAACACAATTTCATTCTTGAGGGGTTATTATTACGATTATTAATGAACTTGTGACAGTTAATATCTTCATCCAATTGGCACTTGGCAACGTAAAGATCACGTGCAGTAACCCTTGCTAAATTATGTCATCTCATAATTGGTGATCTTGTCGTGACTTTTGTTTTCTATGTTTTTAAATTTTCATGAATTTGGTCCCTTTCTTGCTTCGATACAAACAAGGCACAATGCACGGTGTATATATCAATATTTTACTAAATAATGCACACTGTATATAACATTTTTTTTTTAATAAGATAAAAATTGATCTAAATTGATCGGTATTAATTAAAGATTTAATTTTAACTGAATCAATTTGAATGATAAATAATAATAATAATGGAATAGTATATAAAATAACATTAAATAAATATTATATCAACTCAAATTCATATCTTTGATGATAATTACATAAATTGTACTCATCTCTAACTAATAGAACACTTATTATTATGAGCTATAAATATAAATTTATTTTATTATTAGATTTTAGCTCTCTAACCTTAATCGATGACTATTATTTATTTAGTCTAGTTATAGAGTCTCCGTGCAGGTGTTGTGCACAAACTGAAAGAAAGATAAATATTACATTAGCATACTCGTCATTGTGTGATGAAGGTACAATCAAATGTAATATTATACTTTTATAAAATTAATAAAACATTATTTTATATATATTTATAATTTTTGTTCTTGAACATCTTTCGTACTTGAACTCTATTACAGACAATTATTCAAATAACTTGCCAAAACTAATCATAGATCATTGTCTTATTACAGTAGTAGCAGAGTTGATTGATCTGGGAACCCATGGTAAAAGCTACAAGCTAATCCCGAGAGAAAATACAATTCGATTGGAAAGAAAATTTGATTACTATTACAAATATGCTATAAAGCTACAACATACAAGCTAATCCTCTTTTGGTTTATCACTAGGAGATGGTTCATATCATAAGCATTTTTATTTCATAACAAAAATTCAGGTGATGTGAGTGAGGTAATCCCATTCCAACTGCAAGAGATCTTTCAAGTAAACTCATAAAAGTCACGTAATTGAAGCCCAAGGCTTTGCATATTTTGATAATTCTTAGTATTTATGACTCCTTCTCAACCTCACTTTCTGTGCTGCTTAGCAAAGAGGAAGAATCAAAATGTCTGCAGTTGAGAGAAAAATTGTCCATTCTTTGGAGCAACTTATTCAAGTATCAATGGTCACAATCACATTGGTTATGCCACAAGGGTCTGCCTCTTCTAGCATTTGAACCAACATTCTCATTGATGGTCTTGAAGCTGGAATTTTCCCAGTGCATAATGTTGCAATTCTCAATACCTTCATTGCATCTTCTCTGAAGTGCTTTGCAATGTTAGGATCCAACAATTCAAGAGCATCTTCTCTGCTCCTAATATTGCTGCGTACCCAATGCACAATGTCATGGTTCTCTCCAAACTCTGGCTCCATAGGCCTCTTCCCAGTTACCAACTCCATCAACACTACCCCAAAGCTGTAAACATCACTCTTCTCTGTCACCTTACAAGTGTAGGCATATTCTGTCACAACAAAAGAACAACATGATTAATTTTCAAGTCCAATAAGCCAACAAGGGAAAAATCCCCAAACCATAGTAACAGACTAACTATTGCAGTGTACACAGTGTATAATCTAGTTTACAGTCATTCAATCACAACCACTTATAAGTTTGCTAACTTTTATAAAATCTATTTAAAAGTCACGGCCGTAATGGTTTCTGATAAGTTAATAGTGCAAAAGATTTTACAGTGATAATGTATGAAACTTAAACTCATTCTTTTAACAATTATCATTCTAAGCTCAATCACCAAAGTACGAGTACATGATCCTATTTTTATGTATATATCTTATGTTTCGTTAAAAAGCATTAAACTAAGGTGATTTAAAGCTTACCAGGAGGTAAGTATCCAAGAGTTCCAGCAATGACATTGGTCCAATTGCCTGCTCCTCCATGAAGAATCTTGGCAAGTCCAAAATCAGCAATCCTTGGCTTCCATTCCTCATCAAGTAATATGTTACTAGATTTGACATCCCTGTGTATAACAGGCCTATCACATCCATGGTGCAGGTACTCCAATCCTCTAGCAGCACCCAATGCAATGTCATACCTAACCTCCCACCCCATATCAGACTTCTTCTTACAGGTGTGCAACCTATCCCACAAGCTCCCATTTGGCAAGAACTCATAAACAAGCAAACTGCTATCGTCACTTGTGATGCTACAATACAGCTTCACCACATTCACATGCCTTATAGAGCTAAGAGTGGCCACTTCTGCATCATACTCAGGTGACCCTGAATTCCTCTTTAGCATAGCTGAGGTGCTCCTATAGCTTCCCCTCTCACTTGGACTTGAAGCCCATACATGTTTCACTGCAAATTCTGCCCCACTTTGAAGCACAACCCTGTAAACATTCCCGGATCCTCCTTTTCCAATCAAATTCTCAGCCTTGATACCATCAACGATTTCATTCTCATTGAATTTCAGTGCATGGTACTTCTTGACATCCCAGGAAGTAGTCTTCAGTTGCTTCTCAAACTTGTTCTGCCTCAGTTTCGTGAAGAGCAAACATGCTCCAAGTAGAACCATTGCAACACCAATGAAACAGACTAATAGGTTTCTTAATCTCCTGGAGCTGCTAGATTTCATTGGACATGGTCTGAAACCTTCCAAAGTCTGGCTGCATAAGCCAGGGTTTCCCATGAATCCATCTTTGAAAGCTGAAATAGCCAGTGATTCTGGTATGGAACCAAACAACTGGTTGTTTGATAAATCAAAAAGGCTAAGTTTCAGAGATGATAAACTAGATGGAATTTTACCAGAAAGACTGTTTGAGGACAAGTTCAATGAATTGAGGGTTGGAAGAGAACCAATGCTAGATGGTATAGTCCCAGAAAGAGAGTTACCAGCAAGGTTTATCTCATTAAGAGAAGTACAAGATCCAATGGAATCTGGCACAATACCAGAAAGATTATTCCCATTCAAAGTAAGACTAGTTAGGTTCTTCAACTTGCCAATGTTTTCTGGGATGTTACCAGAAATTTGATTTGAACTTAGTTGAATTAACACCAAAGAAGAAGCTTCTGAAATTTCCAATGGTAACTCACCAGAGAACTTATTGTTAGATAAAAACAGTTGCTCCAGAGATTTTGCCTTGGCAATATCAGATGTCACTGGACCTTCAAACTTGTTCATTGCAAGATCAAGTAGTGTCAAATTTGGCAAGCCCCATATACCTGAAGGAACAACACCCGAAAGCGAATTCCTGCTCAAGCGAAACCGAGCCAAAGATGTGCAATTTGCATATGTTTCTGGTATAGTTCCACTGAAACTGTTGTTCAACAGTGCCATTTCAGTGATTTGATTGTTATTGCACATGTGAGGTGGTATAGGACCAGAAAGAGAATTGTCTGAAACATCAATGAATTGCATGCCAATCCATGAGCCAAGATTTTGAGGAAGAGGACCAGTGAGGTTGTTACCATAAAGAGAAAGTTCTGTGAGATTTCTAAGATCTCCAAGCTCCTTCGGAATCTCTCCTGAGAATTTGTTCCCAAATAGCTGAAGGGATGCAAGGTTTTTCAAAGACTTGACCTCAGAAAGATCACCTTCAAGCTGATTATAAGAAGCATCAAAGTTAACAAGACTAGTAAGGTTGCCAAATCCAAGTGGTATTTTCCCACTCAAATTGTTATCATACAACTCAAGCTGCCACAGCTTCTGAAGCTTTCCAATATCAGCTGGAATCTCACCAGTTAAGTTGTTGTCAGAAAGCTCAAGATTCTGAAGCTGAGTGAGATTCCCAATCCCCAATGGAATATTCCCCCAGATGCTACAATTTGTGAGGTAAAGCCAATACAGTTTTTCAAGCTTTAACACCTCCAAAGGAAAAGGAGTTTCCCCCAATAGGTTATCCCCAAGACTCAAAAACTCAAGACTGGTTAAATTTTTCAATGATTTCCATGGAAACACCCCAGAAATTCCACTAGCGTTTAAACTCAAGAACTCCAACTTGTGCAAACTTGACACATCTGGAACTGCCCCAGTGAAAAAATTTACACCCAAATCCAAGTACTTCAAGTTGGTGCACTTCCTCAACCCCTCGCTGATGCTTCCATGCAAGGAATTGGACCCCAAAGCTATCTTCTCAAGTGATTGAAGCTCGCAAAGTGAATCAAAAGAAACAGTACCCTCAAGTTGTTTTTGCTCAAGGATGATTTCTGAGACAAAACCTTTTGAGTTGCAAACAATCCCACTGAATTGGCAGGGAGAGTTTGATGGTATCCATGAACTGAAAACACTAACATTTGAGCTTTGGATAGAAGACTTG
Organism: Hylodesmum podocarpum; assembly: GCA_026586105.1. NCBI lineage: Eukaryota > Viridiplantae > Streptophyta > Magnoliopsida > Fabales > Fabaceae > Hylodesmum > Hylodesmum podocarpum. Next base: position 1,857,431 of record JALJEV010000424.1, on the reverse strand, counting down.
AACTTCATGAGTGATTGAAGTTCATCTGAGTGAGTAGAAACAATGAAACAGAGGAAAAACAGAGTAGTGAGAAGAATAACCGGCGGCGACCCATGCCGGAAAAATCCTCCGGCGACCATGCCGGCGGAGAAAGTGGGGTTGTTAGTATTGAGCTGATTCAGTGTAGCAGTGACGTGAATGGTGGGTGGCTTGTATGTTAAATTTTTGGGTTTTGTTTTCACACAGAAGAATGATCCACGTGCATGGAAATAACAGAGAAAGTTTCAACATTGACGGTGGTTGCATATTATGGGACTCATATTAGTTGTGTCTTGGTTGGGAGTGGGAAACATTTGAGTTTGTGACACATGTGAATTGATTTCCATGATTTTCTCTTCACTTTTTAATTAATCATACGCCTCACCTAATACACAAATTTGTACAATTAACGTAGGACAAAACTTTTATGTTGTTTTCTGAACTGATATACTAGTGTCCTTTCGACACAATTGTTGTAATCTGTGAACTTCATTGTGAGAATCGATTTTGTAATCTCTTTTAAATTTTTAATCCATCATAAAAGGTATGATAGAATAAGTGCGTTAGTGCGTTGATGACACTCTTGTTTTTAACGTGTTGACTAAACTTCTAATTTCGTTTCTGGAAGTTTTATTATAAGTTAATTTTGGTTTTTAAATATTTATTTTGTACATATTAAACTTATCTCATAATTAAACGTGGTTATCATCCAATTTAATCAAACATAAGTTGGATATTTTGAATTGATGTGTCATTATCTTATGAGAGAGATTGGGTTGATATTGGAATTAGAATCGGTATATATATATATATATATAATGATGAAATCCTTTTCATATTAATAATATTCTAATTGCATTGAGAATCTAGATGGAAATATGAGGGTGGTCAATATTATTACAACTCCATACTAAATTTAGAGCCACAATTTATAACTTAGTTTTCTTTGGTATTTATAACTTTGTTTTCTTCATTTTTAAGCTTAATTCCACGATAAAATCTCTAATTTATCATATTTTATAATATCACACTATTTATTTGGTAAGAACCATTTAATATTACATCTGTTATTTTATTGGTTACATTTATTATTTTTAAGATTTAATAAAACATTTACAGATTTTATTTTTTCTTAAAAATATAATTTTCATGTACAAAATATATAAGACAGAAATGGTTCTGTAGCTGTGGGTAGCTGTGGCAGCCAAAGTTGACTCCGTGGCCTGACAACTGACAAGGCCATTATTCTTTTCATGTGAGGTGTCCATTTCATTAGGTCGGTCAATGCCTTCAAATAAGTTCTTTGTTTTTTATTTTCCTATTATATTGGTTACTTTCCTTTACAACCATCATTATCATATCATCATAAATTTATAATATGAACATCATTGTGTGGAATTTTTTTTAATTTATCTTGATAACTTTATTGAAAGTTTATTTACTATTTTTGTATTTGCATAATTACATTTAACGTCCCAGATACACACTCATAATGGCTTCATGAATAAACATTAGCTTAATAAACATTTTAATATATGATTTCAGTATAGAAGCTACAAAATCAAGATTCTTCTATTTTGTAAGATCAAGATTTTTTTTTTATGAATTTGATTTTAATTTACTAGTATTTACAAAACTTTGTATATTGTGAACAAACGCGTTTTTTTTAAAAAAAAAAATATATCATTAAAAGCATGGAAGGAAGCAAGGGGTAGTGGCTGGGCCATGGTTACCCTTTTTTTTAAAATTTATATGAAATTATTTTATGGTTTCTTATTTTTTAAAATATAAAAATAATTTTATTCATCTAATTTATTTCTTTTCTTATATGTTGCTTATAGATTATTTTTGTATTTAATATGGTTATATATTCCTTCTATATGTATTTCTTATATTTATAAGAAAATAATAGTTATACATAAAATTTATTGATCCGTTAACAGATAATTTATTTTTGTCTTGGATACTTAACTTAGAATTCTGAAACCTTCCTTAGATTGAAATTTCGAAAGTGATTAATATATATAACAAATACATAAAGTGGGATTATTTTATGATGTCCCAGTGTTTAACAGTATTTTGGTAGAAAAAAAAAATCAATTTTCTAAAATACCTGATTAGAAAAATGTTGAGTTCAGGTTAAAAGAATGTAATTATTGAAGAAGAAAACGGAAAGCGTGAAAGATACGTTTATCTAACTTCTTTCAAAACAAAAAAGAAATTATTATTCATTGACTAAACTATATAAGGATGCTACATTTTCATATATGCTTTACTGTTTGTGTGATAGAGTATACAAACAAAGCAACTCTAGCTATGATAGTAACTTTGAAATATTAGATTAAATACATATCTCTGTTCATCTTAAATCAAAGAAAATTTATAATGGGGGTACAGAAGATTATAGTGTACAGTTTCTTTTTATTAAAAAGACAATAAAAAATATAATAACTTTTCCCATAAATTAAAATAGTTTTTTTAAAAGATAATTATCTAAAATCATTTATTTTTTATGTCTATGGATAAGTTATGAAAGAAGTTTTTTTTCTATTTTATTGTAGGTATTTGTGGGAAAAAAATTATTTAAGTTTTTTATATCTATGCATAGTCGAAGAGTAATTGTAATTGTCTTGTGGATCTACCCACGCTTTTAGTTGTATTCTTCTCTTTCTCACGCATAGTGTGAAGGTTCTATTGCATTAATTTCTATGATTGAGTTTACAAATTCAAACATGTTAGGTTTTTTTAGGAACGAATGATGTAAACGTATGAAAGTTTTTTCATATAAATATCTCAGTTAAGATTTTTCAAAACTTCTTTAGAAGATTTGTTAGTATTTTATAGGTGACTTAACAATTCCTTCCATGATTTCTCCTTCGTATGTTAATCAGTGGGAAAAAAAAATGAGAAATGAGTATAGAAGAACTGAGCTACACCTAAAATGAATTAAGTTTTTCTTTATAGGTTTAATAACTCATTTGTTTTTTTACAATTACACAAGTTTTAAAATTTGTGGGATTTTATAGAAAAATCTAATAAATAATTATAAGTTGATTTTAACTTATAAAAAGAGCTTGACTTGTTATCTTTTTATCATGTTCTACAATTTTATTAAGAAGTTTATTAAATAAGACATTTGTTTTTCCATAAAGTTTATATAAAAAAAGTGAAAATCGGAAATGAACATTAAACCAATCAAAAGAAATTGCTATCTATCTTTGAAATAAGAATTGTAGGAACATTTCATTAAGACTACTCAAAATAAGCTAGATAAAAATCTTCAATATAAATTGTAGGAACATTCAATAAGAATATTCCTTCCCAAAAATAGATGTATGCCAATTTGTGTTTCGAGCACACGGTATTCTTTAGTAAAAGGCGAAAGAATAGTTCGCTTTGTGCTCAAAACATGGCTCCACAAATGTTACTAACATTTGTCTAGTAATATATATTACTAGAAGTTTTGGAGCTTCTTTGTATTAACTGATGTGGGACTTAATAGTGCTCTATTCAGGTGTTCGTTGTACCTAAACTTCTCTAGAAGTTAATATACACAAGTTGAATTTAAGTTACCAAAGAAGTTTGATTCGTTCTATTTCTTATTTTCTTCTTCTACAAATATTTGTCAAAGTCTATTCAAACTGATGTAAAAAAACTCTACTAGATCATGTGCATTTAACATGCAATGGTTATTTTGCAATGACAGGAGGTAGACGATGTTCTTTTAAAGAGAGCTTACTGCAGAGCAAAGTGTGGCTCATCTGGATCCACGGTTGTTTTCTATCTTATCTTAGGTGATGTCGGACCTGGGAGAATTGGACAACCCCTTACTTTGTTTTGCTGTAAGGTGGAGTATATTTCACTTTTTTGTTATTTTAGTCATTTTTGTTTTGCTGCTACACTGTGGCCATTGATTTAAGGCCTTTTCAGTTTTTCTTTGTTTATTCATTGGCTTTGATTCTGATGCATCAGGTGATATTATTAATCTAAGACAGCTGAAGAATCTCAATTAATGGTTATAGGTAACTGATTCTTAAAACTGACGAAGAATGGTGTAATTCAGCAAAATGTTTTAAATAGACACATACGTATTCCCATTGTATCTTTTATCAATCAATGAGTTAAGTGCAAAAGAAGAAGAACGGAACTTAAATAAGCTTTATAATTAGACACTTGCACATTCCCATTGTATCTTTTATCAATCCATAGTTATTTCAATGGCATTCCTTTATTATAATTTGAGTTCTATGATGTATGGCGTCAATTTGTTAATGTTATTTGCATTATTCCACAAACAAATTCATCACAAATTTCAGATACAAGTATCAAACTTTCACCAACATGGGTGACAAACCAAGAAAAAATGCTAAATAGAAGAGAAGGAATGAGCAAAACAAAATAGCATGAGGAAGGAAAGTCGTTGAGAAAAAGATAAGGAATGTCAAGATAGCAGAAGTTTTTTTTGAGTTAAAAAAAAAATGTTTATAAGGAGGAGACTCGTCATAAAAATTGAATATGAAAAGCATATTTACAAACAAAATCTAACTAATCTAATAACACTAACATAAGTGATTCGTGAAGACTAAAGACGTGAGAGTGAAGCGATAAGGTACAATAACACTAAATTCTAAAAAGCTTGGAGAGTTTTGTTGTAGAACAGAGGTGTTGCTTTTTACTGACTGGACGCAGTATGTTTGGAAACACATGCGTTATGTGGTTTTCAGCGTCTTCACTGCTTAACGTCGTTGACAGGATTTTGACCTTGAAATTATATTTCCAACCATGCTATGAATTGTTTGGTGGTGAAGTAAAGAACCTTGTTGTATCAATTGTAAAGAAGAACCTTTTTGCATTAATAGTAATGGATAATAGAACTAAATGTGTTGGTAGATGAAATGTTTTGGATTTCTGTATGCAGACTTCCTGTGGAATGATTTAAGATATCCGCTAGAACTAGAACTGTGAAGACACTTGGGGAAGGAATTGGCAATGATACAACAGTTCAATTCAAAGAACCACCTTTGGTTTATAATGGAATTTATTTTCTAATATGGAAACACCGAACCCCACTATAACTAAGAAGCAAATCTATGAAAGTCAAATAAAACAAGTTTCTCATTACTTACAAAGTAACAATTATACAAATCTCTTGACTATTGTGTATATACCAAATCAAGAGTTAAACAAGAATGTTCTCTCTTGTCTCTATTGCAATCCCTCTCAGTATACAAAATCAATCCCTTTTCCTTCCAAGGAATTACAAGTAAAAGGGATTGGGTGGAGGGTGAACTAGCTGTGTCTTAGACATAGACATATTCCCAGAAACCACATTATCCGACACACTATCCATCATAACTACAGGAGGTTGAACAGGCATGACTTTCTCAGGTACAACCTTATCTCCATCAACCTTAGCCAACACCTCAAAGTGTGTAGTCACAGTCTCAGGTTTAGTCCTCCAACCAGGGTAACCCACCAAATCTTCTTCCTTCAACTTCTTCTCCGCCTGAAACCCAATCTTCACATAAGTCTCAGCAGAAACATCAGCCTTCAACAACTTAAAAGAACCTTTCTTATCAGCCCTATCACCCAGCACAGAATGCAACAGTTTCTCAAACCCTAACAAGTTAGCATTGGACCCATTAACAGAAGCAAGAGGCCACAATGTAGTAAAATGAGCCGGAGTAAGAATCGTGGGAGCTTCACCCTTAAGATCAACACTAGAAAATTCCTCCATCGCTTTGGAATCGCGTGATGACAATTCCACAAGACCAGGCGCAAGACGTTTGAGTTTGAGCTTCGACGAGGTTGAAGTGGAGGAAGGTGCTGCTGCTGTAAGCGATGTGGGACCAACGATTCTGAGTGATAGAACCGGTGAATCCTGTGTTCTAGAAGCATGACGAAGATGTTCAGCTAAGGTTAAAAGACCACTAGCAAAACCGTTCTCTGTTCTATTCAACGGAAGAGGAAAATCAAGTGGTTGTCGAAGACTAACTGCTCTTGCACCTTTCACAGTAACCGCTGCTCCATCAGCCAAAATCACTTTCTTCAACACACCAGCATCCACATCATGCTGCAGAATCAAATCAACAACACACATTTTACCAATCAATAAACATTTTCATTAATTGCAATGATGAATGAAAAGGTTGAATTGAAATTAGGGCTTACAGGGAGAGAGATTCTCATGTCTTTGGCGTCGTGGATCCAGAGTTCCATGGGCCCAGCGAGCATGAACGGAGCGAGAACGGGTAAGACATTATCCGAGGCCCGTTTAGGGACCAAACCGGTTTGGCCCTCGGCCCGGAAAATTGGAAGATCGACGTAGTCCCAACGTTTAACGTCTTCGAGGAGTTTGAACGGAATAACCTTGTGATCGATTTCTAGGTCGAATCGATACTCCACGGAATGCCCCACCTCAGCATCTCTCGGATCAAACCCCGTAATTTTTACATCATCCTCTGTATTAAACCCTAATCCTTTCACGATCGTGTCCTTCAAATCCTGCACGTACCGTAAAATCCAAACATTACATTCTAAACCTGGGAATGAGGTTTTTTTTTTTCAAATTAAAAAGTAAAAAGAGGAATAAATTAATTAATTGGACTTACCGAAATAGCCCTGGGGTAGGGTATATCGGAAGCGAGGGAGGAATGGAGAAGAAGAAACGCGATTCCGAGACGGAAAAGCGATTTCATCGTATGTTTTGCGACGATAGACTTAGAAATTGGAATCAGTGTTTTGCGTTTGGGATGGGGAATTGAGAGAAGGAAGAGAAGGAATAGAAATAGTGTGTTCGGTTTTTGGTGTGGAAGGTTCTGGGTGATGACGTGGACCAATGAGATTGGAGAAAGTTATTTGGGGAGGAATGTAATTGGCTGATATTCGTGGAGGGTTCAAATTACGCGTTATGTGCCTTTTCCGTTTTAACTACGGTTTCTCAAATTACGCGCCTTTTATCTCGGCCACGAATTGCAACTCCCCAAACGACGACGTTTTAATAGGGAAAATATTTACAAAATTAAAATGGCGTCGCCCGGACTCGAACCGGAGACCTTCAGTGTGTTAGACTGACGTGATAACCAACTACACCACGACACCTTTTTGTTTGTTTTATTAAAATTTTAATTTATATTTATATTATATTTTCATCAGGGTTCTGTAATGGAAAGTGTATCAAATAAAATCATATTCCCCTAGATATAAAAGTTGTTTCTTTATCTTATATTTTTAAAAGGTACGTGTTTGGAATAAACTTAAGTATGAATTGATTTCAAAATATATGGTGATTTTGATCAAAATAATTTTAAACAGTTTTAGATATTATAGTATTTAAATTTAAATTCAATAACAATTTTGAGTTTGATATATAGAGTCCAGTTAAGTAATGCTTAAAGGACAACCAAGTTGTACACAACAGAGTCAATCCCAGTCCCCAGATTCTATTTTACTGCCTCGAGTAAATTGATGAATTGAGAAGATATTTGTGGTAGTGAATAGAAATATTGAACAAATAAAATCAATGTTTTTAAAGTGATTCAATCAGTAAAGGTATTGGTTTACACTTAACCATGCGTATTAATTAAAAATATTTTTCAACACAGTGTAATACAAGATTTTACTATTTGTTTTTTAAATTAAAATCAAATGAAAAAAAAAATAATGGAAAAAAATTTAACATTTAATATTATTAATATATTAATATTTAATTTTAATAAAAAAATATTTTCAATACCTTAAATAATGCTCTCAAAACTTTTATTGAATTATACCGCACCAGTATTTCTACTCTGCATCAATGTGTTGTTAAAATATGACTAAAATGGGCAGAGATAATAGATTTAATAATTTTAATTTTTTAAATAAATTAAAAAATAATAATAAATTGAATTGTGAAGAATAAAATATTTCATGAAACTAATCATGAAATTAAATTAATTTTTAAATTTTAATAAAAATAATATGGAAACAAGAATAGTGATTCAAATGTAGAGATATAACAAAATAATGTTATAAATCATGGAGACCAAAGTCACTGTAGAATCATTCAAATATACAAATGAAACAAATAATCTTATAAATTTAAAAGATAAAATTAACTAATAAAAATAAAAAATAAAAATCATTACAGAAAGAAGAATTTTCTCTGTCAATAATTATAAATAAAAACATCATATCTTTTATTATTTTTTTAAACTTACATACATTTACAAAAACAAATGGTTTAGTTTATTCGGAAAGCCGAACCGGATCCTAAAAATAGAGTCTATGGACTGTTGGGCCGGGCTGAACGGCCCATTTTGACGCTTATAAAGATCTGTGGGCCCCTCTTCCACAACCCAAGGAAATGATCACAATTATTAATAAGAAATTGAAAAATATATTTTAGTCAAATAAAAAGAAAGTCATATTAAGACTGTAATCTTTTGTGGGGACAGAGGATTATAAAGAAATCCCGACAAGGATTGAACATACATTGCCAACACAAAAGATATAGATGCACATGTAATGAAGATAAAACTTTCTGCAATATTTTTAATTTTGCCATTGCAACTTTTGTGAGTTGTCTTTATCTACTTGTTAATTTTATATCCTTTTGACCAGTTTATGTAATTATCAGGTGACATTAAATGCTGAAAGCCAACTCCTCTTCATTTGATTCAATTTAATAAACATTATTATAAAGTCCAAGTAATTGCAATTTTATGCCAATCATTAGCTTATTAATTAGTTAAAAATAACTATTGTCTTTGTGATTATTTATATATACATCACATGATTCCTTCTGTTTCAAGTCATCGATGTGTAAACTTTGTTTTATGTATTCACACCAAAATGGAAAATTATATTCATGCCATTTTTGTCTCTTACAACATAGGACAAGTATATTTAAGATTGAGGTACAAATTAATAGACCCACACGAACACAATAAAACAAAAGTAGTGACGAACGATTCAAATGCTAACTAAAATGCAATATTTAAAGCATAACATTCTAATTAACAATGATCAATTTAGATTTTTCGAAAGTAGCATCTAAATTAAAATTCCTCGTCAACGACATCAGTGCCATTTTTTTTCATTTGGTTACACGTTTGGTGGATTGATAAATTAGCCGATTCTATACTTAAAGATATCTCTTCGATGTCTAATGGTGGTTGAAATTAAAGCCATCGTATTTGATTAAGGGTATTTTAAGGTAAATCAAATTGAAATGTGTCTGAAAAAAAAAATCAGTATGCTTAAAGATAAATAAACATTAAATAAAATATTTCAAGTCATTTAAATTATCCTGTGAAAGATTTTTCAGGGGCCAAGTGAGATCTTACCTAAGATTTTAAATTTTGTAAACACTTGCCACTATAAAAAATGAGAATAAGGCAGCTGGAAAGAGAAAGATAGAATATCTATATCATTTCAGAATTTGATTTATATAACAGTTTTGGTAGCACAAAGGACAAGAACCTTAAAAACTTATCAATATAATTGTTTTCCATGATTCAAATTTGTATATTTATGAGATTTTTTTAAGATTGTATCAAATTTACGAAATAAGAATTAGTCACTTAACACTCTTTACTCCTTACCAAGAGTGTATTGCGTAGGAATAGAACACATGTCTTACACTACAAACTCAAAATGATGTGTTGCCATGAGTAACACCCCTCCACTACAAACTCAACATGTGTTGCGTGATTTGCACTCGTTAGGTTTTATAATCTCTAGTATTGAGAAGTCACAAGAAGAATAAATGGTTGGGTAATTTTGACTTCTGAATGTTATCTATGCACGAGACAAAAGTTCACTTTTGATTTATTCAATAATAAAATAATTTTAAAACTTGTTATCTATATATTTAATTTACTTTATAATTTATTCCATAATCATTTTAAAAATTAAAATATGAAATATGCATTGTTGTTTTTTTAATCAATAAAAATTAACCATTAATTATAACTTTTTTCTCCCAACTTCATATTTTTAAAAGTTTTATATCATTTAAAAATATGACCTGTTATGTATAAATAGAGAATAATTTTTTTAAGATGAAATTAAACCCATATCTATATTACACATTTCTAAAGATATAACCTCATCATTATTATAATTTCGTATAAAAGCTTCTATCAATACTTAAATAAAAGTATAACCTTACCATTATTATAACTTCGAGTTATAACTTCGTGTAAAACCTTCCATCCATGTTTAAAAGATTAATTTTTCAGCTACCGTACAAATCATATCATTCAAATAAATATTGTTATGTTGCTCTTATTCATTCTATAACAGATAATAAATTCATACCATGTATACTCCTAGGTTATTAAATGACCGACAGGTAGAGCAATTTTTGTAGCAGAGAGATAAAGCTTAATCAACCACTCAAACTACAGTTTTATGTATACTAAAAGGCGTTGATATTTTGATAACATTATTGCTTTTGCAAAATATCATGCATGTCGAGGCCGTGCAATATATCGAGCATTATGATACATATACATATTGAAAAAGATATAAATATTCTATCACTACCAATTTCAACCAAAGTACCAAACTATTACATTCAAATAAAAAGTAACTCAAGAACACTTGACAAAGAAAAAAGAAAAAAACTCAACAAAGGCCTGTTTGTCAGAATTAGGTGAGAAAGAGATTGAAAAAGCAGGTAGTTGAACTTTTCAACCTCCTGCCAAAAAATGCCTAACAAGCTCTACATTCACTGTTGAAACAGAAGGGTACTGCATGGCAATAACACTGTCAACAAGTTCACCGTGCAACAAGAAAATATCTCTTGAAAAAACCCTCCTGCAAAATAAACCTCAGAGCAAACATGGTGTAGATAGATCGCAGACATTGCAGGCTTTGGAAACAGAATTATATATATTATTGAATAACTTAAACATGATATGAACTGCTAAATATATTGATTGCACTCCTATTCTTCATGAACCTTTCTGCAACGATGGAAGATATTACATAACATGGTGGTGAATTGAATATGAAACTTCTTCACACGAGATATGAAAAAGCTGAACGTAAACTTCTCACAAGATCCTTCACTGTCATGCAGAATTCCGTATCCATCTGCAAATTGCAGAAATAATTCTCTTAGTGAAAGAAAATTATATTTCAATAGAAACAACTGATGCGTACCAATTAATAAGCATTTTGTATCACACGTGAAAGCTTTATTTATTTATTTGAACCACCTTAGGTGTTATTGCTACATTGGACCTTAGTGCAATATAAATAAATAGATGGGTAGATAGATTGGACTTTATTTGTATATATGAACTAGGTTTTCATCCAATTGAATAAGTGCAGAAAATATATACGAGTTCTTAATATAAGTTTGAACTTTAATGTTACTATAGTTAAAAAAAAAAAAAGAATTAGTTCAGAAAATTACCTGAGCAATTATGGTTATATCCAAGATGAAACTGCCAAATGTCAAGGCACTGCTATTGATGACTTTCAGATTGAGTTTCTCAATTTCTCTGATTGTTTTCTCTATGATTCCTTTATTCTTCTCACAGTGTATTCTTATGAGGACACTTCTTTCACAAAATCGTGCTTCAATTTCAGGTAGTGCCTCGTCAAATGTTGTACCACCAGTGTCTGAAGTAGAGGAGTCCTCAGCATCATTAGATAGCTGAGATTTCCTCACAATCACCACAGATTCCACAGTTCTCTTCCTGTTCTGTTCCTCCTCAAGAGCACTCACTTTCTCTTGCATTTGCTTCAAGTACTTGGTAGCTTCTCCAAGAACAGAAGCTTTGTCCATCTGTTAGTAGAGAATAAAAAAGTTAAAAGAATCTTCAAAGATGGTTTCAGGTTAAAAGAGTCATAACCTAATTAAGCTAGTAGCAACAGTATTGACAAAATTTAATAACAACTAGAACAGTAACAAAAACTATTACTATCACTAGCATATATTATTACATATTTAATTCAAGAGCTTCCTGTTTTCTTCCACTGAAAATATTTCTGATATGATGAAATATCAAAGGCAGATATCAGAATGTTTTCTAGTTTCTTACTAGAATAAGATGAAAGAAATTTTTGCTGGTAACCACAGTAAGTGACTAATGGCACAAAAAGTGCATGTTCTACTTCCAACATAATCTATTCCATAAGCAAAACTTAGATTCGATCTCTAAACCATTTAGTTAAAGGACACAAGCTCCACTTGTGCCAACCGGTGTCAGTAAGATGAAAGAAGGTTTGACAACATGAACCAGGAAGAAATCAGTATTACAGAACTAGTCAAATAAATGTCTTGATAAACTTAAGTTTAGGTGGTTTTTTTTATGTCTAAAAGCTCAAACATATGTTGTCAGAAGCTGTAAACTCAGAATCATAATGACAAAAGGTGCAAAAACAACATTGTTTTGTACCTTCTTGAGGCCTGGAACAAGAGCGGAGAGAGCAATGAACCGTTGGCTGAGCTTTTCTCTTCTCTTCCTCTCAGCTATTATGTGGTCTTGAGGTTGAGAAAGTTTAGGACGTGTCTCAATATTTTTAGCCTCCTGGCTAGCCTTGAAGACATAGTTTTGATTCTCAAAGGGTCCATGGGAGATCAACATGTCTGCAAGGTTGTTGTTATCAATTTTAGGACTCACCATCTCCACCTTAGGCTTTACTAGTCCCAATTCACTTGCGTAATTTGAGTTAACAAATGAAAGAAGATTTGAGCATGAAGCAAATTGTGTGTCCATTATCTGTTGACTTTTGTTGTGATTCCAGCTATTGTTTCTGAGCTGTTTTGTTGGTCTTTCAATTCCAGTTGGTGATGTTTCCATGGATGATTTTGAGCTGATGTTCGGATTATCAGAGAACGATTGCTTTTGCAAAATCTCTCCAAAAGTAGCACTTGTTAAGCTAGTTGTGTCAATAGAGTTTAACTGCCACTGGTGGAGGAAGTTAGGATCCTCTATTCCCTGAAAAATCAGAAAACATTACACTTTCTAGACAGAAAGAATAAAGTACATCCATGTTTCACTCATTTATTACATATTTGCTTTGTTTCCTAACTAAATGTTAATCTTCATTAATTAAATGATTCCAAAATACTTTTTGTCACTGTCAATGTAATAAATGACCCAGCATCAACTTCCGTAGTATAAATTTCATTACCTTACTTCCAACAATGATTATATACAAGAGATATGTATCTCACCAGTTCAGGTAACCCTCTGATTGATGAAATGTCCATATGAAAACTCCTCATGCAATGAAAAGCAGCTGAAGATAATAATATATCCTGAAAGAGAAGTCAGAAGTTGATTAGTTTTGGTACTTAAATTTCTTGTAACTAATAGTAATGTTTGCTAAATGGCCACTACACAAAATGAGAAAAGAAGCCACACATCCAAACTACAACATCCCATGTACATGCATTAAAATCAATTATATCTCAACAGAAGTGATGAGAATAATTCTTCATCTCTTCAGAATTTGCATTTACATAGAATAATTAAAGATCTTCATAATTTTCAAAGATGGAAAGAAAGCTTACTGGTTAATAGATGTGTCAGCTTTCAAGTTTCAATCATGTTGGTCACACAGCAACTGGTGTAATTCCTTTTGTATACTCTATCTCACTGTATTCCAACATATAACACAGTTGAACTGTGATCGGTGCTCACGGGTAGTTGTTGATATGAATTGTCTTATACACAACAATGTAAGCCTATTTTTTCAACCAAAGATAATAGACACATCCCTTTTTATATTTTAGAGCCACCTTCATGCTGACAAATAAATACATCCACCGATTGTTGTTTTGTGGACTTTGGCGGTGTTCTTCACCAACTAGACATTGAAATTTTGATGATGGGTTTGCAAATCAAAGGAATAGTTCCTCATCATGTGGTCCCTTCCCTTGCCACGTCTCAAACCTCAAAGGTTACATTTGCCTAACTCATTTTCACCCTTTTGTTCATTTTTTCCATGTTACTTTCTTAGGTTCTTCCTATTCAATCTCTCAGTATCTCTTGGTCAAAGATCATTGAAAATCATAACAATTAATAATAAGTAAGATCTTCTTAGACAACCCATTAGCAATTAACAAAATAGTGCACACATGTGTGATATTTCAAGTTTATGCTTGCAATCAATCATTCATTGGTAAGTTGTCATTTTCCAAATATGAATGAAAAGTTTGCTTTTAAAGAACAGTTATTACTATTTCTTTTCATTTCTTTTTGTTGAAATACAACAGAGTTTCCATTGACTAGAGAAATTCTTAACCAATTGCAAAAGGGCATGTGTGGTGGAAAAAAATTTATGATTCAGTGATAATGTGGGACCATGGAACCGGCATATTAAAGAGTCCACACAATAATTACACAGATATTCAAAATTGAAGAGATATAAATCTATAATACCTTTGTCGTTTGCTAAGGAGTGTGAACAAAGTTAACCATTAATTAGACAAATAAATAGTACTAAATTACTAATGTTATGATCAAAGGGTATAAAAAAAAATTAACAAGTGTGTGAGAATTTTAAATTTTCAAATAATTCTCTAACAAAGTTGACGGCAAACCTAGAAAGTCGGAGCCAGAGTGGCTAACCTAAAAAATCCTGATTCTAGTGGGAAGGGTTGATTATAGTTTTGGACATGCAGGCTTATAAAGAGTGATGTTTTGTGTAGCAATTGGAACTATTTACGTTACAGTAGTTTTCTAGAAATCCAGCAATTTACGTTGACTTATTACTCCTTTGCTTTGTCATCCCGTGGTTCCTACCTCTTAAAAACGAAAAGCTAATTGAAAATGATAGCTTCTAATTCCTGATTAGTACTCTTAATTAGTAGAAGTATTTTCTTTTGTTCTTAAAAACTCTTGATTTAATATTTCATAAATAAAAATAGGTTAATAATATTAAAATCAGATAAATTGACATAAATCAACTTATTAATGGAATGATCCTATGCATTACAAAATTTTGTTTTAACTAATAATCTAATAATTAAAACTATTATTTCAAAATAAAAATTTAACAATTTTTATTATAGATGAATTTATAACATTTGAATACTTAAAAAAATAATTTAAAAAGTAAAATGAACGCGGAGATAATTGGTTTATATCAATCATTCCTGATTCATATCCATGACAAAGTATTATAGTAATATTTTGATTGTTTATATTTTTAAAATATATATTTTTTCACCCGTAAATATATATAATAATAATTAAAAGTTATCATAACTTTAAAATTTAAATCATAATAATGTTAATATAAAATTGACTTCTTTTAACAGGAAATTAATTAAAGGACTAAAATATGACACATTATCTAAAGATTTTGAAACTTTTTAAACATAAAGGATAGAATGAAAAAATCTCCAAACTTTAAAGAGTAAAAGTTACATTTAACTTAATAATAACAAAGAAAAAGTTTGTCACTTGAAATAGTTTATTCAATCAACGTAAATATCTTTTATATATATGTTATTGGTGACTTATTTAAAAGAATAATCAGTTTAATATTTATTATCTGTTCTAAGCTTATATATGTTACATCATTGGAGTTACTCTATGTGAGATGTTTTTTTGCTTCGAATTTAGTTTCATGTTCACAAAAATTCCCAATTAGAGAAAAATAGTGTTTATAATGAAGCTATATAGAATAAATATAGCACGAGTTAATATTAATAACATGTTATGTTAATTAATTAGCCATATCACATTAATAACAGAATATAATTAGAAGAATTAAATAAAAAATCTAAGTAAAGTAGAGGATCAAAACAAAACTTAGGGACTAAAACGTAAGCTAAACATATTTAGAAACTACATAGATTAGATTCTCCATCATCAATAATCTAATTAAAGTTCCAATCTCATCTTTATAATAATGAATATGTAGTTAAGTTAAATACTTATAAAAAATATTGCTAGCTATAAGAATTTTACTCAACTAGAATATAATTATCATATTTAAAAATTAAATATAATTAGGGATAGATATAAGGTCACTGTCGTGGGCCTCTTTGTTAAATATTACCCAACATGAACTGTATTAATATCATTATTTTTCTTCATATAATTGTTATTAAAATTTATTACTATTTATTTAAAGAGAAACAAATACAAATTGCTATATGAAAAATTTAAATGAGAGATCTAATCTTCAATTAAACACAACAAGGTACAATTTACATTCTTTGAATCTTCTTGAGTTAGTGAGAGGCTCCAACAGTATTTGTGTAGAATACATTAATTTACACAAGTTGAAGACAACTTAAATCCAGTGGATCTACCAGGAATCAGGGATAATTGACAACATAACTAATGCCATCGAATCAAATCTTTTGCAAATTCGTTCCACCACACACAAAACGCCAAAATATGCATGTCTACCATTCCATTTGCTCCATAATATTCTACATCATTTACTAGTTCAATTTCCATCATATATATCTAATTAAGCACCAGCGTCCGTGTAATCAGTCACAACTCACGAGTCATGAATGAACACTAATCAACAAATGTGCGTGCTTCCTCGCCTCATAACTATTAGTTAATAATTAAAGCCTAACTTTATGCATGATACTAGAAAGAGTGAAAACAAGGTAGAAATATAATGAGTATTTTAGGTAAGTACTACTTTGAATGGTGGATCAAGTTATATGCATTACAGTTGTTATGCTCTAATACACTGTTGAATCTTCCTGTGCTTGGACCAATGATAAATATATAGTAAATGATATACATATATACCTGTAGTTATTTATATGCATCAATAATCCCTTACAAGAAATGCAGTAAAGACATTAAAATTTGTGTGCATGGTCATGTGACTTCTTTGTCTAAAAACGGCTTTGATACTTATATTCGTGGTTTGCATGCTTGTTTTAAGCTTATTAACTAATGCAATCTTAATTTGCGACTAATTACACTATATAATTAATGAGTTAATTCATTCCCTAATTAATATATATATATATATATATATATATATATATTATTCAAATTTTATAACTAATTATCTACGAACTGTTTTCTTAAGTAAGGCTCTTTAACATTTCCCTCAACTCCAACTAGCTTATCCAATTATATATAACTTGTCTTTAATCTTTATCTCTGTGAACTTGTAATTCAAGTTTTGTTCTTGGAAGTTGGAGGTTTATTGGTTGAATGTGTTCTTTTTTAAGATTTTAAAGGTCTAACTCTTTTTTATGATGAAAAGATCTGACTTTATTTACCATCTGAATTCCTCTATTTGTTGTGCTGTAACTTAAATGGTCCGAATGTAAAAAAAAAAAAATAAATTGATTTGGGCTTCTAATCTTAACATAAGAATATACGTGGTACGTAAAATGTAAAATATTATTTTCAAAACATGACATTAGTATATCAACAACTAAAGTCACGTCTGATTAATTACATGTTCTCATTTGTTGGTCAAAGTCGCATTACATTTAGATTCTTTACACATGATCTCAAATTCCAGTTTTAAATTATTGACTTAATTTAAGAGTGAAATCAGACATAATATTGCCATTTATTTTCTTCTAGAAGTAGTATTTTTTTTTTATTATTTTTTTTTTAAGATTTGTGGACATAGCCAATAATGCGAGGACGAAAATAAGGATTATGGATGAAGCCAAAAAACCAGGTCAGGCTCCAACTTACGCAAGCATATACCTTTATAAGGGATAACGGAGCAGTGTCCCTCACGCGCTTGAACCCGCACGTGGGTGTCGAGCAATTTGTACATGAACATCCAATAACAAAATTAGAAAAACAAAACAAAAAAAGAAAAAGAAAAAAGAAAACCAAGACACTCACACTCACTAGTACCACAGAGTGTGAAAAGCCTATCAGAAAACAGAGGCTACACTCTGAACTGTGAAAAACGAAGGAACAGCATCCATGGCGGCGACGAGAGCGATAACGATAGCTAGCAACTCCACATGTTCTCTGCTCATAAAGAAACCCTTTGTGGGTGGCACTGCTCTTTCCCTCAACAACCTCAAATTTTGTCGTACTAGGAGGTCTTACACTTGCAGAGCTATCTACAATCCCCAGGTTTTGGTTAAGGAAGAAGGTCAACCTGAAACCCTCGATTATAGAGTTTTCTTCGTCGACAAATCTGGCAAAAAGGTACCCTCTTTTTTTTCTTATTGGGTCATTGAAAAATTGTTTTTTTTTTTCTGGGTTTTGCTTTCAACTAGAAAAATGTGATGTTGGGCATCCAAAGTTTCTTCCTTTTTGTATAAATACTGGGAAAAGAGTAGATGATTGTGTATGGCCTCTTTATGTGATTAATGGAAACGTGGAATTCAAATGTGGTGATTTTTGGTTCCTCTGTGTTTGGTTGTTATTTGTTTAATGGAAGTGTTACAAGTAAATGATTTGGTGGAGGTTTAAGAAGTAAATTATTTGCTTGTTCCTTCTTGTGTCAATACAGTGGAAAGTGTAGAGGATGGTGTGTGGCCTCTGTATTTGACTAATGGAAACGTGGGATTGAAATGTGGTGATTTTCGGTGCCTCTGTGTTGGCTTGTTATTTGTTTGATGGAAATGTTAAAAGTAAATAATTTTATGGGGAGCTATTTAGTTTAGCTATGCTTACTTGTGTATAGTAATGTCTGGTTCAATAGTTGTGTTGTTTCCTTTGATGGATCAATAGCTTGCTAAGTTGGTATGAATAGTGTGTTCAGATTGATGTTACCTCATTTTGAATGTTTGTTATACTTCACAAGCTGATTGGCATATTCTGTTTCATGTCTCTATGCGTATGTTTTTTCCCTTTTTGTTATACATTTCCTCTGCTTTTATGAAAGGCATGTATGTAGGGCAGGTGCCAAGTGAGCTGTTACTTTCTGCTTGTTACAATGTTTTCTGAGGAGTCTGGAGTTACATTTTCTTAATGTGTTGGAAGCTAATTGCTGTGTAGTATGCAATGAGATAAAAGTAATGTTTCAATGGATGAGTTTTCTGCTATGTGGGCTACCTGTAACAATTAAGATCTGTGTAGTATCTAATAAAGAGTATTTTGTATAATATGTAGGTATCTCCCTGGCATGACATTCCCTTGCGGTTAGGTGATGATGTCTTCAACTTCATTGTTGAGATCCCTAAAGAATCCAGTGCAAAGATGGAGGTTGCCACTGATGAGCCTTTCACTCCCATAAAACAGGATACCAAAAAGGGGAAGCTCCGTTATTATCCGTGAGATACAACTTCAAAGCTCATACTATTCCTTTTTTCTTCTCAATTACATTATTTATCTTTGTCCGTTCACTTTTAAGATAATCCAATCAAGAGTTTATATTTCTTGATGGTATATAGTTGATGTATATGTCCTGTGGTTTATCTTTTTTTTTCTGTTGTCTATTTATAATCTTAAACTACCTGGGAGCTCCAGTACCCATTGCTGGCCTTTGATAATATTTACCCTTCCTTCCATGATGCCATCTTCATGTTATTTATCTCTTAGAAATTGAAGCATTTTGCATGTCTCATTCATCAGTTCTTTGGCTTCTTTTTGCCTTTCTTTTGGTTTAGTTGATGTAGCTAGATTGATTTGGTTCCATGTTTAGCGTATTCTGAAACATATCGTATGCTTGTTCTCCAGCTATAATATACATTGGAACTATGGCTTACTTCCACAAACATGGGAAGATCCATCTTTTGCAAACTCTGAAGTTGAAGGAGCATTGGGAGATAATGATCCAGGTATTCCATTAATATTGATTGTGGATTCTCATCTTTTCCACGGTGTTATCTTTGGACTGCGGCAAACATGTCTAAAATTCTTGTTGATGTGTAGTTGACGTGGTTGAGATTGGTGAAAGACAGGGGAAAATAGGCGAGGTTCTCAAGGTCAAACCCTTGGGTGCATTGGCCATGATTGATGAAGGAGAACTTGATTGGAAAATAGTTGCAATTTCATTAGATGATCCAAGGGCGCAATTTGTGAACGATGTTAATGATGTTGAGAAGCATTTTCCAGTAAGCTCTATCACCTAACTAGCTGATAATTTATTTCCTGAGTCTGTTCTTGTTCATTATTAGTTTGTGATTATGTTGAGCAGCTAGGGTGATTTTGGAAGTGTTTGATCCAACCCACGTAGTAGCTACTTAGTTAAGCCAGCTTATTTACTGTTGCTGCAAAATCGACTAACAATACAGCTGAGTCAATTCAAATAGTATTAGTTGTACAGTAGATATTTGGGATATGAGAAGATAAGTCCAAATAAGTTTCATGAAAGTTGTTCTGAACACCCCCTTGATCTGATTAGGAGGACAAAATATTATGTGTTTTCCATGAGCAGTCCATGTTGAAGCTGCTATTTTAAGATGTTAAGATTTGTGTTTGATGTTCAGTTGGTGTCACGATCAGCAGCTTTTGTTTGTTACATAATCTTTGGTTGTCTTCAGGGAACTCTAACTGCAATTAGGGACTGGTTCAGAGACTACAAGATACCTGATGGAAAGCCTGCTAATAAATTTGGGCTTGGCAACCAGGCAGCAAATAAGGTATTTTTACTGCATGAATCTCCTGAATCAAGTATCATTCATAATTTTTTCCTCAGTTTGTGTACTTCATGACAGAGTTTAGCAGTTTAAATGTTCTTTTAAATGGTTTGTTGGTTGCTGTTATGTTAGCTGATAAAGTATCTTTCTGGCTACATTTTTTCTTGAAAAAATTGGTTTCCTTGTTTGCGGTAGGAGTCGAGGGAATAAGAGGGTGTTTTAGGATTGCAAGTTATATAACATACTCTTCTTTGTGTATGATTACTGAATTAGATTCTTGAACTTGGCTTAAAATTTCCATGACTTAATAATGTGAAAAAATAAGAGCAAGGCATTAATCTTCTGCCGTGTGTTATCATTATTGGCATCAATGTGTGCTGGTGGTCATGGCCTCAATTTGTTTCGGCTGATTCTTAACTCTTAAAACTTGTATCTGGTGAACAGGATTATGCGCTTAAGGTCATCACAGAGACCAATGAGTCCTGGAATAAACTTATAAAGAGATCAATTCCTGCAGGAGAGTTGTCACTTGTGTAGAGATGTATTGGGGGATTGTCTATTGTTCACGCCATTGCTTGCATTTTCTACAATTCTATTTATGAAGTAGCAGATTGAGCTTCCCAATTATGTCTTTGACTTCAATGTCCATTTGGCCAGGCGTTAGTTCAATAAATCCATCTTGCTTATGTATTCTACATTTTATTTAGTCTTCCCTGTTTCATATTTCTTTCTAATACCAAAGAATAAAACTATACCCCTGCGAGATTTAAACGGCAATATTAAGTTAAAACTGTTGGCATTCATGATCTTAGGGGATAGACCAGAAAATTGAATGATAAACTTACGTACATCTATATAGTAGATGGTTGTACCTGATCTTATGATTGTGACATAAATCACATTCCGTTTTCTTAATGAATCTTTTCAGTAGTTCAAAACTGCCAATTTCGAATTACCAGGGAATTTTTTACAAGGGACGTTATGCAATATTAATCAAAGAGCAAATACATGAATGTACACGAAATTTTTACATGATAGTGGCTATCATTGTGCGAAGTAATTTGTGCTTGTACAGATAAAAAAAAAAATCACTATTCTTGGGATAGAGCTGGAGATGCTGATGTTTCTCCAGTCTTCTATTGAAGTAACGGTGTGGTGTTTGACCTTTCAACATAAACTTGATGCTCATTGTCTTCGTCAAATCTATCCACACTAAACAAAAATATTCCTGACATAATAAATGTTCAAAAAACTTAACAAACGTTTGTGAGAATTAGACATTTATGATTTAATTATGATTATAGAAATCCAAATACTAGCATCTCAAAGATGACTAGACAAGTTAAATTTCGGTGGCCAAGTGACTCCCCTCACAGGTTTAAACTTAAAGGTTGTAATATGCTTCTGTTTTAATCTAAGTTGGGTTGGGCATAGATTTCATGGGTGATTCAATTTAAAAAGAACTATTTGAATGCAGTAGTGCCATTTTTAAATATTAGACATCCTTGCTCAGTTGCTCTGATAATAACTACGTGTAAAAAGAACTACATGTGAGGATTCGTCTTTGTAGTAAAACAAGAAATTTCCATGATGATTGATGACTTACCGATAAACCATATTCCAGCTGCTAGAAACAATATTGTTGTTAGAATCAATGCTGTTGTTCTCCAGTTGTTAATGCTATCCTGCATTATCATTATGTATGACAACCATTGGAATCTTGTAATATATTATATATCACATAATACATTTATGCTACTATTTGAATGAGAACAGTAGAACTGTGTTAGGCATATGACAATCAGGCTCACACTTCCAATGCAAATAATATATTAAAATCTCCCAAAATATTCTACAACACATCACAGCCCCAAGGGATTAAATAATAATAATAAGCAAGTAGTTTTGACTTTTCAGTTTTTGTTTAATGCGTTTTTGTTGCGTTTCATAACAAATAAACTTTATGCACCTTCCCAGTGTTAATCAAGAAAAAAAATTGTTAAGGCTGACCAGGAGTACTCCAACAAGAGGCGAGGAAGGTACATCTCCAAAGATGTGAATAGCAACAGTGGACATAGCCATAGATAGAGGCCTTAGACTTGGTTCAACACAATGGAGACATATGTAACTCACAGGACCCTGAAAAGAAATTTGAAATAAAACATTTAGAGTGAAACTTCAAACTTCCGATCAGGTGGCAAAATGGTTCCTAAGGATCAATAACGCAGTTTAGTTCTAATGATCACATTCCACCTGAGCTTATACAGAAAATGCAGAAGTCAGGAATTTTCTGAGCTTATCTTTCAACTTAGTACAAACTCAGTAGTAAGTACCACAAAAAGATTATCTTTCAAGTTTCAGGATATAATTATTCAGACATTAATAGAAAGCAGCGGGGATACACTCTGCCTGCTAATAGATATGAAAAAAGGGACAAGAAACATTGTCCCTTGAAACAAGCTTAAAATCAAAAGACAACCAACCATAGGATGATTCTTAGTCCTCAGAAAGCAAGTCTGCATCAATTCCCAAATGTAGAAGTGCTTTTACTTAAAAGCACGTAGTTATTCATCAAGAATTTTACTTGGGAACATCAAGATCAAAAGATTGGCTAACAGAGGAAAACTCAGTAGCTTAAATATTCATAGGCGATAAGTATGTGTGGATAGTGTTTCAACATAACAATTAAACAAAAAGGAAGTACCTGAGTTGCAAAAACAAGAAGTTCACCAATAGAGAAAAGAGCAAGAAAGCCATACATGCTTTTGAATAAGAAGGCACCAAAACAAAATGTTGCACCAATAAATGTAGTCACTGAGAGAAGCTGCAAAAAAAAAATTACTGTTCAGCGAGGATGCATAATCCATATCATATGGCATAAGAAACCATGAACCTAAACATAATTTGCCTATTTCAGCTGGGACATGCACCTGTAGTCTACTACCATAATCTGATTTAAAGGACTAATCCAGTTCACATCAAATTTATAAGAACATGTTTATATAAGGTTGCAGATTATTGTAAGGACACTCGAGTAGATGTTCGCGAGATTGACAGGCGAGCTTTCAGGATAAGGTAAATGGACAATATGTTGTAAAATAGAATGCTGGAAAAAAAAACATAATAAATAGGCATAAAAGTAGGTCCTTGTCAGAATTTAAATACCAACCTTAAATGCATTTGATATGGTGTTGTGCATATAATCCAGAACAACACCTCCAGCTAAAGTGCCAACTAATCCACATACAATTGTAATTCCTCCAAATATCAAATCTGCATTGGTCTACCAAAGTAATCCAACTTTAATATTACACAATAATAATAGCGTAGTATATGATGCATGGAAAGTGTATACACTGATTAGACAAGTCAAAATTTCATGAAAGAAAGAAGGAACAACTATAATAGTATAACCTTATGTATAAGGGGTCATTGGATGAAGCAAATTCTCACCATGTGATATATATTATAGCCAGCTTTGGGCCCCCAATAGGAGTAAGCACCTAGAACGAAGTTGTATGCTATGTTACCTGCAAATAGGCATTCAAGTTATGGAATAAAATAGACATAGAAAAATAATATGACTTCTAAAAGTAAAATACGAATAGGATATCGAGATATGAAAGTTTGCAATCATGTAAGCTATCCATAAGACTGTTCATATAGCAGCCACTGACATGAATTTACTAACAAAATACGGTAAATATTACAAAAGCAGTCGATGCATACTGTAGTGAAGGGGGAAAAAGGAGTACCTAGAACATTGACCACATAAACCTTATCAAGCAAAAGTGCTTTCATATCATTCCAAAATCTTGAGAACTTCTCAGATATTTTGGTTTCAGATTTTGACCTAAAATGAGAATCAATCAGGTAGAAATTTAACATATCAGCCACTAAATGATGGTGTCAGACAGTAAAAGATACAGTAAATCAATAGTGAGAAAAATAATTATTTCAGAAGGTAAGTGTTCTCTGAATCAGAGTAAGTATTCTCACTTGGAATGATCGTTTGAGCTTTTATCTCTATGCTCTGCCTTTAAGGACAGTGACTCATCTCTGTCATTTGTAGCCTCTCTAACTTTGAATCAAACAAGTGAATTTTGTTATGGCATGATAATTAGAAATAATTTACCAGCCAACAAAACATAAAGCTAAATTTTCGGTCCATTACAATATACTAGATTAGAAATGAGTATTAGACTAGTGGTTCTTTAAAAAAGGACATGTTGCGTTTAGATACCTTGAACTCCTGACACAACTGTCTCTGGTATCAGTGCCTTTTTTGAATCAGTGGTAACAAAACCTGGATCCACAAGTAGTTTAGAGATCAAAAACAGTGATAGGGGTTCACAAGAAACCAATGCAAGACAAATGCACACCTCTCAACTGCAAAGGCTTGATAACAAATCCTAAAATTGCAAATGGAAGCATCAACAAAGACTCTACCCAGAATGCATAACGCCAACCAATATGACTTCCAACCTGTTAATGAACGCAGAAAAGATGAAATCAAAGAGGTAAATTTATTTTATTTCTTTGGAAGAAAAAAAAAAATCATAACACACATCAATTGTTTGTGTAGTGCAAGTATCTAAGGGGCAACACATCACTTGTCATCCTACGTTTCTTTTCTTAAAAGGCCAATATTTTGTTTCTATTATAATTGAAAGGGAAGGAAACAATCGTTATTCCAAAGCCAAATTAATTACAATTCCACTTCACACTTTTAAGAAAATCTCTGGTCAAAATTCTCTCATTTACAGTTTTAAAGTCAAATTTTGCTAGTGATAAAAAAAAAGGTTAAATTTTGCTTTTCACTTAATTTTTAAAATTTAGAAAGATAACTATGTCATCATCCTATGTTTAAATTAACTCTTGCAAAAGGAGATTAAGAACTGAATATTTCTGGTAATGAGTACACATACAAATAGGGAGGGTAATCTAAATATTTATAGGCTATAGTCTTGCTGCATAATTACAGTTAAAAAAGAAAACTAAGTTACAATTACTATTACTATTTAATAATGGTACAAAAACAGATGAAGACTTACCAAACCGCCGTAGATGTAGCCAAGTGCATATCCTGATGGTATACAAGCGTAAAATATTGCAAGCCATGCTGTTTTCTGATACATGCTCCCGATACAAGACACAAGTTTCCATCAGGGAAAAAAAAAAGCAATCTATCATAATAACAGATGACATTCAAACTACCAAGAATGATACAGAAGATGTCATCCCGTTTTATTAGATTGTATCTTTAAGCCATTGAAATGTTCAAAAGATGCAAACTTAGCACAACTCAGGCTGACTACACTGATTAGAGCTAATGTTCTTTATGAATGCAGAATGTTTAATAACTAAGTATAGACATTCTTCAAATCTGAAAGCAAGAGATGCTGTCAAGGGAAAGAAACAGACCTGAGTAACTGGGGCATTATCATCAATAAAAGGTGCTGCTAGACTTATAAATGAAGCCTCACCAACACCAACTAGTCTATAGAGAATGTTGAAAGCATAGGAAAAAAATAAGAAAATTATTGTTATATATTGTGCTACAGTTTAACTACTCAACCAAAATTTCCTAACTTGAAAAATAAAGGAATTAGACCACTTACATGCGACAGATCGAAATGGACCAGAAATTAAAAGAAAAACCACAACCTAGGGTTGCAAGAGTCCAAGCTGACAATCCAACGCCTATAAGTCTAAATGGATTTACACTGCAAAATATAAGAGTTGTGCAAGGATTAATAAATCACAACCACGTGGTGCATTTACAAGGCATTATAGATTAGAAATTCTCATTTTGTAATTATTATGTCAATCAAAAATAAGAACTTCAGTTCAGCGGACAAAACAGTTGAATAAACTGATAATTCAACTTTTATGATAATTTTAACTGCCATGTAATTTAGATACATAATCTCATTGATTTTAAAATTTGAAAGTCATAGCCAAGAAGATAGTCTTGACTACATATTAAATTGCACATTAAGAAGGACAAGTTGAAATTCAATATAACGGATCTATTATGGTTTATAAACCTGTTCAGCTTTTAGAATTCATTAATGGGTTGAATATATAAGCTAACTTAAGTACAGCAGTAAGAATAGGTTTCAACTTTGAACCAATTGCAACAGAAATGATTTTTACCTCTTTGCTAGAGACGCAAATATTGGAGAAGCTACAAGGAGTCCAACCATAAAAGCAGATGATAAAACTCCATCTTCAAAGTTGTTCAAGTTAAAATCTCCCCTGCACAATAGGAGAAAAATATTTAGTCAAAAGGTACTGTATAGCTGAAAAATTACTTCTGCATATTAGAGTATTAATGTCATGGCATGCAACACAGGGAGCGGTTCATACAGGCAACAGCAGCAGTTACCTTCCAGACTATAAACTAAATTCTAAATCCTGCTGGGTGATGCTTTTCCTGCCATTTTGACAAGCATGCAATAATAAGACAAAAACTGTTAACCAAGCAAGAGCCCCAATTTCTTCTCCTTTTATTACAAAAATTTAATGATATATTGCATGAATATTTTCTCAACTAAGAATGCTTTCACTTCTTATTAACCTTTTTAAGGAAAACCACATTTTAAAGCCATGACAGCACCCTCTATTCTTGAATTCATGCTCTGAAAGAGGAAGAGAACAAGGAAAGCCAAAGAAAGAATAGCTAACAAAGGAAATTTTCTGAATCTGTTGTTGTTTGACAACGGTTGAGTGTATTCATGCAAAATATAATCTATTACAACTGTCTTTTAGTATATATGGTAAAATCTTGGCTTCCTGTTCCAATCAGCTTATTTCTTTTTGAAGTTTCATATATCAGGAATAGTTTGATGGTTCCCTTTATGATTCATTGAATTATTAAGAACATCTCCCTTTAGTTACCAACAAAAAAGTGACAAAAGGAATGGTTTTTCATCTGCCCAACCCTCTCCTTCTTTCACAACCCCTTTTTCAGTTTCACTTCTCCCTCTCTCCTTGCTGAACCACGTTAAATCTCGGTGTTGTTATTTTCTCTATTATTGCTTTATTCTCCAAATGGGCCTTTTGCTTCAACAAACTGGCATCAGAGCTCTCATAGCTCTCGGATACTAAGTGCAAAGAAAATTGTTAGTATGCTCTGTGGTTGCAGTATTGTCTGATCTTCCACATCAGAAAAGAATTATTCTTGTTGCTTGAAAAGTGTGGTAGTGTGAAAGTGCATGTCTAGGAAAGTTCTGGCTAAGGAAAGACTTGGTATTTAAGTGCGTCCATTAGTGAGCCACCTCTCTTTCCTGGGAACTTACCTGGTGTACTATTCACGAACTACGGTCACTATTTCAGCATACGGCACTGTTCACGTATACGGCACTGTTCATATATACGGCACTATTCACGTATACAGTCATCATGACGAGTGCTAAATTTGATTTGGAGAAATTCAATGGAGAAAATGATTTTAGTCTTTGGCGGTTGAAGATGAAAGCTCTACTAGTTCATCAAGGCTTGGGCAAAGCCTTGGAAGGTAGAGACAAGCTGCCACAAAGTCTAACCGACAACGAGAAAAATGACATCTTGGAGAAAGCACACAGTGCAATTTTGTTGTGCTTGGGAGATGAAGTTCTACGAGAAGTGTCGAAGAAAATACAGCCGTTATATGGCCGAAACCGAAAGCCTGTATATGACGAAGTCACTCACCAATAGACTCTATTTGAAGAAAAGAATATATACTCTTCAAATGGTGGAAGGAAAACCCATAAAAGAGCACTTGGATGAATTTAACAAAGTTATTCTTGATTTAAAGAATATCGATGTTAAAATTGATGATGAAGATCAAGCAATTCTTCTATTATGTTCCCTTCCAAGTTCTTACGAGCACTTTATTGACACCATGATGTATGGGCGAGAGGATCTCACCCTAGAGGAAGTCAAGGCTGCGTTGCACTCGAAAGAACTAAAGAAAAGAGTAGCGGATTCAAAATCTGAAGGCTCAGGTGAAAGTCTCTTTGTTAGAGGAAGAGGAGAGAGACGAAATCTAAATAGTGGAAGAGGAATATCTAGGTCAAAATCCAAGACGAAACCTAGAAAATTCAAATGTTTTCACTGCCACAAAGAAGGGCATATAAGAAAGAATTGCCCGGAGCGCAAAGGCAAGGAAAAGATCTATGAATCTGAGATGCAAATTGCTGAAGCAGAGATAGCTACGATAGTGCGGATGCACTTACAGTCTCCGAACATGACTCAAAAGATGAGTGGATACTTGATTCTGGATGTTCATACCACATGTGTCCCAATAAGGATTGGTTTTCCACTTACCAACCCTTAGATGGGGGCAAGGTCCTTATGGGAAATAATGCTTCCTGTAAGGTCGTGGGCATCGGCACAATTAGAATCAAGATGTTTGATGGAATCGTGAGGACATTGACGGATGTAAGGCATGTTCCAGAATTAAAGAAAAATCTGATTTCCTTGGGAACACTAGATTCAAAAGGTTATAGCTACAAAGGTGAAGGTGGAGCTATAAGAATATCTAGAGGCGCTCTTACTGTGATGAAAGGAAAGAAAGAGAATAGTCTCTACGTGCTACAAGGAAGCACAATTACGGGTATCGCCATTGCTCTCTCAACAAATGATTCTCGATGTCACCAAGTTATGGCATTTACGAATGGGGCATGTCAGTGAGAGAGGTCTAACAGAGTTGAGCAAACAAGGATTACTCTGTGGTCAACAAATTGGGAAGTTGGATTTTTGTTAACACTGTGTATTCGAAAACAAGTGTTGGATAAAATTCAACACTGCAGTTCATCGAACAAAAGGCACGTTGGATTATATACATTCTGACTTGTGGGGTCCTTCCCAAGTACATTCTCACGGTGGTGACAGATATATGTTAATTTTCATCGATGATTATTCAAGGAAGGTTTGGATCTTCATTTTGAAAAACAAAAATGAAGTATTTGTCAAGTTCAAGCAATGGAAAGCCTTGATTGAAAAGCAGACTGGGAAGCAGATCAAGCGACTGAGAACTGACAATGGTTTAGAATTCTGTAGCGGTGAATTTGAAAAGTTTTGCAAGGATCATGGTATTGCCAGACACCACACAGTGAGGCATACTCCACAACAAAATGGACTTGCGAACGAATGAACAACCCTACTTGAAAGAACAAGATGTATCTTTATCAAATCAAATGCCGATTACCAAAAGCATTTTAGGTCAAGTCGTTAATACGGCTTGTTACTTGATCAACCGATGTCCATCAACGGCCATTGATTTCAAAACTCCAGAAGAGATGTGGTCGGGTGCTCCTGCCAATTATGAAAATTTAAGGATATTTGGTTGCCCTGCATATGCTCATATCAAAGAAGGAAAACTTAATGCGAGAGCATTGAAATGCATCTTTCTCGGATATCCTGATGGTGTGAAAGGATATAAGTTATGGTGGCCAAAGAAAAGAAAATGCATTATTAGCAGGATGTCACTTTTAATGAAGCTGAAATGCTAAAGCCTCATAAAAGTGAAAATCCTAATATCTTGAAGAAGGTGGAGCTTGAGGTGGAGCCTACAAAAGAAAAATCAAATGATCAAGAAGTAAAACAAGACCCGATGATGATAATTGATACATCACAATTGCAAAGAATATCGGTTGGCTAGAGACAGACAAAGAAGAGAGATAAAACCTCCTCAAAAGTATGGTTATACTGATCCGGTGGCATACGCTCTAAATGTTGTTTGATAATATCAAGATTGTGAGCCTCAATCATATCAAGAAGCCATCAAAAGCAAAGAAGTTTCCCAATGGACTACTGCTATGACAGAGGAAATTGAATCTCTTCATGAGAATCATACGTGGGATCTTGTTGAAAGGCCGAAGGCTCAGAAGATTGTTGGATGCAAGTGGGTCTTCAAGAAGAAGGAAGGAATCCCTGGAACTGAAGATGCAAGATTCAAAGCGCGATTGGTAGCTAAAGGTTTTACACAAAGAGAAAGTATTGATTTCAATGAAGTCTTCTCTCCTGTGGTAAAACATAGCTCAATTCGCATCCTACTTGCCATCGTAGCTCAATTTGATCTAGAACTTGAGCAACTAGATGTCAAGATAGCATTCTTGCATGGTGAGCTGGAAGAACAAATCTATATGAAGCAGCCTGAGGGATTTGAAATCCAAGGGAAGGAGGACCATGTTTGCCGGTTGAAGAAATCTCTGTATGGCCTAAAACAGTCTCCTAGACAGTGGTACAAGCGGTTTGACACATTCATGCTTAGAAATGGCTATTGTAGAAGTGAGCATGATAGTTGTGTCTACTACAAGAAGCTTGCAGATGAGTCATTCATCTATTTGCTCCTGTACGTTGATGACATGTTGATTGCCTGCACGAACATGTCTGAGATAAAGAACTTGAAAGCAAAATTGAGTTCAGAGTTTGAAATGAAGGATTTAGGAGCTGCAAAGAAAATTCTAGGAATGGAGATTCATAGGGATAGAAAAGCAAGGATGCTCTTTCTATCACAAAAGAAGTACATTGAGAAGGTGCTGGAACGTTTTGGCATGAAAAATGCTAAACCTGTCACTACTCCATTGGCGGCTCATTTCAAACTTTCAGCGGCATTATCACCGAAAACTGAGGAGGAGGTGGAGCACATGTCTCATGTTCCATATGCTAGTGCAGTTGGCAGTCTTATGAATGCCATGGTATGCACTAGACCAGATATTGCACAGGCAGTAAGTGTGGTAAGCAGGTATATGGCAAATCCTGGTAAAGTTCACTGGAAAGCTGTGCAGTGGATTTTGCGCTACCTAAAAGGTACCACAGATATAGGTCTAGTATATGGAAGAATCAAAGATGTCGGGAGCAAGATCACTGGATATGTGGATTCAGACTATGCCGGAGATCTAGATAAGCGAAGATCACTCACTGGGTATATTTTTACATTGTGTGGCTGTACTATTAGTTGGAAAGCAACGTTACAATCGATTGTTGCTTTGTCTACAACTGAAGCAGAGTACATCGCAACAACAGAAGCTATAAAAGAAGCTATTTGGGTGAGAGGATTAATTGAAGAGTTGGGTATACAACTGGAAGAAACAACTATCTACTGCGATAGTCAAAGTGCTATACATCTGACTAAAAATGCTATGTATCATGAAAGAACTAAGCATATTGACGTCAGAATGCACTTTATCAGAGATATCGTGGAAAAGGGAACTGTTAGAGTTGAGAAGATACCCACAACAGAAAATCCGGCAGACATGATGACGAAACCAGTTACAACAACCAAGTTCAGACATTGTCTGAGCTTGATTAGAGTACAGAGACTCTGATGGACATAAAAAGCCGATTGATAAGTTCAAGCATTGCTTAGACTTGATCAATATTTGCAGGTGGAAGTCCCACATTGCTTGAATTAGTTTGTCTAGGAAGGCAAGTGAGCCTATAAATAAATGGATTGTGCACATCTCCACAATAGTAAGATATTGTCCACTTTGTGCCCAAGCCCTCATGGTTTTGTTTTTGGACTTCCTCCAAAAGGCCTCTTACTAATGGATGCATTATGTGTGTTTATAAACTAATGTGGTATCCCTTGTTTCTCCAATGTGGGACTTTGTTTGCATCCCAACACTCCTTTTCAACCAAAACTTCTATTCTAACCTATGAGAATCTCAAGCTTTAAAATGGAAAACACTACTAAACCCCTCCTAAAAATTGGACTTACCCAACAATTTGAAATACAAGGCATGGAAAATTAAACTCCACGAGATGAGACAAATGATCATGAGTATATCGTACTGTATTCCAGAGCCAGAAGTGCAGGTACCCCCCTCCGTGCATGTTCCCTGACTTCCATTAACACCATTGCTTGCTATAGCTCCACGATCCACATAATTTAACAAGTTAATCACACAAAATATAGCAAGTAGCCTACAAAACAAAATTAAAGAGACCAAGTCATCACAATAGACAGCAGAGCCAAAGAACACAAAACACTTCTCAAGAACATAGATTTCCCCACCACCACCAAAGAAAACAAAAATCCAAAAAGACCCAGAATTACTTAAGAAGCTTCTTCCCACACCCACATAACCAAAATGGAAAAAAAAAAGAGACTGAATCTTTGTCTCATTTACTTACCAAGGACGGATTTTGGAGGGAAAAAGGAAAGAAAAAAGTACATTGCATTTACCTTCTGGGTGTAAACCATGAAGTCGTGGGAATCATGGTTGAGATTCGTGGCTCCAAAAGCTGAAGAGAAGGCTTTGGTTTGACATGTGAGTCGTCATCTTGTGCCATAACAATGTAGCAGTACTTTGACACTCGACACCAACACTTGTACTAAAATTGAATTGAATACCTTTGAATGGTAGTTAGTTAACTTCACCAAATTTCAGAGATATTTTCTCTTTCTTTATTAAGCTATGTCAATTTTTTCTCATTTTTTTTTACCAAACAGTGAAATCCTTTCTTTTTCGTTAAATTGGAATTTGCATTTTCGGGTGAATAAAGCGGTAAGCACAAAAGAATTCGGGATCATTGGCTTGTCTAAAATTTTCTTCTCTTCACTTCTTTCAGAAAAATTATCCTAATATATGGATAATGTATGCCATCCACTTTGTGATTCGGATTCCTTGTCACATCCACTACCTTCTTTTACTTCTATTTTATCAAAAGAAGTACATTTCAAACTTTACTCTACAGTTAAAATTTCTCTTTAAAATATTTCAAATTACTCTCTTCATATTTTTATTTATATATTTAGATATTTTAATTTTCTTAATCACCATTTTCTTTCCATTTATCTTAATATAAACAACAACCGATCTTCATTGTGTCTACGAGAGTTAATCAGTTAAACCAACCTAACTAATAGTGCATTTGGTTTCATAATCCGCGCGAATTCTCTTCAAGTACTAACAAATGTCTTGGGTACTTTTCTCTTCAAGAACGAAAAATCACCAAAATTGTATGCACTGTTCATAACATAAAACGGTAGGCATTCAAGAAATGTGAACCCTGATATATAAGAACTTAGAATCTAGCACCAAGTGAGGAGTGGAACAGAGGAATAGAAGGTACAAATCATCAACATCACTCTACAACTGAGTAACATTGTTATTTAGCCATCATTTTATGAACTTCATTAGTAATAACATAAGTACAACACACAAATTTTAGGATGCTGAGTACTTGTGCAGCCATGTCCTAACAGAAGACTCAATTGTAGTAAGAACTGGCTGGTATAAATTTCAGTGAAATGCTATTGACACAGTGGCGTTCGTTGGTAGGTGTTGGAAATCCTTCGCCTTTAAATACATGACCCAAATGTCCCCCACAAGCAGTGCATGTTATTTCTGTCCTCATTCCATCTGGGTCCGGCTGATAAATACATGACGATGTTATCAAAATTATATAAGCTCGATGATGCAATTTAAGTTACAACAAGACAAAACAAAACCAGTACGTTCAGATACATGTGAACTGTCAGGATTCAAAATAAATTTGAAGTATTAATTGAAAAGTCAAGCTTTTCCAATATATATGAAAGGAAAAAAAATGTAGATGCAGTTCCTAAAGTACTATTAGTATTGTTTTCCAATCAAAATAACGTTTCACCCAAGTGATTCACATATACAAGTTTACACGAGCATATGACCTAAATGAAACTCAAATTCTGATGAGACAACAATATCATAAATAGTTAAATACTTA
The DNA here is from genome assembly GCA_026586105.1 of Hylodesmum podocarpum. Taxonomy (NCBI): domain Eukaryota; kingdom Viridiplantae; phylum Streptophyta; class Magnoliopsida; order Fabales; family Fabaceae; genus Hylodesmum; species Hylodesmum podocarpum. The sequence goes on along the minus strand of JALJEV010000424.1, from coordinate 1,823,215 downwards.
CGGAGCTGCTTCTAAATTTTTCCCTAAATTAAATCCTATATTTTTCATTTTTTGATTCCTTAACAAGTCTTCTTGTTAATGAAGACGCTTGTTAAAAAGACTCTCAAGATAAAACTAAGAACAAGTGAACTTACATGGCGACTTATGGCTCCTGGAAGACCCTCAAAAAATGCTGGCCAGCCACAACCAGAATTGAATTTTGCTATGGACCTGTAGAGAGGAGTTCCACATCCTGCACAGCCATAAGTACCCTCCTCATAGAACTTGTCATACTCTCCTGTTCCTGGGTACCTGAATAATACCAAACCATTTTTTCTTACAAGAGAAACAAAATTTCCCATCATGTCTTGAATAAAACTAGTTACCATCTCCAAACTAACCCTGCTGGTGGATTTTATCACTAAGGAAAGCTGAAACTACCATTTCTCAAAATTACTCCAACTTATCCACTCTATGCATATCATACTCTCCCCTCAGTTTTTCTCTAAATGTCTCTAAGCATTGAAAAAAACCTAGTCATACATGGGAAATTGGCCACAGCACATCATTTGAAGGTTATTACAGTACAGACCGATAAATGCATAAACATATAGACAACAAAGTTTATCTCACAAGCTAACAATGGCACTTTAGAAGAGTGTACAAAACCTTCTTGTTCTGCCACACCTCCAAAGTCTCACATGGATTAGGAGTTGAGACAAGGGTAATTTATGGGTTTGTTTAGGTAAGCTTCTCCAAAAGGTCTTACAGGATAAGAAAAGAAGAAATAAACTTCTCCGTAAGTTAAAATTAACTTGTGCATAAGTTAATTTGTAGAAACTCTCTCATGTTCGATTATTCAAAAACTAATTTTTAACTCATAAGCTCATTTTAGCTTGCGAAGAAGCTAATTTCAAAATTTTTCTTCCCATTTTTATTTCTAAGACCTTGTGGAGAAGTCTTATCCAAACAAAAAAACTCTCCCTTTTCAACACCTACCAAAATGGTATGCCGGGCAAACCAACCCCAAAGTGGACAATATACCCATGTGACACTTGGGGAAGTTCTCTCAAGTTAGCTTCTTGAAAAGCTAATTTTTAACTTGCACATAAACTCATTCCATTTTCTATTATATAATCTTCTTCTATAAGACTTCACCAAGAAGTTTATCCAGCCCTAGTCGTGGATTGTCCAAGCTTTATAAGGACTATATTAGTTTAACCTTTAGTCGATGTGGGACTAAACTCACCCCTTCACGTTCAACACAATGAAAGCGATTTTCCAACACCTTCCCTCCATGTGACTTAAAAAACTCTATTTACATGACCCCATTCTGTTGACTAATATTGCACAAAGAGAAATTCCGGCAAAGATAATAAAAATCACAGAAACTTGACACGGTGAAGATTACCCAATTACCCTTCACAAAATAATTCTTTCACAGGATTTCAACATTTCTGAAGCTCGATTAATCACTAACAAGCAGAAGTGAGAATCTTACTCGGTGCCCTTTTGCCTGAGAATCCGAAACTGTTCAGGCGAGAGAATTGCGCGCCACTCTTCCTCGGATTTTCGGAGCGACCCAGGTGCAGCCATGGCCACAATCCCACCTCGAAAACCGCGCTTACGTTGGTGAATGGGTGAGGCGGTGAAGGGAGTGGCGGAAATGAAAAGAGTGGTGGGAGCAATGGGCTTTGAGGGGAAAATTGTGGAAAAAGTTGAAGGATGAGAATTAACAAGTGTTGAGAAAATGGGTTTGGATTTGGAACAACAGATAGGAGTTGAAGCTGTTCTTACAATGTTGAAGCCCATGGCTATGGCTATGGTATCTAATATCTCACTTGGAGATTATCGCTATTTATTTGCGTTTCTTTATGTCTTCGAGGATTCTGGACTTTTGGATTTTTTTATTTTTTATTTTTTACTCTCCAAGTGTCCAAAACAAGTAGATAGAAAATATCTGGTAAAAGAATAAAAGAAAATATTTAATAAAAAATAATATACATATAATTATTTCAATTGATTATGTATTTAAGTTTAATGTAAAGTAAAGTCCGAAATAAAAATACGTAAGTTATATTTTTAAAAAAAAATTAATAAAAAATTGAAAAATTAAATTTTAAAAATAAAAAATTTCTTTTTAATTTTTTTCTTTGTTTTTGAATTTTCTAGTTCACATGAGAATAGTAAAAAATAGATTAATCCTTTCTATATTTCGAATTGTATATTTAGTTTAAAATTTATCAACTCTACATAAAATAGTCAAATTGTCAAATAAAAAATAAATTTAAAGAAGCAAGATTTAAATAATAAATGATAAAGATCAGAGTAAATTATAATAATATTTTTGTTTACTTTTTTAATCATTACATTTATCTTTATACAAATATTAGCATTAAGATTTTTAAAATATTCATATTATTTTTAAATACATAAGGAGAAATTAATATAATGTTTTAAAACTTTTAAGAAGTTAATATGATAATGCTTACATAGTTATAAACAGGGATGACAATAGCTCAGGTGAAAATTGTACTTGTTCTGTCGGAAAAATTTGCAGTCACCCGCTTATCCATTTAAAAAATAATTGTGAAGTTTTTATATTCGTGAATACCTCTAATTCAAAAATAATTATTTAAAATTGAAAAAAATACAAAAACTTATTTGTGATTCTAAAATAAAATTATTTTATGTACCTTAAATAAAACTATCTACTAACTATTCTAAAATATAATTTTAAAAAATTACACTCATAGAATAGAAAACCAAATAAAATAATACTCTAATTCATAATTACAAATAAAATTAGTTTGTCATGATTAAACTTAAAATGAAATATTAAAACAATATTATTAATAGCATAATTATTAATATTTATTATTTTTATTAAAAATAATTATCATTCTTAAAATAATAATAATTATTATTATCATTCTTGTTATTAGAATTGGAATAAAATAATAAAATAATTATTAATATTTTTATTATCTAGTTTTCTTACTATTAAATTAAGTTCCATTTATTGCAAGTTTTACTCGGAGACATACAGATTTTTCTTTCATCCCTATTTGTCATAAACTTCTTAATGTATGTTGCTATTTAAAAGATAGATTCATTTAGACATGAATTATGAAATGGAAAGGACAAATTTTTGTTTGGCACGAGTGTAATTAAAGAGGGGCAAGTTATGGCACGTGTGTTATTTTTAATCGGCACGAATGAGCAACGTGTCACACAGTAGTCAACACTCTACGCCTATTCTTACGGCTTTTCACACCAGTCTCTCAAACCTGGAACTCTGATCATAATCACATACGACAATTACGTACGCAAGTTGGATCAGAAGGGCTCAAATGTAATTTCGTAAAAGGGTAGGGGCAAATTTGGTCCAGAAGAGGATTTTAGTCGTACGCTCAGTTTCTTTCTTCGTCTCGTCTCCCTCACATCGAAAACGCTTTCGCTTTCTCTCTCTCACTCTTTCTCAGGTAACGGAAATTCATGAAAAACCTTTTTATTTTGTTTTCCAGAACACACACCTCTCATTTATTTAACTTCTGGTTACTATATATTTTGTTTGTTTGCTTGTTTATTGGAGTTTTGATTTGTGTTTTCTTCGCTTTCGCGTACCCTAAGATGTTAATAATTTTGAACTCACAGTTCCTAATTTGTGTAATTTTGAAGAGGAAAAGGTTTTTTTCTAATTTTTTTTTTTTGAATATTTTGTTGGCAACCAGGGTTTGTGATCGAAAATAAGGAAAGTTAAGTATGTAGTTATTATTGGTTATTTCTATTGATTTCTCTGTGTTGATTTTGATTGCCGCCATTGAAGAGTTGTGTTGTGCTTTCTCTTTAAGAGTGGAGTGTCTTGTACTGTTATTTTTTCTTAACTGTGCTTGTTTTTGTAATTTTCAGTTACTATGAACATTAATCTGCATTTACCAATTTGATACTATTCAGTGGTGAAGTTGCTTCTTTGTAAATATATTTTTGTGTTAAGCTGGCCTGGTAAATTTTAGATTTGAACATTGTGTTTTGCAGTGGATGCTTTATAATTTAGTTAGTTTAAACAATGTAATCCACATTCACCGTTTTGATTCTGTATTGTAGGGAAGATTTATTATGCTCTGTATATCTACCATTTGTCTTGTTTAGTAAATTGCAGATTTGAAAACGATGATGTTCAGTGAGGGTTTGCAAGTTTCAGTTATCACAAATATTGTAATGTACACATAATGTTCAATCAGAAAGATTGATTTTATGTAAAAGATATGCTTTGCTTGTATTTGGCTTGTCTAGTAATTTGTGAAGCATGGTAGGGAACATCCCACAGGAAAATAACTTAGTTGTTTTGTTGATTTCATTGGATGTTTGACAATCAATTGTGTGATCCATGTAGCCAACCTCACCTGGTGGGATAAGGCTTTGCTGTAGTCATTGTTGGATGTTTGACGATAAATCCATAGGTGTTAACTACTGTTAATATTAGTATGTTAGAATGGTGGATTTGGATTTAATAGTTTAGAATTATTAGTTTAACTCCAATTCTGACAATTGGAATTGGCTTAGAATTATAGATTTTGTGTGTGGTTTATGCAAAAAATTGGACATAGAATTAAAATTCTAAATGCACTTTCAATTCTACTGTGTAATTATAAGATCTAAATTTTGAAAATATTCATGATAATAGGGGTGGTGGTGTTAGTGGTTGGCAGCAGAGGGAGTGGTAGTAGGGTTGGTAGTGGTGGTGGTGGTAGCAGAGTTATGGTAGTGGTGGTTGTAATGCTTGTGGCAGTGTAGGTAGTGTTAGCTGCAGTGGTGGTAGCAATGGAAAGAGGGAGCTGTTGCACAGTGCAGGGGTGAGGATTCAGCAATTTTAGGGTGTTGGTTTGGAATTGGAAATGACTCGTGCTAATTATTTTGTAATTCCCCGGACTGGTCTTGGAATTTATGACTCAAATTTCGAAAGGACTTCTAAACATAAAATTTTTAATTAGAATTAATAGCCTCTCCTTGTTCTAGCATTTAGAAAATAAATCACTGCTGATGTGTCTTTGATGAATGTTATAGGTGTAGTGTAGGGCAACAACAAAATAAGTCCATTAATGACCATGAAAAACGTCATGTCCCTAGACAGTCTACAAGCCCTGTCTCTATACACAAACTCATCCAAGTTGCAATAGTGGGTGGTCCAATAGGCCCAGCAATGATTGTTAAGATAAACTTTGATACCATCTTAGAATTTGAATTTGAACCTTATTCAGCTCCATTAAACCTACTTGTAAAGTGACAGTTGCCCTTGCTTGTATACATTACTTTGACCATATCACTGGTTGATGTTTTATAGTGAATGGTGTAATGTCATACATGCTGTGTTTTTAATAATGTTTATGCAATGTTTAACTTTTAGAGTCTCCATCATTCAGGATTTTAGATCAATATGGAGGATCCTCTGAGTAAAGTTCAGGTTAAAACCATAGTTTAAGTGGTCTTTTTACATAACCATAGTTTAAGTAGTTACATAATCTATTCAGTTTAAGATTCCCTGATATTGCTATTTTGAGACTTAGCTGAGCCAAACTCTATGCATGGCGTTTAGCACTGTGTGATTTTAACATAATAAATAGGGCCTTCCAACATATTTGGTAGGTGTTTCTGGGTATTTTCTTCATACTGGTTGTATTGATGTTTTCAGTAAGGTTGAAATTATTTCCCCCCTCGATTGAGCTAGGTAAGAGCTAATTTCATGTTCTGGTGGAGAAACCTGCTAATATGGAAATAATTTTGACTTCTTGGATTGATTGTGAGTATAGTTCTTAATAAAGCCTTGTAAGTTGTAACTACTAAAATTGTTAATTGGGAGCTATAACGGTTATTGTAGCATATAGCTGTGTGCTGGTGTTTTGCCTCTTGGCATGGGTAATGCTGCGCACTTGTCTTTTACACAAGAAAAACATTTCATTGTGCCTATCTGAACAGGACTAACTGTTCTTTGTAACATTCTTTTCAGGAGTACGTGATTAAACCATAAAGATGGAGCTGAGTAGCATCAAAGATGCATTTGATCGTGTAGCCAAGAAGCAAAAATTATCCTCTTCCAAATCTCAAGAAGTAGTTGACCAAGTGGGGCGAGAAATTGAGCAGGCATTGGCAACAATTCAGTCACCACATGATCCCTCATCTCCGGTTGACCAGAAATCCATTCTCACAGATCTCAAGTTGAAGCTCAATGCTATTGGACCACTTCAACAGTTGGAAGGATCAAACAAGGAATTGAACATAAGTCTTACTAAGTATCAAAAACTCCTTGAAAAATCATTAAACCCTGACATATCAAAAGCATACAGAAATGTGGAGTTTGATACACACATTATCAATCAGATTATTGCAAACCACTTTTACCGTCAGGGTTTATTTGATCTTGGAGATAGCATCATAAGTGAGGCTGGAGAGCCTGATGCAGCTGCACTAAGATCTCAATTCTTGGAAATGCATCAGATTATTGGAGCTATGAGGGAGAGAAACCTGCAGCCTGCTCTCACATGGGTTTCTGCTAATCAAGAAAAACTTGTGCAGATTGGTTCCAATCTCGAGCTTAAGATCCACACACTGCAGTTTGTAGAGGTCCTGCAAAATGGAACCCGAGCTGATGCCTTAAAATACGCCCGAACTTATCTTGCTCCTTTTGCTTCCCTCAACAAGGATGAGTTCCAAAAGCTTATGGGTTGCCTCTTATATGCAGGAAGGTTAGAGAGCTCCCCTTATTCTGAGTTGATATCCCCAATTCATTGGGAGATCACAACTGAAGAGCTTGCACGGCAGTTCTGCACTCTCTTGGGACAATCCTATGAGAACCCACTGGGTGTAGCAGTTGCAGCAGGAGTTGAGGGGTTGCCTACACTGTTAAAGCTGGCAAATGTAATGGCAGCAAAGAAGCAGGAGTGGCAGGAAATGAAACAGTTGCCAGTGCCTGTAGAATTGGGTAAGGAATTTCAGTTCCATTCAATTTTTGTTTGCCCTGTGAGTAGGGATCAAGGCAGTGAAGAGAATCCTCCAATGCTGCTGCCATGCTTACATGTCCTTTGCAAGCAATCAATCATGAAGTTATCAAAAAACAGCACCAGAACATTCAAGTGTCCATATTGTCCGGCCGAAGCAACAGTTGCACACTGCAGACAGCTGTATTTCTGATTGTGTTCGTGTATTCATCTCGTCCATACATTTCATTGGTGCAATACAGCTTCTGATTGTATATAAAAATATTCTGAACTCTCTTTTTATAAGACCAATGAGTGAATAAAAATTGAAAGAACCTGTTTATAACCGGGAGCCCTCTATTCTACCGTGCTTGCTTTTCTTTTCTTTCTGAGCAAATATGCAGGTGCCTCCATGATCTCACTGTTATAAACTTGTATGATATGATGGCGTACCGCCGCATATATTATGTACAATGTACTAGATATTCTGGTTATTTGCCTTTCGTTATTTGGGTTTTACTCTGCATATATGAAATTAGCCCTTGAGACAGTGGCCATTGCTTGGACTATCTTTAGATCAGTCATGTTTCTCACCTTGGAATCGTTCGAAGTTCAAAGCGTTAGTTAAAGCGGCTAGACAGGTAGCTGTGGTTTTTTAAGACTTTATAAGCCCCTACTGACCAAAATGGTAAAATCTATTCTGCCGGAAATATACTTTAGATCGACATATCTTACTATTTTGTGGGTTAACATGATTCTTTTATCCTATTATATGGAAGTAAGTTCTCTGAAAATTTTTTTAAAAATTGTCTTCTAAGTAAATACTTAGTATCTTCATAGTAAATTTTCTATTATTAGTTCTTCAACTGATTTGTTTTTCCTTTCCAGACCAAAACAGGCTTACAGAAACATTTGTGTACACCACCATGTAGATTCCTTGTTCTTTGGTCACTTCAAACGTAACCTAGAAGATACCTGGTTAATTGGTTATAATATGAACAAAACTGGGAATAAATATGCGATATACAAAACCAGCCAACCATATGACACAATTTTCACCACTAGCAAGGCCTATTAACGGATTCAGATAATCTACACCCTTCAAATTTTGTTGCATAACAACACAGGAAAAAAAAAAAAAAAAAAAAAAAAAAAAAAAAAAACAGAACTTGAAAGCACTTCAGAGAGTGTCAATTTTTTTTTACTGCAAAAGGAAAACAAAATTACTATTAACCAATTTGAAGTGTGAAGTAACTGTAATAGTAGTTTTCTACGGAAAACCGATTATTCTATTGAGTCCCTGAAGGAAGAAAGGAGAAGCAGGAGGGTTGGGAGGAGCGTTTCCGTTTCTTATATATTCATCGACCATATCTTTAGTAGACTTAGCTGACAAGGGATGAAAATGCGAACCCCAATCCGCGAGAAACCCTTTCACCAATACCAATTTCTGGTCTTCGGGCATGTTCTTCCATTTCTGTTGGGCCTCGTCTTCTTTCAGGCCCATGTACTCACACAGCTCTCCAAAGAGGAGTCTTCTGCTCTTCCGCATGGCCTCCTCCGCCTTCAACGACTGCGCGTTAATTCTGGCGGCCCTCACCGCAAACTCCGATGCGATGGCCGCGTCGCTGATGCCGTCGCCGGCGGAGCAAGAGATTCGGTTGGTGGTTGTGGCGGGTTTGTGGCTGAGGAGAGTGAGCCGCGAGGTGAAGATTGGGGGAATGACAACGTTAATATTCAGAGCCATCTGGATGGATTGGTGTTTTTTTGTTGTTTCCAGTGATCGGATTGAAACTCTCCAAACCACCAATAGAGGGTGCTGTATTCTGAATAATAACTTGCTAACACTGTATTCTTATTTCTTTTATACCGCATACTCAACTATATAGTGAAAGAGGCAAAAACTGTGTTATAGTTTCTATAAGTATTTTAAAATATATCTTAAATTTCTGTTAGATTTACCGGATTTAGGTTAATTTATTAAAAAAAATTAAAATTTAGTTAGGTGTATTAATTTTTTATTTTATGTATAAATTACATTATATTTTTAAAATATTTTCTTTATCAATATTTATTAGAAATAATATTTTTTAAAAGTTGAATTAGTGTAAGAATATTTTAAAAATTAAATTTATTTGAGTACAGTGAATTTTATTTATATATAAATGTAAAAAATAAAGTCACTCATCATACTCTTTTTTAAAAATTATTTTATAATTTTGTTTTTACAGAAGGTTACAGAAGGTTTATGAATAATGTAATCAGATATTTTATCATTAGTTAACATGAAAGTAGATAAAAAATAAACATAAATAATTTTATATTAGTTTGTTTTAATGTAAAATTATATTTAAATTTTTCAATCACTATCAAGATTTTAATATTTTATAGTCCGGTATTAATATCACTTGAGCTTAACTTCTATATACTAATTAACATTATCAAGTATTTTTTTAGTACACTTTTTTATATTAGAACACTAAAATAATTATAAAACAGAAGATGGAGAAATTTAAAATATTAAAGAATAAATGAGAGAGAAATAGATTAAAATATCCCTATATTTATGGAGTGTCATAAAGTGGATAAAAAATAAATTCAGCAACTTAATGTTTAAATAATATATAGGTTTCATATAAAGAAACAGATTTCAGGGTGAACAAGTAAGTTTTACTTTCTTACCAGTAATTACCCTAGACACAGATAAAATAAAAGTAGATGTGTCACTCGTGTGCAATTGTACATGTAAAATGACTTAATCTAACGGTAAGATTGGTTTATTTTAGCATTGGTCAAGCGTTCTTGTAATAGGCGTTCTTTTAAACAGGGAAGCTTCTCTGAGTTCTCAAACTTGAGCATGAGTATGATCACAGTCAGTGTGAGTGTGACATCATCTTTTCCTTCTTCGCTAAGCTTTCGCTCAGCATATCCACTCCTTTCTCCTCCTTCCTCTCTCCGCTGTTTCTCCGGTACGATGCCTCTTCATCACATCGTTTTATCCCTTTCATTTTCTCCCAATAGCCACACAATTTTTGCTTTCGCATGTGTGTGAAAGAAGCATGTTTAGGTTACATTTATTACAAGAACAGAAGATCCACAGAAGCATTGCTAAAAAAATTAGGATAAAATTGAGCATTCGCAACTTATGTATTTACTTAAGGACAATTGTTACATTACAATGTATGGTGATCTAGACCTCCTTCAATAATTCGTATTTTCAACTTGATTAACTATGCATAACTCGTTATTTAATGAATGATTGATTTCGATTACTTATTATTAACTACTCTTGTTCTACTATTGTTGTTATCATTTGGATTCTCTCTAGGATTCTGATGCTATGTTACCGTTATTTCATGTTCTTTTTTCTTGTGTAAATGTTTACAAGGTTTGTCAGAGACTAGGGAATGTGGTGGTGGTGATCCACTTGTGTTTCCATTGAACCGTTGCAAAACCATTCACCTGGTTGGTATTGAAATTGAACTCAATTTTTTAGTCAACACACTGTATCCGGTGTGGACTTGAAGCTTTCATGTATTTCATTTCATTGCAAGTACATTTTTTTTTAAGATAGCCTTCTTTCTTGGTTATTTCCCTGCGTATCAAGGTTCTGCCAACTTATAAAACGCGTGCGTCCAGGTCCGGCATGGACAGGGGATCCACAATGTGGAGGGAGATAAGGACTACAATGCATACATGAAGCCTGAATATTTTGATGCACATCTTACTCCATTAGGCTGGCAAGAGGTAAAGCATTGCAGCTTATTGCATGGAACATTTTCAGAAGGAGAGCTTACATGAGTCATGATTTAGTGATGGAAAGGATTGTTTTGTCTCATGAGCGTGTGATAATATTTTGTTTCTCCTGACACAGGTTGACAATTTGCATAAGCATCTTCATGATTCTGGGCTTATGAAGAGAATTGATCTAGTCATAACATCTCCTTTATTGAGGTATAAACACCCGCGTGCTACTTTAGTGACACAATGCTTAATAGGGATAGTGAAATTGTTGCTGAAATTTTAGTTACTGGCTAATTAAATGGGAAATATTGCTGTCTTGGAAGCAATTCAGTTCAATAGAGTGTGCTATGTTGATCGGATGGTAAATTAATGCTATCAGGATTTAGATTATCCTTCTGTGAACCCAGTTGTTACTCACTGATATGCTAGCTAAAAGTCTCTCCCTGCCCATAGTTTATGTGAGTTTTAGTATCACATCAAAATTATATGTGCACTGAAAATTATTTGAATTGGTGATGGCTTACATCATTCAAGTCTATCCATTTACTGTTCTAAGTGTTCATGTTATGTTATGTCTTCATGAATGAGGTTGCATTAGTTGAAAAAAGCTGCGTTGGGAAATATATTCGGTTTTGCAAGTTATCCATGTTCTGGGTTTATGTTTTTGTATAGGAATGATGTTCTTAATATTTGTTTGAAATGACTAACAATGTAAGGTTTTAGGACTCTACAAACTGCTGTTGGGGTGTTTGGAGGTGAGGACTACACAGATAGATCAGAAATGCCACCTCTTATGGTGGAAAATGCAGGAAACAGCAGTCATGCTGCAATTTCAAGTCTAAATTGCCCTCCAGTTGTTGCTGTTGAACTTTGTCGGGAGCATTTGGTATGTCAATTTATTATCTGAATATCTTTTTTGCCTATTGACACTAGAAAATATTCCAGGAGACAGTTTACATATTTTATTGCTACATATACTAGTGAAACAAAAATGTGCACTATCCTGTTTAGAACAAACTTTGTGATTAGTGGCATCATGGACCAACTATAGTGGGGGAAATATATTGTCTGAATTCTGAACAGAAATTATGGAACTATGATCCAATAATTTTTCTAGATCTTGAATAATTGATGTATAAAAATATGAAATCATAAATTAAATTTCATTTGGGATGCACCTAAAATTATTAGTAAAAGATAACAGTTGCTTCTTCTTTTACTTTCCCCCACCTCAATATTTTCATGAGATGTATTTTATGTTTAAAGACAATTTTAGTATGTCTATTTTATAAGGTTCCTCAAGCTTGTTATTGATGTCAACATATTGATCTTTTCAGATTTGTCCATGTGTTTTCTCATGCAGGGAGTTCGTCCCTGTGACAAAAGAAGGAGCATCAGCGAGTATCAGTCTCTTTTTCCTGCAATTGATTTTTCACTGGCAAGTACCTAAATTTTATCACATTTTGCACCCTTGTGATTTATGATTTTATAGAAGACAGCTAACATTTTTCTTCTGTACAAAAATTGGGCAAATTATAATTTGTTCTCTTTTCAGATAGATACTAATGATGATACTTGGTGGAAGGCCGATGTTAGAGAGACAAAGGAAGAAATTGCAGCCAGAGGGCTGCAGTTCATGAACTGGTATGATTTAGTTACAAGAAAGTTTTAGTTTTTGTACTTCTTTTCCCAATGGGTTACTTAACCCAAGCAACTCCTTTAGCCCCACCAATTGCTAGATCACAACTGACTACTAGAATACTAGATCCGACTTAATTAATTTGATCAGCTATATATGTGTGTGTTTTATATGTATGTATGTGACCTTATCTCCCTTATTGTGCATAACAACAACAACTGAGAAGGGGGGAGAAAACACCGTATTAGAGTAAACACTTAGGAGTAGGAACTATGACACCAGAGGAGACACATCCAAGTGTTAGGGGTCTCTGAGGACTACCTTATCAGGCATTGGTCTTTGAGACCCTATGTAAGATTAACTTGCATAAAGAGCCATGCATAGTAGATGTGAATTATGTGGTGATTCAATGCATTTTGTTAAAAAGTAAGCTGACCTTCTCTTCCTATTGTGAACTATATCAATTTGGTAAGATATTAGTATCTGATTTGCTACCCCGACTTGGTGGGAACCTTCTGAAACTGCATTGCCCTGTCCAGTGGTATTTTAGTAGTGGCCTTAACTTCCTACCCAGCAGCTAAATAAAAAAATTGCTTCCTCATCTGTCAGCAATACTAAATTTAGGTATTAGACTAGCATTGTAGAATAGGACTTGAATATTTTGCGAAATTACTATTTATATGTTACTACTTAGTGACTGCTATTCGTTTAAGAAAAATATGATCAACTTGGCTTTCCTGAAATTGATGTAGTTATCACGGGGCAGTATTTTGTAACTTATTAACTGCTGAGAAATGTGTGAAGCTTCTCTAAATGGCTGTCATGTGAATCATTTGTGTCTGTCTCTCACGCTGGTGAGAAATAAATAGATAACTTCTTGCTGACTGCTTTTTTATGTTATTCGAATGGATGTTTTTTTATTTGTTATATTAATTCAAATATCTAGTGATTATTGAAGATTCATGCAATTTTTGTTAAGAGAAGCAAAATTAATATTTTTCTTGTCTTGTAACTTCCTATTTGATTTGTCGGTAACTACAATTTGCCGTCAAATACTAAGTTGGAATTCTATTGATTTTTGGTACTTATCCTCATACAGTTTTTGGTTAAGAAAAAACAAATTATTCTTTCTTTTTCCTCGTAACTTTCCATTACTTTTTTAACTAATTGAAAATTGTTGTTAAATGTGTTCATTTCATTTCTGAGACTCTTAACTTTATTTTTCACTCCATCACAGGTTGGGGACAAGAAAAGAGAAGGAGATAGCAATTGTGACGCATAGAGCGTTTTTGTTTCATACTCTAAGTGCATTTGGAAATTATAGCCATCCCTTGCTGAAGGAAGAATTATCAAAGCCGTAAGCTCCGCGATGCCTTGCATGTAGTTATTTGTTATTCACATCCTCGTAAGCTAACTGGGTTGATTATGTGTGGGTGTTTTTCAAATGAAAAATATCTTGTTTGCGTTAGTGCAAAAAGTACTATCCTTGTTTGCTTTCAGTCCTTGCACGCTGCTTTGTGTGGTGCTTTAAATTTTTAAAATTGGGATTAAGTTCTTGTAACTGGCACTGTGATATGTTTAGTGCTACTCTTATTAGAAAATAATTGACTGGTTTCACGAATCCTTTGCAGCTTTGCCAACTGTGAGCTTCGCTCCCTGGTACTTGTTGATTTGTATGACAAGATGCCTTCAGGGATTGGCTCTTGCGTATGAGAACGCTGAGAAGAAAAGGTTTGTATATATTTTCATCGTGACTCTCAGGAAATCTATTTCAAACTTCACAAATTGTGTTCCTTGTCTTGAATTCTCTGTATATTTTATGTGGAATATTCTCCAACAAAACAATCTCATTAATCACTCACGAATATCAGTTATTAGAATTTACAGTGACAATCTATTCATGTTTATCACTAATTATAATTACAAAGACCGATCGTGGGTTAACTTTAATCACATTGAATATATAATTACTCAATTCATCACATACGGAACAGTAATATGTGGTAAATGTGAAGTATGAAATATAAATCGGGTAACAAAATTTTATAATCTTTAAGAGCAACGCTGAACATTATGTTTCTGTTGCACAATCTTATTTTTGAAGCAAAATGCAAAAAATAAATAAATAGAAAAGTAATAATAATCTTAATTTTGAAGCTCTTGAGAAAGAAGTTCCACTTCTACATCTTGATGATGTGCTGCACGACCTTCACCCATAATTTTCTAAACAATCTTTGGCTTTGTCTTTATTTTCTTACTTACTATTCATTGTCTACACATGATTTTCTAAACATGTTTGACTTTGACCCAAACAATGGATAGCGATGCCACTTATAAACTATAATAACCAGCACTATCCTAGTTTCAGGTAGTCTTCAGAAAATGATAGTATGACGCCCGGTCTTTTCTTTGACTCACCGCAGAATTTCTGAATAAAATACGTAGAACTTTTACCAAGAAATAATCATTATAATAATCATACATAGAATGATAAAATAACTTAGGTCAATATTTTTTTGGATTTTGGGGATTGGTTTCCTCTAAATATTAAAAAGATTAATTCTGATTTTTTTAAAGAATATGTTTAGTTTACCTGTTTACTATTTTTCTTTATTTTAATTAAAAACAGGAAATGACAAAAAATATATATTCAGTTATAATTTTTTAAATATTTTTTTAAAACGTTTTTAAAATAAATACTAAATTTGAAAACGAAAAGAATACTTATAATTTTTGTTCCTGTAATTAAATTTTTTTTAAAAACGTTTTATTCCTGTAACTAATTTCCGAACCTTACTTTCGTTCTTCCGTGAAGGGAAAAAATAAATGAACAAAAAAAAAAATAGTTATTTAAGCTTTTAGTAAGTTTTAAACTAAGAGACCGCAATAGAGTGTTGCTAGTTTGCCGAACCTGTCTAATTGTCTACATGGTGGGTTAGAATTACAATTACAACATAACCACAAGAAATGAAACGAAATCAAACTCAAGTTCACTAACAAGGGAATAGAGCTCTTTAATTTTGTAACAAAAAAGCGCGGCACGGATATTACGTGAGCATGAGAAGCATGACCACACTCAAAGCGAGTATAAGTAGTAGCAGCGTCTCAACGTTGACATCGACATTTCCTACTTCAACTAGCTTTCACTTGCGCTTCTTTCTCCTCTCTGCTTCTCAGTTACGATACCTTTGGGTTGGGTTCCCAACTATGTGCCAAAGCCCAATATTTTTCAAGTCCAAAGACACTTAAGTGAGGGGTCAGAAATTAGGGTTAGAAAGAGTGAGAGAGAGAAAGAAAAATCAGAGAGAGAAAGAAGAGAGAAAGAGAGGAGATTTTTCTCTCCAGAACCAGCGACCTTCCAGTCCAGATCGCCGTCAATTCCACCATCGGATTGGCCTGAAAATTGGAGAGTGTGTTCACGACGTCATCATCTAAATTCTCACCGTTCAGTTTTTCATTGTGACATCTGTAGGTGGAGAAATAGAGCCCAGACCGTGACTCTGTTCCAATTCACAGGAATCCTGACCAGCTTAGTGAAAAACTGTCATTTCTGATTCATTAACCGTTAGATCGGGCTGAAATTTCAATATGATGTTTCAAAGATGTGGTTCAAGGTTTTGACCGTTCGGATCTTCGTTCTGTGGTAGATACTGGGAGTAATCGTGCAAGAACAGTAGCACGAATTTGTGAGTTTTTTCAGCTTCTTGTTCTCTATTGAAAACCTTGTTGGTTTGTTGTATTGGCTGGCTGTTTGTACGAATTTGTACAGATTTTGAGACTCTCTTGTACCCTGATTTTGATCATAGTGGAGCTTGATTACTGGCTTGTGCCCGTGGGTTTTACTTCTCAAATTGAGAGGGTTTTCCCACGTAAATAATTGTTGTGTTTCTTGAGGTGATTATTATTTGTTGCCGCCAGTTGCTATTGTTGTTGCTCCTCACAGATTCTTGCAAGTGGGGAAAAATTATATCCACTGCGTACTTTGGAAATTTAATTGTTAGTTGTTGTTTTTCCCATCAGTGTGGTATCAGAGCTCCTAGGTTGGAGCTGTATATATATCACTAGCTTGAATGATGGAGGCAAATACAAAAATGGTTGCTTTGAATGGTACTAATTATCACTTATGGAAGGGCAAGATGAAAGACTTGCTATTTGTGAAGAAAATGCATCTTCCAGTCTTTGCTACACAAAAGTCGGATTCTATATCTGAAGAAGAGTGGGATTTTGAACACCAACAGGTATGTGGTTTTATTCGGCAATTTGTAGAAGACAATGTTTATAATCACATTGCAAATGAGACACATGCGAGAACTTTGTGGGAGAAGATTGAGTCCTTGTATGCCTCTAAGTCAGGGAACAATAAATTGTATTTGTTGAACTGTCTGATGAATTTGAGATACAGGGAGAGTTCTTCCATTTCTGATCACTTGAATGAGTTTCAAGGACTCCTAGATCAATTATCTGGAATGGGTATCAAATTTGATGATGAAGTCTTGGGATTATGGCTACTGAATACTCTACCTGAGTCTTGGGAGACATTTCGGGTTTCAATTACAAATTCAACCCCTAATGGTGTTGTTTCTTTGCAAATGGCAAAGAGTGGTGCTCTCAATGAAGAGATGAGAAGGAAGGCACAGGGTTCTTCATCTCAGTCTGAGGTACTTTTCACAGAAAATAGGGGGAGAAGTCAGAAAAAGGAACTGAAGGGTGGTAGAGAGAAGAGCGAGGAGTAAGTCCAAGTCCGATACAAGAATGTAGAGTGTCATTATTGTCACAAAATAGGGCACATAAAAAGAAGCTTTTCGGTGGAAGAAGGAGAATAAAGACAAGAAGAGTGTAAGCGAAAAGAGAATGAGCATGATGATGATCGTGTTACTACTCGCTACTTGTGGTGATCTTGTTATTCTCAATGACCACGAGTCGATTAATCTTGTATCAAATGAGAGTATGTGGATAGTGGATAGTGGTGCTACACTTGCATGTTACACCCAGGAAAGAGTTTTTCACATCTTACACTTCTGGTGATTTTGGAATGTTGAAGATGGGTAATGATGGGGTGTCTAAGGTGATTGGTGTTGGTGATGTTTGCCTACAAACCAACATGGGAATGCAGTTGTTTCTTAGAGGAGTCAAATATGCTCCTGATGTCCGCTTTAATTTGATCTCTGTGCAGATGCTAGATGATGGTGGCTATGATAACCACTTTGGTTCGGAAAGTGGAAACTCACCAAAGGTAACTTGGTTGTAGCAAGAGGACAGAAAATTTCTAAACTCTATTGGACAAAAGCTTTGGTTGCTAAAGACAAAGTGAATGTCGTAGATATGGAGGCATCTTTGTGGCATCGAAGGCTTAGTCATATTAGTGAAAAGGGGCTTAATTGCTTAGCTAAAAAGGATGTTCTTTCAGATTGAAGAGTGCGAATTGGAGAAATGTTCTCATTGCATGGTTGGTAAACAAACTAGAGTATCCTTCAAGAAGCATCCTCCCACAAGGAAGTCAGAGTTGCTTGAATTGGTACATTCTGATGTTTGTGGTCCATTAAAGGTTAAAACCTTGAGTGGTGCACTTTACTTTGTTACCTTTATTGATGATTGTTCCAGGAAACTATGGGTCTACGCTTTGCAGAAAAAAGACCAAGTGTTGGAGAAGTTCAAAGAATTTCATGCCTTGGTTGAAAGACAGTCAGGCAAGAAGCTGAAACGCATTCGTACTGACAATGGTGGTGAGTATTGTGGACCCTTTGATGTTTCTTCGCAAAGCATGGTATTGCACATGAGAAGACTCCTCCTAAAACTCCTCACTGAATGGTTTAGCGGAGAGGATGAACAGGACACCACTTGAGAGAGTGAGGTGTATGCTCTCAGATGCTAAATTGCCTAAACACTTTTGGGGTGAGGCACTATACACGGCAGTGCATGTCATTAATCTCACTCCTACTGTTGTTCTTGACAGTGAAGTGCCAAACAAGATTTGGTTTGGTAAGAATGTAAAATATGATCATTTGCGTGTTTTTGGTTGCAAGACATTTGTTCATGTTCCAAGGGATGAAAGATCTAAGTTGGATGCAAAGACAAGGCAATGTATCTTTATTGGTTATGGTGAGGATGAATTTGGCTACAGGTTGTATGATCCTGTTGAGAAGAAGCTTGTTAGAAGTCGTGATGTGCAATTCATGGAAGACCAAACCATTGAAGATATTGACAAAGTGGAGAAGACTACACCTATGAAAGATAACAATTTGACTGAAGATGATCCTGTACGGTTGCCTACTCACAATCTGGACAATGTTGAGACTGATGCTCAAAATGATGAGCAACATGGTGATGTTGATGATCAGCAGGTTGGAGATGGATTAGAGGATCCAGTTGATGATGCTCAACATGAAGATGATCCTGATGATGCACCTGAACCACTACAAGTTCAACTCAGGAAGTCTACCAGGCCAAAACAACCTTCTAAGAAGTATCCTTTTGATACATATGTGTTGTTGACTGATGAAGGAGAACCTGAGTGTTTTGAAGAGGCTATTGAAAGTGAAGAAAAGCAAAAGTGGCTGGATGCAATGCAAGATGAGATAAAATCCTTGCATGATAATCACACTTATAACTTGGTGAAGTTACCTAAGGGTAAGAGAGCCTTAGAGAACAAGTGGGTTTTCAAGGTGAAGCAAGAAAGTAATTCTACATCTCCTAGATACAAAGCCAGATTAGTGGTGAAAGGCTTCAGGCAGAGAAAGGGTGTTGATTTCAATGAAATTTTCTCACCTGTGGTGAGAATGTCATCCATCAGAACTGTGCTGAGTTTAGCTGCTACTCTTGATCTGGAGGTTGAGCAGATGGATGTGAAGACAACTTTCCTTCATGGTGACTTGGAGGAAGAGATTTACATGAAGCAACCTGATGGTTTTCTTGTTGAAGGCAAGGAATATTATGTGTGTAGGCTCAGAAAGAGTTTATATGGTTTGAAGCTCTGCTTCCTAGACAATGGTATAAGAAGTTTGAGTCTTCTATGCATGATCAAGGCTATAAGAAGACTACTTCCGACCATTGTGTCTTTGTCAGAAAGTTTTTTGATGATGACTTCATTATCCTGTTATTGTATGTTGATGACATACTTATTGTGGGGAAAAATATTTCCAGGATTGACAGGCTAAAGAAGGAACTGGGCGAGTCATTTGCCATGAAAGACATGGGAGCAGCTAAGAAGATTCTTGGTATAAGCATCACCCGTGATAGAAAAGAGAAGAAGCTCTGGCTATCACAGGAACATTACATTGAGAAGGTGTTGGAGCGATTCAACATGGAAAATGCTAAAGCAGTGAGTACTCCTCTTGCAGCTCATTTTAAATTGAGTGTTAATCAAAGCTCTTCAGATGAAGCTGAGAAGGCATATATGAGCAGAGTTCCTTATGCATCTACAGTGGGTAGTTTAATGTATGCAATGGTATGTACAAGACCTGATATTGCACATGCTGTTGGTACAGTAAGTAGATTTTTATCAAATCCAGGTAGAGAGCATTGGAATGCTGTGAAATGGATTTTAAGGTATCTTCGTGGTACTAGTGGTTTAAAGCTTTGTTTTGGAGGTGATAAACCTACTTTGGTGGGTTACTCGATTGATATGGTGGAGATATTGATTCCGAGAAAGTCCACTTCGCTATTTGGTTAAGTTTGCAGGGGAGTCTGGGTTTGGCAATCAAGATTGCAAAAGTGTGTAGCGTTGTCTACCACAGAGGCAGAGTTCATTGCACTTACCGAAGCATGCAAGGAGTTGCTATGGGTGAAGAAACTCTTGCAAGAGCTTGGTTTTGTGCAGGATAAATACTTGTTGTTCTGTGATAATCAAAGTGCTATCCATCTTGGTAAGAATCCAACTTTCCATTCTAGATCCAAACATATTGATGTGAGGTATCATTGGATACGTGATGCTTTGGATGCTAAACTATTGGAGTTGGCTAAAGTTCATACTGAAGAAAATGGTGCGGATATGATGACTAAGGTACTACCAAGAGGGAAGTTTGAGCATTGTTGTGAGATCGCCGGATTGGCGGTCACCTCCACATAGTTGTGAGGGGGGAGAAATGTTGGGTTGGGTTCCCAACTATGTGCCAAAGCCCAATATTTTTCAAGTCCAAAGACACTTAAGTGAGGGGTCAGAAATTAGGGTTAGAAAGAGTGAGAGAGAGAAAGAAAAATCAGCCAAGAGAGAGAGAGAAAGAAGAGAGAAAGAGAGGAGATTTTTCTCTCCAGAACCAGCGACCTTCCAGTCCAGATCGCCGTCAATTCCACCATCGGATTGGCCTGAAAATTGGAGAGTGTGTTCACGACGTCATCATCTAAATTCTCACCGTTCAGTTTTTCATTTTGACATCTGTAGGTGGAGAAATAGAGCCCAGACCGTGACTCTGTTCCAATTCACAGGAATCCTGACCAGCTTAGTGAAAAACTGTCATTTCTGATTCATTAACCGTTAGATCGGGCTGAAATTTCAATATGATGTTTCAAAGATGTGGTTCAAGGTTTTGACCGTTCGGATCTTCCTTCTGTGGTGATTATTATTTGTTGCCGCCAGTTGCTATTGTTGTTGCTCCTCACAGATTCTTGCAAGTGGGGAAAAATTATATCCGCTGCGTACTTTGGAAATTTAATTGTTAGTTGTTGTTTTTCCCATCAGTGTGGTATCAGAGCTCCTAGGTTGGAGCTGTATATATATCACTAGCTTGAATGATGGAGGCAAATACAAAAATGGTTGCTTTGAATGGTACTAATTATCACTTATGGAAGGGCAAGATGAAAGACTTGCTATTTGTGAAGAAAATGCATCTTCCAGTCTTTGCTACACAAAAGCCGGATTCTATATCTGAAGAAGAGTGGGATTTTGAACACCAACAGGTATGTGGTTTTATTCGACAATTTGTAGAAGACAATGTTTATAATCACATTGCAAATGAGACACATGCGAGAACTTTGTGGGAGAAGATTGAGTCCTTGTATGCCTCTAAGTCAGGGAACAATAAATTGTATTTGTTGAACTGTCTGATGAATTTGAGATACAGGGAGAGTTCTTCCATTTCTGATCACTTGAATGAGTACTCCCAGTATCTACCACAGAACGAAGATCCGAACGGTCAAAACCGTGAACCACATCTTTGAAACATCGTATTGAAATTTCAGCCCGATCTAACGGTTAATGAATCAGAAATGACAGTTTTCACTAAGCTGGTCAGGATTCCTGTGAATTGGAACAGAGTCACGGTCTGGGCTCTATTTCTCCACCTACAGATGTCACAATGAAAAACTGAACGGTGAGAATTTAGATGATGACGTCGTGAACACACTCTCCAATTTTTAGGCCAATCCGATGGTGGAATTGACGGCGATCTGGACTAGAAGGTCGCTGGTTCTGGAGAGAAAAATCTCCTCTCTTTCTCTCTTCTTTCTCTCTCTCTCTCTTGGCTGATTTTTCTTTCTCTCTCTCACTCTATCTAACCCTAATTTCTGACCCCTCACTTAAGTGTCTTTGGACTTGAAAAATATTGGGCTTTGGCACAT
The DNA here is from genome assembly GCA_026586105.1 of Hylodesmum podocarpum. NCBI lineage: Eukaryota > Viridiplantae > Streptophyta > Magnoliopsida > Fabales > Fabaceae > Hylodesmum > Hylodesmum podocarpum. Next base: position 1,801,330 of record JALJEV010000424.1, on the reverse strand, counting down.
AGTTGGGAGCCCAACCCAACATTTCTCCCCCCTCACAACTATGTGGAGGTGACCGCCAATCCGGCGATCTCACAACAATGCTCAAACTTCCCTCTTGGTAGTACCTTAGTCATCATATCCGCACCATTTTCATCAGTATGAACTTTAGCCAACTCCAATAGTTTAGCATCCAAAGCATCACGTATCCAATGATACCTCACATCAATATGTTTGGATCTAGAATGGAAAGTTGGATTCTTACCAAGATGGATAGCACTTTGATTATCACAGAACAACAAGTATTTATCCTGCACAAAACCAAGCTCTTGCAAGAGTTTCTTCACCCATAGCAACTCCTTGCATGCTTGGTAAGTGCAATGAACTCGCCTCCGTGGTAGACAACGCTACACACTTTTGCAATCTTGATTGCCAAGCCACAGCTCCCCCTGCAAACTTAACCAAATAGCCCGAAGTGGACTTTCTGGAATCAATATCTCCAGCCATATCAGAATCTGAGTAACCCACCAAAGTAGGTTTATCACCTCCAAAACAAAGCTTTAAACCACTAGTACCACGAAGATACCTTAAAATCCATTTCACAGCATTCCAATGCTCTCTACCTGGATTTGATAAAAATCTACTTACTGTACCAACAGCATGTGCAATATCAGGTCTTGTACATACCATTGCATACATTAAACTACCCACTGTAGATGCATAAGGAACTCTGCTCATATATGCCTTCTCAGCTTCATCTGAAGAGCTTTGATTAACACTCAATTTAAAATGAGCTGCAAAAGGAGTACTCACTGCTTTAGCATTTTCCATGTTGAATCGCTCCAACACCTTCTCAATGTAATGTTCCTGTGATAGCCAGAGCTTCTTCTCTTTTCTATCACGGGTGATGCTTATACCAAGAATCTTCTTAGCTGCTCTCATGTCTTTCATGGCAAATGACTCGCCCAGTTCCTTCTTTAGCCTGTCAATCCTGGAAATATTTTTCCCCACAATAAGTATGTCATCAACATACAATAACAGGATAATGAAGTCATCATCAAAAAACTTTCTGACAAAGACACAATGGTCGGAAGTAGTCTTCTTATAGCCTTGATCATGCATAGAAGACTCAAACTTCTTATACCATTGTCTAGGAGCCTGCTTCAAACCATATAAGCTCTTTCTGAGCCTACACACATAATCTTCCTTGCCTTCAACAAGAAAGCCATCAGGTTGCTTCATGTAAATCTCTTCCTCCAAATCACCATGAAGGAAAGCTGTCTTCACATCCATCTGCTCAACCTCCAGATCAAGAGTAGCAGCTAAACTCAGCACAGTTCTGATGGATGACATTCTCACCACAGGTGAGAAAATTTCATTGAAGTCAACACCCTTTCTCTGCCTGAAGCCTTTCACCACTAATCTGGCTTTGTATCTAGGAGATGTAGAATTACTTTCTTGCTTCACCTTGAAAACCCACTTGTTCTCTAAGGCTCTCTTACCCTTAGGTAACTTCACCAAGTTATAAGTGTGATTATCATGCAAGGATTTTATCTCATCTTGCATTGCATCCAGCCACTTTTGCTTTTCTTCACTTTCAATAGCCTCTTCAAAACACTCAGGTTCTCCTTCATCAGTCAACAACACATATGTATCAGAAGGATACTTCTTAGAAGGTTGTTTTGGCCTGGTAGACTTCCCCGAGTTGAACTTGTAGTGGTTCAGTGCATCATCGAGGATCATCTTCATGTTGAGCATCATCAACTGATCCTCTAATCCATCTCCAACTTTTTTGATCATCAACATCACCATGTTGCTCATCATTTTGAGCATCAGTCTCAACATTGTCCAGTTGTGAGTAGGCAACCGTACAGATCATCTTGATCAAATTGTTATCTTTCATAGGTGTAGTCTTCTCCACTTTGTCAATATCTTCAATGGTTTGGTCTTCCATGAATTGCACATCACGACTTCTAACAAGCTTCTTCTCAACAGGATCATACAACCTGTAGCCAAATTCATCCTCACCATAACCAATAAAGATACACTGCCTTGTCTTTGCATCCAACTTAGATCTTTCATCCCTTGGAACATGAACAAATGCCTTGCAACCAAAAACACGCAAATGATCATATTTTACATTCTTACCAAACCAAATCTTGTTTGGCACTTCACTGTCAAGAACAACAGTAGGAGTGAGATTAATGACATGCACTGCCGTGTATAGTGCCTCACCCCAAAAGTGTTTAGGCAATTTAGCATCTGAGAGCATACACCTCACTCTCTCAAGTAGTGTCCTGTTCATCCTCTCCGCTAAACCATTCAGCTGAGGAGTTTTAGGAGGAGTCTTCTCATGTGCAATACCATGCTGCTTGCAGTAAACATCAAAGGGTCCACAATACTCACCACCATTGTCAGTACGAATGCGTTTCAGCTTCTTGCCTGACTGTCTTTCAACCAAGGCATGAAATTCTTTGAACTTCTCCAACACTTGGTCTTTTCTCTGCAAAGCGTAGACCCATAGTTTCCTAGAACAATCATCAATAAAGGTAACAAAGTAAAGTGCACCACTCAAGGTTTTAACCTTTAATGGACCACAAACATCAGAATGTACCAATTCAAGCAACTCTAACTTCCTTGTGGGAGGATGCTTCTTGAAGGATACTCTGGTTTGTTTACCAACCATGCAATGAGAACATTTCTCCAATTCTGCACTCTTCAATCCTGAAAGAACATCCTTTTTAGCTAAGCAATTAAGCCCCTTTTCACTAATATGACCAAGCCTTCGATGCCACAAAGATGCCTCCATATCTACGACATTCACACTGTCTTTAGCAACCAAAGCTTTTGTCCAATAGAGTTTAGAAATTTTCTGTCCTCTTGCTACAACCAAGTTACCTTTGGTGAGTTTCCACTTTCCAGAACCAAAGTGGTTATCATAGCCACCATCATCTAGCATCTGCACAGAGATCAAATTAAAGCGGACATCAGGAGCATATTTGACTCCTCTAAGAAACAACTGCATTCCCATGTTGGTTTGTAGGCAAACATCACCAACACCAATCACCTTAGACACCCCATCATTACCCATCTTCAACATTCCAAAATCACCAGAAGTGTAAGATGTGAAAAACTCTTTCCTGGGTGTAACATGCAGTGTAGCACCACTATCCACTATCCACATACTCTCATTTGATACAAGATTAACTGACTCGTGGTCATTGAGAATAACAAGATCACCACAAGTAGCAGTAGTAACACGATCATCATCATGCTCATTCTCTTTCTGCTTACTCTTCTTGTCTTTATTCTCCTTCTTCCACCGAAAAACAGTTCTTTTTATGTGCCTATTTTTGTGACAATAATGACACTCTACATTCTTGTATCCGGACTTGGACTTACTCCTGCTCTTCTCTCTACCACCCTTCGCTCCTTTTTCTGACTTCTCCCCCTATTTTCTGTGAAAAGTACCTCAGACTGAGATGAAGAACCCTGTGCCTTCCTTCTCATCTCTTCATTGAGAGCACCACTCTTTGCCATTTGCAAAGAAACAACACCATTAGGGGCTGAATTTGTAATTGAAACCCGAAATGTCTCCCAAGACTCAGGTAGAGTATTCGCAGCCATAATCCCAAGACTTCATCATCAAATTTGATACCCATTCCAGATAATTGATCTAGGAGTCCTTGAAACTCATTCAAGTGATCAGAAATGGAAGAACTCTCCCTGTATCTCAAATTCATCAGACAGTTCAACAAATACAATTTATTGTTCCCTGACTTAGAGGCATACAAGGACTCAATCTTCTCCCACAAAGTTCTCGCATGTGTCTCATTTGCAATGTGATTATAAACATTGTCTTCTACAAATTGTCGAATAAAACCACATACCTGTTGGTGTTCAAAATCCCACTCTTCTTCAGATATAGAATCCGGCTTTTGTGTAGCAAAGACTGGAAGATGCATTTTCTTCACAAATAGCAAGTCTTTCATCTTGCCCTTCCATAAGTGATAATTAGTACCATTCAAAGCAACCATTTTTGTATTTGCCTCCATCATTCAAGCTAGTGATATATATACAGCTCCAACCTAGGAGCTCTGATACCACACTGATGGGAAAAACAACAACTAACAACTAAATTTCCAAAGTACGCAGCGGATATAATTTTTTCCCCACTTGCAAGAATCTGTGAGGAGCAACAACAATAGCAACTGGCGGCAACAAATAATAATCACCTCAAGAAACACAACAATTATTTACGTGGGAAAACCCTCTCAATTTGAGAAGTAAAACCCACGGGCACAAGCCAGTAATCAAGCTCCACTATGATCAAAATCAGGGTACAAGAGAGTCTCAAAATCTGTACAAATTCGTACAAACAGCCAGCCAATACAACAAACCAACAAGGTTTTCAATAGAGAACAAGAAGCTGAAAAACTCACAAATTCGTGCTACTGTTCTTGCACGATTACTCCCAGTATCTACCACAGAACGAAGATCCGAACGGTCAAAACCGTGAACCACATCTTTGAAACATCGTATTGAAATTTCAGCCCGATCTAACGGTTAATGAATCAGAAATGACAGTTTTCACTAAGCTGGTCAGGATTCCTGTGAATTGGAACAGAGTCACGGTCTGGGCTCTATTTCTCCACCTACAGATGTCACAATGAAAAACTGAACGGTGAGAATTTATATGATGACGTCGTGAACACACTCTCCAATTTTTAGGCCAATCCGATGGTGGAATTGACGGCGATCTGGACTAGAAGGTCGCTGGTTCTGGAGAGAAAAATCTCCTCTCTTTCTCTCTCTCTTTCTCTCTCTCTCTCTCTTGGCTGATTTTTCTTTCTCTCTCTCACTCTATCTAACCCTAATTTCTGACCCCTCACTTAAGTGTCTTTGGACTTGAAAAATATTGGGCTTTGGCACATAGTTGGGAGCCCAACCCAACATTTCTCCCCCCTCACAACTATGTGGAGGTGACCGCCAATCCGGCGATCTCACAACAATGCTCAAACTTCCCTCTTGGTAGTACCTTAGTCATCATATCCGCACCATTTTCATCGTATGAACTTTAGCCAACTCCAATAGTTTAGCATCCAAAGCATCACGTATCCAATGATACCTCACATCAATATGTTTGGATCTAGAATGGAAAGTTGGATTCTTACCAAGATGGATAGCACTTTGATTATCACAGAACAACAAGTATTTATCCTGCACAAAACCAAGCTCTTGCAAGAGTTTCTTCACCCATAGCAACTCCTTGCATGCTTCGGTAAGTGCAATGAACTCTGCCTCTGTGGTAGACAACGCTACACACTTTTGCAATCTTGATTGCCAAGCCACCCCCCTGCAAACTTAACCAAATAGCCCGAAGTGGACTTTCTGGAATCAATATCTCCAGCCATATCAGAATCTGAGTAACCCACCAAAGTAGGTTTATCACCTCCAAAACAAAGCTTTAAACCACTAGTACCACGAAGATACCTTAAAATCCATTTCACAAACATTCCAATGCTCTCTACCTGGATTTGATAAAAATCTACTTATCGTACCAACAAAGATGTGCAATATCGGGTCTTGTACATACCATTGCATACATTAAACTACCCACTTGTAGATGCATAAGGAACTCGCTCATATATGCCTTCTCACTTCATCTCAAGAGCTTTGATTAACACTCAATTTAAAATGAGCTGCAAGAGGAGTACTCACGCTTTAGCATTTTCCATGTTGAATCGCTCCAACACCTTCTCAATGTAATGTTCCTGTGATAGCCAGAGCTTCTTCTCTTTTCTATCACGGGTGATGCTTATACCAAGAATCTTCTTAGCTGCTCTCATGTCTTTCATGGCAAATGACTCGCCCAGTTCCTTCTTTAGCCTGTCAATCCTGGAAATATTTTTCCCCACAATAAGTATGTCATCAACATACAATAACAGGATAATGAAGTCATCATCAAAAAACTTTTCGACAAAGACACAATGGTCGGAAGTAGTCTTCTTATAGCCTTGATCATGCATAGAAGACTCAAACTTCTTATACCATTGTCTAGGAGCCTGCTTCAAACCATATAAGCTCTTTCTGAGCCTACACACATAATCTTCCTTGCCTTCAACAAGAAAGCCATCAGGTTGCTTCATGTAAATCTCTTCCTCCAAATCACCATGAAGGAAAGCTGTCTTCACATCCATCTGCTCAACCTCCAGATCAAGAGTAGCAGCTAAACTCAAACAGCTTCGATGGATGACATTCTCACCACGGGTGAGAAAATTTCATTGAAGTCAACACCCTTTCTCTCGCTCAAGCCTTTCACCACTAATCGGCTTTGTATCTAGGAGATGTAGAATTACTTTCTTGCTTCACCTTGAAAACCCACTTGTTCTCTAAGGCTCTCTTACCCTTAGGTAACTTCACCAAGTTATAAGTGTGATTATCATGCAAGGATTTTATCTCATCTTGCATTGCATCCAGCCACTTTTGCTTTTCTTCACTTTCAATAGCCTCTTCAAAACACTCGGGTTCTCCTTCATCATCAACAACACATATGTATCGAAGGATACTTCTTAGAAGGTTGTTTTGGCCTGGTAGACTTCCCCGAGTTGAACTTGTAGTGGTTCGGTGCATCATCGGGATCATCTTCATGTTGAGCATCATCAACTGGATCCTCTAATCCATCTCCAACCTGTGATCATCAACATCACCATGTTGCTCATCATTTTGAGCATCGGTCTCAACATTGTCCAGTTGTGAGTAGGCAACCGTACAGATCATCTTGATCAAATTGTTATCTTTCATAGGTGTAGTCTTCTCCACTTTGTCAATATCTTCAATGGTTTGGTCTTCCATGAATTGCACATCACGACTTCTAACAAGCTTCTTCTCAACAGATCATACAACCTCGTAGCCAAATTCATCCTCACCATAACCAATAAAGATACACTGCCTTGTCTTTGCATCCAACTTAGATCTTTCATCCCTTGGAACATGAACAAATGCCTTGCAACCAAAAACACGCAAATGATCATATTTTACATTCTTACCAAACCAAATCTTGTTTGGCACTTCACTGTCAAGAACAACAGTAGGAGTGAGATTAATGACATGCACTGCCGTGTATAGTGCCTCACCCCAAAAGTGTTTAGGCAATTTAGCATCTGAGAGCATACACCTCACTCTCTCAAGTAGTGTCCTGTTCATCCTCTCCGCTAAACCATTCAGCTGAGGAGTTTTAGGAGGAGTCTTCTCATGTGCAATACCATGCCGCTTGCGAAACATCAAAGGGTCCACAATACTCACCACCATTGTCGATTTAATGCGTTTCGACTTTTCTTTTCGATCGTCTTTCAACCAAGGCATGAAATTCTTTGAACTTCTCCAACACTTGGTCTTTTCTCTGCAAAGCGTAGACCCATAGTTTCCTAGAACAATCATCAATAAAGGTAACAAAGTAAAGTGCACCACTCAAGGTTTTAACCTTTAATGGACCACAAACATCAGAATGTACCAATTCAAGCAACTCTGACTTCCTTGTGGGAGGATGCTTCTTGAAGGATACTCTGGTTTGTTTACCAACCATGCAATGAGAACATTTCTCCAATTCTGCACTCTTCAATCCTGAAAGAACATCCTTTTTAGCTAAGCAATTAAGCCCCTTTTCACTAATATGACCAAGCCTTCGATGCCACAAAGATGCCTCCATATCTACGACATTCACACTGTCTTTAGCAACCAAAGCTTTTGTCCAATAGAGTTTAGAAATTTTCTGTCCTCTTGCTACAACCAAGTTACCTTTGGTGAGTTTCCACTTTCCAGAACCAAAGTGGTTATCATAGCCACCATCATCTAGCATCTGCACAGAGATCAAATTAAAGCGGACATCAGGAGCATATTTGACTCCTCTAAGAAACAACTGCATTCCCATGTTGGTTTGTAGGCAAACATCACCAACACCAATCACCTTAGACACCCCATCATTACCCATCTTCAACATTCCAAAATCACCAGAAGTGTAAGATGTGAAAAACTCTTTCCTGGGTGTAACATGCAGTGTAGCACCACTATCCACTATCCACATACTCTCATTTGATACAAGATTAACTGACTCGTGGTCATTGAGAATAACAAGATCACCACAAGTAACAGTAGTAACACGATCATCATCATGCTCATTCTCTTTCTGCTTACTCTTCTTGTCTTTATTCTCCTTCTTCCACCGAAAACAGTTCTTTTTTATGTGCCCTATTTTGTGACAATAATGACACTCTACATTCTTGTATCTGGACTTGGACTTACTCCTGCTCTTCTCTCTACCACCCTTCAGTTCCTTTTTCTGACTTCTCCCCCTATTTTCTGTGAAAAGTACCTCAGACTGAGATGAAGAACCCTGTGCCTTCCTTCTCATCTCTTCATTGAGAGCACCACTCTTTGCCATTTGCAAAGAAACAACACCATTAGGGGCTGAATTTGTAATTGAAACCCGAAATGTCTCCCAAGACTCAGGTAGAGTATTCAGTAGCCATAATCCCAAGACTTCATCATCAAATTTGATACCCATTCCAGATAATTGATCTAGGAGTCCTTGAAACTCATTCAAGTGATCAGAAATGGAAGAACTCTCCCTGTATCTCAAATTCATCAGACAGTTCAACAAATACAATTTATTGTTCCCTGACTTAGAGGCATACAAGGACTCAATCTTCTCCCACAAAGTTCTCGCATGTGTCTCATTTGCAATGTGATTATAAACATTGTCTTCTACAAATTGTCGAATAAAACCACATACCTGTTGGTGTTCAAAATCCCACTCTTCTTCAGATATAGAATCCGGCTTTTGTGTAGCAAAGACTGGAAGATGCATTTTCTTCACAAATAGCAAGTCTTTCATCTTGCCCTTCCATAAGTGATAATTAGTACCATTCAAAGCAACCATTTTTGTATTTGCCTCCATCATTCAAGCTAGTGATATATATACAGCTCCAACCTAGGAGCTCTGATACCACACTGATGGGAAAAACAACAACTAACAACTAAATTTCCAAAGTACGCAGCGGATATAATTTTTTCCCCACTTGCAAGAATCTGTGAGGAGCAACAACAATAGCAACTAGCGGCAACAAATAATAATCACCTCAAGAAACACAACAATTATTTACGTGGGAAAACCCTCTCAATTTGAGAAGTAAAACCCACGGGCACAAGCCAGTAATCAAGCTCCACTATGATCAAAATCAGGGTACAAGAGAGTCTCAAAATCTGTACAAATTCGTACAAACAGCCAGCCAATACAACAAACCAACAAGGTTTTCAATAGAGAACAAGAAGCTGAAAAACTCACAAATTCGTGCTACTGTTCTTGCACGATTACTCCCAGTATCTACCACAGAACGAAGATCCGAACGGTCAAAACCGTGAACCACATCTTTGAAACATCGTATTGAAATTTCAGCCCGATCTAACGGTTAATGAATCAGAAATGACAGTTTTCACTAAGCTGGTCAGGATTCCTGTGAATTGGAACAGAGTCACGGTCTGGGCTCTATTTCTCCACCTACAGATGTCACAATGAAAAACTGAACGGTGAGAATTTATATGATGACGTCGTGAACACACTCTCCAATTTTTAGGCCAATCCGATGGTGGAATTGACGGCGATCTGGACTAGAAGGTCGCTGGTTCTGGAGAGAAAAATCTCCTCTCTTTCTCTCTTCTTTCTCTCTCTCTCTCTTGGCTGATTTTTCTTTCTCTCTCTCACTCTATCTAACCCTAATTTCTGACCCCTCACTTAAGTGTCTTTGGACTTGAAAAATATTGGGCTTTGGCACATAGTTGGGAGCCCAACCCAACATTTCTCCCCCCTCACAACTATGTGGAGGTGACCGCCAATCCGGCGATCTCACAACAATGCTCAAACTTCCCTCTTGGTAGTACCTTAGTCATCATATCCGCACCATTTTCATCAAGGTATGAACTTTAGCCAACTCCAATAGTTTAGCATCCAAAGCATCACGTATCCAATGATACCTCACATCAATATGTTTGGATCTAGAATGGAAAGTTGGATTCTTACCAAGATGGATAGCACTTTGATTATCCGAACAACAAGTATTTATCCCGCACAAAACCAAGCTCTTGCAAGAGTTTCTTCACCCATAGCAACTCCTTGCATGCTTCGGTAAGTGCAATGAACTCTGCCTCGTGGTAGACAACGCTACACACTTTTGCAATCTTGATTGCCAAGCCACAACCTCCCCCTCGCAAACTTAACCAAATAGCCCGAAGTGGACTTTCTGGAATCAATATCTCCAGCCATATCAGAATCTGAGTAACCCACCAAAGTAGGTTTATCACCTCCAAAACAAAGCTTTAAACCACTAGTACCACGAAGATACCTTAAAATCCATTTCACAGCATTCCAATGCTCTCTACCTGGATTTGATAAAAATCTACTTATCAGTACCAACAAAGATGTGCAATATCGAGGTCTTGTACATACCATTGCATACATTAAACTACCCACTTTGTAGATGCATAAGGAACTCGCTCATATATGCCTTCTCACTTCATCATCGAAGAGCTTTGATTAACACTCAATTTAAAATGAGCCAATTTCAAGAGGAGTACTCACGCTTTAGCATTTTCCATGTTGAATCGCTCCCAACACCTTCTCAATGTAATGTTCTGTGATAGCCAAGCTTCTTCTCTTTTCTATCACGGGTGATGCTTATACCAAGAATCTTCTTAGCTGCTCTCATGTCTTTCATGGCAAATGACTCGCCCAGTTCCTTCTTTAGCCTGTCAATCCTGGAAATATTTTTCCCCACAATAAGTATGTCATCAACATACAATAACAGGATAATGAAGTCATCATCAAAAAACTTTCTGACAAAGACACAATGGTCGGAAGTAGTCTTCTTATAGCCTTGATCATGCATAGAAGACTCAAACTTCTTATACCATTGTCTAGGAGCCTGCTTCAAACCATATAAGCTCTTTCTGAGCCTACACACATAATCTTCCTTGCCTTCAACAAGAAAGCCATCGAGGTTGCTTCATGTAAATCTCTTCCTCCAAATCACCATGAAGGAAAGCTGTCTTCACATCCATCCGCTCAACCTCCAGGATCAAGAGTAGCGGCTAAACTCGACACGATTCGATGGATGACATTCTCACCACGGGTGAGAAAATTTCATTGAAGTCAACACCCTTTCTCTGCTCAAGCCTTTCACCACTAATCGGCTTTGTATCTAGGAGATGTAGAATTACTTTCTTGCTTCACCTTGAAAACCCACTTGTTCTCTAAGGCTCTCTTACCCTTAGGTAACTTCACCAAGTTATAAGTGTGATTATCATGCAAGGATTTTATCTCATCTTGCATTGCATCCAGCCACTTTTGCTTTTCTTCACTTTCAATAGCCTCTTCAAAACACTCGGGTTCTCCTTCATCATCAACAACACATATGTATCGAAGGATACTTCTTAGAAGGTTGTTTTGGCCTGGTAGACTTCCTGAGTTGAACTTGTAGTGGTTCAGGTGCATCATCAGGATCATCTTCATGTTGAGCATCATCAACTGGATCCTCTAATCCATCTCCAACCTGCTGATCATCAACATCACCATGTTGCTCATCATTTTGAGCATCGGTCTCAACATTGTCCAGTTGTGAGTAGGCAACCGTACAGGATCATCTTGATCAAATTGTTATCTTTCATAGGTGTAGTCTTCTCCACTTTGTCAATATCTTCAATGGTTTGGTCTTCCATGAATTGCACATCACGACTTCTAACAAGCTTCTTCTCAACAGGATCATACAACCTCGTAGCCAAATTCATCCTCACCATAACCAATAAAGATACACTTGCCTTGTCTTTGCATCCAACTTAGATCTTTCATCCCTTGGAACATGAACAAATGCCTTGCAACCAAAAACACGCAAATGATCATATTTTACATTCTTACCAAACCAAATCTTGTTTGGCACTTCACATCAAGAACAACAAGTAGGAGTGAGATTAATGACATGCACTTTATAGTGTATAGTGCCTCACCCCAAAAGTGTTTAGGCAATTTAGCATCCGAGAGCATACACCTCACTCTCTCAAGTAGTGTCCTGTTCATCCTCTCCGCTAAACCATTCATTCCGGTGAGAGTTTTAGGAGGAGTCTTCTCATGTGCAATACCATGCTTGCTTGCGAAACATCAAAGGGTCCACAATACTCACCACCATTGTCGATGCGAATGCGTTTCAGCTTCTTGCACGATGTCTTTCAACCAAGGCATGAAATTCTTTGAACTTCTCCAACACTTGGTCTTTTCTCTCAAAGCGTAGACCCATAGTTTCCTAGAACAATCATCAATAAAGGTAACAAAGTAAAGTGCACCACTCAAGGTTTTAACCTTTAATGGACCACAAACATCGAATGTACCAATTCAAGCAACTCGACTTCCTTGTGGGAGGATGCTTCTTGAAGGATACTCGGTTTGTTTACCAACCATGCAATGAGAACATTTCTCCAATTACGCACTCTTCAATCCCGAAAGAACATCCTTTTTAGCTAAGCAATTAAGCCCCTTTTCACTAATATGACCAAGCCTTCGATGCCACAAAGATGCCTCCATATCTACGACATTCACACTTGTCTTTAGCAACCAAAGCTTTTGTCCAATAGAGTTTAGAAATTTTCTGTCCTCTTGCTACAACCAAGTTACCTTTGGTGAGTTTCCACTTTCCAGAACCAAAGTGGTTATCATAGCCACCATCATCTAGCATCTGCACAGAGATCAAATTAAAGCGGACATCAGGAGCATATTTGACTCCTCTAAGAAACAACTGCATTCCCATGTTGGTTTGTAGGCAAACATCACCAACACCAATCACCTTAGACACCCCATCATTACCCATCTTCAACATTCCAAAATCACCAGAAGTGTAAGATGTGAAAAACTCTTTCCTGGGTGTAACATGCGGTGTAGCACCACTATCCACTATCCACATACTCTCATTTGATACAAGATTAATCGACTCGTGGTCATTGAGAATAACAAGATCACCACAAGTAGCGTAGTAACACGATCATCATCATGCTCATTCTCTTTCTGCTTACTCTTCTTGTCTTTATTCTCCTTCTTCCACCGAAAACAGTTCTTTTTTATGTGCCCTATTTTGTGACAATAATGACACTCTACATTCTTGTATCTGGACTTGGACTTAATCCTGCTCTTCTCTCTACCACCCTTCGCCCTTTTTTCTCGACTTCTCCCCTATTTTCTGTGAAAAGTACCTCAGACTGAGATGAAGAACCCTGTGCCTTCCTTCTCATCTCTTCATTGAGAGCACCACTCTTTGCCATTTGCAAAGAAACAACACCATTAGGGGCTGAATTTGTAATTGAAACCCGAAATGTCTCCCAAGACTCAGGTAGAGTATTCAGTAGCCATAATCCCAAGACTTCATCATCAAATTTGATACCCATTCCAGATAATTGATCTAGGAGTTCTTGAAACTCATTCAAGTGATCAGAAATGGAAGAACTCTCCTCGTATCTCAAATTCATCAGACAGTTCAACAAATACAATTTATTGTTCCCTGACTTAGAGGCATACAAGGACTCAATCTTCTCCCACAAAGTTCTCGCATGTGTCTCATTTGCAATGTGATTATAAACATTGTCTTCTACAAATTGTCGAATAAAACCACATACCTGTTGGTGTTCAAAATCCCACTCTTCTTCAGATATAGAATCCGGCTTTTGTGTAGCAAAGACTGGAAGATGCATTTTCTTCACAAATAGCAAGTCTTTCATCTTGCCCTTCCATAAGTGATAATTAGTACCATTCAAAGCAACCATTTTTGTATTTGCCTCCATCATTCAAGCTAGTGATATATATACAGCTCCAACCTAGGAGCTCTGATACCACACTGATGGGAAAAACAACAACTAACAACTAAATTTCCAAAGTACGCAGCGGATATAATTTTTCCCCCACTTGCAAGAATCGGAGGAGCAACAACAATAGCAACTGGCGGCAACAAATAATAATCACCTCAAGAAACACAACAATTATTTACGTGGGAAAACCCTCTCAATTTGAGAAGTAAAACCCACGGGCACAAGCCAGTAATCAAGCTCCACTATGATCAAAATCAGGGTACAAGAGAGTCTCAAAATCTGTACAAATTCGTACAAACAACCGACAATACAACAAACCAACAAGGTTTTCAATAGAGAACAAGAAGCTGAAAAACTCACAAATTCGTGCTACTGTTCTTGCACGATTACTCCCAGTATCTACCACAGAACGAAGATCCGAACGGTCAAAACCGTGAACCACATCTTTGAAACATCGTATTGAAATTTCAGCCCGATCTAACGGTTAATGAATCAGAAATGACAGTTTTCACTAAGCTGGTCAGGATTCCTGTGAATTGGAACAGAGTCACGGTCTGGGCTCTATTTCTCCACCTACAGATGTCACAATGAAAAACTGAACGGTGAGAATTTATATGATGACGTCGTGAACACACTCTCCAATTTTTAGGCCAATCCGATGGTGGAATTGACGGCGATCTGGACTAGAAGGTCGCTGGTTCTGGAGAGAAAAATCTCCTCTCTTTCTCTCTTCTTTCTCTCTCTCTCTCTTGGCTGATTTTTCTTTCTCTCTCTCACTCTATCTAACCCTAATTTCTGACCCCTCACTTAAGTGTCTTTGGACTTGAAAAATATTGGGCTTTGGCACATAGTTGGGAGCCCAACCCAACATTTCTCCCCCCTCACAACTATGTGGAGGTGACCGCCAATCCGGCGATCTCACAACAATGCTCAAACTTCCCTCTTGGTAGTACCTTAGTCATCATATCCGCACCATTTTCATCAGTATGAACTTTAGCCAACTCCAATAGTTTAGCATCCAAAGCATCACGTATCCAATGATACCTCACATCAATATGTTTGGATCTAGAATGGAAAGTTGGATTCTTACCAAGATGGATAGCACTTTGATTATCACAGAACAACAAGTATTTATCCCCCCACAAAACCAAGCTCTTGCAAGAGTTTCTTCACCCATAGCAACTCCTTGCATGCTTCGGTAAGTGCAATGAACTCTGCCTCTGTGGTAGACAACGCTACACACTTTTGCAATCTTGATTGCCAAGCCACAGCTCCCCCTGCAAACTTAACCAAATAGCCCGAAGTGGACTTTCTGGAATCAATATCTCCAGCCATATCAGAATCTGAGTAACCCACCAAAGTAGGTTTATCACCTCCAAAACAAAGCTTTAAACCACTAGTACCACGAAGATACCTTAAAATCCATTTCACAGCATTCCAATGCTCTCTACCTGGATTTGATAAAAATCTACTTACTTGTACCAACAAAGATGTGCAATATCGGGTCTTGTACATACCATTGCATACATTAAACTACCCACTTTGTAGATGCATAAGGAACTCTGCTCATATATGCCTTCTCGACTTCATCTCAAGAGCTTTGATTAACACTCAATTTAAAATGAGCTGCAAGAGGAGTACTCACTGCTTTAGCATTTTCCATGTTGAATCGCTCCAACACCTTCTCAATGTAATGTTCCTGTGATAGCCAGAGCTTCTTCTCTTTTCTATCACGGGTGATGCTTATACCAAGAATCTTCTTAGCTGCTCTCATGTCTTTCATGGCAAATGACTCGCCTGTTCCTTCTTTAGCCTGTCAATCCTGGAAATATTTTTCCCCACAATAAGTATGTCATCAACATACAATAACAGGATAATGAAGTCATCATCAAAAAACTTTCTGACAAAGACACAATGGTCGGAAGTAGTCTTCTTATAGCCTTGATCATGCATAGAAGACTCAAACTTCTTATACCATTGTCTAGGAGCCTGCTTCAAACCATATAAGCTCTTTCTGAGCCTACACACATAATCTTCCTTGCCTTCAACAAGAAAGCCATCAGGTTGCTTCATGTAAATCTCTTCCTCCAAATCACCATGAAGGAAAGTCGTCTTCACATCCATCCGCTCAACCTCCAGGATCAAGAGTAGCGGCTAAACTCAAGACAGTTCGATGGATGACATTCTCACCACATTGAGAAAATTTCATTGAAGTCAACACCTTTTCTCTCGCCTGAAGCCTTTCACCACTAATCGCTTTGTATCTAGGAGATGTAGAATTACTTTCTTGCTTCACCTTGAAAACCCACTTGTTCTCTAAGGCTCTCTTACCCTTAGGTAACTTCACCAAGTTATAAGTGTGATTATCATGCAAGGATTTTATCTCATCTTGCATTGCATCCAGCCACTTTTGCTTTTCTTCACTTTCAATAGCCTCTTCAAAACACTCAGGTTCTCCTTCATCACAACAACACATATGTATCGAAGGATACTTCTTAGAAGGTTGTTTTGGCCTGGTAGACTTCCCCGAGTTGAACTTGTAGTGGTTCGGTGCATCATCGATCATCTTCATGTTGAGCATCATCAACTGGATCCTCTAATCCATCTCCAACCTGCTGATCATCAACATCACCATGTTGCTCATCATTTTGAGCATCGGTCTCAACATTGTCCAGTTGTGAGTAGGCAACCGCATGACAGATCATCTTGATCAAATTGTTATCTTTCATAGGTGTAGTCTTCTCCACTTTGTCAATATCTTCAATGGTTTGGTCTTCCATGAATTGCACATCACGACTTCTAACAAGCTTCTTCTCAACAGATCATACAACCTCGTAGCCAAATTCATCCTCACCATAACCAATAAAGATACACTGCCTTGTCTTTGCATCCAACTTAGATCTTTCATCCCTTGGAACATGAACAAATGCCTTGCAACCAAAAACACGCAAATGATCATATTTTACATTCTTACCAAACCAAATCTTGTTTGGCACTTCACTGTCAAGAACAACAGTAGGAGTGAGATTAATGACATGCACCTTTAGTGTATATAATGCCTCACCCCAAAAGTGTTTAGGCAATTTAGCATCGAGAGCATACACCTCACTCTCTCAAGTAGTGTCCTGTTCATCCTCTCCGCTAAACCATTCACCGAGGAGTTTTAGGAGGAGTCTTCTCATGTGCAATACCATGCTTTGCGCTTGCGTAAACATCAAAGGGTCCACAATACTCACCACCATTGTCAGTACGAATGCGTTTCAGCTTCTTGCCTGACTGTCTTTCAACCAAGGCATGAAATTCTTTGAACTTCTCCAACACTTGGTCTTTTCTCTGCAAAGCGTAGACCCATAGTTTCCTAGAACAATCATCAATAAAGGTAACAAAGTAAAGTGCACCACTCAAGGTTTTAACCTTTAATGGACCACAAACATCAGAATGTACCAATTCAAGCAACTCTGACTTCCTTGTGGGAGGATGCTTCTTGAAGGATACTCTGGTTTGTTTACCAACCATGCAATGAGAACATTTCTCCAATTCTGCACTCTTCAATCCTGAAAGAACATCCTTTTTAGCTAAGCAATTAAGCCCCTTTTCACTAATATGACCAAGCCTTCGATGCCACAAAGATGCCTCCATATCTACGACATTCACACTGTCTTTAGCAACCAAAGCTTTTGTCCAATAGAGTTTAGAAATTTTCTGTCCTCTTGCTACAACCAAGTTACCTTTGGTGAGTTTCCACTTTCCAGAACCAAAGTGGTTATCATAGCCACCATCATCTAGCATCTGCACAGAGATCAAATTAAAGCGGACATCAGGAGCATATTTGACTCCTCTAAGAAACAACTGCATTCCCATGTTGGTTTGTAGGCAAACATCACCAACACCAATCACCTTAGACACCCCATCATTACCCATCTTCAACATTCCAAAATCACCGTAAGTGTAAGATGTGAAAAACTCTTTCCTGGGTGTAACATGCAGTGTAACACCACTATCCACTATCCACATACTCTCATTTGATACAAGATTAACTGACTCGTGGTCATTGAGAATAACAAGATCACCACAAGTAGCAGTAGTAACACGATCATCATCATGCTCATTCTCTTTCTGCTTACTCTTCTTGTCTTTATTCTCCTTCTTCCACCGAAAACAGTTCTTTTTTTATGTGCCTATTTTGTGACAATAATGACACTCTACATTCTTGTATCTGGACTTGGACTTACTCCTGCTCTTCTCTCTACCACCCTTCAGTTCCTTTTTCTGACTTCTCCCCCTATTTTCTGTGAAAAGTACCTCAGACTGAGATGAAGAACCCTGTGCCTTCCTTCTCATCTCTTCATTGAGAGCACCACTCTTTGCCATTTGCAAAGAAACAACACCATTAGGGGCTGAATTTGTAATTGAAACCCGAAATGTCTCCCAAGACTCAGGTAGAGTATTCAGTAGCCATAATCCCAAGACTTCATCATCAAATTTGATACCCATTCCAGATAATTGATCTAGGAGTCCTTGAAACTCATTCAAGTGATCAGAAATGGAAGAACTCTCCCTGTATCTCAAATTCATCAGACAGTTCAACAAATACAATTTATTGTTCCCTGACTTAGAGGCATACAAGGACTCAATCTTCTCCCACAAAGTTCTCGCATGTGTCTCATTTGCAATGTGATTATAAACATTGTCTTCTACAAATTGTCGAATAAAACCACATACCCGTTGGTGTTCAAAATCCCACTCTTCTTCGATATAGAATCCGGCTTTTGTGTAGCAAAGACTGGAAGATGCATTTTCTTCACAAATAACAAGTCTTTCATCTTGCCCTTCCATAAGTGATAATTAGTACCATTCAAAGCAACCATTTTTGTATTTGCCTCCATCATTCAAGCTAGTGATATATATACAGCTCCAACCTAGGAGCTCGATACCACACGATGGGAAAAACAACAACTAACAACTAAATTTCCAAAGTACGCAGCGGATATAATTTTTTCCCCACTTGCAAGAATCTGTGAGAGCAACAACAATAGCAACCGCAAACAAATAATAATCACCTCAAGAAACACAACAATTATTTACGTGGGAAAACCCTCTCAATTTGAGAAGTAAAACCCACGGGCACAAGCCAGTAATCAAGCTCCACTATGATCAAAATCAGGGTACAAGAGAGTCTCAAAATCTGTACAAATTCGTACAAACACCCCGACCAATACAACAAACCAACAAGGTTTTCAATAGAGAACAAGAAGCTGAAAAACTCACAAATTCGTGCTACTGTACTTGCACGATTACTCCCAGTATCTACCACAGAACGAAGATCCGAACGGTCAAAACCGTGAACCACATCTTTGAAACATCGTATTGAAATTTCAGCCCGATCTAACGGTTAATGAATCAGAAATGACAGTTTTCACTAAGCTGGTCAGGATTCCTGTGAATTGGAACAGAGTCACGGTCTGGGCTCTATTTCTCCACCTACAGATGTCACAATGAAAAACTGAACGGTGAGAATTTATATGATGACGTCGTGAACACACTCTCCAATTTTTAGGCCAATCCGATGGTGGAATTGACGGCGATCTGGACTAGAAGGTCGCTGGTTCTGGAGAGAAAAATCTCCTCTCTTTCTCTCTTCTTTCTCTCTCTCTCTCTTGGCTGATTTTTCTTTCTCTCTCTCACTCTATCTAACCCTAATTTCTGACCCCTCACTTAAGTGTCTTTGGACTTGAAAAATATTGGGCTTTGGCACATAGTTGGGAGCCCAACCCAACATTTCTCCCCCCTCACAACTATGTGGAGGTGACCGCCAATCCGGCGATCTCACAACAATGCTCAAACTTCCCTCTTGGTAGTACCTTAGTCATCATATCCGCACCATTTTCATCAGTATGAACTTTAGCCAACTCCAATAGTTTAGCATCCAAAGCATCACGTATCCAATGATACCTCACATCAATATGTTTGGATCTAGAATGGAAAGTTGGATTCTTACCAAGATGGATAGCACTTTGATTATCACAGAACAACAAGTATTTATCCTGCACAAAACCAAGCTCTTGCAAGAGTTTCTTCACCCATAGCAACTCCTTGCATGCTTCGGTAAGTGCAATGAACTCTGCCTCTGTGGTAGACAACGCTACACACTTTTGCAATCTTGATTGCCAAGCCACAGCTCCCCCTGCAAACTTAACCAAATAGCCCGAAGTGGACTTTCTGGAATCAATATCTCCAGCCATATCAGAATCTGAGTAACCCACCAAAGTAGGTTTATCACCTCCAAAACAAAGCTTTAAACCACTAGTACCACGAAGATACCTTAAAATCCATTTCACAGCATTCCAATGCTCTCTACCTGGATTTGATAAAAATCTACTTACTGTACCAACAGCATGTGCAATATCAGGTCTTGTACATACCATTGCATACATTAAACTACCCACTGTAGATGCATAAGGAACTCTGCTCATATATGCCTTCTCAGCTTCATCTGAAGAGCTTTGATTAACACTCAATTTAAAATGAGCTGCAAGAGGAGTACTCACTGCTTTAGCATTTTCCATGTTGAATCGCTCCAACACCTTCTCAATGTAATGTTCCTGTGATAGCCAAAGCTTCTTCTCTTTTCTATCACGGGTGATGCTTATACCAAGAATCTTCTTAGCTGCTCCCATGTCTTTCATGGCAAATGACTCGCCCAGTTCCTTCTTTAGCCTGTCAATCCTGGAAATATTTTTCCCCACAATAAGTATGTCATCAACATACAATAACAGGATAATGAAGTCATCATCAAAAAACTTTCTGACAAAGACACAATGGTCGGAAGTAGTCTTCTTATAGCCTTGATCATGCATAGAAGACTCAAACTTCTTATACCATTGTCTAGGAGCCTGCTTCAAACCATATAAGCTCTTTCTGAGCCTACACACATAATCTTCCTTGCCTTCAACAAGAAAGCCATCAGGTTGCTTCATGTAAATCTCTTCCTCCAAATCACCATGAAGGAAAGCTGTCTTCACATCCATCTGCTCAACCTCCAGATCAAGAGTAGCAGCTAAACTCAGCACAGTTCTGATGGATGACATTCTCACCACAGGTGAGAAAATTTCATTGAAGTCAACACCCTTTCTCTGCCTGAAGCCTTTCACCACTAATCTGGCTTTGTATCTAGGAGATGTAGAATTACTTTCTTGCTTCACCTTGAAAACCCACTTGTTCTCTAAGGCTCTCTTACCCTTAGGTAACTTCACCAAGTTATAAGTGTGATTATCATGCAAGGATTTTATCTCATCTTGCATTGCATCCAGCCACTTTTGCTTTTCTTCACTTTCAATAGCCTCTTCAAAACACTCAGGTTCTCCTTCATCAGTCAACAACACATATGTATCAGAAGGATACTTCTTAGAAGGTTGTTTTGGCCTGGTAGACTTCCCCGAGTTGAACTTGTAGTGGTTCGGTGCATCATCAGGATCATCTTCATGTTGAGCATCATCAACTGGATCCTCTAATCCATCTCCAACCTGCTGATCATCAACATCACCATGTTGCTCATCATTTTGAGCATCAGTCTCAACATTGTCCAGATTGTGAGTAGGCAACCGTACAGGATCATCTTCAGTCAAATTGTTATCTTTCATAGGTGTAGTCTTCTCCACTTTGTCAATATCTTCAATGGTTTGGTCTTCCATGAATTGCACATCACGACTTCTAACAAGCTTCTTCTCAACAGATCATACAACCTGTAGCCAAATTCATCCTCACCATAACCAATAAAGATACACTGCCTTGTCTTTGCATCCAACTTAGATCTTTCATCCCTTGGAACATGAACAAATGCCTTGCAACCAAAAACACGCAAATGATCATATTTTACATTCTTACCAAACCAAATCTTGTTTGGCACTTCACTGTCAAGAACAACAGTAGGAGTGAGATTAATGACATGCACTGCCGTGTATAGTGCCTCACCCCAAAAGTGTTTAGGCAATTTAGCATCTGAGAGCATACACCTCACTCTCTCAAGTAGTGTCCTGTTCATCCTCTCCGCTAAACCATTCAGCTGAGGAGTTTTAGGAGGAGTCTTCTCATGTGCAATACCATGCTTGCTTGCAAGAAACATCAAAGGGTCCACAATACTCACCACCATTGTCGGTTTAATGCGTTTCAGCTTCTTGCCTGACTGTCTTTCAACCAAGGCATGAAATTCTTTGAACTTCTCCAACACTTGGTCTTTTCTCTGCAAAGCGTAGACCCATAGTTTCCTAGAACAATCATCAATAAAGGTAACAAAGTAAAGTGCACCACTCAAGGTTTTAACCTTTAATGGACCACAAACATCAGAATGTACCAATTCAAGCAACTCTGACTTCCTTGTGGGAGGATGCTTCTTGAAGGATACTCTGGTTTGTTTACCAACCATGCAATGAGAACATTTCTCCAATTCGCACTCTTCAATCCCGAAAAAGAACATCCTTTTTAGCTAAGCAATTAAGCCCCTTTTCACTAATATGACCAAGCCTTCGATGCCACAAAGATGCCTCCATATCTACGACATTCACACTGTCTTTAGCAACCAAAGCTTTTGTCCAATAGAGTTTAGAAATTTTCTGTCCTCTTTTGCTACAACCAAGTTACCTTTGGTGAGTTTCCACTTTCCAGAACCAAAGTGGTTATCATAGCCACCATCATCTAGCATCTCACTGAGATCAAATTAAAGCGGACATCGGGAGCATATTTGACTCCTCTAAGAAACAATCGCATTCCCATGTTGGTTTGTAGGCAAACATCACCAACACCAATCACCTTAGACACCCCATCATTACCCATCTTCAACATTCCAAAATCACCAGAAGTGTAAGATGTGAAAAACTCTTTCCTGGGTGTAACATGCAGTGTAGCACCACTATCCACTATCCACATACTCTCATTTGATACAAGATTAACTGACTCGTGGTCATTGAGAATAACAAGATCACCACAAGTAGCAGTAGTAACACGATCATCATCATGCTCATTCTCTTTCTGCTTACTCTTCTTGTCTTTATTCTCCTTCTTCCACCGAAAAACAGTTCTTTTTTATGTGCCTATTTTGTGACAATAATGACACTCTACATTCTTGTATCTGGACTTGGACTTACTCCCCTCTTCTCTCTACCACCCTTCGTTCCTTTTTCTCTCGACTTCTCCCCTATTTTCTCGTGAAAAGTACCTCGACCGAGATGAAGAACCCTGTGCCTTCCTTCTCATCTCTTCATTGAGAGCACCACTCTTTGCCATTTGCAAAGAAACAACACCATTAGGGGCTGAATTTGTAATTGAAACCCGAAATGTCTCCCAAGACTCAGGTAGAGTATTCAGTAGCCATAATCCCAAGACTTCATCATCAAATTTGATACCCATTCCAGATAATTGATCTAGGAGTCCTTGAAACTCATTCAAGTGATCAGAAATGGAAGAACTCTCCCTGTATCTCAAATTCATCAGACAGTTCAACAAATACAATTTATTGTTCCCTGACTTAGAGGCATACAAGGACTCAATCTTCTCCCACAAAGTTCTCGCATGTGTCTCATTTGCAATGTGATTATAAACATTGTCTTCTACAAATTGTCGAATAAAACCACACATACCCGTTTGGTGTTCAAAATCCCACTCTTCTTCGATATAGAATCCGGCTTTTGTGTAGCAAAGACTGGAAGATGCATTTTCTTCACAAATAGCAAGTCTTTCATCTTGCCCTTCCATAAGTGATAATTAGTACCATTCAAAGCAACCATTTTTGTATTTGCCTCCATCATTCAAGCTAGTGATATATATACAGCTCCAACCTAGGAGCTCTGATACCACACTGATGGGAAAAACAACAACTAACAACTAAATTTCCAAAGTACGCAGCGGATATAATTTTTTCCCCACTTGCAAGAATCTGTGAGGAGCAACAACAATAGCAAATCAAAAACAAATAATAATCACCTCAAGAAACACAACAATTATTTACGTGGGAAAACCCTCTCAATTTGAGAAGTAAAACCCACGGGCACAAGCCAGTAATCAAGCTCCACTATGATCAAAATCAGGGTACAAGAGAGTCTCAAAATCTGTACAAATTCGTACAAACAACAAATTAATACAACAAACCAACAAGGTTTTCAATAGAGAACAAGAAGCTGAAAAACTCACAAATTCGTGCTACTGTTCTTGCACGATTACTCCCAGTATCTACCACAGAACGAAGATCCGAACGGTCAAAACCGTGAACCACATCTTTGAAACATCGTATTGAAATTTCAGCCCGATCTAACGGTTAATGAATCAGAAATGACAGTTTTCACTAAGCTGGTCAGGATTCCTGTGAATTGGAACAGAGTCACGGTCTGGGCTCTATTTCTCCACCTACAGATGTCACAATGAAAAACTGAACGGTGAGAATTTAGATGATGACGTCGTGAACACACTCTCCAATTTTTAGGCCAATCCGATGGTGGAATTGACGGCGATCTGGACTAGAAGGTCGCTGGTTCTGGAGAGAAAAATCTCCTCTCTTTCTCTCTTCTTTCTCTCTCTCTCTCTTGGCTGATTTTTCTTTCTCTCTCTCACTCTATCTAACCCTAATTTCTGACCCCTCACTTAAGTGTCTTTGGACTTGAAAAATATTGGGCTTTGGCACATAGTTGGGAGCCCAACCCAACATTTCTCCCCCTCACAACTATGTGGAGGTGACCGCCAATCCGCGATCTCACAACAATGCTCAAACTTCCCTCTTGGTAGTACCTTAGTCATCATATCCGCACCATTTTCATCAGTATGAACTTTAGCCAACTCCAATAGTTTAGCATCCAAAGCATCACGTATCCAATGATACCTCACATCAATATGTTTGGATCTAGAATGGAAAGTTGGATTCTTACCAAGATGGATAGCACTTTGATTATCACAGAACAACAAGTATTTATCCTGCACAAAACCAAGCTCTTGCAAGAGTTTCTTCACCCATAGCAACTCCTTGCATGCTTGATAAGTGCAATGAACTCTGCCTCTGTGGTAGACAACGCTACACACTTTTGCAATCTTGATTGCCAAGCCACAACTCCCCGCAAACTTAACCAAATAGCCCGAAGTGGACTTTCTCGAATCAATATCTCGGCCATATCGTAACTGAGTAACCCACCAAAGTAGGTTTATCACCTCCAAAACAAAGCTTTAAACCACTAGTACCACGAAGATACCTTAAAATCCATTTCACAAAGATTCCAATGCTCTCTACCTGGATTTGATAAAAATCTACTTATACCAACAAAGATGTGCAATATCGGTCTTGTACATACCATTGCATACATTAAACTACCCACTTGTAGATGCATAAGGAACTCGCTCATATATGCCTTCTCAGCTTCATCTGAAGAGCTTTGATTAACACTCAATTTAAAATGAGCTGCAAGAGGAGTACTCACTGCTTTAGCATTTTCCATGTTGAATCGCTCCAACACCTTCTCAATGTAATGTTCCTGTGATAGCCAGAGCTTCTTCTCTTTTCTATCACGGGTGATGCTTATACCAAGAATCTTCTTAGCTGCTCCCATGTCTTTCATGGCAAATGACTCGCCAGTTCCTTCTTTAGCTTCAAATCCTGAAATATTTTTCCCCACAATAAGTATGTCATCAACATACAATAACAGGATAATGAAGTCATCATCAAAAAACTTTCTGACAAAGACACAATGGTCGGAAGTAGTCTTCTTATAGCCTTGATCATGCATAGAAGACTCAAACTTCTTATACCATTGTCTAGGAGCCTGCTTCAAACCATATAAGCTCTTTCTGAGCCTACACACATAATCTTCCTTGCCTTCAACAAGAAAGCCATCAGGTTGCTTCATGTAAATCTCTTCCTCCAAATCACCATGAAGGAAAGTTGTCTTCACATCCATCTGCTCAACCTCCAGATCAAGAGTAGCAGCTAAACTCAGCACAGTTCTGATGGATGACATTCTCACCACAGGTGAGAAAATTTCATTGAAGTCAACACCCTTTCTCTGCCTGAAGCCTTTCACCACTAATCTGGCTTTGTATCTAGGAGATGTAGAATTACTTTCTTGCTTCACCTTGAAAACCCACTTGTTCTCTAAGGCTCTCTTACCCTTAGGTAACTTCACCAAGTTATAAGTGTGATTATCATGCAAGGATTTTATCTCATCTTGCATTGCATCCAGCCACTTTTGCTTTTCTTCACTTTCAATAGCCTCTTCAAAACACTCGGTTCTCCTTCATCGATCAACAACAACACATATGTATCGAAGGATACTTCTTAAGGTTGTTTTGGCCTGGTAGACTTCCCCCGAGTTGAACTTGTAGTGGTTCAGGTGCATCATCGATCATCTTCATGTTGAGCATCATCAACTGGATCCTCTAATCCATCTCCAACCTGCTGATCATCAACATCACCATGTTGCTCATCATTTTGAGCATCGATCTCAACATTGTCCAGTTGTGAGTAGGCAACCGTACAGATCATCTTCATCAAATTGTTATCTTTCATAGGTGTAGTCTTCTCCACTTTGTCAATATCTTCAATGGTTTGGTCTTCCATGAATTGCACATCACGACTTCTAACAAGCTTCTTCTCAACAGGATCATACAACCTGTAGCCAAATTCATCCTCACCATAACCAATAAAGATACACTGCCTTGTCTTTGCATCCAACTTAGATCTTTCATCCCTTGGAACATGAACAAATGCCTTGCAACCAAAAACACGCAAATGATCATATTTTACATTCTTACCAAACCAAATCTTGTTTGGCACTTCACCGTCAAGAACAACAAAGAGGAGTGAGATTAATGACATGCACTTCTGCCGTGTATAGTGCCTCACCCCAAAAGTGTTTAGGCAATTTAGCATCCGAGAGCATACACCTCACTCTCTCAAGTAGTGTCCTGTTCATCCTCTCCGCTAAACCATTCAGCTGAGGAGTTTTAGGAGGAGTCTTCTCATGTGCAATACCATGCTGCTTGCAAGAAACATCAAAGGGTCCACAATACTCACCACCATTGTCGAAGATTTAATGCGTTTCACTTCTTGCTCGATCGTCTTTCAACCAAGGCATGAAATTCTTTGAACTTCTCCAACACTTGGTCTTTTCTCTGCAAAGCGTAGACCCATAGTTTCCTAGAACAATCATCAATAAAGGTAACAAAGTAAAGTGCACCACTCAAGGTTTTAACCTTTAATGGACCACAAACATCAGAATGTACCAATTCAAGCAACTCTGACTTCCTTGTGGGAGGATGCTTCTTGAAGGATACTCGGTTTGTTTACCAACCATGCAATGAGAACATTTCTCCAATTCGCACTCTTCAATCCCGAAAGAACATCCTTTTTAGCTAAGCAATTAAGCCCCTTTTCACTAATATGACCAAGCCTTCGATGCCACAAAGATGCCTCCATATCTACGACATTCACACTTTGTCTTTAGCAACCAAAGCTTTTGTCCAATAGAGTTTAGAAATTTTCTGTCCTCTTGCTACAACCAAGTTACCTTTGGTGAGTTTCCACTTTCCAACCAAAGTGGTTATCATAGCCACCATCATCTAGCATCTGCACAGAGATCAAATTAAAGCGGACATCAGGAGCATATTTGACTCCTCTAAGAAACAACTGCATTCCCATGTTGGTTTGTAGGCAAACATCACCAACACCAATCACCTTAGACACCCCATCATTACCCATCTTCAACATTCCAAAATCACCGAAGTGTAAGATGTGAAAAACTCTTTCCTGGGTGTAACATGCGGTGTAGCACCACTATCCACTATCCACATACTCTCATTTGATACAAGATTAACCGACTCGTGGTCATTGAGAATAACAAGATCACCACAAGTAGCGTAGTAACACGATCATCATCATGCTCATTCTCTTTTTCGCTTACTCTTCTTGTCTTTATTCTCCTTCTTCCACCGAAAACATTCTTTTTATGTGCCCTATTTTGTGACAATAATGACACTCTACATTCTTGTATCTGGACTTGGACTTACTCCTCGCTCTTCTCTCTACCACCCTTCGGTTCCTTTTCTCGACTTCTCCCCTATTTTCTCGTGAAAAGTACCTCGACCGAGATGAAGAACCCCGTGCCTTCCTTCTCATCTCTTCATTGAGAGCACCACTCTTTGCCATTTGCAAAGAAACAACACCATTAGAAATTTGAATTTGTAATTGAAACCCGAAATGTCTCCCAAGACTCGGGTAGAGTATTCGAGCCATAATCCCAAGACTTCATCATCAAATTTGATACCCATTCCGGATAATTGATCTAGGAGTCCTTGAAACTCATTCAAGTGATCGAAATGGAAGAACTCTCCAGATATCTCAAATTCATCGACAGTTCAACAAATACAATTTATTGTTCCCGACTTAGAGGCATACAAGGACTCAATCTTCTCCCACAAAGTTCTCGCATGTGTCTCATTTGCAATGTGATTATAAACATTGTCTTCTACAAATTGTCGAATAAAACCACATACCTGTTGGTGTTCAAAATCCCACTCTTCTTCAGATATAGAATCCGGCTTTTGTGTAGCAAAGACTGGAAGATGCATTTTCTTCACAAATAGCAAGTCTTTCATCTTGCCCTTCCATAAGTGATAATTAGTACCATTCAAAGCAACCATTTTTGTATTTGCCTCCATCATTCAAGCTAGTGATATATATACAGCTCCAACCTAGGAGCTCTGATACCACACTGATGGGAAAAACAACAACTAACAACTAAATTTCCAAAGTACGCAGCGGATATAATTTTTTTTTCCCCACTTGCAAGAATCTGTGAGGAGCAACAACAATAGCAATCAAGCGTGACAAATAATAATCACCTCAAGAAACACAACAATTATTTACGTGGGAAAACCCTCAATTTGAGAAGTAAAACCCACGGCACAAGCCAGTAATCAATCAAGCTCCACTATGATCAAAATCAGGGTACAAGAGAGTCTCAAAATCTGTACAAATTCGTACAAACAGCCAGCCAATACAACAAACCAACAAGGTTTTCAATAGAGAACAAGAAGCTGAAAAACTCACAAATTCGTGCTACTGTTCTTGCACGATTACTCCCAGTATCTACCACAGAACGAAGATCCGAACGGTCAAAACCGTGAACCACATCTTTGAAACATCGTATTGAAATTTCAGCCCGATCTAACGGTTAATGAATCAGAAATGACAGTTTTCACTAAGCTGGTCAGGATTCCTGTGAATTGGAACAGAGTCACGGTCTGGGCTCTATTTCTCCACCTACAGATGTCACAATGAAAAACTGAACGGTGAGAATTTAGATGATGACGTCGTGAACACACTCTCCAATTTTTAGGCCAATCCGATGGTGGAATTGACGGCGATCTGGACTAGAAGGTCGCTGGTTCTGGAGAGAAAAATCTCCTCTCTTTCTCTCTTCTTTCTCTCTCTCTCTCTTGGCTGATTTTTCTTTCTCTCTCTCACTCTATCTAACCCTAATTTCTGACCCCTCACTTAAGTGTCTTTGGACTTGAAAAATATTGGGCTTTGGCACATAGTTGGGAGCCCAACCCAACATTATTTAGTGAATTTCTAGTTCAGATAACTTATGATAACGGTTTTTGTTTTCTGCAATAGTTCTTGTTCTCAATGTGCTTAACGTTATTATTTAGTGAATTACTAGTTCAGATTATTTATGATAACGATTTTTGTTTTTCTGTTGCTATATTATCGCTCAGATTCTGATGCTACATTACTTTTATTTCCTTTTCTGTTCTGTTGCATGAATGTTTACTAGGTTTATCTGAGACTATGGATTCTGATCGTGGTCCATTTGTGTTTCCGTTGAACCATTGCAAAACCGTTCACCTGGTTGGTATTGAAATTGAACTCACCTTTTCAGTCAACACACTGAATCCAGTGTGGACTTGAAGTTGCTATATATTTCATTACAAACTCATTCGAGACATTGCATGCAAATCAAAGGCATTGTCAACTTATAAAATGATTACGTTCAGGTCCGGCATGGACAGGGGATCCACAATGTGGAGGGAGAAAAGAACTTTAATGCATACATGAACCCTGAATATTTTGATGCACATCTTACTCCGTTAGGCTGGCAAGAGGTAAAAGTGCAAACACGTTCTGAAGCACACGCTTACATAAGTCATGATATAGTTTAGAGATGGAAAAGATCGTTTAGTCTCGTGAATGTTTGATAATATTTTGCTTCTGACAGGTTGGCAATTTGCGTAAGCATGTTCATGACTCTGGGATTATGAAGAGTATTGAACTGGTTGTTACATCTCCTTTATTGAGGTATCAACACCTGCGTGCTACTTTAGCACGACTCAAACGCTTTATATGGATTGAGAATCTGTATGTCTCTCTGTTTCTTAGAAGAGTACTTAATTCCGAACTCTTGTACAGAAAAAGAAAAGCAGCTGGAGATCAGGAAATTGTTTTTTGTTTGTTTTTTCACTTTCACATTTTCCAATGTCATGTAGACTTGGTATTTTTCTTTTTTCACTTTATGATGGACTTAAATCTCCGAAAAATATTTGGTAGACAACTACAATATGCAGTCAACCAGACAACTAATTATAAAATGTAAAGAAAGAGGAAAAAATATGTGTACACAGGTGGTTAGTTAACTGCGTATTAAAATTAGTTACAAAATAAAGATTTAGAAATTCTTTGTGTTTTCTTGTAACTTCTTTTGGGTTTGGAATCACTGCACTATTTTGCAATGGCTAATAAAGGTATTCTCTTTTTGCTTGCTGTATCTACAACATGATCAACTTTTATTGATTGATGAATGTGATAGACTATGGTTGTGTGTCAGATTACTATTAAGTAACATCAGATGGCCAATATTTAATTCGCTCATTTTTGGAACTTTGTTGTGACTTAATCAAGTAAATAAACAGCATCGTGCAGCAAGTCTATGGATCTGGTATATTATCTTTCCAGTTAGAAATTATTCCTGAAATATATAATTGTTGGCTAATTAGACGGGAAATTATTTTGCCTTGGAAACGATTAAAGAGAGTGTCCTCTATGTATGTGCTTTGTTGGCCAGATGGTAAATTATATCACGAGTATTTAGATCATCCATCTGTGAACCCAGTAGTCACTCACTAATATGCTAGCTAGATGTCTCTACCTGCCCACAGCTTACGGAGGGAATGTGAGTTTCTTTAGTATCAAATCAAAATTATATGCACATTGAAATTTTTTTGGATAAGTGATGCTTTATTTATACATGTCTATCCATTTACTGTGCTAGCTTGTTCCTGTTATGTAGTGTCCTCATGAATTAAGTTGCATTAGTTGAATAAAGCTGGGTTGGAAGTTGGAACATCCATTTTATGGTTTTGCAAGTTATGCATATTCTGGGTTTATGTTATTTATATTAGAATGCTTTAATTATGAATTGGTAAAGTAACTTACAATGGAAGGTTTTAGGACTCTACAAATTGCTGTTGGAGTGGTTGGAGGTGAGGTTTACACAGAAAAT
This sequence comes from Hylodesmum podocarpum, assembly GCA_026586105.1. NCBI lineage: Eukaryota > Viridiplantae > Streptophyta > Magnoliopsida > Fabales > Fabaceae > Hylodesmum > Hylodesmum podocarpum. Next base: position 1,769,927 of record JALJEV010000424.1, on the reverse strand, counting down.
ACAGATGTGATACCTCTTATGGTGGAAAATGCAGGAAACAGCAGTCATTCTGCAATTTCAAGTCTGAATTGCCCGCCATTTGTTGCTATTGAACTTTGTCGGGAACATTTGGTATTTCATTTTATAGTCTAAACATCTTTTTTATCTATTGATTCCCGACATTCTTCCAAGAGACAGTTTACATGCTATATTGCAACTTGTACTAGTGTGAAATAGTTCAATCTCTTTCACAGCATGGACAAGTTTTATCTTGGTAATAGAAATATTTTAGCCATCAATATAATGCCAATGCCCATGAATTTGAATAAAATGATTTTGATTTTTTATTTCTTATAAAAATGAACGTAGTTTGAGATGGACAAACTTTTATGTTTTTCTATATAAAAAGGAAAGTCTGAGATTAATGTCACCACCATGGACCAACTATAATGGCTACAATATAATGGTTTGAATTCTGAATACCAATTATGGAGCTGTGATCAACAGTTTTTCGAGGTCATAAAAATATGAAATCACAAATAAAATTTAACTTGGTTTGCAGATATGAATACTTGTAGAAAGATGAAGGTTGCTTCTTCATGTTAATGCATATTTTATATAAGATTCATTAAGTTTGTTATTGACGTCAAATTGTAAAGATATGGACCCTTAGAGATATATCCATGTATTTTCTCATGCAGGGAGTTCTTCCCTGTAACAAAAGAAGCATCAGGGAGTATCAATCTCTATTTCCTGCAATTGATTTTTCATTGGTAAGTACCGAGATTTTTAACTGGAAAATCATACTTTGTTATCGTTGTTTTTTTTGTTAAGTTTTTTTTTTTTTTTCTCTTTCCAGATAGATAGTGATGAGGATACTTGGTGGAAAGACGGTGCTGGAGAGAAAAAGGAAGAAATTGCAGCCAGAGGGCTGAAGTTCATAAACTGGTATGATTTAGTAAGTAGGAAATTTTAATTTTTATACTTTCTGTTACCCCTGGGCACTGAAACAAGTGATTCCTTTGAGTACTCTAGGGCTGCCACCGGAATCATTTGTGTCCATCACAGTTTGTAAGAAGTAAATAGATAGCTTCTTGCTGAAATATTTTATGTTGTTCAAACTGATACATTTTTATTAACTTATTTGTTATATTAATTGAGATATCTGGTGATTATCGGTAGTTAACGATTTATGCAATTCTTGTTAACAAAAAGCAAAATAAATGTTTTTCTTGTAACTTTCCATGACTTTGATGTATAACTAGAAATTGCCATCATATATTAATATTGATATCCAGTGATTACGCAGTTTTCTTTATGTAATTTTTAGTTAAGAAAAAAAACAAAATATGCTTCATTTTTCCTTGTAACTTTCCTTTACTTTATCTAACTGGAATTTGTCATCCAATTTGTTCGGTTCATTTGTGACTATTTTTTTCACTCCACAGGTTGGGGACAAGAAAAGAGGAGGTGATAGCAGTTGTGTCGCATAGTTCTTTTTCGTTTCATACTCTAAGTGCATTTAGAAATTCCAGCCATCCCTTGGTGAAGAAAGAATTATCAAAGCAGTAAGTTTGCCAATGTCTTGCATGTAGTCATTTGTTATTCTCATCCTCTTGAGCCACCTGAGTTGATGACGGGTGATTGATTCTTTTTAAATGAAAACATCTTGTTTCTTCATGGATCACGTAATACAAGGGATGTATTGGATTAAGATTTCAAAGGATATTTTTAGTTACAAAAAGTCCTATAAATTTTAAAAGACTTCGAAGAATTTCCGTAACCCGTAGAACTTTGCAAGATTTTCCAAAACTTTAAATAAAAATTTAAATGGATTAGTTTTGTTTGCACTAGTTCAAAATGAGTTATTCCCGTTGTTTTCAGTCTTATATGTTGTTTCATGTGGCGCCTTAATTTTTAAAATTGGGATTGTGTTCTTGTACTTGGCGCTGTCATATGTTCAGCGGTACTCTTCCTTTGCGTATAGCAGGAAATATTTGACTGGTTTCAATAATTCAATAATTCAATGCAGTTTTGACAACTGTGAGCTTCGCACCGTGGTCGTTTTTGACCGGTATGATTATATCTAAACAAATTTTAAGAGCCCCCTTTCATTTTGATCAGGATATTTTGTGATTTATCTTATCTCGCAGTGTGACAGAATAGGAGGGTGCATTAACCATAAAATTCAGGCAAGATGCCTTCGGGAACTGGTCTCTACTCTTGCGCATGAGAACGCTGAGATGAACAGGTTTTGTTATATTTTCGTCGTCACTCACAGGAAAACTAACATGACTACTTCAAAATACACAAACTTTGCCGCTCGCCTTGAAATTGCTATATGATTGTCTGCGATATCATCATGACTTTCAAAGTCATGTGCGTAGTAATGCTAAACCAAATTCGTTGAGCAGTGAGTTCATGAGCTATGCCCAGACTAAACCTTAGAAATTTTAATGTCAAAATAATTTTTTAATCCTACTGGCTACTATCCTATTGCAATAATTTTTGTTATAAAGAATGTTCATGGCAATTTCACCTAAAGGTAATGTGTTATTTCTACAGTACATTCCCTGTACACTAGTCAAGGTTGTAGTTTAAGTAGTGTCGATGTCGACCGCAAGAAATATTTTATGTGTAGTATTTGTTCAAGTCATCTCATTATTCACGAATCTCAGTTATTACGGTAATAGGATATTCATGTTTATAAATAATTATAAAGACTGTTCGTAAAAAGCAATAGTTGGTCTCATACAAGCAAACCTAAAAATTAGAAGACAACAATATCTATTAAAAAAATCTCAATTTCTAACACTTAGCTTCAATTAGCCTTCAGAAGATCATAGTATGATAAGGGTCTTTTCTTTGACTCACCGCAGAGTTTCTGAATAAATTAGGAATAAATCAGGTGTAACTTTTACCAAAAAAACGATAATCATAATAAAAATAGATAGAATGACAATATATCACGCATAAACAGTAGGGAAGCCTTGATAGTTAGTAGCACTTGTTACATTTAAGCATAAGAATATACGTACCTCCACTTCAGAAGCTATACGCAGAATAGTAGCTTCCGCCCATGGTCGACCCATAATTTGCAAACCTATTGGAAGTCCTTCTTTATCATAACCGACCTACAAACAAAACATACATGCTAGTTAAATAAATGAACGGTATAGGATAAGTGTTCAGCGTGGATTAACTTCTGTTTATCAAAACTTTCCAACTAAGATAAATATTTGATTCCTAACTTACAAATAGTCCTTGTAAATTTTTTGTGGTCAAAGTCGAGAGAACTTCTTTATAATTTAGTTAAATTTAATTTATGTAAAAAGTTCAAATAAACTTTTCTAAAAGCTTGTTTTAATTTAGGCATAAACTAACTTTAGTTTATAGGAAACACTTTATTTTATTTTTTCTTATTTTCTTCTCGCAAGTGTTTATAGAGAAATTTATCCAAACTAGATTTAGTGTATTTTATCTTCTTCTATAATTACTTGTCGAGAAGTTTATTCAAATGAACTAAATATAATTCTATTAGCTATAATAATGACATTTAACTCGAGCACTTTTCAGAAATAAAAGAACAAACCATTCATAATAGATTGATTTCACTCACTCACCGGGACAGAAATAGCAGGGAGTCCCAGAAGATTTGCTGGAACGACGAACTGCATAAGGTTAGCTGAAAAATAAGTTTAGAGTTAGCATATACAAAAAGAGAAGTTATTATATAATAGGTAGGGTTGTCGTAAAAAGTGCATGACATTTTACTTTGATTGGTGTTCTAATAAGGAAAAATGAATCAAGAGACCACTGTCTCTATACAGACCAAATCTGAAAATTTTAACTATGTCGTGTAAAGGCCTATTCGAATGAAGTACCACAATGCTCAGTATAAATAATTGGCACTGACATTGTGACACTTAAAATTCGGTCAATCGATTCGTCATATAATAGATTCTGGATTCAAAGTCTACGGCTATATTTAGAGAAATATTTACTTGACTCTTTTGTTGACCTACAAGTCCAGAGATCAATAACTCATGTTATATCAACGGACAAGTTTACGTAGGACAATACTTATATCCTTATTATCAAGTTCTCAAATTAAATAATGACTAGTAGATTTTCTTTTTCCTTTTTCAATTAAAGCTATTCAATGTTAGAAAAGTCATCCACGTGCTTCATCTTTTGATTTGAAAACTTAATAACAAGGATAAAAAGAAGTTGATTTATGTTTTTCCATCTCCTTATATTAGGACAAAACTTAAGTGCAGTTTTAAACATATTTGATGTTTTCTAATCAAAACTAGAGTTTAACCTTGGTAACCATGTAATAAAGGTCAGTTTTAAAAGTTAGAACTAGCTACCAAGATAAAATGTCAATTTTAATTAGAAAACAGAACAAAAAAAATACTTAAAACACTGTACTTTATTCTTTATATTATCTGAGTGCGCGAGTAACAACAGTACAAGATGTCGGATATAATTTTAATTGCAATGTTGCACTGCAAATCATCACAGAAAAAATATCCTGAAGTTGCAATTTAAAAGGTGATGATAATCGATTACCTGTAGTCTGCATATCTGTTTCACCACTTTTAAGAGCACTAGGTGGTATTTTGGGTGCTGTCATGCTGTTACGAACAAAACTAATTTTGTAATCCATTCAAAGAAATATAAAAGAAAGCAAACCACATTAGATCAACTGAACTGAATTTGGCACATTGCATGGGTCCATTACACTGAGGAGTGAAGAATACTCTACCGTATTGTTTTACATACCCAGTAGTCGGAGTTACTATCACGTCCGCTTTCTTGAAAATCTCCATGTGGTAATACATAATCCTCCGTCTGAAACATTTATTTAAAACTTAGAAGCTACATAGACAATTTTTTGGTATGGTTATGATAGTAATTGTTTTCAAAAGTTGTATCATATCATTTTCCAAGGAAATCAGTAAAAGATGTTTAAATAAAGGAACATGAGTTGTCATATTTATTATGAACTCTTGTCTTACCTAATACATTGGGCTGCAATATAATCCGCTGCTGTAAATGACCGAAAAAGTGCCAAACTTGTACGAGTATCATATGATGATTTTACACCTTTTCTGTGAAAGAAAAGAAATAAAGGAAACCACCATAATTTTTATAGCCAGTCTAATATCAACCACTTTTAAAAACAGACGAGAAGGATGTCGTTTAACAATTGGACTTGAACATGAAATTACCAGTATTAAGTTTCAATATATATACTCATACCCGTCTTCAAGATCAGGATTCAGTGAACATATGCATTCAGAGCCAATGGAAACAACATGGGCAGTTCGCATCTCGAGAAGCTCTGGTATGACAATTTCTATCGTCTTCACATAATAGAGAAACATACACTTCTTAGCGCTGTTTGAATCTATCATGCTTGTCTAGAGAATAAAGTGCATTACATGATAGACTAATCGACTTACTTCACAACCATGTGCCTTTGACAGCAGATTAAGAGCATCCTCACATTTATCAGAGATTTCAGTTGAATGCACATCAGTAAACCACTTCACAAGAATAAATATATTGTTTAGAAAAAGCACATCACATTAAACTGCTCAAAATTTATTTTTAAAGCATAAGGTGATTACCGGGGTGTACTTTCCTATTCTTAAAGATCCCAAGGCATTTGAATCATTGTTGGATGACAGAGTTGGCAAACAAGGTGGTGACTACAATAAACGCAGAATGACAATATATGCATCATACTTACTAAAAGAAGAAAAGACAGTTTTGTATAGAGCATAGAAATAACTGAATAAGAGTTGTTTTAGTAGTTTGACTTTGTCATATACACATCCATAGGCATTGCATTAGATATTCAGATGTCTAAGGAGCCTCCGATTTATAGAGTAGCAGTACAAAGGATTATTAGAACATAAGATATAATTATGCATGCAGGCTTACTTTGTTATGGTGGCTGTTAAGATACCCTACATCAACCAGGAATATGACAAAAGTAGTCTTTGTTAGACTTGAGAAATTCTCCCTCCCTAAACTAGCTTTTAGAGTTGAACTAAACTCAGTCTATTTATAATACAGCATCAGATCCTTTCTAGTCCTACAAATTTCATAAGGTGCCCAGTGTTGGGCATGAGGAGAGTATGCTAAGATGTGCCACATCGACAGGGAAATATAGCCAATATAGTCCTTATATGACTTGGGTAAACCTCCTTCCCTGAGAAAATTTTTGGAATTGTGTTGAGCAGTCTATTCTAATAGAAGCTATCAACCCTAATCAATTTGAACTAACTGTGCTAATGCCTGGTTTTCTACTATGTACAATCAATCCATGATATCTTCGCTTAGAATCTCAAAAAAATTCTTATTACTAAGAAGAATATCAGCTGTTGGATTAAATAACTGGATCCCCCCATCCCCAAGCCAACAAAAAAAAAAAAATTACCGGTCTCAAACTGATTCTATTTGCAGGTGATGCACCCAATATTGCTGCATAGCTGAATCATTGGGACCAATAAGATCTGTTATATATCTTCAAGAAGCAAGTCATAGTGATACAGGTTTTACAGTTGACATCAAAAATTGAATTACTAAACCAAACAACTAGAAGTGCAGACATGTACTCTTGAAGTCAAGTATATGTTCAATTGAAGGGAAAGTAAAATTGTTAAGAGCATCAATATTTAGGAAGCTCTTATTTGAGTCAAGCGTTAAAGTAAAATATCTGTGAATTTAGCAATGACTCAATAATGTTATGGAACTTAAATGCACAATCCGTATCTTGAAAGTGCTTCACATATGACCAACAGTAATAATGGCAGTGATAAGCCAAGGAAAGTTTCCACCAGGGTGAATTTTAAAAAGTCATAATAAAGCAAATATACAAAGAATTAAACTGTAACTACTTTAGTTCATAAAGTGTAAACCATATATAGAGTACTGAGGATATAATCATTGACCTTAGGCCTTGAACAAGAATTAAAGGTGGTTACTACTTTAGTTTACATTACTGCATTAATTTGAGTGTTCATTTATTTGGTTGTAACTGTGTTTAGACTTTAGATTCTAATAACCATTTTACCAAAGAAACTGTTTGCTTATGATGGAAACCCCAGTTAAAGCTTCTACATGTATAAGCATTGTTTTATACAATGAAAAATTTGAACCCAACTGAAATTAAGATTATCTAAACAATGATACTTGGGAAAAGATACTTGCCTAATCTTTTAGCAAGTCAAATAATAAAAATAGGAGTGACTCTGAAGCAACTAAGAGTACAAGTCGGCTAAAATATAGAAGTAAAACAGAACAAGGGTGAGTAAATCTAAAAAGAAACTTTCTATTGATGAAGGAATGATGAAAAATGGTTTGTCCTTTAAGTCATGCAAAGTAGAGAGCAATCAAGTAAAATGAGAGTCAGTAAAAAAGGAAGCATGAAAGGGAAAAGGAGAAATATGCATGGTATACACTAGCATGACATCCTCCACTGATGAAGCAATGGGTCCAATAATTTCCACTGTCCCAGAATCACATAATGACCTGTAAATAATAAGAAAAATTAATAATGTGAGTGTTCCAGATATAACAAATTTAGCTAGTAAAACAGTACAATTGTTTTCTAATGCAACTAAATATTTCATTCCTATATCTTTTTACTTAAGACCATTTGAATAATTAACATCACAAAGTCTGGCATATCAAAATGTGTTGCCATCAGAATTTTGCGTAACTACAGTTATTTCTAAACAAGAAAATCATGTGATTTCATAGATGGTTTGGAGTGAATGCAACAAGAAAATGCATCCTGCTCAATATTACAAGATAGTAAAAATGTTGCTAAACCTCTAAGTAGAGCCAGCAATCACAATAAGTATTCTTCACCAATGCTTTAGACTAAAACCAAAGAACATGAAACAAAACAAAATTCAAAGAAAATGAAGAACTGTGTTCCGTTATAAAGCCTGCCAAATATAAGGCAGAACTGCCATAAAAAGAAAAAGAATCCAAAAAACAAAGGAGTATTGTCTACTAAGCTAAAATAACTGGCAGCCTTCAGTCACCTAAGTTTTGGTCTTTTCCATAAAATGATAAAGTAATCTACTTTCCTACCAGTGCAATACGATGGTATATTGAATAACAACCTTAAAGATGAAAATAGAAGCATTTTCACCTTAAGAAGTTTATTATTGATATTGGCATTGACCCATATATTAACAAACTTTCTTTCATAACGCCCTAAAGGAATTTCTTCATCATCTTGTCAATTGTAAACCATAGCTTTCTTTTTCCTTAACCAAACTTCTCATATTCTTGTCCGGAACAAAGTAGTAGTTTCGTTTCTTAGTCACAATAGAAAATGGGCAAAATCCTGACCCCAAGTAAATACATAATAAGGTCTCAAAACACAATTGTTCCTAAAATGTTGTAAAAACAAAAAACACTTTCTTGAGGAGCAAATAGTGCATATAAAGAGCTGGTGGTAATGACTGATCCATCACATAGTGCAAGAAATTACCCCTCCATGCTTGTCCGCCCATAATTAGTCTTCAGTCCCACCACACCACAAAGGGAAGATGGAATACGGATTGAACCTGCCTTTTTCCAAAAATTTTAAAAATAAATTATATAGAAAAATTGGAGCCCAACAATTGGTTTAACTCATTAGATTTGCACAACCTCCACCATCAGTTCCCAGTGCAGCGGAACATAGTCCAGAAGCAACAAGTGCAGCTGGACCTGAAGAAGATCCACCAGTATACCTATCAGGTGCATGAGGATTTCTGGTAGTTCTGCAATTCAAGAAGATTCAGTTGAATAATCAAGAAAGGTAGATTCTGATGAAGAACATAAGGAAATTAGAAGCAAACCAAAACTGTTTACAAGGTTATATACGAAGATTGATGGCAATTAATGGTGTGGAAAACTTTCCTTTAAATTCCTAAATGCTTTTGACACATTTCTTGTGATAGAAACTTCTCAAATCACAGAAACTAGGTAATTGGACCCGGTAATTACAGAAAACTGAGAAACAAATAACAGAAATGTAAAAACAAAAAAGGTTACACTGTTCATTTCAGAGACATGTAACCTCACATCTAATCTCACACACAATTCCTTTTTACCACCCCAACCCTACTCCCTTCCTTTCAATCCCTTTAAGGCCATGTCTGGAACGAGGGAGAGAAAGTAAGGAAGGAGGGAAAAAATTTAAATTTGAATTGGATGGACAGTGGAAGGAAAGAAAATTTAAAATTTTTGTCTCTGTAAATTAAGTTTTCTTCTTATTTTCCTTCCATTTTCTTTCTAACCAAACAAAAGAAAATACATTGTTATCCGTGTTTTCCTTTCTTTCCACTTTCTTTCCTTCCCCTGCTCCCAGCTGTTACATTGTGTAAACAAGAGTGTGCAATCCCCTGCTACTCTACCATTTCTTTGTGATAAACCTTTGTTATGGGAGAGATTATTGTGTTGTCATATAATATTTTGTTCCTTTCAATAATAGTTCTTATGCTTCTGATTAATGACATGAAAAACAGAGTGAAGTGAATGAAAATAAGAACACAATTATCAACATCTTTACTTTTGTATCCTGATTTGATAGAAGGAAGTGTGAGCTACATTGATAGTGACATCAAGATTTAAATGAACAATATTCGATAAGCTTACCCATAATTAGAATTATTTCCAGTTGTACCCATACCAAACTCATGCATATTTGCCTTTCCTATTAATATGACACCACAGCTCCGCAATCTTGAAACAGAGACTGCATCCTCCTTTACAGTGCGCACCTCATGCATCCATGTAGATGCACCTGCCATCATCAAAAGAAAACTCAAAAGGCTTTTTCTTAATTACTCGGACAACGTAAGATGCTAAGATTTATTTACCCTTAGACGGATGAGGATAACAATCTATGTCATCTTTGATGGCCATAAAAATTCCATCCAATATCGATAATGGATTTCCTACATAATCAAAGTAAGAGTGTAATTTGGATAAATGTAAATGTCTATTCCCACCATGTCTCAACATAATCATGTGTGAAAGATTTAGATTGTAAGCATCCAAATCATACAGGATTACCTGCTTCAAACCTCTGAGTAGATGCTTCTGCCTGCTTCCGGACATCAGCAGCATCGAAGGATATCAATAGTGGTGTTGGAGGTTTATTGAAACCATTCTCCTCTATAATTGAGATGATGCGCTCAGCAACCTACATTTTCAAAGTGAAATTGTTTCATTTTACAATTTAAATTGAATAAAGAGAAGATAAAACTGTACTCAGAGTAGCTACCAATTAAAAGCTACATACCATGTATGGGGTTACTTTCCTAGATCGATAAGCATAAGCATAATCACGTATTTTCCAGTACCGAAAGGACGCAGATGAATTTTCCCATAATTCGGCAACATCATAATGTGGAAGACACTTTAAGGCAGACTCAACTCTATCTGCAGGTCTCCCATCTTCGTCAAGGACAACAACACCAGGCTCCTTTTCTAAATTTATTTTTACAGACATTAGTCTGGGTTATATAATAAGCAAACTTCCTGAAATGCAATGCAAATATTACTAGTTTCCATCATCTCTAATGTAATTTTGTTCCACCTATGTCCAATCCCATTCTAATTATCTCAAAGAATCACTAGCAATCAAACTGCAACATAAAATCAATCTAACATATAAGAGAACAGATAAATACATTAAGACTGCATATTGACAAGAACCAATTCACTAAGGAGGAGAGGGAACCACCTTGAGGTGGATATTCAGGTTTAAACATGGGTTCCTCAGGTATCACAGTGTGCTGCAATAGCTGTTAACAAGAAAAGGAGAAAAACAAAAACAAAACATAGTCAATTCGCCACGCACTGATACACACAGTACTCAACTATTATTCATAAATCATAATGAACTGAAACAAAACACCTTTAAACATAACATAAAAACACATAGCATAAGTGGTCACTAATTTCTACTACAACAAAACATGAACATACTACACTCACTTGATCAATTTTATTTTGCTTCTTCAAAACATTCATAATAATAGGACCTACAAAAGGAGCTTCAAGTATCCTCACAAATAATCTAAATACAAATCCAGTCAAATGTGGAGCTGCAAAAAATAAATAAACAAAATATTAAAAAAAAAAAATCATGAATCAAACATTACTATTAGAAACTGAAAATTCAACTCTATTTCGAGTGAAATCACCTTGCACAACTTCACGTTCGTACTTAACGGAAGACAAGTCAACGTCCTTCGCCGGCGTCATTACTCGCTTTTTCCCCATAGTCAGAGATCTCGACAGTCCTTTTCCTTCAGCTTCCTAATTGAACTCAAATTCAAATTACAGAAAAGCAAAACAAATAAATTCGAATCGCGCGAAGACGAAAACGCAAACGCAAAAGCGAAAAACGAAGTCGTAAGTTGCAATTGCAAAGCGCAAACCTAGCGAATCGCGATCTGAGAAAGCGATGCAGTAAACTACTAAGTAACACAAATAACGTTTATGATTTGGAGGGAAGTGCGTGGGAAGCATCGAGTTTCGGCCCTGTCACTGTCATAAGAAAGATGTATTATAATAAATGCAATTTATCGCAGAATTCACATTTTCAAATTCAAAGCTGATTACGGTTGGCGAATCCAACAAACTTTCTGACTATCTTTCATTCCATTAAAATCTTCTAGTACCTGTGTCTGTGATGTCAGTGTAAACTACTCTGGGATTAGTAATAATTAATTTAAATATATACTTAAATTTCAAATTAGTTTAAGCAAAATGGAATTCATAAAGTAGATGTAACTGAGTTCCATGAATAGCTTATTTTTATTTATTTTATGTTATAATTATAACTATAAGAATTTTAAACTTTATCAATTTTTATAACTTTTTTTTGAAAAGCTATCCAATGCAGAACTTATACATTATTTAAAAATGTCTCGCATTTGAATCCTCCCTTCAGTTTGACCTTTTTTTTTTATTCTATTTTTCTATATTTTATTCTTCTTTCTTGTAATGTTTTTCTTCTCTTTTATTATTTATATATATGTATATATATATATATATATATAATCTATCTTTTTTCTATCTTCCTCTTTTTGTTTTTTTTTACATAATTTTTTAAAAAGAATTTGAAAAAAAAATATTTTATTTTTTATTCATTCATGTAATAATAATTTTCAGACGTGTGTGGAATTGATTTTAACATATTTTTAATTTTTTAAATTATGTTTCATTGTTTAATATTTTAAGATATATAGTGTTATATTTAATTATTTATTGACCTTTTAATTATGTTATTTTGATGTTAATTATATTTTGATTCTTAATTATATTTTATTCATATTTTAATCATATTTTTTATTCTTAATTATTTTTTAGTTTATATTTTATAAGTACTCTTATATGTAATATATTTAAACATTTCGAAATAATATAAATAATTTTTAATATCTATGATATAAATTCTTATATCATGAAAACTTATGGAATAAGATTTTTAATATTATTTTAAATTTTTTTCACATATATTAGAAAGATAATGCATTTTTTTGACAATTGTATTTATTAAAAATAGTAATACTATTTAGAGTGTAAATTTTGATTTAAAATTATGTATTATAATTTTGAATAAATTTTGAATCACATTAAAAGAATCGTTAAAAAATAAAAAATAAAAAAAATAGTATCGTTTTTGTATACTTTAGACCAGTTTATAATGGTCATCCAACAAGCTTGTTGATGATGGAATGACTTGATTGATAAAAATGGGTCAAATTCTTAAAATTAAGACCTAAAAGAAATTATGATAATTTAATCTAACCCAACAGATTAACAATTGGATTAAGCTTCCAAAACATAGAGCCGAAAACAATCGAGCTTATCCTCATTATTTTTCATTTTTTATCTTTATGGACTCAATAAAAATTAAATGAATTAGTTTAACCTAATATGACAAATCAATTGTGCCCTTAGCAACACATACCATGAAAATTTCAGACTAGCTCAACTGTCCTAAACCTGATGTACTTGAGACTGATGCTCTTAATTTTAGGTCTTATCTAAAATGTTTGTGAATGTGAACTAGCATAAAAGCCTATCTATGTGACCTAACTTGTCTCAACACCTTGTGATAATAGTACAATGATTTGTCATTTTTGTAATATCTCATCTTATAGTTAATTTACTGTATCGCCTTAAAATCATCGTTATTTATAAACACCACAAAAAATATCATATCACCAATTCTATATTATATTTTTCGTAAAGCTTTAGTCCTAGAGAGCACCATTCATGCCTCTATCACAATAATCAATAATACGACACAATCACTCATGACAGCCATTAATGAAACTTAAATACCATTTAGAGGGAGATGGAGATGATGTGCAGAACTACAATTCTAAGCCATGATGGTTATAATGAGAAGTCACCTTGAACTTTTTGTTGGGAATTTGTTCCCTTTTCAGATAGTTGAATGTAATTTATTTTATGGTTAAGTACACTCTACCATTAATTATCTATATAAAAACTGAAAATAATAGTTTAAACAAAGAAATAAGAAATATAATTTGACATAACCTAACTTGATTTAGAGAAAATAGATAAAATAGGTTCATGCCTACCAAATTTTGTCCTTAACATGTTTTTATCTCTAAATAGTATTCAATGCAAAATTTTTAGGCAGATGTATTTCACATTTAAGCATTTATTTTATAGGAATATTTAATTTAAGATTCACATTTTTCTAGTGTTTACAAACAAACACGTTACTTTGTTTAAAAAAAATTCTATTCTTTTATTTTTTTATTCTTATAAATTATTTTTCACTCCTTCTTTATTTACATGGACAAATCTTAAAGTTTCGCCAGATTGCATACCTTCTTCATCTATTTTACAATTTAACAGTCTTCATTCATTGAAAACTTATAAATCAAATGTAATATAAAATATATAATTATATAAAACTTATTATGCTACACAATGTTTTTTCTTTTATAAATTTAATATAAAACTAAATTTGAGTAAGAATGAAATAAATATAAGAAGCAAGGTATAAAATTCAAAATTATGGACCTATTATTGCTAGATACTTGTGACTTTTTGTACTTACTCTCTTCACATATTATTCACCTCCTTTTTCGTTTCATTTGTACATGACACACATCTTATTTGTACTATCATCACCATTGTTGAATTAGATTGTCAATGTGACATACCTGCCATCTATGCACACAATAGGTAAGAGGTAAATAATTATCTACAAACACATGCTTTAATATTGGCTGAATAGTAAATTCTAAAAAACTAAATACAATTGATTGTTAAAAGAAAATTTTGGATTAGCAAAGTTCAGTATTCGTACCACAAATTCGCACTAAATAATTTTAAGCGTTTACGTGTTTAGTCACACTCGCTCCATTATCAAGATTGCATTGTTTAGTTAAAAATGGGGCCCTTGACAGATTCATAATTTGACTTTGACTTCATTAGAGATAGAGTGGGAGTGAAATTATTTAACAAGTGTGTGTGCCCCACCTCAGTGCCCGCTTAAAACGGAAACACGCTAATAGCTACAGAATTTCCTTATAGCAACCAAAAAAGGAACATATTTTGCAGACATGTACACATCTTATGTGTAAATTGATTCCCATAATTTGTGTGTTATATGGGTTAAGTTTAAAAACTCAGACCAATTTATTAATTCATAACAATTGATTTCTTTAATTAATATTCTATTTTTAAATTAAAATTACAAAAAAAAAAAAACATGTACAAAATTATATATAAAAAACTTGAAAAAAAGTACGTGGAGGACCCGGAAACTAACTCATTTAACAGAATATGTGGACAAATTTATTAACTATTGACACATTTGAATATCTAAGTGGACCAACCCATTTAATTATGAATCTGTGTGTGTGCAATATGAGTAGTGTCGTATAAGGTTAGGCAACCCGCATATCCGTTTATATTAAGAAAGGTCTTAAAAATTACTCCTACATCAATTTATAAGTTTTTTTTATATATATACAGATAATTGAATATTTTTGAGTTATAAAATTACAAAATTGAAAAATGTTAGTATTAGTATTCTTTTTACACATTATTTCTAATAAGTTTAGAATAATGTGAAATTTTGAATTTCACTACGTATTTTGATAAATTTTAATTAATAATAAAATGTATTAAAACTATTTAAAAAAATTCCTGACATGCAATTTAGTAGCTACGCCATTCCTACCAGGGAACACAATAATTTCTCCATTTTAAGTTCCACTCTCTGTAGCCTGTAACCCACCTAGTCAATTCAGTAGGTTTCACCTAATGAGAAGACATTGATCATGCAGACACTGTGATCTACAACTTGAGTAATAATAGGCCTACTTAAAAATATTTATGTTATTTCATAAATATATTTTATATTTTCTCTATTTTTTCAAGGGAAAAAATATACAGTAGTCATACAATTATAAAATATTCTATGTTAAAAATTTATTAATTTCATTGAAATTTCATTAAAATTCATGTTAATGAATATATACATAGATTAAAAAAGTCCACCAATCATTTTTACTATATAAATATAGACCAAATCCTCTCTCAATTATGTTTCATGTTAGATTTTGATTCTTGTATTTTTAATTTAGTTAAACTGGTTTCTGAAGTATATCAAACTTTACAAATCAAGTTCTTAAAAAATTAATAAAATTTGTTCACGTAATAATGAAAAATAACAATGTGAATAATATGTTGTTTAATGTGAAGATAAATGTCATCAAATCTATTTACTTTTTTGAAGAAATAATTGATTGAATTTATTTATTTTTAGTATTTTGTGATAAAAGGATTCAAACTTTAAACCGTGATTAATTTCCGCTCTTACTCTTCTTTAATTTCACAATTATTGAATCTATTTGGTCACCAACGACCCATTCATAAAATAATTTAAAATATGACACACTCACTTGACTGAATTAAAAATAATAACTACATTACAGTCAAAATCTCGAGTGAAGTGAAATTCAGCTATAGATTTATGATAATACATTTTAGGTACAGTAGCGTGACTAATTAAAATACTAAGTGTAATTTAATTTGAGTATTTTTAAAGAAAATAAAAAATAACGGTAAAAATATACTTAGCTAAATTTGTAATAAAAATATATTTAAAATATAACTGGAAATAGGAAACTGAAAAAAATTATTTTCGATATTTCTGATACAAAATAGTAAAAACGTGGTAATACGAAAATAACTTTAAATATTTTAAATATTTTTAAATTTTTAAAATAAAAATAAATTTTAGGGAAAACACGGAATGAAAACAATTCGAAAACACCTTGTATGCAAACCTTGGGAAGCACGTAACTCCAATCATAGAGACTCAACTCTCAAGGGAGTTATAATCTATAATCTATAATATAACTGAGAATTAATTCAATTGGATTTCTTTTCTTAATTAAATTACCATGTTACTTTACAATGACAGATTAATTTCTCTGCCAGTGCCAGCACATATCTTTTTGATTATCTAAAATACAAAGTATCAATTCACATTACATCATTTTCCAATAAAAATATCCTACTAATTAAAAATGGATTGTACGAAGATATTTGAAAATCAAAGCGAAGAAATGAAAATAAAAAGGGATATAGTTATTCTATTATCGCACAAGAAGTCACAAAAGTCCATAACCTATCCCATGATCCTGTTTCTCTCTCACTCACTCTCACTCTCACACAACCCATAATAATGGAACTTTAACAAAGATCCCACTTTCACACAAACCAAGTGCACAATTGTTGGTCCAATCCAAACGTTCCTAAACAAACAAACATGGAGAATTACTCATACCAGTCATACCCAGATTCAGGCGAGTCCTCTCCACGCTCCAGAGAAATCGATTTCGAAAACCCTCCTCCACCATGGGACGACCAACAAAACCAACAACAACAACAACCTCAAAACTACAAAGCAAAATTCATGTGCAGTTACGGTGGAAAAATCCAACCTCGTTCCCACGACAACCAACTTTCCTACGTCGGCGGCGAAACTAAAATCCTCGCCGTCGATCGCACCACCAAGTTCGCCACCATGATGGCCAAACTCTCCGCCCTATGCGACGCCACGCCGCAAGACAACCTCACTTTTAAGTATCAACTCCCCGGCGAAGACCTTGACGCTCTAATCTCAGTCACCAATGACGATGACCTTGACCACATGATGCACGAATACGATCGCCTCTACCGCGCTTCCAATAGACCTGCACGCATGCGATTATTCCTCTTTATTTCCGAAACTAATTCTTCAGCTCCACCTTCTGACCCCGTTAAACCTAACAACGTCGATTTTCTCTTCGGTCTCGAAAAACCCGTTGGTGCCGGCGTGGTGCCTGCGGCGGCTCCGCCGCCTCAACCACCTCCTTCGCCGGTGAAATTTCATGATCCGGTGCCGGAGCCTGTCGCGCCGCCGGTTGACTACCAGACGCGGTTGAATTTGAATCCTACCACCGATCGCGTTGCGGTTTCGGATCCTAACGTTATTCAGCGTCAGCTGCAGCAGATGCAAATCGCGGAGAACGAGCAAGGTGCGTATCGGAGGAAGAGCGAAGATAATAATTACCCCGCCGGTGATTATTACGTTTCAAAGATGCCGGAGAAATTCCCGCCGGCAAGTTTCCCGGCGAATTCCCCAGGTTATTGGCCAGAAAAGCATGTTCAAGGAGAGGTTTATCCTCCGGCAGTGTCCGGCGGAGGAGATGCACCGGTTTACATGATTCCGGCGCCGGGAACGTTCTACCATGCGCCGGTGGTGCGTCCTCCGGCGACTCAGGGTTACTATGCAGTGCAACGAATGAATTCTGATGGTTTTCGTGATGCACCGCCGGTGTACGGCGGTGTTCCCCCGCCTAAAGCGGCGGTTCCGGCGAGTTTGGCGCCGGCGCAAACGGTTAAGGCTCCCGCGTATACGGAAGGGTTCGGTGTGGTACGATCAGCTGGGATACCTGATAGTACGGGTGCGCCGTATGCACAAATGGCGTACGATAGTGGAAGTGGGAGACAGGTTTACTATAATGCACCGGGTGGTTATGTGCACGCTCCTCCGTACCAAGGGGTTTTACCACCGGTAACCGCTGATATGAGACCGGGTGGGGTTTCGTTGGGACACGATGTTAAAGTGATAAACAAGGTTACTCAAGGTTCAGTGTGATTATTATCGACAAAAAATAATAATAATAATAATGGTTCAGTGTGATTATGATTATGATTATCGTTAATTATGTTTCTTCTATTTTTCTTTTTGCTTTTACTATGTTTTGTTTGTAATCCGATTTATATAATACGAATCTTATTAGCTTTTAGTTTTTCGCTTGCTATTACGATCACACCACACGGTTATAACATACCTGTGGTTTTGTGCAGATTTATTACTTTACTACTAATTTGTGTCTAGATAGTGTTTTATACTCGAATCATTCTCAAGATTTCATTATCTTTTGGAGTGTCTAAGCATGGGACGCTTGTCCCACAGAATTTGATCATTGTGTTGTGTTCATACATCTTTTTTAAATTGCTTGTTAAACGTTGAATCATGCTCTCCCTTATCTCATTTCCATCTTTAATGATTCTTCGGTGTTTGCTTTCTTAGCATGATCTCCTCTAGGTTCTTTGTTGTAATTCTTGACCCTCATTTTAATATTTTATTGTCTGCTACACTGAAATTATTTTGGAATATGTTCCCTAAGAGCTTGAATGTCACGATTAAAAGCTTTGTCTTTTTTTTTTTAGAAAATAGTTACCATGATTTGAAGTTGTTTCTATTTATCATCGATCAGTTAAGGTAAACTAGAAACGCTTTTCGCATATTCAAACGCTACTTGTTGGAGGGTGTATCCAGATGATTTTATTGAAAAGTCCGAAAAAGATACTCTTTTTGTTCTTTAAAGCCGACCCATTGTTTTTTACTTTTGTTAAATTTTAACAAATTATCAGTAAAATATGCTAGTCTCTTATTCTGTTCTTATGAATCATAATATGTTTTAAACAGGGTAAATTCTATGGTGTCACAGCACTGAATTTTATCACGTATATGGAACTATGTAATTTTTTATATTTTTAAAAAAATTGAAAAATAATTAAAATATGAGAATGGTAGAGTACCCTCAAATAGTAGACAAAATCATAGCAAACACAAACAGATCATTCAGTGAAAACAGTTAAAAGTTGAATAACCAAAAAGACATTCAAAATGGAAGAAAGGGTGTTTATACATGCAAATTAAAAATGATGTTAGTCTTGGTCCACCTTCTATTCTAGACTTTGAGAGTGCATCAAAAGCTACACAAAGGAACAAAAGTGTTGCAATCGCACCTCAGATATTATGGCCAATTAAGATAATTTTGGATAGAGCCTTTTCGTATCGTTTGACGAGTGCACGGTTTAGTTAGATGCTCCCATCCAAAATCATAATTATTTCATTATGGTAGAAAAAACAAAAAGGGGCAACCATGACATGTGGAATATTAGTTTTTTCCTTATACCAGATGTGCGTTTTCTCAAGAATCAAACGTCCATGATTGCCCCCACCACATCTTCCTTTGAATTTAAGTAGAAGGGTGAGTCTCTTTCACCCCAATTTTTCTTCAACATTCATTATGGCTTCACACTACCACAAGTCGCTATTTTCATTACATACTTTCAGCTTGCGTGGCGCCCGCGCCAATCTCTCTTCGAAACCTGGAGGGAGTTGTTACTATAGTTTTTATTATTTTACACAAAGTAATTGATAACAATTATTTTAAAGATAATGACTTTTAAAAAAAAAATTATAATCTAATTTTTTTCATCAATATAATATTTTTTATATATTCTATTAAATTTAATGATAAATTTTCAAAATTTATATAAAATCTTATTTATGATTAATTAACTTGGGAAAAATCATTTTAGACGGTTAACGTATAATCATTAAACTCTAAAAAAAAAATTAGACTTAACTTATCAGATAACACAAAGTTTATATTAGTTTATATATATATATATATATATATATATATATATATATATATATATATAAAAAGAGTTAGCTTGATTTCTGTTGTCCGTAGAATACACAATAAGAGAGGATAAAGAACTTTCAAGTTGACCAAGTTTTAGATGAAGAAAAACAATCTCATACTAAAGAACTGTAACGGAGAAAAACAAAGGTGATCTAATCTGATCACCAATCATCCAAGAAAAAGAAGAAACAATCATCTCATTACATAGCCAATTCAAAAAACCAAAACTTGTGAGAAACTCATCGAATTACTAAAGAAAATATTACGAAAATTGAAGAATTTAACCTTACTGTTTAATAATTATACATTAACAATCTAAAACTATTTATAAGTTCAATTAATTACAAATCATAATAAATATGACTTAAATAATTTCTTTAGAATCAATAAAATTATCGTATATTCAGAAATAATGTATTTTGAAATCCATATTACACATTAGTTTTATTTTCTATTTAAAAATATATAAAGTTTTAGCTCCCTGGTAAATTTCTTTGCTACAAATAGATATCCATTAATAAAATCTGAAAACATAACTGGAAAGAAATGAAAGGTGAGATAAATAAGTAGTTAATCATTTTTTTTTATAGAAAAACTGCAGTACGCATATAATCAAACAACTAGTTATAAGATGTGAAAAAAGTAAAATATTGAATATGTATATGTATAAAATGTGAATAGAGAAAAATATGTATATATTTTACGAGTGAATTGATTAATTGAACACTTATTTCAATTATTAATTATGTAAAGTTTAAGATTTAAACCGTTATTTTTCTTTTTTGTATTAATTAATTGGGTGCTAACCGGTGGAAGAACTTTATCCATGAATATGGGACACGATTAGAAGCCAAGTTTGTATGTTTGAATGTTGGAGTCAAGGCTAAACCAAATTGCATTTGTCGAGTTAAGCAAGAAGAGATAATACATTACCTCCCCATAATTTTGCTGAGAGGAGGGTAGATTTCAATTTTAACAAATGACATTTTCTTATCTTTGTAATTTATATCATAAATTTTGTAATCTTTATATTTTTTATGTAAGAGTTTAAAATGAAATCAAAATATGAATTATATAGACAAAAATATTACTTTAGAAATTAAAGGGTTGAAAATAATCAGTCAAACTAAGGAAATAAAAGGTAAAGTTTGTAAAACTATAAAAATTAAATAAATAATTAAACCTTGGGTAAATTATAGAATTAAGTAAAATTCATAAAGTCCAATCCAATTGGCAACTAGTTGAGTTCTTTAAATCCCTAGACAAAGATTTGATTTTCTAACCATAGGTGACTTTGTTAAAAGAGGCAAACACACTTAATGTTAGCACATTGAAAGAAATGAATTTCCAATGCACAGTTGAGGAATCTTTGTTTCACATAAAAAGAGTAAAGTAAGATGTGTTCATCTTCCCAAAATTTTCTTTTTATAATATTTGTCGTTTTTCCTATTTTAAAGGGCTACAGGTGAATCTGTTTGTAAAGAAAATTGTATAAACTAAAACAAACAAACTTGGGATGATTAGATAGTCTTTTAGTAAAGAGTTGAAATTGAAATAATTGAAATGTTGTCAACTTTTAATATTATAGCTGTATAGTCAAGTTAACTTGCCCAATAATAAAAAGATGTACAAAAAGGTTATCCAATACTGCAGACCTTAATTAACCAATGAAGTATCTACACACAAAATTCACTGACAGCTTGTCAAAGATAAATATCTGAAGGTCCTGAATTTGGGCTATTTCAAACTACCTGGATCAGTTTTCCATTACGGGCCAGTCCATGGGGCCTGCTATGAGCACAATTGCTTTTTTGCTTTGTGCCCTGTCGAACACTTTTTGACAAAAATATTTTTCACAGAAATTAATTTTCTTTATATATTTGAAGATACAAAAATTATTAGTTTTTGTTGTGTAAGTAATCCAAGATGAAATAGTGGTTTACGTGAGATTTCCAACAACAACGGGTAGTTCAATATCAGTCCAATAACTGGTGGTCTAACATCTGTAACATCTACAAATAATACTAACATAAACTCTGATATCAAGTCAAATACGTAGGATATGAGCTTAACTCAACCCTACAAAACCGAGTTATAAAATAAGATTTATTTCTCACTTTTATACATACGTAGCAAGCCATATCTCTTGACGATGTGAGATTTTTCAATTGAAATTAATTTATGCTATATATCTGGTTTATGGTTACCCCCACAAAAATTAAATTCTATACATCAAGTATTAATTTTATTTATTTTTGTCAAAAACCAAATGATCTACAAAGGTTAACAGCTGAGAGCATATAACATAGAATAGGCACCTTCTTCGGGCAGTATAATCTTTATGTTGATTAAAGAAGCACCCCTACAACCACAATTTCCTTACTCATTGATGTACAAAAATTGCCTTTTTCTAGTTTATTAGCTGTACTTGTATGTAGGTAGTAGATTTTATAGCAACCCAGCCATTAGCCCAAAATGTGAAGAATTGATATCGAATATATCTACAAGGAGAAAGATATAAACACGAATCAATATGTTAATTAAGAAATTCATATTTGGTGCATGAATAATCACCTATAATTTGTGTCCAACTTAATTACAATAATAAGTAGTTGTTAGATTCTTAAATAACGTTATCATAAAGTTTCACATAAAGAACATAAATGACGCGGTAATAGCGTGTACAACTATGGGAGGAATATATTCGACCTTAACCCAAAATGCTGAGATAGGTATCATTCCCCACGAATAGCAAAAACCCTTCCAAGAGTTCATACTCAACATGTGACTACTTTTTAGACTCAAAAACTCTGTATTCACATGCCAACCCTTTCTGACCCTTTTTATTAATTACTAGTGATAATCAAAGAAGCTTCGGATGAAAGAGAGATTCTTCCTTTCAAATCAAGCCAAGTGTCAAAAAGGGTACACAACTTTTTGTGATGTTCTTGCAGTTTTATAAATTACTAATAGCCATTTCTTCCTCTGGAATGAAAAGGCAGGACTTGTTTTAGATCAAATTGTTCAATTATTATTCTTCTAAGATGGTGGTGGCGGTGTATAGCTTTTGCAAAGTAAGATATAAAGAAAAATATAATAGCATCTAATAGTGACTCTGAAGTTACATTCCAACATCCAATTTGTGTGAAATGTGAAATGTCATTTCTGGATCTTTCTTCTTAATTCTCTCCACCATATATATACACATCAACCCTCATATTCCAACCCAAAAAAAAAGGGTTTTTTCTTCCAATTTGACTCTACCTGGTGTTTGCAAAGGCTGTTCTTGGTAAGATGAGTGAGATCAAATATGGTTATCCATACCCACCTCAAGGTAGTTAACTGTACATACACTTTTCAGTTTTCAGCCCTCAAATTATACACCACCCTTCTTATTTTGAATTTCATTAATCATTTTTCTTTCTATGCCGATAAATAAATAAAAGTTTTTGTTCAGTTGCTACTTGCTTGTTGATCATTTTTTGTCCACTGCATATGTCATTACCTGAATTGGAAATATATATATATTTTTTAATTTGTATTTTATCAATTATTACTGAATAATTGTTGTTATGTCACACTCAGGTCCTTATCAAGGACCACCTCCGGTGGCGGCGCCGCCGCAGTACTATGCTGCTCCACCACCACCGAGAAGAGAAGTGGGTTTCCTTGAAGGATGGTAAGCAATAACAATAGCAAATTGAAGTTGAATTGCAATTTAGCAAAAGTAACATTTAAAGGTTTTTTGACTAAAGGTTGCAGCATAGTGCCTAGACATTATTTTTCTTGTTCATAAGCATTCTTAACTTTGTTTTGTACTTTTGTTTTTTTGTGTGTTTTTTCCTATAATATGCAGCCTGGCGGCGTTGTGTTGCTGTTGCCTCTTGGACGAGTGTTGCTGTGACCCAACTATTATTCTTGCTAGCTAATGAATGCTATGACTTTACCATACAGGGAAAGACACTAATTGTAATAATATTTTGATTTAACAGTTGCTAATGTTTAGTGGATCCCATCAAATTATTGTGTATCAATGAGTACTAATCAATATATATTGCTTTTTCTTGTGTTGTTCTACTTGAAATGACTGTATTTCCCTTAATTCTTCTTTTCATAATAAAATTCAGTATCATTATTGAGTGTCTACTAATTAATAAAACACAAAATTTTACGTAATTATTTTTTATGTTTCACTTTTTTTTTATCAAATATACATATATATTTTTAAAAATTCCGTCTGATATCAAAGTAAACAACAACCCGCTTTACTTTAATTATACAAAAACATTTATAAAATAGAATGGAAAGACTAGTGGATTTCATAACGATGAAGGTTCTTGTTAAAAAAAAAAAGGTTTAGTGATGAAAGTTGAAATGACAAGTGTTTATAAATTCATTCTTTTACCCTTTTCTTGGATAATTACCCAGGATCTATCTAATGAGCAAAAGGTATCCGATAAACTTAATTTATTTTGTTATTTTACCAAAAAGAAACTTTGTTTTGTTATTGCATTTTAGGACAACTTTAACTTTGTTTTGTTTTTAGTTCGGGACTGTAGTTATTGCTTTAAATACTGTTAGTTGAGGATGATAGAGGAAATTTTCTTCAAAATAGTTCTGTCAAGATTTAAACTTATGATATTATTCTTGTCCAAAATAATAAACACAACTTATGATATTGTCAATAAATTTTGTCAAGAATTTCAGTTTATTCATATTATGTTCAATAAATATCGAATTTATCCTCGATGAATAAAGATTGTTAAAATAATATCAATATTTTTTTAAGCGTTGCATTGTAGACTGGACAACTAGTTGTATCAATTTAATATTAGTAAAATGCATA
Organism: Hylodesmum podocarpum; assembly: GCA_026586105.1. Taxonomy (NCBI): domain Eukaryota; kingdom Viridiplantae; phylum Streptophyta; class Magnoliopsida; order Fabales; family Fabaceae; genus Hylodesmum; species Hylodesmum podocarpum. The sequence goes on along the minus strand of JALJEV010000424.1, from coordinate 1,745,018 downwards.
ATTAAATATTTAAATATATTAGTTTCAATAACTTTTTATTTCAATAATGGCTTATAATTTTAATGTTACTAATCTACAACAATTCACACATTTTACTTCATACCCAATTAACTAAAATCTCTTCATTTATTAACGAAGTAAATAATCGAATCAAGTTTCTGAAATTATTTCTTGTACAAAGAGAAAATTATTTTGTCCACAATAATTACAGCTTCAGTTTTGATATTTTCCCTCAATAAAACAGAAGAATGATTAATTATAGATATCGATCATTTCCTTCTTAACCATATATGCATGCATTTAATTATGTCTTTTCTTGTACTTGTTTGAGTTTTTCTTTCAATCAGCCTTTTTAATGATCGATCCCTCTCTTCTCATCAATTTGTTTTTCTATTTGTTTTAGTATCACTCTTTCAAAAAAAATTTCTTCAATACTACTACTTTGAAATAAGAAGTAAGATTTTCTTGATTTGTTAATGGGTCATTTTTTGTGCTGTGGACATACCAAAACTGACATAGAGAAGAAGCAATAATAACATAAACAAAGCCGTTTTATTCGGTGATATGAGTTCCATTATGTACTGGATTTAGGACAAGTAAAGATTCTCTTCATGAAAGCACGTCATTTTTTGAATATGAAAAAGAGGAACATTGAAAGTATATCGTTATTTGTAATTTTGCATAATGACCAACTTGTGTGCTGAAGGAATAATTATGATGCCTTTGTTAACATCATCAAAGATATATCGATTTGTAAACATTCATTTAGAAGAATTCCTAGTTCTTATACTCTTGCTTTCAAAGTAAAAACTAGGCATAATCAACCGATTTTAATTTTAATTTTAATTTTATATTTATATTAAACTAATAAATTTATTAAATAATATCAGGGTTTAAGATTTTTATTTTGAAATGAAATGAAACTAACGCGAAGTACACTATTAACTAGTATTTTACTTATGGTGTATGACTAACTTCTTCCATGTTTAAGAAAATTAAAAAGAATATTGAATATAAAAGTGATAAACTTTTGTGATTAAATGAAAGGACTAGGAAAAACTTCAATTTACTTAATAATTGCCTATTATAGTTTGAAATGAAATGAAAAATAACGCAAATAATAATAAATGGGAAGATATCAAGTTGATGCATTAGATCAGTATTTCCAAATATTTTAAAATCATTTAATAAAAAGTCATGTCACGTACAACTAACGATTTTAAATTATATAATATTTAATCAAGGTATATATGATTTTTTGAAAATATTATCAAAAATCGAGTAATATTTCATTGAGATTTTAAAGATTATTTTTAAAAAAATTTAATATTCAAAAGTAAATAAATTTTCATGAATTATTTATAAGAGAAAATTCTGTAAATTTTTTTATAAAAATGTATAAATATTTTATTTATTTAAACATCATACATAAAGTATTGAAGTTTTACTAGACTCTTCACGATCATGTAAACTTTTATGATTAAGTTTTAATCTTATCGTAATTTTTTAGTTATAATTCAATAATTATAATTGAATATTTTTTAAAATTCATAAAAATCCTTTAAATATTATAAATTCAAAAAATCCTTTTAAATCTTATTATTTTTTATAATATAAATCTAGTAAAATTTAGGTGAACAATCATAATCATTAAATAAATCTTATAAATAAGCCATTGTATAAAATATTTTAAATTAATATGTTTTTTTATGTTTAAATAATCTTTCAAAATATTGATGCAATATACTTATGAAACTTAAATTTTAACTTTATTACTTGAATATTTTAACATTATTACTTGAGTATTTTACATAATAACATTAGATTATGGATGATGCGCCCGAGGGAAATTACTTTATGAAAAAAATATTTATACATTACACTAATTTGTTCTTAGTTTTACAGAATATTGCTTAGATATTTTTGCAAGGGTGTAAAAATAACGTTCAAGGAGAAATACGCAGTGTAATACGATGAAAACACCCTTTTTAATGCTGGAGGATCACTACTGATATGCATAATATTTTACTTTATTACATGCTTATTTTATTCTAACTGCTGCTACTTTATGCAAAAAATAATGAACTTTGAGAGAATGGATAAACTAAGCTTATACCAAGAAGGTTGAAAATCAAAACATACAATAGCATGAATTGACATTTATCTTCATTTATTTACTAGTTTTTTGGCCTGGGGTAATTTAATAGGGTGATTTTTTTTTATGGAATTCAAAATTCTCTGTAGTTAACTAAGTTGTTTTGATAAAAAATATTTAAAAAGGAATTGAAGTTCTGTTATTTTAACCAAGTAACATAATCAGATTAAGTTTTAACTTCAGCTCTTCCACACTATTTATTTGTTGTTATCAGTTGTTGATAGAAAAGAAAACTTTCTTCGGCAATTTCTCCTTTGAAATTAAAAGATATCCTTTCATGTAATGCGTTCTTGATGGGTTCTGTCTCATGAATATTACCATAAAATAACTATATATGTTGTCACCTCTTTCACTTTTTGGTTTTCATTTCATCTTATTTATGCCATTCAGTCAATCATATCATTATTGTACTGTGTCAGTCAAATCTTCGGTAGGTATTGACTTTGTAGTGTAAAAAAACTATTTATTTTCAGTTTCCAACTTGGGGGAATATTATATCTTCAACTTTTGGTTAAGGCTATTCTGTGCACTTTCAAATTTGGAATGGGTCTAGAGGCATATAGTTAAGGTAATTTCACAATTTCATTATATCATTAAGCATACAAGCTCTAATGTGTTGGAAACAAACTTTGAGAGTATTTTTGAAATCGCATAATACCGGTTATAAGATGTGAATTATAAGACATGAAAGGAGAGAAATATATATATATATAAAGTGTGAAGAGTAAGAAATATACAGATATTTTAAATTAATTAATCGGTTGTAATTATTAGCGTAACAAAATTGTTTTCATATTACTTTACATCATGCGGTCAGAACTGCAGACTGCAGGGGCAAAGGTTCTGCAAATCGCTCAAAGATTGTTGCTCCTGTTTAGTGATTTGTGCTGTAACTGCGTATTTTTATTCCGCTTCATTTCTTGTCCATGACATTTTGGCATACATAGCTATTGTGCTTCATACCTTTTGCTAGACTCCGAATGATTCTTGCATTCTTAGATGCCTATGCAGGAAACTAATGTGCACAAGATTTGTACATGCATAAGGGTCGTACATAAGAGCCAATCTGTATAAGAATTATCATGTTAAAAGTTTACACCAAACATCGAGCTTACAAAAGAATAATTTCATCAACACAGTTTTTTCCATTAACAAAATGCTGTCCTTGCCAGTCTTATGAAAATTTTGTTGTTGGTGGTTTTATTATACTGTTCATGTATTGGATATATCGTTCTTTTGGTAATGCGTTGTGTCCTATGGATATATTGCTCCTAGTGAGTTCATAGTTTAAACATAATTTTGCAGATCAATGACTGCTATATTTTTCACTGTTCAGAATAATTAAGAGCGAGTTGGTTGGTTAAAAAACTAAATCATAACTTGCAATCAGCAGAATAGGATAGAAGACTTACTGTCTGTATTCTTGTATCAGTTATATGTGAAGAGATGCTTCTTCCGTTTAATTGTATGATTTATATTTCTAACCGTTTCAGTGCTTTCTTTACTTGGCAGAATGTGGATACTCCTTGAAAGTGGATCAAAAGATTGACATTTACAGTTATGGAATAATTCTGTTGGAGCTTCTCACCAAAAAGTGTCCTTTAAATCCAGAAATTGGAGAATATATAGAGATAGTAAGGTGGATTAGAAGGAGGATAGCACTTCTTTCAACAGCTAAACTCCTCAAAAGACAGGCCCTGCATGAGGGATGTTACAATGATGCTAGCAGTGACAAAGCCTGGGAGAAAAAGGGGTAGGAGCAGTGAAACATTTGCTTATATTCTGATAAAAAAGAAATGCCAGTTATTAGCACATCACCACTTAATGGACTGCAGGAGAGGAACCAGAATTTTCATTGTACTCAGACCTGTAATTTTGTTAGTTTCTTCTAATTTTATATCAATTTAATTGTTCACATTTGTTCTTAGAATATGTGTGGCAAGATGGGTTAACTTTTTTGCAAGGGGATTTCTATGTGTTGTGATAAATAAAAATTGACATAAAAATTTGCATTTGCATTTGTTTTTACAATAGAAATGATTAGTATATATACATGCATCGCTTACATGTTTGGGGCTCTTATGATTTAGAGTGATTTTATTAGTGTATGAACTAAATCACAATTTTTAATTTTATATGAAAATGTGTTATTGTTTATACATCCTACTGTATCAGAAGCTTCAGAATGGGCATGATACCTTAGTTTATGTTAGAGGCTTGTTGTGTGCTTACCTTTCATTACAGTGTAGAGTTCAATCCATCTCAATATTCTCATCAGAATATATTGATTTTGTGGTTAGGGTGGGTATTTGCAGGATGATTTTGTGGGGGTGAAATTTGAAAAAACATTTTTTTCTCTTCACTTTGGGTGAGTTTCAATTCATTTTCTTTTTCCTCTTTTCTTTAACCAACCAACAGCAGAAAAAATTCTTTTCTGTTTCATTTTCATCTCATTTCTTTCTTTTTCTTATTCACCTAACCATCTATCAAACTTAATTTGCTCAACCGACAGCCTAAGCATTAATGAGTTATGCGTGGAAACATTAGAAGAGATGATAATTTTTTTTTGTCGTGATTCTTTGGAGTTAAAAATCTTAATTTGATTAATTATATTTATAAAGTAACATATTTTAGTATTTTAAATAATTTTTTTACCAAAAAAATAATTTTATATCGGTGATTTAAATTTTAAAATTAGTGAAAAAAATATAAATTTTTAACCAAAATTACTTAGAGGATCAAAACATAATACTTTAAAAAACTGATATTTTTTAAATTTAAATAACAAAAATTAAAAAAAAAATCTTTAAATTTAAAGAACTAAAAATGAATTTATTAAAAAAAATATTAAGAAATGAAGTAATTATCTTTTACTCAAACAAAAATATATGATATTGAACTGATATTGATGTTAGTATAATATCAATCTCAAATTATACTAAGTAAATTACCAATTTAACAAATTACATACATTTTTATTATATCACTCACACTCATTATTTAAATTGATAGGTAGCTTTTCTATAGCCATTAATTTTATAAACACTTAATTATATTACTTATGATAACCTGTGCCAATTTGGACATTAAGCTAATGTTGATTATCAGGAACTGAGTTAACCTAATAAAGATAATTACACACACATACATACATATATATATATATATATATATATATATATATATATATTAATAATTCATGTGATAAAAAAACTTCAAATTAAAATGATAAAAACTTATCATTTATTATCCTGGTTTCCATTATAATAATAAATCTTTATTTATAAAGATTTGGTCAAATTAATTTTTTTAAAATAAATAAAAAATAAGTATACTTTATTTATACTTTAAATTAATTACACAACTAATTAAATCTTAAATATATACATTTACCACTGCCATTTGTCTCAAAAAAGTAAGTTAGAAACTTTACCAAAGGTAAACTTTACCATGAGTAGAATCAGGTATTAAATAAAGTATAGCTGCAAATCACTTAGATGAAAGAATAAAAAATAGCACCAAATCTCTAAAAAAATAAAATTATATTTAATAAAAAAACGCCTATACATATTTGGCATCAAAATAATAGACATCCAGTAAGTAAATAAGAAAAATAAAATAAAAAATCTTAATGACATAAAGGGAGTGAAAACATGTTGAAGAAAGTGAAGCAGTGATAGAAAATAAATTGGTTTAAAAGTAAACAAATTATGAAATATTACTACTTTATATACAATATAACTAACACAAGATCAATAATTTTATTTTTTAAAATTCAAGAAAAATTGTTGTTGAATAATTATATAAAGTTATAGATTGTGTAAAAAAAAAAAAAAAGAAGGCCCAACCATTCACTATAACTTGTGCTGACAGAGTGTCATTGAAGATAATTACAAATTCTACTTTGAGAAATACGAATAGAAGCATTCTCATTAACTTGGATTCTGCAAATGTGATGAGAGTATGATGCTATTCTTGAGAAAATGTAGAAAAGTGTGTCAAGTTAATAAAATGGGAGAAAATTAAGTGTGGAATCGGTAAAAGAATGAAATAAGAGAGGGATGGTATGCATTAATGCATGTGCCACCGGTGCCAAATATACTGATTTCTGTTGCCATTTGGCTTCCAACTCCTAAACTTTTGAGAGTTGGCATTTTCTGAGCTTTCTTTAAATGCACTGCTAACTATTCAATGCTACTAACAATTTCATAACTCTTCAATTTCCTTTTTTCAAGATGATGATCTTATAAGTATGATTTTTTTTTTTATTTCAAAAATATTTTACATTAATTCAATTCTTTTAATACAGATGTTATTTTCAATAAATATAATTAAAGATTCTTAAAAAAGTATACTTAGAGATAGTTTAGGAACTGTAGTTAATTTTTATATGAAAATAAAAATAAATGTATTTAATTGTATTTCTTAATCTATGTAAATATACATATGAATTCAGGAAAAATATAATAAAATTACTTAATAATAATATCATATTGTATTGATATTAAATGACTCTATATCTTTGTTTTTGAATTTTATCAAAAAATAACAAATTAGTGTTTGTATTCGTCAAGTACAGAGTTTATTATGTTTATTTTTTTCTCAGTTTATCGTGATGGAAGTTTTTATTTTTTCTGTTTAAAAGTTTTTCTTATTGCAGTGATTTTAATCTCTATCTCCTGTAATTTATTAATAATATTATTATTTATAATGAAAATATTTTATGAAATAACTAAATATTTAAAATAAAAATAAAAATATATCTCTTATTAAAATAAATAAATAAATTATAAAACATTGTTAGTGTTTAGTCAGGGATATTTATGGGTTGATTTTGATTTAAAAAAATCTACGATGTAGACCGATACGATCAGGTTAATTCTATTAACTACATAACAAAAATATATTTAAAATTGTGAATAAGTAAAAAATGTTTTGATTAATTTCTTAACAGAATCATATAATTTAAATTAGTATAATTCATCTATATGTAATAATTAATACTTAATATAACTTAATAATAAATAACTAATATTAATGAATTAAATTTTAAACATGACGACATACGAGTGAGGCACGATAAGATGAGCTACGGCAACGTGTAAATCGTAGAGGAGGAAAGAAGAGGATGCATCATTATCTACTTGTTGTAAGGTTATTAAATTAACTTAATTTATAATTTTTTAAATATTAGAATAAATCTGAATCATATAACAATAAAAATTGAAAAAAATCTAGAACATGAGTAAAACATCTAAACATAATTCAAATATTTTTTCGTATAATATTTAATCTGATTCTGTTAAAATTTAAAAAGTACCATCTTATATCTAAGTCAATTATCATTAAATTAAATTAATTAAAATAAAAAATCTCATGTAGTTTAATTAGTTTAGATAAAATACCTTAGAAGCTCTTATGTGCCATTGATGAATGTCTTAACTTTAAGTTGGTGTGAAGAAAGGAGGAAGACAATATTTAAAGTTCAAACCGTGACATCCTCAGTGTTTTGAGGGAGTGATAGTGTTGATGCAAACAAAAGAAAAGGGCACAAACAAAGAATGCTCTTAATAAGCTTTTAGCAAGAAAGTCACATGTATAAATCCAATTCACTCTCAAAAACTATACATGCATTATACAATATACAATAATCAATCTCGAAATTTATTTCTTAATAAACTCAGACTTTTACTTTTGGTTTTCATAAAAAACTTAATTACCTAATCCATAAAGATTAAGAAAGTTGGAGATTTTAATTATTAACATTAAATTTGTTATATATATATATATATATATATATATTAAAATTGTCTATAACTCAAATACTTACTTTATTAACTACTTGTTAAATTAAGAAAAATGACATTAGTTAAAAATATTTCTAATAAAAATAATTAGTGAAAGTAACATTTTAAAGCAATTCTTGTGATAAAATCAAACAATACTTTCTATTTAGATCATACAATAAAAATTAAAATAGTATTTTTTTTTTCTTTTGTCGCTGACAGTAAATTTTAATCATATTAGTTATTGATTTCTTTTATTCTATCTCTAAATTAAAATTTAATATTTTCTTTAAAAAAAAATATCTGCGATCAATAATTTTATATCACAACTCAATTTTTTCTGTATAAATCTGAAAAAAATTTTAAAATATATTTTAATATGTTCATTTATTGTTAATTTTAAATGTATTATTTTTACATATTAAATATTATTTTCTTATTTAAATAGTAATTGTATGTTTTATTTATTATAGTATTTTTCTCTTATTTATCATTAAATTGTTTCAATTAAAGTCTCGGACACACATTACGAAGAAAAAGTCGCACACGACTCAAAAAAATTATTTTCCAATTTCTCTTAACTTATTTGCTGGACCATCCGTATAATTAATTAATTAATTTAATTGACAATTAAACTACTAGAAGAGAACCTTTTAAGTTAATTAATTTATATTTGTCTCAGAATAATCATCATTAAAGAAAATTAAATAAAAAGACGCTAATGTGGGTGATATTATAATTAGGTGAAAACATGGGGATGCAAGAACCGGTCCTCTTCCAAACTGCGTCGTACATTTACCATACTACCCTTTACATTGACACGACGCGTTTTCCCCGCAGCCACGCGCTGCGCGTAGGTTCTCTTCCACACGCCGGAAACGCCAGTTTGGCTACAATCCACGTCATCAAAGTGGGTCCCGAACCCCCTGTCAAACCCTAAATGCACAACACATTCACCCCAAATTCACTTCAAACTCAAATCCAAATCAAAATAAGATCCTCTGGCTAAAAAACCGACACGTGGAAGCATCACGAAATCACCACCCTCCATGCCAGATCTCACGGTCAGGTTTCGGGACAGCCGAGAAATAAACGCCATCCGTTGGATCGAGAATCAAGAAGACACGAACGGCAGAGAAAGCTTCCCGAAGCACCCACGGGCAGATCTCATCGCCTTTAAGAAGCGGCCATAGCCCCCTTTCATTCCTCGCACAGATTAGGGTAACCCCAATTTCCAAACCCTAAACTTTACGCTTATCACTTTTCCGATTCTCTCCTTCAATCGGTGCTGTTGACGGCAGCGCGTGAAGGTTTTCAACTGCGCGTGAAGGTGTTTTGTGCGCGTGATTCTCACTTGTCTGCTGACCTATGCTTTGTTCTACCCGCATTGGAAAGTTCATGCCGGAGCTCCGGCGATATCTCACCGGACGGCCGTGATTCCGCACTTCCATGGCTTTCGCCGTCCTTGCTAACCGAAACGAACCTAATTGGACGCAGCATAGAGTCGGTGGAGCTGGATTCATGGGAAAAGTACCTTTCTCTAACTCTAACCCTAACCCTAATTCTAACCCTAAATTAGCGAACAACAAGAGGACCCAATCAGCGTCCGATGATGCTTCCTCTATCAACCGGAGATCGAACGACGTCGTAACACACTCTCAGTACGTGACCTTCAACATCGGTTCGAGCACCAAGAAGGAGCTCAACGACCTAAAGAATCGCCTCGTTTCGGAACTCGAACAGATTCGTAAGCTAAGAAATCGAATCGAGTCCGGCGAGTTTCAACCGGGGCATAGCCTCAACGGCCATCCGAAGAAACCCTCAAGCAAGAAGATTTCCGGCAACAAGCGTCCTCTGCCGTCGAATTCGGCCAAGGATTTGAAACGGTCGCATTCGGAGGTTGGGAACATGATGAAGGGTTGTTCGCAGGTTTTGCAGAAGCTCATGAAACACAAACATGGGTGGATCTTCAACGCTCCCGTCGACGTTGTCGGAATGAATCTGCACGATTACTATGATATCATTAAGCAACCCATGGATCTTGGTACGGTGAAGGCGAATCTCTCCAATAGCATATACTCGACGCCATCGGAATTTGCTTCTGATGTAAGATTAACTTTCAACAATGCGCTGACTTATAACCCTAAGGGTCACGATGTGTATGCCATGGCGGAGCAGCTTTTGGCTAGGTTTGAAGAACTTTATAGGCCGTTGCATGAGAAATTTGAAGGATGTATGAGACAAGATCACGATTATGATGAGGAATTGCAGGCTAGTTCGTGGAGCCATGTTGAACCACCACCACCACCACCGGAGAGAGAGAGGGTGAAGAAGAAGGAGAACGTGATTCCTCCTCCTGCAAAATTGCAACAAGAGCCTCCTCAGCCTCCTGCAAGTTCTTCTAAACCTCCAATGGTACAGTCTCCGGTGCGCACGCCATCGCCAATGCGAGCCCCTCCTGTGAAACCCTTAAAGCAACCCAAGCCGAAGGCCAAGGATCCTAACAAGAGGGATATGAATCTCGAGGAGAAACACAAATTGGGGCTTGGGTTGCAGAGTTTGCCAGCAGAAAAAATGGAGCAGGTGGTTCAGATCATAAGAAGGAGAAATGGGCATTTGAAGCAGGACGGTGATGAGATCGAGCTTGACATTGAGGCTGTTGATACAGAGACCCTTTGGGAACTTGATCGTTTGGTGACCAATTATAAGAAAATGGTTAGCAAGATCAAGCGCCAGGCGTTGATGGGCAACAATAACAACAACAATGTGCAGTCTAACAAAGGCAATGGGGTAAATTCTCTGCCATTTTTGTTTAATTTCCATGCATTGTTACTTAAACATTGAGATTATGGCTGTGGACATAAACTTATTTTGCTGCTCTTGTATATGATTGAATTGACAGGATGTGCCTGCTAATGACAAGGTTGATAGTGCGCCGGTTGAAGTGAAAAAGCCAAAGAAAGTAGAAACAGGGGATGAGGATGTTGACATTGGTGACGAAATGCCAATGAGTGTGTTCCCTCCTGTGGAGATTGAAAAAGATAAAGATGCCGCTGGAGGCCATGCAAGTAGTAGTTCTAGTAGCTCTGGGAGTTCAAGTAGTGATTCCTCTTCGTCAAGTGGTATTGACCTGCTCTTAGTATTAACATTGGGTTGTTGTTGAATATTTCTTGAGAGAAAAAAAACTAAGTTTGATTGCTATTGCAGATTCGGATTCAGGGAGCTCCTCAGGGAGCGATTCTGAAGCAGACAATGGGCATTTGTAGCAGCCAGCCAAAGGGGGTTTTGTAACTATTGGTCAAACATGATCATGTGGGTGAAGAAAATGTTTGCTTCATTCGTTTCCTTTGAGGGCTCGGTTGAATACATATGGACGAGGTATGCACTATTCATTTCATGTACCTTAATGTTTGGCTGCTGTGAATTTTGTAGCAGGATGGAATGGGCTAAATTTGTGATTACTTTTGATTTCAGGGATTGTGACCGTTGTTTGTTGGTTCGGTTTTGGGAGTTGCGGTTTGGATTGTGGCGCTGGTCACCTGCTCCAGGATTTGTGGTGTGACATAGTTGTAAGAATGATTTCGGGAAGCAAAGTAGTCATCTAAACAATTTGTTGGCCAGAATGTAGTAGATTTAAATGTGGTGAAATTCCTAGGATAGAATTGTTAAGAGATTAGGAATAGAACCGAGAGAACTAGTGTTTTTTAATCTTACCTTGTACACATTACAACAGTAAATAGATGGAACATCCTTTCTTCAAAAAGGTCATTTTTGTGGATCTGTGTGATGAAAATTTTGGGATCGTTAATTAGTTGAAAGACCAACCTTTTTCATTTTGTGTCAAGCACATGCTTGAACACCAAGGAAACTAAGATTGGGAAAAGGGTACGGACTGTAGAAATTCTAAACAGGTTCCTGATTATTGAGCATAAATTTATTAACATTGACTTAGGAGACCAATTCATGTAAAAATTGCTTCTGAATGGATCTAAAGAACTAGTTGAGCGATAAACAAAGCTGTTGAGAAGCAAATAAACACGAAGCCAGTTTTGCCAAACTACGCTGAGCGACTGAAGGAAAAAATTTCGATTGTCGAAAGAGTACGGATAACACACGGCATACGGCAGACAATTAACTTTTATTTCTTTACCAACTCAATCGCATCAAGTATAAGTTGAGTTTACAAATAGCATATCCAAAAGACAAATCAAGAATAAATATTTTGAAGTCAAACCAAAAATTTACTGCAAACACCCCAAGGATGTTTGGAGCATAGTTCTCCCCATAAAAATAAAGTATCCTAGACCGCACTGAATTTTCCAATCAGTCGAGTGAGCAAGCAATGTTATACAGCAAAAACTTCTTTGGTTTAATTTAGCTTCTTGAAGCTAATAAACTTGTCACCAAGTTGCGACTCAAGGGCAGTTTCAGTATCAGGAGCTAAAGTTTTAACAAAATGCTTGGTGAGGTTATGCTTAGACAAAATCTCCAAGGCCTTGACACAAAATTTCTGTACCTCTGTCCGCCTTGCTGGTTTACTAGGCATATTAGTCACTAATTCTTTCATTAGATGAGAGAGTTTATCCAAACTGCTCTTAAGAATCTTTTTCAATGCATTCAGTTCATCACTATTCCCGGTTGTCAGTGACTTCAATATTTCCATTACCAATTCAAGTGCTTCAACCCGTCGGAAGTCGGACTTTGCCCTTCCACATCTCTCCAAAATAAAGCCGAATAAAGCATGTCCAATCCATGGTCGTCTTTTAAATATTTCCTTCAAAAAGCCAGATTTGATTTGAGACTTCTTATTGTCAAAATACCCCACTAATACTTCACGGAAAATTTGAACAATCTTCTCCAGTTCAGACTGAGTGAAATTTCTTGAATCAATAATTTTCAAAATCCAGAAGGTCGATGTTTGAGCAAGGGAAGAAACCATTTTCTGTCGGTTCAAGGCAGCTGATTGCTTTGATGGGTTTGATGCAGACTTCTGTTTTTTAAATGGTTTTGAAGCTAGTTTCAAACTTCTTTCCAAAAGAGATTCAAGAATGGATAACTGGACTCCATCACCTCGAGGATAATCCTTTGCTTTAAATATTTGCCTTTGTATTATTCCCCATATACGCTGTCCAAGCTGCTCACTAACTTCTGCTGTATGAGGGTTAACAAAAGCTCGAGCCAAATTTGAGTAGACCGTAAGAACTTGAGGCTTACCTGTATAGTAGCAAAACACCATTAACAATTGAGCATTTATATACACATTAGGTTAAAAAAAATGTTAAAAGCTCATTAGAAAGTCACAGGCTAATGCATTGAACAAGTAAATTACAAGTGTTGATGAAATCAGAAACTACTGAACCACTTTCAACTTCCCCAGGTCTGTCTGATGATCAATACTCATTATTCTTTTGGCTCCCAATTAGTGCAAGATCATTAATGCCATATGTATAATTCCATTCTCTAATGCATGGCAATTTTGAACTTTTTATGCAAAAAAAGTAATTGTAAACTGGAAAATTGGCACATTTTGTTTTTTATTCTCTTATTGCATATATGATGCACAAAACGGCAGGAGAATAGCAGTTTTGAAAACATAAAGCTAACCCAAATGATAAACAATATAAGCAATTTATACTTGCCTGGATTTTCATGAAGGAAAATTTCCAGCAATGAAAGGATTCTAAGTTTGAAAAGCACAAGCTGCGAATGGGCAGTTTCACCTCCAGCTTGATTTTTCTTCTCTTTAAACATCTGGGCAAGATATGTATCAATCCTGAACATTGCATCATCATCCATCCCACTGTCAGAATCATCAGAAGCTTCAGAATGGTCCCGCTCAGTCTCCTCCACCTCAACTACTGACTCAGAGTCATCTGTCTGCCCATCACTCTCACCTGTCTCAGCTTGATCAATTTCTTCCTCTTCAATATTGATAAAGTCATCATCATCTTCATCATCATCATCCTCATCTGCACTTGCTGCATCTGGATGTCTTGCAGGTTTTAAATCTTTCTTGATGACCCGCAACATCCGCATCAGTCCATCATCAGTGATATCACCACAAAAATATTTAAATACCTGCACAAAGCCATGTTAGACAAATAGAAGGATAGTACAATCCATGGTACCTATGTCAAGTTTAAATTATGAGTTCAGCTTGGACTATGTCAAATTTCTATCAAGTGCAGTCAGGTACAAGGTTTCTTAAAGGACATTTTCTTTGAATAAAGTGTTCAACATATCCCATAAAATACTGCACAATAGTCAAGTATAGATCAATTGTCAATCAGTCTCGGACAAATCTATATCATAACTCTGTACCAGAACTATGTAAGTCAGATTCCACCCATACTTTATGCCAACAAAAGCTTTATGTATGTCCATCATAGATAAAACTAAAAACGTGATGCAAGCTCACTAAAGCCCATATCAGGAATCACTTACAGTAACAGGACTCTACTTTTGTTTTGCTTTAAATTAAACCAAACAAAATAAAAAATAGGACCCATTTCAATGTGACAGCTGATTATATTAAGATTATAATAAGGAATTTAATTGGGTATCTAAATGAGCAAAAAGTTTGGTTATTTATTTTCTATTTTTAATTGAATATTTGAAGATCTGATCTGTACTAATAAAACAAAATTAAAAATAACCACCCCAAAGCATGACATTAACAGTTTTCCCATTTAGTTCAAAGTGAAGGTTTGAGTAAGCCCCTCAGCACAGTGTTAATATGCAACATATGGGCACCAGTAAACAACATTTTTCATCATAACCTGTTCAATGGAAGATCGCATAGGAGCTGAAGACTGTGGGAGCAGAGATAGTAATGTATCCACAAGAACATCCATCAATTCAGGCGCATCATCAACCTCCACATCATCTTCTCCAGAGGATTCAGGAAGATCAGAAACAGAAAAGGCCTTCTTACAACAAATGATGAGTTCAGATGCAGCTTCTGAGTACTCCCCTGGGCGAAGAAGCACTTGGAAAAGCAGCTGGATAAGCAAATACCTCAGCGCATGCAATCTTTTAGCGTCAATGCTACCCTCATGGCTCTTTTCCTGTTAAATATTGCAGCAGAAAAGATGAAAGACCAACATATTTATTTAACAAAATATAAAAATAATTATAAGGTTCACACAATTCAACCATAATTTATTTAATAGTACAAATGCAGGAACATGTAAAAATGTAAAACAAAACCAAGAAAATGTAAATTAGGATGATATTTCATCACAAAAATTGATTAATGATTTAATGATTATATCCTCTCAAAACATCCTTCTATTCATACACTTCATACTTTATAAAGGAAGTATTAAATGGAAAAGTAAATGCATTTAATATCTAGAAAATACAGTGGTGACTCAATACTTTCTTAATTTGGAGAATTACAAGATAATCAGACTAATAAACATAATTGAAAGATTTTAAGAACTTATATGTGCAAACACCACAACAAAAATTACCAAGATATTAAAGATGTACCATTATCCACTTATCTTTCCTATATCTGTTTTTTGTTGATCTGGTCAACATTCTTTCACTTTCACCATGTATATTGCAAGGAACATAATAATATTTTCTATCTTTCATATTTCTATTGTCATGCAAAGCATGACCATCAGTAAACACAGACAGTCCAGTCTATATGGCTAGTCTGCCCATAGACAAACAGAAGCTAAGGGGATGTCAGGTTTGAGCATTTCCTGTTTCCATTTCCAAAGAAAGTAGAGAATGACAGTGAAAACATGTTTGGTTAAATTCTTGGAAGCATTTTCAACAAGACAATTTTGTGTAATCTTACACATAGCAGACACAAGATACTCCATTCAGTTGCACATGGAATAACTTAGCCTGCATCATAGTGAAGGAAAAAAAAAAAGAACAATATCAAGTTGCAGTCTAAGCTTCAATAGTAGGTCACAAGCTTAATTACCTCTCTGGATAATTTTGCTTCCATGTCCTGCAAACTTTTTACTGCCTTATCATCCTCATCATCTAAAGACCGAAAGAGGGAAACTGAAGGAATGTTGCATAAGGTGCCAAAGAACTTCATGAAGAATGAACCAAAATCATTTGGTTCCACGCTATTAGCCAAAGGACGCAAGCCCTCCACTTTCTGAGCATTTGCCAACAACAATTGCAGCTGGTCTATACACATCTTGCAAAGAACATTGGATGTGGGAACCTTTGGCCACCTCAATTTCTCCTGTAACTCAAACGAAGTCACCTCAGAGCCAAGAGATGCAGTGAACAGACCCTGAACAGCCAGAAACTTCATAATTTCTTTTTGTACTCGGAACTTCTCTTCGTGATCCAGCTTCAAGAATTTTAAAATACTGGGAAGGGATTCTATAACCCAACTCTTCAAGAAGTCAGAATTTCCATTGGTCCTAGGAGAATCCTTATCTTCTATAGATCCTATTTCAGAATTTTCATCTGTAGTTTGACTTTGATCTGAAGGTTCCTCCAGGGTATTACCTTCATCCACGAACAGGTTCATCAAGTTCTGAATAAAAAGCATGCAACCAGGTTCAGTTTTGAACTGTGACATAAAATCTTTAACGTGTTTTGTCCGTGTTATACGATCAAATTTTCCATGGCTGTGTTTCTGAATAGCCACTATAACAGCAACTCTTCTCACATCATCTTCCCCAACCCAATCTGACAGCTGTTTAAGAAAATGCTGTGCAATTTTATAAAGCCATGTGTTCTTCGTCGATAGTACATCCACCAGGCACTGAACAACTTTGTTTGACAAAAGAACTGGAACTAAAGATGCAGGCATCTTTTGGAGAAGAAGAAACAGAATATCAAAAGCTAAGTGCTTACGATCATGAGATGAGATGAGAAGGGATCCTTCAATAATTATTTCACAAAAAGACCGGAGATTCTTCTCAATCTCTTCATCAATAGAGCTAGATTTTCGACTTTTTTTGTGTTTCTTTAATGAATTTGAAGCCGATGCTGCATCTTCTACTTGCAAAATAGTACTGGGCAATAGAATATTTATCAAAACTGGCCAGACACTATGAACACGAGGCTGACAGAAAGTAGATTCCTGCCACGTTCAGAAAACAAGTAAGAACACATTCTTTCTATTACTTCATCTGAAACAGTATTGGCCACAAATAGATGAATGAGTATTATTATCTACCTTCAAGCAATTACTTAGTGAGGACAGGTGATCAGCAGAGAAAAGCTGGCTAGAGCTGAATGGATTTGGCAGCAGTTTTCCAAATATAGAGCTATCAATAGAAATCTTCTCTCGAACTTTTAAAGCAAGGAGCAAAGCATCAGGATTTCCAACTTCAATAGCAGCTTCAAACCACTCCCGGAGCCCAGGAGCTTCAAGAACATGATTCACCAATGCTTCAGCAGGCAACTAAAAATAATAATAATAAGCAATAAGCTTGATATAATAATAATAATAATAATAATAATAATCATGATGTGATGATAAGGGTTGAGAGATTAAACGTATAGCCTAAAGCAGAGTGAAGTGAGTCTCAAGAATAACTAGCAAGTTCTGTGCATTGAATAAGTCAAACAAAACACTCTAAAACAAATAGCCCACAAGAATTTCAAATACCAGCAGATGGCCCTATGGAGAATGTTGTCTATCTACTCACAGCATAGACACTTCCAACAATGCAATTAGTTGTTTGAATGAGCATATGAGGACCAATGAACATAAGCATACAGGGATAGAAGGATAAATGTTTGAAAATCATAAAATAGCTCAAAAGATAAGAATAATAATAGCGCGAGACCAAGCAGAATATCATTCAAAATTCCAAGAATCTGATCTAGATAAAAAATGTACTAGCAATCAAGTCCAATACATCCATCAAAACATCACATAAGACAAAAACTTTCTTTCACATTATCACAACTAGATTTACCAGTATACAAGCAGTGGTTATAGAAAATCTCCACTCACAAATGTTACACATATAAGGCGGTGTTTGGTTTTAGTTTTTCCTGTTTTCATTTCAACTGAAAATATAAAATAGAGGTGAAAACCTGTTTGGTTGATTTTTTTTTTAAATGTTTTCATGAAAATATTTTCAAAATTGGGTGAAAATAAAGAAACACTTGGCTCCGTTTTCGCAGTTTTCAAAAACTGTTTCCAAAAAATGAAAATTGAAAGCAAAAAACAACTTCTCAAACCAATGATTTACATATTGAGACCCATAAAAACTCCTGCCAATCAGAGCATAATCATTTAAGGGTAAAATTCACTAATTTTTGTAATATACCAACCTTTTCTACTAAGTCTAAAATTATTGAGACAGCAGGCTCTTGCAAGTACCGCCTTTTATTTGCAAGAGAGATAAGTACACTGATAAATTCTCTTATGTATGGAGTGTTTTTATCCATACTCCACTCCTGTGTCAGTCTTCCTGATCGAGCCAGAGCACCATAAGCAAATAAACGACCCAACAGACAATCTTTTGCTTCCTGCAATTTCACGAGGAATACACAAATATAGTATTTATCATGATGAGGAATGAACTAAAACAAAATAATTATGCTACTGCCATTTCCTACCTGACCCTTCATTGATGAAGTTACTTCCAGCAAATTGACTACAAGTTTAAGGAATGAATCAACCTTAATGGTATGGACAGTGCCAGCTAAAAGAGTTAAACCTAAAGCAAAACCTTGCCGCGCACACTGCAAACGAAATAAAAGATATTATCTTAGCAACAAATTGATAAGCACATTTGCGGCTTCAATGAGCATATTTAATTTACTCCAGCAAAAATCAATATGAGCAACATCAAGAACAAATGAAACATGATCAGAAACATCTTTCTAACAAATAGAGGGAAGATAATTAAATATCAAATACGGCTTTTCATATAAAAGTTGCAATAAGTTGTAACAGCATTCAAATTTCAACTTCAACATTCTGTTTATCACGTTTATCTTACATAAAGTTGTAACAGAACATTTATCAAGAAAACCAGTGGAGATCGCAGCAAATTTGACATCTATTCCTAACAGACATGAAGAACATGATAAAGCTGAAGTAATTTAGCAGCAAACTAAAAGCAAGACATTAGTCAATTAAATTAAAGGAATAAAGCAAAATTAAAATAGCAAATAAATCCTAAAAACTGTTAGACATAACCCAAAAACGCATTCATATTAAGTTGTTCTCTAATTAGAATTGAAATACTATCTAGCAAATCCAAATAATAAAGGTTTACATTAAAATTCAACATAGATTACCAAGAAGAAATTCCAATTATAATAGAAGAACACCACCTAAAATATCTATAAAACTGCACCTTAGTTTTTCCTTCATGAATGTAAAATCAAATAAAACAAAGATTAGTTCCAATGCTCCAAAACCAAAAAAGAACAACAACATTACATAATGTGTCAAACCTCTCTGGACGAAGAAACACCACGAATGAGTCTCCGAACTGCGTATCTCACGGAGGGAGCACAGTTATCTAATCCATCATCTTTCTCAGCTTCCAACTTCAATGCACCTTCGCCACTCTCCTTCTCCTCGCTAACATCGTAAGCCTCCTGAACCGCCTTCAACTCCGTCACTAACTGTTTCGCAGCGGCTTCGCGAACCGATTCCGCCGCCACGGCGAGGTCCTTGAACACGCCAATGTGAAACTCCGGGCCGCCTCCGCCGCTGGTGCTCGGAGAGTCCGAGGACGGAGGAGGCGCAGGTATAGACTCCGAAGCTGCAGGTTCGGATTCTGGCGCAGTGCTATGGCGCCTCTTTTTGTCAAAGGCTTTACGCTTCTTCTTCCTTTCCATTGGCTTGTTAGAATCATCAGTGGAGTTCTTAGGTTTCTTGTTGAGCGGTTTCGGAGGAGAATCTTCGGCGGCTAGGGTTTCTTCGTCGGAACCGGAGTTCCTTTTCTTATTGCTTCCCATTTGTGGCGTTGCGGCGGAAAACGGCGTCGTTTGTTGAGGGTTTTAGGTTAGGGTTTGGATCAGTTCTCAGTTCTTAAACCCCTTACACTCACTTCACTGCCAACTCAATGCAGACAACGATAATATAGTAGTGTAGTCTCTTCTGCCCCCTTTTATTTTATGAATTTCCTCCTTGAAAAATTAAATTTTATAGAAGAGGGATTTTTATTTTTAAAATCAAACTGGTACAAGATTTTTTTTGTAGGATAATTTTTTTTAATAAATAGATAAATAATGATGAGTGAATAAATGAATACTAAATTTGAAAGAATTAATGTTATTTATAAAAGATATTTTGTTAAGAATAAAACAGTTTAATATAGATAAAAAAAAATATGTGTGATTTTTTTTTTTATCTATAGCATTAGTACTTCGTGTCTATTTCTCCATAAGTTTTAAATATATACGTCGAACAATATGTTTGTTATAAATAATTATAATAATATCAATTAGTGTAAAATATTTTAATTTGATTATTGAATATTTTAAATATTTATCAATTATTATAAATGAGAGAAAAAATAATATTTTCATATCAGAAGTAAAAAAAAATATTTTTAATATAAACAATGATATTAGTCAGGTTAAATTTCTACATGGATCCCTGAATTATTTTGAGAATTTTCAAATAAGTTCTTAAACTATGAAAATTTTAATTCAGTTTCTAACCTAAAGAAAGTAGACCCATGATAGTTTTTGACGATTTTAAAATGTGACAATGTTTAAAATATTGAAGATCCAAATAAAAGATTTTCGTGTACAAGGGCCCAATTATTTTTTCAATTCAGTTTTTTTTTTTCTTTTTAATTTACAAAGCTACCTATGGTGTATTTAATTTACCATTTCGAAACTTTCAAACGTTTGTTTACGCATTCGAAGGCATCAAATACAAAAACAATTTTATTGTTGCTTTGGATTCAATGACTCTTTCATAAATACACACTTAATAAGTTAACTTGTTATAAAATACACTCTTAATTATCCAACGATGGCTATCTTGTTACCTTGAGCTGAATTTATTAAATGATAAAGGGAATATTTATTTCGTGGAATGGTTTACACTTTTTAAAATATTATAATTAAGTATATAAAAACATGTTCAGTAAGATTTTAATATTAAAGAATAATTTTAAAACTTATAATAAAAGTGAAAATTATAAAATAACTTCCAATATTTTTGTTAGAATAAAACATTTCACGAACCCATCATTTTAAGAATATAAGTAAAATAAATCATGTTTCTATTATTTTCCAAGAAAAATATTCGGAAATGATTTTTCTCAAAAAAATCGTAACAAATATAAATATGAAAATACAAAATTCCCAATTTATATTTCCGAGAATAAAATTTTAGCAAATGAATTAAACACACTCAAAATTCAAAATGTAATGTAGTAATATATTATCAGATAATAATGAAAATTTTCAACAATAATATACCACATCTTTTATAAGTTCTTTTGAGTTCGAGATGTTCTCCTTAGGATACCGTTTACTCAAGGAAAAAGACAATACACTTGTTTTTTTTTTTTTTTTTTTTTGACTTAAAAAATACACTATCTATCCATTAGAAATACATTACTCTCAAAATTTATTCCATACAGTACATTATTAGAGTAGGTTTTTTATACGATCGATTAATTATTAAAACTACATCTCCTTACTGTTTTAAACTAGAATTTATAACATAATTTGAATTAGTGTGTATATGCAAATGATAAGATTAACAGCCATTTTTTTTTTATATCAAATCAACTTGAATTTTTAAATAATAGATTTTACAAAATAAAATGATAAACTTTAATTTATGTGCCGATAATAATATCTTAATTCTTAATGATTTTCATAAACATGACATATTTCTTTTAGTTTCAATTTTTAGTCCGTTTCTTTTTCTCAAAAATCTCATTCTCGATCACACCCATGAAAATATTCTGAGACACTCCCCAAGTGTTAAATCAATACAATAAATAATATGCAAACTAAGTAAAAGCCGATAATAATTTTGATAAATAGTTGTATAAAAAGGTTATATCAAATATTCGTCACTGGGCAAAAATTTGAATATCGTTATTCAAACAGCGTAATTTAGTACCACGAAAGTACTACAAATTGAGAAGCCTTAGAAGGTAAAAAATGAACTCCAACCTTTAGTACAAAAAGTGAGTGATCTGATAGCTAAACGAAAAAAGATGATTCATCTCTAACTTGTGATCTAGACAAATAATGAAAAAAGTGGGTACAAACTCCTCATCCTCTCACTTCTTCACCTCCTCATATTCTGCCTCAGGAGCCTGGTCCCCACCTTGAGAACCACCAGCTGAGGAACCTCCACTAGAACCACCACCTGACATGTGCTCACCAATCTTCGATACAGCTTTGTTTGCAGCATCAAGCTTTGACTTAATTTCATCAACATTATCCCCTGACATGGCGCTCCTCAAATCCGAAATTGCATCCTCAATCTCCTTGGCCACTTCACTGGGAATCTTTTCTCTGTATTCTGTTAAACTCTTCTCAATGCTATAGATGGTAGTGTCGGCACTGTTTCTAATGTCAATGAGAGCCTTTCTCTCTTGGTCCTTCTGGGCATGCAACTCTGCTTCTTTAACCATCTTTTCAATCTCATCTTCCGAGAGTCCACCAGATGATCGAATGGTAATTTGTTGTTCTTTAGCAGTGGCCTTGTCTTTGGCAGAGACAGTAACAATTCCGTTGGCATCAATGTCAAACGTGACCTCAATCTGAGGCAAACCCCTGGGTGCAGGAGGAATACCAACAAGATCAAATTCTCCAAGCATTTTGTTGTCTGCAGCCATTTCTCGTTCACCTTGTAGCACCTTAATACCTACCTGAGTTTGATTGTCTGCGGCAGTTGAAAAGACCTGAAACAAAGATACAATAGTCAAGAAAAGATTCAACCACATAGCACTAATACAATAATATCTACCACTAAATCAAACACTCTGTTCAAATGTGTATCGCAGTAGATACAGTACTTTCATTGCGAATTTCAGTTAAACATAAAATGTATGATTCCAATGTTAAATAAGAAACAAATGTCTTAAGCAATCACCATTAGAATTAAGGATTACCTGACTCTTCTTAGTAGGAATAGTAGTGTTGCGGTTGATCAACCTCGTAAAGATACCACCCAAAGTCTCAATACCGAGAGAGAGTGGTGTTACATCCAAGAGTAGTAGCTCTTTAACATCTCCACGTAGGATACCACCTTGGATTGCAGCCCCCATGGCAACTGCTTCATCGGGGTTTACTCCTTTACTAGGAGACTTCCCAAAGATCGCTGAAACAACCTCTTGGACTTTAGGCACACGAGTCATCCCTCCAACAAGAAGAACCTCATCAACCTCCTTGATAGATATGTTAGCATCCTTCAAGCAACTTTTACATGGTGCCTTAGTCCTTTCGATCAAGTGATTTACCAAAGCCTCAAACTTGGACCTAGTCAATGTTATATTCAAATGCTTAGCACCGGATGCATCAGCAGTGATGAAAGGCAGGTTGATCTCAGTTTGAGATGTTGAAGACAACTCTATCTTTGCTTTCTCAGCAGCTTCACGAAGCCTCTGCAGTGCAAGCCTGTCCTTTGTAAGGTCGATACTCTCAGTTCTTTTGAATTCGTTCACCAAGAAATCCAATAAGGCATTATCAAAATCCTCTCCTCCCAAGAAAGTGTCACCATTTGTTGCTTTCACCTAGATATGGAGATGTTATCAGTACAATTTTCTCATACTACTTCTGACAGGTTAAGAAGGAAAGACAGAAGAAACAAATTAGCATACCTCAAAAACACCATTAGAGATTTCTAAGATGGACACATCAAATGTTCCACCTCCAAGATCAAAAACAGCAATGAGACCCTCCTTGTTGTTCATACCATACGAAAGTGCAGCAGCAGTGGGCTCATTGATAATTCTCTGCACATCAAGACCTGCAATTCTACCAGCATCTTTTGTTGCCTGTCTCTGAGCATCATTGAAGTAAGCCGGTACAGTAATTACAGCCTTAGAAACTGACTTTCCAAGATAAGCTTCTGCAGTTTCCTTCATCTTGGTGAGAACAAAGGCGCCAATTTGGCTAGGGGAATACTGTTGCCCATTAGCTTCAACCCACGCATCTCCATTTGAAGCCTTCACAATCTTGTATGGAACCATTTTCATCTCCTTTTGTGTTTGAGGATCATCAAAGCGCCTACCAATTAAACGCTTGGTACCAAAGACAGTGTTTGTCGGGTTAGTTACAGCTTGACGCTTGGCTGGGGTACCTACAAGCAACTCCCCTTTCTGATTAAAAGCAACCACGGATGGTGTTGTTCGTGCACCTTCAGAATTCTCAATAACTTTGGGGTTCTGGAAAACATAAAAG
The DNA here is from genome assembly GCA_026586105.1 of Hylodesmum podocarpum. Classification (NCBI taxonomy): domain Eukaryota; kingdom Viridiplantae; phylum Streptophyta; class Magnoliopsida; order Fabales; family Fabaceae; genus Hylodesmum; species Hylodesmum podocarpum. The sequence goes on along the minus strand of JALJEV010000424.1, from coordinate 1,720,733 downwards.
TTCGAGTCAGAATAGATAACATCGGAAAACAAAAACACATACAAACAAACCAAGAGCAACAACGCACTACAGTTACCTTTCCTTCCATAACAGCAACACATGAATTGGTGGTACCCAAATCAATACCAATGACATCATTTCCAGCAGGCCTTGAACTGTAGTGAAGATAAAAAGTCGCAATAAGTAATTTGAATTGACATATCATGAAGATAGTTACAAAAACCATTACAACAATTGGCACCTGAATGGTCGAGACAAACTAGACCACTTGTGAGTTACATATGCTGGCTTGGTGCTGCCCGATAACTGCACAAAAATGCAAAAGTAAGCAAATTTTTCCTCCCAACATTATAGTTGTCACACATCATTCACGACACTAGATAATGTCAACAATAATTCACGCACTTCATCGAGCCCCCAGAATCCCAAAAAGAGAAGATAAAAGTAATGAATTATGAGGATTGAGGCGTATACAGAGATTATATGTACGAAAAATAAGTTATAGAACTGTATGCTAGAAACGGGTCCTGAAAAACACAGATGTTGATTAGAATTGATAAAATCAAAATCATAAAGCAGCTATGAGGTTAAAAAAAAAAATAGATGATCTAGAAAAATCTTGAGTCAGTACAACAACCGCAAAAGCCTACGTGATTCAGCAATATCTCATAACCAGAAAAACACTAAATAGAAAATCAATTACGAAAACTAGAAGATTCAAATTCTAAACAACTTGAGCTAAAATTCGAACAACAAAAGCTAAGAAATAGATAGCTGAAAACAAAAACAGAAGGACTACAAATGGATTAAGACCTACATGGATCAAATCGTCAAAAAAACGAAGCATAGAGCAACCATCACAAGTAAAAAAAAAAAAACAGAGAAAAGAATATAAAAAAGGAAGCATAGAAGAGATGGAGATGCTACCGAGCGAAAGGCGGAGAAGGAGGCAGATGCGACATCGCGGCGGCGGAGCGAGCGGAGCACGGCGGCGGCGGCCATAGCCGGAACGAGAGATTTTGATGAGAAAGGAAATGGAAATAACAGGTGAAGAAGGTGCGGTGCTTGGGTTTTATATAATAGAGAAAGGGTTTAGGGTTTTGGTTCTTACGAAAAGAAAAGAAAAAAACAATGTCGGTTTTTAAGTATGTGGCAGATTATTCTAGTTCTTCTGCTTTGAATGAGAGAGAAAGTCGGAGAAGGAAGGTTCTAGATCGATAACCTAAACGGTGTCGTCTTGGGCAGTGCTTACGTGTAGCGTATACGTACCACGAGACTTTTTGATAGTGTCCATGTCATAGTTGTATTTCAGGCAAAATGTTATGTAATGAAATTAATCATTCTAAGTTCCAATCTTAGTTTGAAAATTAAAATATTTACTTTAAGCTATAAAGATAAATGAATTTCTTCTTTTCTTAGTCATTCTATTTTTTCATAATAAAAATATATTTTTTTAAAATAACAGTGGTATCAACTTTTTAATTGAATTTTATCTCATAATAAAATAATATTAAAATTCGAGATAGAAATGAATAAAATAGGGACTGTTAATAACAACCAACAGGGTCAAGGATTGATCATTTAGCTTTGCAAAACAGCAACTATTTATCAACTATTCACGTGGCACAACCAACAATAGTCACACTATATAATAAAATTTTAAGATTTGTAAACAACAATCATTAACCTACATTTATTTTTTTAATAGAAAAACAGAAGTGTCAATAATTCGTCAACAACATTGTGAACTGAATGCGGTTGCAATTTTTTTTTGGCTTTGAGAGAGGAGTGCCATCTGAACTAAGTGAAGGAAAGAAAGGTTTAAGTAATTTAAAAAGTGATGTTATTTCAGGCTTGGATAGCCCAATTAAGAAATTGTTGAAATCCCAAACTTAAACGATTACGTAAGTGAATTGTATCATTTTAAGCATTTAAATTCGTCTCGAGTTTAACACATTGCTAATATATATAATAATCTAGCACATAAATATGTGTGATGCGGCATTGAAAAATAAATTTTAATTAATGTGTATAAAACTATTTTAAAAAATTCATGCATGTAAAAAAGGAAAAACTAAAGTTTGTACATATATTTTTCTGGATAAAATATATAGTTTTTTATTGTTGATTTTGATTTTATTGTTGTTCATGTTAAATAGTAACATCATCAAGTCGTTTTTTTACTCTAGATAATGATAAAAAAAAAAGGTCATTTTTAGTCACTTAAAAATGATGTTCATTTATAATTTTGATCTTTCACACCATCATGTCCAGGTAATGAATTTTAGAACAATGATTCAAATTAAATATGAACTCGAGTTTATAATTCATTTAGCCAATTTAGAATATAAAATACATTATTCTCTTCTAACAATTCTTCCGCCATAAAAATTAAGACTTCTAATATAATTTAGATAAATATTTATTAAAATAATAAAAGTTCTTGTATAATAAGAATTTATTTTATAAGACTTTTATTAAATTGTTTACTAAACAGCCTTTAACAAAAGGGTCAATTAAACTTTCGTCTCTTAAATTTCTAATTTTAATTCTTATTTTTTTTTGTCAACTTATAATTAATTATTTTTTTATATTTTAGCCCATCTTTGAATTAAAACTATTAAATACTCACATAATATTTTTTATTTTTAAAGCCAAAATTTAATAATTAACTTAATTTTAAAGACTAAAATTATTGACAAAAAATTAAATAAAGACTAACAATTGTTAAATCAAAAATCTTAACAAACTACTAAAGATAAACTATTAAAGAGAAGATTAACAACTTAATAACTAAATTTTGAATTCAAATCAGAATCTTATAAATTTATCTTCTTGGGGCGTAACACAATTGTTAAAAACACTAGAATATTAAGAGATTAAAAACTTAATTACGCCATTGCTAATGTTAAGTACCACATGTTCGAATCCTGAAATCCCTGGTATACAAAGTTTATTTGATGTTCTCTTCCTATTATAGTTTTCTTTTCTCTAACATAAGTCTTCATTTGGTTTATTATTGATCAAATAAAACACGAGTTACAAGACAGCTTAACTACTACTCAAACTTAAGTGATTGTAAATTTTTACTTGCAAAATACTTATACAATACATAGAATAATTGTCATTTAAATTCAACCGTCAAATTCAAAAAGGAAAGGGAAAAAATCCTCCCAATTAAGAAAAGAAAATCGACACAGGAACAATTATTTGGTTGTTTCTCACAAGTACAAATGAAATTTATTGTCAAGAAAGTGAAGTAATAAAAAGCTTAGAAAACAACAGGAGAATAGTAATTACAGTCCCAGAGAAGGTTCTCCTTGTAGTTCCAATCTATTAGCAACAATTAATAATATATGAAATTTAAAAATATGCCGCTAACCATAAAAGAAAATAGTACACTGTACAGGTTTGAAATGAACCGATAGTTGCCAAAAAAAGAAAGTGATGGAACAAGAACACTCTCCCAAAGGGGAAAAACAAATCAAAGAATAAGCAATAAAATTTGCCTTGATCTTAATCTCCATTTTACTCTATCAGAGAATCTGATCCTTCATGAGGATTCCATTTAGGCTTCAGATGATTGTTTTATTGACAAATAATTGTCAGTTTATTCAGTTTCTTCTGTGCAAGTCATTGAAGAGTAGCTGATAAAAATGCTTGCAAGTGAGACACATTCATGAAATGAAATACACAGTGCCATGAATGAGAAGCACAATACCCTTTCACCATTAAATCCGAAGATACCCCCCTCTCTCTTGATCTATTCTTAATGATCTTCTTAGCAATGACTTCCTGTTGAATGACCAGTTTCTTCCTAGAGTTCTCTTATTTCGCCACATGGCGGCTATACGGGAATATAGAGCTGGGAAAACAAAGCAGAGAAGTACAAGAAATAACATAACAACACAGAGTAACATGACATTGCGAAAACCATCTTTTAGCTCTGGTGCATTTTGACCTGTCCATGGAACCCCTCCCACATTCATGCCAAAGACTGCAATCAGAGTTCAAAAGTCAAAACCTACAGTATTGAATGAATAATGTTACGTGAACAGCTGGGATAGGGGGCCAAAACGTATCTACTTTAAATTTTCATTTTAATTTTTTTTTAATTTTAAAAATTGAATGTAGATACGTTTTGGTATACCGTGACTGGTTGATCCTGTATTCTAGTTATTCACGTAGCATTATTCATATTAAATATCCTGTGGATGTGGTTAATAAGAGTTCAAGACAAATCAGATTGCTAACCTCCTGTTATGATGGACAGAGGGAGGAATATTATTGAAAGAAATGAAAGATAGTATAGCTTCCTGTTTATTTGCTCTGATTGCCAGCTGTCAAGACCAGCCTGAATTGCTGTGACACGATTTACTATAAACCCTACATTCTCCTTCAGCCTCCTTAACCTTCCAATCAGTTCTTCGAGGGAGTTAACGTCTTCATTGGCAAACCATCTTTTTGAAGTACATTTTTCTTTGACTCGGAGATATACTTGCTCTCCATGGGCAATCACCTGAATAGAATTAAGGTAAGGCAAAACCAAGAGGAGGTTTAGTCCACATGCAATTTGACTTGATAGATATGTGAACAATTTGGATGGAAATGGTAGTGTCGTTGCAGTACTGTAATTTACAAGTTCATGCTCACATCTTTTCTTTCCTAATTCATTTTCCCATCTAACACACTAAAGAAGAATATTTTCCAATAGCACTTCCGTTTCCATAAAGCCTTCTCATTTTTCATTTTTGAAAGCAATTTTGAGTAACTTGTCAGAATTTTGATAAATGGAAATTCCCGATTTTCTGGAACACAAAATAAAAACACATCAATATCTACCCCCTCTCCCAGATTTATCTACATATATGAATTAAAAAGACACCCTTATTGAATCATGATGCCATTGAATATGCTATGATGATAAAACTGACAGCCCTTATGCTTGATCACAAAACTAGGATGCTTAATTATTCATGATCAACTAATAGAATGGTCTTTAGTAAGATTTATTTAAACTACAGCTTGGTGCCTTTTGATCAGAAAGAATTCACAGATAAGTAGAGTATCACCTGCAAGAGACGCTGCAAATTAATATGCAGTTTGGGGAATCTTCTGTCATCTAGCATTTGTTTCTTCAGAGCTTGACCACCTACAATTAAGCAGAACAATTGTTCTTTATTCAATTATATAAAACCATACCAACTATTGCACATCAGAGAACTAGTCTCAAAGAAAACTTGTTCGAAATTTCCGTTTACACACAAAAATGTCACATGAAATATTCTTACTATTTTATAGCCAGTTATAAAAGGAATTATTCCCCTGGTTTTGCCATGAGCCAAGAGACAGTGGTGCAAACAAATAACAACTGAATGTCAATCCAAAAAGTCACTTTTTGCCAACTATCACGCTGTAGAAGGCTTTCTAGTGACCTTCTTCATTGCATAATAATGGTAAAAGAATTTAAAAATACAAATCTTTCAAGCACATGATGACCTGAAACACTATAGCTAGAAAAAAATAAAAGAGACACAAGGATGCAGATGCAAGGGTGGGAATGCCCTATTCAGAAAATGGATTCAGTCAAAAATATATTAAATGGACCATGAAATGTATGGATATACATAGGTTTTCACAAAATCAATAACCATAGTACCATTAACTAAATCTATGCCTACATACTGTTCAAGATAAGTGAAAATAAAAAAGAAACAAATATCATGGACTTCACACAAGATTTGGGGAAATTAGAGTATTACCCTTTCTGATTTCAAAATGTTTTTAATATGACAGAAAAATATAGCCTCCAAACGGAAATTTATTGAACATGTAAAGAAGACAAACTTAAATATGATTTCCTAGAGATGGCATGTTGTCTCACTTCTTATAGAAGAGATTCTATGGATCAGGCACTAAATTTTTAGGTCTCTTCCCAAGAAGAGAGTTAGCAACATACTATCTGTTACACTCTTCTCAAAACACTGCTATTCAATAAAATCTGTGGACCACTCCCACTCCATATATAGTGTGTACTACATGGATTTCACCCAAAATAAAAAGTGTCAAGATGTGTGCAGTTAATATTTCCCTTTCCTGAAAACAGCAAGTAATTTGTTGATAGTATTGATAATCCCATTGAAATCAATGCCACAATCAACAAGCCAACAATTAAAAGACTAGTAGCGCACCATATAACATCTTTCCAAGGACAGCACATCATTATGATACCAGATAAAGAAATAATTAATTAAGACAACAGATGTTAAAATAACAATTAGAAAGACAATTTAGGGTAACAATTCTAGTTGGGTCCCTTTCCTTTCTCTTCTTAAGCCATACAAAGAATATAACAGTGTAAATTTGTGTTGTCTATTACAAGGTCCAGAAACTAACACAAAGCTATCTGATTATATTAAAAAATTCAACGAATGTCATCAACAAATTTTGTTGAATGCAAGTAAAAAAATAACCAAATAAATTAATCATAACAAACTTTAGATGTCCTTGTTAGACCATTCAACCCTTCTACGTTAGAATGGCCACAAAATATGTCTATATTCATATCACAAAGTATGGTCACCAAGGCATATTTTCAGTGATCAAGACCAGCATGAATTTGTAATTTGAATCAAGAGTACTAAAAGTTGATAGTGAATAGGAACGGAGAAGATAGGGGAGTGTATCATGGAAATTACCTTTATCCAAGTCAAGCTCCACAGAGTCCAACTCCATCTCAAGCTTAGTGACAAGATCTTGAAGCTGATCTACATGTGTGTCAATTATGTGAACTACAAGATTTGAGACAGATCTGGGCACAGGGTTGTCAGCTTCCTCGGAGTGATTCATTGTCAATAAGAAGTCAAGAACATGCTCCTTAATCACTATCCCACTTCTTTCCTGCTGCTGACCTCTAGGAGTGGAACTCTCAACACTAGGAACCTCTGAAAGTAGTGATTCACCCACGCGAGAGAAACCTAACCTGGGAACACGTCCCAAGGACACAGTAATAACCGAATGTTCTGTAACTCTAGCAGCAATCCTAAATGTGAATTCACTAGAGGGAGGACCTGGTGAATTAACCCTGAAGACAAGTGCCCCATCCACATGTGCACAAAAGGGTCCATTGCTAATAAGTGAAAGAATGTCTTGGAGTTTCAAAGGCGGGCAGAAAGCACCAATCAGGTCCTGTGCAGATTGTGACAACTTCTGATTTCCCTTTGGTAGTTCCACATGGTACCAAGAAAACTCGTTACCCCGAGCTTCTCCTACACCCGATTCCCTCTCTTCCTTTTGGAAAAGGTCTGCTAGATCCCAATCCTTATGATAAAAGTTCCCCATGCCATCAAATATATAAGCTCTCTTCCTCACCAAACCAGCAGGATGTATAGGGTAGATTCGACGCTCCCTGAGAGGAACGCGTGCAGAAGTTTCAACATCCATCTCCTCACTTACCCCATTCTCCATAACACTATGCCTAGCTAGTTCCATAAACTTTCTGCACCTACCCCACAATAGGATTCAAACTATTAAACAAAATTCAAGGTAATGAACAAATTGATTCAGAAACCTCAACTTTGAGACTCAATTTTCCTATCTCATAAACCAGGCACTATAAATCTCACATCCTTTAAAACAACCAAAGTCATCAAATGATATGCACATGCAATTAATGTTCCATTAATTGCAATCTCAAAACCAAAGTCAACCAAAGTAACAAACACCCAGAATTGTATTCAAACCACCCAATAGGAAGATTCACAAAAACCTTCAAACAAAACCCTGAATCAAAGATGCAGTCTTTCAGATTCTACTCAACTCAGCAAAGTAACACAACTAATGGGAAAAAATTAAAAAAAAAAAAAAAAAAAAAACTAAAGAAAAAGTGCATTACCTTGTTTGCTGAATACCCAAATGAAAGCAATGAATGAATCAATGCCCAAAAAACTCCAACGTTGAAATTGGCTAAATCGAAAGCGACAGAGTACGAAAAGTTCAAATTGAAGGAGGATTTGGGAACAAATAAGAATCAGATATAAGAGATTAAGAATAAAAATTGTAAAGTGGTTGAGCTTCGAGGAAACTTCCCTCGTGTGTAAATCCAATTCTTATCTGTCCCCAGTAGTAGTTATGAACTCCCCAGATTTCAATTTCCTTTCTAAATTAAAAAATCGTACTCGAAAAATTGTATATTATATTATAATTAATTAAACATTAATCTTTTTGCATGATCCAAAAGGCAAAAGATGAAGCCTAGTGAGTTCAAACTCTGCTGAAAGAATATTTACTTAGTTATTACTCGATCGATAAAGTTAGCTTTCAATTCAAGATGTGAGATTTAAAAACTTAGTATCCTAACTAACAATATTTTTTTTATAAATTTATGGTAATGAAATTTAAATCAAATCCCCGTTTTAGATTTTTATTTATTGTTGTAACCATAATTCAATTTCATTATTTTTTTTTAATTTACTAAAAATATAATATATAAGATAAATATTTTTGTTTTAGATCTGATTCGAGAAAAAAGTCACGAAAGAACGTAAATTAAAAGACGAGAAATATCATAACAAAAAAAATTATTAAAACTTAATGGAACAAAAAATTATACATATATTTAAAAGATATATGTCCCTTTATTCTTTTTAATTTCAAACCATTTTATTTTAAATTTAAATTATTTATTAATGATAAAATTTTATTATATTATTATTCAAAATTAATATTATTTATTGGCTACGAAAATATTATCGTATCATTTATATTTAATTATTATTATTTATTAATTATTTTATTCGTGCATATATATATATATATTATAAATTCGGAATTTATTTAATACACAATAATATTATAAATTATGTAAAAGTAATTAATTAAATAAAATATTTTAATAAATTTTATATTATGTAACTTTCATGTGTCAACTGTATTTTTAATTTTAAATATTAAAATTTACTCCCAGTAAATATATAATAAATATATTATATTTAATGAATGCAACATTTTAATGTTTAATATATAGTTTAATTTGACTATATATTATATCTAATAGATAAAATATCTTATGCGGTTGGTAACTAAATTTTATTTATAAATGATTAATTATAATATTTTTATCAAATACATGAATTACATTTAAGACACTCTGAGGCACACCAAAAGTTACTCCTTGACTTGTGAAGTTTCAGAAGAAACAGGTGAAGAACAAAAGTTTAATTACAAAAGGTGATACCATACATGGCTTCCATGAACTATATTTAAGACACCCTCAGGAATTCGAACTTCCATTGCCAATTCTGCAAGAATTACAGAAGCACGTAGAAAAATGCCAAACCAATAAAAAAAAACAAAAAGTTGATGAGTTAAAGCAAGGAAATTGATAAACAACTAAAATAAAAAGAAAGTATCACTTGAAGAAAAATCATAAACTATTTAGTGAACAACAAATATAATTTTAAAATAGGAGTATGATTTTTTCTAAACATAAAAAGAATATTTAAACTATTTATTCTAGTTTCTGTTATATAAAACTTAACACCATTGAAAGAATTACCAACGGGGCATCTAATTTTATACCAAGTTAACATAACAAATATAATTTCATATACTATTTTATAGTTTCTTTCAATATAGGGAATAAATTAGTAGCTATCTATAATTTTAGCCGGATTAATTTGACGTGCCAAACATAACTTAAGGACTATTTTATAGTTTTTTTAAATCAAGAACTAAAACTGAGAACAATTTTATGTACCAATTTGATTGTTTACTGGAATGGATTGTGTTACAATTTGCAAACGTAAGCTATTTCTCTGAATTGTAGATTCCAAGAACACTGGTATTTTTTTTTTTGTCTCCTTAACATTGGGCCCTATGTGGGGAGTCTACTCTTTTTTCTCTATTGGATCAACCACAATGTGGGTCTTGTATATAAAAGTGGTATATAAAAGTGGTATATAAAAGTGTTTTGCTATACACGTACACCTCACTCAATTTTTTTTCCCTCTGCTACTCCTCATGTTTTCCTTTTCTCTAATACACCCCCATATGTCACGCAACCCTACTTCAGAAGCCATACCCTACAGTTCTTACCAATATCATCCACTTTCCAATTAACAAAACTAAAATCTGATAAATTAAAATAATCAAGGATTATTTACTTTTCGAATATACTCCATCCTCATCCCCTTCTCCATGATCCACAACTAGCAGCCCTTAATCAATCCATTTTCCAACCTTTTCTGTTTAATAATAATAATAAAGAGACAAAATAAATATCCTTTTCCAAAGCTATTTGTAGTTTTGTGGTTGATGTTCGAGAAGAAAAACATTTAGTAAATAATTGTAATACATGAATAATTAGATATAAAATATAAAAAAATAATAAAAATATAAAAATATATATTTTATGATTAGAATTAACTATAAATTTTCGAGCAGGACTACCGTATAAAAAAAGAGAGTTTTAAGACATTGTTGCTATTGATTTGAAGTAGTGATAGATTCACAGTCAAAGTGTGAAAGATCCCGATTTTCTCAATGGATAGATATTATTTAAGACAGTGCGAAGAACATTTGTCAGAGACTGCGCTTCGCTGGCCATTATCATGAATAAAAAATTCATAAACCTATACTCATCAAAGATACTAATTAGAAGACGTGAGATTTTAAGATTTATACCGATCGAAAGTGAAGATTAGAACAGTAGAAGAAATGGGCTTGAAAAATTGTATGTGTATGGGCTTCATTTCAACTTGGGTATCAAACTAGAAATCATGATTCATGGTGTACTTTACTATTTCCTAAAAGATTTTTTATGATCATCAACTATTTTTATACTTTTATAATTTGTTTTCTATAAATTATCAAAATTATATAATTAATTTTGAACTTATTAAATTTTATCTAATTATATTGAAATTATCTTTTAAAATTATTATCTTTTCTATATATAATCTTTTTGAGATATTATATAATAAGTTTAGAATGTATATATAAATAATAGGTATATATTAAAAAAAAAAACATGGAAAAACATTCCATCAATTTTTTATATGTATGGTGTAAACCTTCTATCAATATTTGAGAGATAGTATAAACCTTCCATCATATTTGACAAATTATCTTAAAAAATAAATTTAAATAAATTTGAAGAATGTGTTTATTTTTATTGTAATTGTAAATATTGCATGCGAAAAGTTATGAATATATATATATATATATATATATATATATATATAAAAGTCAATGTTAATCGTTTTTATAAAAAAAATATGATTTCAAGATTACCGCTGTTGTATATAGCCAATCTTAATTTTGGAGAGTTCAAGTGCTTGGCAGCTATCTCCGCAGCACAATTATGGTCGCTGGTAAGTGTCAAATAATGAATGAAATGATGGTTTATATGAATCATCTGATATTCGATAAGAAATAATTGTTTGTACTAGTAACAAATACCTATAATATACATGGAATTTATTAATATAGATACACTCATTTTTTTTCAACATAAATGCATTAATAAATTATGTTATTAATATATTTTGAAATAGTCTTTGACTATAACTTTTTAGCATGGCCTACTTAAAAAGTAAACGAGTGCACATTAATGAATCTCACAAATACTTACCATTTTACAACTAGCTGATTTTAACGGCGAAATCATTTAATACCGCACGAAACTTGTATTCTTTGTGTACTATTATCCTTATTAATCCTTGTACGCTAATCCAGTGTTACTGACATGAAATATTTCTACTTATATATAGTCTAAACAATTAAGGCAAATTAAACAGTAAATGAATAGTATACTATTCTTATATAAAATAGCTATGTTAATCTGTCTGAATTATAGTCATAGAAACAAAACAATAAGATAATGGTAGGGCATATTCTACAAGTCTACGGTTCTGTTTCTTTTCTTCACTGAATTAACGCATGCATTCCCAAAAGGTGTCGCCGTGAAGAAAACTTTGGGAGAAAAACTGCAGGTCACGCGTTTACATGTGCCCACCATATAAAGATAAGCCAACTTGTCGTTATATTACCAAAAATATGGTTTATTTTTTAGTGAAAAATAAGTAATAGAAAAATCCATACAAATAAAATTACTCTTTATCTGTCAGCCCAAGAATACCAATTTTAAAAAATTAAATATATATTATTCAGACACACAAAAAAAAAATTCCTCGAATTTTGTAGTAGATACATACAACTAACCGAATAAATAAAAGCATAATATTATAATAATTTCACGAGATACTCTGCATAGGTCATGATAGAATGACGAATCAAGTGAATCAAGAATCCCCACCTCAGTGTGAAACTATCGTACACTTCTACACGAGACTTTAGAAAAAAAAATAATAGATGGAGTGAGTTCAATGAGTGATTAACCCCATCACAAGTGTTGCAACTTGCAAGTTGCAAATCCAACCCTTTTATTTCACATTTTATACCACCGTTCTTGACCAATTAAAAAAAATATATTTAATATATAAACTATAAATAAACATAATTTTCTTAAAAAAATATAAATTTATACGTTTCAATAAAAAATTTCTCTTTCTAAATTTTTAATATTTTATCGAACATAGTAAGAATACTAGTTGGATTTATCTTTTTGTTTTTTTCTTATATATATGTTCGAGTCTTCCATATATATCCATTGTTAAGAATAGCAGTGTGGTATCCATCCAAAACCAACCTTTGTTTCTCTCTGAGCATGAGTTCTGACCCAGAGAAGCCGGTAACAGCAACCGGAATGGAGGAAGATGAAGAAGTGTCACCTATTGAGGAGGTTCGTTTAACGGTGTCAAACACCGACGACCCGACCCAACCGGTATGGACTTTTCGGATGTGGTTCCTGGGTCTTATATCATGCTCACTCCTCTCATTCCTAAACCAGTTCTTCGCATACCGAACCGAACCTCTCATAATAACTCAAATCACCGTTCAGGTCGCTACTCTCCCTATTGGACACTTCATGGCCGCGATTCTCCCCAGAACCAAGTTCACTGTTCCCGGGTTCGGGTCAAAGTCATTCTCCCTAAACCCGGGTCCGTTTAACATGAAAGAGCACGTGCTTATTACAATATTCGCCAATGCCGGAAGCGCGTTCGGATCCGGGTCCCCTTATGCGGTTGGTATTGTTAATATTATCAAAGCATTTTATGGAAGAAGTATCTCTTTTATTGCTTCTTGGCTTCTCATCATCACAACACAGGTTCGTCTTCGTTCTCATCATCATTATTCTTTCACTCACAACCCTTCCACTCATTGTTATCATAACTTTTTTCTTTAATTAATTTTGTATTATTATATTATAAAAATGATGTAGATGTATTAATAAACTATAAATGTGTTTCTTTTCTGGATTCCTTTGGGTGCCATGATTGTCAATTATCAATTTGTCATTCTCACATATTATTATTATAGTTAAACTGTCCATACTCCACACTTTCAGTTGCTTTCTGCCTTTTTTTTCTTTTCACATAATATTATGCTATTATTCTACCTCTAAAAAATTTTCGTTTTTGGTTACTAAAATATTGATTTTAATCTACGTACAGTAAGATTTATATATGAATTTTTTTCAATTTCATTTTAGGCTTCATCATGGGAAATCAGAACCATACTTCACTATTTTTAGTTTTTTTAAAAAATTAAAATTCGTTCAAATAAATGAAAATATATTCTTTCTTTCAAGTCATGATTATTTTGTTGAAATTTTCATTTTTGGGTTGGCTTGTTTTTGTTGAAAATTGAGAACTAAGATACAATTCCTTAATTCCTGATTACAATAGAATAATTATGTTTCTATAATTATCATATTGTGGAAAATAGAATATATAATTTTCTGATTTTGAAGATAAATATAATTTCTCTTAATTACTGAGGTGATATTGAATGGTTAACCATGCAGGTGCTTGGATATGGATGGGCCGGGTTACTCAGAAAATACGTTGTCGAACCGGCCCATATGTGGTGGCCCGGCACCCTCGTCCAAGTCTCACTCTTCCGGTATGTAAATAACAAATTAAAAACTCTTCTTAATCATATACTTTTAATCCTTCCCTATTGATTTCTGTTACTTGAATTTTTTTTTAATTTAGGTGTACTCGTATTTTAATAAAACTATTACCTGTCTGTCTTTTCACCGTCAAATCAATATTTTTTTTTTCAATTAGAAGGGATTTTAATTTTTCTTAATTATTTTGATTATTAGATTTTTTTTAATCAACGGAGAGAATAAATTATGATGAATTATTTTAATTTATTAAAAAATAATGACTTATTAATTATTATTTTTAAAAATAATTTTCTAGATGTCTGTATTTTTGTATTTATAATTTATTTGTTAGCGGTAAAAATATTCTTTTCATACTTTTGAATTTATATTTTTCATACTTCAGTGTATTTTAATGAATGACCGTATAATGATGCATAGGATACTTTGCTAGTATTCTTAGAAAAAGTAGTATACATGGTAGTAGAATATTTTTGTAATATGCACATATTCTTCACATCCTTCCATGTAGTAAGATAAATTTGTACATATAATACCATAGTATACTTGGTAGTAGAATATTTATAATACCATATGTTCTTCCTAGATTTTGTAATGGTTGAGTTCTAAATAATGTGTGAAGGGTTGGTTCCTTCGTGAGATAATGTGTGATATTTTCTGTGTTGCATTATGAGTCCATTGTCAGTATTTATAGGGGTCATAATTAAGTTTTCATATCCGTGAATATTGAAGAAGATTGTTCACCCGTTATTTCAAGGAGTAATTATGATTTAAATATCGTTCTATTCTGTCTAACTCGACTCGGCCGGAAGGGTGAGCCCAATAACAGGGTGACGAGCTCGGATCTCATCTGCAGTCCGGTATATTATAGATTTAGCCTCTTTAATATAAGGTTACCCTAGGGATGGTTGTTTATTGAACTTGACTTCAATTTAGGCCAAGTGCAGTTACAAATTAAGCAGAGATCTGGATAAAGTAGAAGAGGGTGGGAAAGGGGTTTCATACTTTCATTCATGAATAGAGATCAAGATAATATGTCTATAGAAATATCCAAATCTTCATTATTTTGACTCAATGGAAGGCACAAAGTCAGGAGGAAAAGGCGTAAATAATGCTTTTTATATATTAGTTCAGACAAACACACTAGCTGGCACAGCTTGGCTATAAGATTCTAGTTTGACTAGTGACCACAGCACGGTTGACTTTAAGAGCTACATCAACGTTAATATCACGCATTTAAACTTAACTTTTTTATTGCATAAACAAGTGGTCCATGAATTGACGTCACAATTAAGCTTGACCAATTATGTGGAAACGACTTACGAACTATATACAAAAATTAGGCATGGAGATCATGTCTATGTCGACACTCGACACAAATAAGCAGCTGCTATTGACCCATGATGTTAATTTCGTAATCAATTTGAATTTGTTTTTTAAAAATGTGATATAGTTGACCCATTTTATTTATAAGAATTTATATTCTTATCATTTTGCTTGACTTGGATCCACATTCACACATATCGATAAACCTTGTTTTGGAGAAATTATTGTATGCTTTGAATACTTGAAGCATGTGGTCTTGGCCATTCTATCCCTAACACGTAGTTAAATTCTCATATTGGAAATTGATCAGGATCTCTAGATCTAAATTATGTAATAATTTCTCCTTTCTATAATGGGATTTGACAAGTGAGATATGAAATATGATAAATGAGATTACAAGTAATTATCTACCTAATCTTCTCTTTAATTATTATTTTATTATATGAACAATAAAATAGGACAAATGGAAGATGAATTCTAATTAAGATACATCCTGAATATTCATACGTATCTATTAATATATTGACATAGTATATGTATGCAAGATGTATTTGGATCATATATAACAATTGATGAAAGGATGTTTGATTAGGAGGGTGTTGTAGATCTTACAGAAAGTAGGATATACTGGGATGTTTGATTCATAGGTTTGTAGCTTTATGAGCTGTGTTGTACTATACAGAGGTAGCAACATTAAAATTTTGACCGGTAAATTAAGTTGTAACAAGGAAAACATGTGTAGGAGTACTAGTTAATCATGCATATCTTGAGTGATGTAGCAATAAACAGTTTCACATGTGCAATTACATAGTATGCATTGCATGATGTATTCCTGAACAAATATATTACTCACATAAATGAATTGTTGCTATATGATGCAGAGCATTGCATGAGAAAGATGACCACCGACTTTCACGGGCAAAGTTTTTCTTTATTGCACTAGTGTGCAGTTTTTCGTGGTACGTGGTTCCTGGATACTTGTTCACAACGCTCACAAACATTTCATGGGTGTGTTGGATATTCTCCAAGTCAGTGACAGCTCAGCAAATAGGGTCAGGAATGAGGGGTCTTGGAGTTGGGGCCCTCACACTTGATTGGGCTGCAGTGGCATCATTCTTGTTCAGCCCACTGATCTCACCCTTCTTTGCCATTGTCAATGTTTTTGTGGGTTATGCAATGATAGTCTACGTTGTGATTCCTATAGCATATTGGGGTCTAAATGTGTACAATGCAAATAGGTTTCCCATTTTCTCCTCACATTTGTTCACAGCTCAGGGTAAAAAGTATGACATTCCTGCTATTGTGGACAAACATTTTGAGCTAAATGTAACAAAGTATGAAAAGCAAGGTAGAATTCATTTAAGTGTGTTTTTCGCTCTCACTTATGGCTTTGGATTTGCCACCATAGCATCCACCCTCACACATGTTGTCTGCTTCTATGGAAGGTAATGCTACTTAAATTATTTAGAAGTGATGTTTAATTTCTTACTAAATTTAATAAGATGATAGTGAAGAAGAATTTTGAATTAGGAATGTGAAGTTAATGAAAATTTTGAAACTAACCCATGCAGTAGTGTGTTCTAAATTCTATAATGTTTTGATTGTCAAAAAATTAATACGTGATGTTAAGGTAATCTACAGTTGCATGTTGTGTAAACGAATAAATATCTATCATTTGAACAATTATTCTCAGAATTCTAGACAAGTTACTTATATAAGCAAGAGCTTTGAAAATTTTATGGCTTTACAGAATAGCTTGAAATGTTGTGTAAAAAGATAGGTGGGATTAAAAGAATGATGATATTTCCACAATTTTCTAAAAGTTCATGTGCAATATCTTAAGATGTAACGCCACGGTGAAATTGAAGCTAGAAATGAGACATTAAGACAACGAAAGGAACTTCCCTCCATTTGCAGTTTAATTTATTTTTGAGCTATTAGCTATTCGAAAAATTGTTATATGTTGATGTATAACTTGATATGCAGGGAGATTATGGAGCGCTATCGCGCATCTTCCAAAGGCAAAGAAGATATCCACACAAGATTGATGAAAAGATACAAAGATATACCTTCATGGTGGTTTCATTCATTGCTGGTTGTGACACTTCTGGTTTCTCTCGCGCTATGCATCTTTCTGAACGACCAGGTTCAGATGCCTTGGTGGGGACTTCTGTTTGCTGGAGCCTTAGCTTTTGGATTTACCCTTCCCATTAGCATCATCACTGCCACCACAAACCAGGTTAAAGTCTACAACTCTTACTCCTTATTTTGTGATAGGACATGCATCAACTCTACGTTCTGCACAAATTTAACTTTAAAAGAATGAGAGTGGATTAGGTCAAGCTCCTACCCAATTGGTCATAGAAGTTCTACTATTCAAATACAAACTATGCTAAAAGCTTAAGCCGATAGATAAGCAGATATGGTTGGTATATTTATATCTAACATTTATCCACAATATGATATGATATACACACATTTTAATGTGATGAAAATTTTTCTTATCTGAATTGGCATGGACTAGTTAGAAACTTCATCTTAATTTTCATGTTTCTTATGACAAAACTAGGTAGCGGGATATCAATATTCTTAAATAATACTCAACTTAAAATGCTTTCTCAGTGATTAACTCTGAATTTAAGATCAGTCAAAGATAACATGGAGATATTACGTTTGTATCTTGTATGTAATTTTAGCTCGAATATCTGGTGGTTTTAGATAATAAGGACTCTTCATGGGACTACAAATCCCTATTTTTGACTATTGCTCTCTTATGCTATGTCTTCAGACACCAGGATTGAATATCATCACCGAGTACGTATTTGGTCTCATTTACCCTGGAAGACCTATAGCAAATGTATGCTTCAAAACTTATGGTTACATTAGCATGGCGCAAGCTGTCTCTTTCCTCAGTGATTTCAAACTTGGGCACTACATGAAAATCCCTCCAAGATCAATGTTCTTGGTTCAGGTATATTCTTCAAGTGCAAACCTGCCCTATATGCTGATATAGATATTACATTTGTTATGGTAGTTTCTGATGCATGGAATTTGTTCACACACATGAATGTATGTATAGTTCATAGGTACAATGCTTGCTGGAACCATCAACATTGGGGTAGCGTGGTGGTTGCTGAACTCTGTCAAAAACATATGTCATGATGATGTTCTTCCCCCGGACAGTCCTTGGACATGCCCCGGTGACCGTGTATTCTTTGATGCATCAGTTATTTGGGGTCTGGTAGGACCAAAGCGTATCTTTGGTTCTCAAGGAAACTACAGTGCAATGAATTGGTTTTTCCTTGGAGGTGCAGTAGGACCAATAATTGTTTGGCTATTGCACAAAGCATTTCCCAAACAGTCATGGATTCCACTCATCAACCTCCCAGTTCTGCTGGGAGCAACTGGAATGATGCCACCTGCAACACCATTGAACTACAATGCATGGATTTTGTTTGGAACAATTTTCAACTTCTTTATCTTCCGTTACAGAAAGAAATGGTGGCAGAGGTACAACTATGTTCTGTCAGCAGCACTTGATAGTGGGGTTGCTTTTATGACTGTGTTACTCTACTTCTCATTGGGTTTGGAAAACAAGGGTCTGAATTGGTGGGGAAATGATGGTGAACATTGTCCACTCGCAGGTTGTCCAACAGCAAAGGGCATAATTGTTGATGGTTGCCCTGCAAACTAGTGATTTTATGACTATTTTAATGGTTTCATTATAAATTTACGATATCGTGCATGAATACGTATTAGCAAATGCAAAATGTAAAACATAAAAAGTCTATATTTTCAAGTAAATAGTCAGTGTTACATGGTTTATTACACTTAGTTCTTATTGATGTGCTTTCCCAGAAGGAAAATAGAATATGATGAAATTATTCTTCTCTGTTCCATTTCCTCTCGTGCGAATGAATACATAAAGTAACTTCAAAATGGAAAGGCGCCACTGTATATAAACTTGCAATTTACAACAATTTGAATAGGTCATCCTTTCTGCTTCATATTCATATTGACGTGTTTTTGGTATACAATCTTGCTTCCCCGAATTAGTAATTGTACATCTGTCACTTGTTTCCAGTTTATCCAAATCGTCAAAAAGTTTAGAATTATACTATTATTCGTGCAATGAATCCTCTTTTATATAAAAAAT
The DNA here is from genome assembly GCA_026586105.1 of Hylodesmum podocarpum. Lineage (NCBI taxonomy): Eukaryota > Viridiplantae > Streptophyta > Magnoliopsida > Fabales > Fabaceae > Hylodesmum > Hylodesmum podocarpum. Next base: position 1,701,219 of record JALJEV010000424.1, on the reverse strand, counting down.
ATAGAATGCTATTAGGTCTTAAGAATTTTACTTTTCTTTTTATTTTAAAAAAATAAACAAATGCTATAAGGTCCTTTAAAAGTAATTTTCAAGAAAAAACAAACTGATACTTAAAGTCAATTAATCCTAATTGGTACACACAGTTGAGTGACATTGTTTCTTTGTCTTAAGTGCTAACAATCAAAATCAAAATATGAAGACCCTTATTTTCTCAATGAATAATAGACTTTAGACAATGCAAAGACAAATGACCAAGACTTCAGCGCCAACATCATAAATAAAAATTGATAAACACGGCAAAGATATCAATTATAAGACATGAGATTGAGATTGATACCGCTCAAAGCTGAGAAACAGAACAGTAGAAAGTAGACTTTAAATTGAGTGACCTTGTATGAGGGCTCCATTTCCAGTTAGGTACAACTTCAACTCAGCGATGAAGAAACAACTAGAAATCATGATGTGCTTAAATGTTTTTACAATCATATAACTAATTTATTTTCTTATAAATCATTATAGATAAATTACCGGGAAAAATATTAAAATTACTAACGAAATTGTTAAATCTTATTTAATTATCTTTTAAAAAAAGACATAATTCGAAAAAGTAGGGAATCCACAATGTAGGGATAATGCGTAAATGTTTAAACTTTGAACTCCAAAACGTGATATGTATACTTTTCTAGTTTTTTTTTTTTTTTTTTTTTTTTTTTTTTTTTTTTTTTTTTTTTTTTCTATCCACGGGTCAAACAATACGAGAGCAGTTACCTTAGGTATCATCATATTAACGTTGTATTCTCTGCCCGAGCCCAAGTGCTAAAATAAGAATTATTTTAGCATGAAAAGAAAAGCAATACGTAATATTTCAAATGGAATACGTGTTGAATTAAAATTAAGAATCGAATAGAGCATCTTTTCCCTGAATCAAATAGTTAAATCATTATATTAGGTATTTTTTTATTGTTTTTTTTTTAATTATATTTAATTTTTTACTGTTTTGAAATAGACTCGTAAATCTGATGATTTAACTGATAATGATATAAGATTGTAAGTGGATAAGCGAGCCGGTCTGCTCTTCCTAAAACTCGCTCGTGAAGGCATGTGAAGAGCTTGGTCTGTCTCATCCCACCCCATTCATGAGTTTTGCGGGTTAAACCCGCGAGATTTTTAGAAAAATTTAAGAATATAGTCCGTAAAAGTCTGCACCTGCAACCCATAAGCTCTGCAGATCAAATTCACGGCGTTTGCAGATCAAATTAACGGTGTCTGCAGGACATCCTGCAAACCCATACTGAATTTTTAATTTTTTAACTAAATCCACGGACCACGTTTTTAATACGTTTAGAATTTATTTTATTTCAAGTGCAGGATGTCTTGATAAGTTGACAAATTACATTTTTTTCTTTTCAAAATTGAGAAATGTTTTAATAACTTTCTTAATGCTCGATCGTGTACAATTTGGTCATGTTCCCAATGCTTTTGATTACGAGTAGTTTTCAGGATCATAAACTCAATGCATCTGATCCATATTCCATGTGAAAACTTGCAAATGAAAAGATAATACGTACGTAAATCACAGAAATATCCAAAACTTTAAAATATTTTTCATATCGACACACTCTTAACTTCAACAATCTCTATGTATCAACATGTTTTAGATACTTGGACCACTGTTCTTCTACCTCTCCATACTCATCGTAGGAAATTTAACATATTCAACTTAAAATCCCAAGACATTAAATTTGTAAATTTTGTTTTACTTTATCTTATTCAACTGGTTAGTTACTATTGAATATGAGATTATATTTACTTCATATTTATATTATAAATAAATAAACAGTCGTTGATCTAAGAAAGTTCCATATTTATACATAAATGCAACTACAGTTAAGTCACAACGTAATAAGCTTACCACTTGCCTTAATTACCTTTTCTGAAGTTGTGGTCTATCTTACTTCAGCACATGGTAGGGATGAATGAAATGGTTCGCTATCATTATATTTAATGAGAAGAGAGAAAAAAAAAACACGTATTTTCCTTTGTAAAATATCTAGCTAACACAAATAAATTTATTATGATCAAGCACATAAAATAATAAAAAAAAAGCAGACTACTTTTATATCGTCATAATTAACTAGACAACCAATAACATTGAAGGTCACTAATAGGACAAATTAATGAAGTCAACAAAATAAAACTGAGACAATTATAAAATTTGAATTGAAATGAATTTTTATGTCTATAAATTAAGTTTTTCTTTAATTTCTTCTAAGAAAATACATTATTATTATATGTAATTTACATTTCTCCATTTTCTCTCTCTAACCAAACATGTTATAAAGTGAGTATGATGGCCACAAATTAACGAAAGGAGATAGAGTGGAGAGGTCAGCTCAGTAGAAGACAAGTGAGTCTTTTATTAGCTTCCAAATCGAACGTAACGTCACATACAAAGCAGACCCAAAATTTTTAAGAACAGCAAGTATCAAAAAAACTATTGCTCGATAACTAACACTAGAACATCAACATGAGGCGTGATCCAGAGAACCCAACTACTACAAACGAAATGGAAGAAGATGATCAAGTGTCACCCATTGAGGAGGTTCGTTTAACGGTGCCAAACACCGACGACCCGACCCAACCGATATGGACCTTTCGGATGTGGTTCCTTGGCCTTATATCATGCTCACTCCTCTCATTCCTAAACCAGTTCTTAGCATACCGAACCGAACCTTTCATAATAACTCAAATCACCGTTCAGGTCGCTACTCTCCCTGTTGGACACTTCATGGCCGCTGTTCTACCCAGAACCACGTTCACCATCCCCGGGTTTGGGTCAAAGTTATTCTCCTTCAACCCGGGCCCGTTTAGCATGAAAGAGCACGTGCTTCTTACCATGTTCGCCAATGCCGGAAGCGCGTTCGGATCCGGGTCCCCTGCGGTTGGTATTGTTAACATTATCAAAGCATTTTATGGACGAAGCATCTCCTTCGTTGCTTCCTGGCTTCTCATCATAACAACACAGGTTAATTCTCATCATCATTCATTCTCATTAATAACAACACAGCTAGCTCCGATATCAGCAGACTCTGTCAAATATAATATATATACATATATATTACTTTTTATTAATATTTCTCAAATTTTTACTAATAACTGTTTATAATAATAAATAATTAACCACTCAACTCAATTTATTAATAAAATATTTATATTTCTTTCTCATTTATTCTCTCTCACATCTTATGATTAATTATATTAAATGTAACAAATATTTTTTTCTCAATTTTTTTACTACTGTAGTTGTCTTTAGAGTTTTTTTTCCTTTGATAATAGAAAAATAATTAGTAGACAATTATAATATATAAACAATCAGATAATCAATTATAAAATATGAAGTGTATAAAATATGAAGAAAAAGAGAGGTATGTAAACATGCGAGCGAGTGAGTTAATTGATGTATTGTAATTGTTAACATAATAAAATTATTAATAATATTAATAAAATTATTAATAATATTAATGACCGGATTCGTGTGCAGGTGCTAGGATATGGATGGGCTGGGTTACTGAGAAAATACGTGGTAGAACCGGCCCATATGTGGTGGCCCGGCACGCTCGGCCAAGTCTCACTCTTCCGGTCAATGAGAAAAAAAAAAACTTTTTAATCATATACTTCTAATCCTTCGGTATTGAGTTTTAATTTTTAAATTTTTTTTTGTTAATTTAGACATACTCGTATTTTTATATAATCACATGTAACATGTCTTATAAACTTCTCTGTGAAATCAATAATTTTTTTCAATAAAATAATAATTAAAATTTTCTTAATTGTTTTAATTAATAGTTACTTTTTTTATCAAGAGAGAGAATAAAATATAATGAATCATTTAAAATTATTATCAACACATTGAATTATTAATTATTATTTTACAACTTTTTTAAAGCCAAAATGTCTGTGTTTTTGTATTTATATTTTTATTTGTGAAAAATTGTTTTAATACTTTTGAAAATTTATTTTTCATATTTCAGTGTATTTTAATAAACTACCGTACGTATAATGATGCATAGTTTTTTTTTTTTTTTTTTTGGTAATACGCATGTATTCTTTACGTCGTCGTTCAACTTGCCAGTGGTTTATAATAGTTTAATAGGGTGCAGATTGATTTAAAACGAAAACAAGAGTTCATTAAGGTTACCCCAAACATTGAGGATAGTTGTTTATTGAATTTGACTTCAATTTAGGCCAAGTGCAGAGTTACAAAGCAGCGATTTGGTCAAAAGGTATAAGACGGTGGGAAAGGGTTTCATACTCTCATTCATCAACAGAGGTCAAGACAATCTGTCTGTAGAAATAAATTTGAAGACTAAAAATTAGATACTAATCATGAGACTATCAAATTAAAAAAAGAGCATAAGTTATTGAGAAAATTGGGACTAAAGAAAAAGGAAGTTTAAACAAAAAAAATATACATGAAAATTTAACTTACTGGCCCATATTAAGCTCTAATTAGCCAATCGCCACACTATACACTCCACAATAAGGTAGGAAGTATAGGATATATAATTCATCCATCTGTAGCTTTATAAGTCATGTTGTAAGAGTACCAGAGTAGTTACTCATTCATCTAATGTAGCAATATAGAAATATATATCAAACACTCTATCTACATTTATTTTTCTCTTTATATTTTTTTTATTAAATCGTTTATCATAATTATTCTTTTTTTCTCCTTTTCACATTCTTGCCAAGTGTTTTGTAACATATGAGATATTTATAAAAAATATATTAAATAGATAATTACGTTAAGCAGATAATTATTAATAAAATATGAAAAAAAATATACATATAATATATATGTTCAATAAGTTGTGAGTGAGTTAACTGATTATTAATCATGTATATATTTTACAAAAAGTTAACTGATCATCGACACATGAAGTTCACTAAAAAAAATTGATCATAAATAGTCTTTCTTGAATAAAAAAATAATAAAAACATTTATCTGTTTTTGATTTGATACATTTCTAACGATATACTTGCATAAAAAAATTGTTGCTCGCAGAGCATTTCACGAGAGAGATGAGCACCGAGCACGGACAAAGTTTTTCTTTTTTGCGCAATTGTGCAGTTTATCGTGGTACTTGATCCCTGGGTACTTGTTCACAACGCTCACAAACATTTCATGGGTGTGTTGGATATTCCCCAAGTCAGTTACAGCTCAGCAAATAGGGTCAGGAATGAGGGGTCTTGGAGTTGGGGCCCTCACACTTGATTGGACTGCAGTGGCATCATTCTTGTTCAGCCCACTTATCTCACCCTTCTTTGCCATTGTCAATGTTTTTGTGGGTTATGCATTAATGGTCTACGTTGTAATTCCTATAGCATATTGGGGCCTCAATGTGTACAATGCAAATAGGTTTCCCATTTTCTCCTCACATTTGTTCACAGCTCAGGGTAAAAAGTACGACATTCTCGCTATTGTAGACGAACATTTTGAGCTAAATGTTGCAGAGTATGAAAAGCAAGGTAGAATTCATCTAAGTGTGTTTTTCGCACTCACTTACGGCATTGGATTTGCCACCATAGCATCCACCCTCACACATGTTGTCTGCTTCCATGGAAGGTAATGCTACTCAAATTATTTAGAAGTGATGTTTAATTTCTATATTGCTTTGCTTGCCAAAAAATTAATGCAATTTATGTGATGATATTGACATGGTACGTTCCATGTGCTAGACACATTACTTACACAAGCCACGACTTTAAAAATGTTGTGCTTTGCCAAGTAACTTGACTAGTGTTAAAACACGTGGAACGGATTAAACTAACGGTGATTTTTCAGCTATTTTCTTAAAATTCCTATCCAATATCTTACGATGTAACGCCGTGGTTTAGATGATTCGGTGTTAATTAAGGTTTGTAGGATTCTAAATCCTGATATATTTGTTATAAAACTTAACTCTTCATTTATTTTTGTTAATATTTTTAATTTTGACATTAAATTAACAATAAATATTAATATGAAAGTGTCATATGACCTAAGTCTTCTTACGTAAATACCTTACTTTTTAACTATTACAATTTAATCATGAATTAAGAATAATAAAAAATAAATAAATAAGAAACTAAAAGTTAGAATTTTTTTTTATCAAAAATTAAAATTCTAAATTCGGATTAAAAGCTTAATTAACTCATTATTTTGTAACTAAATGCGCAGGGAGATTATGGAGCTTTATCTTGCTTCTTCGAGAGGCGAAGAAGATATTCACACAAAAATGATGAAGAGATATAAGGACATACCTTCGTGGTGGTTTCATTCATTGCTGGTTGTGACTCTTGTGTGTTCTCTCATATTATGCATCTCTCTAAATGACCAGGTTCAGATGCCTTGGTGGGGACTTCTCTTTGCTGGAGCCTTAGCTTTTGGATTTACCCTCCCCATCAGCATCATCACTGCCACCACAAACCTGGTTAAACTCTGAACTTTTGCTTCCTATTATGCTATAGCACGGCATATCCCAATTCTATGTTGTGCAAACATTTCACATATTTTAAAATACTAGGTCGTGCAGATTGAGTCCTGGCCAAATGGTCACAGGGAGTTGTAATATTCTTTTAATAATCTTTATTTCATAATTAACTGTCATATACAATTAAACATACAAGGTCAATTTCAATATATAATTTTAATATGCATTAATAAGTTAACTCACTATAAAATTTATATATATATATATATATTTTTCTCTTCATATTTTATATTTAATTATCTAGTTATTAACGTATTATTCATTAAACATTTTTCTATTTCAAGTACTAAACAAATATGGTATCTAAATCCAAAATTTATCCACAAAAATGACATGGATATATACATTTTTTAACGTGATGAAATTTTTTTCCTATCTGAAATGGCATTGACTAGTTAGAAACTTTATCTTATTTTCATATTTCATATGATGAAACTAGGCAGTGACATCTTCAAAATAATATTCACTTTAAAATGCTTTATCAATTATTACTTCTGAAGCAGATATTATCCTCCAATAATTTTCGTCTTACGTTGTTTTACACGCACCAATAAAAGTTAATAAATAGAAAAGAAAATAATAATTTTACAAAACTAACCTCATTTTTAAAGGAAATAATTTATTTTATTGGCGATGATGCAATATTATGAATATAGATGGAAAATGAGTAATTAATACTTATTGAAAAGTTAAAATAATACTTATTTTGGGACTATTTTTTTCCCCCTAATTTGACAATCATAATCAAACGGGGATTACCTAATTTTAGCTCTTGTCATCCGATGGTTTTAAATAATAAGTACTCTGTTCACGGGACTACAAAATCTCTAGTTTTGACTGTTGCTCCCTTATGCTATGTGTACAGACACCAGGATTGAATATCATCACCGAATACGTCTTTGGTCTCATTTACCCGGGAAGACCTATAGCAAATGTATGCTTCAAAACTTATGGTTACATTAGTATGGCGCAAGCTGTCTCTTTCCTCAGTGATTTCAAACTTGGGCACTACATGAAAATCCCTCCAAGATCAATGTTCTTAGTTCAGGTATATTCTTAAAGTGCAAACTTGCCCTATGTGTTTGATATAAATATGGTTAAACATCTCATGTCACCTAAAGATACGGTCTGTTACATTTATATAAATGAGAATCATTCTCATCTTATAAATCAGTTTTATAAAATTGAAATAAATTCGTAACCTACATTTCTAACATGGTATCAAAGTCTATCTTAAGATTGTTGTCCCGTTGTCTGGAATTGTTTGTTGTTATAGTTGTTTTTGTTGGGTTTATTGTGTTCCATTGTCGAACTGAAATTGGATCACCCGTGTCTCCACGTTTGATGTGAAGGGATGTGTTAGAGAATTGTCACATGTATATAATTGAGGAGCAATATTCAAACTTATAATCTACTTTTTAACGTAATATTAGAGTCTAATTATTTATCGTGTTTCATTGTTGGACCGATATTAGACCATTATTTATATAGTGTACACGCTTAACATGATAGACATGTATATAAATAGCAAGTAATTTCCACCTTACAAGCCGATTTCATGAGATTGAGTTACGTCTATAACCAACATTTCTGTCACATTACATTTGTTATGGTAGTTTCTCATGCATGGAATTTGTTCACACATGATGTATGTATAGTTCATGGGTACAATGCTTGCTGGAACCATCAACGTTGGGGTAGCATGGTGGTTGCTGAACTCTATTGAAAACATGTGCCATGATGATGTTCTTCCCCCGGACAGTCCTTGGACATGCCCCGGTGACCGTGTATTCTTTGATGCATCAGTTATTTGGGGTCTGGTAGGACCAAAGCGTATCTTCGGTTCTCGAGGAAACTACAGTGCAATGAATTGGTTTTTCCTTGGAGGTGCATTAGGACCAATAGTCGTTTGGCTATTGCACAAAGCATTTCCCAAACAGTCAAGGATTCCACTCATCAACCTCCCAGTTCTGCTGGGAGCAACTGGAGCGATGCCACCAGCAACACCATTGAACTACAATGCATGGATTTTGTTTGGAACAATTTTCAACTTCTTTATCTTCCGTTACAGAAAGAAATGGTGGCAGAGGTACAACTACGTTCTGTCAGCCGCACTTGATAGTGGGGTTGCTTTTATGACTGTGTTACTCTACTTCTTTTCGGGTTTGGAAAACAAGAGTCTGAATTGGTGGGGAAATGACGGTGAACACTGTCCACTCGCAGGTTGTCCAACAGCCAAGGGCATAATTGTTGATGGTTGCCCTGCAAACTAGTGATTTTATGACTATTTTAATGGTTTCATTTCAAATTTACGACACCGTGAATGAATACGAATTATCAAATGCAAAATGTAAAACATACAAATTCTATATTTTCAAGTAAATAGTTAATGTTACATGGTTTATTATGCTTCTTAGTTCTTATTGATGTACTTTCTTACAGCGGGTATAAAAATTATTAGATGATGGTCCAATTGGAACCATCTTTAAAATGGATTAAAAAAAATTAATTTATAAAAATTTAATAATATATATATATATTATATAAAAATTAATTAGAACTGTTATATTATAAAGGAAAGATCTCGTATATATATATTGTTCGTTTTGGACATAAAATCCATTTTTGGATTTTCTTCAAAAGACTTCTCTAAATGAAGATATTATTTCTATTTATAAACTTACCAGATATCCATTATTGTTTTAACATGGGACATTGTTTACGGATGAGTAGTAGTCTAATGCCACCTAATAGCTGGACTTGTACACCTGTACTGTAATTTCACCTACTCAAGAAATATAAGTAGAGATGTAGATAAGTGACATGTACAAAGAATTTTCCATGTGTAGTGAAACTAAAACCAGGGGTCCAAAAGACTAGCCTAATATAGAGATTCACAACAAATATTGATGTTAGTGACCTGGTAAAGCTAAATGATGAGATGACATGAACTAGATTTTCAGATAAAACAAAGAGCGTTTTTTCCCCCTGAATTTGAGGTTAGGAAATACCTCCGGAAAAAACTAATAGATAAAATATAATATGACGAAATTATTGTTTTGTGTTCTATTTCCTTTCATGAAAAAACAAATTAACTCTTAAAACCAATTAATACTAATTGGTTCTCACAGTGTGAGTGATGTTGTCCCCATGTGGCCATGTCTCAAGTATTAAGCATTAACAATCACATTCAAAGTGTGAAAGATCCTTATATTCTCAATGGTAGAACACTTTAAGAGTCTAAACTTTAGATAGCGCAAAGGACAAATGACCAAGACTTCGCCGGTCAACACCATTGGTCAAAATTCATAAACGCGTCAAAGACTCAAAGATATCAATTATAAGACATGAGATTGATGTTAATTGATACCCATCAAAGCTGGAGGCAGAACAGAAGAAAGTAGTCTTTGAAAGAGTGAACTTGTATGGCTTCATCTCCACCTCACGTGCAAATTCAACTAGAGAAGATAAAACTAGAAATAACGATGGAAATGTGGGATAGAAAACTCTATTATCTATATAATATGGGAAAGAGAAGAAAAAAAGCAAAAATTAATAAAAGAAATATGTATTTATATAATTATTGACCAAATATTTCTCTCAACTGATGATGGGTTTAATATAGTCAAATAATTTGTTTTTAAAAAAATAGAGAAATATTTAACAACTTTCTTAATGACAACTAATTTTACAAAAGATAAAGGTAACACCCAAGTATGATATACATGGGACATGATGAGCAAGGGAAAACACACTTTTGCTCATATGCTAATGGAACAAATGGGTAGCTAACACAATCACAGATGGGTACTCAGAGTAAAGCAGAATTTAAACCATAGTTTTATTCTAGTCAATGGTACTCAGGAGTAAATGGAGTAAAATTACTTCTCTGTTCTTGTCAAGAATGAAGGATCCCAAGTAGCAATATTTATATTGTAGTTTCATAAAGTCTCCTAGGGTTAACCAAAGCTTAGTCTGAAATATGGGTGTACTAGATGTTAATTAACCCAATTACAAATTAATTCCACAAAATTATAGAACAAAACACATCCGCTGCTAGCATGAATAATTCTACTCTCTAGATGGATGAATTTGCATGTATTCATAAAAATTGTAGAAAAAGTAGAATATATTATATTGACATCTCTTTTCTTTTTACGAAATTTCATGAATATTTCTATACTTTTTTATTTTTATATAAAATTCTCTAATTATTTAAAAATATTATATTAATATTTTCCTTATATTGAAAAATAATAAGGGTATTAAAATAATAATGAAAAATGAAGTTATATCAAATCCAACTTATAAAATTACATGGAGATGTTAATGAAGTTTACTTAAAAAAATTATAAATAAAATTTTAGCATTCATCTATCCGTCTCAAGATATATACTCAAATATTGCACTTAAGTCAGTTATACACTAAGAATATTGATTCCAACTTCAAACCCAAATTCAACCATGATTCCAATTGAATCATATTACCGTCTCTTCGTTACAAATTTAGTTATTTCTTTAAGATTTTAATAGACACCAAGATGATCATATTTCTAAAACACAAATTATAACCAAAAATAAAGATTTTTTTATATAAAAAAAAAAACTAAATGAGGAGGAATGGTTTAAATGCATTAAAAATCCAGAAATCAACTTAATTTTTCACTAAGCCAATTAAATCAAATGATACTAAACTAAGCTAAAAAATCGACATTAGACATAATAAACATGCTATCAAGTTAAGCACAAAATCATAATAAATGTATTAATATTTTGATTGGTCACCTGGCATGTTGAGTCGGGGAACTGTTGTTCCAAATTGTGCCTTTGATCCATGTAAGTTAGTAACCTCGACTCAAATAGCAAGTTTAGAATTCAGTTAACACTTGGACGCAGGATTCTTAAGGCACACTCGTGAGTAGCAAATTAAATTTTAACTTGAAGTTATCCTCTGGTTACACCAAAATATAGTATAATTACTTATCAGAGAATATCAGCAGTAGCAGACTAAGTAAACACATGCAAAAACGATAGAATAAAAAAAATAATACAAAACAATAATCAAGTTATTAAATAACAAATTAAGTCTTAAATTTGAAGTAAAATTGTCTCGTGGGTGCGCCAGAATAAAAGTAATACACCTATAAGAAGCTTTAGCTTTTAAAAAGTGTAGAAGAATTTATAATTTCTAAGATAATTATCATAAAAAATTAATGAAAGAAATTTAGATGGGTTGATAATCTAGAAATTTAAAATCATAATAGGCTTCAAGATTCAAACATTCCTTTCAAAAGAATGTTTATTACCAGAGAAATATTAATAACACATTTATTTTTATGTACTTTTGAACGATAAATTGGTGATATTTTTTTTTTAAAATTATATATTTTTTAAATTCTATTTATTATTTAATGAATCTCTTTCTTAATAATTTTAAATAAATTTAACGATTATAAAGTAAAATATAAGTCTATTCTTTATCAATTATACCAACTTTTAAGATATTATTATAAAAGTCAACCTACTTTATATTTCTAGTTATAACAATACATGTATTATCTATTGATTCATTTCTTTTATGTTTTATATTTCTGTTTTGTTAAACAAATGGAAACCTTGGAGCCAAACATCTGGTAACGTCAGATTAGGGGTCTCTTTCATTTGTTAATGTTCGATAAATGTTTTTGTAAAATATTTGGTTTGAATTTTTTTGCAACAATATATATTAAATAATAATATAACATAAAATTAAATAAATAATATAACATAAAATTTTTTAATTTTTATTGATCCAAAAATCAATAAATAAAAAAACGTGTAACGCACAAAATGTTAAAAATAAATAAATATCTTCACTTACCTCTTAAATTTAAATAATTTTATTCAAATTTTAATTATTATAAATTTTATCATCCGATTATTATATTATTTATATTCAATTATCATTAACATGTATTTTAAATGTTGAATCCACATAATATATAATAATATTACACATTACAAATTATATAAAAATAATTAATATTAAATTAAATATTTTAATAAAATCTATACAACCTTACTTACATTTTCTATTATTTATCAAACATTAAATATTAAATATGATAAAAATATTTTCCAGCAGCAAATTATACATACAGCGTGAATAAGCCTTACTATAGAATCAAATGTTGAGTTGGAAGCACACAATTGCAATTCAAAGATATATATATATATATATATATATATATATATATATATATATATATATATATATATATATATATATTCTTTATTCACATTTTATAATTAATTATTTAATTATTTACTTGCATCATATATTTTTTTATATAAGGAACTTTTTGCCTCAGTCTCACTTATTGACCTATAATCTGAGGTTAGATCACTCAGCTTACTCAAACCTATAATGACAGCACCTGATAGTGAATCTTTCTTCTCAAATTTTTGAGTAGTTTTCTTCAACATCGCAATCGACCCAAAAAAATTAGGTATGATGTATAATTGATGGTACTTATCAACATGTTGATTGTTAAGTAGGAGAAATAAATCAATAATATAAGGGGAGGCCGGATCATGAAAAGAAACATTCTTCAACAAAAACGCATAAAGAAATACTAATCAATTCAAGCATTAATTGGAGGTCGCCAAAGCAAACGCGAATCATGTTCAACTTGCCCAACTTGCCTCTTTCTCGTCTACATTCAATTGGATAAAGGAAAGGAACACTTCTCTTTCAATTTTAATTGCCTTTCTCTCCAAAATAAATGTTCTATTGTCCATTAACTAATAATATTCATAGAAATAATACATAAATTAAAGTATCTTAATCAATTATCGAGATTAACCTCTTACAATGGGTACGTTGAGACTTATAAATTGTCCACTTCTTTCTAACAATTTTATTTTCAATATTTAATTCTTATTCAATACTTGAAACTTCAACTTATTGCTACTTGGACTAACAAGTTGCTAGTATTTTTTACTATTGCCTTTTATTTTTGGTAGCTTATAACTAAACTATATAGCACTTGCAAACGATTCAAACCACGGAACACCCCACTTGGTCCGCTATAAATTGGTTCAAAGGAAATTATCAATCACGCCAAAAAAAACAGTCAATTTGCGAATTTATATATTATTATTATATATTAATATTATCCAGCGTCACAATGAAAAAGTTGTTATCTACTCTATTATTTCCCACTATACTCTCATACTTCATTCGATATAAAGAGAACAAAATTAACACCATCACTCTATAATATTTATAAGAAATAATTATTTATAAATATACTTTTCTATATCCATATTTATAACAAAAAACGCATGCTTAAGAACATATTGATGCCCAACTTTATAAATATAGAGTATTAGATAAATTTACATATTTTTTCCACAAGTATCATTATCAAAATATAAATTTTGCGTGAATGATCGTAAACAAAAAAGATGAGTAAAAATAAAATAAATAAAATATTATAACAGATATGTAAGAAATAAGTTATAAAAAAATTAAATGAGTAATAATTCAATTTAAAGTTTTATACACATTGAACTAATCGTCCAATTTTCGCTAAAAATACCAAAATGATCTATTTTTTTTTTTTATATATGAAAGAATAATTATTATAAATGAGAGTATCTTTAAGAGTTATTTTTTAATTAGAAAACTTATTAGAAGTTCTTCTTGAAAATGTTTATAGAATTTTTTTCTTTAACTACTATGATATCTTTCAATCTATTTTTTCATTTTAAATTAAGTTTTAATATTTTCTTAAAATGAACTATCAATAATTTAAAGTTGTTTATCAGAAATTTAAAATGTAATCTGTGTATCTAAAATATTTATTTATATGATATTTTCTAAATACTATTAATACTAGCTAATCATTGCAATTTAATATATTATTTGTCCTATTTATACGAAATTCTGTTAAGAAATATTTTTACCAAATTATTTGTTATTTTACAAAACTAATAAACCATATATTTCTTATTATATCTTTTAGTATTAATTACGAAGTAAGCAGATAGAAAATACAAATTAAACCAATTGATTTAATATGAAATAAATCATACATTAAAAATTAATTAAATCTAAAATATCAATTATATTTTTTTAATATCTATTCCAAAAACTTAAAAATCTAGAAAGAGCAATAACAATTAAATAATTACTAAAATTCTACCGAATGATTAACAGCTGTGCGAGTACAAGATACACCTCCCCGCAGAGAATTTAGTCTCATTGTTAGTTAATCAATAATTTAATGGTTCTTAAGTAAGATATTTTCTTCTCTCTCCACCACGTTGCTGTTTTTATAGTACATCATGCCCTTCCTAAAACCAAACTCTATAGAAAGCTGAGTTGTGATTCCTCTAATTTTTCTCTGAATGATTCAAAATGAAGAACCGTTGGTTCGTATTTTTGTTCTCTTCTCCGCCGAATCGCCGTCGTGCTTTTCTCTCGCCGGCGAAGCACACGGCTCTTTCTTTCTCCTTTTTATTGTTTTTCTCGCCGGCGTTTTAAACCGAACTTACAGTTTTGCTTATTGTGAACAGTTTCATTGTTAGTTGCGTAACCTAACATGAAGAACGAGGATCAATTCAGTGAATAGAAACAGATCTGTCTCATTCTTTTCATTAGGTAACATTCAAATTTATCTTCGTACATATATTTATTTATTGTTCTGATTTTCACGTATACACGAGTGATTCATTCTCTGAATGTGTGTTTTCGTTCCTCTTTTTTAAGTTTTGAAGTACATATGCATGTTTTCTTGCTTTTACTCTGCTTCTTATGACTGACGAAAAATCGACATGGATTCTGTGGTGTTGAACATTTGCTGATTAGTTTTATTTCTTCCCCCAATTTATGCTGAATGCAAGTTGCATCTGGTGCAACATTGATTTCATGCTAGCTTGCTTTACCTTTTTAGTATTAATTGATTTTCAATTTATTTAGCTGTGTTAAACTTTATTTGATTCATCTAGTTATGTCAATGACAATGTTTTGGATCAATAGATAGTTAGTATCAAATCTATTTTCGTAATGGTTCCATATTTATAATCATGAAAGCTTTCACAATTTTGGAGATCTACGTTTTTATTGTGAGAAAACCTCTAAAGTATGTATGTGAGGGCGTTCACTCATTTGATTCTAACGAGTTGGCTTAGTTTTGTTTTCAACCAGAGATGAAAGATTCAAAATAAATCATTTAAATTGATTCAAAATTTTAAATTAATTAGGTTTAAGCTTAACTTAACAAATATATATTATTGATTGTTTTATAATTGCGGATTTGAGTTTTTTGGAATAATTAGTTATTTTTTGCCATTGTTTAATTAATGTAAGTCTAATGCAATAAAATATAATGCTCATGTCTTATTAATAACAAAGATTATTGAGAACTTTTGAACAAAATAATGTAATTTTCTAGATTTTTTTTATATATATTTGTATAATAAAAGGTTTCATCTAAATTGAATTGAACCAACTTATACTTAATCTGCTTAGTAGATATAAAATCCAAATTAAACTAAGTAAATAAAAATTAATTATTTCATATTTTATTTTCCCAAAAACCAAACCGACGGGTGAAGTTATGTTGAGAAGTGAGACTTCTGAAAAAAAAAAAAAAAATAACATTAATCTTGTTTCCTAAAATGCCTTGAAGGTCTTAGTTCACTTTAATATAAAGGTAGATATATTTTTCGGAGATTATTTAGTTATACATGTACGTAAAATGTTTAATTTTACAGTTGATTATGTTAATATGTTTTTGGTTTATGTATGTTATGTAGAAAATGCTTTGAAGATTTTATTTTGTTTGGATTGTATGAAATAATCAGTCTTAATGATAAAATTATTAAAAAATATCAAGTTAGTTGTATTTATTAGAGGTATTGGATATAAAATGAGAAAACAAATTTTAACTGAAAAATAATTTTCTAGTTTTTAATCATAATCTTTAAAGCTGTTTATTATATTTTTCTTTGTTAATATTATAATTTTGGATTTTAACCTAAATAACCAAACATATTTAAATAGTTATACTAATAACTATTATTTTTAATGTTTTAGTTATAATCTTGAGATTTTGTTTGGTATTTATTAGATAACGAGATATGTTATTGTTGCGTTAAAGAGAGAATATCATAATTTTTTCAAATATAATCTTTTAAGGAAATTTATCAAATATAATTAGTGGTGCAGACAATCAATCATGTTGGGTCCTTATTTGATAGAAATTTATCTTGCTCTCTTAACACTATCATGTCGATTATTGTAAAATGAAAATAAAAAAAATAGATCTATTTTATCAATATTATCTATTAACTTAAAAGGATTTAAATTAATAACCAAATAATAATCACATAAAAAATGCTCATTACTATATATATAAAGAAAAAAGTGCTCATTACTTATACGACAATGATTTTCTTTATTACACAATTTTATTATCTAAGGTGGTTCCGGTTGGATTACATATTTACATTTTAATATTATACACCGGATTTGAATAAGAAAAAACTGTTGGGTATAATATGTTTTTTTTTTTTTTCTCTTTATATAACTTTTTGATTTTGATTTTACTTTTTTAAAATAGTTTCATCCTATTCTTCATCTTTAATTTAGAAATATTTTTTTTCTTAAAATACTTTAAATAGTAATTCATAACTATTACAAAGCTACACGTGAGAATTATTGAATTTTAAATATTTTAGAGATATCAAAATATATTTTACCTACATCTGTTTATAATTGTTCTCTCTTGATGGCGAAAATTTAATTATAATTTGTATTTTACTCCATGTAAATTTATCATATAGATACTTTTTATACACAACTATTTAATCGTACTATTTTATTATATTCTTTTAATCAACCAAAATAATATAAAATTATAAAAAATGACATTTTGTTTAACTTTAAATTAAAGATAATATAATTATAATATTTTAAATAAAATAAAACTTGTTAGGATGTAAATATAATAAGATTCAATATAAATTTAAACTTATAAATATAACATACTCATCGTAGCAATAATTTAAAACTGCACAATGTAATATCTTCTACTAATTTTGTATGTTAGAATATTGTTATACATCAAGAGACTAGAGAGGACACAAAGATGTGTTCAGGCTAGTAGTAGTAAAAATATCTTTTTCATTTAGATTAATGTTGATTAATGGGTTAAGAATAATTGTGGTGAAAAAGAAAAAATTAAGACACGAGAGAATAAGTCAAACTCTCTTATTCAAAGTGAATAGTTGAATTTGTAATGTAGGAGTAGATCCATTGCAAAGATATATATTTTTCTGGGTTAAATGTAACAAATATTTAATTTTCCCCCTCTTATCTCAACAATTAATCCATTTAAAGACAAATTTAAGGAAGTCAAAGTAGGTTACCTTCTATTGGGTGTTTCTCTTATGAGAAAATAAATTTTGTAATGGACTTCATCAATTTGTTGTCCGTTCTTTCTAATTAAAAAAAAAAAAAAAAAAAAAAAGTGCACACATATGCATATCAACATAATATATGCCCAATACACACTAACAAAACTACACTACACAATCCCCAACTAATAAACAGTTTCTACATCAAAGCTTAATAATTAATTCTAATTTTTTTTATCACTTACCCCCTCAGTGATATTTTATCCCTTCAACATATTATTAGCAAATCCCAACAACCAATCAAATTCTCTTTTGTTTCTATAAAATGTAGACTAAAGGGGTAAGATTTTTTATTAATTAGAAAGTTTGATAATGTAATCATTAGAATATAAGAAAGAAGTGAGAAACACTAGCCCATGGGAGATAAAAAAATTAAAAACTAAAAACATAGTTTATAGGCTAACCTGTTTAGCCAGCAGTTCCAAGAAGGCGGAGTTGAGGTAGAAAAGTATTACCTCAGTTAAATTTGTGCCTAGCTAGTCCCACAATACGATGATTGGTCATGAATCTACCCAAATTGACAACTTTATATATAAAAAAGCTATTACAAATAATTTCATGCATTCTATTTTGTCAACTTACACTGACAAATTGATTATTTTTCTTTTAAAAAAAATGATCATCTTAGATAAAGCAAGTGAAATATCTTAAAGCCACTTTTAATGTAGCATATTCTAGTATGAAATGTACTTCATATAATGATTATAACAATAATCAAATAATCAATTATATCTATCTTAAAATCACTTTTAATGTAGCATATTCTGATATAAAATATACTTCATATAATTGGTTATAACAATATTCAAATAATCAATTATATCTATAATTTATTCTTGTCACAAACTACTAGTTGAATTTGTAATTATGTGTGTTTGCATTGGTGATGAGTTGAACTCACCATAATTTTTATAATAATTTCATCATAGTTTTGTATTTCTCATAATTTTTTTCCATCAAACAAAAACCAAAAAAATTAATAGTCCAGCATCTTTTAAAATATCTGAGGTTTAAGCTTTCAGAGAAAATACTTGCTGGTGAAATCACTTCAATATGATTTGTCTTACTCCCAAGGCTGAGGGGTTGGTTAAAGTGGTTAAAGGAAAAAATAAAAAAAGACACAAAATGCTACAAGAGGCATGTATTTATATCTTAAAAGGAATTTTTTTTGTTGTAACTTGGAGAAACATACTATGAAATAAAAATAAAAAATACAAGATTTAGTTTAATTACTGTTTTTTATAATAAAGGTCAGCACAAAATGATATTTCAATTCACAGTCTAGTTTAAATTGTAGCTATATTTTTTTTAAAAAAAAAAATTGTGTAAATATTTTAGCTAAATTTAAACAGTAGATTTGGATCTCAGGTTTATGAATCAAGTAGTACAAATGAAGAAAATGTTACTTCGGACCTCTTACATGGTCAGAAATGGATATGATTTACATGTACCTGTTAGTCTCCAGCTAAGTCAGTCACAGTCTCAGCACAGTGAACCTTGCAGAGTTCAGTCAGTCACAGTCTCAATACAGTGAACCTTTTGGAGTTCAAAAGGTAAAGATGTCTTCATTTCCTGTTCTATATTGTTGTTCTGGTGGCACTTGACTAGGCGAAATAAAAAATGTGATTAACATTAGCGGTGCAAATGTTTCAGCTTTAGTGTAGTTAATATTTTACAACAAATGTTTGAATGTGTGATTAATATTGCTAACCTAAAACATTATATTAGAATCTTAGTGTTGCTAGTAAATTGTTGACTTTGTTCTATTAGGAAAATTAGAATTAAGTCCTACCATCTTTTCAAAGTGTTACAGTTTGTATCTGAGTTTTCTGATTATGCTATTCCTTTAATTCTTGCAATCATACTGAATGTGCTGTCAGAAATACGACCATATTTTCTCTGCCAAATATAAATGAGATTTCTTGGATAAGTCAGAAATGGTTTACCATTGGCCAGAGTGTGTAATTGCTGGAATGGATATAATTATATTTTATTCATTAATTTGTATAAAATGAACTTCAACAGACAATATAAGTGTTGTAGTTCTGCAACAATTCCTTGTCTATTTGTTGAGTCAACTGCATTATGCATGTTTATAACTGAATAAACTGATTGTCAACTTGGTCAGAATAATCAGATGCTTTAACTATATATGTAATTTTAGGCATGCTTCTTAAGTTCAAATTTTTCTTATTATTTAGATTAATTTCTGTTTCTACTGCATGTGTACAAGTGTATATGTGTGGAGCAGGCCAATGGTGTCACTGTGTATATTAGTTTGTATGATATGGGATATTGTTTCCCTCCTTAATTTGTTAACAGTGCTGCTTCATAATTTACTGCAAAGTGTTGTAAGTCTTCTTTTTTATTCATTTACCCCTGAGAGTAAAAACAATAATTACCATAATTTCCAATATGTGCTGCGGATTTACTTGTTGAAGATAGAGGCACAGGTGGTTATGTTCTGAATTCAATATAATTACTCATAACATGTGTATTTAGAATTTATGTAGCAAAACACCAAGCTCAATTATTGATATTTTTATTGCATAAAATTTACAAAGGCAGTCACTATGTCTGATTCTTTACAGCAATTTAACTTCTTGATAGATAATCTCATATCATACATACATTGTACTGTTGAATGGAACTAATATGATTGATGAATTATAAGATCCAACTCATTGAAGCTTGATTATTCGTAGGGAGGAGTTGTTGGCAACTTGTCACAAAATGGTTACCCTCCCTGATTATTGAGAAGCTTTTGCTAATGAAGCTGCAATCTGGTAAAGAGATTAAGTGTTTAGTTTCTTATGAAATTGAATAGAATAATTATTGACTTGAGCTGTATGTTATATATTATCAGTTCGAGGGAATACCCCAGTTTCATTGCTTTTGCTGATGGTTCACTGTATTGAGACTGTGGCTGACTTAGCTGGAGACTGATAGGTGCATGTAAGTCATATCCATTTCTGACTATGTAAGAAGGATTGGATGCCACATTTTCTTCACTTGTACTCCTTGTTTCGTAAACCTGGGATCCAACTCTTCTTTTTTAGATTTAGCTAAAGGAAACTTAAAGCCTTTAGCTTCTAGATAAATAGAATTAAGCATAATAAATGAATGTAATCTGTTTGATACGACCCTATTCATGTGAAGTCCCTGTGCATGTGCTGAGTTGTTCATTGTGCACGCTTTCATTATGCATGCATATGTATTTTATGAAAAGGTGAATAAGGGATCCTTGAATTATAGAATGTTTTTTTTTGGACCATTTACCTTCTTCTGTAGCTCAGCATTTTCTTTTTGGATCAGCTCCATCTTTTGATACAGTTCAACATTTTCTTGATGAATGAGACTTCCCTACAATGGCATTAGTGAATTGGTCAGAATTTTGTGGGAGAACCTTAGTTTATCTCCATCAAGAACAAAACCAAACTCCTGAAACCTTTTGGCGTAAGTCTTTAATCTCATTAGTTAAAATTTGATCCTGCAGAGAAATAGATGACAATGTAAGTTATGAATGTGCCATCAAAAGGATGGAATCTTAAGGGAAGAAATTTAATTTGAATGCTGAGCCATCATACCTTTTTCATGCGAACACCCTTTAAACTCATCTCCAGTTGGTTTTCCAGATTTTGGAGTTCTTTAATACCCAAACCACTAAGTTCTTCACCCATTAACTGCCTGCTTTTACCAAAAGAAAAATATGTAATGCTTTCTCTATAATCAGTAGAACGAAATTGTATCATTTACCATAGAATTGTTCCCAGTAATGAGCTATGGAATCAACCCTTTGGGTCTTGTAATATCTTCTTCATCTCATACATCAGTGGGGTGCCAGTGTTTGACATTGACTTAATAATAAAAAACCAAATATATAAGCTACTCTTTGATGATTTCTTTTATTTAGTTCTATAGAAAAGCTTGGAGAGAAAAGGAAAAGAAGCAAAAATGGATATCATATTCCTTTTCTAGGATGCTGTAGAGGTTTGAAAAGTTGGATGAATTTGTCATTTCCTCTAACTATTTCATGCCCTCTTAATATTCTTTTTCATCCCAAAAGGTGAAGTAGGATTTGGCTATGTAAAGTGAGAATATGTATAAAATGAGAAATATGAATAAAGTGAGAAACTATGAACATCTTTACCCGTTGATTTGAATCAAAGCACCTCGGAAACTCGACCCACTATAAATCAATGGTTGATACAGTACATTTATGCAAGTAATGAGTGTTAATTTGTTTCGATTTACCTGTGACATTCTTGCAAGTATTGAAGCTGTTGCCTCAAGTTTGCTGCTTCTGTCTGCCAAAACTAGCAAGTAGAGTGAAGATATCAAATATATCTGAACAGTTATTATTTAAGAAAATTATTTTTAATGCAAGAGTTGTACGGTAGACAATTTGAAGATAAACATTACAGTTGAGAACCAATATTATGAGGATACTTTTAACACTAAAGTTATTGCTAATGTGGTCATTTGCATGATTATTTTGCCACATGGATTTTTGTGAGGTTGTGTTTGGTAAAGGGGAATGAAATAGAAAGAAAAGAAGAGAAGGAAAGGTAATAGAATAGAATAGAACAGAACGGGTAAGAAATATAGTAGAAATAAGGTAATTTGGTACGAGAGAAATAAGAGAGAAAAGAAGAAAAGTAGAAAAGTAGAGTAGAAATAATTGTTTGAATTGAAAGAAAAGAAATAAGATATCAAGGTAAATGAGTATTTTTTTTTAATTGTTTTATCCTCGAATAATTGATTATTACACATTTATAATCGATTATGCCACTTCCAGGGAGCATGCATTTATATTTGGAGGCATATAATCTATACATATTGCATAATCGATTATGAACTTTCTTCCAAGGAGCACATCGTTTTTTTCGAAGGCGTATGATCGATTGTGCATGTAGGATACTCGATTATATGCCATTTCCAGCGAGCATGTTTTCTTGAGTTTTAATCGATTATTTTAGAGTGAGACAGGTTCACTTCTCACATGCCTGTACTTAATGGAAATTACAAAGCCAAAAGTGTCTTGTTTTTTTGTTCACTTTCTACTGCATGCTGTCCAATGGAAATAACATTTTCCATCTTTTTCTTTTTCTGCCTATCTCCGTAGTAACAAAGCAAGCCTTAGTGTCCTAACCTTGTTTTTGGTCATCTTCCCAAGTATATTCTTTCGCTAATAATTGATCTCACTTAGGCAAATAAGTTATATTTTCGTGTTCAGGGAAGATAAGTTTTGTGCCCCTGTAAGTGGTTATTTGATGCCCAATGTTTCCCTTTCCTTTAATACGGCCTAAAGATAACAGAAAACAGGGTAAATACTAATAGATGCCTAAGGGGGAAGAGTTTGCTACTCATGGGGTTGGGGTTCATTGGTACACTTCATAACAGCATATGTGGTGGTTTTTATTGATGGTCATGCTTGGATATTGGAATCCTCGCACCCTGGGTATTTAGTATGTGTCAAATCTGACATCAAAATAATAATTTCAACAATATCCCATTATCCTAATTAGTTTATCTGGATTCTTAAACCTAACTTGTGAGTGTGACTACATTTCTGATGTAGTGACACGTTGAAGTGATGAACTTATTGGAATTGAAAGTGTGTAATTTTCTATGGTAATCTCATACGAACCTTAACTGGGTGGTTACGGTCGAGTTGGATGTCTAACAGGATAAGAGAATCTCAATAGTTGAGTTGGCACAATACTATAAATGAAAAAAAAAGAACTTAGGTAAAGTTTATTATGTACTGTTCATGTTATTCTTCAATCAAAACCAGAGTTTCACTTCCGGGACTTGTATGATCATTTAATGCAATTCTGATTATGTTGATTAATGATGTGAAATTCTAATTTTAACCCGAGAACAATATAAAAAGTATACTAAGTACTGTACCTAAGAGAACAATGCTAAAAGCACATGAACCTGTATGTGATAGTTAATGAGTGTATACAGTTTTCATGTAGTTTGCCATCTCTAACATTAACAGCTTGACTTTTGACTGCAGTGAATAAACTAAGGTTGTAGTTTAGGTATCTTCCTTTGAAACAAATTGAACATTTCTTTTTGTAGCAAACTACTGCAATTATGAATTTGTATTAACATAATGCCCAAAAGCTTAAAGTCAACAGGATGGAACAAACAGTTACCTTCTCTTCTGAAGCAGGATTCATGAGGGGATTAAGTTCCTCTTTCATCTTGTTGAAGCGCTCAATAACAGATTTCATGCTGTCACAATGTAGGAAGTCATTACAGGATCATGTTCACATTTTTTTATAAGTTGAAAATATATAAATTATTTGCGTTAAACAATTTATATTATGTGAAATTGAGTAACATAAACTTGGAAGCATATCCTAGATTGTTTATCACTCTAAACTCAAGTATCTTATTTAAGAGTTATGAAGAATAATAAATAGATTCTAACGGGAAATTCTCTTATTAGAGGTGATTCACACTTGTTTTTCTCTCTTTGACTATGATTGGGATGTGGTAACTGTTTACACCACTCTTACTTTTAGATGTAAAAGAAAAATAAATAGAGAAGTCTATGTATAGGAGACATTCATTTTATTTAGATGAGAAACACATATTTATAAAATTTATATGAAAATAGAATTGTTAAAATATAAAAATCACTAACAATCATTCCTAAAGAACAAGATTGAAAAACAAATTTTGTCCTATTAGTTGGTATATTTTTTTAAAAATAAAAATCTAATCTTTTGTAGTTTGTTAGCTCTTCCAACGGTTACATCATCAACACTCTTCCGTGACTTTGGAATTATAAACTCTAAGCTTTTCTCTCAAGTATTTAAATTTGGTTTTTAGAAGTATCTTGGTTAATATATCAGCGCTTTGGTTCTTTGTTTTACAATGTAATATCAGATTTATCATATTTATTCTTCA
The DNA here is from genome assembly GCA_026586105.1 of Hylodesmum podocarpum. Taxonomy (NCBI): domain Eukaryota; kingdom Viridiplantae; phylum Streptophyta; class Magnoliopsida; order Fabales; family Fabaceae; genus Hylodesmum; species Hylodesmum podocarpum. The sequence goes on along the minus strand of JALJEV010000424.1, from coordinate 1,676,293 downwards.
AGAATTGATTTTCCTTCTTGAGTTCCTTGATCGATTTTGTCATCTTTTCCATTTTTTGTTTGAATGTTTCAAATCTTTGACAATACCTCATGTGACTATTCCTGAACCAATTTTTTTATCATGTTGCTTAATTTTTAAATCAGCAAGTTGTTTTATCTTGTTTCTTAACATGTCATTCTCCTTTAGCCGAGAAAGACACCCATCCTTTCGCTTTTCAAGTTTATTATTGACATCTTCGATTGCATCTTGAAATTTAATTGACAAGTCCAACCTTAAATTTTGTTCTTCAATTGATACACGTTTGCATTCTTCCATCATTATTTTATTTTTGTGTTGTAACTCTCTACACAGTGACCCAAGCTTATCTCGGACAACAAAAGTTGCATCTCTTTCTGTCAACACCTGATACTTCAGTGTAAATTCTAAAAGCTCTTTCTCGATTAGATTTAAAGCATAGCTTTTAGCTCTCATTTTCACCTTGAATATGTCTTCGCCTTTTGCATCTTTGATTAAGCACCGATTGTCTTCAAATATGACTTTGAAGCAAATTTTGGTCAATATCAGGCATATATAAAATGTTAGAGATATGTTTCAGATCTGTCAAGCTTTCAATAGCAACAATCCATTTTCTTTTAGTCAAGATAAAATTACATTTCCAATTTTTTACTTTGGAAACAATGTTTGATCCAACTTTTAAAGAGTTTCTAATTGTTGGTCATATGGTTTGTACAATCACTCTATTGACCATGTATCATGTATCATTGGAACTGTGGCTTGTAGCAAAACATGTTGCAACAAAGAGTTGTTCATCTTCTTTCTCCACAGTCACCTTTGCCTCCACTAATTTGGACTTGCAGATTCGCTCTATATGTCGTATAACACCACATTTTTTGCACTTAACATATGGATGCTAAGGATGGTTTGTCTTTTTGCAATGAGGACAAGGGGGAAAAGTCTCACCTTGTTGCTTGTTGAAGCTTTTTGACTTTTTGTTCTTCCTAAAATTTTGTGCTTTCTTATAAAAAAATACCTTGTATAATCTCCTCCTGTCTCATCATTCTTCTCTACTCTTATGTCTATAAAGCATTATCAGTTCTTTCAAGGTGATGGTTGATAGGTCTTTTGATTCCTCCGACATGCATTTCGAATTCTCTACCCAAGTTGAGTACTTTCATGTCTTTGGTTCTTTCACAACTAGCATATTCTGATTTAAGGTAATCTTAAATCTCTTAGGTAGACTTAAATTCATAATTTTGTAAAGATAATTTTTGATATAGCGAAAAAAAGACAACTTTTGGCTTTGGCCTTTTTTGTCTTCCTTTCTTTGTGATACTTCATCTGAGCCACTGTTAGATTTGCAGGTAATTTAAGTATATCATAGTCTTCTTCTACTACTTCCTAGAGATCCAACACTTCAAAATGACTGATCATTCTTGTAGCCTATAACTTATACTCCTCACATTGGTGGTAGACATACCGTGTAATGTGTTTCCCCTCCATTAGTGTTTCTCTCAACTCATAGATCCCTCAAAGATATAGGAGCTTTAATGCCAATTTGTTGTTTTTAGAGTGCAAAAGAAAAATAAATGGAGAAGTCTAAGCAGAGAAAACACTCAATTTATTCTAATATTAAACACATATTTATAAAACCTATATAAAAATAAAATTGTTAAAATATAAAAATCACTATCAATCATTCTTAATAAATAGGATTGAAAAATATATTCATCCTATTAATCAGTATTTTTATTTTAAATAAAAATCTGATCTTTTACTGTTTATTAACTGTTTCAACAATCACATATAAAAAAAAAAAAAAAAAAAAACCTTTATTCAATGGTGAATGTAATTTCTTCTAATAGTGAATAAGTTTTCACTTGTCTACAATCCCAAGTAATCTCCAAATTTAATGATTAAAATTTTTTATCTAAGTCCATTGCAGACTTGCTTACAATTAATGTCTAAATCACGGATTTTGTAAGTTTTTGGTAGTGAGCTTAATAACAACGCCTACTTCTCTTTAGAGATTTTACCATCCACATTTAATAGTTGACATAGCTAGTCAAATGCATTAATGTGGTTATGAATATTTCTTCTTATATCCATTTCAAGTTTGTTTAACACTGTCTCTAAACAAAAAAGTCGGTGTAACTCAGCTAGTTGAACAAATGTTAGAGATCTCACAATATTATTAAGAACAATCCTCATTCTAGAAGTGAGTTTTATAAGGTTTTAATTCACATTTATAGTTCTAGAGTTCTGGTGAATTCCATTGTGTCACTAATACCATGCCAAGGAATACAATTGATTCAACTTCAAACTAGATGGGTTCTACATCTAACCCTAATTCACAAATTGTGACAATGGATTCTAGTGCATCAGATCATATGTGTTCGTCTTTAAGATGGTATAATCATTATAATAAAAAAATATGCACTGCTTATACAATCTTGTCTACCTAAGAAATATTGGTGTTACGTAGTACAAAGGCAGTTTTGATTATAAACTGAGCTCCATCAAGTGTGCTTGGTGACAAAATACCTAATGAAGTTCTTCAAAACAAGTTACTTGATCTACAAAAATTAAAGGTGTTTGGTTCTTTATGTTAGATATCTAATCATGTTCATGTGAAATCAAAATTTGATCACAGAGGCTAGATATGTGAACCCTCTTCATATGTTGAGATTAGTAAAAATCAGTGCTAGATAGATGCAATGAATGTTGAACTGTAAGCTTTAGAATCAAATAAGACTTGGCTTATTATTGATCTCCCACAAGGTCTCACTCCTGTAGGCAATTAATAAGTGGGTCTATCTGATCAAACGTAAATCGAATGGGACTATTGACCCTTTCAAGGCTCAGGTGATTGCCAAAGGTTACTACCAAACTAAAGGACATGATTATTTTGATACTTTCTCCCTGTAGCAAAGATTACCACTATCAGATTGGTCTTAGCTCTTGCTTCTGTCCATCGTTGGTATGTTCACCAATTAGATGTGAACAATGCCTTACTCTATGGTGATTTATAAGAGGATGCTTAAATGAACACATGTCACAAATGTCTTTCTTCTTCTAGACCCAATCAAAGGCAGTAAATTCACTTTCTGAATTCTCTAAAGACACTTTGAACAATGCTTTCGGTATCAAGGATCTTGGACTTTTGAAGTTCATTCTATGGTTAGAAGTTGCACATTCCTCCTAAGGTATTTCTCTTTATCAATAACAATACTACCTAGACTTGTTATCTGATTCTGGTCACCTTGATAGCAAACAAGTGTAGACCCCTTTAGAACAAGGTACCCATCTCTACCTAGATGATGCACCAACTTATCCAAATGCTTCCAGCTATTGTAGATTGATTTGCCGCTTGCTTTATTTTATCACTGCTCGTCTAGGTATCTGCTTTTCCACCTTGAAACTGAGTTAGTTCTTGCCTTCTCCAACTATAGGCAATCTCTCTCTCATCAGTTGGCACTCGAAGAAACAATCTATTGTTTCTCGTTCTTTATTTGAAGCTGAATACAAAGCTTTAGCTTTCGCATCCTCCAAACTACAATGGTTAAGTTTCCTTCTTGCTGATCTTCACATATAGAACCTGCCAACCCTGCAGTTCTATACTTCAATGGAAAGAGTGCTTTGCATATAGCAGCTAACCCTATTTTCCATGAAAAAACCAAACATTTAGACATTGCTTGTCATGTTGTTTGAGAAAGATACACCTCTAGTCTCATGAAGCTCCACCGTCTTACCTCTCGGGATCAAACAACTAAGTTATTCTCCAAAGTGCTTTCACCTAAACTCTTCACTGACTTCATCTCCAAGATGAGCATGATCAACATATTCCAACCCTCAGTTTTTGTAGGGAAGAGTAATCACACATGTCTACTAATAAATAAACTATAATTGATTAGATCCTTGTAATCAGTTAAACTAGTTACTTACTAGTTCATTTACCTTCTACTAGATGATTTATGTTTAAACTTTTGTTTTAGTAGATTTTTTGAGTAGACTCTTAAGTTTATTGATAAAGTCTATGAGTCAATAAATTAAAAATAAAATAAAAATAGACTAAACATGGGTTATTTTGGACTGTTTGCAACAAATTTATGGTTTAAAATATCTCAATTTTTTATATTATTTCTACATTGAAGAATGTTTACATTTAACAATATCAAGTCTTCGTTATCTAACAATATTAAATCCTTGTAGGTTATTGTCTAGAAATGATAAATTACTACATTTAATTATTTAAGCGCGGTCAATTTTATGATTTATATTTACTTTATCATATTATTCAAATATTAATATAAATATGTTATTATTATTTTTCAATACGAATTAAACTCAACTACTTCATTGTTCACTAAAATTCATATTTCCTTTGGAGAATTTGTTCTCTATTATTATTAGGTTCATTTTGTTCATCTCATTCCATTCCCTTTTATGTTATATTAAAGATCTCATGTCATTTGATTATATAATATTTCAGTATACATGGGGTAACAGTCAACTTGCATACTAATTCTATAAGATTGAATTAAAACTTACGAATCTAAACAAAATAAGAAAAATCTATTAATATCTTTTCACTTTTCCCTTTTTCACATTTGCTTTAAATTCTGTTCAGTATTATCCCCCATTTCCCTTGACACGGAGTTCTCTTAAATGTAAATGGTGCCCTTCTTTTACTTGGACAATCAAAAAAAAAATTTCTAATGTTGGTGGTCATTATACACATATCCATGTCGTTGAACCTTCAATTATTATTACTTAAGATTAAAGTGTTCAATTGAAAGAATTTTTGGGATGGAAGAATAGATTTGAATTTATGACGTATGCCTAAATACATATTTCAATTTGTGAAACGATCACTGTATAAAACTATATTAGAAGGAATATTGAAAATGATTTTAGTTTTAGTAACTGTATAGATGAAACCACAATCCTCAGTTCAAATAATAATTATTAAAGTGATTTAGCTGTCATTTTTTTTATTAATCATGTTTTTTCATTAAAGTGCAACCTATCTAGTTTATATTAAGTTCATGTTAACAGTAAGACTTTTTTATAAAATAATTAAATAAGGTCTTAGTATTTACAAATGCTTATTTGATTAAAATACCATATATTTAGGTTATCAAAATAAAGGCTTTTAGGCTTGCCTGACTAGCCTAATATTTTTATTATTATATTATGTTATAATATATTAAAACTATATATTTATTTTCATTTTTAATATTTTTTAAAATGATGAATTTATGTTATCTTTAAAGACCTTATTGCACTTTTGAATAAGTTATTTTTGATGGTCAGACAATTTAGTTTATCTAGTTTCATCTTTTCTCATGCTTTGTGTAACAGTGATATTTATTTTTCATAAATCATTTATAGTTTATTTTACATATAGTTTTATTCATTGACCAATTAGCTATTAGCTCATGTAAAGAAAGGAGTTAGATTTACATACAGTTTTAATTAGAAGTAAGATTATTTTAAGGATAAATTAGACTTTCAAATTTGTTAGGTTAAAGCCTGAAAATTAAGCCTATGATTAATGCATGACGTACAAGTTGGGCTTAGGCCTTAAAATTTTCAAACAAACTAGTCTATTTAAGCAAAATTTTCTTTGCCCTAACCTATTTCTACCCTAGTGGGTTCTGCTGCTAAATGATAGCTACCTCGTAGAAATCGGTATCAATATTTATAGGTTCACTTAACCCTCACACTAATAACCAATTAGAGTCAGTTACGTTTTTATATTATAAAAATGTAACAAAATCTATTCTAATGTTCTCTTTTGTTCCCAAAAACTATTAATGTACGCTTTATTTCTTAAGTACAAAATGAAACGAAATATAAGACAAATATAATAGGAAAGAAAGAAAGTATAAATGTGATGAAATCGTCCGCATTAATCACCACTTACTTTAGTATACCTGAAACCATAACCTTATAGAGTTGAAGGAAAAAAGAGATAAGAAATAAAGGTTAAATATATTTTTGTTCTTTACGAAATTTAAAAATTTTTGTGTTTACTCTCGTCTTTAAGACATTGATTTTCATATTTCTTTTATAAAATTGTCACAAAATTTACTCAAATAGAATTTTTTTACATCAATTTTATTAATGATTGATATAGAAATCTAATTTAATAACTAATGGAAAAAGTCATTTTTAACCTATATAAAAGTCATTTGTTTTAGAGTTTGTGACCCTGGTAAATTTTGACATTTTTTTTTTATAAGAAATGACCAAAAGTTTTAAGTTTTAGAATGAGAAATTAAACATGAATTTTTGAAAATTTATAAGAACTAAAAATGATAAATAATGTGACAAAAATATAAATCAGAGAGATAAAAAAAAAAGTGTAAGTGAGGTGAAACCTTCCACATTTATGCTAAGACTTTATCTAATGAAAAAAAAAATTGGAAAAATGTAATATTTTTCCTATAGCCTTTTAGACCAAGACAACAAAACCTATTTCAACGCTGTCTTTTTCCTCAAAAAATACCAATGCACACTCTAAAGGAGATGTATGTGTAGAAGAAAAACAGATATAAGAAAATAAATAAATAAATAAAGAAAAGAAAATTGGCTACGGTAGGTTATATATGAGAAGAAATTAATCATTGAGACCTCAAGTTATATTAACCTAGCTAGCTTAACTGACAAAGTTAAACCAGGTTAGGTTGGGGTTTAACCTCTTCTCTTATTCTTCTCCAACCTTCTTTCCAAAAAGGGACAATATATAGGACCTTCAAGACTTCAAGCACTGTCTTCTTCAACTAACAAAGTCTAACATTGGTGAATAGCCAAGTTCCTTAAGTATATTAATCAAAATTTGATTCTTCAACCGTGCATATGAAAAACTACTAGCTACCCCTTAGGAGAGACAAACCTTATTTTGGTAATCTCTATATTTCACAAGGAATCAATCTCTGGCTATTGGTTGAGAACTATTTTTGTGCACACCAAAAAAGCATTGTCGTCGTGCAAATCTAGCCCAAGTCATTTTCATTTTAGTATTCCTATTTCCTTATAATGAAGCACTAAGATTGAGCATTTAAGGTTTGCCATTGAAGGGGAATCCTCCACTACAAAATGTGGTCTTCTTTGACGTGGTGGTCAAGCAGCTCCAATTGTCTAACGAGAAACCCCATTTGGATCAAAATATGCAACATTGTTTCACCGATAGGGCTAGCATGGTTGTTAATATCAACTAGTTCAACTAGTTGAAAAAACTAGACTTTCAACACTTCTTAATTACCACAATTCTATAATGCATCTGTAGTTTTCAACACTTCTTAATTACTACAATTCTATTAGACCAATCCGTCTAATCCATTCACGTTAGTGGGTTGAGGAAAGGTTAGCACGTTTTTAACCGATTACCAAATCGAACCGAATTTTGTTGGCTCATTTTCTGTTCATCCGGTGACATTTTTTGGATCTCTACCTCCATGAGTTTCATTCAAGTGTTCATGTCTAGATATACAAGTACAATTTTTTCAATACAAAGTATAAAGATGTTAGGTAATTAATATGTAAGCTCATCGTAAGTTCTTAAGTGGTTTCATCATTAGAGTAAAATGTTATTAAAATTCTTAATTAAATTTGACGTGGGATAATAAGAACTACCAAAAGTAAGTTTAAGAACCAGAGAGATGGATGCATCATTGTGAATGCTTATTTAAAATGTAAAAATATATATTATACATAATATGATTTATATTTGATTAATAATATAAAAATATACATATAAATATATACTAATAATGTATAAAAACTAAACTTTATATATACATTAAAAAGAAAAATATTTAGTAGACAAGTGTGATACGCAGAAAACCAGACAACCAGTTATAACCAGACAACCAGTTATAAGATGTGAAGATAGAAAATTACGTATAAGTATAAAGTGTGAAGAGAAAGAAATACGCAAATATTATGTGAGTGAGTTAGTTGCGTATCGCAATTGTTAGTGTAATAAAGTTGTTAAAAAAAACTTCAAAGTATTGTATAATGGCTGTGATGGCTTATCAAAATGAAAAAAAATGCTGGTGGTGATGTAGTGCAACATAGGATAAATCACATTGGAGGGATAATAACATATATTTTTTTTAAAAAAAAAGAGAGATAAAACATGAACACCTGGCCCAATGATTTAAACCACTTCATCACAAGAGGTCTTTCTCGTATTATAATTGAATGCTATAAATTTTTTATATTCTGTTAAATCTAGTGTTTCCTCCCTCCTGTTTTTGTGTCTTTACTTTGTAGGGAAACAATCATCATGCATGCGAGAATTGTAATATATAATGCAGCTCACTAATCCAGAAGACCACTTCTTTGAGTAATTTATCTTAAAAGTAATTTTACAAGAACATGGTATTGATTTAATTCATAATAATACCACTTCGAAAATATCAAAGCCAAAGTTATATATATGCATTACCGTATCCATGCTCAAGCATGTAAATTATAGATTCCCAAGTACTATACCTCAACTCAATGCCTTAATCTATAGTATTATTTGTCTTATACGAGGCTTTACCAGTTTAAAATACTGAGTAATAGTCTTTTAGGAATTCTAATTGTACTGTGTTGTACCATGGAGGAGGAAGAATTTTTTAGACGCTATATATATTCTGCTATGAGTTTCTAGTTTTCTTTGCTTAAGAAACACTAAAGTGCAGATCAGAATACACAGTCACGAAGATTCACACCGTACCATGCAAATTACGCGCATGCAAATTTTTTATTTCATCAACCTAAGCAAGATCGAATGAGGGATAAAGGCATAACTGGGGAAAGCATAAAAGAAATTAGAGTGACTGCTATAACTATATTTCTAATTGCAAGTGGAGATATATAAAATGTTCCGTGCAGCACAACATGACACCAACCACAAAGTTTATTAGCGCAATTAATCAACGTGTACCTAAGTATCTATTTTATTATTTTATTCACTTTAAATTAAGAAGAGATTTCACATTAGGAAAGAAAGAAAAGTAAAAATGACACAAAAACATTGCACCCAAAATTTTAGATTTCCATCATCTAAACCAAAAGGGATAAGAAAAAAATTCAAAAATTAACTAATTACCTTGAGCTTGCAAAATCGTAAAGCTTTCCAGTGCTGGAGAACACCATCAATCCAACTTCAGCATCACAAAGAATTGATAATTCTTTAGCTTTTTTCAGCAATCCATTTCTTCTCTTTGAGAAAGTCACTTGCCTGCTAGTGGAGTTATCGATCCTTCGAATCGCAATCTTGCCTCTTCCCATCTTTGGTCAAAATATATATATATATTAGGGCTCCTTCTCAAATACCACCTTTGACCTGTTAGATCAATGAACAAACCCCTCTTAGATCGTGAAGAACTAGACCTTTTGAGCAATAATAGCATTAATTTTTTTTTAAAAAGAAGAAATTTGTTCTAAAAAGTAAACGAAGAAAAAATAAAATTTTGAAAAATAAATCCTACAATAAATAGGGAAAAGTCAAAGAAGTAACTTACTTGAAAATTATGGGAGTGACTTGTAAGGAGAAAGATAAGAAGCAGGGAAAGGACGAGGTTTCCGTAGATGAATGTTCCTAGGAGGGTTATGTGATGCAATATTATGCTTTATATGGAAAGCCAGAGTGGTTTTATTTGGACAAAGGTCACAACCACTGTCCCTCTGTGGTTTTTCTCCTAAAAGCGGTTTTGGTTTTAAGATCACATTAGTGGTTTTTCATGGGGCACGCGATGGAGTTACAAAACAAATCGTACTCGCCCTTTGCGTTAGGTGTGTGCACTGTGAAAGAATCAAATTGGATTGCAAGGGGCACGTGTCAGATGGAGAGAGCGAGTGGTGGACGCGTGAAAAGCGTGAGCGTGGTGAGTGTGAATCCTAGGAGTGGTATTGAGTCCAGGAATCGTGGGGACCTATAAGTGTGCTTAAGTGTGACGTATGAGAAATCGACACGTGTACTTACAAAACCGAGGGCGCGAATACTTTTCCTGCTTTTAGGTTTGGCGAAAAGCTTCAAAATGGCTTTTCACTCTGTTTTCTTTCAATTATTGACAATTATATCCGTTGCGAGTAATAGCCAGGTTAAATGGTTTGGGGAAATTAATAAATATTCACTTATTTTTTTAAAGGCAATCAATATATATACATAAAATAAATTTAATTCAGTTGATTAAAGAAACATGTAAATTGTTGTAAAATTTCTGAAATTTGTATTCGATATGAATAAAATAATATTGTTTGTATACCGTGTCGTTTAATATTTGAAGAGTTTTATAATTTACTGTAATTTTGTTATATGATATAATATATGTGAGGGTCAAAATATAATTTCGATGGAGTTAAATTTGTATAAATTTTTTTTTATAAAATTCGAATCAAATCAACTCAAACAATAATATATTAGTTTGGTTGGATGCTATATACTAAAAATTATTTTAATTTTTTTTAAAAAATATTATGTTCTTATTATTTAAAAATAATATAATATTTAGATATATGACTCTCAAATAATTGTATTGTATATATTACATATGTTATCATTTACTTTTTCATAATATTTATTAGTGTTTTAAGGCATTAATTAACAAACAAACACTAAAAATATATAATAGCATATAAAATATATGTTACGTTTAATAAATCATTTATTTTATTCATAATTAAAATAGCTAGGGTAAAAACTGAAATTAAATCATTGAAATGGAAGAGCATTTTTACTAAATGGTAAAATAAAAGTAAAAGAAATTTATAATAACTTATAAATTCAGAGATTACTTAAAGTAGTATTTAGAACATATTACAAATTGATAAGATAAAATTATTTATTAAATATTTTTTAATTAAATAAATGCATTGATGAGTTAAAATATTTTATTAAAAAGTGAAGAAGATTTAACTCAGGAAACGATGCATATTTTTTTAAAAAAAAAAGATTATTTCTAAAAGCATTCTATAGAACTCATTACATTTTTATTTTATTTTTGAATATTTTCATATTTTACTGAATGTGGCAGAAATTTAAGGCATGTTTAGGTGAAAGAAAGATTTTTAAGAGAATAAATATATATAAAAAAATTAAATATGTTTATTCAAAAATTAAGAAATTTTATTTTTTAATTTTTCTTAGAAGATGTGGGATGTTTTACAAATTAATTAATAAAAATAATTTTATTCTTAAATAATTAAATTTTAATTTTTTCTTATTAATTTAAAGTCTTTGTTGAAGAAAAATATATAAATGCATCACTATTACAATCTCTTGGTATTTGCAAGTGCATGTGCACAACACGTGATCATGTAATTGCATTGCATGAATTCCAAGCACTTAAGAAAGAATCAAACAAACATCGTACATGTGATTCACTCCAACTTGTGGAAACAACTCAGGTAGGTAAAGACAGACTAACCACTAGTTGTATACTAAAGTATCATTATTCAATTCTTTTGTATTCATTAAGGTTTCTAAAATTAGAAATTCATTATTCCCCAATACATGATATTCCTGTATACAAACTCCAAAACCATTTTCGTTCTTACTTTCTAATTAATTAATTAATTATTTCGGAAGTTAGAAGTATCAAATATCAGATACAGCGTAAAAGTGACAACCTATTTTATCAACGTCTTAGAGAAAGTTAAAGTTACCTTTCATCAACGTTTTCTGTTTCCTAATGATGAGAGAAAATTTCTGACACACATATTACGAGACTCTCAGGCATTGTAAAGGGTGAATGTAGATTGCATTACAGGTACTGTAAAAATAATTAATAAATTCAATAATTTTATTTCTATAACTTTATTTATTATATAAATTAATTAAAATTCATTTATTTATTAATAAATAAATTCAATAGTGTTTTAGTTCAACTAATGGGATCAACCCGAACTCATTCAATAATAAGTAGGGTTTGAATTTAAAAACTGAGTATCAGTTAAGTAAAAAAAAATTCTATTAATTCTAATTCAATTATGGTTCAATTTAGCTTATTTCACAGGACTTGGTAAAAGCTTTTTCTTTTCTCAAAATAGAAAAAATTTAATTTTCACTAAACTTTAATTTTTCGAGGCTATAATTAAAAAATTGTTTTTCAAATTCTCTTGACCGAATACACTACTTTTTCTTTTATAAAATATTCTTTTGTTCTTCATATTTTTCCTTTCTTTCAAAATCACATTTTTTTTCCCTTTCCCACTACTTTATTCTATAGTCTTTGGCACTAATCTTCTTTTTCCATAAGTGGTGTCAATCTCTTTAATTGACCGTGGTACTAATCTTCTTTACATAAAGCTAACTCTTATTAAATTTGGCAGCCCATCTTGTTTTATTTTTTTAATTAAATGAGTTCATTGAACGCATTTTGATAATATAAGAGAAATTAAACGTATTGGGTAAATGTTAAAGATTCAGAAATTTAAATAGATGAAATATTTTACTTTTGAAAATTATTTATGAAATTATATTAATATATAGAAGTGACACTCTTGATATACACAAGTAAAAATAGTATTTCTTTTCTTTTTTCCCCTCATGCACCGCGTACTGTGGCTGATAAGTTAATACGAGGAAATGATCATTTTTTGTCTATGAAATTATAAAAGAGGGTTGATGCAATAATTTAGTTAATATAAGATGGGAAATAATAAAATAATAGTAAAAGTATAATATATTTATTATTTTAATTTATTAAAAATATTTATTATTATTTTAGTCTTTAAATTATATTATTTATTATTATTTATAATCCTTAATTTATGAGACAAAAGTTAGTAAAATTAAAGAATTAAAATATAATAAATGATATAATTTAATGATCAAAATAATAATAAAATAAATAATTAAATTAGAAAATTAAAATATAATAACTTATATAATTTAAAATTAAAATTATAATGAATAAAATTATACATATTTTTTTTACTTGAGAATTTTTTTAGAGAATAAAATATAATTAAAAAATATGATTATACGGAGAATATCAGAGACATATGGCTTTCGGTTAGAGGTAAGAATATGTTAGATCAGACATATTTTCTATTTTGTAGGTCTAGATTTAATCTGTAGTCTATAATAAACTACTTTTTTTTTCGCACTAACTTAACCTATTTAAAAAGCTTGATTTAACTTGTAATCTATTAGGTTGGATAATTTCTATAAGCTTATTTTATAAAAAGTCTATTTATAAAATATGTTAATTAGATTTATTTTTAAGATGTGTTTATTTTAAATATAAATATAATGTTTATAATATTTATAACAAAAATAGGTGATCAATGATTTTTAATTTAGATTTTATATAAAAAAATAAAAGAAAAGATTAAAAAACAAATAAAGAAGTTGGCAATTTGGTAATCCAGCAAAGAGGGAGGGTTGGACTGGAAGGGTTGGAAAATCCAAAAGGGAGAGTGGGACTAGTAGTATCTGAGTTTGCATAGAAAAAAAAATTCAGCTCACATTTTGATATGGCTTATAACAAACATGAAGCTTTGGACATTTGGTGTCACATCAGAATATATACCTAACAAACTAATTAATGCAATTAAAAACCTGACCTGATCACAACATATTCAATATGGAAGGTAACAACAAACAAAGCATCAATCCTTGCTTTATTGTCAATTTTCCATGACCTCTAATAAGGTTTTTTTAATTTTTTATTTTTATAAAAATAAATTCTATTTATTTTTTTCTTTCTTTTACCATATTTATCTTTCTTGAAATTTTCTTCTATCATTTTTCTCTTTTATCTTTTATGAACTCTTCTTTCTCTGTATTTTAATTTTCATAAAATCTTTTTCTTTTCTTTTCTATTTTCTATCTATTATATTTTTCTTTAATTTTCTATAAAACTTATGTGTATAATATAACATTGTTTATTTTACATCTTTTCTTGTCGCAAGTTGGTTCTCTGATTAGTTGAAAATACGTGTATTTCTTTCTTACTTATTTTCTTTTTTATGTTTTTTCTTCCTGTTTGGTGGGTAATTAAAAAAATTAATTTTTGTAGATTATATTTTTTTATGTTAAATATCATTAAGTTAAATATTTTTTTGCTATACTTGGGTTTTCTTATGTCTGTCTTTATTTAAATTGGGTAGTTATTAGTTTTGGTATTTTTTATCAATAAATTTTATTTTGGTTTTCTATTGAGGGTAAACATGGTAGAAAATACAATAAATGGGACGAAACTAAACAAAATAATAAGAGTAATATAAGAAATACAAATTTATAATTTATTTTTATTCCATCCTTTTTGTAAACAATGACATGAAATATCTATTCCATTTTATATTATAAATTATTCAAATAATAAAAGAACATTTTTTATCTATTTCATTCAATTATTTCCCATTTCATTTTGTTCCATTCTAATCCATTTCATTTCCTACCATGAATAATATGTCTAATTAACGAGAAAATATAACCCTAGTGCTTCAACATTGATACATAAATTATTATAAACTTTACGTCACACCTACATGCGAGAACATACTATACTCTCTTGCTGCCTTCCTTCTTCTTATTTTCTCATTTGTAATAATTATATATTCAGCTATCATCAAAAAAGTGTAATTCACTTGATATTTAATATAAATTACTACGCATATTCAATTTACACGAATAAGAAAAAATCTACAGGGAGAGTATATATGTATAAAACGTAAGTATAAATTGATTTATTATAATTATGTAACTTGGGCTATCCTTGTATATTATTAATAATTAAATAACAGATTATTATTGTTTGCCGATTAAAAGACGAGTAAAGAAAAAAAAAGTAATTATTTATATATATAAAAAATTTCTTTTCAATTTTTAAGAAATGTTTCATACAAATCATTGACATAAAAATATGTACTATAATATTTTGCTATGTATATTATTTAATGAATCTCGTAACGATAGAAAGACATTAACGTAAAAAATATTATTACATAAATCGTAGTATGAATTATTGTATGTGAAACACATTTTTTTCTTGCAACATTTCTATACTCATCACATTTTTTTACTTTTTTTTCCTTCTTGTTTATTCTTTTTTAACTTACAGCTAGTGTTTTCTTGGTTCTGAACTCAACATCGATGGTAATTGTTTTTTCCCCAATATACCCTCTCCAAAATATATATTCCACTAACTGACAAAGAAAGTGCTATGAGTCTATGGACTATGGCTGTAATAACCCAAAGCATCAAACAGCTCATGATCTTCATCGAGCTCATTAATGAGAAGCAATTCGTATGATTTTGAATAATAATTTAATATACTATGTTTTGCGCCAAGTCCAAAATGGAAGGTTGCAATTTAGAGAATAGGTTTCACTTTTATGACACCATACATCTTGAAACGGGAAGAATGAATAAACCATTTGTAGTAATTAAATAAACTTACCCATAATAGTGCTTACCACTAAAGGGGATTAAACCCAAACATTAATCCCTTTTTTATATTTGGATTGAGTAAGACACTTTTGGAACTTATGCTAGTGATTGGCCATAGCCCACGTGATAGAGATTTTGTGTCCAATGAAGATATCTTGTTTCCTTAAACAATCAATGAACTGGTTAATTGTTATATTCACACCGTACCTAAATCACTTTATTTTAGGAATGAGAATAAATAAAACCATGTGCTTAACCTATCCAACTAAGGGGCATAGCCAGGTGTCAATCATCGACAAATAATGGGTATAATTGGTCAAATGACTCATGAACATGTACAAATTAATTAACATATCATCTCATAATTCGACCAATGAAAAATTTTGCCATTTAAATATTGCCCCGCACTCTATGTTGGGCAGATTTTGATTAACTAATTGACTTAGACAGACTTGATCCAGGTTTCTAAATTAATAAGCATTCCCACTTAGAGTAATGCACATTGTGATCAGTCCCCATCAAAGACTTGAGACAATTCATTTCTTATGAATGAGATCACCATTTCATTCCTGTACAAAACTAATTCATTTCTTTCTCTTTATATTAATTATAATAAAACTTTCATTTTAAGTGAGAAGTTATTGAGCCTTCTTAAATCTTTTATTTATAATTTTTATATAACATGTACTATATATTATTAATATTTTTTTAAAATTAAAATTTTTAATACAAGTAATACAAATATGAACAACGAGTAGTAAATATGTTTCATTTTTTAAGCAAAATTTTATGGTTGGTCCGCGGTCCCGGATTATCGAAGGCATCTTTAGGATGATTTCGTAATTTCTACGAGATAAAGATAATGGGGTGATTAATAAATTCTTTTTCCTTTTGTTGCATTTCATTCGAAGGAGAACAATATATTAAATTATTTATAAGGATAAGTTTAAACTTTTTCTCTAGAATCTTAAATGGAAAAACCCTAAAAGAATCACCAACTCTAACTATTGTCATATATGATACATAGTAGATCTAACCAATTATTTACCCTTCCTCTCTATGTTTATATGATACATAGTAGATCTAACCAATTATTTACCCTTCCTCTCTACATTTCTAATAACTAATCTTTATCTAAAGAAAGTATTTCAATGATATGTTCTTATCCTCCTTTCCATTATTTAAAATTAAATAATGTCTTTAGTTAATAAATAAAAAAATAAAGATATTTATTAAGATACATAAAATTATATTATTTTAACATTTTGTTCGGTTATCACTTTATGAACTTTATTTTAGAATTTTAAAAGATTCCTAAAAATTATATCGATTTATGAGCTTTATTTAAGGGAAAAGGGTAAAAGTGTGGGTCCTTATTTGAGCAGTAAAACTAAAAGTCTAAACCCGTGCTTACTCAAACCCAATTCCCTTTTGCTCTTCTTTTCAGCAATAGCGACAAGAATTGAATCTATCTTAGTCATGGAAAAATGAACTTAATTTTGTTTCTTGTATAGGAAAGAAAGAATCGCACGGTCGAGTATGGCACCGATTAATTAATTACAAATTAAAAATTAATCAACATTTGATTTTTTTTATCAAGAGGTTGTTGAAGAAAAAAAATATTTTTCACACAAAAAAATGTTTTCATTGATTTGCTTTACAAAATTAGCCCGATATTCGTTCATTTTCACCACAAGCATATTATAATCAAAATTTACGGACTAAATGCATCAGGATAAGAGTGGATGAGCTAACATCAAACCTAATCACTTCCCTACTCAATAAAATTTGCATATCACTGTAGTTGACAAAATTAGCTATGAAGTTATTCAGAACTTGTAAAGGGGAATAAATTATTTATTTATTTTTTAAAATTTGATCATTTTAAATTTAAATTAAAACTACTGTAAGAAGGAAACTGTACTTAATTGTTTTTATAGAAAAAAAATTTGGAATTAGTTGAGCAAAGTGCTTGATGGACAAAACTATCAAGAATTTAGAATCTAATATAAACATAAAATAATTAATGTATGTGTAAATTGTATGGATATACACTTACAATAAGCATAAGAAAGTAGAGTCATCAGATTTCACATTTTCAGATGCAATGTGATAATGCTAAAATAATAGTGGAAGGATAGCTGTTAATTAGTGCCTTTATGGTTACATAGTCAATTACTTGAGTTTTATGTCTTATTGATATAGTAAGAGGATTCCTGCAGAATAAGATTTATTAATTAGAGTACATATGCTGAACAAGCTGTAAAGGTCTTTGGATTTGCTTCTCCCTTTCATTCATATCCTAATGAGGATTTCATTTATTTGATTGTGTCGGCCTAAGCTTTTCTTTCTCCTGTAAGGAACAAAGAAAGCATTAAAATAACAACTTTAATCGATAAATTACAATAAACATTTCAACTCATTCATAAAATATATATATATATATATATATATTTCTTTTATTAATTATCTTTCTTTCTTTATATTTTATAACTAGTTTTTTAAATAACTGTGAAAAATAATTTTTTTATTATATTTATTATTTTTTCAACTTAATATAATAACTCATTTGAAATTTAATTTTAAAATAATAAATATGTAAAAGAATAAAATATATTATCTTAATAATTTTTTTAATCAGAACAATATTTTATCCCACAAAAATACAAATAATATACAAAAACCAACCTTGTACAATAATGGGCTTTTATTGTACCAACAAACAAGAGTGGATCTCCCCTTTCAACTCGCCCATTTAAAACACCCTGTTTGGAAAGAAAGAAGCACTTAACAACCAAAGGTCCAAAATGTAAAGAGGTCACGAATAATAACTTATTTGAAAACTCGTTTAAAAAAAAATAGGTCACATTTTTATTAATTTTAAAAATCACAATTTTTTGTTAGTTTAACGTATTCCTTTCACAAAAATAATCTTTCTTGTCTTTTCTTACGTTGGAAAAGAACTTTTTGTCCCTCAAATTTGTTCTTTTCGAGCTGAGTATTGACTGATTCAATTCAACTTTGAAGATTTCACAAACCACAACGTTGCCGAATGCGGACATTGGTTTAGATTCTTTAGAAGAATGTTTTTTTTCTTCTTATTTTGTTAAGAACAATGTGATGTGTTTCGTAGGGACTTCTAACACAGGCCAAATTCATAGCTGTGGTGACAGAATTACAACTTTGATATTATCACACCATGCAATAGCATTCCCTCATCGAGTGAGAGAGAGTAGAAGAAAATTACAAAATTTATTTTACATAGATACAAATATGAACTATACATAAATATGTAATACATGACAGGGTTGATAGATAGCAATACCAAATATGACTAACAGGAATATTGGTTATGGTATTAGCACACCAATTCTTACGTTGTGCTATGCAATGGTAACCATTTTATTCCTCCCTTCTACAAATCCACTATCCTTTAACTACTCTAACTTTACAAAAGGTGATATAGGGTTGAAACTAGAAGGAGATGCAGAAGTGTCACGTTCAGAAATCCAAGTCACATTGAGCAGAATAGGCCAAAGTAACTCATACAGTGTTGGACGTGTCACATCTCTTCAAATGTTGCACCTTTGGGATATGAGCTCTGGAAAACTCACAGACTTCACTACCAAATTTTCATTTACTGTTTTTACCAATACCTTTCCCTTTGGTGATGGATTGGCATTCTTCTTGGCAGATCCAGAGCTTCCCCTTTTGAATAACATCAAAGAAGGAGGTGGTCTTGGCCTTGTGGATGGTGACCAAGTTTTGAACTCAACTGATTACTCATTTATGGCAATTGAGTTTGACACTTTCAAAAATCCATGGGACCCCTCAAATGGGTCTCATGTAGGTATGAATTTCAACTCTATGAAGTCTAACATAACTGCAAAATGGTTGACTGATGATATATTAGATAGTAAAGTTTATAATTGTAGCATTGAGTACAATTCCACCACTCTTCATTTAACAGTTTCTTTCCCTGGCTTCACTGATGATAGTGATACTCCAATAGAAAATAACATTTCATGCAAAGTTGATTTGAGATATCACTTACCTGAGTGGGTTATGGTTGGGTTCTCAGCAGCCACAGGCAGTGTGTTTGAGGTGCATATTCTTAAGTCATGGTCATTTAATTCAACCTTACATGATACTGTTGGTGATAGAGGTCATAAACTAGCTATGGGGCTAGGAATTGGGATTGGTTTGGCTTTGGTTTTGTTAGGATTGGCTTGTTTTGTGTTGTGGAAAATAAATAAAGGAAAGAAAGAAGTCTTAGAATTTGATGTAATTAAAATGGATGATGAATTCCAAAAGGGCATTGGACCCAAGAGGTTTGGGTACAGTGAATTAGAAATTGCAACAAGTAAATTTGCACAGTCAGAGAAACTTGGACAAGGTGGTTTTGGTAGTGTCTATAGAGGTTTGCTTAAAGATTTAAACTCCTATGTTGCTATCAAGAGGATATCAAGTGGGTCTCAGCAAGGGGTAAAGGAATATGCAAATGAAGTTAAGATCATTAGCCAATTGAGGCACAAGAATTTGGTGCAACTCCTTGGTTGGTGTCATAGAAAAAATGATCTCCTTCTTGTGTATGAATTCATGCCAAATGGAAGCTTAGATTACCATTTATATGGTGGGAAAAGCTTCTTGACATGGCCAGTAAGGTATAACATAGCTCTAGGCTTGGCTTCAGCATTGTTGTACCTACAAGAAGAGTGGGAACAATGTGTTATTCATAGGGACATAAAATCAAGCAACATAATGTTGGATTCAAGTTTCAATGCTAAGCTTGGTGATTTCGGTTTAGCAAGGTTGGTTGATCATGAGAAAGGGTCACAAACCACAGTTATAGCAGGGACCAGGGGCTACCTTGCACCAGAATATGTCACCACAGGAAAAGCTTATAAGGAATCTGACATATACAGCTTTGGGGTTGTTTTATTGGAGATAGCTAGTGGAAGAAAACCCATTAACCTCAAAGCTGAGGAGGGTCAAGTAACACTAGTTGAGTGGGTTTGGGACCTCTATGAATTGGGAGAGATATATGAAGTAGCAGATCCAAAGCTATGTGGAGCATTTGATGAGGAACAATTGAAAAGGTTAGTGGCTATTGGTATTTGGTGTGCTCATCCAAATTACAGATTCAGACCCTCTACAATGCATGTAATCCAAATGCTTAAATTTGAAGCTGAATTGCCAATTCTGCAGAAGTGGATGCCTGTGACAAACTACTGTCCTTTAGCAATGAAATCAATTTTTAAATCAGTTTAAATTTCAAACAATGTATTATAAGTAGGAAGTTCTTTTGGGTAGAAAATTATTGAATTTGAAATGTATGAAATATTTTTTTTATCGATAAATGTTAATTATTAATAATTATTGGTTTTGTTTTAATTGATAGAATTAATTAGCAGTAAATGTATGTAAAGTAACTATAAAGTAAATATTATTGTTCATACAGAAGTTTAGAAGGTTTAATTTTCAATGTATTTATCTCCACAAACTAGCATTGAAGCATAGGCCACGCTTCATTTATCAGACAATGGAAGTGTGGTTCTTAAGGAATCTTAGAAATGGAGTTATGAATATACCTTTTATTCATCGCACACTTTTATGTTTGGATCTATATTAAACATGTAATTAGTATAAATGATTTTATATTTTTAGCATTTGAAGTCGTGTGTAATGCACTTAATAACAATTTATTTTATTAAATTAAAAATTCATTATAAAAATTCACTTCCGAATATATAAATTGTGTTATAATTAAAAATTATGATAAAGATATAAAATTATTTGTAATTATTGATATTTCTAAACAATACTAAAATATAAGTTGTGAACAAAAAATATATTGAAGAAAGAGATAAAAAAAAATTGAAAAATCTATTGAAAATCAACTCATCAAATAATAATCACTAAAAACATGATCGTTGTGGATAACTATTTTTTCTTATATACATAGATAATTAGTTAATCATGAATAATCTTATATAATATTAAAAATATTAAATTTTATAATGATAATTTTCAATATTATATTTATAACAATTTTCTAATTAATTGATAATATAAAAAAGTTACCAAAAATACATAAAGAATAATTTCTTTTGTATTTTTGATTAAACATTATCTGATTAAACCATTTTGATCGTGTGGCTGGGAAGTGAAAAAACGTGACGTAATTAAATGGTGAACTAGAACAAAAACCCCTTTCAGAAGAGTGATACCTTTGCTTGCGTCTCATCCTCTTCTTCTCGTGGATCCTTAGTTCCTTACACAGCACAGGTTAGAGTCTCTTAATCTAACACTGTTAATGTATGAATGTTGAAACTGTTAACATCTCATTTTGTATCGTATGACACACACTGTCACTGTGTTAGCATCAATCAGATTCATGTGTATCTATCATAGATTCCTAGTATATTGAAAATTTCTCATGAAAACTATATAAACAAATAGCAAAATCTCGATACTACGTGAACCTCCGTTGAAGAGCAAAAAAATCGCTCAGTAATTTGTTCTTGTGATTATGGATCTGTAGCTGTAGCTGATCTGGTTAATTAGTTTAGTTAATGAATTATGTAAGCATGAAATAATTATGTCATCTAAAGCGTTGATGATTGATGATGACGTGGCTTAGCATTTTTCCTGTAATTACAACTTACAAGCTTGAAGCTTCAATCAGATGTTTCCCATGTCTATTGCAAATTTGCAATGTGGCATTTTATATCCGTAACTTATCTGATTTATTAGAATTTACATGAGGATAATGTAATGTGTAAATTCTTGCTAAACTTCAATGTGATATACATGAGGATAGTGTAATATGTAAATTCTTGCTAAGTTTCATTGTGATATACATGAGGATAATGTAATATAGCTAATTGCATACTGGTGGAGTAGAAAAACTATGAGTTCTGAAGGTGTCGGTGGAGATTGCCTAGCATGGGCAGCAAGAGATGCGTCCGGTGTTTTGTCACCTTACAAATTTAGTCGCAAGTATGTACCTCTCATATTCCACTTTGTAGAATGGACTTATGGAGTATCTGTTTTCTGTAGATGATGATATTCTTTCTTTTATGAAATCAATTTACTAGTTATTGCAGTTCCTGTTTTGATGCTATAAAATGATATCAATTTATTCATTTAGATATTTTTGTTGTCCTTTTTTTGTCTTTTCTTGGGATAAAAGTTGACATTGTTTTTCCTTTTATTTTCTCCCTTAAGTTTCTTGACAATGTGATGATGATTCTTCAGGATTCTTGGGCCTGAAGATGTTCATATTAAAATTACACACTGCGGTGTTTGTTTTGCTGATGTAGCTTGGACAAGGAATAAACATGGTGACTCAAAGTATCCTGTTGTGCCTGGGTATGCAGCTTATTTTTCTGTATGGATGAAAAACTGAGAATCCTATATACTTAGGCTAATCTATCTGTGGTTCTTTTTTCACATCAGTCACGAGATTGTTGGGATTGTGACAAAGGTTGGCTCCAATGTCCATCATTTCAATGTTGGTGACCATATTGGAGTTGGGACGTATGTCAACTCATGCAGGGATTGCGAGTATTGTAATGACAGGCTAGAAATTCATTGTACCAAAGGATCAGTTTACACTTTTAATGGTGTTGATTTTGATGGTACAATTACAAAAGGAGGATACTCCAGTTACATAGTAGTCCATGAGAGGTAAACTTAATAGATGGTTAGATGCTCATTTATGAGTTTTATTCGGTCTTCTCTTCCTGCATTTTATCATAAGCTCTAAAAGTTCGCCTGATATCATATTAATGACAGGTTATAGTTCCAGTTCATATCATATTTGATCTTGCGTCTGCAGGTATTGCTTCACAATCCCAAAAGGCTATCCATTGGCTTCTGCAGCTCCTTTGCTTTGTGCTGGAATTACTGTTTATTCACCGATGGTGCGCCACAGGATGAATCAACCTGGTAAATCTCTAGGAGTGATTGGTCTTGGTGGCCTCGGCCACATGGCAGTGAAATTTGGAAAGGCATTTGGTTTGAGTGTGACAGTTTTCAGCACCAGCATATCCAAGAAAGAGGAGGCACTGAGCCTACTTGGTGCAGACAAATTTGTTGTTTCATCTAATCAAGAGGAAATGACGGTAAGCGTAACATGAAGCGTCTACTGCATAACATTTTCTTCTGGCCATGAACAGAACACTGATATTGACAGACTAACACATCTCTTTGGTCAAAAACTGATGGTGCTTCCCATACAGGCCTTGGCTAAATCGTTGGACTTTATAATTGACACAGCATCTGGTGATCACCCATTTGATCCTTACATGTCTTTGTTGAAGACTAATGGTGTTTTTGTCCTAGTTGGTTTTCCTAGCGAAGTCAAATTCAGCCCCGCAAACCTTATTTTGGGTACGTTAGAATGATCAGTTTCATTCATGTAATTGTTTTCATTGAAGCAGTGGAACTGTAAATATGCATTTTATGTGTGACAGGAACGAAGACTGTTGCTGGAAGCATTACTGGTGGTACAAAAGATACACAGGACATGATTGACTTCTGTGCTGCAAATGAAATTCACCCAAACATTGAGGTGATTCCAATTGAGTATGCCAATGAAGCTCTTGAGAGGCTCATAAACAGGGACGTCAAATATAGATTTGTAATAGATATTGAGAACTCGCTAAAAGAAAAATAAGAAGTTGCTTCCAAAATGAACTTGCATGGATTTCACCTTGTTTGATAAATAATGATGCTCAATGTTCATAATTACATAGATGTGATTGATTCCAGTCGACCATGCGACGTAAATAAGATGTTGAACTTCCTTTAATTGTTCTGTGAACTAATATTATTTGATTATTAGAATATTTTGGATTATTAAATGATATTAATTATGAAAATTAATATCGTATTATTTTAACGAGAGAAATATCAGTGTCACTGTTTTAAACCTTTTCTTTTAACATTCTTTGTTATTGGTTAAAATTTGTGAATTTTAATAAATTTTGACTAATAATAAAGGATTAGAAAGATAATGTATGTGAGAGTGATATTAACATTTTCTTTTAATTATAATGATAGATATATTTTATTGGATTTTCAATGTGGATAAAGACTAAAGAGTGATATTTTTTATTAGCATCAGAGCTTTGATTGATTTGTATTACAGTTCTTTGGGGTGTAATTATTAAATCAATTGAATTCTGATCTGTTTCACTTTTAGAAAATCGAATGAAACCTGTTTGCTATGAAATACATAAGCCTTATTACTTTAGGCATGACTCTTGAAATTAATTAAGGCTATTTATTTTTGTAAAATGAAGCAAAACATTGGATCATAGTCTTGAATTTATTTTTGTCCCTAGAAACCTTGAATAAAGGGTCTTCAATTTTTGTTAATGATTCATCAAATTGATTAGAAGCTATAAGATAACTGCATACCTTTTAACAGCTTAGACAGAAAAGAGCACCTATTCATCGTTTTGCTCTTAACCCCTAAAGTGAAGTATTATAGATCATTACGTGATATGAAACCTGGACCAGCTCGTCCAATTCAATTCATTGGCTCGTGAATTATAATTTAAATTGGTCTGAGTCATTTATTGGATTGACTATGCATCCATATGCATATATTCAAATCCCATTTTTATAATAACAAAAATTTAAGAATAATTTATTTTATATAATTATATAATAAGTATATGCAGGAAGAGTCACTATTCCTTCTAATTATTTTAATTTATTTAAAAGGTTAACTTCTCTTAATTCATAACGTATAACTTTTGATATGAATGAACTTAAAATACTCCGTGCTTAATATTCTGTTTTCAAATTTATTATTTTTTAAAAATTTGTTATAGAAATAATAATTTATAACTATTAATAAAAGAAATTTCCCTTCCTATAACTACTTTCCATCTTTGTTTTCATTACACAGTCATTTTAAATTTATAAAACTATTTATTATATTTTTATATTTAAATTATTGGCTTCTTTTTTCTATATCATTCTTAATAAAATATAAGAATTAATTTCACTCTACGTCTATTTTATGAAATATTTTATTCTTCATAACTTAATTTATTATAATTTTTAGTTTATTCAAAGAACTAAAACTATTAAATTTATTATCCTTATTTTTATATCACATTAAAAATTAGAAACACACAAACACAATAATTGTGTATTTTATAATAATAATAATAATTACAATTGTATAATAGATTAATAGTTAAAGAACAATGAAAGATTATCACATGAATTATTTTCAAGACTCATCTCATTTGATGTCACCGTCGTGAATTAGACTAGCTGTGAATATGGAAAGTTGATTATCTACAAAAGTTTTTTCTATATGAAATGTCACTGTTTTATTTAAAAAAAAATATACAATAATTCATAATTTATTTACTACCATTAAAAATTAAATAAATTTCAATCGATAATTTCTGAAATAATTAATTTATAACCATTATTCACCAATTTGGCATACTTAATGTCCGCAAATAAAAAATCATTAAAACAATACCCTCTTCGTCAGTTTCCTTTCTCCAACTAAAAGCAGTTGATTGCAGGATTTCTTTCTATATTTCAGATTTACCTTGAGACTTTTTCCACTGAGGAAAATGCATGTCCAAAGACTAGGTCTTTTCCAAAGGAATTATGAAACGAAAGGTGTGTGGTGTGTATTGCGTGTAAATTAGAATCACCCTAAGACTTGAGAGTTGACATTACTGACTCAGATACATTATTCTACATTCTTCATTTAAAAGTATTGTGTTCATTAAAATAATCCAAGTAATACTTTATAGTTTTGTATTTATTGATTAACTATGTTATAATGTGTGTGAAAGATTGAAAACCCTTGATTTGATGAAAGTGGAGGTGGAATTATCGAAATATATAGTATTTGTATAAGAAATTATTTTAGGATTTAGGCTTTAGATTTTAGATTATTAAGATTTGGGGTTCAGAGTAATTGGCTTAGAATAATACACAAAAATGAACTTAGCTATCAAGTTGGTTCGAGAATCCGTCATTAAAGTGATTCAATTAACTTAAATTATGAAAATTAAGTTAGAAATAGAAGTATAAACTTGTCTGGTTTTAAAAATAGATAAATTGAATTGAATAGAAATTTTTTTAAACCGAAATTACATATTCAATATAAAAAAAAAATATAACTAGCGTAAAAAAACTTATACCTTTTATTATAACTCTAATTAATTAATATAAATAATACATCCACGTTTCATATATACATTTTTTAATGATATATAAAAATTTTAAGAATCTTATTCATACATAGTTTAGTAGTTACATTACATCATGGATGAGCACTGAGGAGTGTTTATTGACATCATAGATCAACACTATCCAGAAGTTTCCTTTGTTAAACTAAGTAAACAATGTGTACTTATGTTGACTTTTTGTATTCTGCCGATGATGTGAATGGATTCTTTAATGTTAAAAAATAACAGCACAATTTTGACTCAATGGTTTTCATTGGCAACACATAAATTAGTTATAAAGCAAACTTCATATTTCAAAATTCAAAGCAGTTTGAAAAACAACAATTCAGCTGCTATAAAAGTCTCTGCAGAATTGTTTCTTCCTAACCCTTCTCTTCATTTCGCGGATCTTAACTCAACACACCATAGGTTTGTTCTTCCATGTCTTTGTTTTTTTTTTTTTTTTTGGCTACAACTTAGCTTGCTCTGTATGCATTAAATTTGATTGTTCTGCTTTTGGTTTAAGCTCATAATTTTTCGTTTACATTAGCTACCGATTTCGTTCCTTGACTACTCTATGTGGTTCCTAAAGTAATAAAACTGTTTAATTATCTGTGAGGTATTGAACATTCGTCACTTTAGATATTAGTTGATGCATTTTATTACGATTAAGAAACCAATTTGAAGAGTTTTTTAATATCTAGGGAAAGGCTTATGATGATTTCTTATACTTTATGTTGTTTTTACTTTATGAATTATTTATTTCGAGATAGAAGGTAAAAAAATCATGGATGGAATTGGGTTTACTCTTTTCTATTTGCATTAAGTATTCATAGTCTCAACCAATTTTTATATAACATGTATCCAAGTTTTTTTGAGATACAAGAAAGAATTAGCAGCACTCCATGTCAATGGCAATGTGGCATTTTCTATTCCCAACTTCTCTGAATAGAAATTACATGAGGATAATAAAATCTGCAAATTATTGCCAGACTTGTTTATGTTAGTTTCAGGAATAGTAAACTGATATATAGCTAATTTCAATGTGGTGCTGTAGAAAAATTATGAGTTCCGAAGGAGTTGGTGAAAATTGCCTAGGGTGGGCAGCAAGAGATGCATCCGGAGTTCTATCACCATACAAATTCAATCGCAGGTATGTACCTCTCTCATTCCTCTTCTTAGGATGGATTAATGGAGTAATTGTGTTAGGAACACAAAATTGAAATGAGATAGAAAAGAGTGATGTTATTGAATACGATGAAAAGAATAATGAATATGAGAAAAACTTTTCATGGACGATTTCTCCTTTCACAAAGAGCTAATGCTTAATTTACAAAATGATAATCACACCTTTTTAACTAACTAATATTCTAAACACCCATTCTCCTTGTGTCCTAACAAACTATTTTCTATAAATCACCGTATTCTTCTTTCATAGCTGCTATGGTAAAAGAATTCCCAATTGAACCTCCAAAAGTTACCTCTTATTGCAATTTCTGGTTTGATGCTACACACACTGATATTCATAGACTCATGTATATACTATTGTTGTCATTTTTTTTTTTCTGTGGTAAAAGTTGACTGGTTGGCCTTTTTCCTTGAATTTCTTGACTATATGATCATGACAATTGCTCAGGGCTCTTGGAAATGAAGATGTTCATATTAAAATTACACACTGTGGTGTTTGTTATGCTGATGTAATTTGGACAAGGAATAAACATGGCGACTCAATGTATCCTGTTGTGCCAGGGTATGTGAGCTTATTTTTAAACATGGGTGAGAAATTGAAAATCCTGTATACTTAAGCTAATATGGTTCTTTTTTCATATCAGTCATGAGATTGCTGGGATTGTGACAAAGGTTGGCTCCAATGTCCACCGTTTCAATGTTGGTGACCATGTTGGAGTTGGTACTTATGTCAACTCATGTAGGGATTGCGATTATTGTAATGACGGACAAGAAGTTCATTGTACCAAAGGAGTAGTGCTCACTTTTAATGGTGTTGATGTTGATGGTACAATTACAAAAGGAGGATACTCCAGTTTCATAGTAGTTCATGAGGGGTAAATTTAATACATGGCTAGATGCTAATTTATGAGTTTTATGATGTTCTCTTCCTGAATTTTATCATAAGCTCTAACAACACGTTTGATTTTCATACTAATGAAAGTCTACAGATCAAATTCATATCATACCTAGTTTTGCATCTGCAGGTATTGCTTCAAAATACCAAAAAGCTATCCATTGGCTTCAGCAGCTCCTTTGCTTTGTGCTGGAATTACTGTTTATTCGCCGATGGTGCACCACCAAATGAATCAACCTGGTAAATCTCTTGGAGTGATTGGTCTTGGTGGCCTCGGCCACATGGCAGTGAAATTTGGAAAGGCATTTGGTTTGAATGTGACAGTTTTCAGCACCAGCATATCCAAAAAAGAGGAGGCACTGAACCTTCTTGGTGCAGACAGATTTGTTATTTCATCGAATCAAGAGGAAATGTCGGTAAGCATAACATGAACACGAAGCATCTACTAGACTACTACTACATATACTTGTACTTTCTTCAGACCATGAAGAGAACACTGATATTGACATATTCATACATGCTTCTTTTTTTGTCAAAACTGATTTTGATTCCAATACAGGCATTGGCAAAATCCTTGGACTTTATAATTGACACAGCAGCTGGTGATCATCCATTTGATCCTTACATGTCACTGTTGAAGACATTTGGTGTTTTTGTCCTAGTGAGTTTCCCTAGTGAAGTCAAATTCAGTCCTGGAAGCCTTAATATGGGTATGTTGCTTTTGAAGCATAGAAAGTTTGTTGGAATGGTCAGTTTTCATTCTTGCAATTCAATTCATTGAAGCATTGGAACTTAAATGTGCATTTTCTGTTTGCAGGATCTAAGACTTTTGCTGGAAGCATTACAGGTGGTACAAAAGTTATGCAGGACATGATTGACTTCTGTGCTACAAATGAAATTCACCCAAATATCGAGGTGATTCCAATAGAATATGCCAATGAAGCTCTTGAGAGGCTCATAAATAGGGATGTTAAATATCGTTTTGTAATAGATATTGAGAACACCCTGAAAGAAAATTAAGGAGTTGCTTCACAAATTGGACTTCACCTTGGTCGATAATTAGAAGAAAGATAAATTTAGATGTAATACAAGTAGTATGATGTGTTTGGAATAAAGAGAAAAAAAGATAATAAGTATCTATAGATGAAGAGTATGATATAGAAAGGGATGCTTGATGTTTATGATTACTTACATAGAGGTGATTCCTATGGCGTTTGTGATGTAATTTTTATTTTTTTTTAATTGTTGTCAAATAACATTATCTGATTATTAGAATATTTATGTTATTACTTAATATTGTTAATTATGAAATTTGGTATTGCATGATTTTAACTATAATATTTTAATTTACTATAAGATTCAATTACCTAAATTACTATGATTAAATAAAATGTTTGGCTTAGATTATAATATTAAATTTGTCCAAATTTTATTTATATATTTTTTTTAAAAAAACTGACCCCTGACATTAATCACACACTTAATCTGTCAGCTACTTATTGAATTAAGATGAATCATTTTAACTAAGTGTTTTTTGTAAAAATAATTAAGTACTTTAATTAAGTTTGAATAAATATTTTTCTTGAATATTTTTATGTACAAGTTATATTACCTTGTTAAATTAAGACTCAAAATACGACCAAAAAAAATTGAAAAACGGGTGAAAATTAAGCGGAAATAAAACGTATTTGAAAAGGAATACAAATCTGAAATGTAACCAAAATACATGTTCAAGTTGCAACCAGATCACAGACGTAACGCTCCAGCATTTAATATTTGACAACATGCTCTGAGGGATTTGATGTGTCATCTTCTTCCTATCGCTGGCTTATACAAGTACACCTTATTGGAGCACAAAAATCTCCATACCATCAGAAACCAGTGAATTGTGCGCTACAATGTTACAGTTATCTACCACAATGTACCATGATTAGTGCCCAAGCTAAGAGACAAATTATGATGGAACATCCATGAAAAATGGAAAGGAAAGTGCGTGACATGTGGATCGATAAAAGAGCTGCTAGGTAAGGAAGTAAAGTTCGGAAACAAAAATTTCTGATCAGTTACATGTAATCTAATAACTAATAACTAATTTGAAATTTCATTAACAAAAATAAAAGTTCCACTCAAATGCAGCACGAGAAAATCAAGGATCTACATCCACACGTGACTTCGTAAATAATAATCCATAGCACCAAATTCCACATCCACTAAAGGCATTCTGATATGAGGACCAAACCATGAGAAGATAAAATTAAGTCCCAATTGAATGGACAATAAATCGCAAGAAGTTTGTATACTTCTAACTTCTAAGATGAAATACATTAAGGTTCATTAATCAATGATAAAACACAAATGAAGTCTCAAAAATTTCCGACAAAAAGTACAAACAAAACTCTCAAAACCAGAGGTATTTCAAATCTCCCTTAGGCATGCTGGTAATGGTGCAACTTATACAGTAACACTTTGCCTGAAGCATTTCCAACAGCCATGAAACCACCACCTGGACTAAAATCAATACAGCGGGGATAATTCAGGCTCATGTTTGATGGTGGCCAGTTGGAGAACACACTACAAGATTGGGTGTGTATTAGTTTCAAGCTGCTCTTCTTCATGCTTGAACAGATTGCCAATATTTGAGAGTCATGATTAAATCTCATAAAATCAACTTTGGTAGTCAAATTCTCTACGACTTTAATAGGCTTTCTCTTGCCCCCAAGAAATTCCTCTCTATTGTAAATATTCACGATTCCACTGTCTGAACCAGCTGCAAAATGAGTCCCATTTGGTGAAGTACAAAGAGCTGTGCTGGTTATGCAACCTTCATCTACACCTTTATGCATGCAAGTCATTGTTCTCAGATCAAAGTGGTAAACCTGGCCATCACCACCGCCACTTAACAACTGCTTTCCATTCTCAGCAAAAGCTAAAGAACGGATTGTTCCATTCATCTTTAGAGTACCAACTAATTGCTTAGTTTTCGTTGAAACCAATAATATATGACCATCATTACCTGTAAATGCTATCATTTGAGAATCAGGAGACACCTCAAAAACCTCCAAACTCTTCTCTTCCCTACCAACTAGAGGACCTATTTTATCAACTCTAGCATTAACTAAATCAAAACTATAAAAGAACTTTCTTCTTCCTGATACTATAACCTGCGACCCATCTGGCAAGAAAGACGCTTTTCGAATGGGGCAATCTTCAAGGAAGATGCTCTGAATTTTGGTGTTTCGCTTGCCATCAACTTGAAAAAACCTAAGCTTCTTGTCCAACCCAGCTGCAAGAAGCAGCTGCCCATTGCAATGAAACTGAACTGAATTCATGGGACCATTACAAGGATCCTGAATATTAGCATCCACAAGTCTCGAATACTCAAGATGCCCCGGCAACAATTTTGCACCACTCTTCACAACCAGGTCTTCATTTGTCCTTAGAACATCATCCACATCCTCATAACCTCTGCTCACAACACCCTCATTTTCATCATCCATCAACTCATCATCAGAAGATCCATCCAATTTCGAATCAACGCGTGCCCATTCAGTTCCCGGGTTGAGCTTCACATGCTGAGCCCTCAATCTTGACACATACTCTGAACCTGTGATCACATTCTCATCCTCTCCCTTTCTCAACTTCCTCAATCTGTTAACCTTGGCTATGTTCACATTGACATTTTCTTCTTCTTCATCCTTCCACACCGGTTTCCTTTCCAAAGCTAACTCATCCTCATGGCCATCACTTTCTTCAGCCTCTTCTCCCTGATAAACTGAAACAACAGTATCAGCAGAACGGTCAGTGAAGAACAAATCCGAAACCTTTTCAGCACCATTCAGAGGTCCCACTTCATCACCCTCTTTCCCAAACTCAACAGGGGAATAGAGAGAACCAAACAAAAAGTTCTCAAGCTTCTTCATCTCTTTCACTTGTTCCTTTGCCAAATCTTCCCCTTCACCGTCTCGCTTCTTCTTCTTCTTCTTCACTTTCAAAGTATCATTATTTTCAACGTCATCATCTTCAACCTCCCTCTTGTTCTTCTTTACCTCATTTTTAGTGCGAGCGTTCTGTGATATCAAACTCATCTTTCACAACACAACCTGCGCGGCGTAAACGAATTTCAATCAAGTTGACAGTTAGGGATTGAAATCATGAAACGAAATCCATAACAAAAAACGGAGCTAGCAAGAGAGCGAAATAACAAATTCAAACGAAACAAGTAACGATTACAGAAAATCAAAGGCATAATCGAGTACTGAAAAATTAAATAATAAAAAAAAAAATTAGCATTGGTAAAGAAGTTGGAATACCTTGTTAATGGCGAATAACTTGGAATTGAACGCAACGGTGGCGTTGTATTGGTTTTAGGCGCAGAGAGAAAGCTGCAACAAGGGTTTTAGCAACTGGATTGGGCTTTTTTGGCCTTGGGCTTTTCCCGAGTTCTTACACTGTTTGGTGCAGAAGATCTAAACTGGGCTGGCCCAATTTAGATGGAGAATAGTAATAACTGATAATATTCTCACGAGAAAATAAATTACTCAATAAGTATTTATTCTAAAGTTATTATTAAAACGTGCAATTTTTTTTATAGTAAGTTTCAAGCTTGCTTATTCATCTTTTTTATCTTCAAATTCTTTAACCTTGGGATATCCATAGTTCAGATAATGTTATAAACTTTAATTGGAAATTGACAGCATTAATTTATAATTTACTGACCCAGTTGAATTATGATCAAGTATATGATAATTAAAGGTAAGCATTTAATAACATATTTTATTAGATGATAAAATAAAAAAATATAAAAAAATAAGCAAAATAAAATTACATAAAATATTTAAATATGATAAAAGAATCATATTATATATTATTCAACTTAAAAAATTAAAAATTAAGCGGTAATAATCCTCATGTGAGTTGATGATTGGACTGAAAAATATAAAAAATATTTAAACTAATTCTCATGTTAGTGGGAAACTATATATTTACTTTTTAAACTTTTAGCAAGAATCGTCAAAATAACACGTCAATGATACTCATTACTAGGGGTAAAAAAAATTCATTTTATGATAAGCACAAAAAAATTGCTACAACCCAACTCATCTAGATTAAATCTTTGGTTTGTTGGATCATTACCCATACAAAATTCTAATTTAATAATTCATTACTTAAGAATAAATTTTAATAATAAGAATTAAAAACATAACAAAATAAAGTTCATTAACTAATATAATGAGTTTGCATCATGGGACTAAATTTAAAAATTGTTTGGTTTAGGTTTTTCCTGTAATTTTTAAGGTTGTGTGAACTAAATACATAATTGGTCTCTAAATTTGTGATCACATGCATCCATCTAGTGTGAATTCCCCAAGACTAGTAGTATATATCCTTCATCAAATAGAATCTCATTCAAGGTATGTTCAAGGATTGTGTATCTCACTTTAAACAAGTTTTACGCAATCTTATATATTAATCTCTTTGTTGGACCTAATCGAGATGATCTAAACTGTTGCTTCAAACCACATTTTCAAACCAAAAGAATAAATTTTTACAATTTTCATTGCTGTCAGGATAGCTTTGCAATCAAAACTTTTCTTATTGGATTTTAGCATTGGGCATCTTATTTTGCCTGACGTAAGTATTGCTAGAATTGCTTCACTTTGATCATTGATTATTGTCCTTCTCAGTCTTTGTCCTCCTTATCTCTCTTTTTTTTTATTGAGAGATTGTTAGTAGGAAAAAACAGAATTAAATATAATCAAACACTAAGCTCAAATTATTATTATCATATTAAAATGAATGTAATTGGTTACATTTCATCATCAGAAATTATGTCTCCGAGCAGACCTAGCGGTTTGGACTTCACATCGTAACGTCTTGTGTGTGACTTAGTCCTTATTAATTAAAAATGGTAAAGTCTAAACTTCATTGAAGGTTCGTGAAGAGGTTTGTTGTGTCCATATTGCATGGTGAGTTGAGGCAGAACTGCAAGACAATTATAAACATCCAAAACTAATAAAAACAAACGAATAAGATCATTGTCTATGTTACATTAATAAGAAAAATAAAAAATTTGAATTATACAAGATTCATTTTATAGAAACACAAGTTTTCATAATCAACTTTCCCCAAGAGATGGCTGCTTGCCATGATGGTTTTCATGCAACAAATCATACTTTCTGTTATGCAATAGGAATCATTTTCTTACTTCCTATGATTACTTTTGTAAATTCACTTTCATTTCATCATAAAGGGTTTGAGTATAAGGATGCCAATATTGAAGGAGATGCTACTTTGTCAGAGTCACAAATTCAACTCACTAGAACCACAAGGTACCAAAGCAATGCTTACAGTGTTGGGAGAGTCACAAGTGTTGAGCGGTTGCAACTTTGGGATAAGAGGTCAAGAAATCTCACTGACTTTACCACTCAATTTTCCTTTATGATTTTCTCCAATGAGACTAGTTTTGGAGATGGCTTGGCTTTTTTCTTGGCACATCCAAAGCTGCCACTTTCAAATCAAATACTAGAAGGAGGTGGTCTTGGTCTTGTGGATGGAAACCAATTATTGAAGCCAACAAAATATCCATTTGTAGCAGTGGAGTTTGACACTCACCAAAATTCTTGGGATCCACCTGGCACTCATGTAGGTATAAATTTCAACTCTATGAGATCTAACATAACTGTTCCATGGTCCATTGATATTTGGCAAATGGAAGTTTATTATTGTGTTATTGAGTATAATTCAAATACTCATAATTTAAACGTTTCTTTCACTGGAAAAAAAATCAATGGCAAGCCAAAAAAATCTTATATCTCATGCAATGTTAATTTGAGAGATTACCTACCAGAGAGAGTTATTTTTGGCTTCTCAGCTGCTACAGGATATATGTTTGAGATGAACACACTGCTGTCATGGTCATTCCGTTCAAGTTTACAAAGTAATGAGAATGTGTCAAATCAGATACCTCCAAAAGCAGCCTCACCAAACCCAAATCCTAGTCCTTCACCTATTTCAGATCCTGATGTTAGTCCTAAACAAGAGGGCAACAAAGGCTTATTGATGGGGCTAGAATTTGGTATAGGTATAGCTGCAAGTTTCCTTGTTCTAGGGTTGGTTTGTATTTTAATGTGGAAGAGGGCTAAAGGGACAAAAGAAGGTTCAGTTTTAGATCTGAGCATGGATAATGAATTCCAAAAGGGCATTGGACCCAAGAGATTTTGCTATAGAGAATTGGCAAGAGCAACAAGTAACTTTGCAGAGGCACAAAAGATTGGACAAGGTGGTTTTGGCCGTGTTTATAAAGGCTATTTGAAAGACTTGAACTCCAATGTTGCTATCAAGAGGGTATCAAGAGAATCTAGGCAAGGAATGAAGGAATATGCAGCTGAAGTTAAGATCATCAGCCAACTGAGGCATAGGAATTTAGTACAACTAATTGGTTGGTGCCACATGAAAAAAGATCTCCTCCTTATATATGAGTTCATGCAAAATGGTAGCTTAGATTCCCACCTATATCGAGGAAAAAGCATCTTGACATGGCAGATGAGGTACAACATTGCTATGGACTTGGCTTTGGCAGTGTTGTACCTTCATGAAGAATGGGAGCAATGTGTTGTTCACAGGGACATTAAATCCAGTAACATTATGTTGGACTCATGTTTCAATGCTAAGCTTGGTGATTTTGGCTTAGCGAGGCTAGTTGATCATGGGAAAGGATCACAAACCACAATTCTAGCAGGGACCATGGGCTACATAGCTCCTGAATATTGCACTACAGGGAAAGCTAGGAAGGAATCTGATATATACAGTTTTGGGGTTGTTTTGTTGGAGTTAGCAAGTGGAAGAAAACCAATTGACCTTAGTGCCAAGGAAGATCAAATAACCATATTTGAGTGGGTTTGGGAGTTCTATAGATTGGGAAAGTTACTTGAAGTAGTAGACCAAAAGCTTGGGGGAGCATTTGATGAAGAGAAAATGGAACGTTTAATTATTGTTGGTCTTTGTTGTGCCAATCCAGATTATACATCAAGACCATCTGTGAGGCAAGTGATTCAAGTGCTTAAGTTTGAAGCTCCTTTACCAATTCTTCCACAGAAAACGCCTGAGCCAAAATACCATTCTTCAACAATGAGCACTATTTTTGCTTCAGTTTCTTCTCCTTCTCTGGTTACATGTTAGAACCATATACAATGAGACTAATAGAGGAATTTGATGTACATAATATTTTTTGGAAAGTTCATGTTTCTTAAGGATCATATAAACTCTTAGCATGTGTGTTTGCGCGCGCTCTTATGTCCTTGTCATTATGTACATTTGTAAATTTGCGATATGGAAACAGAGAACATGAAAGAATTAAGAAAAAAGTGGAAAAAGAGAAAGACACACAATCTGGTATATTAGTACAAATTGATAAAATAAATAGATGTTGTCTAATTTGTATTACAGAAGTTCCACTCACTATGCCACACAACAGATCCCAAAATTATTTTATCAAAATCAATTCTACTCAACTTTCAAATAAATGAGTCCATCTTCAGCTTTGGATCAGGTGAGGTGTAAATATCACTTGCTCTCTCTAGTACAAAGTTGGTTGCAAGTAATGTTGTAGGGACATAAAATCAAGTAATGTTACGTTGTATGCAAGTTTTTATGCAAATCTTGGAAACTTTGGATTGACCAGAATGGTGGATCATGGCAAAGGGTCACAACTCACAAACAACAATTTTAGCTGTTTTTGGCGTTGTTGTTTTGGAGATAACTAGTGGAACAGAACCTATTGAACATTCTTACATATCTGCCAAATACCAATAGATATGTCATCTTATCTAAAGAACATACATTATAAACAAAATATTATGTTCAAAGTATTAGCTTTCTGAGTAATATCATATATAATTTTTCCACATTGAGTTATATTTCTGAATTTGTACAATATTACACTAAAATGGTTTCTCATATAACATCACTTAAAATTTTCAAATTGAGGATATTTGCTGATTTACGTCATTGTAAAAGTGGATGAAGGTGGATTGCACCTGGATCCACGTTATGTTGGTTTGGTTGAAATGCAAGCGTTTAGCCTAACGTGCCAATGCATATGAATCTTATCAAATGCTGGAAATATTTCAAACGTGGTTTTTACTCTAGAAGATTACTTGCACTGCAGTGGACTAGTCAATCTCAAAAGCAGTTCAAGTACTCATTCAAATTTGTTTTATCGTAAATTGCCAAGTTTGCAATGAAAATGATATCTGCAACACAACAGGGACAACCTTTTTCTTTTCTAAGCGTGTTTTTACTTTTCAAAAGCAAGAATAATAAATATTAATGTAGTACTTGCATGGATAAATTACCAAATATCCAGATTTTTTATATTATATAATGATCGATAAGTATTATGATTGAGAATTTTTTAATTGTCTTGAGAAAAAAATAAATATAATCTACTTAAATTTGAGACTGCTATTTAAAATTTTAATGAGAGACTAAATTTATTATCTTATATTTACTTTTTTATAAAAATATCAATGAAAATGAAGAATAATTTTAAATAATAAGATGTTGGATTTGTTGGAAGTCTAATATTGGAGGGTGTGAAGTTTTAAATCACCTAGTGGGAGGTAAATTTCACCCCACAAGTCCATTTTGTGGAGTTGGTATTAGAGTCTATCCTAAATGTGATGAAAATGTTAGTTCTCATTGAATCAATATTGTATTGCTGTAAAATGTCGAGTCGTATTGAAGCACTTATGTAAAATATTGAGTCGTATTGAAACATCTGTTGTACTAAATTGGACTACATATAAAATATCGGGTCGTATTGAAACACCCGTTAAACTAATATTGGACTACATGTAAAATATCATATTATATCGGGTCAGTTGAATCAATATTAAACTACCCGTACAATACTAATTTGTCTAATTATCTGCATATTATTATAAATGTTTATTTAATTTTTTTTTAAAAAAATATTTTATATATACTTATGAGAAAAGAATGCAAGTTGATAAATACGAGACATTTGTGGAACACATACAGGCTTTTGGAACATGCAAAGAATCATGATCTTTTGGAACATACGGTCGTCTTATGCAAATTCCAGTTTCCAACATTAGCCGTAGATTGTATCTGTGGATTTGGCTAGTTTGTGAGCCACTTTTTAAACATTGTTTATAGGATTTAACGTAAAAAGAAATATATGACATTGCCATTTGGCACTGAATCTTTTGTCACATTTATAAATGATCACTCTGTGACTAATTGGTATTCACAAATATGTGAGGCACCGACTATGTAATGTAATAAATTTTTGTTTTTGGTGGTGATGAAGAATTATATTAAGCATAAAGAAGATTGCCACGCAGTGCATGGAATAGTGGAAACTATTATGTTAAATTTTTTCTAATTTTACCCATTAACCTATGCACGTATTGCATAGAGTAATAATAAAAAAATTGAATTTTTACTGTATTATAATTTATAGAAAAAAGTTATTTTGCTATAGTATTGTTATTAATTAGTATTATCAACATCAGAGCATAATTATTTATTTTTTTATAGAAAAAAATTTAAGATAAAGATATGATACTTACAATCTAAAATAGGAAAATCTAATAAATTAAAAAACTAGATAATTTACACGTGGGGATGGATGTTTGGTATAAGAAAAAAAAAATTTATGTCCAGAATCATGATTCCTAAACTTCTGGGCAAGATGTTTAAGAATGGGTAAAATTGTGTTCGTCTTTCATATTGTAAATTAAATATTTAAATGTTTAAATTTATTATAATTTTTTTGTAATTTTAATTATTTATCTAATTAAATTGTTTTTTAAATACTCTAATTAAATAAATTAAGAAAAAATAAAAGGAAAATGATACTTTTACATTAATAAAAAAGTAATTTCAGAAAGTTAGATTTTCAATCCTTCATAAAAATGTTTTTCTTGGGAAAAGTAAAATAAAAATATTCCTAAACATTTTAAAAAATAAAAATTAACATTTTTTATAATTATTAAAAAATGGACGTGCCAAACATTTCTTAAAAAATAATGTATCGATGATCACGAAATATACTTTTATTTGTATTGTGATTTGTGAAGTTAACTCATTTATTAAAAATTTCAGCATTATATTATATGCCATATCTTTTTGCACGATTTTCTTCCCTTTATTTACTTTTTTTTCCTTAGATTGATTATAGAGATATTTTCTAGAAAACATTTTAGCGGTGGAATAATTAAAAACAATATACCCGATTCTCTTACAACTTATATATACTTTCATTATTTTTTCCTTTATACCGTTACCTTTTTTATCACATAAATGGTCATGTTTTTAATTTCTTAAATTCTTTCTAATAAGAACCTTAACAGAACATAATAATAAGAAAATCCCCATAATAATTACTTAATTTTATTCGAGGAAGGATTCCTACCGTTGGTGTGTCTCAGTGGACGCGTATTTTATATGCGTTAAAAACAGTCCAATTAATTAACCTTTATTCTTTTGTTTTTTTACTGTTGTAGAGAAATGATTATGTTATGTTGATTAATGTAATTAATAAGATTAGGTGAAACGGTATGCAAAAAAGAAAAGATTGATCTCTGAAATGGTCCGAGTAATGGTGACATAACACTATTTCTCCGGCACTGGATCAGATCCTTGAACCCTCTCTCCCATTCTCTCCCTTGTTCTCTTCTTCTTCAAAACTAGAAATACTTTATCTCTCTCTTCGCTTACAAGAGTGACGAAGGCTATTAGGCTGGTTCCTCTACCCTTGTAACGCCAAACCCCGTTACGTTACAATTCCATTCCATTACATTACATACCACCCCTTTGTTTTTGTTTTCTTCCATTCCCATCACACACACACACACACATCACAATCCCTCATTATTATTATTATTATTATTATTTATTATTATTATTATTATTTAGATTTGATAATAATATATTTTCGATTGGGTGTGGTGTGTGGGTGCGTGTGGGTGGGTGCGCGTGAGATTGTAGATTGTAGATTGTATTCTATCTATCTATCTGTCTTTAACGTTAAGATTGGGTGTTGTGTCAAAATCTGTTAGCGAGCATTACCCAGAGAATGCAGACTCTGGGTTTGTTGGTGGTTCCTGTTCTTGTGCTTGGTTTCTACCATAGGTTTCTTCGTCTTTCTCTAAGAATCATTTTCCGCATGTTCATGGATTTCCCTTCAACTTTCAAATTCATAACCCAAATCAGTGAACTCACTTGCGGTTTTCTTCTCCTCGGTTATTTGTCGCCAATCTTCAACCTTCTTGGCCTTCTTTTGATTTTCCTCTTCTGCCTTCGCTTCCTCCGTTCCTCTCCCAACCCCGATAAATCGCGAGATCACGATTTCAGAAACGATAATAATAATAATATTTATAATAATGGGAGGGAGGAGAATGTGAATGGTGGTGTGGAGGATGAGGTGTTTGATGTAATGTCGCTGAGGAAGATGGTGAAGGCTGAGAGGCAGCGGTACAATGCGGCCATGGCGGAGATCGAGAAGGAGCAGGGTGCGGCGGCGTCTGCGGCGGAGGAGGCCATGGCGATGATTCTCCGGTTGCAGAGTGAGAAAAGTGCCGTTGAGATTCAGGCGAAGCAGTTTCGGAGGGTTGTGGAGCAGAAACAAGAGTACGATCTGGAAGTTATTGAGTCGTTACGGTGGACGGTGGAGCAGGTTGAGTCGCAGAAGAATCACATTGGTCGCCGGTTGAAGGTTCTCAAAGAGAGGCTCAAACATTTCTTGAACGAACGCGAGATGCAACAGCTTCAAGCAGAACAAGAACAAGAGAAAGAAATAGAACAAGAAGAAGGAGAAGAAATAGAAGAACAACATGACATGTGCGAAACAGAAGAACAACATGACATGAGCGAAATAGAAGAACAACATGACATGAGCGAAACAGAAGAACAACATGACATGAGCGAAATAGAAGAACAACATGACATGTGCGAAAGAGAAGAACAACATGTCACATGCGAAATAGAAGAAGAAGGAGAAGAAGAAGGAGGAGAAGAAGGAGAAGAAGAAGAACATGGGACAGGCACATGCACGGGCACAGCGAGTGTTAGTGATGATGCAGATAGCAGTGGTTTTTTGAATTTTTCTGTTGAATATGATGTAGATATTCTTGATGAACCTTGTTCACAGAATCACTCTCCCACACACAATCTCACACAACAGCAGCAGTTGTAAGTTCTCATGTTCATGCATACGTTCATGGACATGTTTTTGTTCAATGAAAAAAAAATTGTTTTTTGTCTTCAAATTGTAAATTTTATTTGTTTGTTTTATTCACGTGTTTAATTTACAATGTTGATTAAAAGCTATAGAATATGTGTGTGTGTGTTTGTTTCTTGTCATGGTGTTGGGGAATAGGTTCAGAGTTGGTTCAGGTTAATAATTTATTGCACTAGTTATGTGAATGAATTTCATGATGCTCACTTAACATTGCAAGGATGAATCCCTGACTTTTAGTTTTAGGGATGATACAGAGTATAGATCCTCTCTGGGACTAGAGAGATATATACAAAGTGGGTTAAATGGTTAAAAGAATTTAAACTCTCATTTCCAGTTTGTATATATCTCTATCTTATCAGAAATTTTCAGTACTGTAGAGGATATATCTGTGTGGCTATATACAATGCAGTGGATGATGTATTGATTCTTGATTTTATTCATTTTTTATTTGTTAGATATTTTTTTGTCATTTTGTCAAAACTTCACTTCAGAAAAATATTGAGTAGATAAGTAGTAGATAGTTTCATTGAATGAGTCTAGTATCATTCATCTAATGAGTGGACAAGCAAAGTGGTCCTGGATGTTGAATCATGTGGGACAGTGCTACTAGAGTCAAGTGAGTTTGTCGGGTAATGTCACAGGCAAATATCGGAAGCAGGGAAACCCTCATTGATGAGTGACCACTGGTCATTGCTCAAAATCTTCTACTGCTTTGAATATTCACCCTTTTCATACTATGCATCTCAGATTGTAAATATTGGTCACAGTTTTGTTGTGTTTATTGATATTGAGAATAATTGTGAACAAATGCAGCCTTTGCTGCCATAATTGTATGAACACTTGAAATTTTTTTGAAACATTTTTTACATCTTTACAAAGTTGAGTTTATTTCTGAAATGTCTGGAATTTAGTGATAACACACGGAATATGTTTATGTGTAAACTATTAAGCTCCAAAATACATGCATATTCCTCGCCTCATTGGTTAGCTTATCATGTTTCGGGTGTTTCAAACTTCAGGCTTAGACATAGATTTTCGACATTAATTGTAACCTTTGAAGGTCCTGAGTAAGTGTACTTGTTCCGTGTGAACACAGTTTGTTGATGTTGACACTGCATCCTAAATTAATGTGATCACTGTATCGCTGCCTAATTCTTTTTCAGAAACAAAGTCTTTTTGTTTTTTTAATTCAACCTGGCCTAAGCTCAAAGAAGAAATGCAAAGTTTGATTTTTGGAGGTGTTACAAATTTTTAATATATGAACAAGTTTTTGTTTGATTTAATCAAAATTTACTAATAGACGAACGATTTATCAATTGAAAATGAAATTCGCGTTTTTCTGTTTTCTTATTTATTTTTAATTAAATGGTGAAAATTTAATAGAAAAAGTTAATTAAAAAAAACGTAGCAACTGTAACAAATTAAGTATTGCGATGTGAGGCCAACTGCAGGTTTTTTAAAAGAATTCTAATATTTTCAAAAATGTTGTTTTTTTCTCCTTGGTATCCTTTACCAAAATATCAATGATGACGTCATTATAATACTATTTCTGTAAAAATAAAATAAGATCATATCTATTATCTAATAAATAAGATCGTTATTAAATTATTTATTATAAATATAACAAAATTTCTAGGTAATACTTGGAAAAAAAAGACATTTATGTAAAAAATATATTTCATGAACCTCTTATCCTGCTAAATACTAGTGAGTGAATAAGGGATTTTTCTAGAAGCTTGTGCCGTATTCTTTACTTACGGGGTTATCAGCAATAAATTCACGAATAAGAAAGGAAATAAAAATAATTTAATTAAATATAACTTACTAATATTTTGAATTTTTATGACAGATAAATAGTTTATTTTGACATGTAACATATTTTTAAACCCCAATAAGATGTGTTTTACAATATTATTTAATATTGTATCGATGTATATAAAACATTAAACTTATTCAATATATTATATTGTCACAATAAATATGTATAACTCTATCACTAAGGTGAATTGGAGCAGAATTATAAAGGATTATTTAAAATTCTAAATAAAGATTTTGAATAGATTTTATAAGATTTTAAGTCAAAATTTTTATGAATTTATGGGAATGAAAGGATTTTTATGGATATAAAAATAATGATCTTGTATAAAAAAAAATTAATGATAATGTAATAATATTAAAAAAAATGGAGAAGACAGTAATAAAAAATGAAAAATTCACTTAGAAATTCTTAAAATACATGTATAATCTTCCAAAAATTTTGATGTGTTTTGATAAGATTGTTTTACCAATTTGATATTTATAAAAAAATTCAAAAAAGTCCTTGAAACTCCTTTTAATACAACGTTCCTTTAAATTTTTATATTTTTTTTATAGTAATATATTAATTTTAATTATAAAAAATCTCCAATGAATATCAATTTATTCTAATGGATTCTTTAAGAAAATTTTGAAAATCCAAATTAAATTTAAATGATATCAAATTAAACAGCAACGAATTTTCCGATCTCTTGTTTCCTAATTTATAAGACTCTATTTCGTGCTAGCTAATTACAATAAACAGTCAATTATTTTCCCTTTCTTGTGAAGTTTATGTGTAACCAAGCATTGTTTTAGAATAGCAACTATATTTTTTTAGCATAAAAGACCGCACTAAGAGTTTTATGACTTCCTTCCTTGGTTGCGAGAAGGTAAGATAACAATACATAGATTTTGTATTCAAAGCAACAATATGATATCAAAATTTTAGGAGATTGTTAAGTATCACATTGAAGACACTGTAAGTGACTGAGGTAACAACTTAACTGTAACCGTTCCCCTTA
Source organism: Hylodesmum podocarpum (assembly GCA_026586105.1). NCBI lineage: Eukaryota > Viridiplantae > Streptophyta > Magnoliopsida > Fabales > Fabaceae > Hylodesmum > Hylodesmum podocarpum. Next base: position 1,631,508 of record JALJEV010000424.1, on the reverse strand, counting down.
AAATAGTGGTTTTAGATCAAATATCGTTCTATTTTTTCTAATGTATTTCTTATTTTAATTTTTAAGTTGAAGTCAGCATATTTCTGTTACTTGGTTAAAAAGAATAAGCCAATTATATAGGAAGAAAAAGAAAAATCTAATTCTGTTGGTCAAAGTACATAAATTGTTATAAATATGTTGACACTTTCTTGGATTCTTAGATATAAAAAGAGATATAATTTATAGATGGATACTTGGAAGAGTTAAATTTACAATCACTTTGATCTAAAATGCGTCAAAATAATCTTTAATGATTAATTTGAACAACTTTATAATCTCTGGAAATTTAACAAACTCGTGAGATAGAACTTAAGAACACAATTAGCATAGAATTAAGAAACAATTAATAGGGACAAAACAAGAAATTTTGTCACTATAGGCAGAAGGAAGAGAAAAGGATGAAGAAAATGATAAAGATAAATTACATGTCTGTTTTTGCAGAAAAAATAAAGATGATATTTGTTAAGAATAGACACTAACCAATGTACAATATTTTGTTATCCATAATCATGTTAATATCTTTTCCACTCTTGTATAAAGTTGGCTACATTCTGCTTTGCTAGAAACTCTCATCACCAACCTCAATGCGGCTGAACCCATAGCATTTCTTTAACCTGTGTAGTTTCATGGCTTCCCTCACTTGTTCTGTATCAAGCCAATGACCATGTTCGGCATAGATAGAATTCAACAACGTGTAGTTACCTGCGTTATTTGGTTCTGATCTTATAAGCTGTGGGGCTAGCATTTCTGCTATGTCCAGTCTGCAATGAAGCTTACAAGCTGATACGAGAGAGCTCCATACTCTAGCACTTGGTTTCATTGGCATTGTTCTCAGTATCTCCAAAGCATCTTCAAGCTTGCCTGACCTTCCAAGAAGATCAAGTAGGCATGCATAATGCTCTACAGTTAATGGAATTTTATAGTCCTCATTTACTTGTTTGAATATTTGTTGCCCCTCAGCTACAAGACCAGCATGATTACAAGCAGATAAAACTGCAAGGATAGTAATTGCATCAGGCTTTACTCCTCTCTCATTCATTTCATGAAAAACTTGTAAAGCTTGCTCACCACATCCATGAAGGCCATAGGCATTAATCAAACTACTCCACGTAACAGAATCTCTGTTAGGCATTTCTAGGAATATCTCACGAGAACCATCCAAACAACCACATTTAGCATACATGTTTATAAGTGCATTTCCCACAGAGATGTTAAAACCAAACCCGTATTTAAAGATATAGCCATGTAGTCCACAACCATGCTTTAGTGAAGATAAATTTGTGCAGGCAGAGATCACTGCCAACAAAGTTACATAGTTTGGTTCAGTTTCCTCAGTTCTCATCTTACTAAAAAGCTTCAATGCTTTGTTGTTATCCCCTCTTTGAGCATAGCTCCCAATGATTGAACTCCATAACACCACATCTCTAAAACTAGACCCTTCAAAAATTATCTCGGCAAAGTGCAGAGCTTCTCCACTTTGACAATACATATTTATAAGAGCTGATGAAAAACTAGGAAATGACTCAAATCCATGACGGAATGCATAACCATGAATCTCCTTTCCATGCTTAACAAACCCTGGCTCTGCACAAGCTGGTAACATAGCAATTGATGTCACTCTATTTGGGCAAACTCCCTCAGCCTGCATTGCTCGAAAGCATGCAAAAGCCTCATCATAATCTTGATTAGCAATGCATCCAGATATGATAGCAGTCCATGAAACCTCATTTTTCACCTCCATCCCATCAAACACACGTAAAGCCATCAAAGAATCATCACACCTAAAGTAAAAATCCACAAGAGCTGTTGAAAGAAACACTGACTGTTCAATCCTCTCATCAACAACAACAAGAGCATGAATCTGTCTTCCTACCCTTAAACCCAGTTTCCTCCCACACATGGATACCACACTAGCTAGCAACTCAGGCTTGGGAACAAGACCAACCAAGTACACATCTTTCAACACTTCCAAAGCTTCTTCCAAGCACCCATTTTGCAGATAACCATTGATCATGGAGTTCCAAGTGATGGGGTCTCTCTGAGGCATTGTGTCGAACACTCGCCGCGCTGATTCAACACACGAAAACTTAGCATACATAGTCATGATAGAATTGGACACAACTGATTCGGAGAGGGAACCTGACTTGAGAGCCAAGCAATGAAGCTGTGTGCCAAAAGCATGACTTTGGGCAGAGGAGCTTGCCTTGATGACTGATGGGAGAACAAAGGGTATGGAACAGTGGCCAGAGTGATGAAGTTCAATGAAAAGTTGAAGTGTGTGATGATAAAGACCCTCTGAGAGCAATGTTTTGATTTGGTTGAAAGGGGAAAAAGAACATGTGGGGGCCAAAGTATTCAAAAGGCGTCTGGTGAAAAAGGCTATGCAAGGCAGAGGATTCTTCATATTCAAACAATGAAACCTTGTGTGCAAATCCAAGTGCATTTTGTTTTGTGAAAGTGGATTGAATTCTTAAGACTATGATGAAACATAACTAACTTAACAACTTTACTGCAATACATTGTTAATCAATCAATTCACCTACTAAAACAAATTCACCTACTAAAACATGTTTATATTATTTTTTCCTATTCACATTTTATAATCATTGTTTATATACTATCAATTTTTTTTTCCTATCCTAAAGCTTTATTGTATTTTTTTTCCTACTCTCAACCTAACACAAGGGAAGGAAGTGTCCCCTCTTACAATTTTCTTCCCAGAGCAAATGATCACCACAGTCCCTGAAATTCTGATCTGTTGTTGTCCCTGAAATTAATCAGAAGTTCTCAAAACTGTAATTTGTCACAAAGTTTAGTACAAATTTACATGCAACATGTGAGTCAACTTATAATGTTAACATGTTTGAATACTAAGTATGGATCATATTTATTTTACTACAATTTTTAATTTCATATTTTTGCTAGTTTATTTAAAAGCTTAAATTTCCTAGCCTATATACAAGAAGGGATCATATTTAAATCTGTGAATATTATTATTTTACTGTCACTCCTTCATGTCTTTCGATTTATCAAATTTTTATTTGAATTTTAAAATAATTTATTTATCAAAATTATATTTATGAATTTTTTTTTCTTTACACTGTTTCTTTTAAGCACAAGGTAGAATTATTATATTCTTGTCATCAGAGATACGTACTCTTATTTTTTATTAATAATAACAAAAAAAAATTCTAAAAAAATAAATAAAAAGAAAAGATAACAATCACGATCCACACGCACATAAATCTAGTAATAAATAAATAAGCAACATGTGTCCTCACTTCAACAGAACAGTGAGTGTGGTTTTTAGATTTTGGTGAACTGATTTGGTGTGTCCGAATTGGCTGAGTAGTGATTTCACAACCTTAAGTCATGTTCCTTAGTTTCCCCAAATATTAAAACAAGATTCAAAGTACGTCACTTACGTTCCCGCTTTGTTTTAGTAAGGTACAACTCCTTTATTTGGACATTCATACCTCTTCAATCATTTCAATTTGCTATCTGATAAAAAAAAAATTAAAAAACCCAATTTTGATGTTGTTGCAGTGAAAAACTTGAACCTTTTGATGCCTCGTATCTCTGCCATGGAAACTTCTCATTTATCAACACCTTCTGAGCTATTCTCAAGACAAAACAATCCCCCAGTAAGCTCAAATTACTCAGTTTCAATTCCCAAAATTTTTTCACTTCATGTTTTTGGATATATGTTAATCTCACCACCCATTTTGGTTTGATTTTGTTGAATTAATCAGAGGGTTCCAAATCTTATTGGGGGCAGTTTTGTGGACTCAAAATCATTGATTTTCATTGATGTTATCAACCCTGTAAGTGTTCTTTCTCCTTTTGGTTTGAATTATTATTGAGCTTATAGTTGAGTTCAGTCTCTTGCTTAAGGTTTAGAGAAAAGGAAGAGTTCTAATGTTGATATCATTTCATAATAGGCAACACAAGAAGTTGTTTCACAAGTTCCTTGTACTACAGTTGAAGAGTTTAAAGCTGCAGTTGCTGCAGCAAAGAAGGCATTTCCATCATGGCGGAACACTCCAATCACGAAACGCCAACGTGTTATGTTGAAGTTCCAGGAGCTTATACGCAGAGATATGGTAAACATTTTACAATGTTCTATGTCTATGTCACATATATGCATTGATCTAAACCAAGACACCATACTAGCACATGTCATTTTTCTTAATCATGTCACTAGTTTGTAATTGTTTTGTCATTTTTCTTAATCATGTCACTAGTTTGTAATTCTTTCAGGATAAACTTGCACTGAGTGTGACCACTGAACAAGGAAAGACGTTAAAGGATGCACAAGGAGATGTGTTCCGTGGTTTAGGTTGGTGTTTCTAGTATGTTGCTTGAGAAGTTTTGGAAATGAGATATTGATTGAGCTCATAAATATTTTTGGTGATGGAACATTTTGATTTATGCCGTTTAGAGGTGGTGGAACATTCTTGCGGAATGGCAACTCTACAAATGGGAGAATATGTTTCCAATGTATCTCATGGAATTGATACATACAGCATTAGAGAACCACTTGGTGTTTGTGCCGGTATTTGCCCATTCAACTTTCCTGCAATGATTCCCTTATGGGTAAGTTGTCTTCTACTTTTCGGGTGGCTATTTTGCTATGCGATTATTTTTCTTACTAGTTTTTTGGTACTCATTTATTTCTTGTTTGCTTCATCATCTTGTCCATATCAGTGTTCTTAAGATAAAGAAAAGTATAGTCTTCTAGTTACAGAAATGGTCCAGAAATATTAGGCTAGAATGGCATTGTATTTGTCTCTGCCCAGTTGCCTATACGATATTGTGTTCGACACAATGGACATCCTGTTCACAAAAAAAATGGTAACCAATGCCAAAGATTTGAGTTTTCTGCAGATGATCCCAGTGGCAGTTACCTGTGGCAATACCTTTATTCTAAAACCGTCAGAGAAAGATCCAGGTGATGCTTTCTTCTTATTTTGGTTGTTTATCAATATCCTTTCATTAACTCCTCAGTTTGTTTATCAATTTGGCATTTTTCCAGGTGCTTCTGTAATTCTTGCAGAATTGGCAATGGAAGCTGGTCTGCCTGAGGGTGTCTTAAATATAGTTCATGGAACCCATGTATGCTATCACCTTTCCTAGTTAAACTTTTGTTCTTCCCTTGTTTCTTGTGAAACTTAACTAATAAAGTAACTCATGGGCTCATTTTGCAGTTGGTAATTGCATCATGTACTCAAGTTTAAAATCAGAGTTTTGTATATAACAACTTCTTGCATTTTGATGCACCAATATCACTTGCCGTGCTTTGATTTTCTTCTTCATTGATAGTCTTAATAATCCAATTGGTGACAGGATATTGTGAATGCTATTTGTGATGATGACGACATCAAAGCCATATCTTTTGTCGGTTCAAATGTTGTAAGTCATCTAATGATATTTTTAGCTTACTGTTATGTAATGCCTTTTTTTTATTTAAACCAAAGGAAATCCTGTTTTATGTTAGCAAAGTTGAATCGTTTTACAATTTGATAGTACTTATACAAAAAAAGATGGAAGAGGACTAGTGGTTCAAATGCTATTTCCTTTTTGTAACTGTTAACATAGAAGAGAGAATATTATTGAATAGAATAAAAAGAACAAGGAAAACAGGAGAGAAAGCTCTGCTCCAAGGGTTTTCCCTTCACAAAGGATTTCTCCTTTCACAAAGAGCTAATGCCAATTTACAACATGATTAAGTCTCCTCCTTCTATCCTTCTCCCCCTATTTATATCTAATAAACCCCTCTAACTAACTAACTTATATTTTAAACTCCCTTGTCCTTATATCCTAACAGTAACTATATTCCCATGTTACATATCCCTATTTGATGTTTTTATTTTGTATAGGCTGGAATGCACATATATGCTAGAGCTGCAGCTAAAGGGAAACGCGTTCAGGTGGATGCACATAGCTTTCTCTTCCCCTTAGTAAAATTGTTTCACACTATCTATGGTAATGATCAGAACTTGTGCACCCTAATAAAAATTTGTTTTTCAGGCTAATATGGCGGCCAAAAATCATGCGGTTGTGATGCCTGATGCCAGTGTTGATGCTACTGTAAATGCTTTAGTTGCTGCAGGTTTTGGTGCTGCTGGCCAAAGGTGCATGGCTCTCAGCACTGTTGTTTTTGTTGGAAGCTCAAAATTGTGGTATTCTGCTCTACCTGTGTTCTTATTTAATTTGTTTCATTATGATCGTTGCAATAACATCCTATGCTTGAAGAAATTTTATCCTCTTTCTCTAGATGCTTGGTCCAAAATGTTCCAAAATAATTTGTTTCCTTTAGTTCTTCTTTGGCCTCACAAAACTTACTTTTGACCATGTATTTATAACTTATTAAGTATAATTCAATCCTTTGGTCTTCACAATGTTTTTCCAGGGAAAGTAAACTTGTGGAGCAGGCCAAAGCTCTTAAAGTAAACGCTGGAACTGAGCCTGATGCAGACCTCGGTCCTGTCATTAGCAAACAGGTTTGTTTATGGTTCTTATTTTCCTTTTTCAGTGCTTCTGACTTGAACTCAAATTTAATAGCAAATCTTCAGATTATTGTGTAAGAAATACTATTCAGTCACAATTCCACATCAGTCTTGTATACATGTAGTTATAGAAGTTTCTTAAATATTCTTACAATTTTACCAACTGCACAGGCTAAGGAAAGAATACACGAATTAATTCAATCTGGGGTTGAAAGTGGTGCCAAGCTAGTGCTCGATGGAAGAAATATAGTGGTAGATTTTATAGTCTCAATCACTTTTTTCATTTCATATTGTTATTCATAGAGATTTCTATACTTTTTGGGAACCTTGAAAGATGGCACTTGGTTAAGTTTTTGGGTTGTATCCATAAAGCCAGAGTGTCTTAGCACAATAAAAATTCTTTTGGCCTAACTTTTTAACTCCTGATTCTGTTGCTTTGTTCACATTCTTGTTACTTGTTTCTCTCTCCCTCCTTTGGCTCTCATCAAGCTGAGATGCAATAAAATAAAGCATGCCAAAAGGAAAAGGAAAATGGAAAATATAAAGGACTTGCAGTTTGCTGCATATCATCATTCCAAATCCTGTTGATCAGTCCTTGCATAGTCCTTTCTTTTTCCATATACTCCACTGATTTTTTTTCCTTTTAATCTCATTTTATGACTGCTTAACAATTCGTTGGCGCATATTAAGTAGGTCCCAGGATATGAATCTGGCAATTTTATTGGTCCAACCATCTTATCAGATGTCACTGCCAACATGGACTGCTACAAGGTATTTTTGCACTAATCTATTCTCCAATCTGTAAGTGTGTACTAAAGAATTCCAGAAAGTAGAATAACTTGAGGTTAAGACTTAATCTAAACTTGACTATCTCTATCACAACCTGTGCAGGAGGAGATTTTTGGACCAGTTCTTCTGCTCATGGAGGTGCATTTTATTTGTCTCATACTTAGCATCCTCTAATTTGGAATCATTTTATTTGTCATTATTTGGTCATGTAGGAGGCTCATCTGCCTTGGATTTTTCATTTTCTCTCAATATAATGTTATGCTAACAGTTTTGCATTTTTTTTTAACTTCAGGCTGATAGCTTGGAAGAGGCCATAAATATTATCAATGAAAACAAGTATTTGTTAACAACTACTCCATTTCATGTGTATTTTGTTAAACTGCCATTGATCTCTTACTCTGACTTTTACACCAGGTATGGAAATGGTGCTACTATATTTACCTCATCTGGTGTGGCTGCAAGAAAATTTCAGACTGAGATCGAAGCCGGACAGGTTTGTCATCTAAGTTGGATGTTTTCTACCATGTTACTGCTTAAAAAAGTCACATGACTTTTTAAAAACTCACAATTTGTGTAGTTTAATTTTTTACTATTTGTTGCAAGATTTAATGTTCAATAGTTATTCCTTTTACTCTCACATAAAAAAAGGTTCTCTCACTATCACTTATCACTGCATTTGAATTTTGAACTAGGTGGGCATCAATGTTCCTATTCCAGTTCCTCTGCCATTTTTCTCATTTACTGGCAACAAGGCATCATTTGCTGGTGATCTCAATTTCTATGGTACAGTTATTTCTCCAAAAGCTAGCTCTTGTTTTTCAGTTTTGCATGTGATGTTTGCTATACCCTTTGATTTGAAAATGATCCATTTTTTTAATGACAGGCAAGGCAGGGGTTAACTTTTATACACAGATCAAAACAGTAACACAGCAGTGGAAGGATTCAGCTAGCGAGAGCAATATTAATTTGGCTATGCCAACCTCTCAAAAATCTTGAGTTTGAATCTCTGATACATTTGTGTTCTAAGTTCTAATAAATCCTGTTCAACTATATATTATCTTTATTTTCAACTCATTTCATATCCTTATCGAATTTTTATGCAAGGAACACACCCAACTATTATCATATAGGATTGTACTATGTTATGTTTTTATTGGATGTGTGACTCGTCTCAGTACTGTTATCATACTACATGAATTTGTCGGAACAAGGGATTATGAACTTTCAACTTTATAATCTTGTTAGTATTTATTGGAGAATAATAAGAAGGTAAAATAAAATGAGTTTTTCCTATAAATTTAAATTAACTTATAGCAATACTTTTTTAATAAATTAAAGGTTAGATTACATTTCTAATCTTTCTATAATTTTCGATTCGCAATTTTGGTTCTTTTATTTTTATTGTTGTATCTTAATTCTTTTATCATTTTTATCTGCAATTTTGATTCCTCTATTTTTAATTTTTGTAGTTTTAAAAAATCTACAAATCCCTTTATTTTATTTTCATGATTGCAATCCCTTAATTTTTAAATGTATATAAGTTTTATTTAACTATTAGATATTCATGTATTAATCACTAATATTTTTATATTAACTATGACATGTAAAAATTAAATATCAATTATTACATTTAATGTCAATAAGATTTTTTAAAAAAAAATAATAAAATAGAAACAACTCTTTTAATATTTTAGAATCACAAGTATTACGTATCTAAGCAATTATTACCTATGCATGACTTTCTCGAAATTGATCAGTTTTGGTCCACTTTTAAATTATATACATGCAACCTTATTTCTTAGCGCCAACTACAAGACGTAATTTCACTCACGTAACATAATACATGTGTGTCTCACTTTTTATATCTTATGACTGGTTATTCAGTTACATATTATAGTTTTTTATTAAATATTTTTTATATTCATGATCTAATAGCTGAAATTTATTATTAAAATTGTTGAAATACAAGTTTGAAGCTTCCTTCTCAATCTTCATCCAACTTTCTCCGATCTTTATTTCTTCTCAGATGCTCGGAGAAATGAACGACAGAGACATTCTTTTTTCACCACACAAGACCAATCTAATCATTTGCATTAAACAAGAAAAAACAGAATAAAAACATTCTAATGATAGCAACATAACATGAACTAAGATCTAGAAACAAGTTCCACCAGAGTCTTGAGATCTTGTGCTGCTTTTCCATGTGGTCCAGCTGCATCTAGCACAATCTTCTTCACTTTCACTGCATTTTCCTTCATCTTTTTTCCTTCTTCCTGCACCAGAATAAGCCTCAAACATTTCACCAATCCCTCTTTACTAAACACGCCACCTTCAACTCTCACACCAATTTTCCAAACATCTTCAACCATTCTCCCGGTCAACCCATGATCCCCAAAGAAAGGCCTGCATATCATAGGCACTGCATTGGAAATGCTCTCAAACACCGAGTTACATCCACAGTGAGTCACAAACACCCCAACAGAATCATGTCCCAAAACCTGAGTCTGAGGAACCCAAGGAACCACTTTTCCACTATTCTTTGTCCTCTCAAGAAACCCTTTTGGTAAAAGCTCCTTAAGATTCTCCTTTAGAGACCAAAGAAATGGAAAACCACTTTCTTCCAATGCTTCTGCCACTGCCACAAGTTCATGTAGTGGTGGTGTCACCACTGTCCCAAAGCTAACATATGCCACTGATCCTTCATTCTGCTTCTCCAACCATGGCAAACACCCAGTTTCATCGGTGTCTGAAGGAGGCAAAGGTGGTGGAGGAAGTGAAAGAGTGAGAAAACCAACATAGAGATAACGCTTCAACTTTGACCTCATGTCTTCAACCAACAAAGGTGGATCTAATTCCTCATAGAAATTCACAACCACTGCTTCAGCTTGAGGCAACACACTACCTAATGAAGCTAGTGTCTTTGCAAATAGAGTCTCCTCTTCACCAGTGCTGAGTAAATCATCTGGTAAGTCTTCAACTTTCATCTTAGAAAACCCAGGAATGAAATCCAAAGAGGTGTCTTTGTTTACTGCATGGTTGTTCTTCCCGATATAACCAAAAATGCCACATTTTTGGCGTATTAAGTGAGTGTAAAAATGTGCAGAGAGTGAACAAGACAGAGGAGGCCAAACTGGAATCCATGGAACGTTTAAGTTCTGTGCCACAGTGAGAGAAGGTGTGACAAAAGCATCAGCGATGATGCATGTGACACTCTCTTTTGTATCTTCCACTGCTAAATGAATACCCTTTTGCAAGTTCTGAGGACCAGATTGAAGAAAAAGGTTGACTCTTTCAACTGGGTTAGCACCAGGGACATGACCCTCTGGGACTCCATCGCTTATAGAGTAGAATTTGATGTTGTTTGGGATGTTGGGTTTTGAGAGAAGAGGTTTGTTGGAGTGTTCAGTTCCTATGAATGAAAATTGCAAGGTTGGAGCAAAATCAGCTAGCTTGAGCACCAGGTTTAAGAGGGGTAAAGGGTGACTTCCAAAGGGAAAAACGAACACTGCAACATGTTTCTTCTGCTCTGAGTTTGTCATTGTTTGGTTTTCTGAACTCAGTGCAACACAATGTTGGTGGCAGCCTAGTTAATATGGTTTAAATAACGTGATGACATTTATATACTAACTTTACTTCCACAACATGTGTAGTTAACTTCTAAATAAAAATATTTATAGATAATAACAATACGCAAGAGAAAAAAAATATATGTATATATATATAAAGTGTAAATATAAATATTTTTAGTTGGTTGGCGTGTATCATAATTTTAAATATACACATCATTTTATATATATACTCATTTTAAATATATATATTTTTATCATTTCATATTTTATATATATACTCATTCTAATTATACGTATTTTTATTTTTATATTTTATATATATAATATTCTTCACATTTTATTTAATCACGTAATATAATTGTCTACTAAATAATTCAAATAATTTTTTTCATATCTTATAAGTTGATAGAGTTGTAACTCTTACTCACCATTCTTCTTCACCTTTTGATATAAATAAAATTATAAATTAAATGATTTAATTTAATATTCTTATTAATTAGATTAATTATATAAAATTTTATATAATTATAAAATGGAAAGTATGTCATGGTCTCAATCTAATGTATTATAATTTTTATTAATTTAAAATCAAGGTGAAAGAATTATACAGATAGATAGAATGATAGATTTATTGACTTGCAATATAAATATTACACCACATTTATAAATATAATAAATAAGAATCTATTAAATTTTAGATAATTAATGTTAAATATTATAAAAAGTTATAATTTTTTTATTAAAAGTTCCATGTAGCTTAAGAGTATGTAAATTTTCTATTTAAAAAATTAAATATGACGAAAATGAAAAAAAAATTATAATTTTTCGTTAAAAAATTAACGCTGCGGGGGTTGCAATATTTCATTGATGGGAGGATGTTTGTAGTTGAATTCCGACGGATGACTGGCTGGTATCACGTGGAGAGTCACACTTCCCATCACAACCACTTTTGTTTATGCCTTTTTCCCAATTTATCTACCACAATACTCATCTTATATTATAATTATTTCTTTTTTCTTTTTATTTGTAATAGAAATTGTTTGGTACCAAATTAAATATATACTAAAATAAAAACGTAAAATTTTGTACGTAGAAAAAATTGTTGGTGTTAAAAAAATCGAAAAAGAATGATATCTGTAAACGTCAGAGTTAAAACATAACTAATAAGTTTAGTCTCGTGCACCAAAAAAATAGAGTTCGAGGAGATTATCATAGAAGCTATTTGTGGAAAAGTTATAAACATTAATGAATGTAGTTTTTGTGCAATTAATTTGTGGTTTCAATTTGTCGGTTATAGTTGCAAAATAGAAATGAATCTAATAAATGCATGTAATATGAAATGTGTTTTGACTGAAAAGGAAGGTTCATTACTGCAAAGTGTTCTACGTCGGTTTTACTACTTTGGCTACGATTTACTTAACATAGTAAGTGACGATAAAGTGACATTTTAACAATTTTGCACATTTTTAAATAAAAAGAAAGGATCAATGTTTTATTATATCGAAGCCTAATTAAGTACGATTTTTTCATTTTAATGAGAATGATGCAAATGAGTGGACTGAATCTAAATGATTAGTGACCTGTTTAAATGGGCAAAAAAAGAGAGTTTACAATGGCTAAAATGAGTTAAGATAACAATTTCTATGGTGGAATAAAGTAATTTCAAATGTATTAGTGGAAGAAACATAGAAATTGTAAATTTATAGAAGCTCAAAAGATGTGTTATCAATATCTATGATTTGAATAACTAGAATCGGCCTCGTTATGTCTTAAATTTGAACTTTGTTGTAGTCAAAATCAATTTCTTTGAAATTTGTTTCCAGTTAAGATCAATTTATATGGTTGAGCCAAAGTGCTTTTCTTTCTATACTAGTGTTGTAACACACACAAATTCAAGACATTAATAATGGGCTTTAAGCCCAAGTATAAAGAGCCCAAGTGTTTTAATAGATGATTGTGACAAAACAAGCACAAACTTTTTATAAGTGCTCTGATCCAAGTGTTCAATAGATGACTGGGCTTGTTTGGATAAATTTTTTATAACATCTTGTAGGAGATATTCAAAAGAAAAAGAAAAAATAATTTTTTTATAAATTAAAATTAGCATATGTTAATATTTAGAAATTCTTCTATATAATTTTTTTCAAGAAACTAATTTTTAATTTATGCATAAACTCATTTTAACTTACAAGAAATTATTTTATTTTTTTTCCTATTTTATTTTCTTATAGAATCTTTTGAAGAAATTTTATCCATCAGTCCAGAGACTAACATTAATAATAAATATTGTGTTAGAGACTCTTGTCACTCCATCTTATTTAAATACCATAAAATCTATACATATTATAAATTGTAATTGATTGCGTAAAAAAATGTACATGGAAATCAAATTCTATGTTAGAACGAAAACAAAATGTTCAAATGTTCATGTTGATTAATCTCTTGTGCTATTGGATTGCTCCATGGTGGAAACTTCTATATCATAGAAGTTGGAACGAATCATATTCATCATTATCCTCTTCAAGACATGGACCCCGTTCTGATCATCAAAATATAAATGCAGTACAAATCAGCAACAAATATCATATATTAATCCAATAGATAAAATAAAAAAACGTGAACTTAATTTTTCAATCTAGAAAATGATACATTATGATATTGTTCTACTTTATAAATAGGAAGTAGAACATTCACCAATCACCACCGTCCAATAATAAACCCTAAACTCCAATAATGTATCCAACATAGCTCATGTTGGAATTATTAGCAGACAGTGGGAAGCACGTGAATCTCATTTTCTTCTTCTTTTTGCCAGAAACTTAAAATATTTCAATAGATCAACAACTTAAAAATGTGAAGTACAATTTCAACATTTTGTAACTATTTTCTATAAAATATAAGCACAAATATAGATGATTCTCCCTAGCTAGCTATTAATTTTTTTGTGATACTTTATTAAGATAACTGTACTACCTGCTTCATTTTGGTAGATACAAATTAAAATTACAGCTACACTTATACTTGTTCCGTAGAGTTTTAAATATCATGTGATAGCAAGTAAGAAAAACATAAAAACACATAATTAGAAATGAGAACATAAATATCATGTATGGTATTTTTAAAACATAAAAATAAGTTTTAAATAATAATGAAATTATGTATTATAAAAAGTAAATGTTTTTATATTTAAGAATGAAATCTTAAATTTATGATATAAAAATTAATATTTAATTATTTATTTAACGTTTCAGCATAGTTTACTTCAATTTTTTTTATTGTAAATTTAATATTCGATAAACACGTGCTAATAGTTGCCAAAAAAAATATTCTTAAGACATGAGTTAACGGAGACAGAATATATGTTAATTTAAATATTAATTCAAAACTAAATTAATTATCTAAATTTACCAAAGCTTAAAGGCACGTCATATGCACCGATACTGTATAACAGTTTTACACCGTTGTTAAAACGCAAACGAGGTTTTGTTTAATTTGTAAACAAAATTATCAAAATTAACAAATTTGTTATATTATGATTATTAATTATGTAAAACAATTTTTACTTTTTTGTTTAAAATAAAAGTCTGATTAATCCAGTGGCTAGAGGGTCTGAATAATTTATATATGGGTTTATCCTTGTTGCCATTATTATAAAAGTAAAATATGAAGAAAATATATTCTATGTCATGAGTCATTTTCATGAAAAAATGAAAGAGAAAGCAATATTAATATAATGTTGCATATCCGGTGTACTCCACTGTCTATGATCTTCATGTCTATTTGCCCAAATAAGTCATTTTTATAGTATCATTTATGAATCATGCAGATGCAGACCCTAATATATATAAAAAAATTACTATCCATATAAATAATGCTCTATGTTTGGCATAAAAAGGAATATTAACGCGTTTAAATATGTAAAACGGGGACGTGAGTATTAAGCACAAGGGTTTAGTCAATGTCTGCTTCACTGTTTACGTATTTCACACACACGCGCTATGACGAACCAAAATATTATTATCAGAACTTTTTCATTCAATACAACTCAATTTCAATTTAAATATAGCCTTAATTGTTTAAGGGGTTAGTATTATTGAACAAATTAAGTATATGAATTATTATAGTTTTTTAATATTTATAGATAAAAAATAAAAGTTAATTGAATTTTGTCTCTTATTTCGTTTAAAATTTTGGTTTTTGTCTTTTGAGAAAAAAATTCTTCAATTTGATATTTTAAATAATTATCCGTCACTATTTTTAATCTCCCTGTTAATTCCTTTGGCAAGTAACTAAATAAACACTATTTAGTCATTTTTATCTTCAACAGAGTTAATAGCAAAGACTACAGTGATGATTTTTTAAGAATTAAAAATAAAAAAAATTGAGAGACTAATAGCATAGATTCAAGTAAAATAACTGAAAAAAAACCGGATTCACCCTAAAATAAAAAAAAAGGAGAAATGACTATTACATTAATACAAATTATATAGGAAAGAACGAAGTGACTAATTTTGATTGAAAATCTTAAATATAAATTATAAACCTCTTCTAATATATTCTATTTTATATCTAAGTTAATTAAAATTTAATCCCGAAACTATTACACAACCGTCAGTCTAATAGTTAGATTGTTATACAAGAAATATTAGATAAATAATCTGATTGTGGCTCAACTAATCACCATATTTAAAACGTATATTTTATTTAAAAATAAAATAAAAAAGTATACGATATATTTCAAAAAGAAATTATAAATAATATTTAAAAAAAATGATATATTTCACAAAAATATATAATACTAAGTATCTATATATTTATTATATTTTTAATATTTTTCTAAAATAAAATATACATTTTAAAATTATATTGATTAAGATTAAAACACGTGGAGAGAATATGTAGAAGGGTAAGATCAAATCAGCTTGTCAGTGGAGAAGAAAGAAAAAGAAAAGTGGACAATATCGTAATAAAAGAAAGTAACAAGGGTAGTTTGATAGTTAGAAGCCTTTAAAATGGTAACCTCACGAGGCGAGTTTCATAATTGAGTGGCTTTCAGTAATTGAAGATACACTGTACACAACCATATCTGATTAGAAGCGATACAGAGAAAGAGAAAGAGAAAGAGATGGGTGGAAGTGGAAAGAGGTATGCATTGTTAATGTGCGGTGAGGATTCAGAGTACCTATTGAAGATGCACGGAGGGTGTTATGGTATTTTCAGTAGAGTACTTGCTGAGAAAGATGAGGTGTGGGATCTGTATAAGGTTGTGCAAGGAGTGTTTCCAAGACATGATCATTTGAATCTCTATGATGGCTTTGTTATCACTGGAAGCTGCCATGATGCTTACGCCAATGATCCTTGGATTCTTCAACTTCTCACTCTCCTTCACAAACTTCACTCCATGCATAAGAAGATCCTTGGCATTTGCTTTGGCCACCAGGTTTCAATTACTTACTTGCTCTCTAACATGTTTTTATCTTTGTGTCTCAATTCTGTTATCTAATACTGCTATAAAATATACATTGCTAAGACAATCATAAATTTGTTAAGTAACAATTTGTGACGATTTTATATTAATTAGAAATTTTGGTGGTGGTTTTATTTAAAAGAAGATACATTTTAATGATAAAGATTAAAATGTAGTTAAAAAGTATTTGGGTAAGGATTTAAAGGGTCTCATGCATTGTTTATACAAAAACGTTCAATAATTTTTTTTAATATAACCAATCATTTATAGGTTTTAATAATAAAACTTTAAAAATTATAAAAAATCTTATTTATTATTAAATAAAAATATAAAATTACTAACTTATAATAATATAATTGTTAAATCATTAGAGCTTGAATTGTAAGAAAAGAAAAAAATATTTGAAAAAAATCATTAAGGCTCTATCATTTTATATATTATTTTATTCAAATATTTTTAGTCTATTCTATCTCTTTCTCTCCTACCTTGAATAGACCTAAAGTAATTTAAGCATGTATTAAATGTGGCAAGATGAGTACCAAGGGAGTATAAGGACACAGAGGGGAGAGGATGACTCATCAAGCTTTCTTATCAGAAGGACCACCTTTATTAAGATAAAGTAAAAAAATACAAATTATAATATATATATATATATATATATATATATATATATATATATATATATATATATATATATATATGTGCACTAATGATACAAGACTTTTTTTGGGTATCAATCATCTAATTGCAAGTCATCATATATTATAAATTTGATAATAATTAAAAATTATAATAAAATTGACTTAGTTGAACTACCAATGAAGCAATATATATAAGTTAAGCTAGATATTTTAGAAAGAAGAGAGAAGTGAGTGAGGCTCAATAGGAATTGATGTGTGGTCCAGTCGTTATGGCACATATTTGGAAAAAATTAAAGAAAATAAAATGAAAGGGTGGGTCATCCATCTGTTTGGACCATAAATTTGGAATTTGAAGATAAATTTTATTTAGCGGTTGAATTTTGGTACGCAGTCAAATCAATCTATTCAAAAAATATATATACATTTATTTATTTTTTACATATTTTAATTTTAATTTAATACATAATTAATAAGCTAATTCATTCAATCAATATATATATATATATATATATATATATAATTTTATAATTAATTATCTGATTTATAATTAATTATTTAATTATTACAGTTATTTACTAATTAGTTTTCTTTTTAAATTTCAATGTTGTCTGTGCTCAAAATTTGTGGCTTGAGGCTAAATTTAGAATGTCTTATATTAATCTGACGTGTTTATTTAATTTACATAGTTATTTACCTTCTTTAGTAATTCCTTTAACATATAAATATGTAAATAATGATAAGAATTCCTTTTCTTTAATTTCTTTATTGGATGATTAAGTTTGATTTGTTACAAATCATAATTAACAAATTTGAGTATAAATATTATTGTATTCATTCATTCAGATACATTTTATTGTTATTTTAAATTTAATTATATATTTATATAATTTTTTTAAAAATCTGATTGGATTTAATTAACACCTGTATCAAAATTAAAAATTTCAATCAACAACTTGCAATTGTTTACATAAATTTAGTCTAATCAGTGACTATAACTGAACTAAAAAAGAAATTATCAATGGTTTACAATTCCTCAAATCTCCTTCACATACATAATGATTGATATTTGATTGATTGATCCATCTTGATGATTGTTATATTCTATATTTATGAAAAGAAAGGAAGTTACATCCATCTCCTGCAAGACATTTAATTATTTAAATTATAATCATAATATTCTAAATTAAAATAAAAAATATAAATATAAATATTAGTACATGGAATTATATATATTATGTCGAAATTCTAATTTCCACGAGGTTCTATTTGTCTATTTGGGTCCTAATCACGTCATTAGTTTGTGATTAACCTGACAGGGGAGAATAAAGCCAAGACAAGGATATAACTTTGCTTTTCTTAACGAAATTTTAAACCTCTATACATTAAGAATAATAGAAAATTAGGAATCACTTTTCAATTTGACCATTTAATAATTTCCAGTGGTTGACTTTTGCATGCGTTATATTCATTTCTTTTTTTACCATCTATTGCATGTACATGGAGATATATGATCCCCACTTGACTTTTGGATTTCTTTTACATAATTAGAGAAAAAATCTAGACCATATAATGAGAATTGGAAAACATTTTATGAGGTTTGAAATTTTTTATGTTTAATCAGCATGTTTTTAGTAATAATCATGAAAATACTACGTTATTTTGATTTTTTTTTTTATAGATTTTGTTAATAAAACAATAGACATAGTTTTTTTTTTTTTTTTTTTAATATTGTTTTTCCTTCTATATTGTTTTTAAAGAAGCAAAATAATTTCCCATTGTCCCGAAAAGGGAAGCAAAACAATAGAGTAATATGTTTGTAATTAATAAGTCAATTCGGTAAAAAAAAATAAAATACAATATGAATACTTGATAATTAATAATGTTTTGAGCAAAATAAGTTTGGAAATTAAGAAAATAAATAAGAAAAGTAAAAAATGCTAAAAACTGAGTTTTATATATTTTTTTGTGACATCAAAATCTTTGTAAAGTATGTTGTATATACTATTGTTGAGTTTAAGTAGCACATGATTGAGTTTAATTAGCACATGCTTCATTTAAGCTTATTCAATGAATATAGTGTCTAATGATAATGTGAATAATAGATTGTAGGGCGTGCATTGGGAGGAAAAGTGGGTCGGTCTCCAAAGGGTTGGGACATTGGTGTGAGATCAGTGAATGTGTCTTCATCTTTACCATTCCCTTTCTCATCTCTCAATTTGCCCACAAAGATTTCCATATTCAAATGCCACCGTGATGAGGTCTGTCTCTCTATATATTTCTAATCAATTACACACTCTTTCTTATTCATTGCCACCAACACTTTTTATTAAAGTGACTATATTGAATTGTATAAATGAAATCAGATCCTAGAGCTTCCTGCAAAAGCAGAGGTGATTGCTTGGTCTGAAAAGACTGGAGTTGAGATTTTTAGCTATGGAGATCACATCTTAGGCATCCAAGGCCACCCTGAATTCACCCATGACATTCTTTTGCACTTTATTGACCGTATTATTACCCGAAATTTGGTTCAGGTATATATATAATCTTATTTCGCAGTAATTATCCGTGACTCTCTCTCAAGATGAATATATATATATATATATATATATATATATATTTATATATTTATTAATTTCTTTTTTTTTTTTTTTTTATCTTTTCACATTTTATTACTCAAAATTTAATTCAGATATTTACAGTCAATTCTAATACATAATTAACCACAACTCTCTTACAAGATGAATATATATATATATATATATATATATATATATATATATATATATATATATATATATATATATATATTTTCTTTTATTATTTATTTTTTTATATTTTATAATTAATTATTTGATTATTTAATTTTTACAGTTGTGTATGTGGGTATTAAGGTTATTTCTTTTGGTTTTGAATGAAATGGTTTGGCTTGTATAGTTACTTATTAATTATGGATGTTCGAAATCTCAGGAAGCTTTTGCTATGGATGCAAAGGTTAAGGCTGCATTGCAAGATTCAGACAGAGAGACATTGAAAAAATTGTGTGTCCACTTTCTAAAGGGTCAATTGTGACTATTATCTATGGTTGAATTCAATGTAGGAAAAAAAGAAAAGTAATATTTTTGAGATGTTAATGTGGAAGGTGGGTTTTATTAATTGATGATGCAGTGTAGTAGCTCTGCAAGATTGGCTTCCAATGTGCCTGTATCCAACAAGAATTACCTAATTTGGTGATTCTAATTCTATGAACTATTAACTTTCTTACCAATACTTTTGCTGCAATTTATTAGCTTTTGTCTTCAAAATTATCAACAATAATGCCAAAGCCACCGACACTGTTTTTATGCTTTTGGTGGATTCCACTAAACATTATGAATTCTTGGTGGATTACAGTTACACTGATTTTCTTTTATATATAAATTCCAAACATTATGAATTATATAACACCAGAGGAAATTTATTTACATGACGTTTTTCTTAATATTAAAACATTGTTGTCACAACTTAAACCTACCAACTTTATTTCGCAGTAATTATAATATGTAATCAATCAACCAATTCACTCACAGACATAATATATATATATATATATTTTTCTCCTTCACATTTTATATATATATATATATATATATATATATATATATATATTTATTTTTCACATTTTATAATTTATTGTCTATGTATTAAACATTTTTCTAAACCTAAAACCTCTGTTAAAAGCCTCAATCAAATCTATACGTCTGGTATATAAGATTAAACTAAGTTATATGATCTCGTAGATTGTAGTCATAATTTATTTTTTAACTTTTATATTAAAACTTTAAATTGTTAAAAAAATTTAACGTTAGAGTTTGAAAAATATTATACCCTAATCTTCTATAAAATATTAAAGTAAAAAACAGGAGATATGAGTCAATCTTACAACTTAAAAGATTATATGATAAAGTACTTTTATATATATATATATATATATATATATATATATATATATATATTTTGAATTGGTAATTTCCCTTTTTATACATATCAAATAGGATTTCGATATAAAACTCTACATTAATATACCTACTGTTTTTTATTGTTGACGGATAACTTCTTAAGATTTTGACTCCTAAGCAAATATAAAACGCTTCTTTAGATTACTAAAAAATAGTTGAAAAAGAACGAGACAACAATTAATCTGTATATAATTGCTACCGTAAGTGTACACTTTGATTAGTCTATGAGTGTTCCATATATAAATGGTGGACATCATATACATGAACATGTATATTCAAAATAAAGCAATTCCTGCGTGAGTTCATTATCTTAATTACAATTACAATTATTCAAAAGTTGAATATAACATTATACGATGATTTTAGCACGAATTGCTATTAGTTATGCTTTTATTGACACTAATGTGCTCATGAAATAAGAATTGCTTGTCAAAATATATTTAGAAAGCACTTCCATTAAAGCAAATACCCAGCCAAATTTGTCATTTGTATGTGTCATTGTTGAGATTTTCTTTCTCTTTTGTGGATATGTGAGATCATTAAAGTTTACACACCAAGTATATCAATAATAGAATCTCCATGCAAATGTGTGAATGAAAACCAATCTTCCGGAGAACAATTATTTATTGAAAACAAAGAATCTAAAGTAAAGAGCACTAACTATTGATGAAACAACTTGCATAAAATCGACAAAGGAAATGGAGTTGCATAAGATAACATGTTATGAAAGGATATACTATTTATATAATATCTTTCTACATCACATTTTATAATAATTTGTTTTTTATTTTTCTCCATCGTTCTCAATCATTTAGCATATATATCTTCCTCTTTTTCTTTTATTTTTAAATTTCAAAATAAATTATATCGCAAACAACTATTTACTATAATATTTATTACGATAAAGATCACATTAAGTCATTGTACCCAACCATGTTAAAGTTACATTCTGACCCTAATCTTGTTAATGACAACTCGTAACTTATAAGTTATTTCACAGTAAACTCAACCTATAGAATATTCATCTAATTCTATACTAAACACATTTTACACATAATTACTAAGAACTCTTTATACTTACAAAAGACATTATACTTACAAAAGACATTTACTTAACCAGAGTGCCTTAATTTTTGCACTACACTCCCCCTCTTGAGCCTTACCAGCAACATTTTAACGCTTTTGCCAACTCCCATTCCTACCACCTTGCCTACTTATTTGTTTCTTTTTTCCGGTAACAACATATATAAATATGATTTTTCTTTGGTCAACAGAACACAAAAGACAAAGTTGTGTTAGTCAAAGCATCTTTAACTCAATTGCCATCAGATCCACAGTGAATCATAATCCAGGGTAAATCTCGGACAAAACCAATTCTAAATCATGTGTAATAAATTGTCAATGTAGCGACAAATTGATACTGGTTCATGCCAGCTTATGAGTGGCTTCTAACACGGATTATTGAAAAAGAAATACTCATAATAACAAAAAGGTAGTTATAATGATGAGACAGATGTGAGGAACAATGCATACTCCAAAGCTACACCATTGCAAGGCAAAGCAGATGAAGCAAGAACGTTCATGCACTCAATGTCGCTCCAGAGTTCTGTTTGCACTCTGCTAGCATGTCCATGTAAAACTGGCATTTGCTAATTTCAGTCCCATTGCTGTTGAGGCACTGCAAGCAATTCAACAACGTGTCAACCACATATTACATGCCATACATCACTCAATTTTATTTCTTTTTAATAAATCTATGTAAACCTTGTAATCTATCATATTACAAGAGAGACAGGTGGTGAGTTTTTTCAAAAAGATTTTTAAGAGAAGATAGTAAGAAAAAAGAAATTATATAAATTTTTTTAAAAATTAAAATTAGTTTCAGTGTTAATTAATTTGTAAAAACTCTTTTATTTACGTGAGACTTTTTATAAATTAATTAATGAAAATATTAATTTTAATATCTTTTTAAAAAATATATTTCAGTCTTTTTCTTATTTTTTCCCTCTTAAAACTCCTTTAAACATACTCGTCACACTATATTAAAACACAATTTCATCCAAAATAGTTCAAGTGAAAACCTTCAATTTGGCCCTCCAAAAGCAACACTACATAAGTTTTCTAAAATTATTGACTATCAAATTAATACTTTAAAATTCTTTTTATTACCTCGACAGTCTTTGAAATATTTTGTCACTAACCAGTGCCTAAATTAGTCCCTCAAAATGATTTTTGATTGTCACCACTTTGATCCTCCGTAAGGTTAGATATGGTGATATCTTAGATTTTAGAGGCCCTAATATGGTAAAAGATTAAATATTCGAGGGACTATGATAATTGATGTTTTTGAAAGACTAAATGGCGATTCATGTAGCTTTGGAAGACCAAATAGAGGGTTTTCTCAAAGTTCAATATCCCCACATTCTCACTTATCAAGCAAACTATCATACAGAAAAACGGAGAGATGAATTCTCCCCTCTCACATCTGCTAAAGCTACTACAGCCTACAGAGTTTGTGACTAATATTGCATCATATAGGGAGACATTTGTATGTTTGAGTTTAACTTCTAATACTAAACAACTTTGTTTTGCAGCCAACTGTAATACGCAGCCAATCAATCAACTCACTCACAGAATATATAAGTATATGTATTTTCTTTCTTCACAATTTATAACCAGTTGTGTGATTGTCTGCGTATTATAATTATTTATCAAATATTTTTTAATACTAAAATAGAGTTAGGGGCAGACTTAGTATCTACCAATTCCAAAAACTATGAACTTGAGAACTACAACAAAGAGGGAAGATTTTGAACAAAAGAGAGTAAAAACAGATAATATAACAACATACATCTTGGAAAGCCTTTAAATGAAAATTGCATGCATCACTTCCAAGACTATTAGCAGTAGGTGCAGGTGCAGTAGCAGAAGGCCCAGTAGCTACTGTTTCATGTTGAATAGTTCGACGACCAAATACAGAATCCACAATCCTGTGTGCCACAGCACTTCCAGCCCCAAAAGCCATTCCTGCAAATTGAAAAAGAAAATAAGCTCTATGCAGTATCAGAAAAGTATAATATATTAAAGGTTTAATTATTCATTTGATTTCTATAACCACACAAACTTTACATTTTAGTCACTACACGTAAAAATCATCCATTTTAGTTTTTATATTTGTTAAAAATGTGGATAATAAGCCTAACTAAACACTCTGTAAAACTGATTTATAGGTTGAAAATTGCTCCTCATATGTAATAAGCTCCGTCTCTGGTTGATGTGGAATTTTCAACAATATTTGCATTCTTAATAAAGAAAAAACCAGAATTAGTGTTTATATAAAGACCGAACGAGTAATCAAACCTATATAGCAAACGGAACGGAACAGTGATGTTCCATGACATACCTTCAGCTACGGTCCCAAACATGGATCCACTATTGGCACTCTGAGCAGGAACTGAAGCTGGAGCACGCTTAACTGCATCAAGACATCAATACTAAGAAAATCAGCAGAATATATTTAAAATCTCCGGTTACTACTAGTTGAAACTTGAAAGACAAAAATTGAATAACATGTTGTGTCTTCAAAAGATACATTCTATTGTATACTTAAAGCTTGAGCAAAGTATAGCCTATTGTGCTATGATATTCATTCAGACCTGGCCGTGGAGCAGCACGTCGAGGTGAACGAGCTGATTTTCCTGCAATGCAGAAATAAGCAATGGATCAATGTGATTGACATAACTAGAAAAAAGCACTGTGATTCAAAATGATTGTTCTATAAACAGATCAAAATGATACTATTATTCAGGCAAATACTTCTATATTATATGCATTCTTCAATTGCGATTCTACATGGTTAGATAAAATTAAACATGCCTTTGAAAACTAGAAATCATAAAGGAGCAAAATCTGTTAGATAAAATTGAAGATTAATGTATAGAAAATGAAGAAAAAAAGAATATAGGAAAGGGAACAGATGGGGAAGCTCACTAGCGCGAGGCATTTTTTAGGCGAAGACAGAAAATGTTGAATTTTTATGGTGTTCTACAATTTGAATATGTTCAACATCATAAAACACTGTAACAATTCAAGCTTTGTATTGTATTTATAGTTACAGTTGTTTGAGGTGGTCACGGCTGGTACGAGAACGAGACGTGGAGGATCGTGATTCGTATGTTTCGGATTTTGACGCATTCACGTTGTGTTGAGTAGGATTCTTTCTTGCCCAAGAAGTAAAATGTATTTTATATTTTTATAGCGGAAATACTAATTATTTATTAGTTACTTATACTTTTTAGAATTAATTTTTACCTTTAAATTATTTCTTTTTTAAAATTAAAGTGTTTTTATATTTAGTTTCGTAGAAAAGTCAGTATTTAACGAAGTTTTTTAAATTATTGTCGTGGCAAAAGTATTTTGAAAAATATTGTATTGACATGTTAATATGTAAAAAAATAACAGAATTCAGTTGATACACTTAACACATTATTTATAATAACAAAAGATACTATTTTCCCGGTTTGGTTTACACAAGAAAAACACAGTTGTTTTCTCTTCAAATCTTCCAAGAAAATGGTGCAGCAGAGAAATAGCTTGGCGTTTTTATTCTTCCCTTCATCTCGCACCCCTTGCAACTCTCTGCTACTTAAGCATCTCCATCACCATATACTTATTAACTCTTCTGCCTCATTTATTCCAAATTATTTGAATCTCAATATAATATGCCCTTTCACTAAAATTTACTGAAGCATACAAAATGACGTTGGTGTAATGGTGTCTTAAACAATCTAGTTGAATTTTAAAATTAATTTAGTCATTGCCATTGTTATACTATACATAAACGTTATTAGTACTTATAATAATAAGTAAAGATTCCAAGCTTTGCGCTAGTTTATGTTACGTACCAGTCTGATTGACTTCTAGGAACACCTATTCGTACTTGAATTTTAAAAAGCCTTTCTTTTATAGCATTCTTACAAGCGAGACGGAACCCAACCAATAGAATAATCACCAATCAAGATTCATAATACATTTTCATGGGACTAAAAATAAAATTGAAAAAAAAAAACAATGGTCAATATCTAAAATAACAGCAATAAGAATCACGCGGAAATCCCTACGTCTCATCTAAAATTTTATAATTCAATATTGCTTGCAAACTCATATAGCCAATACTTCCACAAAGCAATTCAACCACCCGCAAACAAAAAACAATAAAAAACCCGAAGTACATAATTGGCAATCGATAACAAAAAATTGGCTAACCAATAGAAGTATGGTAATATACACGAATATATAAAAAGCCGATTCACAAAAATGTGAAAGATCACCTGCTCCTATTATTCTTTCTCTGGAGCCTTGTAAACAGTGCCAATGCTATATGAGAAGAAAAAGTGAACTTATGTAAAAAAGCAGTGGCCAACATTCAAGACCGTTTTAGTTAGAATAATTTCATGCAGTCCAGCTCCGGGAGGCAGAATTCTAAATCCCGAAATTGCACTGTGTAATCAAATGAACAAAATGCCTTGAGTTAAACTACTTCCACCAATGAGCTCATTCACCTAGAGCTCATGCATCAACCGTGGGATAAAAATTTGACATGAATGGCCTTCCGCTTCCATTGGAATCTGCATTAGCATGCAATGGTGATTGAAGCTCCCCGGAATGGGAAGACCTTTTTGACTTAGAGTATTTCGGAGAAGCTCCATAATAGTCTCCAGAACTGCTTGAAGAGTACATGGATGATGTTGGTAATCCATGAATTTTAGGTAAACCAGTTGTTTCAGGCAAACTGTATCCTCTTTCAACTGTTTCAGCTTCCAGAGGCAGTTCCTCCAAGTCCTACCAACACGAAATACAGTTATCAGACACTAGCTATATTTTGTTACAGGTTCTTTTAGGTAGAAGAGGTAGATAAAATAAATAAATCATGGACCATATACATCTGAAAGTAATGAGAAGAAAATTGACTCATTAGTGACAAGTTAAAAGCATGCACGTAGAGAAGAAGTATCATATTGCAACCACAAACAGGCTATAAGAGTAAGTGTCGCATCATGTTGCAACCTACACCACCCTTGCAAATTGTAAGTAACTTAAATATACAGAAAACCAATGTTTAAAAGAGAATAAATGGGTAGTACACTGCGTGAGAAACAAATATAGGGAAAGTGAGGAACAAATCTCGACTATTAGATGTTACATGGATTATTAAGATTAGAACAAAAAGAAGGTAACTTCTTCAACTGATCACATAACTTTTAATTTGACCATTCGTGTATGGTTTAAGGATTAGGATTTGTTTTTCTCAACCCTTGCAATAATAACCTACTCCTCTAACTAGACAGGCAACAAAGATTGAAAACATCTCCATCATGATAAAGCAAGCAATTTAAATGAAGTACAACCAAACAAGCCGTGTAAATTAACACAAATTTGGTAAGACATTGCAAATTAAAAGTATTGACTGTCAACCTTAAAAGCCTGCTGATAAGCTCGGAGAAGTTCTCGACAGCGCTTTCTTTTCCCGGCTATCTCATCAGGTTCTTGCAACATCTCTTCAAACAGGTTGTCTCTGATTTGAATTTTAACATACGAAGTACAATCAGTAATCAACAAGAAATATATCAGAATGAATGAATTAATACGTCACTGCCACAACCGCTATATGTTACCTGTATAGCTTTTTAATGAAGACGTTGTGCAGCTCTCTCTTGGTGTTGTTTACCTGATGATTTAGGAAAAGACAGTCAATGGAATTTATTGAATGTGCGAAAATTCGAGTACTCTCAACCAGTCAAAGTAAGTAGCCCAGTATATAATCAAATATATGACCGTTAGCAAAAGAACACCCCTCCCCTTGTTAGGAGTCCCACATAAAGTATATAAAGAAGCTTGATGTGATACTTAAACCTAGAGGTTCTCCCACCTAATGGACTAGTTAGTCTTTTGGGTTGGGTTCTTCTCTTCAACGTAAGTCCTAACAATTGGTGCTTTTATTGAAAGTCAGATCACAGAAAGGGCTACCTATGGTTGGATTAAGGTGCAAACCAAATACTGATAGGCGAGTAACGACAGAAATTACTGTGCAGACAATAATTATTTTATTGACACACAATCATTATATATACTTGTATAACTACTTTACATTCAAAGTGATTTGTGTCAGTTGTTTATTGGTTTAGTCCATACAACTTGTGTAGACACCTGTCCACAAAAGCTTTTCATTAAAAAACAGATAAAGAAAAGTGAAATATATTTTCTACATGCAACACAAGAGAGAAAAGACAGCAAGAGATTCTACTTCTAGATTTATAATTGCAATACTTTATATTTTATAATTTGCAAATCATAGAAGGATATGAGGTAGTAAAGTACCAAGAAATGCATAATCGCTTTGGGGACAAAATCCTCAACATTTTTTCTGACAATGTCATAGTATGATCTCAAAAGCAACTTCGTTACTGTTATTTCAACAGCCTCTGTCTCAGAATTGCTCTCTGATGGCCTCAAGATAGGAGGTGGCTACAAAAACCAAAGCACAATATAAAATTTCTACCTAAGGAACATATTGATAGAGCTGATGATAAATGTCCCACACAATGTACACACACCTCTCTCAAATGGATCATAGAGAATGATTGTTCCACACTGTGAACTGGTTCAATATGTTGTTTACTAGCTATATTCTCCTTCACGGCCATACGGCTTTCACCTCCACCAAAAATGGATGAGATGCCCCAACTTGATCCACCAGTGTTTCCTGAAAAAATACCAGCATAAAAAAAAATCTTAAAAATAAAAAAAAATCTCATTGATACATCAAAACCACCTTGACTAAAATTGCAAAACCAAAAGAAAAGCTTGAAAAAGTACATGATAAAATAGATGCAATGAACCAAAACATTAAATAGAATATACAAATTACCAGAGGGTACAACTTTATCAACATCTGCTGCTGCACGGACACCCTGTTTTTCATTTATATCATAAGAGTTGAGTAATAACAGTGAGAAGCTAAACCCTTACCTTGATACCTACTAACAATGATATTAAGGAAAATTTCTTATTTAAACAGTATATAGTTACAAACCTGATCAGTAACAACTCCATTAGCTTGTCTTGCAAGAATAGCTCGAGACTTCACACTTCTTTCAGAAGCTGATCCCTTATCAGATTCCATACCATCCTAAAGGAGATTAATGTGATTTTTTTAAAAAAAAAAACAGAAGCATAAATTAGAATGGATATCTCGAATGAAAAAGATGGGGCATATTTCCAAATAAACTAATAATAAGCATACCTTCTGCCTAGGGACTGGTATAGCAATCCTAGAAGACTTAGTCTGTTGCACGGCAGTTTCTAATGCCTTGCTTCCACCAATAAAATTTGGGTGGGAAGTGTTTATGTAATCCATCTGCAGAATTGGGTAGCTTAAATAAGAAATCATGGACATGGATATTGATAAGTCACTCTGATAGACTGACCGTCGCAATTGACATGAATAAGCAAATCGATTGATTTATGGCATGTCAGTGGTTTCTACTAGAAAGTATACAGTTACACTTCCTTCAGAGAAAGTTAAATTTCTGCATACCTCCATTTCTATGATGTGTGCAATCATGTTCTCTGAGGGTTCAAGGCCTTCTCGTAAAAAATTCCCTATAACTTCATCCATGCGCTTTCGCAAGAAAGGGAACCGTTGAAGTTCAGTCACCATACAACGATGGCTGATCTGAAGAGAAAGGATTTTGTTTAGGCACATACTTGATAAAGCAAGAGAACAGAGATGGCAAGCTTTAAAGCCCTATTCCTACCTTAATTAGTTCATCATATATAAACCTGGCACACTGTAGACTTGGATCCAATAGACGGGATATTTGCCTCCGCACAAGGACTTCAAATGGTACCTGATTACATGGAAATAAATAGATAAACATGTTCTAGAGTGGGATATCTTTTAAAACATTTTTCAAAATTGGATTTACAATGCATAGCAAAACTTTTGTGAAATTAACTGACATTTAAAACATAATTTCTATATCTCCCTTAAAAAAGGAAATAAAGACCTACCTCTGGAACAAACAATGCTGATTTAGGCCCAGTAGCATTCTGTATGGCAGTACGGATGTCATCATCAGTCAAGTCTTCACACGGATCCACCTCCTTCATGATAGCATTAAGTTACACAATAAGGCAAGAAAATAGGACATTTTGCCTATTGCCTAAATCTCAACACCATATAAATGTGCTAATAATAAAATTATAATTTCCCTTTTCCTTTGAAATACATTGAATTCTAATCTGTGTGATTTGGTGATACCATAATAATAACATTCAAAATGGAGCATTTACAGAAGTGAGATGGAAATGAGTGTTGAAATAAAAATAAATTATTTATTTTCATAGTTGCAAAAATGATACATATTATTAGGAATATTCAATAGTAATGTTTGTTAAACAACATTTGATTAACATCAATTAAATAATATATAAATAATAATACATTATTGGGAAATTTTGCATCCATTCATGATATGTAATAAACTGAATAAAGTTGGTGGGGCTAAAAGGTTAGTTAGTCTTCTTTCCATCATTGATTTAGTGTAGTAGCATGAGAGAAGACATATTTTAACACCATCATACGTTAATACAGGATTACATACCTCTAAACTTCTGACAAAGATGGATTGAAAAATGTAATGGATTCGTGCTCCACCAGATAGCTCAGATGTAGACATCTCCTCATTCTTTCCCTCAACCATGGAGGAGAATGCTGCCGTAAAAAAGCAAGAAAATAGGATAGCATTTACTTAATTTGGAAAGGTAACAATATGTGAAAAATACTAGTCAAAAATACAAAAGATACCTTCACAATATTTTGAAAGGATATTCAGGAGAAGTGCACCCTGACCAGCCTGCAGAGATGAACAATTATCAATAAAGTGGGGCAAAATTCCAGCCAAAGAAGAAAAACTGTTGCTTTTTAACACAATAAGAAACATAGTTATGCAGTATATTTAATTATTGAAGTATTTAAGAAGTCATAGGGACATTTCTAAGATAAATCATAGTATTAACACATGCCTTGGACTCAGTGATTTCTCCATAGCTTGCATGCTCCTTCGCAACAGCAACCAGTGAAGTGCTTATACGTGCTCGCAGCCCTGGTAGCACAGCCTTTATATGCTGGGCTAGAATCTGCA
This sequence comes from Hylodesmum podocarpum, assembly GCA_026586105.1. Classification (NCBI taxonomy): domain Eukaryota; kingdom Viridiplantae; phylum Streptophyta; class Magnoliopsida; order Fabales; family Fabaceae; genus Hylodesmum; species Hylodesmum podocarpum. The sequence goes on along the minus strand of JALJEV010000424.1, from coordinate 1,600,294 downwards.
AAAAGACAGACAGGCAATGTCATGCCATATTGGTGTGCATTAGTCCAGATACTCAATCTTGTATGAATTCATAGTGGTTTAGTCTTTTACAGGATTTGGAAGAATTCAGTTATATCCAAGAACTATTAACAATTTTTCCTCTACAATGCTGACATGGTATGCATTTGGTGAAACTAGAAGGTAAATTTATTTGAACCCCCCCCCCTCCCCCTATAATTTAAGACACCGTATGCTATATTGATTAGCTTTCTAAAAAAGGAAAAACCTACATATTATAGCAGCAAGTAAAGAAGGAAAATTGTGAAGACTATTCTGCATACATAAGGGAGATTAAAAGATAAACAAGGCTAGCATATATATATATATATAGGGACCATATCTAGTGTGAGGAGTGGTTTACTTTGAGAGATGAGAGGATTAAATTATAACCATTAGATTAAAATGAATTAATCTTAAACAATAATTTTTTTAAAAAAATTAAATATCAAGTAATCAAATAAAATCAAATATATAAAAGATAAAATACCAGAAATATCTCAATTATCGTTAAACCATCACAATCATCACTTTAAAACTGTCGCTCTCGCTTCTATTACCACCACCACCATAGTTGTTGCACTATCATCATGGATGTCGCAATCACTACCAGCACCACGCCCGTGATCGTCACTCTCCTTGTTGCTGACGGCAATGGCGGTGGTGGCGACAGCAACAACAAGGAGAGTGGCAATCACGGGTATAGTCATGGTGGTGGTGCTTATGACAATCATGACGATGGTGTAATGATGATCAGTGACAATTATGATGATGGTAGTTGTGGTGATCATGGTAGTGGTGTTTATTATTGACATATTTTTGAACGTGATAATTCTTATCTTATAAATATTTGATTGATTGATATTAATATTTTTAAAAAAATTAATGGTTAAGATTAATTCATTGTAATCTAATTGTTATAATTTAATCCCCTTATCTCTCACATTAAACTACTCCTCTTACTACATATGCTACCTATATACATACATATACATATACATATACATATATATATATATATATATATATATATATATATATATATAAAGTGCCATGAAGATTTTACCTGGTTCAACCTCTTTGCTAGTTGAGGAACACCACAACTATCTGCTAGGCCACTGTATACCTATGAATAACATAAATAAGATAAAAATAAGTATATGTAAGAAAAACACTTGACAAAAACTATGCATAGGAATTCCTTACAGGACGACTGCGAAAAAATTTTTCTTCAGCAACAAGAGCATCCTTTATACTCCGGTTCAGTTGAATATCCTAATTTGATGGGAAAACAAAAAAGACAAACTTTATTTCAGCATACATATTGAACTCTGCACTAATCAAGAAATTTACGTGTTTATATTATTTGCATTTGCAAAGTACACATGATGGTGAGTATACAATAACCAGTAATTTTAATAAAATAAGTATTAGAACATTTGCACAGGTTAAAGTAGTTTCACACAGCCTTCTATCACTGTAGTATAACATCATTACCTCCTGACTACGATTTACAACGCCTACATAACCAAGTCGTAGGGGAATAACTTTTCCTAGTAACAGATTCCGGGCATCAGTACCTCTGTCCATGATATCCAACTACAATGCAAATGATAAGCACCTTAGACTGTCAGGACATGGCGACAGCTTAACAAATTCTAAGTACATACGTTTAAGTTAGAATGTTGAAAGAGTATACCGAACCTTTGTGATTACACCAATTGTTCTATTACCTGCAACAAATATATGAAGATTTAGAAACCAAATAGAGATATGTGAAAAGATTATGGTTTTAGACACATGGAAGCAAAAACACACCATCAGGATCAGCAATCCCCGCCATCTGAAGAGCATCAGAATTAGCCAAATCTGAATTTGCCGGTGTGACAGCTAGAATGAGACAGGTGGGAGTTTTGATATATGACATGATCATTGTTCTGATTCGAGCTTCAATATCAGAAGGCTGGTCGCCAACAGGAACCTTTGTAATGCCCGGGAGATCTACAAGTGTGATATCAAGAACATTTGGTGAAAAAATCTTCAGTCGAATCTGCTTGTCTGAGACACCTTTGTTCCCTCCCGCTTCCCTATCAGTTTCAGCCTGTAGAAACATAATTAAGATATACAAGTCAATACAGAGAAAAAAACAAAGATTAAACTAGTACATTGTATATACCTTATCAGTACACCACCATCAAGTGTGTTACATTGCCTTACATTCTACATACGTAAATCATAGAAATATGAGATTCAACAACTTCTCAAGCTTAAAGCTTGAGATTCAGTTCAAATGGATAAATGACCCTCAACCAAGACAGTATTTACCTGTTGATATCATAGTAATGTTGATAGTAAACTGAAAGCTAGAATGTTGAATGGATAAACAACATTTCTCAAAACTCATTCACCTAACTTAGATTCAGTTATACCCCATTTCACTTTTGTCAAAGAATCGAGTCTCTAAAATATCAATTTGTTCCACTCCATGGTTAGAAGCCATAAACTCATAATATCAACTTCAAACATATGGCATCAGTACACTGGACCCCTATCGCACCTAAGTTTAACTCAGCTCAGAGATGGTTAATTTGGCTGTGTGTAAGTCTTTTATTAGTGTGTGAACAGGAAAAGCAAGCTACCTTTCATCTCTGGTTACATAAAATACTCTTCATGATTGAAAAGGATCACCCTCCTTATATTTGCACAATCAACATTAACCATTCTCATCTCCCTAGCAAATTCCAATTAAATGTCGGCAAGCCAAAGTAATGATACATTACAAAAAACAGCGTTCAGCACCCAAACAACCAAGCACATAACATAATCTAGTTTTCTCCAAGCCTATTTATCATTTGACCTAAATCATCATAACCACCAAGTGTAATACATTTCGACAAGTTACTCCGCTAAAAGCTAAACATATAAGTTCAACACAAAGAATTTGTTTGCAGTAACAGATACAAGCAGTATTAATCAATCACACGCTATCAAAAGAGGTTTAACGATGGACCTGAATCTCCCTACGAATCTCGGAAAAATCGTGGAATTTGCGGCCAGGGAGGTGGAGGAACTCGCCGTACTCATCATCGTTGGGGGAATCCGGCTTACGCTTGGTCTGAACAAGTTGAAGAACGAGAGGGCGGCGCGTGCAGATGTCGTTACCGCGAGGGAGGAAGTCGCGGCCGACGAGAGCTTCGAGGACGCTGGACTTGCCGCTGCTCTGGCTGCCGACGACGGCGACTTGAGGAAGGTCGATGGTGGATTGGCTTCCGACGCGGGAGAAGATGTCTTGAAGACGGTTCACTAAGGAGATCACGCTCGAACCGAGAGGAGCAGTAGGAGAAGATGATGCAGATGTTGGAGAAGGAGCAGGAACCTCGTCCGCCATGGATTTCTCAAACCCTAGCTAGGGTTTCGAAAAACGATTTGTTGATTTGAGTGAAGAGAAGTGCGGACTCACCCGTTGTTGTTGTTCTGTGCTGTGTACTACGACCTCCCTCACCGTCTATTCTTTTTTTTTTTTTTTTTTTTCTATTGCTTTGCTGTGAGAGGTTTATTTGAAAAATTGAATGAGATAGTAGAAGTGACGTGTGAGGTGTGGACCTTGGCTTTAAGCTCTATTAGTCCTCTTTACTGTTGCCATTTTCGTTCTCAATTTGCGTGCGTGCCTAAACACTAATTGCTAATGTTTAGATTAAAACGTACGCGGGAATAAATAAAGAAATGGAAAAAAAAAAGTGTGTGGGGATTGAGAAAGGGGTAAAAGGGATAATTCCCACACATGACACAGCCCAACCCAACACAACACAACACATTTCTAATATTTATGAATCTTTTTAGGAGGTTAGATATGTACTTTAAAAGGCATAATTTTATTTGAGATAAATAAAATTATTATGAGTGTTGGGTAATGATTGGATTTGTCTGTGCTTATAAAAATGAATTTAAACTCTAGAGTATATTTAATTTCAAAATATTACTTTTGTTGTATGTGGTTTTTGCAAAACTTATTTTAGGACGTTTTAATTTTGAATTACATAATTCTTAAGAATTGTTTACCATGATTACATAGTTTTGAATTACAAATTAAAATATATCCAAAAATATGAAATATTTATCAGTTTATTAATTATTACCTCGGGTGTTCTATACAGAAATATTTTTTTAAAATTAATTATAAGAAAAAAATACTTATTTTTAACTAAAAACACTTAACTTAAGTTTTACTATCAAAATAAAATATGATAAATGAAAACCTTATATATAATATATAATGTAAGAATACATTTTAAGTACATTTTTTCTGATTAAAATCTTTTGCTCCAAGACAGTACAATTGGGCCAAGTGCTGGACCTTTCTTTTGTTTCGTGTTAAACTTTTTAGATCCTAAAAAATTCGCCACACACCCATCTTCTACCTTCTAAATGGGCTTTATAAAGGGTGTAGATAATGACAAACTCACAAACCCTTTCTTTCTTGATTTAATAGCCAGGCCTTTTCTTCTTAGACCCATTCATATATATATATATATATATATATATATATATATATATAGACATCTTGCTGGTAGGCGAAGTAATCAGGTAAGATCTTAAAAAGAAATCAGATAAACAAGGCACAGAAATTGTCGAGTGAAAGCCTTATGTTACTGTACTTGAGGTATGCACGAAAGAATCAAGCGATTGATGTTAAATTACTACACTAACGGCACTAGCCAAAGATGGCTGTTTGGGAATAATACAAGGCCGGATTTTACATGATTTCAGGTGGAGATAAAAAGAAAAAGAGAAAACAATAGTCAACAAAAGTATAAAGTATAAATACTCTGGGTGGGGGGGTATGTCATGATCCACCAAGAATAAATGCTTGGAGAAGACTCTGCGCTGCTTTGGTTTCATCAGGTGTACCTGATATGACAATAGTCCTGTCACTTGTTCCAGGAGGAGGTTCATGGATTACAACCTTGGCACCCGATATCTAACAAGTACAATAAATCTAGTTTAGATTACGAACCAAATAAGAGCCTATGCCACATATATAATAAAAATATAAAATCAATGACATAAAGTCGATCATGATGAAATACCGAGCCGTATATTTCTTTGTTTTTTGGAAAATGATTGAAACGGGAAAAGTTTCCTTAACAGACATATTTTGAAAGAGTATCAAGTAATTTGAAATCAAATCAAATTAGTGATCACAAGTGCAACTTCATAAGGATGACATGGTGAGCTGGAGAAGAAATAAACAGAAAAACCTACATGCATAAACTTATCCAAGTCTGTGTACCTGTCTCAAGCGAGCCAAATTGCTACCATTTTCCCCATATACGGAGTTAATAGTATCATCAGGAACCATAATTTCCACGGTCGTATTAGTCACAATAGCAGATTTACTTCCACTGCAGACAAATAAAAATGAATATAAGAAAAAATTGACAGTTGTGGCTTTCTACTTTATATTTTCAATTGACTATTTTCATCATTCTTTTAGAAACCATTTCATTTTGGCTACAACTTCACCCCAAAACAAGACAAAATGAACAATGACTCATGAAAAGCAATGTTTGTTCAAATAGTATATACTAGTAAAGTAAAAAGGTTTGTCACCGGACTGATTACTATCCATTTACACCAGAGTACTTAGGATGCAAGGTACAATATAACTACATATTCTTGTTTTGTTCCAAAAAAAGCAGGCATACTCGGTATTACAAAGAAGGTTTAAAGTTCAAACACAGATGGCTCCAATAGTTTAGCAGAATTTATTGTATGTCAGAAAATATTTTAGGATGGCCCCAAAAAAGTAACTTTTTCAAGAACATGATTGAAAATTGAGGGAAATATGTGCCACAGCATTTATATCCATTACATCATACCATAATTAGCTCTAAATATTTTATCAAAATCTTAAAATTTCAATATATAGATTTGCAAACAAACCTGACAAGTTCTACGCCTCCTTTTCTCAGTTGCAATCCCCAACTAGTATCACCAATGCCTCTTGAATTTATCCCAGACTGCAATCAAATTTTGATAACAAAAAAGTTAATAAAAATAATAATAATAACTTGTAATGGTAAAACCAAAAAGCAGAGAGAGGGATATACTGGTGGTGTCCATAACCCTGGTGAAGAAGAAGTATCTAAATTTCTAGTAAGAGCGAGATGATCAATCCCTTGTGCAAAAGTATGCCTTGGTGAAGAAGGACGATCTATATTTCTGGAAAGAGGAAGATTATCAATGCCTTGAGCAAAAGTATTTCTTGGTGAAGAAGGACGATCCAAATTTCTAGAAAGAGCAAGATGATCAATGCCCTGAGCAAAAGTATGTCTTGGTGAAGAAGGACGATCTAAATTTCTAGAAAGAGCAAGATGGTCAATGCCTCGAGAAAAAGTATGTCTTGGGGAAGAAGGACGAACTAAATTTCTAGAAAGAGCATGATCAATGCCTTGGGAAAAAGTATGATGTGGGGAAGAAGGACGATCTAAATTTCTAGAAAGAGCATGATAATCAATGCCTTGGGCAAAAGTATATCTTGGGGAAGAAGGACGATCTAAATTTCTAGAAAGATCATGATGATCAACGGCTTGGGTAAAATTATGTCTTGGGGAAGAAGGACGATCTAAATTTCTAGAAAGTGCAACATGGTGAATGCCATGAGCAGAAATATGTCTTGGTGAAGAAGGATGATCTAAATTTCTAGAAAGAGCAACATGATCAATGCCTTGAGCAAAAGTATGTCTACTTCTATGAGAAGAGGCAGCAATTGGTTGGCTTCCAAGAGGAACAACATCCTGCAGTCTCCCATAGGGACTGGTATCAACTCGGAGAGAAGAAAGGCTCCTTGTTCCAGTACTATCTTTTGTGCTGCCAAAAAGATTATCTCGCAGTCTACCAGTTGCATTATATAATGCATCTTGCACATTTGAAAACTCTCCTGTTATCTGAGGAGGAAAAAAGAGGATATAGATAGTATAAGTAACAAATACCTAAACATTACTGGATTACCATGATGTCTTAAATAAATATAGAGAATGATATACAATAGAAGTTTTAATCAAACATAAAAATGGTTTGGGATGGAGCATAAGAAATCTTCAGACCAGAAAAAGAAAGCCCAAACATATGCACAAGGGTCAGTCAAAGCATATTCATAAACATAATAAAAACTCCTGAATACATCAATCATAACTTCAAAGTTACTATCAGAATCTAGAAATGCATTAGTTTCTACAATTCATAACTACTACCAAAAAACAACAGTCGAATGTCACAGTAGCTGTTATCATAGATTTCATTGTTAGTTACCCATCCCTGGATAGGAATGTGGAGGGACTGGCACCAAAACCATTATCATATAATAGCAGATAGCCAGATGGCCCGCCACAGTGAAGATTTCTTGTTTCAGATGCAAGTTAAATTATTTTTGCTGATTGCTACATATAAATAAATATTCAGGAAAAAAAAACAATATTAACATGTTCATATGAAATATTCAAAAGTCAAAGAGCCTTGTAATCTTCAGAAAAACACAGTTCAATAACAACAAAAGACAAAGTTTAAGTCTTTCATGCTTAAAGTTAGAACACAGAAAACACGTGAACATTTACTCGCATTCAAATATAAAGGTTGACCAATATATATGTCAAAATATTTATTCGCATTCAAATATAAATTAGCATGACGAAGGATGAGAGAATTTATTTTAGTTTAATGGGGAACAATTTATTGAAGTTGCCACATAAAAAGAATCACATTAATTGAAATAATAATGCATTCTCAGCATGTTTTAATTGTAAATATAATAAAACAAATTATCATGTACAAACCTGTACAACTTGATCATTATCTGATGCACATTTTGGGACCTGATCAGTCCCAGTTATTCTTATACTGGCCCCAGTTGCCTTCCGCATTTCTGATACTATTACTCCACCTTTTCCTAACAAACAACCAACTTGGCTTGATGGGACTACAAGACGTGCTGTAACAGTTGACCCCTTATTTCCAGAGTCTAGCCCCTTCTCAACGCCAGTCTCAACGGACCTGGAGTAAACAAGCACAGTAGCCTTCTGTGCTGGGGAATATCTTGACTCATGACTCTGCAAATAGATGCAGCCATTACTAAACAAAAGAAAGTTGAGAATGATACACATACAAAAGCAAGAAAAAATGCAAAAACAGAAAGATTTTATTTAACATACCTCTGAAGCAGTAATAGTAATCAACCGATCCTCACACTCAGCTACTGAAGGACCAATACTTATTGTAGCCCCTGTCTCACTCTGAAGAGCCCTAACAATGCTGCCTGCCTTTCCAATAACTCCTCCAACTCTATCATTTGAACAAAGTATTCTGAAGGTGACTTCCTGTTGAAGTGCTTTTGGTTCCAGGGATGAGACTCTATTAACTTCCACTGGCAGTGAATGAACTCTGGTGGCATTGCTGTTAGAGCAACGGGACAAAGTAGACATTGCAGAGCTCCTCAACAAAATATGATCTCCAGTCTCACGTGGTACTGCAGTTATAGTCCCATATGGAACGACATTTAAAGTATCACGAGGAAGTGCATCTAAAGCATCACAGTGGACCATTTCATATGGTTTGCTTCCCATCATCTTTGTTCTATTAACAGGAGGACAATCTTGAAGACGTTGGGAGACCGCAACAAGTGCCTTTTTTACATATGGCACTCTGCCTTCTATCTACCACAGTCCATAAATCCAAAGGATGTTTACTTGGCATTAGAAGAGAAAAATTTTGCACAGCATAAATGACACGATACCAGTTTACATATTCACTATTCACATGTCCTTTGATTGGTTAGTTAGGAAAATTTTGCAAATCCTAACTACGAAATTTAAACCCAGCCTACATGCATCAAAGGTAATCACACGTGCTGGCTGTGCTAGTGCACGGGGTTACAAGCGCGTGTGAGTGTTCATAAGCTAAAAACACTGGCAATGCTAGAATGTCGGGCGTATACTATCCATAATTGAAATGTGCTTCATAGGTAATAAATAACTGAAACAAGTAAACAAGAATCTATCAAATTGTCCCCTCTCCTCCACAATCTATCAACCTTTTCAACTGGCAAAATATCTAAGGAAGTATATGATATCACAATTCATTTTTTAAAAACTCCAAAGCAGTATTCTACAAAATCAGAAAAAACTAATCCAGTTACAACAAACTAACAAACTACATCTATCAGCTCCACACAAAATGCCTATCACTAAAACCTCAAATATTAGTTTTCAACCAGCAATAGCCTTGCCTCAGTTAGAACTTCACTGGCTGCATCATGACCTCAAGCACAAAATTCGAAAACCTTGGTGGTGTTGAACTAAAATGTTGAGTGACAACTGACTAGTGTGAAAATGCACAAGAATAAGAAGCAAAAATACCTCAATGATTTCATCAGAATCCGAAGCGCAGGGCGGCAAATTATCAGCGTAAACCCTAATTTTACATCCGGTATCCTTCTTAATCCTCTCTACCACTCTCCCTCCCTTGCCGATAACCGAACCAACCTGTGCCGATTCCGCCATGAGTCGGCACGACATTATTCTGTCTCCGACGTTGACACCTTCGGTCTCGGCCGCAACATCGAGGATCCTGTTGAAGACCTTAAGCAGCGCTTCCTGCGCCTTGGACACCTCAACCGTCTCTTCCTGGAGGAGAATTTTTCCGGTGAGTGCAGCGTCGGCGATAACAACGACGACGCGGTCCGGCGACTCCGGGGACTCATCCTCAACACGGATCTTGGCTCCTGTGGATTGTTGGAGCATCTTGATGATGGAGCCAGACTTGCCAATGACGCCTCCGATGCGAGAGGCGTTGCAGATGAGGCGGAAGGCCACGTGGCCCGGCGGCACTAAGAGCGGCAGCTGCGGAGCATTCGATCGGGAACGCTTCGTAGGAAACGAGTTTGGGTCCGGCACGGAACGCTTAGTTGGCGGCGAGAGAAAATCGCTTCCCATAATTCTCTTCTTTCTTGGAATCTTGTGAAGCTTGGAAAAGAAGAAGAGTTGCAGAAGGAGTTCTTTGATGCTAAAATGCGCCCAAGGAAGAAGGGCCTGGGGCGCACTGCACTGCGCTGCTCTTAGCTAACATTTGTCACTACTTTTTTTTTTTTATTTATTCTATCAGTTAGATTTTAAGTCAAAATGTTTTTTTCATTCTAATTATTTATATTTTAAATATCTTATCATTTTTATAGTTTGAAAATGTTTTATTTTAAATATTAGCAGTGCTTTAAATTTAAAATAATAATAATTTTTAGATATTATTATATGTTTTAAAAGTCAATAAAATAGTTTTATATATATGTCTATAATGTCATTAATATAACACAAACACAGTGAAAATTTTGAACATATCTATAACACCTTATTCTTACATATGTGCATTCTTTATGACACAAGAACAACGAAAAATAGGCACAGACTCGCGCATCTTTAATAGCATATAGAGCTAGTTATCCTCATTTTATATTTTTTTTGTTTAATTTTTTTCGAAATTTAGATAAATCCACTTTTGCATGGATTAGAAGAGATTTAATATAATCCATGGACCCTATATTAGGTTACTATTAATGCAAAATCTGTGTATTGTTAATTTGTTATTCCTAATGTTTTATAGGGAAATGTTATCAATAAATTCTACAAGTGCACATTTTTCTTTTCCTTACGCATTCTTTTTAATAAATTCTTGTCTATAGAAATTTAATGGAAAATTCTTTTTTAATAGATTCTCCCGTTATATCTAAGTTTCTATTTTTAATAAATTTTGATAAAGATCATACAAAATTGTATTGGTTGTATCTCTCATTTTTATAATATTCGATCAATTTTAGGAAAAAAAAAATTTTAATGATAATTTATGTGCTTTCAAATGTAAACCTACAATATTCTTTTAGACTATGAAAAGTGACTAAGTTCTTGTTGACTTTAGGAATTTCTAATTTTGATAATATTCATATCTTAATTTCGCTTTATTGAATTATGATAGTTAATTAGAAATAATTGTTGAATAGCCAAAGAATTAAGATTAAAACAAATTGGTAATTTTAGTAGACAAATGTAAAAAATTAAATTAGGAATGTTTTATATTAAAAAGTCAATTTAGTTAATAAGTAAGACTGAGAAATACACGCGCGCCCTGATATAAAATATGTATATTGTATATAATGTTTTTGCTCGATTTTGAATCTCTAATTCCAATTCAAGAAATTTCTTTTTTTGATAGTCCATTGATATTGATTATTTTTTTCTTTCTAGTAATATTATCTTTATTTTTACTAAAATTTTGATTAATATAAAAAATAATTTAATTGGTATGATTCATGGGTTATCCCTATATGCATTATAAAATCTCACAAATTTTGAAAAAACCAATCCGGATTCGATACAGTGAGTTGAATTGAGTCTACATTGTAGTTAAGAAAATTGAGCTAGATTAGGAAGGTGTCGAAAATAATGGAGACTTGGATTGTGCTGCACCAACACCAAAACTGAGAATGCGGCATATACCAATGCATTTAACACTCATTGACTCCTCTTACCATCACCAAAGCCTTACATGTTAAGTGAAGAAAAAATTTACAAATTAACATTTTGTATAACAAAACCCTATTATTGAAGGAAAAATATTTGGTAGACAACTGCAATACGCAGACAACTAGATAACCAGTTATAAAATGTGTAAAGAGAGAAATACATATGCGTATAAAGTGTGAAGAGAGAGAAATACACAAATATTCTGTGAATGAGTTGGCTGCGTATTGCAGTTGTCAGCTTAATAAAGTTGTTGTTGAAGGATCAGATTGATGAAGGCTAGAAAAGGATGGTCAGGGCCAGTACACAAATCCAACAACAGGTCGGTCCTGCTTTGATGTAATGCAAAGCAACATATAGCATGTTTCAATCAGGATCATTTTCACGAAAATAATAAAGGATGGTTTCAAACTGGAGTTCAAATAACAAGTTTGAACAATCACAACCTTTCCATCTAGAATCACATGTTCACCATCAACCCATCGAGGATTCCTAAATCTTGGCTCTGCAAGCCTCCCTTGACCTTTATAGCGTGCAATCTGTGATGATAACATCAGAATATTAAATAAAACAGTCATATATATGTGTTATTTATTTTTCACTCTGAATTAATATCAATTTGATGAAAATAGGAGGAAAATGACAGTAAAGACATTGAGGTACCAAAAGAAGACACACTGCTTACCAGCCCAAACTCTTCAGGAATTATTCCCTTATGAGGAAGCTGATACCTCTTTCCAATTTTTGCTCGAAATGCTACCTAAGGAGATCAAGGAACATAATACATTGACAAGTATACAAACCGGTTCATAATCACAAAATTAGCTCCAAAAAGTGAATGCAAATTCATGATAGCAACAAAGAAATATTTTAAGCTCAACAAAAGTAAAGGATAAGAACAAAATATATTCTACTCTGTTATAAAATCTATCAATAAAATTTAAAGTATTACCTGGCCAGCCGGTACATAAGGATCCCCAGTCAATTTCAAAGCTTCCACATACTCATAGAATTCAAGATCAAAAGGCTCATTAGCCGCACCATCTTCTTGCCAATGGCCATATTTACATCTCAGTTGAATTACCTCAGAATAGTAAAGCCCTTGTGCACCAACATATAGACCTGATGAAAATGAAAATGTTAGCTATTTAGTACACACTAAGATTAAAATCTAAAATCCTACATTGAGGAGACAATTTCAGCACCTCAAAATACTTTAAATTGACAAGTTCTCCCACATCTTTCAGCCCCTAAAAGGTTGAAGCAAAACATTATCTATCAGAAAATTTTCAGCTAGACTCAACAAAGACACCAAACTTAGAAGACAGACACTACAGTTTACTCAGCATAAGATCATATCAATTATCCTTTAATAAACATTGTCCTACCATTGAGGGCAACTTCCCACTTGCAATGAACTTGGCAACATTAAACATAATACGATCAACGCTAAGTTGACCTTGAATCTTTGTTGATTTATCTGGTGAAGGTTTCCCTTTGCCATGACCATCCTGTTGATTGACTTCTTTTTCTATGGTAAAGGAAAATAAACCTTGTTCAGTTGTCTCCAACTTAGCAGGAACTCGAAGAAAATCTCTTATAGTCAAACTGCTGGAAAGTTCCTGAGCAAGATCATCAATGACAACTTCGCTTGCAATTTTCTTTTGTTCTTTGAGTTCTAAAGATTCAAGACTAGGATTTAATTCAATCTCATCATCAGTTTCAGACTTAATATCTTTCGGTTCTGGACTTTCTGTGTCATCATCCTTATCAGCATCTTCATATTCATCTTCATCTTCATCCCCTTCTTCATCAGTTATCTGTTCAATCACCTTAGATATTATATCCTTCTCTAGCTTGTCTGGAGCTGTCACCTTTAAAACCTTCATCTTTACACCAGGAATAATATCTTTCAAGACATTCTGAAATCCAGGCTTTCCCTCAGATGGATCAGAGCTATCATTCTTTTCATCTACAACCACAGGATCTTCAGTACTCCCAACAAATAGCTCACTTCTATCTACAGGTGACTCTGCTGATCTCAATCGCTCAGCAGCATCCAATTCTTTAGAGGATGTTGTTGGAGGGCTATATGGAGGATGTTGAGGAGAAAAAAAATCTAACTTTACTATGGTAACGACTACATGATGGGAAAAACAACAACTAACAACTAAATTTCCAAAGTACGCAGCGGATATAATTTTTCCCCACTTGCAAGAATCTGTGAGGAGCAACAACAATAGCAACTGGCGGCAACAAATAATAATCACCTCAAGAAACACAACAATTATTTACGTGGGAAAACCCTCTCAATTTGAGAAGTAAAACCCACGGGCACAAGCCAGTAATCAAGCTCCACTATGATCAAAATCAGGGTACAAGAGAGTCTCAAAATCTGTACAAATTCGTACAAACAGCCAGCCAATACAACAAACCAACAAGGTTTTCAATAGAGAACAAGAAGCTGAAAAACTCACAAATTCGTGCTACTGTTCTTGCACGATTACTCCCAGTATCTACCACAGAACGAAGATCTGAACGGTCAAAACCTTGAACCACATCTTTGAAACATCATATTGAAATTTCAGCCCGATCTAACTGTTAATGAATCAGAAATGACAATTTTCACTAAGCTGGTCAGGATTCCTGTGAATTGGAACAGAGTCACGGTCTGGGCTCTATTTCTCCACCTACAGATGTCAAAATGAAAAACTGAACGGTGAGAACTTAGATGATGACGTCGTGAACACACTCTCCAATTTTCAGGCCAATCCGATGGTGGAATTGACAGAGATCTGGACTGGAAGGTCGCTGGTTCTGGAGAGAAAAATCTCCTCTCTTTCTCTTGGCTGATTTTTCTTTCTCTCTCTCACTCTTGGCTGATTTTTCTTTCTCTCTCTCACTCTATCTAACCCTAATTTCTGACCCCTCACTTAAGTGTCTTTGGACTTGAAAAATATTGGGCTTTGGCACATAGTTGGGAGCCCAACCCAACATTTCTCCCCCCTCACAACTATGTGGAGGTGACCGCCAATCCGGCGATCTCACAACAATGCTCAAACTTCCCTCTTGGTAGTACCTTAGTCATCATATCTGCACCATTTTCATCAGTATGAACTTTAGCCAACTCCAATAGTTTAGCATCCAAAGCATCACGTATCCAATGATACCTCACATCAATATGTTTGGATCTAGAATGGAAAGTTGGATTCTTACCAAGATGAATAGCAGAACAACAAGTATTTATCCTGCACAAAACCAAGCTCTTGCAAGAGTTTCTTCACCCATAGCAACTCCTTGCATGCTTCGGTAAGTGCAATGAACTCTGCCTCTGTGGTAGACAACGCTACACACTTTTGCAATCTTGATTGCCAAGCCACAGCTCCCCCTGCAAACTTAACCAAATAGCCCGAAGTGGACTTTTCAATCAATATCTCGGCCATATCGAAATCCCAGTAACCCACCAAAGTAGGTTTATCACCTCCAAAACAAAGCTTTAAACCACTAGTACCACGAAGATACCTTAAAATCCATTTCACAGCATTCCAATGCTCTCTACCTGGATTTGATAAAAATCTACTTACTCGTACCAACAAAGATGTGCAATATCGAGGTCTTGTACATACCATTGCATACATTAAACTACCCAATAGATGCATAAGAACTCTGCTCATATATGCCTTCTCGGCTTCATCTCAAGAGCTTTGATTAACACTCAATTTAAAATGAGCTGCAAAGAGGAGTACTCACTTTGCTTTAGCATTTTCCATGTTGAATCGCTCCAACACCTTCTCAATGTAATGTTCCTGTGATAGCGAGAGCTTCTTCTCTTTTCTATCACGGGTGATGCTTATACCAAGAATCTTCTTAGCTGCTCCCATGTCTTTCATGGCAAATGACTCGCCAGCTTCCTTCTTTAGCTTTGTCAATCCTGGAAATATTTTTCCCCACAATAAGTATGTCATCAACATACAATAACAGATAATGAAGTCATCATCAAAAAACTTTCGACAAAGACACAATGGTCGGAAGTAGTCTTCTTATAGCCTTGATCATGCATAGAAGACTCAAACTTCTTATACCATTGTCTAGAGCTCTGCTTCAAACCATATAAGCTCTTTCTCGAGCCTACACACATAATCTTCCTTGCCTTCAACAAGAAAGCCATCGAGGTTGCTTCATGTAAATCTCTTCCTCCAAATCACCATGAAGGAAAGTCCGTCTTCACATCCATCTGCTCAACCTCCGATCAAGAGTAGCGGCTAAACTCAAAGACGATTCGATGGATGACATTCTCACCACAATTGAGAAAATTTCATTGAAGTCAACACCCTTTCTCTGCCTGAAGCCTTTCACCACTAATCTGGCTTTGTATCTAGGAGATGTAGAATTACTTTCTTGCTCCACCTTGAAAACCCACTTGTTCTCTAAGGCTCTCTTACCCTTAGGTAACTTCACCAAGTTATAAGTGTGATTATCATGCAAGGATTTTATCTCATCTTGCATTGCATCCAGCCACTTTTGCTTTTCTTCACTTTCAATAGCCTCTTCAAAACACTCAGGTTCTCCTTCATCAGTCAACAACACATATGTATCAGAAGGATACTTCTTAGAAGGTTGTTTTGGCCTGGTAGACTTCCTGAGTTGAACTTGTAGTGGTTCAGGTGCATCATCAGGATCATCTTCATGTTGAGCATCATCAACTGGATCCTCTAATCCATCTCCAACCTGCTGATCATCAACATCACCATGTTGCTCATCATTTTGAGCATCGGTCTCAACATTGTCCAGTTGTGAGTAGGCAACCGCAGGATCATCTTCATCAAATTGTTATCTTTCATAGGTGTAGTCTTCTCCACTTTGTCAATATCTTCAATGGTTTGGTCTTCCATGAATTGCACATCACGACTTCTAACAAGCTTCTTCTCAACAGATCATACAACCTCGTAGCCAAATTCATCCTCACCATAACCAATAAAGATACACCGCCTTGTCTTTGCATCCAACTTAGATCTTTCATCCCTTGGAACATGAACAAATGCCTTGCAACCAAAAACATGCAAATGATCATATTTTACATTCTTACCAAACCAAATCTTGTTTGGCACTTCACTGTCAAGAACAACAGTAGGAGTGAGATTAATGACATGCATTGCCGTGTATAGTGCCTCACCCCAAAAGTGTTTAGGCAATTTAGCATCTGAGAGCATACACCTCACTCTCTCAAGTAGTGTCTGTTCATCCTCTCCGCTAAACCATTCAAATCCGAGGAGTTTTAGGAGGAGTCTTCTCATGTGCAATACCATGCTGCTTGCAGTAAACATCAAAGGGTCCACAATACTCACCACCATTGTCGGTGCGAATGCGTTTCGGCTTTCTTCGCTGTCTTTCAACCAAGGCATGAAATTCTTTGAACTTCTCCAACACTTGGTCTTTTCTCTCAAAAAGCGTAGACCCATAGTTTCTGGAACAATCATCAATAAAGGTAACAAAGTAAAGTGCACCACTCAAGGTTTTAACCTTTAATGGACCACAAACATCAGAATGTACCAATTCAAGCAACTCTGACTTCCTTGTGGGAGGATGCTTCTTGAAGGATACTCTGGTTTGTTTACCAACCATGCAATGAGAACATTTCTCCAATTCTGCACTCTTCAATCCTGAAAGAACATCCTTTTTAGCTAAGCAATTAAGCCCCTTTTCACTAATATGACCAAGCCTTCGATGCCACAAAGATGCCTCCATATCTACGACATTCACACTGTCTTTAGCAACCAAAGCTTTTGTCCAATAGAGTTTAGAAATTTTCTGTCCTCTTGCTACAACCAAGTTACCTTTGGTGAGTTTCCACTTTCCCGAACCAAAGTGGTTATCATAGCCACCATCATCTAGCATCCGCACGAGAGATCAAATTAAAGCGGACATCGGGAGCATATTTGACTCTCTAAGAAACAATCTGCATTCCCATGTTGGTTTGTAGGCAAACATCACCAACACCAATCACCTTAGACACCCCATCATTACCCATCTTCAACATTCCAAAATCACCGAAGTGTAAGATGTGAAAAACTCTTTCCTGGGTGTAACATGCGATGTAGCACCACTATCCACTATCCACATACTCTCATTTGATACAAGATTAACTGACTCGTGGTCATTGAGAATAACAAGATCACCACAAGTAGCGAGTAACACGATCATCATCATGCTCATTCTCTTTCTCGCTACTCTTCTTGTCTTTATTCTCCTTCTTCCACCGAAAACAGCTTCTTTTTTATGTGCCCTATTTTGTGACAATAATGACACTCTACATTCTTGTATCCGGACTTGGACTTAATCTGCTCTTCTCTCTACCACCCTTCAGTTCCTTTTTCTGACTTCTCCCCCTATTTTCTGTGAAAAGTACCTCAGACTGAGATGAAGAACCCTGTGCCTTCCTTCTCATCTCTTCATTGAGAGCACCTCTCTTTGCCATTTGCAAAGAAACAACACCATTAGGGGCTGAATTTGTAATTGAAACCCGAAATGTCTCCCAAGACTCAGGTAGAGTATTCAGTAGCCATAATCCCAAGACTTCATCATCAAATTTGATACCCATTCTAGATAATTGATCTAGGAGTCCTTGAAACTCATTCAAGTGATCAGAAATGGAAGAACTCTCCCTGTATCTCAAATTCATCAGACAGTTCAACAAATACAATTTATTGTTCCCTGACTTAGAGGCATACAAGGACTCAATCTTCTCCCACAAAGTTCTCGCATGTGTCTCATTTGCAATGTGATTATAAACATTGTCTTCTACAAATTGCCGAATAAAACCACATACCTGTTGGTGTTCAAAATCCCACTCTTCTTCAGATATAGAATCCGGCTTTTGTGTAGCAAAGACTGGAAGATGCATTTTCTTCACAAATAGCAAGTCTTTCATCTTGCCCTTCCATAAGTGATAATTAGTACCATTCAAAGCAACCATTTTTGTATTTGCCTCCATCATTCAAGCTAGTAATATATATACAGCTCCAACCTAGGAGCTCTGATACCACTCTGATGGAAAAACAACAACTAACAACTAAATTTCCAAAGTACGCAGCGAATATAATTTTTCCCCACTTGCAAGAATCTGTGAGGAGCAACAACAATAACAACTGGCGGCAACAAATAATAATCACCTCAAGAAACACAACAATTATTTACGTGGGAAAACCCTCTCAATTTGAGAAGTAAAACCCACGGGCACAAGCCAGTAATCAAGCTCCACTATGATCAAAATCAGGGTACAAGAGAGTCTCAAAATCTGTACAAATTCGTACAAACAGCCAGCCAATACAACAAACCAACAAGGTTTTCAATAGAGAACAAGAAGCTGAAAAACTCACAAATTTGTGCTACTGTTCTTGCACGATTACTCCCAGTATCTACCACAGAACGAAGATCCGAACGGTCAAAACCTTGAACCACATCTTTGAAACATCATATTGAAATTTCAGCCCGATCTAACGGTTAATGAATCAGAAATGACAATTTTCACTAAGTTGGTCAGGATTCCTGTGAATTGGAACAGAGTCACGGTCTGGGCTCTATTTCTCCACCTACAGATGTCACAATGAAAAACTGAACGGTGAGAATTTAGATGATGACGTCGTGAACACACTCTCCAATTTTTAGGCCAATCCGATGGTGGAATTGACGGCGATCTGGACTGGAAGGTCGCTGGTTCTGGAGAGAAAAATCTCCTCTCTTTCTCTCTTCTTTCTCTCTCTCTCTCTTGGCTGATTTTTCTTTCTCTCTCTCACTCTTGGCTGATTTTTCTTTCTCTCTCTCACTCTATCTAACCCTAATTTCTGACCCCTCACTTAAGTGTCTTTGAACTTGAAAAATATTGGGCTTTGGCACATAGTTGGGAGCCCAACCCAACACTACACTACGCAGTCAACCAGCCAACCAGTCAACCAGCCAACCAGCTAACTCACTTACGGAATATTTGCGAATTTCTCTCTCTTCATACTTTATATGTATACCTATTTCTTTACTTACGGTTGTCTGCGTATTATAGTTGTCTACCAAATATTTTTCAACATCAAAATATCAAAATATAGCTTATATTCTTTCTATTGATTGTTGAGATAATTATACAAAAGAAAGTTACAATTATATATTCAATTACTTAATGATATCTTGTAAAAAAAAAAACTAAGTATGAAATATTCAATAGACTTAGCTTAATCAACAACATTGAATTTATGAAAGATAATCTAAATTTAATTCTCACCTAATAATATTCTTAAACAATTATCACATGAGCGGCAGAAAATTATTAACTAAAAGTTTATATTAATTTTTATTAAATAAATGGAACTATATACCGAATATAACTAATAACCAATTCCCTTACGAAAACATATACGTTAAAGTATTTATTTTATTAAGTTTTTCTTTCTTTTTTCTTTTTTTAAATTTTATAATTAGTTATCTGTCTCTTCTGTTAAATATTTCTTTATAGTTAAACCAATGCTAAAACTAAATATTACGTCAGATATCAACTTAATCTGAAAAAAAAATTAAAAAAAAACTAGCTATACTCGATACAATTTATATCCAAGAAACAGAAGAAATAGAGTAAGGTGAAAAAAATTATTACGTAATTCCCAATCATCACGTATTTATAATCGCAACTAATCTTTATGCAACAGGTATTTTAACTTTTTTAATTGAAAAAAAATAACTCTTAATTAGTAGAGAAGAGGAGGAAGTGACCGGCAGATGGGGAGGGGACACCGACACGTGTAATTTGTTATAGTAGATTGCATGGCTTGACTGGCAGGTGAAGAATCGCAGTGTGGAGAAGCAAAGTGTAACACACAGAGTTGGTTTTGGAATTGAAAGAAAAATGAAGAAAATTCAGGAATAAAGTAATTTATAGTATTATACTAAACCATGATGAGAAAGAATTTCTTATGGTTTGAATTTGAGGTGCGAAAATGCGTAGAGAAGGTGAAGGAGTGAACATGAGCGTGCCTCAACTAACTTCAGTTTCAAACAGAAACAGAGTGAGCCTTAGAACGAAACCAGATCCATTCTTATCACTCTGCAAATGCTTCAGCGTTGTTACCGTTCTCTCTTCCATTCTCTGCGTCGCAGTTAATGTTCTCTCCGCTGTTCGCTCCTTCAAACACCAATCCGATGTATCTCTCTCTAATATCTCTCTTTAGAATTTGATTTTACTCCTTTCTTGTTCGATATTCATTGCTTTGTTATGTTCTTCAGATTTTCGATGGCGTATTTCGGTGTTACGCTGTTTTCCTAGCTAGTTTCGTGGTTCTAGCTGAGACGGAATGGAATTTCATCATCAAGTTCTGGAAGGTTAATTTAATTAGATAATAGTTACTTTCTTTTTTCTAATCTATTGTACTCCTCGTTGAATTTTACATGATGAGTAAGTTAATAATGTTGTTGTTCTCACTTCCTGCTATCTAATTTCATGCAGGTTCTCGAGTATTGGGTTGGTAGGGGTATGCTGCAGATTTTGTACGTTTTCGCTTTATCATGCTCATATTTTGCTTCTTGCTGAGATTATCTTTGTTTGTTCTTAGGGTTTTAACTTGACATTTAAACAATAGTGTTTTTGATATTTATTGTTGCATAGTATGATGATGCACGTATAAACATTGTAGATTGATTTATCAGTGAAAATGAGAAATATTTGATAGACAAATGTAATATGTAGATAATTAATTATTAAATATGAAAAATTTAATAGAAGAAATACATAAATATAAATAATTATAATACGTAAATAATTAGTCAGAATATATTTAATATATAAAATATAAAGAAATTAATAGAAGAAATACATGTTCAATTTTATGTTGATGTATATTGGAATTGCTGCGAAATAAAGATGTTTTTTAGCTGGTAAGTTTTTCTGTTCTGCAGTGTTGCAGTGATGACAAGGGCTTTTCCTGACTACACTGGGGAGCGAAGAGAGCTTGTTCTTCTTCAGAGTATAGCCTGCTATATGCTTCTTGCTTGTGGCGCAGTTTATGTTGTCTCGGTAAGATTGTTCAAATAACAAACTAGTGTATACATTTTATTTTTATCGACAAATCAGTAACAACATGGTGTTTCCTTTAAATATGTAAAAATTATATTCTTTAAAGAGCATGGCTTGTATTAAACCATTTATTTTCTCTACCCTCGTGTGAATAATGCTTTTCATTGTCAATTTAAAAAAAGGATTCTTAAATCGTTTAACTTGCATCTTCTAAGAATCTCTGCCTCATTACCATTTGAAGGGAATCCTTTGCATTGGTTTTCTGAAACGTTCTCGCCAGAAGCAGGAGATTTCTAGAGAGCAAGCAGCTAAGGATCTTGAGGTAATATGTTTATATTAAGATGTTTTTGAGCATAAAGAAAGATTCATAGTATGGACTTCTGTTTTTGATCTTAATAACTATCAAAGTTAATGTATTGTATGTTATCTCTAGTAACTTCTTATCTCTACTTGATTCTATGGACTCTTAACAGGAGTTGGAACGGCGTAGAGAAGAACTTGAACAGCTGCTTATAACAGAATAGGTTTGAAGCCCTTGAAAGTAGTGCTGAAATTGTCTCATTACACAGTGAACAAATCTCCGCAGCAACAACCTGTTAATACCTGTTTCGGTGGCTTGTTGGTTCTATATCTGCTTGTTGGTTCTATCAAACAATTGAATTACATTCTTCAAGGAAAGCAATTGATCTGTTGTATAAATATGCCAAAAGTATTTCCAATTACATTCTTCAAAATGGTTTTCAAATTTCAACTTCTATTCAAAATGGTACAACTGATGGGAAAAACAACAACTAACAACTAAATTTCCAAAGTACGCAGCGGATATAATTTTTTCCCCACTTGCAAGAATCTGTGAGGAGCAACAACAATAGCAACTGGCGGCAACAAATAATAATCACCTCAAGAAACACAACAATTATTTACGTGGGAAAACCCTCTCAATTTGAGAAGTAAAACCCACGGGCACAAGCCAGTAATCAAGCTCCACTATGATCAAAATCAGGGTACAAGAGAGTCTCAAAAACTGTACAAATTCGTACAAACAGCCAGCCAATACAACAAACCAACAAGGTTTTCAATAGAGAACAAGAAGCTGAAAAACTCACAAATTCGTGCTACTGTTCTTGCACGATTACTCCCATTATCTACCACAGAACGAAGATCCGAACGGTCAAAACCTTGAACCACATCTTTGAAACATCATATTGAAATTTCAGCCCGATCTAACGGTTAATGAATCAGAAATGACAATTTTCACTAAGCTGGTCAGGATTCCTGTGAATTGGAACAGAGTCACGGTCTGGGCTCTATTTCTCCACCTACAGATGTCACAATGAAAAACTGAACGGTGAGAATTTAGATGATGACGTCGTGAACACACTCTCCAATTTTTAGGCCAATCCGATGGTGGAATTGACGGCGATCTGGACTGGAAGGTCGCTGGTTCTGGAGAGAAAAATCTCCTCTCTTTCTCTCTTCTTTCTCTCTCTCTCTCTTGGCTGATTTTTCTTTCTCTCTCTCACTCTATCTAACCCTAATTTCTGACCCCTCACTTAAGTGTCTTTGGACTTGAAAAATATTGGGCTTTGACACATAGTTGGGAGCCCAACCCAACATTTCTCCCCCCTCACAACTATGTGGAGGTGACCGCCAATCCGGCGATCTCACAACAATGCTCAAACTTCCCTCTTGGTAGTACCTTAGTCATCATATCCGCACCATTTTCATCAGTATGAACTTTAGCCAACTCCAATAGTTTAGCATCCAAAGCATCACGTATCCAATGATACCTCACATCAATATGTTTGGATCTAGAATGGAAAGTTGGATTCTTACCAAGATGGATAGCACTTTGATTATCACAGAACAACAAGTATTTATCCTGCACAAAACCAAGCTCTTGTAAGAGTTTCTTCACCCATAGCAACTCCTTGCATGCTTCGGTAAGTGCAATGAACTCTGCCTCTGTGGTAGACAACGCTACACACTTTTGCAATCTTGATTGCCAAGCCACACTCCCCGCAAAACTTAACCAAATAGCCCTAAAGTGGACTTTACGGAATCAATATCTCCAGCCATATCAGAATCTGAGTAACCCACCAAAGTAGGTTTATCACCTCCAAAACAAAGCTTTAAACCACTAGTACCACGAAGATACCTTAAAATCCATTTCACAGCATTCCAATGCTCTCTACCTGGATTTGATAAAAATCTACTTATCGTACCAACAAAGATGTGCAATATCGGGTCTTGTACATACCATTGCATACATTAAACTACCCACTTTGTAGATGCATAAGGAACTCTGCTCATATATGCCTTCTCGGCTTCATCTCGAAGAGCTTTGATTAACACTCAATTTAAAATGAGCTGCAAGAGGAGTACTCACTGCTTTAGCATTTTCCATGTTGAATCGCTCCAACACCTTCTCAATGTAATGTTCCTGTGATAGCCAGAGCTTCTTCTCTTTTCTATCACGGGTGATGCTTATACCAAGAATCTTCTTAGCTGCTCCCATGTCTTTCATGGCAAATGACTCGCCCAGTTCCTTCTTTAGCCTTGTCAATCCTGGAAATATTTTTCCCCACAATAAGTATGTCATCAACATACAATAACGGGATAATGAAGTCATCATCAAAAAACTTTCTGACAAAGACACAATGGTCGGAAGTAGTCTTCTTATAGCCTTGATCATGCATAGAAGACTCAAACTTCTTATACCATTGTCTAGGAGCCTGCTTCAAACCATATAAGCTCTTTCTGAGCCTACACACATAATCTTCCTTGCCTTGAACAAGAAAGCCATCGGGTTGCTTCATGTAAATCTCTTCCTCCAAATCACCATGAAGGAAAGCTGTCTTCACATCCATCTGCTCAACCTCCAGATCAAGAGTAGCAGCTAAACTCAGCACAGTTCTGATGGATGACATTCTCACCACAGGTGAGAAAATTTCATTGAAGTCAACACCCTTTCTCTGCCTGAAGCCTTTCACCACTAATCTGGCTTTGTATCTAGGAGATGTAGAATTACTTTCTTGCTTCACCTTGAAAACCCACTTGTTCTCTAAGGCTCTCTTACCCTTAGGTAACTTCACCAAGTTATAAGTGTGATTATCATGCAAGGATTTTATCTCATCTTGCATTGCATCCAGCCACTTTTGCTTTTCTTCACTTTCAATAGCCTCTTCAAAACACTCGGGTTCTCCTTCATCGATCAACAACACATATGTATCGGAAGGATACTTCTTAGACGGTTGTTTTGGCACAGTAGACTTCTGAGTTGAACTTGTAGTGGTTCGGGTGCATCATCGGGATCATCTTCATGTTGAGCATCATCAACTGGATCCTCTAATCCATCTCCAACCTGCTGATCATCAACATCACCATGTTGCTCATCATTTTGAGCATCGGTCTCAACATTGTCAGTTGTGAGTAGGCAACGAACGGGATCATCTTGATCAAATTGTTATCTTTCATAGGTGTAGTCTTCTCCACTTTGTCAATATCTTCAATGGTTTGGTCTTCCATGAATTGCACATCACGACTTCTAACAAGCTTCTTCTCAGCAGGATCATACAACCTTTGTAGCCAAATTCATCCTCACCATAACCAATAAAGATACACTTTTCTTGTCTTTGCATCCAACTTAGATCTTTCATCCCTTGGAACATGAACAAATTCCTTGCAACCAAAAACACGCAAATGATCATATTTTACATTCTTACCAAACCAAATCTTGTTTGGCACTTCACATCAAGAACAACGGTAGGAGTGAGATTAATGACATGCACTGCCGTGTATAGTGCCTCACCCCAAAAGTGTTTAGGCAATTTAGCATCTGAGAGCATACACCTCACTCTCTCAAGTAGTGTCCTGTTCATCCTCTCCGCTAAACCATTCAGCTGAGGAGTTTTAGAAGGAGTCTTCTCATGTGCAATACCATCTTGCTTGCGATAAACATCAAAGGGTCCACAATACTCACCACCATTGTCGATGCGAATGCGTTTGACTTCTTGCACTGTCTTTCAACCAAGGCATGAAATTCTTTGAACTTCTCCAACACTTGGTCTTTTCTCTGCAAAGCGTAGACCCATAGTTTCCTGGAACAATCATCAATAAAGGTAACAAAGTAAAGTGCACCACTCAAGGTTTTAACCTTTAATGGACCACAAACATCAGAATGTACCAATTCAAGCAACTCTGACTTCCTTGTGGGAGGATGCTTCTTGAAGGATACTCTGGTTTGTTTACCAACCATGCAATGAGAACATTTCTCCAATTCTGCACTCTTCAATCCTGAAAGAACATCCTTTTTAGCTAAGCAATTAAGCCCCTTTTCACTAATATGACTAAGCCTTCGATGCCACAAAGATGCCTCCATATCTACGACATTCACACTGTCTTTAGCAACCAAAGCTTTTGTCCAATAGAGTTTAGAAATTTTCTGTCCTCTTGCTACAACCAAGTTACCTTTGGTAAGTTTCCACTTTCCAGAACCAAAGTGGTTATCATAGCCACCATCATCTAGCATCTGCACAGAAATCAAATTAAAGCGGACATCAGGAGCATATTTGACTCCTCTAAGAAACAACTGCATTCCCATGTTGGTTTGTAGGCAAACATCACCAACACCAATCACCTTAGACATCCCATCATTACCCATCTTCAACATTCCAAAATCACCAGAAGTGTAAGATGTGAAAAACTCTTTCCTGGGTGTAACATGCAGTGTAGCACCACTATCCACTATCCACATACTCTCATTTGATACAAGATTAACTGACTCGTGGTCATTGAGAATAACAAGATCACCACAAGTAGCAGTAGTAACACGATCATCATCATGCTCATTCTCTTTCTGCTTACTCTTCTTGTCTTTATTCTCCTTCTTCCACCGAAAACAGTTCTTTTTTATGTGCCCTATTTTGTGACAATAATGACACTCTACATTCTTGTATTTGGACTTGGACTTACTCCTGCTCTTCTCTCTACCACCCTTTAGTTCCTTTTTCTGACTTCTCCCCCTATTTTCTGTGAAAAGTACCTCAGACTGAGATGAAGAACCCTGTGCCTTCCTTCTCATCTCTTCATTGAGAGCACCACTCTTTGCCATTTGCAAAGAAACAACACCATTAGGGGCTGAATTTGTAATTGAAACCCGAAATGTCTCCCAAGACTCAGGTAGAGTATTCAGTAGCCATAATCCCAAGACTTCATCATCAAATTTGATACCCATTCCAGATAATTGATCTAGGAGTCCTTGAAACTCATTCAAGTGATCAGAAATGGAAGAACTCTCCCTGTATCTCAAATTCATCAGACAGTTCAACAAATACAATTTATTGTTCCCTGACTTAGAGGCATACAAGGACTCAATCTTCTCCCACAAAGTTCTCGCATGTGTCTCATTTGCAATGTGATTATAAACATTGTCTTCTACAAATTGCCGAATAAAACCACATACCTGTTGGTGTTCAAAATCCCACTCTTCTTCAGATATAGAATCCGGCTTTTGTGTAGCAAAGACTGGAAGATGCATTTTCTTCACAAATAACAAGTCTTTCATCTTGCCCTTCCATAAGTGATAATTAGTACCATTCAAAGCAACCATTTTTGTATTTGCCTCCATCATTCAAGCTAGTGATATATATACAGGCTCCAACCTAGGAGCTCGATACCACACGATGGGAAAAACAACAACTAACAACTAAATTTCCAAAGTACGCAGCGGATATAATTTTTCCCCACTTGCAAGAATGCGTGAGGAGCAACAACAATAGCAACTAGCGACGACAAATAATAATCACCTCAAGAAACACAACAATTATTTACGTGGGAAAACCCTCTCAATTTGAGAAGTAAAACCCACGGGCACAAGCCAGTAATCAAGCTCCACTATGATCAAAATCAGGGTACAAGAGAGTCTCAAAAACTGTACAAATTCGTACAAACAAACCACCAATACAACAAACCAACAAGGTTTTCAATAGAGAACAAGAAGCTGAAAAACTCACAAATTCGTGCTACTGTTCTTGCACGATTACTCCCAGTATCTACCACAGAACGAAGATCCGAACGGTCAAAACCTTGAACCACATCTTTGAAACATCATATTGAAATTTCAGCCCGATCTAACTGTTAATGAATCAGAAATGACAATTTTCACTAAGCTGGTCAGGATTCCTGTGAATTGGAACAGAGTCACGGTCTGGGCTCTATTTCTCCACCTACAGATGTCAAAATGAAAAACTGAACGGTGAGAACTTAGATGATGACGTCGTGAACACACTCTCCAATTTTCAGGCCAATCCGATGGTGGAATTGACGGCGATCTGGACTGGAAGGTCGCTGGTTCTGGAGAGAAAAATCTCCTCTCTTTCTCTTGGCTGATTTTTCTTTCTCTCTCTCACTCTTGGCTGATTTTTCTTTCTCTCTCTCACTCTATCTAACCCTAATTTCTGACCCCTCACTTAAGTGTCTTTGGACTTGAAAAATATTGGGCTTTGGCACATAGTTGGGAGCCCAACCCAACATTTCTCCCCCCTCACAACTATGTGGAGGTGACCGCCAATCCGGCGATCTCACAACAATGCTCAAACTTCCCTCTTGGTAGTACCTTAGTCATCATATCCGCACCATTTTCATCAGTATGAACTTTAGCCAACTCCAATAGTTTAGCATCCAAAGCATCACGTATCCAATGATACCTCACATCAATATGTTTGGATCTAGAATGGAAAGTTGGATTCTTACCAAGATGGATAGCACTTTGATTATCACAGAACAACAAGTATTTATCCTGCACAAAACCAAGCTCTTGCAAGAGTTTCTTCACCCATAGCAACTCCTTGCATGCTTCGGTAAGTGCAATGAACTCTGCCTCTGTGGTAGACAACGCTACACACTTTTGCAATCTTGATTGCCAAGCCACAGCTCCCCCTGCAAACTTAACCAAATAGCCCGAAGTGGACTTTCTGGAATCAATATCTCCAGCCATATCAGAATCTGAGTAACCCACCAAAGTAGGTTTATCACCTCCAAAACAAAGCTTTAAACCACTAGTACCACGAAGATACCTTAAAATCCATTTCACAGCATTCCAATGCTCTCTACCTGAATTTGATAAAAATCTACTTACTGTACCAACAGTTTAACGCCCCGCTATTTTCATTACCAAAATTATTTCCTTTTTTATCCAATTTATTATTATTATATGAAATTGTTTCCCTTCATTTAGATTTCTTTAAATAAAATCTCAATATAATTTTTCTTGCTAATAAAAACGTTACCAAAAATAACACACATCACATAGATCACATCATAATCATACATCAAAAGTTATTTACAAACGTCACATAGGTACGTAATATTGTGACGATTATAAAATACACATTATTCATAAAAATTCCTCATGTTGGCTATCCTTGACATCTCCACACATGATTACTGAATCTACCTGTCAATCTGCTCCTCCGAATAAAATTCAGGATCATCACAGTGGCAAACCACAGAACACAAACACGCAAGGGTGAGATTTCCTTAATCTTAATAAAAATACATATCATATAAAAATATTAATATGATACATGTCATAATCAAATAGATGAATTATGAATTATGACTTAAATGAAATTTCTATATGATGCATGCTCCAACCTCAACTCCAAAAATATGCAATGTGGTACCATAATAGATAATACGATTAACCGCTTTGTGAGCCCACTGTCCATCGGGTCACTCACGCACGGCTTAAGTTTATTATCTGTTCCTCTAACCGAGACCACCTCTTTTGAGGCATGTATGCATGAATGAAAATTTTACCTCCCTTTCTAAAAATCTCATTTATAATCATTCATATTTTGATGTACCATCAAATACCAAGAATACTAATAAACATCATGAAACCAAAAGAAATCAAGAAACACCAAGAAAACACCCATCAAAAGTAATGTATACGTGAACGATCACGTATACGTGAACGATCTGATATCGTGAACGATCAGTATCGTGAACGATCGATATCGTGAACGATCGTATATCGTGAAAAGATCGTATAAGTGATCGTAGTCAAGTGAATAGTACACCAGGTAAGTTCCCGGAAAAGAGGGTGGGTCACTAATGGACACACTTAAGTACCAAGTCTTTCCTTAGCCAGAACTTTCCTAGACATGCACTTCCACACTACCACCCTTTTCCTAACAACAAGAATAATTCTGTTCTGATGTGGAAGATCAGACAAAACCGCAGCCACAGAGCATACTAAGAATTTTCTTAGCACCTTAGTATCAGATAAAATAATAACAACAAAGAATAGTAAGATAAGGATAGCTCCCCTTACCAATTCCTCCTAGCTTCCTATCTTCCTCTACCTACTTACTTCTCTCTTGATTGAAGAGATTTCTTCCTAAGAGATTTTGAGAGAATGAAAGAATGTTCTTGAATTTGTGATTATAATTGAAATTCTAGGCCCTATTTATAGAATTTCAAAAGTTACTATTTGCATAGTAATTTACTATTTGCGCAGTAATTCACTATTTACACAGTAAATTAGTATTTGTACAGTATTTTTACTATTTTGCACAGTATTTTACTATTTATACAGTAAACAGTTAATATGCACATTTTTATAGAATTTTTAGTAAATGTTTTAACTACGAAATTATTTATGAAAATTAATTTTTGAGGGTGTTACAAACAGCATGTGCAATATCAGGTCTTGTACATACCATTGCATACATTAAACTACCCACTGTAGATGCATAAGGAACTCTGCTCATATATGCCTTCTCAGCTTCATCTGAAGATCTTTGATTAACACTCAATTTAAAATGAGCTGCAAGAGGAGTACTCACTGCTTTAGCATTTTCCATGTTGAATCGCTCCAACACCTTCTCAATGTAATGTTCCTGTGATAGCCAGAGCTTCTTCTCTTTTCTATCACGGGTGATGCTTATACCAAGAATCTTCTTAGCTGCTCCCATGTCTTTCATGGCAAATGACTCGCCCAGTTCCTTCTTTAGCCTGTCAATCCTGGAAATATTTTTCCCCACAATAAGTATGTCATCAACATACAATAACAGGATAATGAAGTCATCATCAAAAAACTTTCTGACAAAGACACAATGGTCGGAAGTAGTCTTCTTATAGCCTTGATCATGCATAGAAGACTTAAACTTCTTATACCATTGTCTAGGAGCCTGCTTCAAACCATATAAGCTCTTTCTGAGCCTACACACATAATCTTCCTTGCCTTCAACAAGAAAGCCATCAGGTTGCTTCATGTAAATCTCTTCCTCCAAATCACCATGAAGGAAAGCTGTCTTCACATCCATCTGCTCAACCTCCAGATCAAGAGTAGCAGCTAAACTCAAAGACACCGATTCGATGGATGACATTCTCACCACAGTGAGAAAATTTCATTGAAGTCAACACCCTTTCTCTGCTGAAAGCCTTTCACCACTAATCGGCTTTGTATCTAGGAGATGTAGAATTACTTTCTTGCTTCACCTTGAAAACCCACTTGTTCTCTAAGGCTCTCTTACCCTTAGGTAACTTCACCAAGTTATAAGTGTGATTATCATGCAAGGATTTTATCTCATCTTGCATTGCATCCAGCCACTTTTGCTTTTCTTCACTTTCAATAGCCTCTTCAAAACACTCGGGTTCTCCTTCATCGATCAACAACACATATGTATCGAAGGATACTTCTTAGAAGGTTGTTTTAGCACTGGTAGACTTCCCCCGAGTTGAACTTGTAGTGGTTCGGTGCATCATCGGGATCATCTTCATGTTGAGCATCATCAACTGGATCCTCTAATCCATCTCCAACCTGCTGATCATCAACATCACCATGTTGCTCATCATTTTGAGCATCAGTCTCAACATTGTCCAGATTGTGAGTAGGCAACCGTACAGGATCATCTTCAGTCAAATTGTTATCTTTCATAGGTGTAGTCTTCTCCACTTTGTCAATATCTTCAATGGTTTGGTCTTCCATGAATTGCACATCACGACTTCTAACAAGCTTCTTCTCAACAGGATCATACAACCTGTAGCCAAATTCATCCTCACCATAACCAATAAAGATACACTGCCTTGTCTTTGCATCCAACTTAGATCTTTCATCCCTTGGAACATGAACAAATGCCTTGCAACCAAAAACACGCAAATGATCATATTTTACATTCTTACCAAACCAAATCTTGTTTGGCACTTCACTGTCAAGAACAACAGTAGGAGTGAGATTAATGACATGCACTGCCGTGTATAGTGCCTCACCCCAAAAGTGTTTAGGCAATTTAGCATCTGAGAGCATACACCTCACTCTCTCAAGTAGTGTCCTGTTTGTAACACCCTCAAAAATTAATTTTCATAAATAATTTCGTAGTTAAAACATTTACTAAAAATTCTATAAAAATGTGCAAATAGTAATTTACTGTGTAAATAGTAAACTATTGTGCAAATAGTAAAATACTGTGCAAATAGTAAAAATACTGTACAAATAGTAATTTATTGTGCAAATAGTAAAATACTGTGCAAATAGTAAAAAAAAATAAAAAAAAATAATAATAATAAAATACAAAAAGGGCCTAGAGTTTCAATTATAATCACAAATCCAAGAACATTCTTTCATTCTCTCAAAATCTCTTAGGAAGAAATCTCTTCAATCAAGAGAGAAGTAAATAGGTAGAGGAAGATAGGAAGTTAAGAGGAATTGGTAAGGGGAGCTATCCTTATCTTACTATTCTTTGTTGTTATTATCTTTATTTTATCTGATACTAAGGTGCTAAGAAAATTCTTAGTATGCTCTGTGGTTGCGGTTTTTCCGATCTTCCACATCGAAACGAGAATTATTCTTGTTGTTAGGAAAAGGGTGGTAGTGTGGAAGTGCATGTCTAGGAAAGTTCGGCTAAAAAGACTTGGTACTTAAATGTGTCCATTAGTGACCCACCTCTCTTTCCTGGGAACTTACCTGGTGTACTATTCACGGACTACGGTCACTTATACTTTACTATTCACGTATACGGTACTATTCACGTATACGGTACTGTTCACGTATACGGTACTGTTCACGTATACGTTACTTTTGATGGGTGTTTTCTTGGTGTTTCTTGATTTCCGCTTTCATTTGTTTATATTTTATATGATAATTTGTGATCTTAAAATTATGAGATCTAACTAGGAGGCTCGCCACCTTTCTTGATTTCATAACTTTAAGTTATTTATATAATGACTTGGATTGTGTATGTTTAACTTTTCCTTGAATTTGATTGATGATTGAGACTGTGATGAAAACTATGATTATTATACTATAAATTATTAACCCATAATATAAAATATAATGATGGAATTGACTTGTAATATCAACAAGATTGTTGCTGTTTTAAATGAGATTTTTAGAAAGGGAGATAAGTTTTCATTCATTCATGCATGCCTCAAAAGAGGTGGCCTCGGTTAGAGGTGCAGATAATAACTTAATCCGTGCGTCTAGGTGGGATGCCAGACTTGGGGGATTTTTATAGTGAGAATTCATTTAATTCATGATGATCACATGATTGTTTATGAGATTAAATGCACCACCGTGAAATCCCAACCTGGTCGGTAAGTTTTACGATGATGATGTCGTATTATCGAGATGGTACCACATTGCATATTTTTGGAGTTGAGGTTGGAGCATGCATCATATAGAAATTTCATTTAAGTCATAATCCATCCTTTATTGATTGGATTATGATATGTATCATATTGGTATTTTTATATGATATGTATTATATTGACATTTTTATATGATATGTATTATATAAATATTTTTACATGATAAGTATTTTTATTAAGATATTGGAACTTACCCTTGCGTGTTTGTGTCGTGGTTTGACACTGTGATGATCCTGAATTTTATTCGGAGGAGCAGTTGATGAGTAGATTCGGTAATCATGTGTGGAGATGTCAAGGATAGCCAACATGAGGATTTTTATGAATAATGTGTATCGTCACAATATTACGTACCTATGTGACGTTTGTAAATAACTTTTGATGTATGATTATGATGTGATCTATGTGATGTGTGTTATTTTTGGTAACGTTTTTGTTAGCAAGAAAAATTATATTAAGATTTTATTTAAAGAAATCTAAATGAAGGGAAACAATTTCAAATAATAATAATAAATGAAGAAAATGAAAATATTTCAGCAATGAAATACGTCGGGGTGTTACAGTTGGTATCAGAGCAGTATGTTTCTTGGACTTGTGAATTTTGAGCTAACCATGTTTTTGTTGTGATTAAGTAATTAGTAGTGAGCTTAGAATCAATAAGGTTGTGTGAATGATTATTTGTTATGTGCTCTATATTTTTGTTTGATTGTTAGTTGGTGTGCTTAGAGATTTTCTTTTCTCTAATAATAATAGATGGTGGAACAAATGATAAGGCAATTCTTTGAGGCACTTGAAAATCTTGCCCAAGCAATTGGAAACCAAAGTAGAAACAACAATGAGCAAACTGAATATCGCGGCCTAGAGCGTTTTCAGAGAAATAATCCGCCTACTTTTGGAGGTAGATATGACCCTGAAGGTGCTCAACGATGGCTAAGGGAGATTGAGAAAATCTTTCGGGTAATGGGATGTTGCGAAGATAAAAAGGTAATTTTCGCAACTCACATGTTAGTGGAAGAGGCAGAGTATTGGTGGGAAAATACCTATCAGTATGTGGCAACCGAAGGAGAAACAATAAAATGGGAAGAATTTAAAGAATTATTTATAGAAAAATATTTTCCTGAAGATATAAGGAAT
The DNA here is from genome assembly GCA_026586105.1 of Hylodesmum podocarpum. Lineage (NCBI taxonomy): Eukaryota > Viridiplantae > Streptophyta > Magnoliopsida > Fabales > Fabaceae > Hylodesmum > Hylodesmum podocarpum. Next base: position 1,565,860 of record JALJEV010000424.1, on the reverse strand, counting down.
AAAAAAGAAATGGAGTTTTTGGAATTAAAACAAGGGAACTTAACGATTCTTGAATATGCGGTCGGGTTTGAGGATCTAGTCAGATATTCCGCACACTACCATGGAAAAGATGGTGAAAGATCTAAATGTGTTAAATTCTTAAATGGCCTACGTCCTGAAATAAAACAGGCCATAAATTATCAAGGTATTCACCAATTTCCAGTACTTGTAAATATGTGTAGAATATATGATGAGGATTCTCGTGCTAGAACTGTATATTATAAAAATAAAAATATTGGAGGACCCATTAAAGATAAAAGATTTGGGTTTCAAAATAAAGGAAAACCATACCAAGCTTCTCAAGGAGTTAGAGAACGTCCTCTTGGGAATTTCTCTAAAGCTTCTATGGGAAATCGTGAATCTAATCCTGTTAATGTCAAGTGTTTTAAGTGTGGAGAATTTGGACACTATGCCTCATCGTGCAATTGGTGCTACAAATGTAACACAAAGGGACATCTAGCAAAAGATTGTCGAGGAAAAGGAAGCATGTCCAGAAAATCCGTCGAAAAACCGAAGGCTCAAGGAAGAATTTTTTCTCTTAATGGAACGAGACTTGAACCTTTGATTCGAGGTAAATGCTTCATAAGTGAAACTCCTTTAAGCGTGTTATTTGATTCTGGTGCTACTCATTCTTTCGTGTCATATTCTTGTGTGCAAAAATTGAAACTCCCTGTGTCTTCATTAAACTTTAAATTAGAAGTAAATACTCCAACTGGGACTTCAGTTTTAACCTCAGATATCTGTCTAAACTGTAAAATAAAAATTTGTGATAAAACTTTCAGTGTCAATTTGATTTGTTTACCCCTTCAGCAAATTGAAGTTGTTTTAGGTATGGATTGGTTGTCCACTAATCATGTTTTGTTAAATTGCTTTGACAAACCAATTATTTTTCGAGACCCGGAGGAGAGTAGGGATATTGAAATTATTTCCATAAATAAGGTTTTAAAATCTTTAAAGGAAAACAATACCCAAGTATATATGATCACCGCTAATGAAACTAAATCTGAAAAAGAGGTGAGTATTGTGCCTGTAGTAAAAGATTTTGTTGAAGTATTTCAAGAAGTAGATCAGTTACCTCCTGAAAGAGAAATAGAGTTTTCCATTGATTTAGTGCCAGGAACAGGACCAATTTCCATAGCACCATATAGAATGTCTCCTGTAGAGTTAGCAGAAGTCAAGAAACAAATTGAAGAATTGTTAACTAAACAGGTTTGTAAGGCCTAGTGTATCACCCTGGGAGCTCCGGTTTGTTAGTTAAGAAAAAGGATGGAACTATGAGAATGTGCATAGATTATAGACAATTGAATAGAGTAACCATTAAGAATAAATATCCACTTGCCTAGGATTGATGATCTTATGGATCAATTAAAAGGAGCTGTATTTTTAGTAAGATTGATTTAAGATCAGGATACCATCGGATTAGGGTAAAATCCGAGGATATTCCAAAAGCGCTTTAAGATACTAGTTATGGGCACTATGAGTATTTAGTTATGCCTTTTGGAGTGACTAATGCTCCAGCAGTATTTATGGATTACATGAATCGAATTTTTCACCCTTATCTTGACCATTTTGTAATTATATTCATTGATGATATATTAGTGTACAGTAAAACTAAGGAGGATCATGCCAAACACTTAAATATAGTATTACAGATTTTAAAGGACAAAAAACTTTTTGCTAAATTATCTAAGTGTGAATTTTGGATGGAGAAAATGAGTTTTTTAGGTCATGTGATATGCCAAGATGGAATATCTGTAGATCCTCTAAGGTACAATCTGTTTTGGAGTGGGGAAGACCTAAAAACTGTAAATGAGATTAGGAGTTTTCTAGGATTAGCGAGGATATTATAGGAGATTTATTAAGGATTTTTCTAAAATAGATTTACCTTTGACTACCTTGACTCGAAAGAATCAGGCATTTATTTGGACCACTGAATGTGAGGATAGTTTTCAAACTCTTAAGGAAAGATTGACCACTGCTCCAGTATTGACCTTACCTGATCCCAAAAAAACCTTTTGTACTATATTGTGATGCATCTAAAATGGGTTTAGGAGGAGTATTGATGCAAGATGGTAAAGTGGTAGCATATGCTTCTAGACAAACTTAAGATTCATGAGAAAAATTACCCAACCCATGATCTAGAATTAGCAATTTGTAGTATTCACACTTAAGATATGGAGACACTATTTGTATGGAACAAGGTTTGAAGTATTTAGCGATCACAAAAGTCTTAAATATTTATTTAGTCAAAAAGAATTGAACATGAGACAACGTAGATGGATGAAATTTTTAAAAGATTATGATTTTGAACTTAATTACCATCCCTAAAAGGCTAATGTGGTAGAGATGCTTTAAGTAGGAAATCTTTGATTATGTCTTCACGATGATTAGAGAAATGGATTTATTGGAACAATTTCGGATCTTAGTTTAGTGTGTGAAACTACTAAAACGAGTATTAGATTAGGAGCTTTACAAATTTCTAACATATTTTTGGAAGAAATTAGACGAAGCAAGAATTTGATCCTTTTAAAAAACCAAATAGAAATTTTAACTCAAGGAAAAGTAGTAAGTTTAAGATTGGAATGGATGGTATTTTGAGGTTTCAAGATAGAATTTGTATTCCTAATATAATAGAAGTTAGAAAAACAATTTTGGAGGAAGCACATAAAAGCAAATTAAGTATTCATCCTGGTGCCACTAAGATGTACAAAGATTTGAAAACCATGTTTTGGTGGCCTCGAATGAAGAAAGAAATTTGTGAATATGTGTATTCTTGTTTAATTTGTCAAAAGGCTAAAATTGAACATCAGAAACCCTCAGGTTTATTGCAACCTTTAGAAATATCACAATGGAAATGGGATAACATATCTATGGATTTTGTGGTAGCTTTGCCAAAAAGCCCTAGGGGATTTGATTCAATTTGGGTTATAGTAGATCGTTTAACTAAGTCTGCACATTTTATTCCTATTAATATTAGGTATTCTTTAGATAAATTAACTAATTTGTACATAGGTGAGATTGTAAGATTACATGGTGTACCATCTAGTATTGTATCAGATAGAGACCCTAGATTTACTTCAAGATTTTGGGAGAGTTTACATAAAGCTTTAGGCACCAAATTAAAATTAAGTTCTGCCTATCATCCCCAAACTGATGGACAAACTGAAAGAACAATCCAATCTTTAGAAGATCTATTGAGAGCTTGTGTTTTAGAACATAAAGGTTGTTGGGTAGACTTTTTGCCTTTGATAGAATTTACTTACAATAATAGTTTTCATTCTTCCATTGGTATGGCACCTTTTGAAGCTTTATATGGAAGAAAATGTAGAACCCCTTTGTGTTGGACTGAATCAGGAGAAAGTTTAATTTTAGGACCTGATATTGTACAACAAACATCAGAGAAGATTAAGTTAATTCAGGAAAAGATGAGAACGGCACAAAGTAGGCAGAAAAGTTATCATGATAAAAGAAGAAAAGATTTGGAATTTGATGTTGGTGATCACGTATTCTTAAGGGTAAATCCATGGACTGGTATTGGAAGAGTTTTAAAATCCCGAAAACTTTCACCGCGTTTCATTGGTCCCTTCCAAATAATAAAAAGAGTAGGCCCTGTGGCTTACCAAATTGCTTTACCCCCAATTCTTTCTAATCTTCATAATGTCTTTCATGTTTCACAACTTCGTAAATATATGCCTGATTCATCACATGTAATTGAGTTAGATGACATACAAATAAAGGATAATCTAACCTATGAAGCATTACCAATAAGAATTGAGGATAGAAGAATCAAAACCTTAAGGGGAAAAGATATTCCTTTAGTAAAGGTTATCTGGAGAACGGATGATGCAACATGGGAATTGGAAAGTGAGATGCAGAAAAGCTATCCTACATTATTTCAATGAGGTAAATTTCGAGGACGAAATTTCTTTTTAGGGGGAGAGAGTTGTAACACCCTCAAAAATTAATTTTCATAAATAATTTCGTAGTTAAAACATTTACTAAAAATTCTATAAAAATGTGCAAATAGTAATTTACTGTGTAAATAGTAAACTATTGTGCAAATAGTAAAAATACTATACAAATAGTAATTTATTGTGTAAATAGTAAAATACTGTATAAATAGTAAAATACTGTGCGAATAGTAAATTACTGTGCAAATAGTAAAAAAAAAAAAAAAAAAAAAAATAATAATAATAAAATATAAAAACACGGGTTACACGGGTTCCATTATAATAAGCAAATCACTGTGCAAATAGTAAAAATTACTGTGTAAATAGTAACTTTTGAAATTCTATAAATAGGGCCTAGAGTTTCAATTATAATCACAAATCCAAGAACATTCTTTCATTCTCTCAAAATCTCTTAGGAAGAAATCTCTTCAATCAAGAGAGAAGTAAATAGGTAGAGGAAGATAGGAAGCTAAGAGGAATTGGTAAGGGGAGCTATCCTTATCTTACTATTCTTTGTTGTTATTATCTTTATTTTATCTGATACTAAGGTGCTAAGAAAATTCTTAGTATGCTCTGTGGTTGCGGTTTTGTCCGATCTTCCACATCAGAACAGAATTATTCTTGTTGTTAGGAAAAGGGTGGTAGTGTGGAAGTGCATGTCTAGGAAAGTTCTGGCTAAGGAAAGACTTGGTACTTAAGTGTGTCCATTAGTGACCCACCTCTCTTTCCTGGGAACTTACCTGGTGTACTATTCACGGACTACGGTCACTTATACGGTACTATTCACGTATACGGTACTGTTCACGTATATGGTACTGTTCACGCATATCTGATCTTGTTCACGTATACGGTACTGTTCACGTATACGGTACTTTTGATGGGTGTTTTCTTGGTGTTTCTTGATTTCCGCTTTCATTTGTTTATATTTTATATGATAATTTGTGATCTTAAAATTATGAGATCTAACTAGGAGGCTCGCCACCTTTCTTGATTTCATAACTTTAAGTTATTTATATAATGACTTGGATTGTGTATGTTTAACTTTTCCTTGAATTTGATTGATGATTGAGACTGTAATGAAAACTATGATTATTATACTATAAATTATTAACCCATAATATAAAATATAATGATGGAATTGACTTGTAATATCAACAAGATTGTTCTTTGTTTTAAATGAGATTTTTAGAAAGGGAGATAAGTTTTCATTCATTCATGCATGCCTCAAAAGAGGTGGCCTCGGTTAGAGGTGCGGATAATAACTTAATCCGTGCGTCTAGGTGGGATGCCGGACTTGGGGATTTTTATAGTGAGAATTCATTTAATTCATGATGATCACATGATTGTTTATGAGATTACGTGCACCACCGTGAAATCCCAACTGGTCGGTAAGTTTTACGATGATGATGTCGTATTATCTGAGATGGTACCACATTGCATATTTTTGGAGTTGAGGTTGGAGCATGCATCATATAGAAATTTCATTTAAGTCATAATTCATCCTTTATTGATTGGATTATGATATGTATCATATTGGTATTTTTATATGATATGTATTATATTGACATTTTTATATGATATGTATTATATAAATATTTTTACATGATAAGTATTTTTATTAAGATATTGAAACTTACCCTTGCGTGTTTGTGTCTGTGGTTTGACACCTGTGATGATCCTGAATTTTATTCGGAGGAGCAGATTGACAGGTAGATTCAGTAATCATGTGTGGAGATGTCAAGGATAGCCAACATGAGGATTTTTATGAATAATGTGTATCGTCACAATATTACGTACCTATGTGACGTTTGTAAATAACTTTTGATGTATGATTATGATGTGATCTATGTGATGTGTTTTATTTTTGGTAACGTTTTTGTTAGCAAGAAAAATTATATTAAGATTTTATTTAAAGAAATCTAAATGAAGGGAAACAATTTCAAATAATAATAATAAATGAAGAAAATGAAAATATTTCAGCAATGAAATACGTCGGGGTGTTACACTGTTCATCCTCTCCGCTAAACCATTCAGCTGAGGAGTTTTAGAAGGAGTCTTCTCATGTGCAATACCATGCTGCTTGCAGTAAACATCAAAGGGTCCACAATACTCACCACCATTGTCAGTACGAATGCGTTTCAGCTTCTTGCCTGACTGTCTTTCAACCAAGGCATGAAATTCTTTGAACTTCTCCAACACTTGGTCTTTTCTCTGCAAAGCGTAGACCCATAGTTTCCTGGAACAATCATCAATAAAGGTAACAAAGTAAAGTGCACCACTCAAGGTTTTAACCTTTAATGGACCACAAACATCAGAATGTACCAATTCAAGCAACTCTGACTTCCTTGTGGGAGGATGCTTCTTGAAGGATACTCTGGTTTGTTTACCAACCATGCAATGAGAACATTTCTCCAATTCTGCACTCTTCAATCCTGAAAGAACATCCTTTTTAGCTAAGCAATTAAGCCCCTTTTCACTAATATGACTAAGCCTTCGATGCCACAAAGATGCCTCCATATCTACGACATTCACACTGTCTTTAGCAACCAAAGCTTTTGTCCAATAGAGTTTAGAAATTTTCTGTCCTCTTGCTACAACCAAGTTACCTTTGGTGAGTTTCCACTTTCCAGAACCAAAGTGGTTATCATAGCCACCATCATCTAGCATCTGCACAGAAATCAAATTAAAGCGGACATCAGGAGCATATTTGACTCCTCTAAGAAACAACTGCATTCCCATGTTGGTTTGTAGGCAAACATCACCAACACCAATCACCTTAGACATCCCATCATTACCCATCTTCAACATTCCAAAATCACCGAAAGTGTAAGATGTGAAAAACTCTTTCCTGGGTGTAACATGCGATGTAGCACCACTATCCACTATCCACATACTCTCATTTGATACAAGATTAACCGACTCGTGGTCATTGAGAATAACAAGATCACCACAAGTAGCGATAGTAACACGATCATCATCATGCTCATTCTCTTTTCGCTTACTCTTCTTGTCTTTATTCTCCTTCTTCCACCGAAAACATTCTTTTTTATGTGCCCTATTTTGTGACAATAATGACACTCTACATTCTTGTATTTGGACTTGGACTTACTCTGCTCTTCTCTCTACCACCCTTTAGTTCCTTTTTCGACTTCTCCCCTATTTTCTCGTGAAAAGTACCTCGATCGAGATGAAGAACCACATGCCTGCCTTCCTTCTCATCTCTTCATTGAAAGCACCACTCTTTGCCATTTGCAAAGAAACAACACCATTAGGGGCTGAATTTGTAATTGAAACCCGAAATGTCTCCCAAGACTCAGGTAGAGTATTCAGTAGCCATAATCCCAAGACTTCATCATCAAATTTGATACCCATTCCAGATAATTGATCTAGGAGTCCTTGAAACTCATTCAAGTGATCGAAATGGAAGAACTCTCCCCCCGTATCTCAAATTCATCGACAGTTCAACAAATACAATTTATTGTTCCCTGACTTAGAGGCATACAAGGACTCAATCTTCTCCCACAAAGTTCTCGCATGTGTCTCATTTGCAATGTGATTATAAACATTGTCTTCTACAAATTGCCGAATAAAACCACATACCTGTTGGTGTTCAAAATCCCACTCTTCTTCAGATATAGAATCCGGCTTTTGTGTAGCAAAGACTGGAAGATGCATTTTCTTCACAAATAACAAGTCTTTCATCTTGCCCTTCCATAAGTGATAATTAGTACCATTCAAAGCAACCATTTTTGTATTTGCCTCCATCATTCAAGCTAGTGATATATATACAGCTCCAACCTAGGAGCTCTGATACCACACTGATGGGAAAAACAACAACTAACAACTAAATTTCCAAAGTACGCAGCGGATATAATTTTTTCCCCACTTGCAAGAATCTGTGAGGAGCAACAACAATAGCAACTGGCGGCAACAAATAATAATCACCTCAAGAAACACAACAATTATTTACGTGGGAAAACCCTCTCAATTTGAGAAGTAAAACCCACGGGCACAAGCCAGTAATCAAGCTCCACTATGATCAAAATCAGGGTACAAGAGAGTCTCAAAAACTGTACAAATTCGTACAAACAGCCAGCCAATACAACAAACCAACAAGGTTTTCAATAGAGAACAAGAAGCTGAAAAACTCACAAATTCGTGCTACTGTTCTTGCACGATTACTCCCAGTATCTACCACAGAACGAAGATCCGAACGGTCAAAACCTTGAACCACATCTTTGAAACATCATATTGAAATTTCAGCCCGATCTAACGGTTAATGAATCAGAAATGACAGTTTTCACTAAGCTGGTCAGGATTCCTGTGAATTGGAACAGAGTCACGGTCTGGGCTCTATTTCTCCACCTACAGATGTCACAATGAAAAACTGAACGGTGAGAATTTATATGATGACGTCGTGAACACACTCTCCAATTTTTAGGCCAATCCGATGGTGGAATTGACGGCGATCTGGACTGGAAGGTCGCTGGTTCTGGAGAGAAAAATCTCCTCTCTTTCTCTCTTCTTTCTCTCTCTCTCTTGGCTGATTTTTCTTTCTCTCTCTCACTCTATCTAACCCTAATTTCTGACCCCTCACTTAAGTGTCTTTGGACTTAAAAAATATTGGGCTTTGGCACATAGTTGGGAGCCCAACCCAACAACAACTTCTATTCTTGGGTAGTTTTTTATGCGAAAAGATACAGTTTGACGCTGAGCTTAATTAAGTATGAAATTACGGTAAACAGAATTCATAAAAATATTTTGTTTTGTTGAATGCAAAGTATTTCCGAAAAAGACTACAGCTTAATTTTTAGGAATACTAATATTTATTTAAAGAGTTAATTTATTTTAATTTCTATAATGTAATACTTTCATATATATAATATTTGAAGATAGAACCTCTAACTAGGTGCTTACTTAAATTATAAACACTTGATACATACTTCCGCTGAATTAATTCAAAATTAAACTTCTATATAGATGTATCAGATTAACCTTCCAGTGAAAGATCCCTTTAAAAGGGTGGACAAAAAAATGGTAGAAGCGATAGAATTCCTTTCTCCATGTGTATGATATTTATTAACATTTATAACTTTATTTTTACGTATGTATAATAATAATTCTTTAAAAATAAATTGTCTCTATTGACTCTACATTCTCGATTTACTACTAATTACATAAATTTCAAAAATAAAAAATAAAAACTAAAAACAAACACAAAGTATAATAATAATAATAATAATAATAATAATAATAATAATAATAATAATAAAATAGAAATATTTATTAAGAGAATCCTTAAATGGATTTCCGTACCTAAATAATTAGATTTTGTCTATCAATGGATTACTTAAATGACAAAAAGCCACAAATGTTTTTTCCAAAAAGAATTTAAAGGCAACTGAAATTTCAAAACGGTTTTACACCCTTTTTCTCTCTTTAAAATACTAATGATAATAAATAAGTAAGAATTGTGTCGTCACCCCCCGTTTCTACCAACCAACCAGAAGATTCAAAATTGAAAAGAGCGCGTCGCGTCGCTGTTTCACAAGTTCATCACTGAAGCGAAGCGAGTCGCGTCAGATTCAAATTGGTTTGCCTCTTTGGTTCGCTTCAGGTAAACCGAATCTAACCTAATCCACTCTTCACATTTCTTTAGAACACATTTCTCAGATCTGCTACGTTTTCCATTGTTCAACCATCGTTTAATCTCTCCAGACAAATATTTTATCGTGTGCGTGTCTGTTGTATTATCGTGTGCGTATAATATTATATGGCTCAGTGCTTGAATCCGAATATTATTGTGTTCGTGTGCTTTGTATTATTCCTGAGTTAAAATCTGTGTTGGAAGGAGGAGAAAACAATGGAAAATGTGTATGCTGAGTTAGAAGATGCAAAAGCAGAGGTAGAAAAGCTCAAGGCTGAATGCCGAATCAAAGTTCAACTCATCGAGGGTTTGAAGAAAGACCGCGCCGAAGAATTTCTCAAATTTCAAGAAACTAAGCTGCAGGCTGAAGAACATGCACGCAAGCTCGATCTCAAGTCTGAGGAGATCCTTGAACTGAAGAAAATTGTTGAAGATCTTAAGTCTAGTTTGCATGAAAAGGAAGCGCACATTGCGCATTTGAGTTTGGAGAATAAAAAGATTCAAACAAGTTCTGTTGATAGGTTGCTCAAATTGGAGGAGAGTAACAAAGAGCTGGTGTTGGCTTTAGATGAAGTGAGAGCAAGAAATGCTTCTCTGGAGCAGAATGATTGTGCCAACACTAAGGAAATTTCTAGCCTTAAGGCACTTTTGTTGGCTTCAGAGAAGAAGTGTTTGGAGGCAGAAGAAAAAGTTCAGCAAGCTACAATGCTGAAACGGAGAGAGGATGTGATATTGCAACTGGAGGAAGAAAATATGAGTGTGCAAGATAAGATTAAATGGAGGAATGAACAGTTTAAGCATCTTGAAGAAGCTTATGAAAAGCTTCAAGTTGAGTTTCGATTGAGCAAGGAGGATTGGGACAAGGAGAGGTCTGTGTTGCTTGAGGAAATGTCTTCATTGCAGACTAGCTTGGATTCTCAAACAAGAAATGTGGAGGGGCTTCAATCGCGTTTGGAGATGTGTAACCATGCATTGGCTCATGAAGAGAGCAAGAGGAAACTCCTCGAAGCTGAAATTTCTGAATTCAAGGCTAGCTTTGAGCATGTTTATAGTCAGTGTGAGGAAAAGAAGTCACAGATACAAGAATTGACAGTTCTGAGAAATGATGAGATAGCGCGGCTGAGAAATGCATTAGGAGACAAGGAGATGACCGTGAGAGATCTTGAACGTAAACTTGTTCAACTTGAACAAGATAATAAGGAATTGGGGGATTCACTTAAAGAACTTAGAGAAGATCAAATAAAAAATGGTGGAGCAAATTCTTTGACATCAAAGCTCCGCAACAAACTTAGACGGTTGGAAGATGTTCATAAAAGTTGTGCCTCAATTCTCAAGTCCAAGGAATCTCAATGGAATGTTCAAGTGGCAAAGATAGAAGCAGATATTGCTACTTATAAGTCTGCACTGTCCAATAAAGAACATGAAATAAGGGAGCTTCAAATGGAATTGGACAATTGTTATTATGCCATTGAAGAGAATAGTATGGAAGTCATGATCTTTAAATCAGAACTTGTTCAGGCCTACTCCAAATCTTTCAGCTCAGACCCTGGTAAAGCAATTGGTATCACAGAGAATGAAAATATGATTCTAATTTCTACAGAACAACTGAGAATGAAAGACAACTCTCTAAAAGGTATGGCACAACAGCATTCTCTATTGGAAGAAGAGCTTGAACGACAAAAGAAAATGCTTGAGGAATCATTAGAGGGTCAACTCATCTTGAAAGAGCAACTATTGCAGATGGAATACACCCTACAATATGAAAGAAGTGCCATGTCTGAAGCTCTAGAAAGGCTGGAACTTGAAATAACCAGTAAAAATGATGAAATATCTCGATTAGAGTGTGAAGTACAGGACTGGAAGTCTACTGCTGAAACCCTTGAAGTTTCCTATGAAGAAATTCAGGGAACTAGTAAAAAGATGGAAAGTTCTCTTCTATTACATAACGAGGAAGAGCAAGCCCTTAAGCAGGCCAATGAAAACCTTCTCTGTAAGATCAAGGATCTGGAGAGAAAAAGTGAAGACCTCCTACTGCAGATTGCTTCAATGGAAATGAGCAATGCAGAGAAAATGAAGGAAGCAGAAAGATATAAGCAAGAGAAAAAGGGTCTTATGCAAATTGTAGAAGAGAAGGATTGTTGCATACAAGATCTTCAAAAAGATATAGACATTGTCTTCTTGAAGCAAGAATCCATGGAAAAAAAATTAAAAGGTGCAATTCATGCACAGCTGAATGCAGAGAGAGCCCTTAAGCAAGAGAAAGAAATTCTTTTGAAGATTAAAGAAGAGAAAGATCAAAGTGTAAAGCACTTCCAGGAGCTAGCTAAAGCATCAGAGCAAGACTTGTGTGAGGCATTGCGTTTTTCTTTCTCAAAACAAGTGGAAAAGTGGGTTGAGGTCAGTGTTCTTTGTGATGCCATGAAAAATGCAGAATACCTGGCAAAGCTAGAAATTGAAGAAAAGAACATCAGAATAGTGAAATCAGAAGAATCACTCTTCCATTTAAAACAAGAAGCAAAAGAGCTTCAAGCATCAGCGGAAGCCATGAAGTTTGAAAATGAAAAATTGACAGATAAACAGCAGAACATGGAATGCATAATCACAAAGCTCAGGTTTGAGAATGAAAATTTGCTCCAAGACATCATGAAGTTATCGACACAAAGGGAAGATATGTTGGCACATATGGGAGGCATCCTTGACAGAATTGGAGAGTTGTCTAGTGAGGATATGCAATTGCCAGAGATGCTGGGGAATGCGTTGAATACTTCTGTAGATGAAAATGAAATAGCAATGAGTCCAGTAGTTTGCGACAAGCCACGTGATTCGGCTAGAGATAGTGCAAATGATCTTTTTCCTCCCACAATTAAAAAAACTGAAAAAAAATTTCGAGCTTGGCCACTGAGAGAGCTCAATAGTCTGCCTTTGTAGGAAAAGGGAATCTGTGATCTCGTCGACAAAAATGCCAAAAAGGTATACAAGTTCAGAAATAATTTCCTCTTTGCATAGGCATGCTTAATTGTTTATGAAATTAAATGCACATGTAGACAAACTATCCCTCAACTCTATCATTCGAGTAAAAAATGTGTATCAAGAATTCATGGTTAGTTGAAAATGAGGTAGTTAACTTAAAATGCACATGTAGGCAAACTGTTCCTGATTATATTGTTTTTTGAGCAAAACCCAATCACCCATCCTCTTGTCAATAATGGATTGACCACTTAAGGTGGTAAAACATTACCATTCAATTTTTTCATTTGTGCATTGGTATGTATGAAATCTTTGCGACTAGTATCTAACCACACATTTACTATTCTGTTCCATAGCTGATGATCGATAAAGTTTTTGTTGTACTTTTAGTTCTTTGGAGATTTTGGCTCAAGTTTTGTTTCTTTGGAGAATTTGAAGTATTTTTGATAATAAAAGAAAATAATAGAGGGACAAATTTGCTCAAGTTTCAATTAGTTTGAAAAAAAGTTGAGGATAAAATTGCATATAAACCAAACTATAAGGAATAAAAATGTGATTTAGCCATGTTTTAACTAGTTTCATATTCATGGGGTGCTAAACTGTACTTTCCTTTAATAAGTCATCTGAGAAATTCTGTGGAACATGCAGGTTTTGGTCGTTTGCCCGTTTCGCAAGCAAGTTGAAACTTCTAACATCTTACTTTAGCATTAGCAAATGGATATAAGAGTGGAAGATAAAACTGCGTTATCTGTATGTTTTCTGTTGTTTCAGTAATTGCCACAGTTTAGAAGAGTGGTCAGAACTATTGAACGGAGTTAGAAAAATTCTTTCTGATTCTTCAGCCACACGGTGAGTCTCTATTCAAATGGTTGAATTCTTTTGAGAAAATTTATGCAGAAGTTGCATTAGTTATTCTTTAGCACAACAGAAATTCAATTGTACCAAACTACCAATTGAATATCGTATATTTTGTTGATAGCAAGCTCTTTATTAACGAAGATCAGAATGATAAGAAAGTAATGCACGAATTTGATTAGATTAAAGAAGCTGAATTCTGCATTCAGAAATATGATCAAATTTCTCGACAAATTTTATCATGCAAAATTTTCGGGTGAAGTGGATTTTTACCATATCCAGTAGCGTTAATGCTATATAATAAAGACACATAAGTGACCACCACACTCGCAAAATTCATCAATTAGTTTCTCAATCAAATCCATAGATTTCCAAATGAATGTTCAAATACATAGCTATTGGAAATACAAGGTTACCCATGTGCATATACGAGTCTGTGTCGCTAATACTAAAATCTACATAAATTTCCAATTAAAATTCCCATTTTGCTTCATTTATAGGGGAGTTCTATTAGCACAAAATATGGGTTGATATGGTTCAGAATAAAATCCTGAGAGAGAATTCAATAGGATATCAAATTTCATGCTGCAGGTTTGGAATTGGAAGCATCTGATTTGTTAGAGTACTTGTCAAGCCATTTCTGCTTGTTCTTCTGCGACGCATTCCAGTTTCGAGAAAACTGTGTAAGTCCTTCCCTTAACGACCCAAGATTTACTCCATCTCCAACCAAAATGCTAGTTACTCCCATTTTAGAGACCTATGAGTTATTCCAATTAATTAAAATAAAAAAATTGTGAGTTAAGAGTATGTATTACAGTATTGGTATTACCGCTTGGATGTTCCTATTCTCATCATCGAAGAAGAGCATAGAGTTGAAGGGTACACTGGTCCTTGAATGAATTCTCTGAAAATGATCGGTTTTATGTGTCCAACTCGAATATATTTCCTGAAAAAATCACAACATCTAAAGATGCATGCTATGGAAATTGGAATTGAAAAAGGAAATATAATAAGACATAGATAGATAGATACCTGTGCGACGAAAATTGAGGAGAGGTTTAATTTGTTGAGGAAAGCGATGGCTATATCAGCAGTTGGTGAGCGAGAAGCGATAGCAACGTCGATTCCTTTCTCTTTGAGCGCTAGCAATATGCCTTTGGCGTGGGGATACAGAGAAGGCATTTCACGCTTCGATCGACACTCACTGCAATTTCAATACCAATTCGTAATAACATATGCAGAGCATGAATAATATAAGATTAGAGAGTATAGATAAATAGAATTAGGTTAAGGAAAAAGGGAAAGGAACTGAACCAGTAGAAAGGCCAGATAGTGTAATCGAGATCGAAAACGACGAGCTTTGGCAGCACATCAAACGCTTCAATTATCTGCAGTGCCTCACCCTTCACCTTCTCCTCCATCTCCCTCCCTCTCTCTCTCTCTCTCTCTCTCTCTCTCCTCAAACTTTGGTATTTCTTTTTCAATAACTATATATATTCAGAGCAGCTCACCAGCCATTCATATTTCGGAAACTCAGTATTGTACCCGACCCGACCCGAAAGTTCTTATTCTGTTTTAGATCCTCTAGTCGTGGCAAAACTTTTCAACTTTTTTTTTTTTCTTTTTGTTATAAGTAGTTCCATGGATTGGGTTTTCGATATCTGGTATTATCTTTTTACTACGGCAGTATGGTATGCATCTATCTTTTAAGTCTGCTTCCTTCTTAAGGTGTTGAAGATTCACAAGGGCTTAGTCTACAATCTACATGTTATCGTAACGTGCATGTGGAATAAACATAAAGATAATTTCAGGTTTATTGCGTTTACTTGCATAAAGATGCTAGTGATTCTGAGTAAAAATATCACAAATTTATTTATTTATTGAGGCACAGTGTACAGATGTTAGATGATATATGGATCTGATGTCTACATGGCGAAACACTGCAATCTTACAAGAATCAGATTCACGAAACTTGAAAGGCTTCATAGGAATCTGTGGAGTTAAATACACGTAAATTGTCTGGACCTTATTTATAAATTAAACTGTTTGTGTCACTTCAAAAATCAATTCTCGAAAACCTTATACACATTCTAGTTCATCAGTTGAAAATCATTTTTATCAAAATTAAGTGTCGGGAACCAAACTACCATTAGATGTGATAAATGAACGAGATGATAAACCTGAAGGGGCTAACAATACTTACATATTGAGAATATTTGATATATTTACACAAAGAAGAGGTTTTAGTGGCTTTTGTCTAAATTAAAATAGTCCCACCAAGATTATCATAAAAAAAGAAATATGCACATTTTTATACGTCATCCTGCAATTCGCTGCTTCACCATTTTGGGGCCACATGATGATACGACCAACACCTTTTCTCTCCTATCTCTTTGATTTGCGGTTAATTCTTTCAAAATATTAACACGTAATTTGTCTATAATCATCATGCTGCTACTAACAACACTATTCGCAAGACATCACGCATGCTTCTTTTACCATGCTTCTTGTGAATCTTCGACTTGGACCACCTGCATTCATAAGCTTTGGTCTTTTGGCATCTCGTTCATCGGATTCCAATGCTATTGGCTCTTCCTTGCTAACTAAAGTATCATCTTCAGTGCTTGTGTTCTGAGTGAAAACAACAATTTGATGGGTTACTGAATTCGTATCCCGGGATGAGGAACAACAGTTAACACTCACATCAACATCAACACCAACATCATGCCCGTCTGGAGAATCCGGAACAACATAGTCTGTAAGCTCCTGACCCGAGGTCGATACATCATCAAGTACTGTCTTGTCTGGAATGCTGTACTCTTCGATTTTCTCAAGAGGCTGGTCTTCGTGAGTTGATGTATCCAACAGGACCCGGGAAACACTATTAGATGTTCTTGAATGAGATTGGTTCTCAACAGCTTCCACAAAATTCACAGATAATACATTCCGCGATGTTTCTGATGCTCCATGATCTTTGCTGACACATGGTGTGGACGGGAAATCATATGGCAACACACCAACTTGGGATTTTTCTTTCTCTAATGATAAAGCAGTTTCCTCATCAGACTCTTCAATTTCCTGTTAAAGCAAGAAAAGTGAAATTCTTCAGTTGGTAAAAACTTTTTTTTTTAATACTCAAAAGACACATCACTACAAGTTGCTTTATGATTTTTTCCGTCAGTTTAAAAAGTCTAAGGAGATGAATAACTGGGTGATCATTTTATTTCTTCACTTCTGATTGTAATAATTTATTTACATTGTTACTAGTAGAAAAAGAATATGCACCATGGTCAAGCCAATTCAGAATTATTCATAAACACATGATGCAACTGTAGACTTCACTTCCTAGTCTGAGATATCGCAAGCATTTTATTCTAAATGTCAAACTAATGATTTTTTCTACACATTTCATTTATATTTTACATCTGTAATTTTGTAACATGATTTTTGAGTTATGGTGTGATTTGTCTGGCTAATTTTACCTACCCCCCTGTATCAAGGGCAGAAGCCAAACATCTGGCCTGTAAATCAGCTCTTTTAGCTAATTCCAAATGGTGTAGAAATGCTCAGTATAACCCAGAACCAAAAATTATGAAAATTTCAAAATAAAAAGTTTAAAGGATCCAAATTGTGCAACCCCATGTTGCCATTCATGGTAGGCTAACAAAAGGTAGAAAACATACTAGCAGAGTTGGAACAAATTATAGATGGATAATAACTATGAAAAAAATAAAAATCACAGTGATCAATTCAACAATTGAAATTCATTTACCTCTAATGGTGACATGAAGACCCTATGATGGCATGCTGACATCTGCACACAATCAGAACGCGAAGTTACAGCTTCAAATTGCAAGTTGTTAAAAACAAGTCCAGGTTTTCTCAAACATGATGCAACTCTTATGGGTGAAGCTGTGGGATGCTGAATATCAGTAGTCTCCAGTTCAGTAGTGGAATTTGAAGAGTTTTCCCCAGGCCACAAGGCTGGAGGATAACAGCAACCCCTTAGGGAATCTTCTTCTACTTTGGGCTTCACAATAATGGCAAGGTCTTCACAGGGAAGACTTTTGTCAAGGCAATCAGCAGGAGGTGCTTGCAAAGAATTATTTTCAAATATATCATAAATTAAGTTCTGTATGTGAGATCGTTTCAGAGAAGCCTCTGGTGGAGGGAACCAAGTACTTGTCAACTGAAAATGAAAAGAAGAAATTTAACTGTGACTCACCTGTATAAAATAAACACATGAAAAATGTAGCATCCTATACAGACCATTGTCAAGAAGTGTTTAACAAATGTAGGTGCCAGTAAAAGCAGATGCATGTAAGAAGGCCAATAATTAAGAAAAACTGTCATCTAAATAAATCCAATCACTAAAATTATAGTACACTCACAAGCAACCAAACACACATCTGACACACCCACAAGCACCGAATACAATCCAAAATTGACTAGCTCATGTGAAAAAACAAAACATAACAGAATAATGTATAAAACACTTAGGGCATAGAACATCACAATCATCATGAGAAAAACGTAGAAAGAAGAATGTAAGGAAAATTAGGAAGATTATTCATACAAGTCACAAACTAAATTATGCATCAAGGAACCATTTCACATATCATCATGTGTACAGTACAAGACATCAACTGCTTAAACGATTTCTCCAAATAAGATATTTTTACAGCTAGGTTGTAACAAGTCATCTTCAGAGACACTCACTACTTAGGTTGAACTAAATGCAGGGAATGGCTTGACTTCACAAGTTTAGCTCTCATATATTCCTCAGTTGAAGTTCTCTAATCTCTTCCTAATATAAGAAAAAGGCAGAGCCGCAGAGAGCTATAGCAGCACACATATTGTCATGATTGTCCTAAAATTTTATCATTAACATAGCATTTGACAGAACCAGCCAGAGCATCATCAGAATACACAAAAGAAACAGAAAGGTACAACTAACAATTGCAACTTAAGTGAAATTTGAAATTAAGTTAAAGGACTACATATCATGTTCAAGTTTCAATGCAATCAATGGGAAGTAACTCACAAAGTTGGAGATCTTCGTTATCAAGAAAGGATTAAAGTTGAATGGAGCTTCTTCCAGAAAACGTTCCACATAGTGGAGCAAAAAGAGGCCACAATCGTATAAATTTTCCTGCTGTGGCAGCTGAAATAAAAGGAAAAACAGAAGTCAATAAAAAGTTGCATTGGATTCCTTATGTTCATATGGAGAGACTACCTCAAGTGAGATGAATCGCAGATGTAAAAATTTAGAAGAAACATCATCCACCACATTACTGTGCCTCTCTTTCCATTCTTCAGATAGGTAACTGCCATTTCAAAAGAAATAAAAGAAATTTTGTACTATGACAGAAAACAGATGAATTCTAATTAAACAGACTTTGAGAAGAGGTTAATGATTATTGTATCTCCAGATCATCATAAACTAGAAAATAGAAGGTGGACATATATGTCAATCTCAGTATCAGGAAGCTACCTTTGGAAGAGATTCTTGAGACCTTTATGGCTTCCTTTTAGGGAATCCATGTGCAAGATACAAGGTACTTTCGAAGATTCCTTAATTTCTTCATCTACAAGACAATCAAATAAAAATGTAGAATGTCCAAATAACCATTAGAAAAATAACTCAAAAGGAAAGATATCTTGCCTTTGAAGCATGTCACTTCACCAGGATGACAAATGACAATCAAACTCCAGTGAAGACTGTCATCAAGAGACAAATTCTTGAGATGCAAAAACAAGATTCATATGAGCAAGCAAGATATTGTCTTGGACTCTTACCTGTAGTTTATGGGAATCAAGATGTAATCCTTTTCAAAAAGATTTACTTTCCTTGTCCATTTGCGTACACGTTGAAATGCTGCTCTACCATCACAAGCACTTGATGGATCTTTGTCTAAATCAGCAAGCTTACGAAAGAAGAAGCTATTGAAAAAGTGAAACCTGTACTGCTCATCAGTTGGGAGTTTATTTTTCAAATACCTATTAATAGCCAGATTTAGCACGTCAGTTCATATGCAGCCTCAGAAACCGCATATAAAAAAATTCAAGGAATTAAAAGAATGTGAAAACAAAAATCAAGGAGGGCATGTCTGGGATAGATTCTTTGGGGAAAATAATCATAATTTTTATTCAAAGGTTCTCTAAAGAAGTTGGCAAACAAAGGAGCAGAGTTTTGCAACAAAATGTTCAAATCATTTTCTGAAGATCACACGTGCACGCATGTATGAAAGAAAAGGCAAGTGAACACCACTTTTTGAATAATAGAAATCAATTATAGCAGCATCCTAGAAATACACCAAAAGGTTATAATTTCTGCTACCATGCTTACTTGATATAAAAGTCAATGATAGTATCATTAATGAATGTTTGAGGCTGTAAAAGCTCAATATCTCTCTTACTAATAGAAACAGCATCAGGCTCCCCCTTTGGATAAATAACCTCATCAAAAGCCTCATCAAAACTGCATAACAAAAAAATGCATTAGCAAAAAATTTCTCATCAATAATTATCATACCACATTAATAGAGATTTCCTAATACCAAAATTTACATTACCTAAAAAAATGAACGAGCTTCATGGAAGGGGATGCAAAAACAAGCTAAGGAGTAAGGACAAACCTAAAGTTGCAATGCCTAGTTGCTACTTACTCAACACAAAAGTTCAAGCTCGTAAATATTTTGCATTTATGAACGTAAAAAAGTTTACTTTTAAGTGTGGATCAAGTGCAAGCCCCGCATAAATTCTAAAACTTATTATGACATGACACACGGATTTCACAGATCATATTTCAAACAATTCCAACAATGAGAGTAGATGTGTTGGACTTACTTGGGAAAATAACACTTCCGAGAGAAAAAACGGTCCTGCCCCAATGCAGAAATATTTCCATCCTCATCTGCATCAATGCTGCATGGGGGAAATAAGATAACATACTAATTAACAACTCATAATACTGAGCAACAAACTATCGAACAATCTTTAAGGACCAAAAACCTATTGAAAGACAAAAGGTGGACAATGTTTAACAAAAAAACATTGTAAACTGATCATCAATGAAATCCATCTCACCATAACAGAAACTGAAAACTAAATAGGATGAGATAAAAAAATAATGCCAATTGATATAGATATATATCAAATCTAAGTTGAAAACAATTCTCCTGTTGAATTATATATTAAGGCAGAGAGAGCATAACATTATGTAGATACACCTTCAGCCTTGCTCTTCATTTCCTCTGATGAATGATTAAAAAGAAAGCTTTCTTTGACCCGTAAAAATAGTAAAATGTATAATTTGAGTTGTAAAAGTGAACATCATAGCAATTACAATATATTTTACACTCCATAGAATTACAAATAACATTCTTACTCAAAAAAAGTACTCCATTTATCTGTGTATTTTATGTCCAATATTTTGATTGCCTCTTCTGCCTTGCACCAACATGAATCATAGACAGCAAATTTTAACAGCTTATAGCCTGCACAGATTGTTAAGCAAATAATTGATATGTTTTACATGAGGGACAGCCACAGGTGGCTAAATTATAACGAGTTTAAGAAAGATGAATTTAAAAAAAGTGTCTACTTCAGTGCCTTTCTAATTAATGGATTTGGTACCGTTTCAAAAAAATTTTAGTTTTTAAATATTGAAAATAACAATTATAACTTTATTTGAAATTTCAAATAACTATAACTTTTTTCTTTATTTTCATGTTATAATGCATCCAGTTCATGATGAATTAAACTTGCATACAATAAAGTATCTAAAACAGAATTACATAAAATTAATCTAGTATATTAGATCAATATTGTTAATCTAATAAATTTTTTTTGAGTAGTTTATATAAAATTTGATATTCAGATCTCATTATTGTCTTTTTATAAAAAAAAATACATATAATTAATTATTTAATAATATTTACATTAATGACAGAACTGAAATTCTTCCAATTGTAACAGCTCCATAGAAATTACCTTTATAAAAATGCAAATTGAACTCTTTCACTACCAGGCTCCAGAAAACCATTGAGTAACCCACTTAGTTACTGAATACATTTTAATCCACATAGTATATAAAAATTAAGAATTAAATCAATTTTTAGTTAAATATTTTATTTTAATTTTTGTTTTCAATTATTATTATCATTTAAATCAAGTAACTATTAAAACAGTTAATTTACATTCCCAATCATTATAATATATATATATATATATATATATACCGACACCAATGTGCTAATTATTTTCTTGGTAATGGTATGTTTTGTACGTGGATACCACGAGGTTTAGTAATAGATATGGAACAACAGACTTAAAGTCTTGAACGTTCTACGAGGACCGATCTATTTTCTGCTCCGTAGGTACATGTTAGGGCGCTTAAAAGTTATATATATATATATATATATATAATAATAATACAAACGGGGTGGAGTGTAATATTTAAACAAGTTTAGAGTTTAGTATTATTTAAACAGACCTTAAGGTAGTGGAGTGCAATTTACTCAATAAAATAAATGAAAGGGATATCATATCCATATACTCACCATCACAATCACAATTAATTAACAATTTCAAACTTAAAAACATAAGGAGAGAACATATACAGTCTGTAGTCTGCATCAATGCATATAAAAAGTCCAATAACATAATTTTCAGAAGTAGTCAGACCTGGATTTTGATTTGTATTGCCAGCTTCTGTATAATCTTTTGGTTTAAGGAGAAGGTTGATCAAGGCTGTTTCAATCTACAGACAGAAGACAATTAAATTGGTATTATGTTTTACAAGAGATAAGAGATTAATAAATAAATAAACAACTTACATTTTCAAACCAACATGATTCGATTTTTATAATATCTTCAGTTGCCCACTCAATTTTAAAAGTTTCCCTAGTTCCATTAGTTGTTGAGCCTTGAAGTATGAGGGAGCTGCATGAGAATGTTAACCGAGAGCTAGTGGAATATAAATCCTCATATTTAATAAAATCAGGGATGACAACAACCACCTTTTCCATGTCATTCTGCACAGGAAGAAACCAGCATGGTTTACTGGAAAAATCTAACCAATATAAACAAAATAAGAAATCCATGCATACATTCAATATTTCACTTTAAAGCCATGCAGTACGGAATTGGACACGGCATACAAATATATAAAAGATTAAGATTAATATACATAATTAATATATCAAATTCAAGTGAAGATGCACTAACGTAAACGAAAGTTAGCAGTTCAGTACATCAGAAAAGATCAAGTGAAGATGTTAAGACAAACAAGTCGCTGATGTGAGAACCAGTGACACCAGAACCACATACTTGAGAAGGTGAATTGGTTTTCATGGAAAAGGGAGAAAATGCAAACGTAGACGAGGAAATTTATTAAGAAAAATAACAAAAGTGTTCAAGTACAGCAGTTGGGCCATGTCTGCACGTTTGGGCCTTGTCCAGAGTTTGGGCCTAAAATAAAGAAGCAGGACAGCAGAAATGTGTCTGACACCTATCCACAGCATGTCCGAGCCATGTATGTGTCAGACACTTGGAAGCAGCACTCAAGAGCCATGTCCATGCGTCCTAGCTTTAAAGAAAATACCATTTAATAGAAATAATTCCAATCAAAGACCTACAATTTACACATATGTACAACAATAATCTATGAGAAACTGTAATTTAAGACTAAGTTGACCAAATCAAACCACACAAGCTGGGCAACAGAATTGCAGAGCATCAAAAGGGTGTAAAATATAACAGATTTTAGTTTTCAAATAATTAAAAAAATCTATCTCCACCATTATGAAAACTAATCAGTTTAAAAAACCAAATCAGGGGCAGAACAACATTCTTCTATATAGAATGGAACCAAAGAATTCCATTTTACATAACATTCCTCCGTAAGAACTCCATTAGGAAACAGATGACCCTGATTTTAGGTCATAAATTCTATTATTTTCTACATACACTCATTCCAATGTCAAAATTATCCTATGATAAATTTTCAGATCAATAATTATCTTTCAACATCAACGAGTAAAATAGTTCAAAACAAACAAAACATCAACAAGTAATCAATATCAAGTCAATTTTAAAACTGAAGGTACGATTTATCCTAAATTCTAATCATACTTTCCGCAACACTCAAATGAGAACATATCAAATGAGAGTTTTAATTTTAACACATACATATCTAAATGGGATAGGATTCGTTGACACTGACACCATGTGTAAGTCAACACTCATCCGTTGATATAAGTAAATCCTATGACTGAAACATTTCACTTGAATAAATAACTTACATGATACTTCCTTTTACATCAGTTAAAATTTGATTATCCTGGACACTGAAACATACTTTGAAACTGCACCACCAGTATATTGGTGTCACAGATACAGATTTAGTGTATGATACAACCAATATTGAACCGCGTAATTTTCATCAAATCTTGAGCAGTGCAGACAAACCAGTAACAGAAAATACAGTTATAGTTGAAAATCAATCTTACGATTGTAATTCTCCTGAAGCAGTTGAAAATCACGGTTTTCAATATTAATTTTCAATTCTTGCTGGGGCCGTAATTATCATTGATGCATGATTTTCAGTTCTGCCTGACACATTAATTCTCATCAACAACAGGACTCAGAATAACGGTTAGGGTGAAATTGAGACAGGGTGAGCAGTGTCAGCACCAATGGAAGTTCTAACGATGGTGAAAGACCGGTGACCCTGAGACGAAAAGCGGTAGCATCAGAATGACTGGTGAGAGATCCAAGTTGGAATGGGTTACGAGAAACCCTAGCAGCTCACAAAAAGGACCTTGGTGGCTCGATGGTTCCATGGTTGCTGATGATTGTTGGGTCCAAGAATGGGTGCGCTGCAATGGTGATGGGGTGATAATTGAATAGACGAGATGAGGAGCACGCGGAGGGGTTTGTGGTCCTTGGCAGTTGTTTGGTATGGCAACAGCCAACAAGACATGATGTGGGTAGTTTCCAATAAGGATCTGGGTTAGTCTCAACAGCAAAAGACTAAGAACAAGGGCTTAATGCTTCAATGATATGGTTATAGCGATTTGATGGCTTGTAGGTGGTGGTTGGCTCCCAACAATATTAAGAGCACATGACCTCTTCCTCAATATATTTAAAATTCTTAATTGGGATATATTGTAAAACACTGGATTCAATCATATCCAAAGATGACATTTGGTGCAAGTTTAAAACCTAGAGTGGATGTATCCCATCCCTATATATGTGTTATATGTGTGTATGGAACATATCAAATGAAAAGTAGAAATCTAGATCATTAAATTATATTTGAATGATCTAATTAAAAGATAAACGCATGACTTTTTTAAGTGATCATGTGACTATTAACTTTTAATCTTGTATGATTTGTATAGCCCAAATTTATAGTTCTCACTGGATACATCCCCTGTTTACCTGCCCCATTTCTTTTTTTGGTCTCTCCCACTTCCATTGTCATGATGCTACTACTAAAAATGTCATAATCTGATTTCTTTCCCCCTAAAGCAAAAGAGATAGAGAACGTGGAACAAAATTTATATTTTTCCATAATGAAACAAAAGTTTTGATGTGTAATCCCCAGAGATTACAACAATCAGGTAACACAACTAAGCAAATAATTATAAAAACATGACAATTACACTTACAATTTCAAATGCAGCTGAATCATGTTCCACTAGCTGGTCATCAAAGTTATCTAAAATAACAAGAATCAAAACTGACAATTAGCAAAGGAAAAAACAGTACAAAATAACAATCCTTCAAATATCACTTAGAAATTCTTAAAAAAAAAAATAAAATTACCTTCATCTTCCGAGTGATTAGAAGTTGAAGTTGAAGAAGAACTCGCTTGACTACTAACGTCGTCATCAGAAACCACATCAAGTGATCGCTTCTGAAAAAATATTTAAAATATTTAATTAGCAACAATCGAAAATATCCACGACTTCCTACCCAAAGCAAAATAATATCATGACAAGCAAAGAAAAAAATAAAGTGACAACAACGATTAATTACTTTCAAGTCAAAATCTCTTCCCACAAAATCAGTGTTGCCAGAGATCCCTTTATCAGCAGAATGCTGTAGCTGTATCTCTACAGAACACGAATTATCACATTTTTCTTCATTTTTAATATCACGACCACCGTCGTCATCCACAGCCTCTGACGGTTTTCCGGTAACTTCCTCCGGCGAGCACTTTGATTCTTCTTCTGCGTCTGATTCACACGAAACATGATAAAAAGTAAATAAACCATAACCAAGCACACGAAGAATAACGAAACAGTTCGTGCATGGACGATTCATACCTTGTTCGGCATCAAGGACAATAGTATCAGGCGGAGAATCAATGGATTGTTTGGAACCGGCAGCAACTGCAGAGAAGTATGATGAGGAATGCCGAAGGAATGAGAAATTGAAAAAGCGAAGTGACTTACAGACTCGGAGGAAATCGTATTTGGAAACAGGGGAACGGCGAAACGTGCTAGGGTTTGTATACTTGCCGAGAATCTTCTGAGAAAGCTTTTCAATGTTCTCTTCTTCGTCATTGAAATCGAAAACGTCGAATTTCTTCGTTGAGGAAGAAGTAGATGATGATCGCGTGCCCCGAGTCATGGAGCGAGTGAGTGAGTGTGACCGAGTCGGTGACGGAGAAACTCGCTTTTCAAAATGTTTACATAAATGTCAAAGCGCTTATCAAGTGTTATTATAAATTTGGAGAATCAAATACCAATTTTTGTCTTTTCAAATTTCATTTTCCTTCACAGTCGTCGCTTCCTTCCACGACAATTTTCTAGTCAATACCAAATTAAAATCCATTTAGATTGTAAAATTGATTTTTGGAAAATATAAAATTGATAACAAAGAAAAAAAATGATAAAAATAAATAAATTGCACGAATACTTTTCAAGATATTTATCCTTGTTTTACTCTTATACTAATCTTTTAATTACGTAAAATATAAATGATTTGACATCTCTTTTACTTATATAACATTTTTTATACAAAATCTTTTATATATTATATTATCTATAATTATTTAAAAATACTACATTATATTTTCTAATAAAAAATTATTATAAAAGGTAAAAGCACATGAGATTTGCAATAAAAAAATATCAACATAATTTATATAGAAATAAAAAATAGTTGATAGATAATTACAATACACTATAAATGAGTTGATTGATGATTGATAACGCATAGATAATGTACACGTACGTACTTATATGCTGTGAATAAATAAACTGCCTGGCGGATTGAACTAAATTTCTATCATTTTTAACTTCTATCGTATATCAAAAGTGGTTTCACAAAAGAATATTGTGGCCCCGTCAAATTTTGATACATGTTGACACGAAAAATCTTACTTGTTTTGCAAGTTTAATTAAGGGTGTAAGGAAGAAAATTTTTTGCTGACTATCCTCTTTCATACATCTGTGTAAGGTGTGCATGCACATAGGATCCAAACCATGATGAGTGTTGAATAGATTTCAGACAACCATCTTTGATTACTAGAGGAGGATAAACCAGTTGATCAAGTGAGAGGTTGAAATTTGCCAATAGGTAACAGTGTGAAAAAAATCAGTGCATGGAGGTGTGGATGTAGTCTTAAAAGATGCAACTGTAGTTTTAAGTCTTGATTCTCTTCTTTTTGTTTTTTATTATAACACTTAGATCTAGAATTCATTAAAAAAAAAAGACTTAAAATTAGTATGGAATGTTCTAGAAATCGAACCAATCCAGTCATTTTAAATTCGAACTAAATCAGTTTCAAAAACAGTTAATAGTTCTAACGAAATCGATTTCAAAAAGAGGTTAGCACCAAATCAAATTGTATGATAAAATCAAACGGAAATCATAAAAAAGAATTTAGGTGAGTGATCTTTGTGTTTTCCTTGATTACTGACTTGGATAAGCAATTTCAATGACATTTTCCTCTCTCTTTAGTCTTCAATATAATCTTATTAACATTTGATGCTTTAGGACTAAATTTACCTAAAGCAGTGGGAAATAAAATTGTGATATTCCGGTTCGTAAATGCAACATTACAATATATAGTCATCAAACTCACTAAAAAAAAAATAAGCGATCAACTCACTTAAGAAAAAAAAAAAAATATATATATATATATATATATATATATAAATAATATTATAATATGTAACAGCTAACTTACTCATATATATTATATATATTTTTTTTTTACATTTTATAACTGATTATAATTATTTACTAAATATTTTTCGTTTTATTAAAATAAAAGTTTATATCATTCAAATTCAACATTAGGTAATGCATGAACTCAGTTTTTTATTATTTATTTTTTTAGGGTGAAATATATTTTTATCTTTAAATTTCTATTTTCAACTCCTCAATAAAATTTTGACAAGATTTTAATCTATGGACATTTGTTGCATCATCGCTGGTCATAATATATGTTCAAGGATTAAAGACATTGATATAAGAAATGTTCAGATATTAAAATCATTGACATAATAAATGGTTAAAATTTTATCCAGGAACCAAAACAAAATACTAAAAATTTCATGAACTAAAGCCTTAAGATTGAAGATATTTCCTTCTAACAAATGAATATTCAGCATCGTACCAAAATCTTACTCCATGTCGATCGTTTCTACAAACAATAAAAAATTACTCTTGAAGGAAAAAAAGTCTAGTCAAAATGCCATTTTATCCTTGATGATTCATTCTTCCTTTTGACACTAATGAAAAGTCAGTATCATACCAGCTTAGTAATATGTCTCTTCATTGTTCAGAAACTATTTTTGAGCCAGCAGGAAGAGGTAACCTGTAACACATATATAGCAAAGCAAATACTCATTGAAAAAGGAAACAAAAAAATGCATGCATGAAAATAATTAAGTTTTAACCGTCTTATAAACACATTTGGATTTCCTATTCCACACTGAGATCTAAAACTATCAAAGAAAATTCACTATGAATTATTTTTCACTTTTACTTCATCTCCTCTATCTGAGATAATTGGACCAAAAAATCCGCTGCATGTCTTCAAGAAACTTACCCCAATGTGAGGGAGGTGTCGGATGACTGGCCTTCTTCATGCTCATGTCTCTGGATCATACGTATTTCATTCATTCTAGGTTGTATCTACAAGAAGATAAACAATAGAAAATTATATATTAACAAAAAAAAAATAGTCATGCTAATGAAAGTTTTAAAAACATTAATTAAAAAAATTATATTTTTTTACTGGTAATTAAATACATTGGAGTATTGGAGATCACACATTTCAATAATAATAATAATAATATAATATTGCCTAGACATATATCAGTTTTATAATAATAGACTCATAACACATAATTACATTGAAATTCACTGTAATGCATAGTAATTAGTAATATTTTACCTGTTTTAAAACCCGGTTTTTTTCCATGAGATTGTTTGCCTGTGGTGATGAGAACTAATAATTAAAATAGAGAATTATTAAGGCAAACACATATATATGTAGCAGCATCATGAAGGAAACATATATATATGCAGCAGCATCATGAAGGAAATAGAAAACTACAATATAGGTTATATCATACATTCTAATTGAGCATGTTTAAATTAACATTTTATTGGTTAATTTATTCGATGATAAAAACTTTCAGTGCTTCATGAGTCACTACCATATACTGACGATTTGACATCGTATTAACCTGTTGATATAATTCTTCAAAAGAAAATTAAACAATTATAAATATTGTGAATTTTATAACGCATAAGAATATTTTGACAATGAAGATTAATTATACTTAACCTTTTGCTTAAGAATACTGATCTCTCGTACACAATTTCCGGCCTGAAAGACATACCATACGTTGTTTCTGTCAAAGAGTGAGTATGAACAGAAATTATAAATTTTGTTCAATTAATCAAGAAAACAGTGATGAGAATCATAAACCTTCGCTTTATACACACGGTTCAAGGATGAGTCAAGTCGTTCTTCTAGCTTCTGTAGCTCCCTTAGGGTCAATCCTTGCAGTTCTTCTCCATTCAGTTGCCTATGATTAAATTATAATAGATGTGAATATAAAATACTTCTGTGCTCAAATCATCAATAATTCCATGCCAGAAATACCTCATTTCACGAGTCCTCTCTCCTAATTCCTTCTTCAAATCATCATACTCACGTCTAACCTGTACAATTACCAAACGAATCAGATCCTTACAAACACAAATACAACAAACAGAAAACAAATGTTAGGTATACAAACCTTGCAAGTCTACATGATTACACTGCTAGAATAATACATTATGCTAAGAGTATATAACTGAAATTATGTCTGATATATTCTATATTATTTAAAAATACAGGTTAGTATTAATGTATTATATTGTTAGTGTAGATTTAACTTATTCGGGTTAGCCTAATGCTGGAGGGTTTGGACACTTTGCATTTTTTTATTCAAACCACATTAATGCCAAACAAAGAGACCCCTCCTTCACCTCCATACTTAACACTAGTTATTACCTTACGACTCTCCATTCCAGCCATGCAAACATCCCTGTCGAATGAGACTTCGAACAAGCAAGGCAAAGAATATTGCTTCAGGTTAACATTGTGAATCCAAACATATTGTGTCAAAATTGAACTTGTTCCCCGTTTCTAGCATTTCATAATGCACTATTAATGAGTAAACCAAAGCAATCGAATGCAATTATCAAGAACAAATCTTACATGTGTTTGTGGGAATTTGGTTGTTTTACTTGAGCTAACTATTACACTTTAAGGATGATATGATAGTATAAATTCTAATAAAGCAACGGTAATGATGTAGAGAAATATGAAAATTCAGTTTAAAGTACACTATTATGTATACTCATAATGGTGGTCCAAGTCCATTGATTTGATTAACTTGTGGTTAAACTCATTCCTTTGTTTTTTCTTTTTTATCTTTTTAGAATTTTTTTAGTTTAGAAATTATCTTATCTTTTAGGATTTTATCTTATCTTTTAGAATTTCTTATCTCTTAGGATTTTATCTTATCTCTTAGGATTTTATCTTATCTTTTAGAATAAATTCTTCTACAAGCTTCTCTAGGCTATTAAAACATCTTAAAGGAACTTTGTAAAGGACTTTTTTCTGACATTAATAAAAAACATTGCTTTGTTGGGAGAGAGTTTCTCTTAGTCTTCTTAAGAAGAAACCTTAAATCTTATCAGTGGCTTCCATAACCATAGTGGTGATTCCTCATTGACTTATTGCGTCACGCATGACGTCTTCTTCCATCCTTTAGTCTTAATCTATTTTTGTTTTGTTTTTCTTCATCCAATTTCATTTTGGCTGAGAACCTTGCTTGGCTTCCATGGGGATCTTTAGAAAATTGAACGTTGGGGCAACTCCCGAGCATCAAAGTGGATCTCTTCCATGATGCTTGTATCAATTGGTATCAAAGCTTGTTCTTCTTCAATGGATCCTTCAATTCCGTTAGTTAGTTTGTTACACTTTTGAATTTCATTGAATTTTCTTTGTTTCCGCGTGTGTCTCTTTTTCTTTGTTGTGCTAATTTGAGTTTCCTTGAGTTTTTTACATTCCTAGTCTTGTAGAGCCTTCTACTTCGTTGAGTTCCTCTTTGAGCTATGACCTCTATGCAAATTAATTTTATAAAACACATGCTTATATGTTTCTGTAGTATTCATTTTCAATCCAATTTACTTAATTTTTGGATGTGCATCATTAATTGTTAGTAATTGAACTTGGAAGTGCTTGTTATTCATTGAATACCTTTCAGTCCAGTTGTGAGAACAAAAGAAAAGCAGCATATACAAAAGAAAAAAGGAAGCAAAGACAAAAGAAAAAGAAGCAAAGACAAAAGAAAACAAGCAAAAGAAAGAAACGTGTAAGAAAATTCAAAATAAAGTTGAAATTGTGAATAGTAGTGAGAGATAATATGAAGATGTGTATCAAGTGTATAGAGAAAAATCATAAACAACATTCTATACATAGAAAGAAGAAAGGAATATCAAGTTGAAAAAGAGTTGAGAGTGATAGACAATAGAAATTCATAGGACCTTAAACTTGCACACACCATCCTTGTTGAATTGCTAATGATTAGAGCTTTGGACTTGAGTGTGTACAAGTTTGAGCATGCTATTTTGAAATCTATTATCGTTGCATGTTTGGATACAATTCTTCTTTTGAACTACAATTTTATGGATTTCCATCTTCATGTTTGGATTAATTTCTTGTAGACACACAAATTGGTCACAAACACTTAGTAGCTAAAATCAGTTTCTAAGTTGGTGGCTAAATCCGTTTTAGCATGCTGTTATCTGTAAATCCTTGATATTTGTCACAGTTTAGATTTTTTTCTACATCATTTATCATATTTTGTTGTTCCCCAGTAGTGCCTTTGTCACATTTAAACTCCTTAACTTTGAGTAGTTATATTTTCCAAATTTTTAGCTTTTATTGCTTGTTTCCTTGTACTCCATCAGTTTTGTCATGAGTTTTGTATTCCCTAGCTTTCTTGAGTTTACCTTGGGGCTGCGTCCTCTTGCATAATGGAACAATGGACCTTGATAACTGATTAGAGATTTCAACTTGAGAGGACCAAAGAGAACTAGAGTGGAAAAAGGAAAGAGAGAACATTAGAGAAAGAGCCAACAAGGTGTGATACACGAGTGGTTTTGAGTGAAGACACGTAGAGAGTGATGAGGATCTTCTTATTCTATTATTTTCTAGTACTAACCTTTTCTTGCGGCCATGGAAAGTTCACCTAGTGTGGGAAATAATTTGTCCCTAAGGACAAATAGAATCATGGAGATGATGATGGAAAGGATGACACAAATGCAAACCAATGTAGTGGAGAGAAGAATAGAAAAAAAGTGGAGAGAAGAACCCAAGAAAAATTAGAAAGAAAAGTGAAGGAAGAGGTATAGAAGAAAGCATAAGAAGTAAAAAGGAAGTGGAGAGAAGAAATGGTGAAAGAAATGAGAAAATGGGTGATGGGAGTTCCAAAGAAGGAGTGATGTGTCTTCTAGAGAGAGTGATGATGGAAACCATTTTGATGAAGACTATGCCTTTAGAGCTTATAACCGAGAGAGAAAGACAAAAAGGAGGGCTAGCCATGATAGTAGGAGGTGTAGTCGTGACCATAACAGGACTCACCATGAAGATGGAGCAAGATTTGATGAAGAGAGATTGAAAATCAAGGTTTCAAAGTTCAATGGTGATGGTGAGGCAGAAGGTTACCTAGAATGAGCTATGAAGGTAGACCAAATCTTTATATGCTACCCTATGTTGAGTGAGGAGAAGACGTTCAACCTTGTTACTCTTGAGTTTGAAAGTTATGTCTTGGTTTGGTGGAATCAAGCCAATGTGGAAGAGAGGAGGATGTATAGACTGAGAATCATCAATTGGCATGGACTCAAATAAGCTTTGAGAAAAAGGTTTGTACTTTCATCATATGCAGGAGATCTCCACATCAAACTACAAAGAATGAGCCAAGGTCATAGAAGTGTCCAAAAGTACTACAAAGACTTGGAAATCACCATAGGGCGAAATACAATGAAGGAATAAAAGCCACTCTTGCTAGATTTGTGCATAGATTAAATAGAGAGATACAAGATGTGTTTGAGCTACAAAGTTACACCTTGAAGCACATCCAAGGAGAAAACACACCTTGAAGAGGACTTTTACTACTAGCACATCAAATTAGAAGGACAAAAGCAAGAGAGAAAGTGCTCCTACACCTAAGCCCAAGCTTGACCAAGACATGCATCCTTAACCCAAAGAGGTAACAACTTTTTCTAATGCTAAATCAAGTAACATTAAGTGTTTTAAATGCCTAGGTAAGGGTCACATAGCATCACAATGCCCAAATAAGAAAGTCATGTTGGTGAAATTTGATGGAGAAGTGACTAGTAAGGAGTCTTGTTCATCATCAAGTGAAGATGAAGCATCAAGCGGAGAGGAACACATCCTTTGTGAGGAGGTCAAGAATGAGGGCATACTCATGGTGAGAAGGATGCTCAACTCATGTAAGAAATTTGATGACTCCTAAAGAGAAAATATACTCCATACTAGATGCATGGTGCAAAGTAAAATTTGTTCTTCAATTATTGATGGTGGATCTTACAGTAATGTAGTAAGTTATAGATTGGTAAAATTTTAGGACTAAAAACATCTCCAGACCCTAAAGCATATAGACTTCAATGGTTAAGTGAAAAAAATGAATTAATTTTTAATAAGCAAGTTTTGATAACCTTTTGTATAGGAAAATATAATGATGATGTGTTCTTAGGTCAATTGTCGAGGAGTTTTGTCAAAGGTAATCTCAAAACTTAGGAAGAGTGTTTATCTCATGTTGAATTTGCTCATAATAGAGTAGTTAATTCTACCTCCTTATACTCACCTTTTGAAATTGTATATGATTTCAATCCACTAACTCATCTTAATCTTATAACTTTACCTCTTAGAGTTTGCTTTGAACAAGGATGGGAATGACAAGGTCGAGAAGATCAATGCCTTACACACTAAGGTACAAGAGAAAATTGAGAAAAGAAATGGACAAGTAGCTAATTTCCACACCAAACGCCGAAAGGAAGTCCATTTTAAAGTTGGAAGCTTAGTTTGGATGCACTTGAGGAAGGAGAGATTTCCTAGTCATAAGAGCTCTAAACTCTTTCCAAGATGAGATGATGCATTTAGAATTATTGAAAAACTAAGCCATAATGTTTTTAAACTTGATCATCCTCATAACTTTTTGAGAAGTAATTCTTTCAATGTTTGTGATCTTATTTTGTTGTAATGTAGGTGATAAAGATCAAGCCAACTTGAAAACAAGTTGGATTTAAGAAGAGGGTTTGATGGAGGTCCATCTTATGAAGATCACTCAAGTAAAAGAATAACATGGAGCATGTTTAAGAAGATTCAAGAAATGGTTGGAAAGAAAATCTTAAAGTTGGAAGCTCAAGTCTAAGACTTTTCTTGTATAGATAATCCTTGTAATCTTGTAGTGAGTGTAATGGCGGCCCAAATCCATTGATTTGATTAACTTGTGGCTAAGCCCATTCACTTATTGTTTTTTATCTTTTAGAATTTTCTTGTTTTAGGAATTATCTTATCTTTTAGATTTTCTTATCTTTTAAATTTTTCTTATTTTACAAATTATCTTATCTTTTTTAGATTTTTCTTATATTTTAGGATTTTACCTTATCTTTTGGATTTTCTTATCTTTTAGGATTTTATCTTATCTTTTAGAATAGCTTATTCTACAACCTTATCTAGGCTATTAAAACATCTCAAAGAAACCTTGTAATGGACTTTTTGCCGAAATTAAGAAAAAGTATTGTTTTGTTGAGAGAGTTTCTCTTAATCTTCATAAGAAGAAAACTTGAACCTTATCAATGGCTTCCATGACCATTATGTCGGTTCCCCATGGACTTATTGCATCATGCATGTCGTCTTCTTCCATCCTCTAATCTTAATCCAATTTTTTGTTTTTCTTCATCTAATTTTCATCTTGGCTGAGAACCTTGCTTGGATTTCGTGGAGGATCTCTAGAGAATTAAAGGTTGGGGCAACTCCCTAACATTAAACTGGACCTCTTCCATGATTCTTTGGAGAATTAATATGGCATTTAGTTATCTCCTAAACACTAGACACTACAACATTTTCCATTTATCATATCAGGTTGTTAAGTCAAATTTGTTAAAATATAAATTATATCCCAAAATTTTTATTAATTACAATTTATCAAGATAAAAGTCCAAACATATAAGATGAAAGTTTTAAACTTGTTAGATGCAGTTGGTTTCAGAACAAACAAAGTTAATGCTTCAACAGAAGAAGATGACCATTAGATGATCCATGATAAAAATTTAAACTTACAAGACGAATGAGATTTTAGACTAATGAAAGGATAAATGCATAACAAACTAGACTAATGAAAGGATAAACGCATGAAAAACTAAAAGATAAGTATTAGTTTATTTTTCTTTTCGTTACACATAAACTCTAACTTATTAAACTTTCTATATAAAGTGAGTTTAACAATGTTAGACAACATTCAAGTAAAGAGAATCACTTCTATAAAGTTGTGCCTAACAAGTTAAAGATGTTCTCTGACACAAGAGATTTGCAACAAAAAATAGATTCACTTTTTAGTAGCTATAAATTTCGTATCAGAAAAACATTATGCAATGATGTTGAAAAGCCCAAGCATCACTAAATGCTAATGAAAATTGAGTTGTTATTGTCAGATTAAAGTGAAGAATTTGAAGTGTTTAAGTCTAACGAATTCATTGAATCTGCATCTATAAAAAGGTTGAAGTTTGAAGATTCAAGACAACGATAACGTTTGATGGAGGACCATTTCCACAAGACTACTCTACAAGAAGGATCACTAGAAACATATTTAGGAAGATGGAGGAAGAGGTGGAAAAGGAATGCTCAAAACTTCAAGTTCAAGACATTAGTAGCTTTAGTTCTAAAGCTTGTAATATACTTGTAAACTTGTTTGATTGATACATTGTAACTTTCGGCCAAGCTTGTGTGAGTTAATAAAGCTCACGACCATTTTGTGTTGCATTTACCTTTTGATAAACTTGGAAGCTTTTAAGGAGCTTGAAGCTCAAGGAAGCAAAGTCTAGTAGAATTAGAGTTGATTGAAGTCATATTGCTCATTAAAATTCACAAATGGAAGTCAAATTAATTTATCTTAAATTTAATGTTCATTTGTGAATCCAACACATAACGCTTAAGTAGGATTCTAAATAATCTTTGCCTTTCACTCAAGAAAAAATCCTCACACTTGATCATCAAACTCATCCAATGGTTGATATTTAAAGGATTGATGATTTGACACTTACAAAGTGACATTTAACTTAAGCTAAAATGTGTGTGGCTATCAACTTTCATTCTCCTTAGCTCATTGTAGCTTTAGCTTTCTCCTCAAGCTTCTTGTGCCTATAAAAGAAACCTTGACTGAATTGTAGAGAACTTTTGGCACTTTTGAATGAGATAAGCATTTTGCTTGAGAGAGTTTTCTCTTTTCTCCTTTAGGAAAAATTCTTGAATCTTATCAATGGTTACTAAGAATATTGTTGCCGTTCTTCCTTGGCTTATTGGATTTATCATGGTGTCTTTCTTCAATTTCTAAACCCTTCTCCACTTTTCCTTTTGGTTCCTTGTTCATGCTGGACCCAAAACCCCCTTGGAGTCCTTCATTGAAGGGTTGTTGAAGAAGATAGATTGGGGCATCCTTCAAGATCTTGTGGAACTTCTTCATGAGACTTGTATCAACTTCTTCATGAGCTTAAATTTGAGAAATTCTCTATGATGCTCAATGAAGAGGTTCTAGACTCTTCTTATTTGGATGATGCCCCCACTGCATCTGCTCTTACTAAAGATGCAGTTGAGGATGCCCATGTTGTGTCTGCTCCAACGGATGCATAAAGTATGGATATTGTAAAGTATGTATATAATAGATGTGAGCCTCTTATGTACTTAGATGTTATTGAACTTGTATATTATGTACCTACATCCTTTGTATCAACATCATCATTCTCTTTTTGTGAAGAATGAATAAAGCTAGATTGGTTACTTGGTGATCTCCCTCAACACTAAGATTCTTATTCATCTGGTCTATCTAAGTCTTCATACAACTTTAGATGCTCATTTGGCTTCCTGACTAGAAGGACTCCTCATCCTATGCATTTCCATTAGCTTTGGGATAATAATGTTTTTGATTGTGAAGTTGTGTCTAGTGTTGATGAACAGAAAAAATGGCTTGCAAATCTTCCATGTGATAAGCTTAATCAGATGAATATAAAAAGACTAGAAGGACTCTCATCCTACTCGGGAAGATTTGTGGGTTCTACCTTAGAGGTTCTAGCCTTTAGCTATGAGCCATACATACCATATTTTGAAGCAATACCATGGGTAGCTCCGCGTAAACAAGGTACAATTGTCTTTCTTCATCATGCTATAGAAGATGAAGCATAGAAAAATTGCAAGTTATGGGTACAAGAATCCATAGATCACCATGATCCAATTCCTTTCTCTATCCCTATAAATAAAGTTGAATTTATTGCTCTTGGCTACACACTTGGTATAGTGCTCCCCTGAATTCATCAACACTGCTCAGGTTTATATATAACACAATGTTTGAGGCTAGATGAATTTAAGACTGCTCAAGACATTCTATACGCCTCGCTAGTAGACTACAATCTTACCTTTGAGCATGTTACCAACTCATAAAGAAAGGAGATCAAAGCTCAACAAGTCTCTTGGAACCATATAAGACACAATGCATAGAAAGACACAAGAAAGGTTCTGAAGTAGGTTCATAATTCACTTGCGTAGCCAATTCCAACACAGATTTCTATGTGTGCTTGGACAGGGTTTAACCTTGTCAAGTTAAGCTTATGGCGAAAAGCAAGGAATTGTTGGAAGGAGAAGACGATGCATTTGTTTAACCTATCTCAAAGAAACATCTTCTCTCTAGAGCCACTTATAAGACGCTTTGGAGGAAAGACCTTACACTGAAGACATTGCCTTGTGTTTAAAGAGTCATAAGAAGAACCAGGAGTATTTCTCTTGTCCATATTATACAAATGATATGGAAGATGCTGCTATTGTTTGACGAGTGTTCCTCAAAGAAGGATTCGCCTGTACAAATGCTCCTTAATTTCATAAAATTACTTTTGTCCCTTTCATCCGAGAATTCACATGGAGATAGGAGAAGGAATCCACATTTGATGTTGTTTTGCCCTTCATCACCATTTGTTTCCATGAAGAGGTGGTGACTCTAACTAGCCAAAAGTATAAGAGCTTGAAGAAAAAGTACTCATCACTCAAGTTTGAGCACACTGAACTTAAGACGCAACGAAAGACTCTAAAGTCTCAGGTACAAAGACTTGAGGATCTGGTAAAGTAATTACTGGTCAAGGAAAAGTCTTAGTCTTTGGCAAATTGATTTTTGATGATTTTAGCTTAAAGGGGAGAATATATAGATGGAATAAAAAGCAGGAGAAAGGAGAAATAAATGGAGATATTGAAGAAATAAAATAAAGAGGATCAGAAAATACAAATAAAATAATTTGAAAGGATTTTTTTTATCTAAGGGGAGATTCTTTGAAGAATTTTCGTGCTTTTATTGCGAATAAGAAGGGGAGTTAGACATTTTTTTTTCTCTGATCAAGTATATTTTGATGTTCATAACCACTCTAAGATGCTCTAATGTTGATAGCCAAATGAAGTCCTCACTCTGATCAAGTGGAAAAGTAGAAGCTTTCCACTTTGACTCCAACAAAAATTGAGTCAGAGCTAGCTCTAACGAGAGGAAATGAACAAGAACAATTATTGGTTATCTATGCATCATTTTTTTTCTTTAGAGCCACTTTTTTCTTAATTAAAAGACGAAAAATGCGTTTACAATAATTCAAGTCAAGCAAGAAGTAAAAATCATCTAAAGAAATGAAAGTAGAGATATCATCAGAGGAAGAAGCAGTGAAGTTTAGAAAGAAGACTTTTGTGCTATGATCAAGACAAAATGACCTTCAAGATCATTCAACAAAGAAGACTTGAAGAAAACTGTCTTAGAATAGATTTTTTTTTCTTTCATCTGTGTAAATGCACAAACATAGTCTTAATGAGAAAAATTTGTAAACATTTATATATACAAAGAGAAATCACTTCAACTTAAGATATTATTATTATCTGTTGAACCAACCCTTTATGTAGATTTTATAAGTCTTGTAATCTCAAACTGATTACTTTAGTCTATTTATTGCATCTGATGCATAAAAAAGACTTGATAAACTTTTATCTATATGGCTTATAATCATAAAAAAATGGAGAGATTGTTGAGTCAATGTTGTTTTAAAGGCAAATTATATCCCTAAAATTTTGATAATTACAGTTTATCATGATAAAAGTCTAAACTTATAAGATGAATAAGTTTTTAAACTTGTTAGACGCAATTAGTCTCAGAATAGACGAAGTTAATGCTTCAACAAACAAAGATGAACATCAGATTATCCAAGACAGACTAATGAAAGGATAAATACATGACAAACTAAAAGATAAGTATCAATCTATCTTTCTTTTCCTTGAACACAAACTCTAACCTATTAAATTTTCTATACAGAGTCTAAGATTTTAACAACATAAGAAAATGTTCGAGTCACGAGAATCTCTTCGGTAAAGTTGTACCCAACAAGTCAAAAAGGATGCTTTGTGACATAAGAGATTTGTAGCAGAAAAGTTGAAGAACGTTGAGTTGTTGTTGTCAAATTAAGGTGAAGAATTCGAAGTTGTTGAGTCTAATGGTCACTTTGAATCTGCATCTATAAAAAGGTTGAAGGTTAAAGATTCAAGACAGTGTGAACACTACAACTCTGAAATTTTTAGAACTTTATTCATTTCGCTTTGTTATCTTATTCATTTTTATGTAAAACCTTAGTTTGATCTTACTTGTAAATTTCTCTCTGCGTAGAGGTTGAACATAAAAGTTAGACACCAATTTTTAAATCCACACTTGGTGGTACTTAGCCTACAGAGGTTGTACTTAAAGAATACTGTCTTAG
The DNA here is from genome assembly GCA_026586105.1 of Hylodesmum podocarpum. Classification (NCBI taxonomy): domain Eukaryota; kingdom Viridiplantae; phylum Streptophyta; class Magnoliopsida; order Fabales; family Fabaceae; genus Hylodesmum; species Hylodesmum podocarpum. The sequence goes on along the minus strand of JALJEV010000424.1, from coordinate 1,525,804 downwards.
TCGGAGGAAACTGCATTTCAAAGAATACCTAGAGTTGTTAGCTTGAAAAGGTTTGGTTTCAAATAATACTTAGGTTTTGATTATCCTGAAGAGGCTGCTTTCCAAACAATCCTCATATTAGCTAGAAATGGTAAGGATTAAAGAATACTCTATATTTTTACTTATATATAATTAAAACTTAGCATTTTCTAAGTAACTAGACGTAATCTTTCTAAGATAAACTCTTCACGTCCCATCTTATTCTTTTATCTACATGACTAACTTGATTTTCATTGTTCTTTTTATCGTTTATCTTATATAACGTTTTATTCATCTTATAAAAAAATGTTGCTTCCGGAATCAATCAAACTCAGCTTTTCAAAATAAACAAAAAAACTTGTAAATTTTTTTATAAAACACAATTTCAACCCCATTGATTTTCATCTTTACATGGGTGAAACCTATTATATAGTGTAAAATTGTATTTTAAGTAAATCTTAGTTATTAATGAGAGTATTTAAACATGTGATCTTCCTTTACCCCTTCCTTAGGGTTTGAACTCGTGACTTTTCCACTCTCCTTCCTTAAGTCCCACCTTATTATTAAACTTCCTTATAATTCATTTGTATAATTTATTTGTTATTATTAACCTTTTATTAGTATACTAACAATTTTAACTCGGTGAATATACAACTTTTTTTTTATAAGATAACAATTTTAAACTATAGAGATATTTTTTTTAATTGGTCCTTAAGGTATAAATTAGGAAAATTGATCAATCTGATATATGGTAAGATATTTTTTAATAATCTAGTCATGATTAATATAAACCGATGAAGGAGATTGCTAAAATGAAAAATAATATAAAATAATTTTTATATAAATAATTAAAAATTAAATAATTGTTGCCTATTAAATTTAGATAATGACTTTACGTTGTTCCATATTAAATTATAAAAATAATTAAAGTACACTTATGATATGTAAAATTGTTCTCTAATGTCATTGAATACGATTTTTTTTGTTGCTATCATCAAGACAAACGTTGTACTATACTTAAATGTTATAATAAAAATGACTTAACATTATTGTTAAATCAAATTTATTTAAAGACAAATTATAACTCTAAATTTTGATAATTACATATAATTAAAATAAAAGTTTCATCTAATGTGTATAAGACGAAGTCTACATCTCTAGAGTAGATGAATAAAGTCAGTGGACGAATGAAGTCAGCAGATTAATGAGTCATCAGACGAAGCATTATCAAGATAAGTGTTATTCTTAACAATTACTTATATATGTACAAACTCTAATTGATAAAATCATATTTTTGCGATGAAAAGCTCATTGTCCTATCAAGTACGAGGAACTTAACTCTTTCTCTGGAAAGATTAATCAAATCATAACAAAGAGGAAGTTTCCTAACACAATGATATGCTACACAAAGAAAGACATATTTTTCAACACCTATCATTTCCTTATTGGAGAAAGTTACATAAGACACTTCATGCAAATGCATTTAATGCATATGAGAGTGCTACATGCTTCCAACAAATGGATTGGAAACTTTGAAACTAAGCTCTCCATCTATATAAAGGCTGGAGATTGAAGAATTGATGTAGAGATTACTCTGAAGAAGTCCAAACTCTTCAGTTTTAAAACTCAAATCTTTCTTGTAAATTTTTTTTTTCTGTTCTTTATTATAAATGTCTCTATGTAAAAGTTAATCTTTGTTATACAAAAATCCTTGTAAATCCTTTACCCGTAGCAGTAAGTGTTGACTTAAAGAGATTAAGTTCAAAAAATACTTAGATTAGCCTGACGAGGCTATGTTTAAATAATACTTGTGTTTAGCTCGAAAAAATTCAGAACAAAGAATAATGTATAGCCAAAAGTGGATATAGTCAAATAATACTTGCATCTTATTAAAAAGATACTAAAATGTTAATAGTTGATAAGAAATCGAACATAGTCTCAAAATAAGATGAATCAATATTAAAATTAAAATTCCATATATTATCTTTCATTTATCATTTTTCTTTGACAGACTTATTTAACAAATTTATGAAAATCTTTTTTAACCTAATTCAAACTCCCATATTATATTTTTTTTGTTGTACAATTATTTCTTCCTGACAGTCCTAAAATCCTCATTTTAAGGATTCAAAATCACATATATTGTTTTTGTTTTGTTTTGGATTGTCATTCAAATAACAAGCAACTAAACATCACTTATGAAATTAAAATACAAAATAAAATTACCTGCTTTTCAGCACATAACTGGTCTTCGTTGTCAGGGTTCGGATTTGACTCAGAAATATGCCTATCAGTTACCTTCTCCATACTTCAAACAACAAAAAAAATGAAAATTAACTTATTTAGAAACAACACTTAATGGTTCGAAGAAAGAAAGGAAAATAATGATGTTTTTTTGTTAGAAAAAAAATTGAAAGAAAATTAAATACACGAAATTTTAAAATTTTCTTTCTTTCCTTGCTTTTTCTCCTTCCGAACAAAGCATAAGAGAAGATCAATAGGAAACTTACTGACGGCTACACCAGTTTTTCATCAGAGAGCAAATAAACTTACTCTGTTCCTCTCCCCAAAACTTCTATATGAATGGATAACATTTAAAAAATATATATATAAAATGTTACTTATTAATTTCACAAACATTTTAATGAATATTGTATTTAAATTATGTCACAAAAATGTTGTTCATAATACTATTTTATATTTTCAATAACACTTTATATTAAATATATGTCACTAAATATAACATACAGTAACATTTTATCTAATCCGATGTGGTTAGTGTTGTGGTTGGCACTTGGCACCTTAACTCACACGTTTGTGAGAATGATTTATTTAAAGAAGAATCCGTGTTAGATAATTGTTGTGTGACGAAGCTCGGTATGGGATTAATCGTTAACCTAATAAGACAACTAATGTTAACAAATAAATATTGTCCATAATCTTGTAATGCTGGCAGAATAAAAATAGAATGTTTTATCTAATATTAGTAAATAAATATTTGTAAAATGTCAATAATCTTAATAGTGCTTGCTACTATTTTATTAGCTAATTCCTTATGAATTGCTTTCGGTTGTAGGTTCGAATGGCAACATGCATGGAGAGAGATTTCCAGTGATAATTTCATAATGGCTGTTGATCACAGTGAAAGAGAGCTAGGCCATGAAATTGTCGCCACTAGGTATGGTTTGTCTTGTCATTTTGTCTCTTTGTTTTCCTCTTCTTTGTGATTGTTGTTTTTCTCTATTAAGGCTTATGGATTCATCTGTAGTGGTTGACAGGAAAGGAGAATTGTTTGTGTCTTTGGGTGGTGAGTGGTGAGTGGTGAGTGATGAGTGATGAGTGCAACCTATTGTTCACCTTGCTAGTTTTGTTACAATAGAAACATTGCTGGAATAACATTGTTGTTGTTTTTTCCTACTTATTATCTTCTATTTTTAGCATTAGCTTGATGAACACTGATAGCAACCACCTTTATAAATAGACTGATATAACCGAAAGTCTGAAAAGTTAAACAAGATAATCTCTACACATTAATGAAAAATAAAATTTAACTTTTAAAAAATAATATTTTTTTTGTTATTTACTTTTATTAAAAATCTTCTGAAAAAGTTCATTAACAAACATGGCATAAGCCTTTTACTTGGCCGATTCTAAAATAGCCCTTGTTGTCATTGATTTGTATTTTTCTTGTACTCTGATATTTGAAAAGTCTAAGAAATAGATTTTGATCAAAAGATATTTTTATTGAAACATAATATATATAAGTAAGTAATCCAAACTTGCTAGGAACTTGGATCATTGAGCTAATATGTGAAGACAGAAATATGAATCTCTTTCTTTTACCAATATATATTGATCTTTTTAATCAGATCTGATCCGGTCAATATTTAAACTGTTCTTATTCTGTTAAAATTAAATCTGTAAGCGCATAACTTGGAATTGATCAGATTCATAGTGATTTTATCCTAATTACTTAATTTTATTTTAAACTTATGCAAGATATAACATATTCTTTTTTTATCCAAATAAGATGTTAATGTTGTTATAGAAGCAAATACTTGTATGATCTACATTCAATCAAATAGCTATACTCAATCACTTGATTCTAAGGGGACTTGTACAGTTATGACAATATTTGTAAATGACATATTAATGAAATATCAATAACAATAAAAGTAAATTACTCTCTTCGAGAGATGCTTAAACTACACCTTCTTTCTATCTTATTTAAAGTTTCCTTTGTCTGGGAGTTAAATATGATCTTTTAATATAAATAAACCTCTTAACAGTTGTGAATAATTATGTGTTATTTAATTATTTTTCCCTTCAATTTTTAGTGTAGGACGTCGACCAACAACTAATTTCAAACATCTTACTATTAATTTTAATATTTTAAAAGACAGAATGAAGATTTAAATTTGAGATTTTGTTCAAAGTCACTATTCCATTCTTAAAAATCTAAAATCACAAAATTGATAGTAACTGCAGTTCTGTATATGGAAGTTTATTTTGTACAATTTTATTTCTAAATATTTTAAACAGTAATTCAAGGAAACAACCTTGCTTAAGTGTGTTGATATCTCAATTAGGTGAAACTGATAATCAATTTTAAGCATCACCAAAAACCCTAATTTCCTTAAGAATCATTTCTAATGATATGAAATTGTTGAAATTAGGATGATCATATTGGATAAAGTACGGTTTCTAAATTCCTGACCTAAAGTTTATAATCAATTTCACGCATTTAAAATATTACTCAATGATATATATATATATATATATATATATATATATATATATATATATAATTAATTAATTATAAAACTAAACAAATTCATTTTCTTAAATTGAAAGATATTAATTGGCGAATCAAATAGTAATGACATTGAATGAGTAAATTATACAAATATTCAAAAGACTAAAATCATATATACATTGTATATATATAATTATATATACACATGTACATATATATATATATATAAATATATATATATATATATATATATATATATTAAATATATGTGTGTATATATATACAATATATATGTGAAGATAGAATATAACATAACCTAAAATCCAATTGGATGAGATGAATATGATAGCTAGTCAAGAAATGTGACATCAAAATGTGACATGATGATTTGACATTATTACAAAAATCATAAGATGTAGTGATAACCCTATAAGCATTTATAAATTAAGAAATGCTAAAATTTAAATTGGTATGAAAAGTGCATGAATAAGATCAGAGAGAAAGGGCATATATGTAACCAAAGTAAACACAAGTGAAAAGCAATTTCAATGTCCAAGATAGCTAACTAAAAAATTTCTTTCTAATCCAAATTTTGTGAATTTAATGATCTTAATGGGGAATTAAAATATCTACATATATCAGTATGAGGAAAGTACCTTGAACTAGCATACTCAAAGAGTTTTCCACCAGGTGAAAAGATTATGAGAGCAATCTCAGCATCACAGAGAGTAGCGAGTTCCCGTGCCTTCTTCAAAAGACCACTCTTTCTCTTGGAGAAAGTTACCTGCCTCGCTGTTGTCTCCTCGATCCTCTTTATCGGAATCTTCTTTCTCACCATTTTCCTCAACAACACCTACCACAACTCAGCCCAACGCTATCTACAAATTTCCTATGACATAAAAATAAATTAATCTGTACAGAAAATTCTATACAAAAAGTTGTGTGGATGAAAAAGTTTTGTCTTTCATTTTGATGATCAAGGTGAAATAATAAGACACACCACATAATTTGGGTTATTACAACCCCAAAAGGAGAAAATTAAAAGAGGTCAAATATATATTATTGTTATGGAAAAGATGTGTTAAAGTTTGTGTGTTTTAGGTGTGTGAAGAGAAAAGGGTAAAGAAAATTGGTGCTTGATGCAAATAAAGTGTGTGGTGAGTGAAATTTAAGAGAAGAAGGAAGTTACTTGGTAACAATGGAATCGTTGGCGATGAGAATGTGGAAGGAAGCAAAACCAGGTATAGAGTGGAGAATAGAAGAAAATATGTAAAAGAGGAAGTTGAATACGGAGAACCTAACCCAAGTCCTTGTTGATTGAGCTGACTCCAAAGACTAAGGAGGAATGGTGTGAAAAACATGGGTTTGCCACATTTGGTCATTTACCCTTCTCCTCACTCTTGTGCTTATCTCTCTTACTCTTTCTGACACTTGTCGCCTCCACAACTATTTATGTTTTCTTCCCACTTTTTGAATCAACAACTTCTAAAGATTTTTTCTAATTATATATAACTTAGTTATCTGTTACAAGTGTTCTAGAAATCATGTTTAACATTAATAGATGAAAATGTAGATATTTTACCATTGAAATTTAAACTCATTTGGATTATGCAGGAGTGTAAATAAGCTGAGTCAAGTTGAACTTTAAATTTGACTTGCAGAAAAAATTAGTTATTTAAATTTGATTTATGCATTTGAATAAATTTACTTAAGAGTTTGAGTTTGGCTTTATTGAATAAAAAAGTAACATTTAAGTTTAATATTTATTTATCTTAGTTATAACTTAATAATATTTATATTATGATTTTTTTAAAATTATGTTTTAACATTATCAAATAAGTATTTAATTGACATTTTAATATTAGATGATAATATGAAAAATTATGTTAAAAGTCATTAGAAAACTATACAAATGTGTTTTGGTATACATAATTTATGTAATTTTAAGATTTTTCTATTACTAGTTTATGTCTAAAGTTTGGATTTAACTTATTTGATTAATTGAGTGTAATTTTAAGTTCAAAACTATTTATTTAATTAAACAATACAAGTAAAGGAGCTATTGTGTTAATTTTTGTACATTCATACCTATACTTTTTGAATGGTCGTTAAAATACATAAATTTATTTTATTAATCAAACAATAATTTTAAATTATTTATTCAACTAAACTATATTTTAACTCATAAAAAATGTTATTTTTTTTAACTTTTTCCTAATTAATTTTTTAACCCTAGATTAGAGATCACCAATCCTAAATGACTAGATATAAAACTAATCTAATCAATAAAATGTAATTATTGTTGATCAAATTATATATGAAAAATAATTTTATTTAACAATTAATTATAATTTACTTATAATATATATATATATATATATATTCTCTATATACTTTATAATTAATTATCTAATTATTTATATTCTAAGTATTTTTATATAAAAAATTACAAAAGAAATTTATACCATAGCATAACTAATCTCTGGGTTTTTTACTACTTAAAAGAACATACTCTGAACACTGTTTCAAAATATAATATTTTGGGTTTGTAGTTGGGGTTGGCAGTTTACTTTTCCGTGCACATAGCCTTATCCTGAATTCCTGATGCAACAAGGCACTAATGTCCTTGTCAGGCACATGTGTGCCTTATGGTCCATATTTATTATTGCAGAACAATTATTTGTTATTATGTACAATCTTATTATATTCAGAATTATTTTTAGTATATTTGGTTGTTGAGGGTTATAAATTGCCACTAAATTTAGTCATTTTTCTCATTTAATTTGTCATAGTTACAATGTCTTTTCCCACTAATAATATTAATAAGTGTGATTTTAAATAATTTTATCAAAATTTGAATGACATAAAGAAAAAGAAAATTTGTCTCATCAACCAAAATTTGTTGGACATCAATTGATTTGACGTGAGAATAATTTGTAGCTGAAAAATTTTAAAAAAACAAAAGAGTAGAAGAAAAGTCAAATGTTGACAAATATAACCACTCGGTTAGTACATAAATAATTTATTGCATAAGATATTACTATAAAATAATAATATTTTAAACTTTTAAATATTATATTAATATTTATTACTTTTATATTTATATTAAATTATATAATTAATTACATTTTTATATTTTAGATATTTTTTACAAGATTTTAAATATCTATATATATTTTTTTATATAACGAAGTTGTGACCTCCCCGTATAAGTTCTGCTGTTGATTTGTATTTTGCACTCTTTGTTTGAATTATTTTTCTTATAATTGTAGACAAGTTATACTGTTATTAAAATTAATAATATAACATGTTCACAAAAACAATTAACTAAATCAATACATTTATTTATAAATCAGTTCCTAGCTATCCATTTTAGTTATTACTTAGTTTTCTGGGGACTAATAAGTGGATTTGACAAAAATATAAAAATCTGGTAAATCAGTTTTGTGTTGAATTCAATTAGTTCACAAAATTGCTTAATTAATGTGAAAATTGGTGAATCAAAATAAATTTTATATTATTTTTATGCTTAAGAATTAAGAGAATAAATAATATTTTTTTCAATTTTTTCAAAATAAAAATATAATATTTTAAAAAAAATCATAAAATAAAGCAAACAGTAGGTTTTTTTCCCTCAATCAACACGTATTTTTATATTTATAGACTTTTTCTGCATAAAATAATACTATTTTAATTTAGTAATAATCTAAACTAAACTTATAATACATATTTTTTATTTAATATTATTTATATATTATTTAATTACTATTGTTATTTTATCTATATCGGTTGGATCAGGATTCAACCTCAATCGAATCGCTTAATCATGAACCAACACCTAAACTGGTTGAGTCACCCATCCGATTTTATAAACCTTGTTATTAGCTAGCGTGACCATGAAAACTGAAATGTTCTGTTTAGGATAGCAAATAAGCCATTCCAGCAGTGATGGAAACTGTTTCTAAAAAACAAAAGATCTCAGCTGAGAGACACAATATGAAGCAAATCCACTCACTTCACTGTAGTCCAATGAAGCAACATTTTTGTTTCATTCAAATAAAGACAACCTGCATAAACATAGCTAGAAATTAAGACGAACACAAGTGAGAAGAAGCTTAGGAGGTTACACTAGAATCTATTATAGAATTTATTTTTTTTCAGAAATTTAGTAATCTCTCAGGGTTTACAAAACAAGTGACTAAACTTGTTGATAACGTTAGTTACAAAAATTTTCTGAAAGACTAATTAAACTTGTACTATTGACTATTATATATACATGAAGTTTAAATTACTAACCCCAACTTGAGAGGTGTGTCAGAACTAACGTAGTCATGAGGAAAATCAGATGAACTGCACATAATTGACTCGTATGATTGTCTTTCTTCTCTCATGAAAAATCTCTGTACATAACAAAATTTACTATAGGTATGTTTGGATAAATTTTTATAGAAGAACTTTTAAAAAAAAAAAAATTATTTCTCGAAAAATTAAATTTAACTTAACTCTTTTAACTTTTCTAAAGAACATGAACCTTGCTACATATTGTCTTATCTCCTAAAATAAAATTTGGAGAAGTTAATTTTATTTTTATTTTTTATTTTTCCTTTTATAAATCTTTCTAGAATAAAGACCACATATTAATTATTGAAAAGCCTATCAAATGAGCAAGATTTTTGAAATGCCTATCACCTGTTTCAATTTCTTGTTCTCTTCCACAAGTTCTGCTTCCTTCATGAGCAACGTTGACAAACGTCATTGCAGAAAAAGTTTTGTGAATAAAGGTAGGTGAAAAAGATTTTACCTTTCTTTTAAGGTGGTTGATCTCTTGCATAATTTTTTCATCCTGAAATTTAGTATCAAATGTCCAAAGCATGCATAAGCACATGGTTGCGTTTACAGGCACATGGTTGCCATAAGGAGAATCAACCAATGAACTGAGAGTACAGTTAACGTGGTAGAAACCTTTATTTTTGATACAGTGGTGCAGCGTCTTAGAAGAAGTTCCTCCAGTTTCTGCAATTCTTGTATTGTCAATCCTTGCAACTCTTGTCCATTCAACTGACTGCATTGAAGATGCATGCATTTATGGAAACTACGTCTCTAAAATCTAAATGATGTAAAGTGGTTGCAGTGCATAGTGCGTACCTGAGTTCACAAGTCTTATCTTCTACCTCCTTGTGCAGCATGTTATAGGAGTCACTTCCAAGCTATGCATATAGAGATTATATTAGATTTTCAAGAAATTAAAATAAAAAAAAAAAATTAATTCAAAGACAACTCTATACAAATCAATAATTTGTTCATGATATCTTATTTATTCACTGCCGAAGCAGTTACAAGAACAAATTCTTTCTAGATATACGACTGCGTGCATCAATAATTGACAAATAAGTGAGATTTTGACGTGAAATCCATAGAATTACGAGGCATGTTTCAAATGATAACAAGAAATTGCTTTGACAATGAGGCATGTTTCCCCTAGTTAGGTATAGTCATTACACAAATCAATTCCATGACATTAGATTCTTCAAAAGAAATTTATATTAAAATATCGGAGAAACCAAGATGGCAGGAAAAAAAAACAAAGTAGCTATATAGATTAAAATGATTGAGCAAGATAGTGCTCATTTTAGTTTAAGCTCTCACATTTATTTTTTGTTATAACTAACAAAACCTCTCAATATAAGACATATTTCATTAGTAAGACTTTGTAGTAAAATATTATTGATATCCCGGTAACAGAGCTTTCTCCACTCTTAATGCATCCTAATTTCAAGGAAAATTGAAAAGTATAAAATTGTACACCTGTTGTTGGTTAATAGATGCACTGTCCAACTCTTGAATCGCTGAATGCCGCTTACGCCTTTCAAGTATTTGTTGCATGCTGAGAATAATAAAGAGATTAATGTATGATTAATTTTTATCTAAATGTATTACATCAAGTAGTAATGATAAAATTTGGAAGTAACCAAAGCATTTAAATTCCTATTGGCTGCATTACGAGCTAGCACCTCAATGCCTGTAGTGTATGTGGCGCGAGAATTTTAAGATTCAAACCCTTGAATTTAAAATTTAATTATCTATACCTTTTATAATATACTATTAATGTCACCATTATCACTTGTCACTTTTATAATCACCACTTTTTTACCATTATCACTTGTCACTTTTATAATCACCACTTTTTTACCATTATCATTCTTATTATTACCATAAAAAATTTAGGATTAAATTATTTAGAGATATCAAATGTGATCACTAGAAGCAAAAGACTACATTCAAGTAGAAGGACTTCATTATTGTGAGGCTTTCTCATCTTTTTGCAAAAGATGACTACCACAAGGATGCTTTTGTTATCAAGCAACACAAAAATCATCCTATTTCTTTAGCTTAAACCCCATATCTTAACAAAGGAAGTGGTCAAAGGGTTTGGACTTTAAAACCATTGTATCTACTTTGGCATATCTACGAGTTCAACCTTGCTATTATTTCTGTTATCAGTCTTAGAGCATATGCAAAGGTTCTATCTAAAATATATAAAAAAAATTAAATAAAATTGAAAGGAGGTTCATACAGGGAGTTAAAACCGCCAAAAAATAAAAGGTAAGCTGGATTGGATGAAATAAAATTTGTCCAACAAAAAAATAGAAGGACTAAAAGTTCATGACATTTATGACTTTAGTATAGCCCTGGTGTCTAAGTGGATGCGAAAAGGAATTAATGAGAATAATTTCTTGTGCGTGAGGGTGGTGGAGGCTAGGAGAAGAACTATAGAGGACATTTTCCAATCGTTTTGTTACGTCCCTACGGTGGAAGGAGGTGATGTCTTATGGTAAGAAGGGAGTAACTTTAACTGTCTTTGGAATACTGCTAAAAAGAGGTTGAGCTACGTGGAACAGACTTTTGTTTTGGGAGGATATTTAGGTTGGAACTTATATTCTATTCAGCGGAACATACAGAAGTTTTTTTAGGATAAAATAAAAAAATTAGTAAGGTGGGGGAATGGTACGGATACACATGGAAGTGGAGATTAAATTGGAAAAGGAGATTATCACAGTAGGAGGAAGTGATCAATCATTTTATTCTTAAATGTGGAGTGACTAATTCATGGATGTGTGGACATACATACAACTCATTTTCTATAAAGAAGGCCTAGGGTACATTGAGAGTTGTTGAAGACTATCAAGATATAAAATTTCTTGATTATATTTGAAAACTACCTCCCATGTGGAGAATGTATCACAAGTTATCAACTAAGGATTCTTATAGGAAGAAACATTCTAACACCTAATAATAATAATACCTATAACAGGTGGGAGGACTATTTGAATATGCTAGTCATCTTTTATTTAAGTGCCTCTAATTCTACAAGTATGCCGGCTACACATGGTTTAGTATTGTTATTGTTCTCCCTGTAAAAGATCTCACATCGCTTAGAGGTATGGTCTGTTGTATGTATATAAGTAGGAAACAATCATCATCTTACAAGTTGATTTTGTAGGGTTGAGTTAGGTTCATAACTCACATTTCTAACATGGTATTAGAGTTTTTCCTAGGATTATTAGTGTCTCATTGTCGAGGATACCATCTACTTGTTGTATAAGTAGGGAACAATCCTCATCTTACAAATTGGGTTTGTAGGGTTGATTTAGAATCATAACACACCTTTGGATATTAGGCACACACATTAGCAAAGTTCTCATGTGAACAAAATGTATTAGGCACACATTATCTCAAACAGTCTTAGAAAATAATACAATCACATTAGGAACATGACCCAACCAAACGAAGTAGGAAAAAAAAAAGTTAGGGTCACTCGAGTCAAAGTAACACACGTTAAACTAGACACATGAGCCTCAGAAGAATAAATGCACACATTAAGAAAAGAAAGAGATAATTTATGGACAGAAAGAAGTCATAAGAAGATGAAGAAGCAATGAAGAACAGACGCAAGTTTAAATGGAAGCAATGAAGAACAGACTCAAACTAAAGTTAAAGTAATGAACTACAGACGATGTCATAAGAAGAAGATGAGTATTAGTTACTCCTCTTTGTCGTCTTCAAGTTAAGTTAAGTCATTTCAAACTACAGAGTAATTCGTGCCAAGTCCACGAAAAATGACGTTACTCAGAAATTTTTAAAGGTGGAAACATTTTTCTGACTCAAGTCTCTGCAACACGAAAGTAAACACCACTTTTCAATGTTTAATCTGAACAAGTCAAAAAATCATAAATGCTCTGGACTGCAACCTCTGATGTATCAAGAAAAGGACAACATTCAAATCCATTTTGTCTAATAGATACTTCAAGTGTTCAGCTATAAAAGGACTTCATCTTCAATATTTCAAATTTGGTGAAACTTACGCTTAAAAGCTTACAATCCAAGTTTTGCTCTAATATCTTCCAAGCTCTCATTATTCATTGTAATACCCCTCTCTGCGAAGATGATATACTTCAACTTTTTTCAAAACCCCCTTTTCAAATCCACGGTAGTGGTGATTAGCATGTGAAGGTTGTGTTCAAAGTATACATTGTTTTAGCATGTGGAGGTTGTGTCCACAGAATACCAGTTATTTAGCCTATAGAGGTTGGGTCCAAAGAACACCTTTGTTTAGCCAGAAGTGGCTGGGATCAAAGAATACTTGTATTAGTTGTTTCACTGGGATAGTGAAATCTTAGCAGTTTACTAAGAAACTGGACGTAGTCTTTAAGACGAACCAATATAAAAATAGTGTCTTATCTGTTTTTGTTTTTCTAACTAATAAAGATGTTCATAATCATCTTAAATAATCTTTATTAAAATCAATTTATCAACTGAAATCTTTCATCTTCTGTCATTTTTAAAAATATAAGACGTAGACTCATATAGTTTGCAACAAAATTTTAATTAACTTTTACATAATTTAACTTTTACATTAATTTAACTGCCTTGAGATTTCTACTCTATACATATAATGAGTTTAGAATTCTGGATTATATTTGTATTAGTTGGTTTTGGTTTTGATTATTAAGTGAGAGGATACTTTATATTAGTGTTAATTGTATTAAGAGTTATACTTTCCATTGAATTCATGAATTTTTTATTATTAGGATTGGGGTGGGAACTATCTATCATCCTTCATAAAATCAATTGACACTGTACCATTGTCTATTTTCTTGTTTTCTTTGGTTATTATAACGTGTAACTAAGCCCCATTGACCATGATTGATGAACCTAAATTAAATTCCTATGAATCTGCATTCGTTAATTTCCATACAAGACAAGTTTATTTCATAACATTGGTGTATATTTATCTATGATCTTAGTATTGTTTATTTTATCTTTTTCAAATGATATTGAGAAATAAACTAAATTTTAATACCATAAAAAATTGAGCATAGACTAGAACCAATTACCATATAATTTCAGGTGTTTATAGGAATAGAACACTGTGATTACGACTTCTTAATAATTTCTATTTTCATTGCTTAATTGAGCATTATATAAGGGACTATGATATTAATTTGAGTAAAAGGGTTAAGTGGAAATATTAAGTTTCGTCTAATTTCAAAGATTTGAATTCATGTTATGACGTGTTTGATGTGAATTCAATTGCATGGAGAGACAAAGAAGGAGATGCTTATCAAAATCTTTTTCTTAGTCTTAGCTTGAATTAATTTTAGTGAATTCGCTACATTATTCTTGTTATTTTTCTTTATACCAAATTTAGTATTTTTACTCGTATTAGTTTTATTGCTGGAATAGCTTTAGTTTAGTTGTGATTGATAATTGTGTCAATCTAAGTAAGAAGGTGGAGGTTCAAGTGAACCATCTTTTCAGGTGATTTAGATAAGCTACTGATATTAATCTCATGAATATAAAATTACACACTAGAAATCAATTGAGTGCAACCATTTGCACCAATTCTTACTGTTTTTTTAATTATTTTTTAAGAATTTAATATTTTCATGAGTATGTTGCTATGTTAATATCTGGCAATGAATCAATTTTAGAAAATTAAATCAAATATTCTAACAAATTTTTCTTGTCTTCTCAATAAACTGTCAGGCATGAAATTTAGGTCATTCTTTTAAAAAAAGAACTTCATCCTTTAGTCCTCTATAATGTAACATTTAGAATTTTCCTTGTGAAGTTATTCTTGAAAAAATGAAGTTGAAAAAGTAATATTTGTATTACTTACGAAAATATGAGAAATTATATATAATTTTAACTTTTTTTTACTTGCTTCTAATTTTAGTGATTTTAACCAAGTTTGTTCTCATTTATACGAAATTATATATTCCTGAAAATGTAATCTTTACAACATATAATAATATTACATTGAAATAATATATCCTAATTAAAACGAGCATTAATTATTCATACATACATGCAGCTAACTAATTAAACAAACTAGTATTGCTTGATTAAGAAGTTTAACAGAAAAGGTTGTAGAGAAGAGTAATATTTAGAATTTCTTGTGCAAAGCAAAATCTGAGGTTTGGGACTAAGAGTTCATGCAAAGTATATCCCAACTTGACACATTGGCCAACCCTATTGAATCACACAAATATATTTTTAGGTGTAAAAAACTATTAACTGGTTAATTAATTACAAAATCTGGAATCTATACAAAAGAAACAGTAATAAAAATACACAAGTAAAATTATGAACTCACAGTTCACTAGCAAAAATATGAAGAACCAAATTTCAAGTTTAGTTTTCATAGTAAAAATCTTATAATATCAATAAACTAAAACCATATCTTAAATATAAGATTAAAAAAGTGACTGTAAAAGTTAACTAACAACTTTGTACGAGGTTGTCCGTTTTAGTTTGTACCAACCTTACTCAAGGTCTAATTTGGTATACTTAACATTTAAGGATAAGAAAATAAAAAAAAATTCTATAAAAATTAAAATTAATTTTTATATTAATTAATTTATTAGATTTTTTCCTATCTTTTAGAGAAGACATATAAGAAAGTTCTTATGGATTAACTAATGCAGACACTTGAAAAATATCTGAAGTTTCCCCAAAAAAGAACAAGTTAACAATTTTACTTCTAAAAGGAACATATTTAGCTATAGGTTAGGTTCGTGAAGGAGCTTTACTTATTAAGAGATGTGACATTTTTTGTTGTACCAGAACAACATTGACTAAACTTATCTATCTCTGTAAAATTAGAAATACTATTTACGGAAGGATAAGATTATGAAAATTGGTCAGAATAAGAAGACAAAGGGCATTTAATTGGTACGGTTTTGAGTAAAAAAAAAATGATAAAGAAAAAGGAAGAGAAGTGTACGGAAAAAGAAACCTTGAACTGGCATACTCAAAGAGCTTGCTAGTAGCAGAAAAGACTATGAGAGAAATCTCAGCATCACATAGAGTTGACAGTTCCTGAGCCTTCTTGAAAAGACCCTTTCTCCTCTTTGAGAATGTTACTTGCCTCGCGTTTATGTTGTCGATCTTCTTGATCGGTATCTTCTTTCTCGCCATTCTATAAATACAATTATTCACACATAATTATCATAAATGCATACACGGTATATAGGGTCAAGGGTACTTAAGGGTAAGAGGGAAGATCACATGTCTGAACTCTGATAATAGAAAAATTACAATTATATATAGGGGTTTTTTTTATTTTGGAGAGATAGATCTTCTAAGAATAAACAACAAATCAAGACTATGGAAAGTATGTGCAGAGAAAGAGAGGGAAAAGAAATCAACACAGCTTTTCACTGAGACAAACCCTTACCCTGGTTGGAAATTTTTGCAGAAAAAAAGGTGTGTTTGAGTTTCAACAGTTATAAAATGAGAGAAATGAAGGGTTACCTTTGTTATGATATCAGAAATGGATGAATAGAATGATTCTTGAATAAGTCTGTGGCAGCAAAAAGAAAAGGGAATGTTGTTGTCGGGTGTACCCTTAATGGCTAATGGTGAAGTCTGATATATGATTCCAGAAATATCTCCTTTTTCTATCTCTAGCTGCTATTATTGCTCCCTTTAGAATTTATGGAATTTAGAGACCCTTTAATTGCTTACCAAAACAAGTATTTTATTTTTTTATTCTTTTCCATTTAGAATGTGTTTTTTTTTTACTTTTTTAATTATTTTGTTGAATTCTTTTAAGCCTTTCCGTACTGATAGCTACTGGTATCAATCGCCAGCTATAATGACAACTGATGTGATCTAAAGTCTGGCCTTTTATTAATATCTTTGCTGGGCAAATTGTTTCAATGTTAAGAAACTCTGAATTAATTAAGATTTTTTTTTTTTACAAAGCCCCAGGTAGCAAACATCAAGCTAAATCCAACTAGGTTGCCACTTGCAACATGTATCAATCCTATATCGTACCTGGGAATATTATTATAATCAAATTAATCATACCAAAAACATGGGTCTCGGCCAATACCCACGAGGGAAATACAATCAAAGTCTAAAGACTAGCATCATTACTAATAACCAAAATTCTCTAACAGTAAGATAACCCTTTCGGGCCAACTTTACATCGAACAAATTATACTATAAAATTAATCAGTTAACTAATTAGACAGAATATATATATATATATATATATATCTATAGATATAGATATTTCTAATTATAATTATTTATCAGATATTTTTTATATCACACGCATGTGTTTCATTGTTGCAATTAGGTAGAGACAATTCTTCCATCTTGCACCCAAAAGACAAAGGACCATTGGTGGATATTTTATGGCATGATCACTGATTTAGAGTCACATTCCAATCATAGTTTACACCACAACCTTGTGGGTGCTTTCTCCAATGTAAATATAAAACTCATGAGCCTAGAAGAGTTTTGAAATACTCCTGCACAACTAAGTGGATAAGGACAACCATTTGTGGCGCCATCTGTGTTACATTTAATGATTGTCGGTAAAGGAGGATGCCACATGACCTCTAACATTTATGGAGCGTCTGGTGAATTGGATGAGACATCTATTCATTTCAGAATGCTAAATTTATCAATGGACTGCCCCGTTTTTACTGTTTATGCAGTTGCGGTCAGCCTAATGGTAGTTGTAATCTTCACTACAATTGAGGTGAGATTTGTGTTGCTCCCTTGGAATCTTCTTCTTTACGGCACTTCCATGTGTTGTTGTACGTGTGCACTAGCATTGCATTGCAGACATGATTATCGACTTTACGTTAATTGAAATAAGTAATGCAGTGCATACATGATTAATTATTATCCACTTTCCTTCGTAGTTAGTTGAAATAAAAATTAAACGGTTAATTCTTTTATAAAATATATATATTTTTTTTTTACAATCTTATGTGTAATTTTCTTTTTTTACGTTTTTTTTACGCTTTTATTGATTGTGTGTGGTTATCTTTATTTTCTGAAGTATCTTAAAATATAAGATATATTTATTTTTTTTCACATCATATATATATCAATTATTCTTTGGAATATCTTAAAATATAAGATGTATTTTTTTTTTTTTACATCTTATACATATATTGATTGTATGGGGTTGTTTCTTTTTCCCTGATTATCTTAAAATAGTTTTAATGGGAACATTTCCTCTACCGCCTAAAAAGATATGAAATTATCTCTGTTTATGAGAATATATATTCTAAAGTAAGATATGAAGTGGGAGAGAAGAGATTTCATGTTTGGGACTAAAGAGAGACACAGGCATGGGAGTAACTGCTGGGTAACTGCCAGAGAGAGAAACAGAGGATGTATATAGTGAGGAACCTGGATGGCACCTGAATTGCTCTTAAGAAACTTGTTTTATGTTGATTGATTATATACAGAAGGGCTATTTCTAAAATTGATACCTATGAAATTGGTAGCAGAACACGTGATTAAGGGAATGGTATATGGTCATTACAATGAGCAAAATGGAAACCAGCATAGATGCACTGGAACAAAGATTTGATGGACTCCATATGACCATGGCTGAGATGCTTCGGAAGATGAACGACATCTCAGTCAGCGGAAACTGGAGATTCCAGTTTTCTCAGGTCAGGATGCTCATGGCTAAATGGTGAGAGTTGGATGCCGTTGTGATAACACTCAAAGACAAAGCGTTAAACAGAAAGTGGTCGTGCAAACAAGATTCTGTACCAGTCTGATTAACAACCGGTTGTTAAGCTTGAAGTAGGAAGAGAGAAATTTGAACTTGTCCTGTGTTAAAAAGAGAGACTCCTACACATTTTTTTTTCATTCTTTCATCGCATTTTATAATTAAGAAAAATTTATTACTTGATGTTTTATATTTTGAAATCATGATTGAGTGAGAAAGGGTCAAAGATGAATGTCTGTGATTACCTCCTTGCCTAGTTTTCGAAAAAGAATGAATTGATTGTGATAAACTCTTCTGATGTTATATGGTTTAGTAGGGAAGCCAAAACATTTTTTGTTGCAACAATTAAAATTTCAAAAATATGTAAAAAAATGCATAAAAATTATTAAGATAATTTTAGATTAGCTTCTTTTTTTTTTTTTTCTCTCACACCAACATTTTTTCATGTTGATTATTTTGATGTGTATTATTTGTTTACTTACGTCATATTTATCACCGCCAAAAATGAGATCCAATCTCTTGCACTCATATTGTTATTTGTTATCTTTTCTCAACACTATTTGATGCAAAAAGAACAATATAGATATGGATATTAATTCTTCCTATTATATTAGATACAAATTTATCTTGTAATTATATAGTTATTAATATTTTAATACTACAATATATCACAATTCATGTAAATAATAATAATAATAAAAGGAACAAGTAGGAAAAGCCACTACCCAATATCCGAAGTCTAAAAGCATTAAAAAAAAAAAAACATTAAAAAAAGTGGGGAAAAAAAACAAAATTATTATTAAGATAAAATATATTGAGAATCAGCTGGAGTGTACATGAATCATCATATTTCACTAACTCGCGTGACTTAAAATTAATTTCGATGAATTAGAATTTTAGAAACAATGATTAGCAATTTTACAAAATATGTCAATCAATAATTAGATGATAATATATTAAAAAAAATTATTATACCTGTAGTGACTTCTAGTTAAATTCACTTGTCACTTATCTATAGTCAAAATCTTTTGTTTTTCCTTTTATACCAATACTATAATTTTCTTATTTGTTTCCAAGAAGAAGGATTTTGTACATCACCAAAATTACAATTTTTTTCCTGTAGTCATCATGCAGAACAGCAGTATCAATAGTGAAAGATGAAAACTTGAACAAGCTATTAACAATGTTTATCACAATAAAGAAGATTCAATTCTGCATATTAATGTGAATATAGAAGAAATAAGGCCAAATGCACAAGATAGCAGGAAAAGAACTTAAGTAAAATAGACTGAGATAGCTATCTCAGCATCACGAAAGTAGAAAGTTCTAGTGCCTTCTTGAAAATGATCTCTCTTTCTCTTGGAGAAACTCATATACCTACCTCACTGCAATATCAAACACATATACAAATACCTACATTACTGTGTTATTGGACAAGAGATGTTGTGAGAGCTTTTCTATCTTTCCTCTTCAGAGATACAAAATCAAACTTCTTGAGTGTGACTTAAATATTGAGTATCAAACTTTAGACACTTTAACCCTCTTCACTGGTGGCTAGCACAAAAAATTGTCCTAATAAGTGCTCAAATGATGGTAAGAAAGAACTTTAGAAGTGATGCTAAATACACTACAAACGGTAACTTTGTTAAACCCTTAGATATTCACAATGACAGGAGATATTAGAAAAAGAAAAGGATTCTAATTTCACTTATAGCTTAGAAAATGAAACCATAAAACCCCAACATATTTCTTAGACCTTCCCCAGAATGAGTCTTCTTCTTTCCTTTCATTAAGTTTGATGACTTATAAGGCTCTAGAAACTGCATCAATTTGTTGGCTACTTGTTCTTATATTAAAATCTTAATTTGCATATCAGAATGCATATTATATAGGTCCACACAAAGGATTATGTTGAGCCATGTTATTTTTCTCATTAATTTTCAAATCCGAGCGAGACCTTTTCTCATTAGTAATAACTTTCATACGATTGGTAACTGTCCTATACTCATCACCAAAATTTTACTAGACCAAACAGTTATTCCCCTTCTTTGACCTTCATTGTTCTTCATGTCAGATCAGTTAAATATTCTAGATATTTAATATTAAGGATCATTATTATGAGAATCTATAGGGTCACACAGAACAAATTAAAGGAGGCAAGAAATATTCTTTTTGTTTAGTTTGTAATTAAGGTATAACCCATTTTGCAAAAAAAAAAAAAAATAGTCTAAAAGATGAGAAACAACATGTGTCATATTTCTCATAGGTTGAACTTTAAATGTAAAACATTTCTACTATTAGGCCACATTATTGAGGAGTTCTCTTACATATAAGTGGCTGTTGAAGCAATGTGTTTTATAGTAATTATCTTATACTACACTTGGTAAATGTGAGAAACCCTAGTTGTCATAGACACTCTTAAAGTGCAACTGACACTACTCTTTTTTCATTGTGAGATGGTGGATGAGTCTATTCATGTAGAACCACTACAGGCTTAGCTAGTGCTAGTTGGCCTAAGTGATTTAATGCAAGCTCACACTCCAAGAGGTAAAATTCTAATAAAAATTTATGCTTTTCTGCAGGGATCTTATTGATAGGTAAAATTTTGTTGTGTTTGTTTTAGTCTACATTGCCTAACAATGGAAACCTTTATACTCTACTTTAAACTATTGATTGCAAAACCGTACTCTTCCAACCTGGATGATTCAAATTGATCTCATCATAAACTCTAGCAACATTTCCTCTTCAAGAGGTTTAGGGTTTTAGTATCCACATTCACATGTTTACTGATTATATCATTGTCATTGAAGTTACAAGATTGGACTAATGATGTGAAGTGTGTCCTAAAAAGGGAAAGAAGGGAAAATCGCGGGTTCAAACTACTCTGCTAACTTAAAATCTATAATAACTAATAACCAACATTTGTCGATGAAAATAATTATACCATGGGCTAAAAGGACACTCTCATCATAATATTCCTTGCCCTAACATGAATATTTTATTCATTCTAACATGTTTTCTATTTTAACTTTAAATCACACAAAGTCTAAAAATTTAAGTCGCAATAAAGTAATAATTAAAGTAATAATGGTATCATTGATGCCTCTTCCGTCCTTAATGTCTCACAATAATAGGATTTTTAAACTTAACCATGCATATATAATATGAGTATGTGCCTATTATTTTAAAACCTTTCACTAAATTTTATAAAGGTTTAAAATTATTCTCCTTAATAAATAAATTAATTATTTTTTGAAAAGTAACAAATATTTTAGACTTTAATTTAAAATAAATATTTTTTTGACACGTGACACTTTCGCTAGCGTAGTGAAGTTGTAAGACATTTTAGTCTTAAAAGGAGTTACAAATTCTATTGCTCTCATGTGTAAAATAAATAATTTTCAACTTATCCCTTTAAACGTAAAATATTAAAAAAAAACCTAGTTCAGACTTTTTGGTAGACAACTAATTACTAAATTAAAGTTATATATCCCCACATAGGTAATTCATGGGCCAACCTGACCCAGTACAAATTTAATTTATGTGAACTGAGCCAATTATTTTCACTTATAGTAAAATTTAATTTTTTGTATCTAACTCGATTCAAACATGTGGCGGGTGAGGTTAACATTCGGGTTGTGTCTTGTTTTGATAGTCAAGTTTCAATGTATCTTCACCTTAAAACTTAATTCTAAACATATGTTTTTCCTTTCACATCTACTCTTTTCCCTTGAAAGTACCCATTCCTCTGTTAAGTGGTAGCCACTTGTGTCACTTAATTGAGTAGTTCAAGGATTCAAATTCTTATCAATTTGAATATGAAATTTTGCGTTATTACAGGTATATTAAATGCGTTCAAAATTCCTAACAATTAATTATGAAATTAATTACGATTTCCTTCCGTTTAAAATTCCTATCAAAATTAATTACGATATCCTTGACAAAATTAATTACAATACCTGTGATTAGAAAAATAAAATAATTAATTATAATATCCAACGTACCAATATCATGTTTAGAAAAAAGAAATAATTAATTACAATATCCAAACGGACCAATATTATGTTTAGAAAAAAAAATTCAGGATTTTATCACACTATTCTCATTTTTATTAATGGAAAGAAGAGTTCGTACAAAACATTGTTGTATTAGGAATGGTAAAATAAATTGAATGTGTTTCCATTCAAACACGACAATAGGAAATGTTAACATAGGTTGCAATCAAAAGAAAAGAAGACAATGAATGTTTCTTAGATATTTAATAAAGTAATAAGAGTAGAAACATAATAAATAAGAAGATATTTGATACGACATTAAGAGTTCTAAGAAAATATTAAATGCACTGCATTTCCAATCAATATTTTCAATATTTAACAGTAAGACTATCAAAGTAACTTATCAATACAAGTTACGTTAGAGTGGCTTAACATTTTTAGATAAATATTCCATGAACCCTATTTCTAATCAATTTTATTTCCCAACAATCAACTGCATAATCAGTTAACCAGTCAAATTAATATATGTATATATATATTTCTTTTTTTTTATATATTTTATAATTATTTATTTAATTATTTATATATTATAATTATCTATTAAATATTTTTAAATTCTAATTATTATCGTCATTTCTCCGGTTAGGACGAGTCTCTTTATATTTAAAATAGATTTGAAATCTGATAAACTCAATAATGTACATTTTAATTAAAATCAAGTTTAAATAAATATGGTTAAACTGACCTAAAATATCGGGCAAAGAAAATTAGTCTAAAGCAATGGTTAACAAAAATCAATGTAGGAGACTAATTATAATTTATAAACGAGTTATTTTATTTCAACATAGGAAATATGAAAGAGAATGAAAAAATTTATGAAAAGTTTTAATAAGACTCCCAACAAGAAACATTGGAAAGAGAAAAAATAAAAAATGAGCAGAGTGTGTGTCATAACGCAACGCTCCATGGATCATACGTTGGAAAGTGGGTCCCATTGAACTTAATATGTGTGTCTCTCTCTCACTGAAAACCCTTATATACATATGACACAAACCAAAGCAGTAGAACCCACACAGGAGAGTATTATTTTGTGTTCATATGTTAGCGGAAACAGGTCAATGTCAATGACTATGTGTGTTTAGCAGCATGTGATACTCGCTTGCACAATCCCGAGTACAATGACCAAAACACCCTCCTTTCTCATTCAATCACTCTAAGCTAAGCACTAGTGAGTAAAAATTTGATTTTTGAAATGGAGGGTGGTGGTCATGGAGGAGGGAACAGGGAAGAAGCGGAGAGGTGGCTGTATACAGCCAACAAGGTTTTGAGTGCACGTGACTTGCACGGGGCCCGTTCATTTGCGATCCGGGCCCGAGAGTCCGACCCGAGATATGAGCCCACGGAACTTCTTTTAACGGTTATTGATACCCTTCTCGCCGGTGAGACCCGGATCAACGACCACCTTGACTGGTACGCTATTCTCCAAGTCTTACGTTATACTCAGAACATCGAGTACATCGCCGGCCAGTTTCGCCGCCTCGCCGCCCAACTCGACCCGCAAGATAATCCTTTTGCTTTTGCCGCACACGCCTTCACGCTCGTTCATGACGCGTGGTCTGTACTCTCTGACCCCAACAAGAAAGCTTTTTATGATAACCAGTTAAGACTCCTCACTCAGCCACCTCCGCCTCCGCCTCCGCCTCCGCCTCCTCCGCCACAACAACCTCCCGTTCCTCCGGTACCGGTTTCGTTCTTTCCAATTCAAAGTTCTCATCCGAACCTAAACCCTATTCCGAGGCAAGTGCCTCAGACTCAAAATAAAAGCCCTGTTAGGGAAGAGAGGGTGAGTGAGGAGAGCAATGTGAGCGAGTTGACTCGGCCCAGTGAGACCTTGACCGATGAGGAGGGGAGTTTTTGGACTGCGTGTCCTTACTGTTATGCTATGTATGAATATCCGAAGAAGTACGTGGATTGTACTCTGCGGTGCCAGAATTGTCGGAGGGGGTTTCATGCGGTGGTTGTGCGGTCGCCGCCGCTTGTGGATGGAAAAGATTGTTCATTTAGCAGTTGGGGTTTTTTCCCTGTTGGGTTTTCTGGGGATTTTAAAGATATTTGTGGGTCTGATTCTAAGTGGAACCCTTTTTCCCCTTTGATTCCTTTCTCTTCTAAGGGAGATGAGGGTAAGAAGAACCAGAAGGGGCCTTGGGTTTTCTATGATGATAATCAGTCTGCGGAGTTTGCTGAACTTTCCGACACAACACATGATGATTCCGATGATAATGACTGGAGGGCTGTGAATCAGAAAGTTAGGAAGAGGAGAAAGAAGGGAAGCAATGTTGGTGCTGTTGATGTTAGAAGGGTGTCTCCAACTGAGAGGCCTAGGAGAGGGGTTCGTAATAGTGCTGGCAATGACAATGTGGCTAATGGTGAGGCTGTGGATGGTGGTGTCTTGGCGGTGCCGGAATCGAGCAAGAAGACTGCGTTGGCTGGTTCGAGGAGGAGGAGTGAGAGGAACTTGGGGAAGTTAGATTTGAATGTGGAGTTTAGCAATGAGGTGGAGGAGCCTTTGCATGGAGCAGATGAAAGTAATAGGAGTGGAAATGGGGCTGGGAATGGGAATGGAAATGGAAATGCCGAGGATAATATTGAAGGAATTGGGTTTTTTGAGGGGCTTGATGAGTTCCTTAATAGCTTTCCTATTCTCAATGTTGTTGCAGATGATAAGGATAAGGGTCATTAGTTCTGTAGTTAGGCTCTTGCTTTTTTTTGTGGTAGATTTTACTTGTATTTTGGTACTTGTCGCGCCAAATGATGTTGATGAGCCTCTCCTTCTCTGGGAATTTTGTTAGTGTTATTGTTAGGCTTTTAATAATTTCTCGCAATACTTCCTCACTCTGTTTTGAACTATCGGGAGGATTTGATTTCTTTTATCTCCTGTTCTATCGAGGAAGGATATATTACTCATTCAAGTTTAATCAGGACTCTTCTCTCACACTGACACACTAATAACTGAGAGCTCGGTTTGGAGTTTTACCCGGCTCTTAACTTTAATATTTATGTGTGATAGCCATCTCTTAATGCAGGTGTTTTTTGTTGACAGAATTACCATCTTGTTAGCAATACCCTATATGCAGAAAATTTCCCTGATGCAGGCAGGTGTTTTGTTATGTTGATGTTTTTGTTAATTCATGTTGGTGATCCTAAATCCTAATTCCTGCCAAATGATATCTTAGAGGCTTCTTCATTTTTTCTTTTCTTGTGTTCTTCTGTGGTAGTTTTGTGGCTTTGCTCTCATGCTGTGTAAGGTGATGATTCGAGACAAAAAAAAATTCTGCTTGCTAATTGTTACCCTTTGGTCAAATGTTGTGAATGACAAAAGTTGAAAGAGAATGAAAATTTCTCATAAAGTACCATATCTTGTTTATTAGAGATGGTTATGGTTTGTCTACTTGCCTAAGGTTTTAAAAGTGCCAACTAACTGGTATTGCGTAAAAGTCAAATGAGGTATGTCATACTCATGTGTTTGGTATATTGTTCTTCGACAAATGCTAGTATACACTCTATAGCATATTCTTTCTAAGTCCCAAAACTCCTTACTCTATTAGCATTTTTCATTATTTTTATTTTTACATATGAACTGTTGAGGTGCTGACTATCCCTGTCAAGTTGTTGGTCCTATGTTTGTGCTTTTATTCCCTTTCAGAAAAAAAGCTATTATAGTTAACTTCCCCTTTATAAATTTTAGTGGTGGGTAAGATTGTTAAACCTTACACTCGATTCAGAAGCTTGATTTAGCTAAGTGCTTTAGTGCATGTTTTCCTTAAGTGCTTTAACACATGTTTGGTTTAGCTTTAAAATCACATGATATTGATCGATCAGAATAAGGTATACTCCTTCCTTTCAGCATTTTGGATAAGGGTAGAGTCCATAATGATTATCGCAACATGTCATGGACAGGCATCATAGCAGGAGCCTCGATGAACTCTGAAAGGAATGGTCCTTCCTATGTGTATGTTTTGTTGATCCCACGTAGTTAGATGTGGTTATCTACTTATCTTCAGCATGCACAGAAATTTTTTACCTTTTCTTCTTCTCAAAGGTTTGTTGGTAGTATTTATCATTTCATAATGTTGGCTGAATAAGATTGGCGTCCTATTGCATTCTTCCTCAGAGTTGTATATTGATCTTCCTTTCTGCTTTCATGCTTAGGTATCAATTTGGGCTTGGTCTCCACTTTTTCCCATGTTTGAGTTTTTCTTCCTACACTCATCAGTTTTTGAAAATTTCAAAAATACCCTACTCTATTCATTCTTCGGAATAACATTTCAGAATTATTTTCTTTTTTGCATTTCAGAATAGTATTTTGTAACGACTTATTAACTGATACAGAATCTTAATCTATAAAAGAAAATTAATTTTTGTAAATTATTATGAAATAGCTAGTCCGGAACATTAGATTTTAATCATCTGTTAACATTTTATTTAATTATTCCAGAATCTACATAACAAAAAATTATAAATAGTTATGAAATGTTATTTAAGAACAGTCTGAATTATATACTCCGCAATGGTTTATTAAACTGAAATGTGTTGGAAGCAAAATGATAAGATTTCTCAGGCTTTTTGACTGATTAACTAAGATCAGTCCTAAAAAGGGTATGGCCCAAATCATGCATCCAATTTCAATAGGCCCGACAATTTTTAACATACATTTTTCGTGGGTATGAAAGGGGCAAATAGATCATAAATACGGTAAAATTTTAGGTTTTTGTTTTGAGAAAAATAAATGGAAAATTAAAAGAAAATAATACACTAAGATTGTTTGGCTAGGATGAAAGGAGGAGAAAGAAATTATATTTTATTCTTATAATCAAGATAGTCAAACTTGAGATCCACCGGTAAGATACTTACGTATATATAAATTGATAAATATTTACACAAATTTATATATATACATCTAAAATAATATAAATAAAAAATATATAAATCAATTACTTAATTGACATAACAATGAAATATTGAATTTCATTCTTAGAATTCAAATTAGAAACTTATGTTTTAAAAGTAAAAATACTATAATAACAAAAGTTGTAAAATAAATAAATAATTTAAAAGTTAGAATATCTAATGAGAAAAAGTCCAGACTCAGATAAATAATTTATTGGTTGGTCTTCTTGGTGTTCCAAAATAAAATAAAAGAAAAAAACAATTTAGTTTGATGAAATTCAAGATTTTTAGTACCGATTCGCTTAAGCATTATTATTATTGTAGAATCAGATGAGAAGATTTTACATTAAAAAACGCAGTTTTAAAAATGGCGTAGACGAACATTACATCGTTATCGTAAAATCTTACAAAACGACATTTTTGCTTTCACGTCTACAGGATTAGGTTTAACACAATGAAATTGATTATGAAAGAGGAAATTACAGAAATAACCAATCACGAGGGTATTTACTCGAATTAAATATATTATGAGATGGTGTGTGTTTACCTGGTGTCGTAGATTGAAGCAACTGAAGCAGATCAAAGATCGCTGAAGATATATGCAGCAGAAGAAACAAATTATGAAAGGGAAAATAAAAAAAATAATGAATTGTAAGGGTACTACTTATTCAGATCAAATCAATTATTTATACTCACATATTTACCTGGTGTGGTAGATTAGTAACGAAGCAAAGTTGAAGCAAATTGAAACTAACAGTGTTGCGTGTGGGGAGAAGAAACGAGGATTTTGAAAGGGGAAATCACAAAATTAATCGATTACGAGGATAATCCTTTGAATCAAAACCATTGTTAGAGCCTATCGGTGTAGTAGATTAGAGTATGGTGAAGCATAAAAGTAAAATCAATGCACGTTGATGTGAATCAGTGGGTGTAAGAAACAAATTCAACGAGTAACAAATAGAGAGAGAAATGGTCTTTTTACAAGAAAGTGAGGTGTGTCATGTGTGCACAATCTCAATTTTCACTTTATTATTGAAAGAGTTTTATTGAGTGGGGTCCACCATTTTTTATTTTTTATTTTTATTTCTCTCCATGCTATTTCAACTATCATAAACAACTAAATTTTTATCATCCTCTCACTTTATCTTCTATTTTATGTTACCAAACAATATGTATATTTTTGCATTTTGAAAGATTAGAATAAGGGTCTACTTTAATTATATGATGGATTTTTAGATTGTGTATTGAATTCATTTAAAATATATCTTAAATATATTATTAATATATGTTGAAAAAAGTAATAATAGCTAAATTACATTAACTAGTGACTAGTGATGGGAACTGTCATAAAGAAGCCATTTTCAA
This sequence comes from Hylodesmum podocarpum, assembly GCA_026586105.1. Classification (NCBI taxonomy): domain Eukaryota; kingdom Viridiplantae; phylum Streptophyta; class Magnoliopsida; order Fabales; family Fabaceae; genus Hylodesmum; species Hylodesmum podocarpum. The sequence continues at coordinate 1,496,673 of JALJEV010000424.1, read as the reverse complement.
AAGGTGAAAGAGTAATAATAACTGACTTTAACGCTACAAACCTTGTTGTTTATCCCTTTGTACGATTATTGATGGAATCATGACCTCTTTTGCAGCACTTGAGCCCCATCATTTAACACCTGTAGTGGTTCAGATTCTCAATTCTCAGGCTTTGCATTTTGTTCCTCGTCTTTTCTTCTCTTTGGATAAGAACGGGTAAAACTGAAATGTACTTGATTAAATGGATAGAATTATAGATATAACAATGAAAGAAGATAATTTGTAAACAAAATTTATACAAAAACTAAGTTTAAATTTAACCCTAAAGTCCCTGTATCTGTTACTTCATTACTTCTTTTAAGTAAATATTACTTCTTCTTTCCCTTGTTTCAATATGTTAAGATTCGTCCTTCCAGAAATAAACTGTCAAAATAGTATATGTAATGAAATATAAAAGAAAATAATATTTTTATTTGTTTGATGTAATTGAAATAAATAAAATATTTTAAAAATTAATAAATCTCACGTGTGAAAAATTAACAATGTGTAAGAAAAATATCACCTTTTTACTTCTATTCATTTCATTAGTATTATTTTAATAATTATGTAAATTTTATTTTTAATATATCCACAAAACTATTAAAAACATTATAGATTTTTTTTTCTTTTTTTAATCTCTCATTCTTCTTAATCCAATAATAACAATTTTTTTCCATTTTTTTTCTTTTTTAATCTATTTTTTTCATTTATCACACTTTTTATTTCTTTTAGTTTCATCCGAAACAAAGTCTAAAAGTGAGACCATCAAATTTAATTTCACTATTCTCACTTTTTTAACAGTTCAAACAAGCAAAATGTTTCCCTTTCTTCTTTTATTTTGATCTCTTTGATTCCATCCTCAATATTTCACTGTTAAAACTTGTGGAAAGGAATTCAACAAATGATTCGATCATAAACTCACTGCTTTATTGGATATATACTCCAGACTCTAGAACTCCCGTTTATTCCAAATAGCTTTATGAAAAGAATCTCACTTGTACACCATCTATAGTGCTGTTAACAAAGCATAAATTTATGTCTATTCACTATCATTCATAACACTAACGTATCACTTTTAATCATCACAAAATTCTAATCTCTTTCAAATCATTGTTATATAACAACACTAACATATCACACATTTAATAATCTCATATTAACCCATAAATAAGACAATTTAATTAGATACACCATACAGTTTAGAAGTATAAAAGTGATGTTAGCATAATTGAGGAGTATCAAATATTTTCTTTAATTATTATATAAATTGATAAATTTATTATATATAATAATCTATGATAAATATAAGTAAATAAATTTATAATTTGTAAAAAAACATGTTACTGTAACAACAACAGTAACAACAATAATAATAGGTTATGTTGTTGATCTGATCTGTGGTGGTATTGACGTTGTTTCCTTTTGTGGACTTTCAATTTTACCGTACATATTAAATTCCAGAACTTTCCATAAATTACTTGTTCCTCACAGAAAATTTGTGATAAGTCAGAAAGTCAAAAGCATAGCATGACAGAATCATATGATGGGGGAACTAGTGGTAGTGATGAAAAAGAATAACCTTTTTTTGTGTCCCCATTTACTTTACTTTTGTTTAAATACCTTGGTTTCTCCGTCTTTCTTGGAGACACTACCACACATGCTCATGACTCTAACCAACTTAACCTACCAACTAAAATACCCTTTTAATAATTTCCAACCAAACAATGCCTCATTTTTTTACTTCTCAACCCTCATTTCAGTTTGAGTTCTCCCATGGCAGTTCCTGCACCATTCTCTCTTTCTTCTGATCCCCTTGCTTCCAAGCCTGCCACTTCAACGGTATGTATATTTATTCTTATGTATTTACATCTTGTATGCCTTAGTATTTCTCATGGGCCTATGAACTATTTGTAAATATGTGTGAATGAGCTGATTAGTTACAGTGAGGTTGCTGTGGCAGATCTTTGGTCCTGTCGCGCTGAAAAGAGGGAAATTTGAGCAACCCCATTTCAGATTCTTCACGGCATTGAGGTTAGTGTTCAATTTTCTCTGCTTACCTTGTTTCCATCGTGTTGAATTCGCTTAATTTCTAGTTTTATGTTAATTTTCATGTCTGAGGTGTTCGTTCATTTGTAGCTAGTGCAACTGTCTGAAAGCTTCCAATTTTTACTTTATTTCTAAGTTTTATGATTGATTTCTAATTATTGATCTACACAAGGTAGACGAAAACGGCTTTAAACCTTGAATCTCCCCTAAACGTTGAGTAAAAGGTGTATTTAATGGATGGAACTGAGTGTTCTGGTCCCTAGTTATGGTTGCAGATTTGAAGATTCCTTGTGTTTAATTGCATATTGATTTTTTAATCTTATCTTTTTTTATTACTCAAATCTTTCAATACCATATTCTATAAGTCTTCAGCTGTAATTTACTTTCTTCTTAATCTGTATGCGAGAGCCCTGATTCTAATATTTTCTGACTAGATTACAGTTTTTGCAGCTTTTTCTTAGAAATAACGATAGTTAATTAATTGAATTATTCTTATTGGGATGAAATCTATTGGAGGCTCTTTTTTTTGTTTTTACAAGGCTTCTAATTCTATAACTTGCTCTAATGTTTGCAGGAGAAATCAAGGTTTCACTTTAAAGGCTTCAATGGGGCCTCCTCCAGGATTTACAGAGAAACTTAATAATAGTAAGCTAGAGACTTTAGCTGATGTTGAAGATGGGAGTGATATATTTGATGACCTGAAAGATAGATTTTTTAGTTTTAAAAGGAATAAATACTTGTAAGCTTCAGAAAAGCCCTTGTTGTAAATGTTCATTTCTGATGCCTAATATAGGAAGAAGCATATTTAATGCTGACTTTGTTTTGTGGCAGGAAAAATATTGAGCAGTTTGAAAATCTTGCAAAGGCTCAAGAACCAAAGGTATTTGTTCTCTGTGTTCCTCTCTATTATCCGTCCACCCTTTTGGCCAAGCCTTTAGTTGTTTATTAGTTAATCATTTATGGTTGTTTCTTATTCCTTTCAATTCAATGCGTTAAGTTGTCTACTGAATCATTAGCAAATAAATATTCTTTACTAACAAATTCCAGAACAGTTCATGGTTATTGCTTGTGCAGATTCTAGGGTTTGCCCCTCTAACGTTTTGGGATTTCAACCAGGAGAAGCATTCATGATTCGCAATGTTGCCAATTTGGTTCCTCCCTTTGAGGTTTAAGTCTCACTGCTATTGATTTGATTGGTTGTGTTTACCTGATACTTACCATTGCTTAAGTGAGAATGAAAAAGATTCCGTACTTGCTTCTTCTAAATTCCTTTTTCCTGATACAGAGTGGACCCTCAGAAACAAATGCTGCTCTAGAATTTGCTGTGAACACCCTTCTGGTAAACATTTTTTTTTAACTTAAGTGCAAGGCTGGGCTTATCCTCTTTATTTGGAAAATTCTAATGCTTCTATTCATTTATCTGTCATCCATTTCCATATTCACATTTTCTTTTGGGTGATTATTTAGTTATTTAAAGTACAGATGATTTTGGTTAAAATAATGACTGATCTTATGTTAACTACAAGTCTACAATACAGTGATACTACAGCTTTTATGGAAAGATTGAACTTAAGAGTTGGGTATTGGAAATCTAGCATGAATTTCTTTTTTTGGTAATAGCAGCATTGTTAGGTTGATTGCAAAATTCTTAATTGAGTTTGGGAACAAGTGATGCCAACTGATAACATATCATCGTAAGACAGCTTCTAATACTTAGGGCATGCAAGAAATATCTGTAGAATATTTGAGTGCATATTTAGAGGAGAAACAAAATTATTTTCATTGCAGGTTGAGAACATCTTAGTCATTGGCCACAGCTGCTGTGGTGGTATACGTGCCCTGATGGGTATGCAAGATGATGATGTTGAAAAGAGGTGCTCAATTCTACATGTTGGTTGTCCTTTTGCTTTCTTTGATTCAAATGTGGTATAAATTTCTCACTTGAAAATATATATTTTTTCCTTGTAGTTTCATCAAAAGTTGGGTTGTTTTTGGGAAGAATGCAAAAGTAAAAACCAAGGCTGTTGCTTCTAACCTCAGTTTCGATGAGCAGTGCAAGCATTGTGAGAAGGTGATATATTTTTGTTCTTGGATTTGAATGTGTGATTTGGCTGTTGAAATTTTAAAATGTTTATGAATCATTCCCAAATAGTGCAAGATGGTTTCCGGTGTTTGGCAGTCCCCAATATTTTTTGGAAAGAGAGTTGGGGTGGGAAGGGTAGGCTCTGTTATTTTGACAGAAGTTATCTTGAAGTCTTATTTGCAGTTTCGCCTTAAGTGGTTTTGAAGATTTGCATTTTGTTAATCCTCTCCGTTTTAAATCTTTATACCGAAAAATATTTGAATGTAATGGATAATTGGGGATTGCCAATATTTCTCATATCTTCATTGAAACAAACTCTCCCTTATTTATGATAGTCCTGACACTTTAGCCCGAATTCATGTTGAGAATTCAAACACCTGTCATATTTTCCCCTTCTGATAATAGGATGTGCATCCCTGAAAACAAAACTAGTACTTTTTTTGACTTATTTTATCCCGTGGTTTCCGTTGAATGCCTCCATTGCTATCATTTTCTACTTCTTAATTGATACAATCCAACTACCAGGAGTCAGGGTCAGGCAAATGTTAATCGATAAAAAAGTTGATTATGTTGAATACTTTCAACTTTTAATGCTTCATGTGTTTTTTTGTACAGGAATCAGTTAACCATTCCTTGTTTAACCTACTTAGTTACCCTTGGATAGAAGAAAAGGTGGCGAATGGACAACTCTCTATTCATGGTGGTTACTACGACTTTATTGACTGTTCATTTGAGAAATGGACATTGGATTACCGGGCAACCAAACTGCAGGAAAATGGCAGAGTTGCTGCCAAAAACAAAATATTTTGGTCTTGAACTTTTTACTTCTATTTTCCTGTGTAATGCGTCGTGTAGCTTTTCCAAAATTTGGTAGGATTTTAAAATAATAGGCTGAGTTATGTATTTTGTACGATTTATAAGATATTTTAATCAATTTATTAGAATAAACTCCTACCATTTCTCGTGTCTGTTGTATTTTTGCTTTCTGAAGAAATGTTTAGGTTATAATGTATTGGTGGATTGATGAAAATTTTATAATTCATATTCTGTTGATGATAATAGGTAGGGATTTCTCCCCCTCCTTTTTTTTTGGTGGAAATGGAGCTATCTGTAATCTGTCTTATACGAATACTGATTCCCTCTCAATTATTGTTTGTGCTTGTTCACCCCATAATCAACACAACTAATGTAAATGTTGTTTAAATCAAATTCCTTCATCATTCATTTCCCACCAGTCCACCATCTTTCTTTGAAAGGAATATGGAGTGGTTAGTAACCGTTCAGAATTCCTTGAAAATTGTTTGTGTCAAGTGAGCGTTAGTCACCAAGCCTCTGCGAAATTCTTTGCCAAATGATTGTGAAAACTACACACAGAAACCAAAGTCATAAAACAAAAACCTTGAAGACTTTACCTAGTTTTAAGTTTCCTGTTACGAATATGTACAGCGAGTAAATCACATTGCATGGGTTCTCTCTCTCTTTAGCTTTTGGTACGTAAAGCTCTTTTTATTTTTTTGTTTGGGCTGTATGCTTAAGTACAATGAAGATCTTGGGCCTGAAGCCACAGCTACCCATTTTTGTTCATTGCTTGTGCAGTTGTGCTAGCCTTTTTGGATAGTAGCGTATCTCGGACTAGTTGAAGATGAGTTGAATGCTGATACTGATAGTCATGCCAACCACCCTTAATGATTTATGTAAGGACATAAGTTAGTTCATTATATTTCTTTCTCATTCTTAGTTTTGTGTTTAATCTGACGAGGTAAGTTCTATAAACTTGTGCTTTAAACCTCTTGAACTTTAAAAAATGTGTAGCATCTTATTGAGTGAATTTCAGGGATATTGTTGTTCTATCATATTGTCTGTCATATGATTCTGTAATAATCATGTTATCATTATAGGCTTTTAGAACATGCATCTGTTTGCACATCAGCACATGGCATGTTTGGTATTGGAAACAGACATGCATGTTGGACATGGTAGATTTATAAAGACCTGTTAGTCACTTTTCTGGTTGTGAAATGTGAATATATAACTGTTAGAAATACAATCAAAGTCCACGTTGGCAGAATAAATGATAAAGTATATGTTTATAAACACACATGTCTTCGTTAATAAGAGATCTTTTGGGTTGGGTGATGACTAAACAGGATTGGTTTTTGAGTTTGAGCCTTGAATTTGTAATTGTCTTAATTATTCATAAGAATTGTCACTCTCAATGGTCCTATATTTGTAAACGCCATTCTTCATTACTTTTTGTTTAGCGGGATCAAGCCTTAGAATTAATACAAATATGGTTGTGCTTGGAAAACCATTGAAACAACGTCAAGTAGACATTTCCACTTTCCAATGAAGAAAAGTAGAGGCAAGAGTGACATGGTTTTGGTGCTACGTTAAACATGACTGCAGTGTAAACACGCACTATATAATCTTTTGGAATTTAACATGTAACTCGACTAGTGAAACTTATTTTCATTTATTTAAATTAATCAATATCTTGCTTTTTTTGAGTTTTTCTATCTAATGGCATATGAAAACATGTAAACGAGGAAAAAAAAAAGAGGTTCCTAATTCAATTGAAAATAGATTTTTCTCCAAGATCAGAATTCTCTATCAATCTTTGGTCCATAGTTGAACTGGAAATTTACAAGGTTTGCAAAGGCAGGTATCCTACTGCAATCAATATCTCAATTGCCACTTGAGTTGTGATCACAAACTTACCAAGGTTGATCTGCCACTGCCTGAAGAAGTCAGAGTTGATTCCAAAACCAAAGCTACCTTAGTACTGTTGGGAACTCAATTCTGATACCTCTGTAGCAAACTCGGACGGTTGGGAATTTTGTTGTCAACTTGGATCGGTGCCTTAAAGACCTAATCCACGGTTTCATCGGAACAAAATTTAAATATTTATAATTTTTGAATGAAAAATTACAAACTTCAACGAAAAAATTTAAAATTTATTACACTTATTTATAATTAGATGTGTTGAATAAAACATGTCACTCTGCCCTATAGGTTTTTTATTTCTCTTTTTTCTTTCACTCACCGATGTAGGACTTTGCATCGATACTAATGTTGGAACTCATATCGTGAAACAAGTATAGGGGAGAAGAAAAAGCATATAAAAATTTAAAGTGTAATTCGTGCCTAAGATCTAGTTTATGGTTCACCAGAACAAAATTCACTATTTGTCATTTTTTTTCAACCTCTCCTTGGCTTTGTAAAATTTTTGCACAGAAAAATTACACAACATCCTCTTACATGTAATTTTTCCGGAAAAATTACATACTATCTCACATCCTACATGTTATTATTGCAAAGAACAATTATAAATCATCCCACATATTTTGATACACACTATCTAAATTTATTAGGTTCAAGGATGTAATCCTAGTGAATAAAATTTATTTTATACAAATTTTTCACTCTTCTCTTCTTTTAGCACTCACCAATGTAAGATTTGAATTAACACAATACATGGTAAGTACATGAGATTCTGGCTCTAGAGGTACATGCTGTGACAAAGCCAAAAGGGCCCAAGTTCCTGAAAATCCTACCCCTCATCCAGCCACTAATCCTTAAACCATTTTGCTCCAGTAAAATGTACTGTTTGATGATTTTATTAGCTATAATTTGTCGTTGCAGTTATAGGGTGGCTCTATTGAGGTTTCATTTGTACTTTATGTATTAAACGTATCAAACTACATTATACCGTCAGATTTTAGGCTGTTCGAGTACGTTTTGCTTCAGCATATTGATTGAATTAAATATTTATCAGACTGTCTCAGTAAAATCTTGAATTTCTGATTTCTGTAGTTATGAATGCAGAAATTCCATCCAATGTAGCCAAATTAAGCTATGGCAATGGCATAACAATGTTTCTTCATCTATTTTCTATTCAGATAGGTAAGAGTTGTAGGATTCTTTCACCATCTATACACCACACATGAATTATCTAAGCCTATATTAGCTTCTATTGCATTTCTCTACAATATTTATTTAAAACTGAATGTCAGTTGAAGTTTCAGATCTAGGACACTGTATTGTATTCATTTTAATCAAGGTTCTGGCTGAAATTGTGGTCACTGACAGTATTTAACAACTTGGTTTCTATCGGACATTTAGGAATCCACTATACACAGAACAAGTTGCTTATGGTTTCATTGTCATTGCTAACAAAAGAACATGTTGCATCTTAGGTACAAGATGCAAGGATTTTGAGGATTGAATTATTTTGAAATATTTCATTTTATCTCCACATAGTTAATCATTAGAGATGAAATCATGGAAATCCAATCAATAATATTTATCACAAAAGATAAGATTATTTTTTGTAATGGCAGACATATGAACTAATTTTAAATCTGTGATCTGTCTCATTAGTTTCATAAAGTTTGCTAGACTACCAATTATTTTCATGAAAAACATAAAACTACATGAAATAATTAACATATCTTTTATCATGCATATAATATAATAAGTAATTGAAAATAAATATATCCAGGTAAGGAATTATCTAGCTGTTTACAGAGAAGAATTGAACTTGATAGGCTGAAGTGCATGTGGCTCTATCATGATAACTTCTACAAAAGCCACAAGTTATTCATAAAGGGACAACTTATTCTACAAAGTTCTTTTTGGTTTATTACATGTGCCAACTTCATTCTGTGGATTTTAGCCTCCAATATGACAAAATGTTTCATCTAACTTTTATCGTCTGGTAAAAGAAAACTAGGACCAACGAGTTCTTATCTCAATAGATGCTGGCCCAAATCTTTTAGCCTTAAGTTTGTTGTTGCATGGTACAGATTCATTCTCCACCAAGCAACTTCCCCTCCTCCACCCAAGTGCCCACATTTCCAATGTTAACATTATTACTTTTTTAGAATAACTAGTAGCTGGGCACCACGTGCTTCATCACGTGACTAGAATCCAAAGTACATGAAAGGTGTATGATTTAGAAATCATTGAGGCACACCATGCTATAATCATATTTTATGATGAATGTGCATGCATATACTCACGAATGCTGGTTTAATACAGATATTATTGAGCACCATTACTACGACTAATTTTAAGACATCTGCTTCCATAATATTACGTTGTTTAATAAGCATGAATAAAGAAAAATATTTGTAAATAACTCTACTGCGCACATAACCAGATAATCAGTTATAAAATGTGAAAAGAGAGAAATACGTAGATACATGTGTCTGTCTGTAAATGAGTTGGCTGATTAGCTGCGTATTGCAGTTGGCTGCGAAATAGAGTTGATGAATAAATTATTAGATATCTTAAATGGTCACTTATTTATAATCTTAACTAAACTCTAAATGACATGTATTAAAATTTATTAACTTTTTTTTCTCATAAATTAAATTTCCCACCAATCAGAATTTACGTGATAATTTTAAACAATCTAATAATTTACAACCGACATATCCAATTTGTGCATCCAAGTTGATTTTCTTGTCGAGTTAAAGCATAATCTTGTACTAATATAAACAAAACCAAGCTGACAATCATATAAAAAGTAAACAATGCAAAAGAAAGAAGGGAACTTGATTTGAAAACAGAATAAAAGAAAAGAAGCAATTATTTAGCTATAATTATGTTGACATGACATATATAATTGTAAGCATTTGAGCTAACCATAGCTTATCCTTGATCAACATCATGTGTCACGGGATTCACTACCTCGTCTATAAAAAGCCAACATACACCTACAGAAAGTCACTACCTCAAGCATACCAAAGCAATTCTGCATAGACACTATTGATTAAGAAAGCTCTTGTGATTTGCTAACTAGCTCCAAGAATGGCTTCTAGCAGTGTGTCATTGATTTTATCCCTCCTGCTTGTAACATTTTCATGCATGATAGTAGAGTCACGTAACCTGCCAAAATCAGCAATTGAAGGTTCCAAAGTTGATTTACCTGCTCTGCCAGTGCCACTTCCTGCACTTCCAGTTCCTATCCCTAATTTACCACTACCTAATGTACCACTTCCTAGTTTGCCAGTTCCTAATGTGCCACTTCCTAATGTTCCACTTCCTAATCTGCCACTTCCTAATGTGCCAATCCCTGATGTACCAATTCCTAGCGTACCAATCCCCTCACTAAAAGTTAATGGTGTGACAGTTATCCCTTGAGTACCTAGAGTTCCTGAAATTATCTATCCAGTTACTACTGTATATTTTGCTCTGGTAACTTGTACTGTTACTTGTTAACCGTGTTTGTGTTGTTTATGGTTTGTTGTTACCTTCCCAGGGTGGTTCTGTTGGGGTTTCAGTTGTACTTTATGTGTCATTCAGTTAAATGTTAAGTTTATTTATTTATTTGTTGTTTCAGTCAGTTTTACTGCAACATGTTATTTGTTGTGATTTGTATTGTACCAGGCTTCTTGTCTTCTAGTTCAATATATTCTTGAATTTCTTTACATGGTACAGATCTTTTGAATTTCTGAATACTGTTATTATAAAGGCAAAAGTTTCTTTCAATATGACATAATTAAGCAACGGCATATATTTCTTTTAGATATGTAAGGGTTGAAGGATTCATTCATTGTCTACAGACCATGCAGGAATCATCTAATACTACTGTTAAGTATCATCATGGCTTGTAATTTTCAACATTCTTTCAAAATTCCAACTACAGTTAATTGTTGATGCTCCAAAGATATACACATCAAATTGGTCTTTAACTAATGCCATCAGTTATATATCTTTTGAGGACTAATTAATTCAATTTTACTTCAAGGACCATCTTTTTTTTAGGTACAAACTTCTAATTCCCTTCAAGACCAGTTTGATGCCATTTATAATTTTAGAGGAATAATTTTGTGTGTTAATAGTAAATGGAAGACTCAGATGATATATTTAAAGGATCAAAGACTCAAAAGTAATATTTAAACTCCAAATTAATTATTACCAATAATATATTAAAATGACATAAGTTATATAATTTTACTTCTCATCCAATCACCAATTTATTTAATATATATATGAATTCTCTTTTCATATCTTATACATATATTTTTCTCATCATAATTTATAATTGATTATGCAGTTTTTCATTAAATATTTTACCAGATGATGTTACCCTATATATTAACATTATCCTTTTTCTTCTAATGAAATATTATAGAGAAGATATTTGAACCACCAATAATGGAATTTAAGACAATATGCTTATCCCAAATAACATTATACAGGAGCAGGCAAACTCTGCTGTATAATTTATAAGAATGCTATTTATATAAAGATTTAAATATATTTTTATTTTTAAAAATTAGATTTTTAGATTTTAATTCTTATTTCATTTATTCATTTTAGTCCTTATATTTAACAAAAGTAATGTACTTTTTAATCAGGAACCAAAAAACGCATTTTTTTAATAATAATTTATAATGGTTAAATGAGATACAATTAATTGAAATTAAAATTTCAAAAACTAAAAATAAATTTGAGTCTTATGATTTAATATTACACCTGGGAATTACAATTTAACAGATCTTTTGTCTCATACGTGGTCCAACAAATTCTAGTTACCAAATGTCGTTCCCAGTGAAACAGAGAAGAACATGCTATACAGGTGGTTCCATTTGAGTTTAAAGTATTTATCATGATAACTTCTGTAACAGCCACATATAGTTTAAAATAAATTGTAAAAAAAAGGTGAATCTTGAAATGTGATTATAGATTTAATTGGCATATTATTAATATCTAAACACTTAAGTAGTCAGATTTATAGGAGTAGATGTTTTTGATGAAAGAAAACTTGCCTGTGCTTAGACACTAACAATATCAACTTATATTCAGTCAATAAAAAAAATTCCAATCCGAATTTTTTATCTCAATCTTGGAGTACCAAACACATTGTAAACCCACAAGTAAAAAACTACTTATCTCTCTTATTATGAATTATTCTAAAGAAAAAAAAAGTTGGATGTCCTACTTTTGAATCCTCAATGTTTTACAAGCCAACTACCACCAACAACACATTGAACAGTCCAAGGAAGGTTAGCAAACATAAAGAAAGCTGAAAGGGTCTTTTAGCCACAAAGGGTAGCACTCATTTTTTATAAAAGGCTTCCCACTAGCATCTCAAATATGCACACAAGCTCAAAGCAAAAGTCTTAACCATCACTAATCACAAAGCAAAGTATTTTGCCATGGCCTCCAACAGTTGCATCATTTTTGCATTTCTCATTGCTATTTCCTTCTCAAGCATGGATATTGGCCTAGCAGCTCGCAATCTTCTGCAGACAAATCCATCTGCACCAACTTTGCCAAAACCAACATTGCCACCTTTGCCAACAATTCCAACATTGCCTACAATTCCTACATCGTCACCTTTGCCAACAATTCCAACATTGCCTCAGGGAAATGTTCCACCTTTGCCTACAATCCCATCTCTTCCACAACCATCTCTTCCAACCAATATTCCAAGTATTCCACAAATAAGTATTCCACCACTTCCTTCACTTCCAACAATCCCAACCACTATCCCCTCCTTACCTTTCTTTTCCCCACCACCTTCAGCCACCACTCCATGAATGAATTAAGCTACTTTGCTTATATATGTTCAATATAAACACACATCTTTGGAGTTGTTTCTGGCTTTCAGTGATTAGCTACATTTCGTGTTGTTTGATCCATGCATTAGACATGTGATCATGATATATATTATACGTTCTTCATTTATTTCTGGGCAGTATTTATTTTAATCTTTCATTTTCCTTTGTTGTAGGATCTTGTATGCATGGAATTGTTGTTTTTTCTTCTCCTTTCTTGCTAGCTACATGTATTTTGACACCTATTGTTACAGGATACACGTTATAATATATAGTTATTGTTACATTTTATAAATATATGCAATTGCTTTCCTAAGTTGTTAAGCGCCAATTGAGTTATTTGTAATTGAAGGGTAATTTGACAAAATATAAATACAAGATTAAATTGATATAGGGTACTTTAAATACATTTGGATAAATATTACCAACTTAAATTAAAAAAAAAAAAAAACATCTTACATTATCTAACAATTGAGGCCCATAATAATTTATAAATATCAATCTTCTTTAATTTATTAAGACCATCAAAAGGTTCACATTCTTTTGGGAGAAGAAAATAAGAAGAAAAAAAATTACTTTAAAAGTTAAATTTAGTTTTTTATTTATTAATTTATAAAAATTTATTCTTCTAACTTTTTTAAAAGATGCTAGACTTTCTCTAAATTAACTAATAAAAAGATAATTTAAAATTTTAAAAAATAAATTTAATTTTTATTTTTATTTTTTCCTCTTTACACAAGAAAAACACCTAAACATACCCCATATCTTATTTAAAGTAAAAAAGTTTTTCTAAAAATTTACTTTAGACTTCACTGGTTACGAGTTAGGCATCTAAGTATATATACGGGAAGAGATAAGGGCCGGTTTAGTTTAAATATTTTTTATTTCTATTTCTAAAGAAAATAGAAAATGATAATAAAAACATTTAAATTTTTTTAAACATTTTTAAAAAATTAATTTTCAATATTTTAATTCAAAATATAAAAAAGCTGTCACATGAACATGATGTTAAACACTTTCTAATATTTTTTAATTTTTAAAATTTAAAAATAAAAATAATTTTTAAAAAGTAAAAACACAAACATTGAAACTAAACAAAACCTTAATCCTTCGTTTTGGGTTGTCGAACGATATTTGGTCAAAGAAAAACTCTTTTACCATTAATATTTTACTCAAGCAAAGAGATTTAGGACAACTTTGAGATAATGTTTAAAAGGTTGAGAAGTTAAAATCTTGATCAAATTTAAAAGATTTCTAGTGTGAGGTTAAGATTTCGAAGATGGAGAAATTTTGAATTTTTATGATTGATAGGAAATATAAATGTTTTAATGGTTGACTCGTGAACAGTAAATGACTTGAAATGATTTAAATAGATTAAGAGGAAAATGATGGAGAGAATATTATAGCAATTAAAACAATTGAACGATTAAATTATAATAATCAGAAAATGATGTATTAATTTTGCTCCATAGAAAAAAATATATGTTGAGAACAAATTCATGCACTAACTGTAATATAAGAATAAAAATGCAATTAAAAATAATAATTGGCCGAGTAGGAAATCATATTACATATCTCGGCCATTTACACTATTATTATTTAAGGTGTTTGTTCCTTGACCATGTTTGGATCCTTTTAGTTACTTTTTAAAGATTTTAAAATTTTTTAATATAAAAAAAGTTAATATACATGCTCTTAATTTAAGAATGGCATAGTAGAATACATTATTATTTAAGAATAAATAATGTATTTATATATGGTAACTTTATTTTTAACCAATAACAACGTAACCTTATTTTGTGATTGATTGAGTTGAAAATGTAAAATTTATGTACAGAAATTAAACTCATATAACAGGATAATGTATAAACTAATGACTGGATAAAAAAATGGGCCAAACCATTTTAGATACAACGAATGCTCAGCTCACGAAGAATTGAGTCAGAGTTTAATTTAATTTCGTAAAATAAGTTTAAGATTATTCTTCACTTAGATATTTTTAAAGTAGAGATCGAATAAATCAGTGGTTCAATATCAATCTGAAAATAAATGACACGATAAATTTAATAACAACAATTAATCTTAAGATAAATTCTGATACTAAAATGTAAGTTACGTGAAAACAAATCTGGTTGTAATTTCTACCGTTAATAATAACTCAATTACAAATAAATTCAGGATTCTTAATTGAAATCCTTTTAGGATATTGTTTTCTGAATCTGATCTATTTAACTCCTACGTTCAATCTCCCTTAAGCAATTCACTTTATTCTGAATATCTTTTAGGGCAGACTCTATAAATAGAATGAAGTGCTCTCGACTTTGCATTACCACATTTGCTCTGTGTTTAGAAATACACCATCTAAATTAGTGAGTGAGGGTTTGGAAAGACAAAGACGATGTTCCACGTACAAGCATGGTACAGTTCTTATTTTAACTTCCACTGCGTAGTCTAAATATGCTATTTAATCTAATTATCATATTTAAACTATTATGATTTTTATGTCTTAAATTTGATATATGTTTAGCCTTTAATATTTTTAACAATATGGGCTCAACTCATCCTATTAAATCGACGACTTATAACATGAAAACATGTAAGAGGTTGCATATCTCGGTGACATAGAATTTTTAAACATTTTAAAGAAAAAAAATGGTAGCGAATAAACTTTACATCATTTTTAGTTCGTGTGCACATGTAACATGCATCTTGAAGCTCTATATCACAGTATCGTAGGTAGTAAAAGTGAAGAATAGTGGTCAAATGAACATTTTTGGGTGATTAGCTGTCAAAGTCTCTTGCTTGCCTAGTGTGACTTTCAAATGCCAGATGACTTAAAGGGTGACGTCTGGCAGCTGAGGTCAACTTAGTTAGATGAACCAACTCTTGTTTATTCCCCCTTTTTCCAACTCCAAATTCTCCAAAGAAAAAAAAAAAAACAGTAAAAATAGTACAAATATTTTTTATACTTTTATCTTTGTTACGTACAAAATACTAATATAAGTTGGTCATCTTACATTTTGAATATTGGGGGGCCATAACTTAATAATAGCCAACCACTTATTAGTCCAACATAATAATATGTTATAAACAGGAAGGTGAACTAACTAAAAGATAGGTAAGACTATATTTTGTTCTCCAAACGAAGCTCAACTGAAACCATTCGAGATGGCCTAAGTGTCTCTCTAGCTCTATATATATATCTCTCACTCTCTCATACAATCTCAAAGCAAACACATACTATTTTCATATATATTTGGCAAATCCTCTTGCTCATTCTTGCAATCCATTAATTCAGCTATGGCCTCAAGCAAGTCATTCATAACAATATTCCTCGTTGCTCTAACATTCTCAAACATCATGAGCATGAGCCTAGGAGCACGCCATCTCATGCAAACAACAACTACACCAAATATTCCCACTTTGCCTACAATTCCAACATTGTCACCTTTGCCTACAATTCCAACATTGCCTCAGGGAAATGTTCCACCTTTGCCTACAATCCCATCTCTTCCACAACCATCTCTTCCAACCAATATTCCAACTATTCCACAAATGACTATTCCACCACTTCCTTCACTTCCAACAATCCCAACCACTATCCCCTCCTTACCTTTCTTTTCCCCACCACCTTCAGCCACCACTCCATGAATGAATTAAGCTACTTTGCTTATATATGTTCAATATAAACACACATCTTTGGAGTTGTTTCTGGCTTTCAGTGATTAGCTACATTTCGTGTTGTTTGATCCATGCATTAGACATGTGATGATGATACATATTATACGTTGTTCATTTATTGCTGGGGAGTATTGATTTTAATCTTTCATTTTCCTTTGTTGTAGGATCTTGTATGAATGGGATTGTTGTTTTTTCTTCTCCTTTCTTGCTAGCTACATGTACTTGGACACCTATTGTTACAGGATACACGTTATAATAAACAGTTATTGTTACTTTTTATAAATATATGCAATTGCTTTCCTAAGTTGTTAAGCGCCAATTGAGTTATTTGTAATTGAAGGGTAACTTGACAATATATAAATACAAAATAAATTGATATAGATACTTTGAAGACATTTGGATAAATACTACCGACTTAAATTTAAAAAAAAAAAAAAACTTACATTATTTAACAATTGTGGCCAATAATAATTTATAAATATCAATTTTCTTTAATTTATTAAGACATCTTTAAAAGACAAAATCATGAAGACCTTAATGAAAGCCAAAAGTGATTAGGTATTGAATGTAACGAACTTAATTAATAATGTCACAAACTTACTGTGTAAAGTTAATTAAAACAAAATCCTAAGCCACACGTGGGTTTGCAAGGCCTTCTAACCTCCTACATTAATTTATAAACATCTTTCTACTTTAATAAACTTACTGTCTTTTAAAGATAAAACTATTAAAGGTGTGAGTCTAACAACTTAATATTAAAGGCTTATCAAGTAGACTTTTAGGTTTTTTTATACTCTTTTACTTCACATAAATAATCTAATTATGTGGCATGTGATCTTTGTAGATTAGGTTAACGGTGGAAGTATAAAAATAAATAAATCAATTTAACTTTCTCAAATTATGTTTGACTACATTTATCTTTCAAATGTTTTAATCACACATCTTCATTTTTTATCATTTTATATAAATTTAATCTCTCAATTTTTTAATTATCACAATTAAGTATTTTTGTCATCTTTTCTTTATATCAAACTCCTCAATCTATTAATATAACCTGGTACGATGAAAAATAACTTTACTTCACTGAGATAAGAGTTTTATATCTTAGACTTTTTTTGTTAGGTGCATGTATCAATTCCTTGAATGAATATTCAAGGTCGCCTAAAAATAAAGCTTACATTTTATGTCTGTAGAAAAAAAAATATATTATTAGTTTATTTCTAATATTGAAGACCATGGAAAGGTTCACATTCATTAAGGACATGGTTATAAAAATAGTATGTTTAGATGATTTTATCTAGAAAGACTTTTGAGAGAAGAAAAAACAAAAAAAAATATTTTAAAAGTTAAACTTAATTTTTTTATTGATTAATTTGTAAAAGTCTATTTTTTAACTTTTTCTTAAAGATGTGAGACTTTATGTAATTTAGTTAATGTAAGACTAATTTCAACTTTTTTTTCTTTTTATTTTTTCCTCTCATGAATCTTTGTAGAAAAAAGACACCTTAACGCACCCATATCTTATTTAAAGTAAAAAAAAAATTCTTAAAATTTACTTTGGACTTCACTAATTACAGGGTCAGGCACGTGGATATTAATACTTGAAGAGATTAGGGTTTGGCTAGTTCAAATAATTTTTGTTTTCATTTTTAAAGAAAAAAAAATAGTGAAAACATGTTTAATTAATTTTTTTTTTTGAATATTTTTAAATTATAGCTGAAAAAACTCGTTTATAATATTTCATATACAAAACAATAAAAAAAAAGCATTATGAATGTAATTTTAAACACTTCTCACTATTCTTTTAATTTTTTAAATTTATAAATAAAAATAATTTTAAAAATAAAAACACAAAATAAAACGGAAAACGTTTTCTGAAATCAAACTGGACCTTACTCCTTCATTTTGGATTGTGAGGAGGACATCGGACAGAGAAAAACTCTTTTATCTTTATTTTCTATTCAAGGAAAGAGATTAAGAACAACTCTGAGAAAATATTTAAAAGGTTGAGAAGTTAAAATCTTATCAAATTTAAAAGATTTCTAGTGTGAGGTTAAGATTTCGAAGATGGAGAAATTTTGAATTTTTATGTCCTGGAGGAAATATAAAATGTTTTACTCGGTTGACTCCTAAACAGTGTATTTTTATACCCTAATTAATCAGTTAATATAATAAATATGTATATTTGTTTTTTTTATTAATTTTTTTTCTTCCTCACTTCGTAATTGATAAATGATTGATTGATTATATATTAAAGTTAATCATTCTCGTAAAACGGTGCGGAACTACATAGGTAATTAAAGTGAAGAACAGTGGAAAAAGATGATTAAAAGAATTTACTAAAATAATCTCTTGTTATTATATGGTGGTCAAATAAACATTTTTGGGTGCTTAGAGGTCAAAGCCTCTTGCTTCCCTAATGTGAACTTTGAAATGCCATATGGCTTAAAGGGTGACTGACTTCTGGCAGCTGAGGCCAACTCAGTTAGATGAACCAACTCTTGGTTATTACCCTTTTTCTAACCCCAAATTCTCCAAAGAAAAAAAAAATAGTAAAAATAGTACCAAAAAAAAAGTTATACTTTTATCTTTTGTACGAACAAAACACTAATAATATAAGTTGGTGATCTTACATTTTGAATATTGGGGTCTATAACTTAATAATAGCCAACCACTTATTAGCCCAACATACTAATATGTTATATACAGGAAGGTGAACTAACTAAAAGATAGGTAAGACTATATTTTGTTCTCCAAACGAAGTTGAACTGAAACCATTTGAGTTGGCTAAAGTGTCTCTCTAGCTCTATATATATCCTTCACTATCTCATACAATCTCAAAGCAAACACATACCATTTTCATACATATTTGGCAAATTCTCTTGTTCAATATTCTTGCAATCCATTAATTCAGCAATGGCCTCAAGCAAGTCTTTGATAACAACATTCCTTGTTGCTCTAACATTCTCAAACATCATGAGCATGAGCCTAGGAGCACGCCATCTATTGCAAACAACAACTACACCAAATATTCCCACTTTGCCTACAATTCCAACATTGCCACCTTTCCCTACAATTCCAACAATTCCACCTTTGCCTACAATCCCATCTCTTCCACAACCATCTCTTCCAACCAATATTCCAAGTATTCCACAAATAAGTATTCCACCACTTCCTTCACTTCCAACAATCCCAACCACTATCCCCTCCTTACCTTTCTTTTCCCCACCACCTTCAGCCACCACTCCATGAATGAATTAAGCTACTTTGCTTATATATGTTCAATATAAACACACATCTTTGGAGTTGTTTCTGGCTTTCAGTGATTAGCTACATTTCGTGTTGTTTGATCCATGCATTAGACATGTGATCATGATATATATTATACGTTCTTCATTTATTTCTGGGCAGTATTTATTTTAATCTTTCACTTTCCTTTCTTCTAGAATCTTGTATGCGTGGAATTGTTGTTTTGTTTTTTCTTTTCCTTTTTCACTAGCTTCTTGTACTTGGAGGGAGACCTATTGTTACATGATACATGTTATGATAAATAATTATTGTTACATTGTATAAATATATGCAATTGTTTTTCTATGTTGTTAAGATCCGATTGAGTTATTTATACAGTTAAATATAATATTTAAAAGCTAAGTTATTATAAAATATGTAAAAAAATCTGAATTAAATATTTTAAATAAATGAAAGTTACGTAGTAATAAATTTTTCTTAACAATATTTATGAAAAAATATCAAATATCCTACTCAAAATTTAATAATTTTATTTATAGATTAATGAACTTGCACTAAAACTTAAATATATAAAAATTATAAAAGAAATTTTCAATGCTTCTTAACTATTAAACTTAAACTGAAAATTGATTTTTTTTAGTATTTTCACGAAAAATAATTACGTGAAAAGATAAGAATGTATTTTTAATTTACATATTTTTAAAATTTAATAAACTTATGTTAATGATAAATATATTCTTATTGTCATTTAAAATATTTTTAATTTTACAATATTTTTATCAGAAATACTAAGATTAATAGATTATTAGTGAAACAAAATAAATAGATATTAAAGAAGATTAAGAACAATCAAGGATAAGTAAAAACTACCCAAGATGAAAAATAATTTATAAAATAAAAAATGAAAATTTCAGTCAGAATTAAATAATATAATTCAACAATTTACTAAATAAAACATTCAAATTAAAATAAACAAGAAAGAGGAGAGTAATCAAGTATACTTTTTAGGTTTTTTTATAATTACTCTTCCGCTTCACATAAATTAATAATCTAATTAACTGATTTGTGATCTTCATGGATTTGTTTAATGGTGAAATTAAGATTGAGGTTAAGATTTTGAAGATGGAGAAATTTCAAAGTTTTAAATTTTTTATGAAATATAATGATTTGATCGGGGTGAATTGTTAACAATAAATGAGTTAAGATGATTTAGTAGATTTAGAGGAATTAAAATAACAAATAGACTATATATAGAAATTAAATCAATGGAAGATTAAAATTTAATAATTAAAAAAATGAGAAAAAAATAATTTTGATGCCAAATTCATGCGCTAATAGTAATATAAAAACAAAAATGCGACTAAACTTACTATATGTTAGGTCAAGAAAGAAATTATATTAAATATCTCTGCCATTTACACTATTATTTAACCACATAATAACAATATTAAAAATTATACCTGACTTAATTTCTGAATATGATTGAGTTGTCAATATAAAATTTATACAGACATTAATTAAACTAATGGCGGATAAATAAGTTGTGAGCAATTTTAATTGGTAAATGGATTTCAATGTTATTGTTTACTGTCTAAATTAAATTTTCCTTTATTTTCTTTCCATTTTCTCATCAACTTAACAAAAGAAATTCTCTATACCTTCTTTCCTAATAACCAAACACCAATTCTAACCAATTATTAATAGTGATTTGACAAATCAGTCAGATCAACACTTATTTCCCATTTTTCAAACCCAAATCACAAGTACAAGTATTACAAAGATATACTTTATAGTTATATAATTGAATCCCTTCTTTTGTACATACAAAATACTAATGAATTGGTCAACCTATATTTGAATATTGGGGGCTATCACTTAATAATAGCTAACCACCTTATTAGTCCATCATAATAATATGTTTTATTCAAATACAAGAAGGTGAACTAACTTAAAGATCTGTTAGCCTCTAATATTTTTATTTCTTTATCTCTTTATTGTAACCTATATTAAATTTTTAAAGTTTTAATTACAAATTAATCTATCCCAATAATTATTTAAATGGTTAAGATAGGATTACTTTACACTCTACGTGTGTCCTTTTCTTATTTAAATAGAGTATTTTAATATCACCACTTTTAATTTTTTTTTTTATCAATGAGTTTTGAGCAAAAGATGATTTATAATAATTTAACAGATTTGAATTTTATTCAAGGAATCTTTGGAGTTACTTGAGTATAGCAATTGGAAAAAAGATTGAAAGACTAAATTATTTCTTCTAAAAATAAGAGACAAAAGGTTAAACAGAGATAAAAAAAACTACCATGTCCAGTAGCAAGCAAAAGTTTTCATATCTATGGAGGTATAAAATAATATACAACTTATCATGCATGCATTCCTCTGACCACATTATGCAACATAGAATAGATTACCTTTAAGAGGATAAAAAATTACCTGTAACATGTAAGGATAAAAAAAAAGTGCAAAAGATTATTAAAAAATTTATGAACAATCTCCTATTATGTTATATCTATGGCAGCCAAAAATGGCAGTAATAATCGTTTGTCTAAAATGTAACTGGGAAATGACATTGGTTTGGTAGCTGAGGTGAACTCAGTTAGATGAACCAACTCTAGACTATTTTCCTGATTAAGAAACTAGTAACATTATTATAAACAAAGATGTACTTTATTGTTGCATAATTATATATTTGTGTCCCATTTATCTCTTACATATGAGTTGGTCACCCTACATTTGAAATATTGGGGGCTATAAATTAATAGTAGCCGCACCTTATAACTCCAACAAAATAATATAACAATTTATTCAAACACAGGAAGGTGAACTAACTTAAAAGATTGGTTCTCCAAACTATAAACTTGAACTGAAACCGTGTCTAAGTGTCTTTCTAGCTCTATATAAGACCAAGCACTGTCCTTCACTCTTTCATACAATCATAAAGCAAACACATACCATTTTCATACTTTGCAATTCCTCTTGTTCATTTTTGCAATCCATTGATTTAGCTATGGCCTCAAGCAAGTCATTCATCACAGTATTCCTTCTTGCTCTAACATTCTCAAACATCATGAGCATGAGCCTAGGAGCACGCCATCTATTGCAAACAACAACTACACCAAATATTCCCACTTTGCCTAAACCAACATTGCCACCTTTGCCATCAGTTCCAACATTGCCTCAGGGCAATGTTCCTCCATTGCCCTCTATCCCATCTCTGCCACAACCTACTCTACCATCTCTTCCAACTTCTCTGCCCCCACTACCAAGCAACATGCCTACCATTCCAACACTTCCACAGATTAACCTTCCTTCATTGCCAAACATGCCTTCAATCCCATCATTCACAATTCCAACAACTATGCCCTCCATCCCTTTCCTCTCCCCACCACCTTCCACCACCACCCCTTGAAAAACTTTCATTTCTTCATCATGGGGTATCTAGCTACCTACCATCTCACTTGGTACATCTGCCAAGTTTCATGCATGCAATACATATGGCTTCATTCTCCTTTTACCTCAGAGCATTTGTATGGTGTCTAATTTTCCTTGTATCTTTCTTGTTTGGTGTGAAAACAGTGTATTTTCTTTTCAATTTATGAGTGCTATTGCTTGTACTTTTTCCTATATGTTATAGTCTTATATATAGATCGATTGTGACTGATTACACAGCTATATATATAATTATCATGTCTTCTTCTTTTAAGCTCTTCCAACTTCGTAATTATCTCTAATTAATCCATTATATTTATTTACATCAAAATATATTTTTTTGTAATAACGGGTCCAAATACTCGACATGATGAGAAAATATTCAACTATATCAAACAAGTAATTAATACACGATTAATTAACCAATTAATTAATAAAAAATATTTGATAAATAAATATAATACATAAATAATCAGATAATTAGTTATAAAATATGAATATATATATATATATATATATATATATATATATTTTATATATTCTATTGGTTAGTTGACTGTGTATTGTAGTTAACTGTGAAATAAAATTAATTTATATGTATATTTACATTTTTTTTTATTAACTTTTTCTCTTTTATTTCATGAGCTACTAATAGAGTGAATAATATTTTTTTTTTCATCGACAAAAAGTTTAGCAGCTAAATTTAAGTATTTGGCCCCACTTAGAATTTAATTTAGGGGGCTTGGTAACATCACACTTTAGGAATAAATTAAATGTTACGTGTAGTAATTTGTAACTGTACCGTACTTCAGTGTGAAAAGCCAATACACATGACATGTCTATGAAGCTAAGATACCAAAATATAAAATAAATGTTATCTACTTTGTCACTATAATTACTAGTTCAGAACAACATGGCATCTAATTTTTTTTTTCTCATTAATACCATGACCGTTGGATTTAAATGCTTATTAATTTATTTTTAAATGGTATCCATGAACTCATATTTATAGATATTAAAAAATAAATAAGTCTTACTTTTATTAATAAAAAAAATTATTTATGTAATAAGAAACTATGATTTTAATAAATATTTATAAAAAACAAAAGTAAAATGAAATCAATTTTTTATAAGTTAAAATAATTTATAAACTTTAACATCTAGAGATGTTTAAATGAGCGACAAAAACTTTTAGAAAGTTATGGTATATAAATTAATTTTATTTTGTAAAAGAAAAAATTTAACTTATTTTCATATTTTCTTTCTTTATTATAATTTATTAAGTTTAGGTAAATAAATAAGAAAATAAATTAATTTTTTTAGTATAAAGAATAAAAAATATTTTTTTATTAAAAAAATTGTTACTAATACAATTTTATTATGATTTTCAATACACTTTTAGTGTAATTTTTTATTCAATAATAATATTCTCATTAAATATCAAATTAAAATGCGTTGAGAAGAATAAGTTAACAATATTTTTTTGAAAAAATTCACTGAATTTCTTAATAATTTAGTTGAAAACATTGATTCATAAGAATGCATAATGCGTATACATTTATTATTCAGTTAGGCTGCACCCTTAGGGAGTCTTATTTAATAAATTCAATGCTAGGGACCAAGTAAGTAACTCACATTTAGTGCTTCTTGTGATCTCTATGCCAGTCTAACTTCTAAAACTATCTCTATTTGTTCCTAGAATTTCTTCAAAGCACCCACATCTTTCGTGGTAAAAGAGTTGACACCCTGAAACCAATTATTTTCATCTTTGTCCTTCTCTAACAATTAGCATCAATTTTACTACACAATTATCTGATAAACAACATCAATTTTACCACACAATAAGTACACATAAAATATATACATATTTTTCTCTCTTTTAATTTTACATTACAATTATTTATCAAATATTTTTCTAATTAGCATATCATCAACCTAGCATGATGCATTCACTATTTTCATAAACATGCAACGGTTTCTTGAAATTACGTTGGATCATGAAAAGATTAATCTTTTTATACTACTATGTTAGAGTTTATTTCAAATCACGGAGGCTTTTCCTCGTACAATTCAAAAATTTTAAATAATTATTTTTCTTGGAAAAATGTGTATATCTCTACAAAAATTGTAATATTTGAATTTAGTATTAAAAAGTTTTTTTATCTTGTTGTAGTCAATTTAATTTGAAAATGTATCACTTTTTCTTATCTTAAAGTGATTTACATTGCACTTTATAATTTTTATGAGACATTGTTTGATCTATTTTAAGGATTAAAAGTTATGCGTTTAAAATTTAGAGGGACTAAAACAAAGACGTAAAATTAAAAGGGCTAAAAACAAAACTTTTAAAATTTCAAAGGGATAAAAATATATTTTACTCATTATTTTTTCTTCTCTTTGAAGTAAAATAAATTGCTTAAGTAGTGCTAAAAGTATTAGAAATCATTTCAAGTAATCTCTTACATGTTAAAAAATTCTTCAAAGTAGTCCATAAACTTTGACGAAATGCATTAACTTAAACATTAACTAAGTTAATAGATATTCAATCCTTAAACAATTTTATAAGTACGAGTCATTAGACAACCTAAGCTAATAATCTTATGTCTCATTACTATTTAAATGAATGACACAAAGTAAAGTAATAATAAAATAATAAAAGACAATGAAAAGAATGATTTTTTTTTCTCACTGAACAAGGAAAATGAGTTGCGTCTTTAAAGAGTTTTTTCCATAAGCTAATAATCTTATGTCTCATTACTATTTAAATGAATGGCACAAAGTAAAGTAATAATAAAAGACAATGAAAAGAGTGACTTTTTTTTCCTCACTGAACAAGGAAAATGAGTTGCGTATTTAAAGAGTTTTTTTTCATAAGCTAATAATCTTATGTCTCATTACTATTTAAATGAATGGCACAAAGTAAAATAATAATAAAATAATAAAAGAGAATGAAAAGAGTGACTTTTTTTTCCCTCACTGAACAAGGAAAATGAGTTGCGTCTTTAAAGAGTTTTTTTTCATAAATATCCTCCTTTGGAGCCTTTCATGTTCAAGGCACAGTTGAACACTATGAACATCTTTTCTTGCAAAAATCCGATTCTTAATTCATTTCATCATGAGGGTTCAGCTCTTTCTATTAGACTTAACCCCTGTTGAGGTCACATCTCAAAATGGGTTCACAAAGACAACACACACATTTCCATACTTCCTCTCAGTTTGTTGTGTTAGCTGCAATGGAACCAGTGAAATAACTAACCCTAATTTCTATTGTAATATCGTGTATAATCACATCTTATGTAGTCCATAAACTTTAACCCTAATTTCTAACGATTAAACCATATTTGGGTCCAATCACAATTTACTCTACTCTAATGACTTGTCCTAAGAATGCAAACCTATAGATCCTCTTAACAATGATTTTTAAAATTAAATATTCGAATGCATATGACTATTTACTAGTAGGAAAAATAATT
The DNA here is from genome assembly GCA_026586105.1 of Hylodesmum podocarpum. NCBI lineage: Eukaryota > Viridiplantae > Streptophyta > Magnoliopsida > Fabales > Fabaceae > Hylodesmum > Hylodesmum podocarpum. The sequence continues at coordinate 1,470,106 of JALJEV010000424.1, read as the reverse complement.
AGAGAACGAAATTGTTGATATGCATACTCTTTGAGTTCTCCTAATATTGAACAACAGACAATAAACAATAAAGAATTTATTCCCCTCATTTCTCCTCCCAAATTGTTAAGTCAAAAACAGGTAGAATTATAGAAGTCCCTGTCCACAATCTTTCCACACAAACAAGGCAATATTTTCTCAACTAGTCCTTCTTGGTAACACCATCTTTATGCCGATTTAACATTAACGAGAAGATCGAAAACTGAAAGACGGAACAGCATTAAAATGTATAAAATGGGCCACTTTTGTATCTATATCTACAAACCATAGTCAGAGTCAGAGGGAAATGCACTCCCAACATTTGATGCCATTTAAAACCGACGTCAATGAGGTGTAACTCCACTAAATGAAACACCGTTCTTTAGGTGAATTCCTCATCTAAGGCGCACTATAAAAAGCTCAAGGTCAGGTCCTTCTGTCATCACCACGAAATTCCAATCCTCTTACACTTCTGCTAGTTCCAGTCTTCCAATATATCCACTTTTCCCTACTTACTGATTCCAATTTCCAACCATATACTACTCAAATGGCCTCCTTCGGCATGCTCCTCTTATCTTTTTTCATTGCTTTATCACTTTTAACTATTGGCAATGTTGAAGCCAGTAGAAAACTTCTGACACCTACATTGTCCAATTCTCCTAACCTAATTTTTCCTCCATTCCCCCCACTAATGGATTGGCCAGAGTTTAGGTTGCCCCCATCCTCTGTTCGCCCTCTTTCACCCTTCTCACCACCTCCTACAATTACCAATCCTTGAATAGGATCATTTGCTACAACATATACATGCTCCGTAGCATATACATGTAGCATATATCAATCTTGCATTGCATCTATGTGCTGTAAAATAAAGGTTCAACCACAAGCTTTCCTATCATGTTAATTACTTCTCTGTTTGCTATCCTTTAATTGGGTGAAATATGCTATGTAGCACCTTGTAATGGAGCATCATATATATACATGTTCCCCTTTTAATTTTTAGCAAAATGTATGTTGCATTAAACTATAATTTTCTTTCCTTTTCTTTTCCCTAAATTACTAGCAATTGTGAGTGTTTCAGCTCTCCAACAAAACAAAGAACAAAAGGCTATTCAACTAGCCATTATAAAATTCTGGGCAGTGATAACCAAAGATCAATCAATGATTCCCATTCTTAGTTAATCTGAACAATTCGATAGGCATTGCACAATTAGTAAGCCATAAATTCTGGTTTCATCAATATTATTAACAAATCATACATAGAAACTGACCTATAAAAGATCAATAAACAAAACTGAATCCATCAAATTTGTGTATTGAAAGCATCAGAAATTAAACTGGAAGCATATATCTTAGGTGGATTCATATTTTGGGTCCGCTGTGACCAAATGATAAGCTATAACCAAAGCAAAAATGAAGATGCCAAGAAAATTGGCAATGGATCCCAAGGCTTGATCATCAATCATCTCTTAAATTTCTGGATCAGACAAGAAAAAATAAAAACAAATAACTAAGCAACGCAGCAAATGAATTGCTTCACAATAATCACGGTAAACGAACTGAATCCATCAAAATACAATACCAACATATTCAAAGAAAGAAATTAAAACAAATAAATAAGTTATGAATGAGAAATTATTGACCTTTTGAGTCGCTGAATGAAGTTGTTTGTTGGATCGAGAATGCGCAGGAGCGTTAAACGTATAACCCCACCTCTTCAAAACGCAAGAGTGCGTTGACCTCAAGTTAAGGTCACATTTAAACGCCGTCGTTTTTGTTCCAAGTTTTAAGGCGCAAAAGAAAAAGTAAATAAATAAAACTGTTGTGTAGCCGCTGGGAATCGAGCCAAGGTCTCCACGTGGACTTCTTAACACTAAAATATAGCCACAATCTTGTGCTCAACAGTGAAATATTTTACATATTATAATTTAGTTTAAGTCACTTTAATATGCATTTAATCAGAAATTAATTTGTAATATATATATATATATATATATATATATATATTTCTAGTAAAAAACGATAATTTTATTATGTTATAATTTAAAAAAATGAAATAAATGATTTTCTAAAAAATAACTTATATGAATAAGAATTAAAGTAATATTTACAATGAATCAGGTTTAAGATTATATCTATATTATATACGTATTTCAGTTATCTATTAAATTAAATTATATTTATTTATATATTTTAGTTATTTATCAAATATTTTTAATGAAATTTTCATAAATTTTAGCACCGTATTAGCGAAGATATCTTAATGGG